>CM062817.1:648209725-649537012 GCA_031772625.1 Pinus tabuliformis
AAGAATATTGTGAGAATATTGGGCATATTAAGAAGATTTGGAGGAGGAGATAATCTTGGGACTTGCTCCCTATTATAGGAGGATCAATATTGGATAATAAATCAACAAGATATTATGAAATTATTGCACAAATTTTGGATCTCCAATGATTGAGAAAATCTAGGAATGTATTCCCTGTCATTTAATACAGATTCCTAGTGTTGGGAACCATATCCAGTATTTGAGGGATTTTGGAGGGGAAAACTTCCTCCTTTTAAGGAGAATGCTTCCTCATCATTTTTTATAAGTATCAATTCAAATTTTCCTCTAGGGGTTGGTTTTTCTTAGACTTCTTGGGGAGAGAACTTGTATTTTTGCAGCTCTACTTTCATTTCTAGCAGGGATGTACTTAGATTGATTCAAATAATGAGTATTGGTACCATTTTTAGCTTCTAAAGCTTGGTCTCCTTCATAGGACTCCTAGTTTCTTGGGCTTGGCCATCCCAAGAGTCTCAAAGCCCTTTTGTATAATTTACTTTTCTTCTTTTCACTTCTTTTTCACATGAATTTCTTGTTCTTGTTTTTCCTATTTCTTCATTTAGTATTGATGATTTGTTGTTGTAGGATTGGATTAAATGGTTGAAGTGAGTTCTTTTGCAGGATCACAAGCATGATTTCATCCTTGTAACAGCTTTGAAAGGTCATAGTAATCATTGAGCTACTTGGATTATTTTTCATATTCACAAATCTAAAATATTCTGGAAGTCCCTTGTAGCAAATAGTAGTAATTTTCTGCTATTTTTTAGAACATGCTAATGAGCTTCATTTGAGTTTATTCCACTTGCATTAGATCATAAAAAAATTCAATTTCATAACAAAATTTACCCCATTGCATTTTCACTTGATTAGGTTAGTCATTTGATAGGTTAACTAACTCACTAGTTCTCGAATTTCTAGAATTTATACTAGTAATTTTCTGCTATTTTTTAGCACATGTTAACAAGGGTATTTCTGAGTGATTCGACTTGGAATGGAGAAAAAGACATCCTATTCAATACAAAAAATTGTCCCATCCCATTTGGATTTGATTTACTTGGTCATTCGGTGAATTATATCTTCTTGTAGCAAACATATAACTTCATTTAGCAAACACTGTAACTTCCTGTAGCACTCCTCTAGCACGTGTAAACTTGATCAGATTTTCTCAAAAAGCTTCATTTTTTTTTTGTTAGGGTTCAATCATAACCCCTTGGCTCTAAATCCGTAATTGAGGAAGAATAAAACACAATTAGGACATGCCTTTTTAAAAAGTAGATTAGGCCTACTTATTGGAATTCATGCTCTTAGGATTTCAATTACAAATTGTTGTTCTTGCCTATGATTAATTTCTTTTCAAAGTAACATTTCCGTTTATGCAATTAGTTTAGGATTTGATTTCATTACATTAATTCAATTACATCATGACAGCGAAATAAGGACACATCATGTGTTGCACATATAGTGTCGATCCCTCTTAGGTTTGTATGAACCCCAAGTTGATAATTAAAGTTGGTAGCCATGGGAGTTGCTGCATTCTTGTTGCAATACTGAGGCTCATGATCGACCTCAAAACCACCCTAACCACCAAGCCTTATCATAGCACCGTATACCAATGGGTCAACAATTCATTCGTTGAAATTTTTGCCCACCAAATTATATAAGAACTCAAATCATTTTCCAGCAGACCAACAGAGAGCGGAACCATGAGCAAGGGAATCCACATGATGTTGAAAAGATTCATTTAGAGGGATAGATGTTCCAGTGTCATAATTTGATAATTTAATAGTCAATTTTTCATGTTTTCATGGTAGGAATCCAACTTTGCAGTGTATTTCTCCAACAGAGTTATCCATTTTCAAGCCATCATCTGAATTGGAGGTATAAGGGTCATTTTTGTAAAGTTTCTTGTAACTAATTTATTTGACGCCACTTAATAAAAGAAGGCATCCCCACTTTGAGCAGGGCTTCGAGACGTTGTCCACATTGGGTGAATTTTGTAATCAAATCATTTGTGTGCCTTTGATCTCATGATTTCTTTATGATTTCCACTTCTTTCTCATGTGTTAAGTTACTTGGTTAATGTGCTCTTTTATGTGAAATTTTGAATGCATGCTTGAAGTTAAAATATTTGGATCAAGTTTGGTATCAGAGAAACTATTCTTAATGTGAGTTGCACGAGTGATGTAACAACCCTGGTGAAAAATCCATGTAATAAAAGTTAATAAAGAAAAAATAATAACCACAGTTGATGGGACACTTATTCCAAGCTGAATATTGGGCAAGATATCCTAGTGGGTGTTCATTCGATTTATTATGGTTAAGGAAATTGGCAAAGGAAATGGCTAAGGCTTTGGAAAAGAAAAATGGCATTTTTGGCACATTTAATTATGAAAATAATGGAAATTAGGAGAAAAGGAAGGTGAAAGGTCACAGGTTGCATGTGAAGAAGAAATTGAAGGAAAATAATGGAAAATGAAGAAAATAGAGGCCTAATTGATAAAAAGGCTTTTGAGGATCAGTTGGTACCTTTTGTTAGTTCAGTTTTGGAGCTCTCTCATTACTCTCTCTCTCTCTCTCTCTCTCTCTTTCTCTCTCTCTTGGACACTTAGATATTTCTTGGAGCACTTTGGCATTGGATCAAGAAAGGCAAAGAAGGAAAGAGGGAGGAAGGAGCAAGAAAGGAAGAGCAGGATCAAGTACGTACAACAAGATTCTTTCTAGGTATCGATTTGAATGTGTGTTTTCCTTGCTAGATTTTGCATGCATGGTATTGCATGTGGTTCTTTTTGTTATGGCATGGGTTTTCCAGGTGTGACAGTGTTTTTAGCCTAGCCTTTCCATTTCTAAATAGCCATGGTGTGATGGGGTTCTCATGTTTTGGTTGAGCTAGATTTCCGGATGGATTCAAAGTTGAGTGAGGTGGATCTATGAATAATATAACACATGGCCTAGTAATCCCTGAACCAGACTGTGGGTTGCGGTAAAGCCATATTTTATGTTGCCTCAGTGGGCATAGGAATCCTCGATCGATGAATGGTGAGGTATATGGTAAAGCCTCGAGGTGGGTGTTCTCCATTAGACCTAGTAATCCTGAGATGGGATATGTGGTAAAGCTTGGAGAGTGGGTCTCAGTTTAGGGCCTAGTTATCCGGTGTAGATTGTGGTAAAGCTTGAGAGACTAGGAGAGGAAAATTCCTCACGGTGTAGGTGGAGAAATTCGTTGGAATCCATGCTTGTTTGGCCTAGTGATCTAGTGGAGATCATGGAAAAACTTGTTATTACATGTTTATTGTTTAGCCTAGTGATCTAGGATGGATTATGGTAAAGATGGGTTTATATTGATGAGGATGAGGTGGTTTAGCCTCGGGATGCCCTGGTTGGTTCTTTTGGTTTGAGTCCCACATTCATGCTTGGAATATGGCACCAGGGTGATTGGCTGAAAAGAGATTTGGCTCAACTAATCTATGGTCAGGTGGAAGGTGGTAGTCCGATCCAGGTGATCTAAAAATCACCCGTATGTGACCTTAATTAAATCATTATTATATGAAGGTATTACAAACTCGTGTTCTGGTGTGTGTCTATGTTATTTTAGGCAATGAATTGATTAGATTGCAAAATACACAGACACTAGAAATGGAAAACGGTAAGGAAAACACAGTAAGCAAATGCAAGAACACAACAATTAATAAGGAGTTCACGCTATTCTCCAAGGCTACATCTCCAGTCCAGCTTTCAGTGGTGGCCTTCTCTTATTGTGTCTTTAAAGCAGAGAATTACAATGAGGAGCTCAATTTGAGTCTCCTGGAACAGAGAATGTTTGGTAGGGTGGTTCTTGGATCCCCCAAGTCACTAAAGTGCACAAACTCTTCTCCTTACCAGATCTTCACCTCTCTGGTCTTTAATGGGAGGAGCCTAATGTGGTGCTCAATTTCCGACAGATCCTCTCATGGATTGCTTGAACCTCTCAAGCTTTCTATCTACTCGATGTGCCTATGGTAAGCTTGGCTCTCTATCTTTCTACTTCTTGCTTTACTATCTTTTCTTCGCTCTCGCTTTCTCTGTCTTCGTTCTCTTTTTTCCATGTTCTGTTCTTTGTCTGTTCATGGCTAAAAGCCAATCTGTCTCATGACTGCTCACTTCCTCTTCCACCCCTTCGGTTCGCCTGCTATTGTTCACTTAGAGTCCCCAGCCTCTGCGTCTTCGCCAATGTCTCACAGGGAGTGGCCACTTGTCCTCTCACAAACTGCGCCAGCTCGTCCTCAACGGTTTGGTAGTTTCGGTTACACTGTGGAATGACTCATTTGCTGACTCGGCGATCAAATTGGACATCAAATTCTTATGTGTCGTAGCTTAGTCCCCTGTCAAGTCCAGTTCCTCCATCGGACGCAATCTCCACCGTCAGATCTAGAGCCCCTAGATCCTACAACATTCAATCATTTTGCACAATTGACTTGCTTGATCGTTAGCGCGCGATGAGCGGCGATTTTCTCTCTCCTCGGCCGAACACGCGTCGAGCACTGAATGGAATCGCTCATTTTTCTCCAAATCTGCTTACCGCCCAAGGATGTCTCCGATGTATACCACCGGTTTTCGGAGCGTGGGTCCCGCCTTTCACCTTAGCGCCTTCCCCATGGTTCCCCAGCTTCCATGCAACCCAGCACTTCGGGGCTTTTTCCTTCTCAAGGGGTTTTTCCCAGCGAAGCGCTAATCTTGTATCAGAAATGCCCTCTGTTTCCCGATCCGGGTTTCCCAACGGCCAGTTTTGCCTCCTGTGTGGTCTCCATGGGCCTCGGTCAGTGCGCTTTGATCGAGGTCCTCATCGTTCCTTGTTGGCTGCCAATTGCCACTATCCAGAGGTCTTCTTGATTTCTCTGTGTTCATAAATTCAAAGTTTTTGTCTTGATTTGATACAGTCATGGTACTATGATAATCTTCATGGATCCAATTCGGATCACGACCTTCCCATTGAAAAAGCTTTTGGACCACCAAAAGTTGGTTTTCAAGCATCGACTAAGTGAGGGTACAATTGTCTCACTTGCCCAATCTCAATCCACTTTTCACTGCTTGGCTTTGAACCCTTGAGCCCAATTCTGAGGTACTCAACATCTCCTCTGCACGTTGTCCTCACCTTCTTATCCAGAATTGTGTCTTCCTGCAATTCATTATGATATTCAGGTAGGAGGGCATCAATAGAAGGCAATTGACTCTGCTCTTGGGGATCCTCAATTAGTGAAGGTTCAAACAACCTCAACCAATCTGCATTCATGACTGAGTAGATGTGCATGTAAGCTAGTAGATCAAGGTGAAAAGCATTCTCACCAATCTTCTCAAGTATCCTGAAAGGTCCATACCTGATAGGCTTCAGCTTTTACCTTCACCTTGCATCCTATCCTTGCTGATGTATAGCCAGACTTGGTCACCAACTTGGAAACTATGCTCCATCCGATGCTTGTCATGCCTTGCCTTGTATTTGGCTTGGCTCTTTTCAAATTGTTCCTGTACTGCCTAATGGATCTCTTGGATCTATTCAATGAACCTAGTTGCCCTGTCCACATCACTGTGTCCCTAAATTGTGGTGTCTTTACCAAAGAAAAAATCTAAAGGAGACCTTGGTGTGAAACCAAAACAGGTCTCAAAAGGAGATCTCTGTGTAGAAGAATGTTTTGCTCTGTTGTAAGCATGCTGCACATAACTCAAATGTTCATCCCAAAGCTTAGGATGTTTGTTGCAATATCCCCTAAGCAACTGGATCATTGTCCTGTTGACTACTTCGGTCTGGCCATCAGTTTGTGGATGAAAAGTTGTGCTTTTCTTCAGTTTGGTGTCCATCAGTCCCCCCAGACTTGACCAAAACTTCCCCACAAATCTAGTGTCCCGATCAGATACAATGGAAGTGGGTAATCCAAAATGAACCCATACATGTTCAAAAAACAGTTTTGCAGTTTGTTTAGCTATAATCTGTTTAGTACAAGGTATCAAAATACACATTTTGCTGAACCTATCCACAACAACATACAGATAATCATGACCTTTCCTAGATTTAGGCAGTCCTCCAACAAAATCCATGGAAAGACTTTCCCAAGGGTGAGAAGGAACTGGTAATGGAGTGTACAAGCCTAGTTTTCTGTTGTTGGGCTTTCTTTTTGCACACATAGTACACCCTCTCACATATCTAGAAACTATCTCATTCATTTTTGGCCAATAACAAAATCTTTCCAGCTGTGCAACTATTTTACTTACCCCAAAGTGACTGATATTAGAGAAGTGTGTGCTTCTCGAATTATCTTTACTCTTTCAGTTTGTGGAATGCATAACTTCCCACAATGTTATAAGAGTCGGCCCTTTACATGATAGTCCAATTCTTCTACTCTTTTGCCTTGACTTAAAGTTGTGTATACATCTTTAAAGTCTATGTCTTGAGCATATTGTTCAATGTAACTCTCATGTAACACAAAATTATGCTTAAGTATAGTAGATGCATTTATAATGGGTCTAGAAAACATGTCTGCAACTTTATTATGTATGCCCTTTTTATATCTGATGACCGAATGAAACTGTTGTAGAAAACCCATCCATCTATAGTGTCTTGATTGCTGCAACTTAGTTTGGGAGTGTAGATATTGAAGTGGTTGATGATCAATATGTATTACTGTCTCTTTGACCATTAAGTAACGTTTCCACTTTTTCACACTTTAGACTAATGCATACAATTCTTTATCATATGTAGGATAGTTAACTACTGCAGAATTAAATGTCTCAGGATGATAACATATGGTTTTACCATGGTCTGTCAACACTACTCCAATGGCATAGTCACTGGCATCTGTTTGGATCTCAAATGGTCTTTGAAGATCAGGTAGTGCTAGTACAGGTGCTGTACTAATCTTTTCTTTCAAGGTGTCGAAGGTTTTCTGTTGTTTGCCTCCCCACTGAAACACCTTGTTCAATCCTATTAAAGCATGTAAGGGAGCTGCAATTAGGGAAAAGTTAGAAATGAACTTTCTCCAATATTGTGCTACTCCTAAGAAGCTTCTAACTTCTGTCGCAGATTTGGGTTTAGGCCAATTTACAATGACATCCACCTTAGAGGGATCTATCTTCAATTCACCCCCCCTACTATATGACCCAGATAATTCAGAGATGTTTTACCAAATTCACATTTTGAGAGTTTAACATGAAGTTTTTCTCTTTTTAAAACATCTAGTGTCTGCTTAACATGCTTTAAATGTTCTTCCCATGTTTTACTAAAAATCAGAATGTCATCCAGATACACAATAACAAAATCATCAAGAAAAGGTTTGAGTACATCATTCATTAATCTCATGAAAATAGCAGGAGAATTAGTTAAGCCAAAAGGCATAACCAGCCACTCGTACAATCCCTGCTTTGTTTCGAAAGCAGTCTTCCATGCATCTTGTTCTGCAACTCTGACCTGATGGTATCCACTGTGCAAGTCTAGCTTGGAAAAATAAACAGCTTCCTTCAATTGATCTAAAAGATCATCTATGCGAGGAAGGGGATAACGATTTTTTATTGTTATCTTATTCAGTGCTTGGTAATCGATGCACATTCTCCACGAGCCATCTCTTTCTCACCAAAATGATTGGTGACCCAAATGGTGATGTGCTAGGTCCGATGAACCCTTTCTCGAGCAACTCCTGCACTTGATTCTTGTTTTCAGCGTTCTCTAAAGCAGACAACCTATACATTCCAATGTTAGGCAATGGAGCATCTTGCTGCAAAATAATATCATGTACTATTTCCTTTTTGGGTGGCAGGCCTTTAGGTTCTTGAAACAAGATATCATACTCTGAAACAACCTTTTCTAAATCAACTTATTGTTCAGCATTACAGCCTTCAAATACATGGGTTTTATCAGGTTTCTTTTCCTTTACAACCATCAATAAGAATTGTTTACATGAATTTATCATTTGTTTCATCTACCCTGAGTTTATGAGAGTATAATTATTCTTGAGCTTATGAGCTCTTACAAAGTATTTGATTCCATCTTTAACAAGTAGATACTTTTTCTTAGCTCTATAGAAGATAACTTTCCTGTCATACAAGTAAGGACTTCCTAAAACAATTCTAGATATATCCAAAGGAATTATGTCTAACTCAACCTCATCTACAAATGTTGACCCAAAAGAAAACTTGAGTTGCCACTGTCTAGTCACTTGTAGTTGTGCTTTATCATTCAACCATCCTAATGGGTATGGTTTCTTGTGAGGTGTAGTTACTAATCCCAACTTCTTTACAATTGCTTTAGAAATTAAATTTACTTGTGAGCCACTATCAAACAAAGTATCAATATTTTGATGTTTGGAAATAACTCGAATATGGAAAATCTCATGTCTTTTTCTCTCATTTTCTTCATCAATAATAGATTGTGCAAAATTACTAGTAGATGCTTTAGAATTCTTACCTTTTATACTTGTGGCTGCAATAGTTGTTTCATCTCCTGAGTCTGACCCCAAATCTTTCTGAATAGTTGCAGCAGTCTTCTTCTTCTTTCCCTCGAACTTCTTAGGTCTCAGCTCTGGATGCAGAATCCAACAGTGCTCATCATTATTCCCATCCTTTTTACAATCAGTGCATGAAGCTTTTCTCTTCTATGCAGTATTAGCCTTCCTTGATTTCCATTTCTACTTTCTTTTCTCCTTATTCTTGCTTACAGTGGGTTGGGATGATCCCCTAACTTCTGGACTTCCATTCTTTCCTCTAGCTTCTAGATGAGTAGCTTGTACAAATACCTCATCTATACTAGTGGGATTAAACATGAGGATAGTGTGCCTCATGTAGCTGTGTAGACCACCAATGTACTTCAACAGAGTCTCAGGTGAGTCTAATGAGATTCCTAGAATCAATGCTCTCTTTCCAAATTCTTAAGTATACCCTTGCACACTTTTCCCTTTCAACTGTCGAAGAGTTTTCCAACTCATCATGGCTTGCTGCATGTAGGCCAATGGATAAAACAATGTTTTGATTGCAGAAACAAATTCACTCCAGATAGAGATAGTCTTACCATGTCTCTTCAGGTCAGCTTGGGTCCTGCCTTCCCACCAAACCAAGGCGGTGCATCCAAGGCGTAGGCTTGCCAGTTGAATCTTGCTCTTGTCTGATTCAATACTCTGCACTCTGCAATAACATCAATTTGTCTAATCCAATTGTCCAACTTTTTTGCATTCAACTCTCCATCATATATAGGCAAATCAAATTTAACATCTAGTTTGATCAAAGATGCTTTCTTTTTATGTTCAGGGCTATTAGGAGACGTGAGAAAGTGTTCTTCTTTCCCTTTGCCTTTTGGGTGGTCATGGAAGTGAGACTCATCTTCTCCTTTGTCTTGTTTAGAACCCGATGAATCTTCATCCTTGTGTTTTCTAAAGTCCCTATACATTTCTTCTACCATGGACTTTATGGCTAGGAAACTATCTATGAATTGAGGGTCTGGACATATATAACCTTCTTCTAACATTGTCTTTCGAGAATAGACTCTCCCAATTTCAAGATTAGTTTCGACCAACTCTCCTTCTCCTAATTTGAGCTTTGATCTAGTTAGCTTTCATCAAGTAAACCAACACAAGCTTGTCTAACCTTAAGAGCCTAGAGTTCTGATACCACTTGATCTCAAAATCACTTGTATGTGACCTCAGTTAAATAATTATTATATGAAGGTATTACAGACTCATGTGCTGGTGTGTGTCTATGTTATTTTAGGCAACAAATCGATCAGATTGCAAAATACACAGACACTGGATAATGGAAAACAGTAAGGAAAACACAGTAAGAAAATGCAAGAACAAAACAATTAATAAGGAGTTCACCCTATTCTCTAGGGCTACATCTCTGGTCCAGCTTTCAATGGTGGCCTTCTCTTATTGTGTCTTTAAAGTAGAGAATTACAATGAGGAGCTCAATTTGAGTCTCGTGGAACAGAGAATGTTTGGTAGGGTGGTTCTTGGATCCCCCAAGCCACTAGAGTGCACAGACTCTTCTCCTGACCAAATCTTGACCTCTCTGGTCTTTAATGGGAGGAGCCCAATGTGGTGCTCAATTCCTGAAAAATCCTCTTAGGGATTTCTTTAACCTTTCAAGCTTTCTGTCTGCTCAATGCTGCCTATGGTCAGCTCGGCTCTTTGTCTTTCTGCTTCTTGCTTTACTGTCTTTTCTTCGCTCTCGCTTTCTCTGTCTTCATTCTCTTTTTCCCGTGCTTTGTTCTTTGTCTATTCATGGCTAAAAGCCAATCTATCTCATGACTGCTCGCTTCCTCTTCCGCCCCTTCGGTTTGCATGTTGTTGTTTGCTTGGAGTCCCCTGCCTTTGCATCTTCACCAATGTCTCATAGGGAGTGGGCACTTGTCCTCTCATGAACTGCACCAGCTCGTCCTCAATGGTTTGGTAGTTTCGGTTAAACTATGGAATGACTCATATGCCGACTCAGTAGTCAAATCAGACGTCAAATTCTTATGTGTCGCAACTTAATCCCTTGTCAAGTCTGGTTCCTCCATTGGGCGCAATCTCCACAGTCAGATCTGGAGCCCCCAGATCCTACAACATTCACTCATTTCGTGCGGTTGACTTGCTCGACCGTTAGCACGATGAGTGGCGGTTTTCTCTCTCCTTCGCCAAACACGCGTCGGGCGCTGAATGGAATTGCTCATTTTTCTCCAAATCCACTTACCACCCAAGGATGCCTCTAATGTATGTCGCTAGTTTTCGGAGTGCAGGTCCCACCTTTCGCCTTAGCGCCTTCCCCACGGTTCCCCAGCTTCCATGAGACCAAACGCTTTGGGGCTTTTTACTTCTCAAGGGATTTTTCCCAGCGATGAGCGATTAGCGCTAAGTGCTAATCGCACATCAGAAATGCCCTCCGTTTCCCGACCCGGGCTTCCCAATGGCCAGTTTTTCCTCCTGCACGGTCTCCATGGGCCTCGGTCAGTGCGCTTTGATCGAGGTCCTTGTTGTTCCTTGCTGGCTGCCAACTGCCACTGTCCAGAGGTCTTCCTGATCGCTCTGTGTCCATAAATTCGAAGTTTTTGTCCTGATTTGATACAGTCATGGTACTGTGATAATCTTCATGGATCCAATTTGGATCACCAGGTTTGGCTTTTTCTTTCATTAATAATAGGTTCTTTTCTTGAAATATTATGTGTAAATGTACTGGTTTATATGTGGATTCTATGGATGATCTATCCTTGATATTTTTTTTGTTATTATGTTGGTTATAAGCATGTATTATGACAGTGATGATGTAAGGCTCTCCTCATGTTTTGATTTGTAAATTAATGGATAATGTATCTATGACCTAATAGATGATAATGCAACTAATGATATAAGGGAACAATGCTTCTTAGTGATTATCAGATAAGTATGAGACCCCTATTCTCAGATCTATTGTTTAAACCTATAGATTACATATTTGTGACATGTTTGACAAAATGCCTATCATGGCTAGTAGGGGTCCAGTCTAGACCTTGTCAATGTTTTTTTCAAATGCATCATTGTTATGTTATATAAATTCATTTTCGAAAGTGTCATTGAGTTCTGTTTAGTGACCCGAGGTCTAGGCCTGAAAAAGTGTCACAAATCTCGGAGTCATAGGCATAGGTATGAGGATAAAAGTCCCCAGACGCATGCATACCCATGTTGTGGGAGCTTATGGAGCCTCATGAATGCATGCTTGTACATATCAAGGGAGTGTTTGGGGATTTAATGGTCTAAAAATTCAGTTGGTCTCAGGGGTTGGTTACCTGAGTGGTTAGGTTGGCTCTTGGGAGTTTTGTTGCTGATGTGGAAGGTTTGTGTGGTGTGTTTCTATGATTTCCACTTCCTTAAGGTGATATAGGAGGTTAAATCCCAATGTAGTGGCCTCTCATCACATATTTACCCAGATCGGCCAGTTACTTGGGTAGATGTGGGATGTGGGTGTTACATGTGAATACTAACCAGGAACAAGCTCCAAAGAGGTGAAGGAAAACTCATATACTTTGATCCCGAAGTGGGGCGTGCACCATGAAGACAAAACATGGAAGATGAGGAATCTTGAATCGAGGAAGAGAAAAATTATCGCAAGATCTTCTTCACCATGGCAGAGAAATTGACAAGTTGTTTGCAGAGTATGAGAATACAGTAAAGCCTGAGAAGAAAGTGCCAGATGACCATGCATCGGTAAATCATGAAGGTGGAAGAGGAGATCCTCCTGAATTTCCTTCTCCATCCTCTAGTGACATTTCTTCTTCTTATTCTTCTCATCTCTCTAACAGTCAACATAGGAATACATCTAAGAAGCCATGTTTTAAGCTAGATGTAAAGTTTGATTTTACCACATATAATGGAGAATGTAATGCAGAGAAACTAAACAATTGGACTGGACAGACCGAGGTTTATTTTTGGATTCAACATATCGAGGAAGATGTGCCAAAGATCTAATTAGCATCTCTTCAGCTGAGTGGCACCTCTCTTGTATAGTGGGAGAGAAAGTTGCAGAAAGACAATAAAAACTTGCGTAACCTCCTTTCTTCTTCGTCCAATTTTATTTCTGCATTAAAAGATCAGTTTTATCCTTTGGGTTATCGATAAAAGGATTTAATGGAATGGCAATATTTAAGGAAGGAAAGGGTTAAAATGTACAAAGCTTCACATAAGAGTTTAGAAATCAAGCATTGAATTTGGGCATTTCACTTGATTCACCCAAAACTATAACCAAGTATATTGGTGCTTTACATAGTTACATCAGACATTATTTTGTATTATTTGAGTCTACTACTATTGATGCAGGCAGTGTGAAGGCCATTCACCTTGAAAGCAGGGGCAAGAATGATAAATAAGAATAGACAAAGAAATCATCTTTCAAACCTCGTAATGGCAAGTACAAAGGAAAAGGCAAGGGAAAGGACAAGAATGTAGCTAAAGCCAAGAAGGAGAAAGAAGAAAAGCCACCTTGCACACATTGCAAGAAGGAAGGACATGATTGTTATACGAGATTTATGATTGCAGACAAAAGTATCTCCTCTAGGTCGGTGGCTAGCCTAGAACAATAAAGAAACAAGGAATACAATTTTTTTCTTTAAAGTAAATAGATGATGGAGTGAGGCTTACCTGGAATCCTTTGCACACTTCTCTCCTTCAACATCTTGGAAGCTCCAATTCCAACTCCGATTGCCAAAAATAGAACCTGCATAGTCAGATAACACAAGCCAAGAAACTACGATATCTATGCAATATCATCTAAGTACTTCATTCAATAGATCAACATGGTATTGAAATAAGTGAAATAACAACATCACATATAGGAAAACAATGAATTCTTTGCATTACTATAAATGGAAGGAGATTACAACCATAAGTAGCAGTTGATCTTGTAGAAGAGCTCCTCCAAGTTGTTGACTTGTCCTTTCCTTGTCACAATATGCACCTCCAATCACCCTAAATGCATGGAATGATGACCACTCACTACAACAACATAAGGGCAGAATCACTCTCCAAAAGCCAACCCCCAACCACATAGAAGGCTGGGAATATATAAAGAAGTATGGTAAGTTGGGATTTCTTATCTAATTACCAATATAGGGTAAGAGATCCACCTTTGATGGAAGGATAAGATCAAAGGATAAGTGTTGAAAACTCTAATGTAGGGATGGATAGGATCCAAATGTTTTATCCAAGGTAAGTAGTTGTAACAAGTTCTGGAAACTCCTATAAGAAGAATCTTACAAAATCCCTATCATTCTCCCAGATTTATAGAACCAATGCAGGTGCAAAGGGGAGCAACCTGCTGGTGACCAATGCATGCCACAGTGGAGAAACCTGTTGGTGAACACACCCCAGTAGGCTTACAGGGAGCGTCGGTCCTCAAATTGGCTCAAATGAAGCAGTTTAGGGCTCAAACTCTGGGAAATGAAAGGTACATGCTTAGGGATTTGTGAAAGATGGTGACAAGGGGGAATAGGATGTTGACTGGTCCCATTAGGAGGCTCATTGATCATATGTGACAAAATGGCCTATAACAATGATGATGAACTTGTTGGAAATTGCATCCGGAATTGAAACCAAAGAGATTTGGTGGAAAGGGAAATGAAAAGATGGTGGCAACCACAAAGTAGGACCTTGGATCTAATTCCAGTGATGAGACATTGATCAAAATAGTGGGCACACAAGGTACTCTTTCTCTTCATGCTAATGAAAATTCTGAGTTACATGCAAGTACAAGTTCTTCAAATGAGCCTCTTTTTAATGAATGAAAGAGAATTGAATTGTTCCATATTAGAGACATAATGAAACATACTAAAGTGGAAAACTTGTTTGATTTGGGCTCACAAGAAAATTTGATTTCATAATCTTTGGTTAAAAATTTAGGATTAGAAACCAAGCCTCATCTGAAACCAAAGAAAAATTACATGTAACCAAGCAGTGTAGAGCTAGATTTTTGATAGCATCCAAACTAGTTGATGAGGTTGATCTTGATGTTGTACCCTTGGATATATGTGGTATTGTATTAGGGAGTCCATATTTATATGAAAGGAAAGGAATTTTATTTTTCCATGAAAATAAGTATCATCTCAAGAAAGATGAGGTGGAATACATCGTTAGATCTCATTGCGCCAAAATTAGTGCCAGTCTTGCAAGTGCAGGTCAGATGAAGAGATTGATTAATTCTAGCAAAGGGTGTATGCTCATGGTTGTGAGAGAAAAAGATTTCGAGACATATGAAGCTTTCCAAGGTTGTGATCCCACTCATAAAAAGGAATTGTATGAAATTGTTTCTAACTATGATGGAATTTTTCAGGAACCAAGTGGGTTTCCTGCAAAGCATGAGATCAAACATGATATTCACTTGCAGTAGGATGCTCATTTACCCAACATTGGTATCTAAAGGTTGGCATCCATCAAGATGGAGGAGATAAAGAAACATGTACATGAATTGTTGAACCAAGGGGTCATAAGACCAAGTTCTTCTCCATGCAGCTCACCTATCATGTTGGTGCTGAAAAAGGATTGCACATGGAGGATGTTTGTAGACTATAGGGCACTCAACAAAATAATGGTGAATAATTGATATCCTCTCCCTTGCATTGATGATTGTTTGGATCAATTGAAAAATGCTATCTATTTCAAAAAATGGACTTGCGCAATGGATATCATCAGGTTAGGATTGTAGAACAAGATGTATGTAAGATTGCATTCAAAATGAAATAGGGGTTGTTTGAATGGTTGGTGATGCCATTCGGACTATGCAATGCTCTAGCCACATTCATGAGGGTGATGAATGATATTTTCAGGCCTTTTATTGATGATTTTGTACTTGTGTATCTTGATGACATTTTTTTTTACAGTAGGACATGGGATGATCATGTGTGTTATGTTAAAAAAGTGCTTGATGTTTTGCAAAAAGAAAATTTGTATGTCAAAATGTCGAAATGTGAGTTTGGGAAGACCTCTTTGGTTTACTTAGGTCACATTGTTGGAGATGGAAAATTGAAATAGATCCTTCTAAAATTGATGTGATTTTAAAGTGGCCTAAACCCACCAATGTTATAGAGGCTTGTAGCTTTTTGGTTGCAGTACAATACTAGAGAAGGTTCATTGCCAATTTCTTCGTCATTGCATCCCCCTTACATGCATTGACGAGTGTGAAGCAAACCTTTCAATGGGGAGGAAAGAATCAAAAAGCCTTTGATGCACTGAAAGAGAAGATCGACACTAGTTTTGGCCTTACCTCACCTCCAACAACCTTTCGAGATTGAGACTGATGCTTATGGATACGCCATGGGAGTAGTATTGATGCAGTAGAGGAAACATGTATGTTACCAATCAAAGACATTCTCCCAAAATGTTGTGAACTATCCCACATATGACAAGGAGTTGTATTTCTTGGTTCAAAGCGTGAAGAAGTGGAAGCACTATTTGATCGACAAGGAGACCATCATTCACATAGATCACCAGCCCTTGCAGTACCTTTAGTTGCAGACCAAGCTTCAATAAGCACGTCATTTTAGATGGATGGGATTCCTTCAGAAGTTTCAGTTGGTAATTAAATACAAGAAGTGCACCAGCAACAAAGTGGCAGATATGCTTTCTCACCATCTTATTTCTGCATCTATAGTTTTTCAAAATGCTTCTTTATTTTTTGAAAGTTATGTTGAACAATATGTTGATGATGTTGTTTTTAAGGATATTTATGCAAAGCTGACTCATGGATCATAGGTGGACAATTACCATTTATAGGGAAATATGTTGTATCACCTTGGAAAACTTTGTATCCCCACTAATTAACGAATACATATAATCAGAGAGGCATATACCTCTCTTGTGTCAGGTCATTTTGGTGTAGAGAAAACTTTGTTTCATTTGCAAAGGTTGTGTTATTGGCCTCACAAGAAAAATGTTGTGACTCGATATGTAAAGGGATGTGTGTTGTGTTCAGGTAGAAAACCCACTAATAGAAAATTGGGGCTCTACACACCACTTCCTATTCTGATTCGTCCATGGGAAAGTGTGTCCATGGAGTTTGTAGGTGGTTTGCCTTTGTGCAGGAGAGCTCATGACTATTTGTATGTCAATGTAGACCGATTACGAAAAATGTGTGTATTAATGCCTTGTAAAAAGTAGGTCATTATAGAGCAGATTTCTCATCTCTTCTTCCAAATTTTATGGGCCCACTTTGGGCTTCCCACATCCATTGTGTTTGTTCGAGATTCTCACCTTCTTGGAGAGTTTTGGATGAGTTTGTGGAGAATGATGGACACCAAGTTGAAGAGAAGCACGAAATTTAATATGTAGATCAATGGTAAAATAGAGGTTGTCATCTGCACAGTGATACACTTACTCTAAGGCTATTGTGGAAAGCATCCCAAGTTGTGGGATGAGAAACTTCCTTATGTGCAGCATGCATACAATCGAACAATGTATTCATCCACTCAGAGCTTACCATTCGAGGCATGATTTGGCTATTTGCCAAAGGATACATTAGACATGGTATTTGGGAGAGATGAAGACTCTAGTGGGCAAGATGGCAAGGAAAAAATGCAGAATTTCATCCAACGAATTTAGATGACTCACCAGGTAGTGTAGGAGCAGTTAGAGAAGACTCAAGCTCAATACAAAGCTCGATATGACAAGCACTGATTCGATCACAAATTCCAGGTTGGAAACAAAGTGTGGATCCACATCAGCAAAGATAGGATGAAAAGGGAAGGAAAGAAGTTGCGACCAATCAAATATGGCCCATTCACCATATTGGAGAAGACTGGAGACAACAATTTTCATCTCATTTTGTCAACATACATGCAGATATACTCAATGGTGAACATTGAAAACTTGAAGCTTAATGAGCCTCTGTTGATCATGGACACCAAAGAGGTGGGACAGGTTCCTACAATGGATGAATTTGCACCTAAATACTTGGACAAGCTATTATAAGACATCATTCTCAACAGGAAGACTAGGAATTCATGACAGGGAGACGTGGAGTACCTTCATATTAGCTTCAAAGGAATGCATCCAAGTAAATATCGATGGATGGAAAAGGAGAAAGCGAGGGAGCAATTCCCTCACTTTCCAATTGACTGATAAAGTTTTTGGGGGTCCAAAAGCTCATTAGTGGGGAGGAATGATCTGGGAGGATCCAAAAATAGAAGTGGCCTTGAATATAGCTAAAAAATAAAAGTCATCGGATAGAATTGAAACTAGGACCAAATCGTAGTGCTCATCATCCTGATTCCAACGGTGTGAATGACACTCAAATCCAAGTTCGTATGCTCAAGTTATAAATGGTAAAAGTTCTAGTCAAACTTAGCCAAGTGGCAGTCACTAATGAGGCAACAATTTGGCAAAGTCTCGATGCACAGAATCTAGCGGTCGGAACAGACGAATTTGTTGCCTCTTAAATTTGCCTAATATCCCTTATTTTATAGCAGAATACTTTTAACTATATAGTCCAAATATATAAAAAAATTATATATATCTATATATATATATCTATATATATATATATCTATATATATATATATATATATATATATATATATATATATATATATCTATATATATATATATATATCTATATATATATATATATATATATATATATATCTATATATATATATATAGATATAGATATATATATATATATATATATATCTATATATATATATATATATATATATATCTATATCTATATATATATATATATATATATATATATATATATATATATATATATATATATATATATCTATATATCTATATATATATTTATTTGGGGGGGGGGGGTGTGGGGCACTTCCATTGCCGCAACAGTCTGCAATAGTACAACGTATTGAATGTATTTAAAATTGGGTGGGCGGGCCACCGCTGACGGACCCTCCCAACCCCCGAATCACATTAACCACATACAACCAACCTTGGTGGAATCATAACAAACCATTGCCATATTGTATTAACTGCCATGGTCAATGCTGAAACTGTCATTCTCTACGCATATATCTCACACCAAAAAAAGGGGTTCCATGGGGTTTGTCCCCGGAACCACCCTAACTGCCATGCCTTATCATAGTACCACATACCAACGGGCCAAAAACCCGTTCGTTGAGATTTCCGTTGGGCAAATTATATAAGAACTCAAATCATTTACCTAGCAAACCGGTGGAGAGCGAAGCAGAGTGAAACTCTGAGTAGCCCAGGAGCGGTGGAACCATGAACGAGGGAATCCACATGATGTTGAAAATATTCCTTTAGAGGGCTGAGGTGCCAGTGTCATAATTTGACAAGTTTATAGTCGATTTTGCACATTTTCACGCTAGGAATCCAATTGTGTAGTTCATTTCTACAGTCGAGGTCTCCATTTTAAGGCCATCATCCGCATTGGAGGTATAAGGGTCATTTTTTAAAAGTTTCTTGTAACCGATTTATTTGATGCCACTTAATAAAAGAAGGCCTCCCCACTTTGAGCAAGGCCCAAAGATGTAGCCCACATTGGGTGAACTTTGCAATCAAATCATTTGGGTGCCTTTGATCTCATGATTTCTTTATGATTTCCTCTTCTTTTTCATGTGTTAGGTGACTTGGTTAATGTGCTCTTTTATATGAAATTATGAATGAATCCTTGAAGTTAAATGATATGGATCAAGTTTCAACCTAGTTTCTTGAATCAATGGCCATGATATTCTTCTTCTTCTTATCTTTCCTTTTGTTCTCCAGGTTAAGCTTCGAATGCAACTTCTAAAACTTCTTCTCTATATGACCATCAATGTCATAGTGGTTGTAGTGGTTGCTAGGATCCTTACACTGGTGTCTTGTGACTACCATATATTTATCTTTCCCCCTTTTCCACTTCTTCCTCTCCTCCTTAGAAGTGTCTTGGTGCTCTTTCTACTTTGATCCACTTAACTTCCCTTTCTTCTAGCCTATACACAAGCCTCATCCACTGATTTGGGCTTAGAAAACATCACTTTCTTTCACATATGGTTTTGTAGACCCCCCATATACTTGAGGACCACATCTAGGTTCTTTGGGGAAATACCCATCATTATGACAATATTTCTAAACTCTATGGTGTAGTCTTGTACACTCTTCCCTTGCTTCTACATGAAGTAGTTCCACCAGATCTAATGGTCATCTACATACTTGATAAGATAAAATTGTAACATTATGAGGATTAAATACTTTAGCTTAGTCACTGGGGGATCTCCCTCAACATCAAGGTCTCCTCATGTATTTCCCACTAGGTCAGGGCATGGCCCTCTAATTTCAATTGTGCAAATGAGATATTCTCTTCTTCATCTAAATGATGAACATTGAAATAAAATTTTGATTGCTGCAACTAGTGATTTAGCTTCAGAGGGTAGATCTCACCTTTGCATGGATTGATATCGACCTCACTTCCACTATGACTAGGGACTGTGAATGGTTCATGACACTCAAGTTGGGTTGATTTTTGAAGTCCTTTCTCTGACTCATTCTCTATTTCTTCCCATTTCTTGATCTACCCTCTGATCTAACCTCTATGTTAGAACCCACATCTTCTCCTCAATCTTATTAGTCAAGGCCACCAGGTGGAGATTCATGTTACAGTTTATATCTGTAACTTGTGCTTCCAACTGCAAAAACATATCCTCTATAGGATGACAAGGGTTATTCAGAGATTCATCAACCATGACTGGGGTTTTATGACTTTTAGCTTAGTCAATATAGATCCCCTACAAATCTCCACAATATACCCAAAGAAACCTACTCTAATACCAAAGTGATCCATAAATTGTCATGGATATTCCACTGGACAATTTGTCACAATATATCGAATAAATTATACTTAAAAATCCAAAATATATAGTATGAGGGTCTATTTCTCATTAGATTTATGGATTTGTAAATTATTATTTATTGCATATGCATTCCAATTATAATTATGCAAAAAATAGTGAACAACAAAATAAAAACTCACAAACCACTTTTGACACAAGATATATCCTGGGAACCCCTTTCAGGAGGAAACCAACGAGAAGGTGAGGCCACTTTGCTCTCTTTCTCTAAATAGAAAATGGACATCTGTACAAAGAAGTATGGCTTGTGGATCGTGGACTATTATAGTGCACAAGTCATATCTGTTTTCTTTCTTCCTATCCCTCTTGGCTAATTTTCTTGTCTATAGAACAAAATTCTCTCAAAAGATTGGAACTCCTTTTCCTCCTAGTGGCTTGGTTATAACACATCCTGATAGCCTACTAGTGGTTATGTTTGACTACCTCAACTCTTATATAGAATTACAATATGGACTCTTCTATAGTCTTCTTCATCATAATCATGTGGATAACCCCTTTTCCTTGAGTAATTTGGGCTAACAAGGCATCCTATCAAATTATGGTGGTCAAAACAAGAAGTTCAACTTCTGAGTGACATAAATTTTGCATACAGACATTGATTGAGAAAATTTTTGCGCCATTGGAAAGGTATTATTGTGTCGAATAATAAAACAATATGGAGTGCTAAAGAGGAAAAGTTTTACCCCCCAGAAAATGTTGTTTGATGCCTCAAAATGCTTCCAAAAGGTTTCAGACCCCGATTTGCCAAATTGGGTTCCACTGGTAAAAATGGTCTCGTGGGATGATTCCTCCACTTTTTCCACTATGAAGGTGTTGAGATGGATGAAAAAAATATCATGATCCAATCCATATCAAGGGTTCACTTCAATAATATCTACATTGGTTCACTATAAGGTGTAGATTAGAGAAAGAAGATGCTGAGAAAGGTATGACTGATTTACATGATTGGCCTATGGGTGGATCTTAGGAGACACCACCATGCATAAAGTATTAAAGGTTGGTTATTATTGGTAAAAAAGTCTCAAGTATGTGCATGCATATGTTTGAAAGTTATTTAAATTGGATCAACAAAATAACATGATTGACTATCAACTTAGGTTACTATGAGGATTGACAAATCAAATTTCATGACTATGGAAAAAATAAGATATAGGATTGATGGCATGAAGAGCCTCATGCCATGCCAGTCCATCCACACACCCTCATTTAATATTGTACTCATATGTAAGCATGGGAAAACTTAAAAGCAAAAACAAATATAGTCAGAAAAATAAGAGAGAAGAAAAGAACAATCATATTAAAAAAATATAAAAAAATGAGAACCATACTCGAAAGTGCTAATTGAGAAAAGACAAATAAGAATACCAACATTGGACTTGGAGGAAGCTGAAGAGTTGGGGAAACCTAACCTTCCAATAAACCCCCAAACAAATCCATTTTCTTATATATCAATGCAACACAAACGAGTATTGGTTATTTGGTTGAGATTGAGAGGAATTGTTGCCCAAATTCCCATGTGAAGATTGAGAATGTATGAGAGAGATAGAGGCTAACATACCCTACACATTTGTCAACAAATACAAAAATTGATTGAAACCAATTGAAAGTTGGTTTTCGCATTTGGTTTCCATGGTATACCATGATTTTGTGTGAGTTAAGGAATCTCTTATTTGTATTTGATATGTTTCCAGAAGCTATATTAATGGTTTAGAAACACTTCCCTCACTAAATTTATGTTAATATTCACTAAAAAATTATTTTATCCATTAATACTATATGAACGACAACAATTATGCAATAATATCTATCAATTCAATGGACAATTTGAGATCAATAGCTATCATGGGATGGATGTTGCAATTAATTATCTAATTTTCTAAAAATGAGGCTTTGAATATGTTGGCATATAAATCCATATTGCACACAATGCCTAAGAGATCAATTAAGGCCATATACTACATCTTGTGTGTCTAGGTTGCGTGTAACACATTTCTTTTCCTTGGGGCCACACATAGGATATACATGCCATGCATAGTTCGAGAAGGAGATAACTCTCTTCCACATCCCTTGTGATTGGTTAATGGGCATTTTCATGGTTTCTTTCGATGGTTGGTTGAGTGTGGGACTATTGTCATCAAAATAATTTTCCAATAGAACTATCAATTATTAATTTCTTCCTTCCTCCTATTGTTAAGGCATATTGTTCTTCAATGCATTTGGGTCATATCATGATTCAACATATTTTGGCATTTTTTTTAATTGTCTCATTCCAAGTATTTATGAATTCATCTCTCTCTCTCTCTCTTTCTCACACACACACATATTAATGTGATTAGTGTTTAAGTTGATTGAAAGTTTGAATATATGCACATGATATTTAGAAGTGAGCCTATCCCAAAACAAAATGAATGGAGTTATATAAACGTTTGCAATTGTTTATTTAAGGATTGAGAATATCCCTATGATACTTGGAGGTGGGGTCATCTCAAAGAAAATGAATGGTCATTGAGAAAAGGTTTTCATGTTGATGGTTATCATTGTAACTTAAGGATAGTGGAATAAGTTAATCCTTGATTTATTGCATTCAAATTAGTTTGGTACATGCACATGAGCCTAAACCTTTGGCTGAGTTGTTTTCATCCAAATTGTCTATATCTAAGTATTGAAAGAACATCTAGGAAGTAAGGGAGTTTATAAACTTAGGATTTTTTGTTGGTAAAATGGATAGGCTATAAGCCTATCATTTATAAACCAAAAGGTATAACATTTTTCAAACATGTGTAAGGAAAGAGAAGGTTGTAGTGCCTTTACAACCCATTGTCATCAAAAAATATTCTAAACAATGGGTCTTTGATGTGATAGGATGAATCAAATTATATTCCTCTAAATGACATAAGTACATGCTAAGGTTTATTGGTTACTTCTTTTATTTGTCATAAGAAATTTCTTTAAATAATGTGAATGATATGATGATGTTTCAGTTTCTAGAACAAAAATTCATTACCAAAGTCAGTGCTTATTTTATTTTAGTATTTGAGAATTCCTAGAATTTAGAATCCCTAGATTTCATTGATTGTGTTAGAGAAGGTACTTATTTTTTATCACTCACATAACTATTATCTCTTTGGGAATAGTGTTGTAGAATCCATGTGTAAGGGAGAAGAACTATAAATAACATGATGGTTGAAAACTGATATAATGGATTCTTTGATGCATTCAAATCAAAATGAAAAAGTATTATATTCTAACATCATTTTGCCGTATTTGCAACTCATGTAGGAAGAAAATAGTGATGGTTTTTCAACCATCTAAAATAGACATGACATTCTATTGAAAATTGAGAGGATATAAACAAAGAAAGGGCAAAGTATGCCACTCATTAGAACGTCGTTAATGACTATATCCTAAAAAATACCCAATCCCCCACAACAAATTATTTTTCACTATGATGCTGATCTACTTGTTGTTTCATCCTATTATGTGCTATAACCAAGTTGTCCTGCAATAGTTTGAGAACCTCCTGTTGGTGCTCTATGTGGTCCTCCATTATTTGAGGATTCACTTTCCCTTCCAAGGGTGATGTGATTAAAGTTCCAAAAATGGGTACAATTTTGATGAATTATGGAAAGATGTGTTGTACCACCATTGTGCTAAGGAAAACCACTTGACCCATTGTGTTTGTTTATTAGACATAAAACAATGAAGATATCTTTTTGGAAATTTATTCATAATATTAGTTTTCCCATCAAATTGAGTATGGTAAGAGTTATTGTGAATCTATTAAGTACCCAAACAAGAAGTTTATTTAGTCCAAAATGTTTCCAATGAATATTGGATTGCTATCACTTACAATAATCTTGGGGATTCTATGTAGGTTATGAATTGTTTCCATTAGTGTTGTTTCTACTATACTTGCTTTAAAACGATGAGAAAGAGACTAAAAATGAGCATACTTTGTGAATAAATTCACTATTACCATAATGATGTTTTTACTTTTCAACTTGAGTAGATCTGTAATAAAATCCATTAAATCTAAATCTTGACTTGGTATGGCTAATGGTTTTAGGAGACCTTGAGTCTTTATTGTCTCTCTCTTATTTTATCAACATATAACACATTCAACTACAAAATTTTGAACATTAGTTTTAAAACCTTCTTGGAAAAATCCTTCTTGAACCTATGGTAATTTTTTAAGAACTATAAATGTCCTCCTATAAGAGAAGTGTGCAATTCTGAAAAGGACCTTCTATTTGAGTTGGGTATTTTTACATAAATAGATATGATCATGATACCACATAAAAACATTTTTTCACACAATTTTATCTAATACACTTTGGTTTGTTATAGTTGTTCATTAATTTTTCTTACCTTTTGATCTTTCTTCCATTCTATCTTTGCTTTTTCCACCCAATCAAATTGTGGAATGGAAATAGCATGCAATAAATTTCTAGTGTTTTTTTCTTTCCTTGAAAGTCTGAATGCCACAATATTTTTTTTCCTTTTATTGTAGATAATTTCAAATTCATACCCCGATGTCTTTATGACCGACTTTTGTTGCTTTTGTGAACATAATCATTGTTCCAAGACATACTTTACGCTGTTATGACCTCTTTTTACATTGAACACTTGTTTGAGAGTAATATGAGGGCTAGTTAGAAACCCTAACTTATGTAGGATATATGTCAAAAACTATAGAAAAACAACACTTGAAATTTTAATCAAAATTAGTTTGTTATGTATCCACTAGTTTTTGAAAATTTCTTAGTATGTAACTTCACTAGGAAAAATTATAGCGAAAATTCTCTAATTACTTGTTTGAGACTAATTTAAGGACTAGTAAAAGAACACTCCCATAGGCCATACCTTAGAAATTATAGTGGACCAAATCCTAATATTTTTATCACAAATATTTTGATAGGTCTCCTCAGGATCTTGAAAATTTCATAGTTTGAAACTTCACCAAAAAAATTATGGTTGTTTTTACCAAGAACACATGTTTATGACTACTTTTAGAAATAGTCATAAACCCTAATTTCTATGGGCTATTGCTTAAAAATAGCAGTGAATCAAATTTGAAAATTTTACCACATATAATTCTCTATTTCTCCTTAGGCTCCCAATTTTTTTACTGTTTGAAACATCCTAGGAAAAATTTATAGTGGAAACATCCTTAGAATTTTATTTCTATGCTTGGAAAGCATTAAACTAAGTTTGTCAAAATCACCATAGTTTTGTTGAATTAAAAGGTCAAGAAGGTTGGTGGTGTGACAAATATTTTAAAGATAGATATAATGTGAATATAAGCTAAACAATCTAAGAGAAAATGCTTTTCATCTTCAACCCTACTAACATCACAAAAGTGATAGACTCTTTCAACTCATGGTGTTTTGGGAATTGACCATTGCCCAATTTCATTATGGAGCTCATGGTATTTTGTTCTTATTTTAACAATGCTTATATTCTTCTTTACATTAGCTAGGATAGATGTATTTTGGATTTTGAGATTTGTTTTCATTACCTCTTTATAATAACTTAATTTCCCTTTTTCCTTTAACTCTTTATCAGCCCACAATTCCACCTCCTTAAAATAATAACTTATAATTACAAAACAACAACCACATCCATAAATTTTTAGCCACATGCTCTTTCATATAAATAATAAATAAATATAAACTTAAATAAAATAAGAAAAAATGGTATTGCATAGAAATGCAAAGTAATTAATAAACCTAGAAAAATATAAAAATCATTTTCAATAAAATTGTTATTACTATTTCCTTAAATTTTGAACTAATTTTCAAATCACTCAAATCAACTAATTAACTTAAAATAAATGCATACATGATGAATTATAATTTATAATTTATCTAATAAAATAAAATTAAAAACATAAAAATTTCTAACTTAGTATTAAAAACATAAAATTTTCTAACTTAATATAGTATTAAAAGCATAAATTTTTTTAATTTAATATAGTAGATATATTGTAATGTTTTGTTTAACATTTTAGGATTCTAATTATAGATATTCTTAACCCATGAATTTTTACCATAATATTTTTCTCTAATATAACTTATTTAAAAATTAATAATTAAACCAATTTAAA
Source organism: Pinus tabuliformis (assembly GCA_031772625.1). Classification (NCBI taxonomy): domain Eukaryota; kingdom Viridiplantae; phylum Streptophyta; class Pinopsida; order Pinales; family Pinaceae; genus Pinus; species Pinus tabuliformis. The sequence continues at coordinate 648,236,170 of CM062817.1, forward strand.
TTTATATTAACTCTAAATATAACAAATATAAAAATCAAAACAAAATTTAATACTTCATAAATCTTGAATTAAAATAAATCTATACTAGTTTATACTAATTTATAACTTTGTATTATGCCAAGACTTTTCATTCTCATGAGACTAATGATGTCAGCTTAGTTCATTCGATTTACCATAACTCCATACTCTCACGAACTTTGAAATTCCCAAAAAGGATGAAATCCATGGAAGAACTATTGCCAGAGAGCTGCTCGTAGGGAAAACCATATATGTGCCAGTGATCTCCATTAAGTTTTGGATTCTCTATGAACAACTCGTGGAAAAGTAAATCGCCCAAAAATTCTTTCTTGCTGTTAAATAATCAGCTTTGTACTAGAGGACTCCATTAAAATTTAGGTTTTCTATGTTCAAATCAAAACCTTTTTAGTGGAAAGCTTGTAATTTGAACAATGGGAGTCTGCTACTCTTCTCTTTTTATTAAAAATGTTGCTTTATAGAGGGAGTAAATTTTCAAATCATATCTTCAAAACATCTGTCAAAACACTCCAGCTCCATGTTAACGCTGAAGCATCAACTGAGTCACCGCTGTTGTTCCTAAAAAAAATCCCTTCAAACATACATCAAATTTGCCAGCTTCATGACGGCTATGTCTCATACGCTTTGGAGCTGCAGGGTTGTGTTCACGGGAAATCCCTGACAGATGGTAAGAGAATCCATGCCAACATAATTAAAAATGGAATAGAGTTTAATCGTTTTTTAGAAACGAAACTAGTGATTATGTACACTAAATGTGTTAGTCCGGATGACGCACGCCAAGTATTTAACAAAATGCAAGAGCCAAATTTGGTTTCATGGACTTCTATGATCGGAGGATATGCCAGACATGGACGCAGTGTAGAAGCCCTCGGGCTTTTTTATGAAATGCAATCGTCAAGCTTACAGCCTGATAATTTCCTAATTCCTCTTATTCTCAAAGCGTGTGCCAATTTGGGAGCTCTGCAACAGGGCAAACTGATTCATAATCGTGTTATAATGAACGATTTGGAATCGAATGTATTTGTAGGAAGCGCGCTCGTAGACATGTATGCCAAATGCAGGTGTACAGACTCCGCACGACAAATGTTTGACAAAATGTCTGAAAAGAATCTGGTTACATGGAATGCAATGATTGCGGGTTATTCACAAAACGGGCATGGAGAAGAAGCCCTGAGACTTTTTCGCCAAATGGAATCGTCGGGTTTGATACCCAATGTGACTTCGTGGAATTCAATGATATCTGGCTATGCACAGAGAGGACATGAGTATGAAGCTTTGGTACTTTTGCGAGAAATGCGAGCGACAGGGGAAAAACCCAATTTCGTAACTATGTTGTCTGTGCTTCCTGCATTTGCCAACATAGGCGCGCTGGAAAAGATTAAAGAAATCCATGGTTATATAATTAGGAGCGGTTTCGAGTCGCATGTTTCTGTGGGAAGTGCAGTTGTAGATATGTACTGTAAATGCGGGAGTGTCATGGATGCACGCCAAATGTTTGATAAAATGTTGGAAAGAGATGTGGTCTCATGGAGTTCAATGATTCAAGGGTATGCAATGCATGGTCATGCTGAAGATGCCCTTGGACTTTTTAACCAAATGCAAGAGGCAGGTGCAAAGCCAGACTACATTACCTTTGTTGGTGTCCTTACGGCTTGTAGCCATGCAGGTCTGATTGATGAAGGCAGGCAATACATAGATCAAATGAGTAGGGATTATGGAATCAAACCTCGTGTGGAGCACTATTCGTGCTTGGTTGATTGTCTGGGTCGAGCAGGACGTCTCAATGAAGCATACGATCTAATCAACAAGATGCCAGTGAAACCTAATGTTGCTGTGTGGGGTGCCTTGCTCAATGCTTGTAGAATTCATTGTAATATAGATCTAGGAGAGGTTGTGGCAGAATGGCTTTTTGTTTTGGAACCGGAAAATGCGGGAAATTTTGTGCTGTTGTCAAATATCTATTCTGCAGCTGGCAGATGGGATGATGTGTCAAAAGTGAGGAAAAGAATGAGAGATAGTGGGGTGCAAAAGACTCCAGGATCCAGTTGGATTGAATTGAAGAATCATGTGCATGAATTTGTTTCCGGAGATAGAAAAGCAGCAGGATACAGCTAAATGCTATGTAAACGTTGCAGAGCCTGGCTACGAAGCTGAAGAAAATGCTCAGGTGAGATCTTGTAGAAAAATCTTTCTACTAGTTTTGGTAAGTAATAACCTTATTCTGTCTAATTCTGGTAATTGATAACCTTACCTTTCACCTGACTCGCAGCTCGCTGAGATGAGCTTGCCTGCTTGAGCTAAAAGCCTTTTGCCTAGAGTAAGATCAGGCCGTCACATGCCAGATGAGAGTTTTGAGCAGCCTGATATATCATTGGAACATGATTAGTTTGTTCTCTACAGTGAGTGTGAGAAGGTATCCCTTCACTACATTATCTTTAACAACATTTGTGAGGTTTCAAGATTCTTGATTGAGATTTCTTTGAAGCCATCCCCTTTGGATATGGATCCTTTACCAAAACACCAAATCTGGGTTGTTTGGCAAAGTACTCACTGGAGTGTTAAGCAAGGTACCCACTGCAAAACAAACAAAGCTTCCATTTTTGCCATTTGAATGATGGCTTTTGTTCTCTAACGAGTAGCTGGTGCTAATCAAAACGAACAGCTCCTTAGCTGGTGCTACTCAAAAGAACGACACCTTAGCACCATTTTGGTTCTTAGAGATCAGGTATTGAATTTGTTTGCCATTGAATTAGTTTTTCAAAATATAAGGTGTTTTAACTGCGAGAATTAACTTGTAGATATGATGTTTATGGCTGAATATAATATTCAATGAGATTATTATTATTATTATTATCCAATTTTAAGGTCACGGCCAAGTCAAACAACACATTATAAGATAACGTAATAACATGGTATCCTAATTTCTTTGGTTTGACATGTGGGATGACCGAGGGGACCAGAGTCATCAGGCACCAGATGTGCATAAGAAAATCTTATTTTCAACACTTTTATTTATCTCTGTTATTCTTTATAGCATGGGCATGGAACACCCCTTCAAGACTTGGAATAACATTGAGCAAATACAAAAATGTTTCTAACCTATAATTTTAAAATTCAATGCCACACTTCTTAACCCATTCTTTTTATCATCATTAAATGTAGTTTTATGAAGTTTGAAGTCATTTTTAGATTTCTAGGTTATAATTGCAAATTGCTCAAAGTTGAGGAGAGGTATGCGCCTTTTTATTCCTTATAGTGTCTGTGACAACTTTTTTTGTTGCCCCTCTTGTAAATGTCAATATGGATTGTAATTCATGTAGATATTGTGGAAATGTAAATAATGATTGGGTTGAGGAGTGGACACGGATTCAAAGATCTGAGGAGGAGGAACTGTTGGCGTTGAATGTAAATCCAGACCACTGCATTTATTTCACCACCTATCTCCCTGATGAATTAATGGTAGCAATGGTGCAAGCATTGAAGAAAAAGTATGGGTTGCATGAGTGAAGGACAACCCATACAATTCTTGTGCTCGTGGATTGTATTGGTGTGATCAACACACAAGGGAAGGGGATGTGAAGCAAAGAGTTTGATGGGAGACAGGGGGGATATGCTAAGTTATGCTCAATTACACTTGAGGGGTGTGTGGTATTGAAGCAAGAGATGGTTCGCAGAAGAAAGAACAACAAACAACAAAGTGAAAGAGAATGTGGAGCGTGGCATTGGTAGTGGACGAGGATCTTCCAAGAAGAAAAACCCCAGTCTAGTAGGCGTTCTAAGGTTGGGACAATGTTCCCTATGGTTTGCTAAGGCCAATGGTGTGTGCCTGTGAACCAATTGGCCAATGGAAGTTTAGTGGAGTTGAATAACTTAGTGCTTGCCTTAGGGATGATAAAACATTGGGGTGCTTGCTAGAAGGTTGATAAACCACTAAGTGTTTGCATTAGGGTTGATAACCACTTATGTGCTTTCCTTAGCGTTGATAAACCACTTATGTGCTTACTGAGTAAGTCGATAAGCCACCTAGATAGTGGGCTCTTGACTCCTGCAGTGCTTGCCTAGAAAACCCTATTGATAAACCACTTGTATAGTGTGTTCATCCTCCTAGAATTGAACTATATTTTACTGAGCCTTGGATGAATCCTTGTGATTGGTTTCTATTAGGAAAGAGGGTCACTATGGTGCTTACTATTGGAGACAGTTGATAGACCACTTAGACATAGGACTCCTTTTCTTGATTGGCTGTGTGTCTTATCTTGGTGTGAATTTCCTTGAGCACTTAACTCCTCAAACTTTGAATCTGGTTCGGGGGTGGTCAACTGCAAGAAAGATTGCAGTGTAGCTGACTTATGGTTGGGTGGAGAGTTGAAGTCCCTCCTTTAGTTGTCAACCATTCAAGCTATATAGACAAGTGTATTTACTTGTACTTTTGTGCACTATGGATAATGGATGATGTTGTTATGTGTTCTAACAATGAATGTGCTAACATTGTTTATGGAGGAATGTTTGTTCCTACTTATCTCTAATGAAATGTTGTTTATGTGTTTCCATGGTTATGAGAGGCCGAAGGCCTCTTCATGTGTGTTGGTACTATTTTGAGTTATGGAGCTACTTACATGATTATGTATGAATGTTTAATATGCTCAGTTAAACTATTACTATATGAGATTCCATTATTTAGGATGGTCTGGCTTTCATGTATCTATGATTGGTTATGCCAGTTGGTTGTTTTCCTGGTAAATGGGTGATGAGGTTGCAATGTATGATATATCAATAGATCTAATAGAGGTCTCTTTGGGATCCGTTTTGAGGTTATTATGGTGCAACTTGTTGGATAATTTAACTGTGCTTTAAATTACTTTATATTAAATTACCAATCCAGGTACGTAGACTTGTGAAGTATACAACACAATATATGCAAGGAGTTTAGCTTTCAATTCTAATGGAAATAAATTTTAATGAAATAAAGTTCTACTATATGAAAGTGAATAAAATGATATGAAATGAAATACTAATCCTAAAAAGCATTGGAAAATCAATCTAGGAAAGCATTGAAAACTTAATCTAGGAAAACATGTAAAGTTAATCTATGAAAACATAGAATCTTAATCTATGAAAACATGTAAATTTAATCTATTAAAGCACGAAAATCTCTAATTTATAAAAGTGAGTAAAAATTAATCTATGAAAGCTTGTAAATTTACTTTAGAAAGCATTTTAAATCTATTCCTATGAAAGTAAACATTATTAGTCTATGAAAGCAAGCAACTCCAATCACAAATGAGAATGCTTTAGAATTTAAATCTTCTTATTTTTTATTTTATTTCTCAGGTGCTTGATTGCAATATGGAAAAGAATGAAGTGACAATTAGAAACCTGAAAATAAAGTTTCTATAAAAGGTAAATAAATTAAATCCTAAACTAAGTAATCATTGTAATGTAAATTATTTATCAATTAAAGGATTAAATAATTGTTAGAGAATTGTGATGACTTAAGAAACTAGATTGATTTAGGTTCAAAATGAGTGATCTCTTTCTTAATTTGATGGACAACCCAAATTATTTCTTCTATTGTTACATTTGATGGCCACAACACGAAATCTGAAAAATTCTATTTGAAAGATCCATGAATATCTCCAAAATCATGCACTATTTTGAAAAAATTCCACTGTGTCAACTGAATTGGCTCATTATGCACAAAACCCATGTTCTAGTTTTTCGAGATATGTTTTAGTTTGGCTAGAAACTACGTCAAAAGTTGACTGCTTGAAAATTGTTGTTAATATAAATTACCATCTTTGATCAAGTGGTCATTTTAGTAATAGCTCGAATCTTTTCTAGATCCACAACAATCCCTTCTTTAGACACCACATGTTCAAAACACTGAATCCATTCTTGGTAAAATGAACATTTTCTAAACTTAGCATATAACTCATTTTCTTTAAGTGTTTGAAGAAAATCTGCAAGTGTTAATCATGTTCTTCCTTTTTTTTTAACAAGATCGGATACTTATATATTATAAAACATCGAAAATGGGACAATGTCCCAGTACATATGGAGAGATGAACTCGGTGAAATTGGAGCAAAATGGGAACGCAGTCCCAATTTCCAATTCACTGTTCATGTTTCTTGAGATTTGAAAAACATACCGACTATATTGTCGGAGGAACTGGCCTAATAGGAAGCAAAATTTACATTGTATGGATAGATATCTAAGGAATCACCAGAATTGATTAATAGTGTCATCTGGGGATTGATCTTTCTTTTCGCTAAGCTTGGTTGAAGCTTCACCATGCTCGCTTTAGTTCAGAGTCCTGATGTAACTTACTGCTTCTTCTAGGGGTGGCATTTCTCTTTTATCCCTTCAATTTCGGCTTTCTGTTTCTCAAATTTCTTTCTCTTGGATTTGTTTTCGGACTCAACTTCAGCCTTGAGTTCGTTGAAGTATTTGATAAATCATCCTATCATAAAACAGTGCGCTTTGCAGAGAGCAAAGCTGCTGTTGGTCTCAATCCAGTCCAATGGGTTATCAGACATGATTGATGCTAGAAGAACTTTCTCCTTGTGCTTGAATCGATGCTTGACCTGCGGTCTTCTGAAGGTAGGAGGGTAGAGAGCAAAGGTTCTGAAGGTAGTGTCCAGGAAATTCCAACTGATCAAAACTCTGCTGAAGGCCAGGGAGAACTTGGGATGCAGAAATACTTCGAATGATGGCTGGAGCAGGTGTCTGTAGGTGTGGAAGCTGATGGAAGAGAAGGAGGTACAGCGTGAGAAACTCAGTCTATTATTGGGGACAGAGACTATAGGCACTGATGTAAGTGAGAAATAGAGACGTGGAAGTGTCGGTCTGCTAGAGGGGACAAAAACTTTTGTCACTGAAGGGGACAAGAAACAGAGAAGATGCGGGAAGATCTGGAGGTAGGTGGATGTAGACACCGACGTGGAGCAGATTACCACCGCTGAGAGAACTTGGAGAGCACTTAGTGTAAACTGGACCACATTGACAGACCGAGAATTAACATAAAAATAACAAAAACAAATAAATGAGACAGTGATACCTTTGCCAGTGTACTGGAGGGAAGATGAGAAGCTGTTGATTCTTGAACACCTCCAGCAAAGAACACTACAGTCAGTTCTGCGATCGCTACTTAGAAATTGCCAGATACAGAAGCTGCAAACGAAAATGTTCGCACCAGACTCAGTGAAATAAGAGAATGCGCGCTTTGTGCGATCTCTATCCTTAATGTCACAAAAACTGTTTCTCTGATGAAACCTGCTAGCCCAATGCTGCTTAAATGCTTGCTTGTTCACTCTTCGTGTCGCTGGGCACCATTCTCTAGCTTATTTCTGTCACAATTATCATTGCACCTCTGACCAGTGCGGGTGATTCTGCTGTTGATTTGACTGAAGCCTACCTTATGCGACTCCCTTGGCCAAGATTTTTCCAAATCCGAGAACCTGTGCATATCCTTCTCCCTGCTGCAGAATCTCCACTCTGCTCTATGAAGATGATCTGGGAATCTGATGTCAGACCTGATCTGGACGATCACCTGATTCTTATACCTGTGGAAAGATGTAGCCACTTGATTGATTTGACTTTCGAAACAATGAGAATTGCTCCCGTCCAAAGGAGGGGAAATCAGGGGATCGATTTTTCATATATATTTTGAAGTTCTTTTACTTGCCCGGCCCTCCGATTCACTGCCTTGTTGGCAAGGGAATCAACCTCTTGATTATAAGCTCTCAAGACATGCTTATATTTGATATTTCCCAGGTGTTTAGTGTTGTCTAAGATTCTTTGTTTGATTCTGTTTAGAGCCTGATTTGTGAATTCTCCCCCCATTTCCATTGCAGCAATGATTATTGCTGAATCTCCAATTACTACTGGATCTTTGACCTGGAGTCTGCTGAGGATACACGTGCCTAGATACAAACTATACGCCTCCGCTTTATTGTTTGACATGTTACCAAGCCCCCATTCATAGGAGGAGATGACTTCTCCTTTTTGGTCATATATAATTCCCCCAGCTCCTGCTCTACCAGGATTATTTTTAGAAGCGCCATCAAATCTGAGAGTGCATTTATTTATTTATTTTGGATCCACTTGTTGATTTCCAATTCATTTCCCCTGAGCTTCTAGCCTCTATTTCTTCCCCCTGTCTTTGTTGGCAGTTGCTTCCTCACAGAACACACCAAAGGAATTTTGGTGTACCACTCCTTTTCTTCATTCTGCCAGTTGTTTTGATCAACATTGAACACTGCGTTGGCACTAATCATCTCTGCCACTAGCCCCCACGTTTTGGCAAGAATGAGTCCTGGATTAGGCTTTTGATTTTTAAATATGCAGCTGTTTCTTGCAAGCCAAATTTGCCAGCAGAGAACAGATGGGAGACATTTCCAAATGCGAAGAATGGTAGATTTGTTTTGCTTGGTATAAGGATAGTTTTTCTCCCAGTTCTTATTTAAGGTTGTGAGCTGATAAAAAATATCACTGGTCATCTCCAGGGGACTTATAATTTGCTGCCAACAGTGCTTTGCAATGGCACAATCTAAGAAAAGATGTTGACTGCTTTCCTTCTCCTTCTGACATAAAACACACATGGATGGACCTTGTATACCTTTTTTCCTAAGGTTTTCCGCAGTGAGTATCTTACCTTTTAAGAGGGTCCATGCGAAGAGTTTTATTTTTGGGAAACACTCATTCTTCCATACTGTAGACCTGAGATTCCAGTTCTCAAGATTATTATTGGGTTGAAGGAATTTATATCCGGACTTCACTGTAAACTTCCCTCCACTAGGATCCCAAACATAGCTATCTTGGATCTTTTTGTTTATAGGGGCAGCTCCAGCCAGAGTGTTCTTCATATCATCCCACTGATTTTTCAATCTATTTGGAAGGGGAAAATCCTTCCAAGCAGACCAACTGTTTTGCTCCCAGTCTGAGATATCATAGAGAGAAGTTATGTTTTTGTTATCCATCCAGACTTTCAGGGCTCTAAATTGCTGGCTTTGATTCAATGGAGCAGATCCCATAATTTTGTCTGTCCATATAGCAGTATCTTTCCCATTCCCGGGCTCTTCGATATTTGGTCTTTGATTTGAGGGATGACTTTTTTGATGAGTTTGCACGCTTGTGTGCATGGTCGCTCTGAGATCAATTCAGTGAGGATCTTTGAGTGTTGGCCACTAAGGTATTTTTTTAAAAGCGCCTCTACCCACCAGCTGCCTTTCTCGATAAGCATTCACCATACAAGCTTGAAGCCTAGAGCTTTATTTGTCAGACTCGGGATCCTGATGGAGATACCTCCTTTTTCAAAAGGGAGGGTCACTTGGTCCCAACAAACAAGGCTGAATTTTTCTGAATCTTGTTTCCTGCCTTGCCAGAGAAATCCTCTCATGATTAACTCCATTTGTTTATGGGCATTGGCAGGGGCCAAAATTATAGCGTATTGATAAATAAGAAGGGCTGAGAGAAGAGATTTTATGAGAATAGTTCTGCCCGCTAGGTTTAACCACATCAGCCCCCAGCTTTGGAGTTTCCCTCTCATCTTTTCTATCTGTTTATTCCACACCTCAGCCTTGACCCCTTCCTTTGCCAAAGGTAACTCGAGATAAGTGAAGTGCCCCCATTTTTGCTGAACCAGAATGTCCATAATTTGGGAAATATTTTGCATTACATTTAGTGAAACATTCTAGGTATAAATTCTACACTTTTTGTTATTGAGCAGCCCTCCTGAGACAGCAAGAAAGCCATCTAATATTTTCTTGAACCTTCTTGCAATGATGCTTGAGGCTCCTCCAATTAGGAGGGTATCATCCGCAAAGAGAGAATGGTTGATTTCTTTAATCCCCCGAGCTATGCTGATGCCTGTTATTTCCCTTTTATTCCTTTGACTTTCAAGCTGTATACTTAATGTTTCAGCCATGATGATGTAGAGAAAAGGGGAGATTGGGCATCCTTGCCTCAATCCTCTGGTGCTGCAAAAGTAACGGCTGGGCCTTCCGTTAATTAACGGAGCAGTCCATGGATTTGAGATGCATTCCATTATAATGTTGATGAACTTCATAGAGATCCCAAACTTTTGCAAAACTGCCATTAAGTACTAATGACTGACTCTGTCAAAGGCATTAGCCATGTCCAGCTTGATGACCATGCCTTTTTCATTTCTTTGAATACTGCTATGAATGGCTTCCTGTACAAGAATCACATTGTCCGTTATCTGTTGTTTGGGAACAAACCCACCTTGGTTTTCCGAGATGAGGCTGGGCAGGATCTTTTTTAGTCTGTTTGCCAGAATTTTTGTAATGATTTTATAAGATGCATTACATAAAGAGATGGGTCGGAATCGGTCAAAAGAAAGGGGATTTGGCTCCTTGGGGATGAGCACCATATGTGAGGTTTTAGTGTTTTCTCCCATCTTGTTTTTTTTAAAAACATTTTTAACCATTCTTACAAAATCTTTCTTTATAATGTCCCAATGGGTCTTGTAGAAGGCGATGGTGAAGCCATCTGGCCCGGGAGCTTTATCGGGATGCATGCTCCACGTTGCTTCTCTTATTTCCTCCTCTGTCACCTCCTTCTCCAGCTCACTGTTTTGCTGATCACTGATTTTACTATTAACTTGCTGAAGGAAATCAACGCTGTCCGGTGGTTGATCTTCTGCTGTTAGGAGGGTTTTAAAATATCTGTGAGCTGCTTCTTTAATTTCCTCCCTCTCCCTTATTTCCTTTCCTTCAACTTGAATCTTGTCAATTTGGCTGCCCGCTCTTCTTAGCTTGAGATTATTGTGAAAAAAGGAAGTATTTTTATCTCCCGCTTTTAGCCAGAGACACCTGGATTTTTGTCTCACTTCCTCCTCCTCTTGTCTGTTCTGCCTATAAAGTTCCATAAATATTTCTTTTTCTTGAGCATGATCTTGCTCCATTGCTTGCTATTTTTCATTTTCCTGACTCCATTTTTCCAGATTCTTGTGCAGCTCAATTTTTTTGTTTTTCTCTTTTAGAGCGTTCTCTCTTGCCCAGATTTTGATTTTTACTCTTAAGTTTTTTAACTTGGATTCCCAAACGAAGTGGGGGGAACCTATTACATCGTATTCCCAGCTGTCCTTTATGATCTTGCTGAACTCGTCCTTGCTGTCCCAATTTTTATTATATTTAAAAGGGATCGGCCCATAATTCTCTAGCTTGTCTAGAATCATAACCACAGGCTTGTGGTCGGAGGCTGTAGCATGTACAATCTTGCTCTTAATGGCTGAGAATCCTGTAGCTATGCTCTCTTGAACTAAGATCATGTCCAATCTTTCTTTGATGTTTCGAGTTCTGGCTCTTTTATTGCTCCAAGTAAATTTCCCATTACATGGAGAAATGTCCAAGAGTATTGAGCTTCAATAATTTCTTCCAGCGCTGCTCTAGATGGGTCATTGAGATACTTCCCTCCCATCTTTTCTTCGATGTTCCGTATTAAATTTAGATCGCCTCCTAAGACCAGCTTGTTTCTTTGACATTCTTGCACCTCTTTTTTAATTGATTCCCAGCATAGTGCTTTGTCCCTGTAGTGATTTGGAGCGTAGATGTTTAACAAGGTGTACTCTTCATTTGTGGTTTTATTTTTGAGATCTGTTCTGACCCACCAATTATTGAGTTTTTGACTAGTGAGATCCCACTTCCCTTTGTTCCATATCGTGCCGATACCTCTTGAAGCTCCAATGGAGTCTTTTGCTGTTTCTTCAAAACTTTTTTGTTTCTTCATTAATTTTTGGAATTCTTGACTAGTCACTTTGGTCTCTTGGATCATGAAAATATCTGGTTGTTCTTACCTTATTATATCTCGGGCTGCATTGGTTTTTAGAGAGGGGCCCAAACCTCTGCTGTTCCAAGAGACCAAAATCATTATTTACCTGATTTTTGGTGAGCCCCGATCTACTTCTTTTCTCCGCTTCCCTTTTGTTTAGCCAAGAAAGAGTCCATTGGTTGTTGGGTACCTGTAGCCATTTTTTTGATGCTGCTTCGTCTCTAATCTCTTTATTCGATTTCATCCCTGCTTTTTTTGGCTTCTCTGAAGTATTGTTGGATTCTTTAACTTTGTTTCTTGTGAGGATTTGATCAATGGTGGGTGGAGGGGATGGGAAGTTCTGAGTGGGGGAATGGATGACAGCTAAAGTTTTGTCGTGTGATCGAGAATGTGGGGATGATGGTTCTTCTTCTTCCAAGGTTTCGAAAGGGTTAGATGTTGAGGGTATTGGCTGAACCATGTTGAGGGGAGGAGTGGGGATTGCAGCAACGTTTTCAAGAGGCTGTTTGGGGTTTGGGCCAAATTGTTTATTGTTGGTTTTCTTTCTCTTAACTTGTTCCTAGGTGCCTTCATTTGCTTCTACATTCTCAGCAGTTTCAGTTTCTTTTAGTTTGTTACATCTATTAGCAAAATGACCGTATTCATGGCATACCTTGCATTTGAACGGGATTTGCTCATAGTCCAGCTGCTGGATATGAGTCCACTGATCCACCTTGATCTTTATTGCCTCCGGAAGGCCCTTCCCCAAATCCACTTCTACACAAATCCTGGCGTAGGCATGCATGTTGTCCTTTGGTTCGCATCTGTCAATGTATTTTCCGACTGCATTTCCGATTGCTTTGACCGATTCATCTCCCCAGCAGTGAAGGGGGAGATGGGGCAATCTGACCCAGACCGGCACAACATTTGGGATGTCCGTCTCTGGATCAAAATCTGGGGACCATGTATTCAAGTATAGTCCTCTTGAATCCATAAAATATGGTCTGCTTCTGAATATTAGGTTCCGATCTTCTTTGGTTTCGAAGAGTAAAGTGTAATATCCCCTGCCACAAAATCTTATTGCTATTTTCCCTTGGATATTGGTGCTCCAGTTGCGCTCCACCCACTTCTGAACTGCTCTGGGGGAGGGCCACAGTCCAGTGAACTGACCTACCAGTCCTCTTTCAGATAATGAAACAACAACTTTCCTGGGTAGACTTGGAGGTAAAGAGATTTCCGGAATGTCTGCAAGTTTTTTAACAAATTTCGTTGCTGTAGGCTTGATTTTTGGTGCTCCATTCTCTGAGATTAAAGAAGCGAAGGCCGCTACCTGTTCCTCAGGGCCTTGCAGATGGGGTGAATCGCACCCTGCCCTGAGGGGCGAGAGACGAGGGGGGCCTGCAGCAGGGCTGCCGGGAGGAGATAGGCCGAGCCCGATTGCGGGGATGCCAGAAGCCAACGGAAAAGGGACTAGCAGCAGGAGCTGCCAGGCAGAGGAGCTGTAGGAGGCAACAGGAATAGAGGAGCAGAGCTAGGTCAGAGCCTGCGCGCTGTGAAAAAAAGTCCTGATCATGTTCTTCTTTACTCTTTGAATAAACCAAAATATCATCTATGAATACAATGACAAATTTGTCAAGGAAAAGACTCAACACACTATTCATTAGGCACATGAAAGTTGTTGGTGCATTTGTGATTCCAAACGGTAGCACCACAAGCTCATATTGTCCATATCTTATCCTTGATGTTGTTTTATATATATCCTCATCCTTGACCTTAATTTGATGATATCCAGATCTTATAATTCTTTGGAAATATTGAAGTTTCTTGGACTTGGTCAAACAAGTCATCAATTCAGGGTAAAGAATATTTGCTTTTAATGAACATTTTATTGAGTTGCCTATAGTCAATACAAATCCTAAGGGTCCCATATTTCTTCTTGACAAATAAAATTAGTGCACCCCAAGGAGATACACTAGGTCTTATGTACTTCTTATCTAGCAACTCTTGTAATTGAATTTTTAACTCCATTAGCTTAGGAATACTCATTCTATATGGAGCTTTGGACACCGGAACTACTCCAAGAATGAGATCAATAGTGAAATCTATATCTCTCCTTGGAGGAAGTCCTGGTATCTCTTCATGAAAGACATCTTTATATTGCTTCAAAATAGGGTAGTATTTTAGAGATACATTTTGTTTGTTCTTAGATAGATCTTCAACGTGAACTACAAACATTTGGAAGTCTTTATGAGCACATTTATTTAATTGTAAGGTAGAAATTTTCCTCACAAAAATAACTCTTGGAACTCTTTTAACTATACAATCCTCTCCCTCATCATTGACACAAGTGAAAGGCTTTTCCACACAATTCAATATTACTTTGTGAAATTCTAACCAATCCATCCCAACAAGAACATCATATGACCCCAAAGGTAAAACATTCATATTTAAGTAAGTGTTCATTCCATTTAGGTTTAATAAACAATCCTTGGTTATTTTTGTAACTTTCTTCTTTGCTCCTATGACTAGTTGTACTAACCAGGGCCTACTCTATTTTTCTTTTTAAGTCCACACTTTTCTGTAACAACAGGGGAAATATAACTTAAAGTAGATCTAGGGTCTATTAATACTAAAACATTTTTTTCGGGAATTTTTCCTTAGACTTCCACCATAGTGGACTAGTGGTCTGTTTGTCTTCCATCCAATGTTGCACTAATTCTTGGAATATTGCAAGCAATATCATTGACTGTAGAGGCTTCTTGCAGGTTATTTATTGTTTCCCTTTTATTTACTGGGTTTTTTGGACATTCTCTCCACAAAAGATTCTCACTTCAACCCCATCACTTGATTGGTGGTTTAGTTATTTCTCTAAAATTTCAATTTCCTGCTCTAGCCCCTTGTCCACCTTTCTATCGTAAATTTCTCTAGCGGTTCACATTTTTTCTATAATTCCCTCTTTAATTACTTTTAGATGTGTTTGAAAAGGTAGGTTTATTAGACCCCTTTTCTTAGTACTGAACTTCTCATGTTTCTTAGTCATCCAATCCTCAGAATTGTCATCTTTCTTTTGGTTCTGATTATAACATAAATTTTCCTTCCTTATAGTTAGTTGATGGTGTTGGATGTCCCACCAATAGCTAGGGGGTCTCCCCGGTGTGAAGTCCTAATTAGACCTCACACCGTTTGGGATAAGAGCCCCATTTTGTATGTGGGCCCGACTACGACCATGAATGTTTCACTCTTGGCTGTCAAATGTGAAGGTGCTAGAGTGAAGTCAAGAAAGAAATGCCCAAACAATTAGAAAAAGTCAACCCAAGATTGACAAACTACAAAAAGGGGTACAAGAAAGTCACAACAAAAATAAGAAGTATGGCATGAGAAGGATTAGTGAGACAAAACCCCCTTAGACATACATGAATAAGAACATGCTAGAGGTTAATTGCAAATTAGTTCACAATAGGCCATTATAATGGCGTGGAATAAGTAAGCATAGATTCAAAGGAAAAAATACATGCAACAACTACAAACTAGTCCATAACATATCCCTGTATGAAAGCACACATACAAATACAATGAAAATACTAGACAACCAATACAACCACTATGAGTAATCATGGGAATCAATGCCCGAAATGAAGAACTTCTTATTAATGTTGCTGCAAATACAAGTACATGTCATGAAATTCAACAAATCCCAACAGTGGAACATGCGCTGCTAATACCATTATTCAATGCAAAAACCTAGCCTCACTACAACTCACCCTACTAGCTGCCAAGAGTTGAATGCCTCTAGCTCTTCAAGCAAAGATCAACTATCTACTGTTAGTCCTAACTCTAGTGGTAAAATTCCTCTTACAATGAGGCATGAGGATACATTTATAGAGGTGAGGTGATTGTTCACGTATTGTGACCTTTGACCTACCCTCATGACTCTTGAGCTTCCTCACTGCTCTCTCTTGTCTAACGAATGTTACATGCTCGAACTAATCTCAACAAAACTACTGGTATTATGGTGAGAAATGTCTAGAATATGATAGCAGAGAAATTGTGAGGAGAATAAATAAGGTTGTTGGAAACTGTAATGCTTGTTGCTAATATTGTTGCAATGATATGGAGACATGTATGGGCCAATGAACTAAGTGTCTAATAGTTGTTTGTCTACAACTACTCCTCCTTTACATCCAACCAAATTTGATGTCGTTCCTTTGAGCTTACTAAAAGTTTTTTTGAAGCTTGTAAGGATTTGGTTTTCTGGCTTGCCGAAACCCTAGCTTCCTTTAGACACATCAACCTCTCGTTCCCTTTCCTCTACCCACAGACAAAATTACAATGGTTACACATATTTGCATTCAAAGAATAAAGTAAGAACATGAGGAATTGATTGAAAGAAATATACTAATTTGGACACCTGTGTAGTCCCTTTCAACATTATAATATGGCTTGTGCAACATCACTCAGAGTTTCCCAACCATGTTTAAAAGAGGCTCCTAACCACTGCTGTTTGTCCTTTTCCCTGGTGTCCCTTTGGCCTTTTCCTTTGAATTGCAAGTGGATGCTTCATTTGTGTTGATTCCATAGTTACAGGATAAGTATTTTAGTTGTACTGGAGATCATGGCTCTGAATAACACTTACATATTCACCTGGTGCCAATTAAGATGCCACATGAGGCACATTATTTGAATTGTTAACACCACCCTTGGAAAGTTTATTTGTAAAAGACTTAATATCCTCTGATAAATTCCCAACAACCTTGGTTTTGACAGATTCACAATAATGCTTAATGGAATTATCATATCCCATAGATTCCCTAGTTTCTAGTGTATCTGCGATAGAGGAGAAACTATATTTGAAACCTATTTGTCCTTTTCCACTTGCATATAAGAGATATACATATATCTCCATAGTTCTCATGGATACCTACCTTGATTCAAATTGATTATAATTCTGGAATATCAACCTCTAATGCCCATTCTTCATCGTTAGCCACAGGGTGGACTCTCATGTTGCAAGTTATTCCACTAATGTAACTTTGATTTGACTTTAGATAAAAACATCTAAATCAAAGAAAACCTTGAAAATTGCTCTGGTTCCGAACACTCCTAGATGCTTTGAGGGAGTCACATCATTCTAGTCATTTCTATCTCTTTGACTATTGACAACATAATTTGGCTTTAATAATAAAGGATCACCTATATTCAATCATCTAAAACGTTATCCAAATTCTTTATCTGACATCCAATACCAGTCTACTCCTCCTGGACCAGATCCTCCTTCTTTAGTCCTTAAAGCGATTTGTAGTAGACTTCCTTTTCTCAAGCAATTTTGAGATATATTAAGTAGACTGTAATTCAAAACGTAAGGAAACAATTCCCCCTTATATATCTATATATATCTTAATTGGATATCATTTTGCTTGCTTTATTGAATATTATTCTCCACCAAAGACTGCTTCGACATGACACCATGTTTAGTAGTTATTTTAATTTGTGGACCCAAATTAGTAGCCTGAGCAATTGTTAGAGCTAGGGAAATTAGACATCATCTTCCACCAATAATTCACAAGTTTGGGCTTTTGGTTTATTAGGGGTAGTGTCACAATCTAGAAAAATTTTGGTCTTGTCTCAATTAGCTCATCTAATGCCATATTTGACTCTAGTTGAATTCATTGATGACTTTATCATAGGTGAACTTATATTCGCCAATATCAACATTCCAAAGATTAGCAACCTCCTCAATGCCGCATGTAATAAACAACTTATCATCAAGCCTATAATTTCGTAGTGGGAATTCGATCTCATTGGGGATAAAGAACGATGTTGTATGAGTCACAAATGGATAATGTGACTTTGGAGGCGTTGTTGGTGGAGGATGCAACTTGATGAGAACAATTGTGACCTGTGGAGTCTATAAAAAGGAAGGCGATTTATGATGCTGCATAGTCGTAGTGTAGGAAAGGTTGCACTTTTGGTGGCTTGTATGAAGCTTCAAAGTGTGCTTTTTTGACTCGTGGGGGTCACATGGTTGCAATTTATAGATAGGATGCATTCTTCATTTGAAGGGTCCCCGAAGGCTAGTGCTTTGACTTGCAACCTATGGGATAACCAGAGTAACCTACTCACACTTTTCTATGGCTAGACAACTTGTGTTCTTTATGAAGTTCACCATGGTGGTTGAATTTCATTTTCCCTACCCTGGCTGCACTTACATATTATCATTATTATTCACTTCCATAACTTCACACTCTTGTCATGCATTGCAGAAGCAACCATGCATGTTGCCTCGAAAGCAGCTAATGCAACAATGAGGCCTTCATGAGAGAGAATTGCCATACTCTTGTTCTCGACCATATTCCATAGCTCCATAGAATGATAGAAGCCAATGACCATAAGCGATTGGTACTTGGAATGGAAGACGCATGAATGGAACTTATTTCGACAATAGTTTAGTTCGTGTACACATTCTCCATCACCTCCAAACCAAGGTTCCATACCCTCACTAAATCCTCACTAATGGATGCCACATAATTTCCTTTCCCATTCCAACAAACATGGTGCAAAGGATTTGTACGTATCTGTAGAGAATGTAAGAAAGTTCTAGCCTCGACATCAAATATTGACACAACATTCTCAGCGACTGCATCAAGATACCTGACAAGACAAGGCTAAAATTGCACTTGACTCATAACACCCTCAAAATATCTTGTTCATGCACCCTAGTTAACACTCCAGTAATGGAATTTACTTTCTCCATGAAAAGAGAAAATAAGATCTTCATTGTTCAGGTGGAAATTAAGAGACATTACAGACCTAATATGACCAGAAAAATTACATAAGGTATAGTTTGGATTATTTGCATCCCAGATTTTCACTATTTCATCAAAAGAGGATGTAGCCAAGCATGTTGAATTAGGATTGAATTACACATTATTGATAAAAAGGATTTTTCTTTGAGGAAACCTTTAGCTTTGAGATTGTCCATGTTCCACAACACTACCTTCTTCTCATGTCCAACACTAACTAGTAATTTTCCAACCTCCTCCATTGTTGACACTAATCCTTCCTACGTGTTAGGAGTCGATCCAACTTTTCAGTGTATATAACATATGTAAGGTGGAGTAATATGATCATTTTTTTTGCTATCAAATAACATAAATACGATTCCTACCATGTGATAAGTTTTGACCGATTCCCATTGCATTCTAATATGTGGGCGTTGTTTACAATACTTCTTGTGCGTTGGCATTGTGACCTTTGGGTTGCCTCCATGTTGCCATGATATAAGTATGCACTTCATTTACAATGATGTGGTATAATTCAAATGTGTTCCATTAACATCCATACACAAAATATCATTGCATTTGTTGATAAAACATTGCATCATTTTCTCTTAGTATGGTTATGCATTTGACAATATGCCTCCTCACATAGAGTCGTACATGTAAGCAATAACAGACATAGTTTATCCATGGTGGGCTCACTTGATATGCCTTTCCATAGTGCACCAGGGTACTTGGTGTTCAGAGGCCCAACTCTCGATAGTCAAATAAGAGACATGCGATGCCACATGTAAGAAAGTAAGAGCCCTTTTCTTTTTATTTTTAACACCAAGTAATCCCAATGAATTTAAATCACAAGCTTTAAGCATACAAAATGAGATCCCTAACAAACATGATTTGATTAGCCTTAATTCAAGTATATCACAAAATGATTACAAAAGAGATCTTTAGTTTACTTTGTGAAGCAAAATGACTCAAATGTTCAAATGTTTCCTTGAAATATTGATATGTGGAGTGAAATGCAAAGCTTTGAAAACTTCTCTTTAGAAAGTGAATGGCCACAACATAGTTACATATCAAACGAGAACTATTACCTCAAAACGAGAACTCTAGGCCAAAAACCCAAAAAAAACATGAAAAAACAACCTAAAAACAAAAAATTGTGTATGCCAAAACGTTGTTTTTTTAAGGCCAATTTTTTTTTTTTTTTTAAATGGAAGTAAAAACCAAGTTTTTTTTGCAAAATGGATGGAAAAACACCCTCAAAACAATAAGTGCTGATGCTGGAACAAAAAAAATCAGGTTATAATTTTAACACTTTTAAGCAATGGAATTAAAGATAAAATATTAGGACTTTGGAAAACCGTAAAATTCCAACAATTCTCGGACATGATGTTAAAGATAAAATATCATGTCTCAAAACTTTATAATTCCAATTACTTCCATCCATGTTGTCAACGATAAAATATCTTGACTCTAAAAAACCTTAAAACTGTAATTGTTTTCAACAATAGCATTAAAGATAAAATATCATAACTCAGAAAAACCTTAATTTTGACAAATTTTCAACCATGCAATTAAAAACCTCAAGTTTTTAACATATTTCAACCATGAAATTATGGACAAATTATATGATTAAAATGATTTTTAAAAATGAACAATTAAATCAAATATTCATTATTCGAAGAGTAATTTTTATTTTAAAGGCTAAAACTATATCTCTTTTCAAATCTTAGCCTAAGACAATTTATCCTGTTGCAACAAAAACCTAAAAATCAACCATCAAAATGAAGTGTCCCTTTTTAATGAGGCATTGAAATTTCAACATTTTTAAAACTATCTTATAAAAAATGATAAAATAAATAATATGATGACATTGTCACTGTATAATTTAAAAAATCAACATTAATTTGTAATATTTCTTTACTTTTAATCAAAATATCGATTTTGGTGGATTGAATATAAAATACATTATTTTTGTAATTCATTATTGCATTGTGGATATTCTAAAGAGATGAATTCTTCATAATTAAAACATATGATTCAACAAATATAGAAATGACACATAACTTCATGTAAGATTATATGGAAAACAAAATATTTATTTCAAGTTACCATGCATACATCTCTAAAGATATGGATTCTTCATAATTAAAACATATAATCCAACACACATAGAAATGAATCATAAATTCATGTAAGATCATATGGAAATCAAAATATTTATTTCAAGTTACCATGCAAACATCTCTAAAGAGATGAATTTTTCATAATTAAAACATATAATCCAACAAACATAGAAATGACTCATAACTTCATGTAAGATAATATGGAAGTCAAAATATTTATTTCAAGTTACCATGCAAACATCATTTACATAAAATGTTTTATGTATTTATTCAAGATCACCCATAGGTTCTGACACATCATCAAAATATACAACTTCAAATGAATGATTGGATGCAGATGAAGATGACCCATATTATTCTCTTTCATCAACTAGAGCCCCACATGAGTCAACATGCATGCCCACCATTTTAGGTTTCAAAAGCATTCTAGATCTACAAGTAGGTTCAACAAACTCCCATCTCAACATTGTTTCTTCTGGTAGCAACTTCTTCAAAATCTCTATGGTTTTGAAATGAATAGTTCCTATCTTTTTTAAATTGAAGTCATAGACAAGTATGTCAACATCCTCCAATTTTAAGAGGTATATGCGGAAACGATTTATATTTGTACCCTTTCTTTTTCTCTTTCTGCCAATTTGTTTATCAACTACCATCTTTGGCTTGTACACATCATTGAATGGGTGGGTATTTGTGGCATACCAATGTATTCATTTTCTTTAATGACCTCTATAACCTTGGCAACACAAAATGGATAACCAAGTGGATTTCTATATGCTAATATTGATATCATGCAACCCTGCTTAACATCCTGCACAGAACCCCTGTAAAGGTCTTCCATTGCTTCTTATTGTGCACATGATCTTCTAGAACCAATATCGATTTCTCTTTCCTCTACCTATGGAGAATTAATAATGCCTTGAGATTGTTGTTGTTCAACAATGTGTCTTTCCTCTTGTTCATTTGACATATTTTTTGGACAAATAAATGGAATCTTCAAAAGTGTATCTTCATTTCTTGATCTTGAAATGATATCACTTTGATTATTGAAAAAAGGCTTCCACTATACTAAATCTACAACATCAAAGTACTAATATGTATCTCTAATACATCTTTTAATTTCTTCCAGGAATTCAGAATAATTTATATCTCTCTGATGCTTTCGTGCATTATAGAGTTAAACAACTAATTGTAATAATATTATCTTTGATGCAAATATTGGATGATCTGGAATGAACTTCAAAAATGCTAAACCTGATGACAACCCCCATTCTACAATAATTGAATACTTCTTGCCCCATATAAGTGTTTTTCCATCAATTTTTTTGATACGAAATTGATGTTGGAAGCTAATGTCATTAAGTTGTTCAATGCATTTCTCCTCACCATGTGATCCCAGAATAAACCTTCACATGTCAATAGTTTCTTCCAACACATGAAAAATAGGCTCTGGAATGTATGATTTCTTAATACATTTAATTAATGATGGTAGAATCCCAACATCCTTCCTCCTCAATGTTACTGAAAAACGACTAAACATCTTATCAATATGGTCATGAGTGTGCCCGATAAGAAGGAAACCAACCTTTGTCTTTTTAAAAATTCCCAACTCAACAAGCATGTTTAGATATCCAAAAAGAATTTGATTTTTGTTTTCACGAGTTGTGTTGTCTAATTGCAGATACAAAACTTCAGGAAGAATACTAGACCAATGAGAAACCACATCATGGATTATAGTTATGGTCAAATTTGCATCATTATGAATATTTGGAGCTATGAAGTAAACCCTTGGCAACATCTTACCATTAAATACTAATGAGCGTCAGTATTGCTGCAACTCCTGGGGTACCAACTTTACTTCATCAACCAAGGGTTCGTACAAACTTAGAGGTGACAACGCTGTATACACAGTAGATGTAATGGTCTACTCTTGTCACTTTTCAATTGCGGCGATAAACCACTAGGGTTTCTCAAACCAGTCTTCTATTGACTAGAAGAAGTCTAACTACCAAATGGAGAAGGGAAAATTACCCTTAATGAAAGAAAATGAATGATGCCTCCTTTAAGGAATGAAGGACTAAATTGGAAGATGCTTGTAAAGTGACATGAAATCCTTTAACTACTTATTGACACATTTTGCTTGCATAAGAAACCCAGCTTAACCTTGTTTATGACCTGTGATGATCTAGACTAAATGAGCATGGAATCTGATCTAAGAAATATTATGACTGTTGCATGGATGTGCTAATTTAGGGATTGTAGAAAAAAACATTTTTTTGATGTTTTAATTTTATGAATGCAAATGCTAATATTCACCCGTTCTTTGGCAGGGGAGACAGGTGTAGGTTTTAACCCCGTATAGAAATTACCTACATATGAATTCTAAAACACATAAAATAAACAATGTGAGAGCATAACACATAAAACACATATACACAGAGATTTTCCCTTGGATCCCAAAACTGGGACTACTAGCTTGATTTTTCATTATGTTCCTTTCAATGTTATAATGCATATTTATACATGCCAAAGCATCTAATACCATGGACCGAAAACCATCGCGTCCAAAAACATGTGCGAAAATCATGCAACGAAGGGGGGGGGGTAACCCTTCGGTTAACTACATGGGCTAGTCGTGGAAAGAGAATAACACAACCCAACATTCTCCCACTTGTTGTTTTCTTTCCACAGGGGGCCACAAGAGAGCTTAGTCATTTATTCAGCCCTGCAATGCCCATTGTTTCTCTACACCAATAGAACTTGTTAGAGCTCACAGATTTTATCAATGCATCTGCAGTATTCTTCAAAGTGTCCACCTTTACCAACAACACCTTTTTGTCTTCTATCATATCTCTCACAAAGTGATATTGAACATCAATGTGCTTTGTCTTTGAATGATATGCAGGGTTCTTTGCCAAGAAAATTGCACTTTAGCTGTCACAGTATATCCTTATAGCTCCTTGTACTAACCCCATATTTGAACACAATCTCTGCAACCAAACTGCTTCCTTGCTTGCATGAGTGGTTGCCATGTATTCTGCCTTTGTAGTTGATAGTGCCACTACAGATTGTTTCTTACTCATCCAACTGACTGCACCTCCAAATAGGTTAAACACATACCCACATGTAGATCTTCTCTCATCCAGATCTCCAGCCCAGTCCGCATCAACAAAGTCATGAATATCCAACACTCTGTCCAATCCTGGTCTTCTTTGGTAGCACAAACCATAATCACTAGTGCCATGCAAATACCTGAAAAGCTACTTCACTACTGTCCAATGCTCCTTTCCTGGTTTTGACATAAACCTGCTCAATACTCCCACTACATGTGCAATGTCTGGTCTAGTACAAACCATTGCATACATTAGGCTACTGACTGCACTTGCATATGGAACACGGGACATGTCCTCTTCTGCTTCTTGTGTCTTGGGACACTGTTCAGTAGATAACTTTACACCTACATGAATAAGAACCTTCACCGGTTTACTATCTTGCATATTAAATCTCTGCAATATTGTCTCGACATACTTCCTCCTGTTTAACCAGAGCTTCCTCTTTGCCCGATCTCTTTTAATTTCCATGCCCAAAATATAGTTTGCAGCACCAAGATCTTTCATGTCGAATTTGGAGGACAATTGGGTCTTCAAATCCTGGATAATTTCTTTGTCATTTCCAGCCAGCAACATATAATCCACATACAAGACCAAATAAATAACACAGTCACCAATTAATTTAAAATACACACAGTGATCTACTTTGCTTCTGGTGAAGCCGAGTTCCCATATAAATGTATCAAATTTCTGATACCACATCCTTGGTCACTATTTTAACCCATACAAAGACTTCTTTAACTTGCATACCAGTTCTTTCTTACTGTTCACCGCAAAGCCTTTAGGTTTCTTCATTTAGGTTTCCTCTTCCAGATCCCTGTGAAGAAATGTTGTCTCCACATCCATCTGTTATACCTTAGAATCAAAAGCAACAAAAACATATAAAAGTAATCTAATAGAAGTTACCTTGGCAACAGGAGAAAAAATATCACAAAAATCAATTCCATGCACTTGGGAATAACCTTTTGCTACCAACCGAGCTTTGTAATTTTCCACCTTTCCTTCAGCATTTGTCTTCTTCTTGAACACCCATTTGCTGCCAATGGGTTTCCTTCTAGCCAACAACTCCACTAGATCCCAAGCCTCATTTTTTTGCAAAGATGCCATTTCATCAACCATGGCCTCTTTCCAGAGTTTTCCATCCTCTGAATCTACTGCTTCCTTCACAGTTCTATGATCATCATTAGTAATAGATAAAACAAAATTTGAATAGAAAGTAGATGGACTATACCTTTCTGGCTACCTTCTTTCTCGAACTGATTTTCTCACATCCGGAATTTGTGGCTCTTCATCTTCTGATTCCTCCTCTGCTGTAGAGTCTGATTCTTACTCCTTTAGCTCAAACTCTATCTTCTCAGGTTCTTTTGGTTGGATTTCATGTTTAATAACATCTTTCACCTCTCTGAACACCACATCTCGGCTGTACACAACCTTCCATGTTACTGGGTTCCAAAGCTTACTGTTATAGACATTTTTGTGCCTTGCAGCTCCAAGCATGAAATGTCCATAAACCAAGGGATTCTAAGTCCTTAAAAGTGTTGTTCTAACCCCTAAAGGAACAAGGTCAACAGATTATAGCTTCTCCTAGAAGTTCTCCATGAAAAACTACTCAAAATTGGTCAAAACTGGATCAGTGCACTTGCTCCATGGCCAGGGTGCGCTGCATCGCACCTTGTACACACGGGAAGTGCATTGCAGTGCACCTAAATACACTATGAGGGTGCGATGGACGGGAAAAGACAAGTGGCGGAGACAGTTTGCGAGGTGGATGATCATGGAATCTTCCAGAAACTTCTCCTGGGACACTTGCCTCTCAAAATCGCCCAAGGATGAGTAAGAGATCAATGAGATCTCCAAGTGGCATCAAGAACTATCAGAGAGAAGACACTAATCAGAAACCCAGAGTTGACTCACACCTCTGCAAATATCTATATATAGATCTCTCATCCCAGAGATCCAGGGGTTGGAAGGCTGGAATATTGTACATTGCAAAGAATTGTTGTTGGTTTTGAGATAGATATCAGAGTATTGGGTGATTTATGCTTTGTTGGAGGTGAAGAGGGGCTTCTCTGCTCGGAGGTTGATGCTGGATCAGGAATCATTGGTTGTAACTCCTCCTGGATCTTCTTGTTATATAAATAAAACTATTTGAGTTTCTCCTACATGCTTGTGTATCATTGATGTTTGTTACATTTGTATGTTTAGCTTAAATATGATCCTAAGCTATTTATGAATATAAATCCATGTCTTTGTGTAGTTTTCTTCTTCTGTGATCTTACAGGAACTTGGTGAAGCTGGGCGAGTAAGGAAGCAGGTAGCTGGAAGTTGTCAAAGAAGAGAGAGATTGGATCAAAGGACTAGCGCAAGACACAGGTTGGTTCATCCTATTTCTCTTTGTTTATAGTTCATAAAGAAGAATACAAAAGTAGTTTTCTCTGTTTGTTTCTAAGGTCACTGTCACACCTTAGTGGGATAGGGTCGTTCTGAATAGACACTTTTCCCGATAACAAAATGGCGACTCCACTGGGGATCATGTCTAATTAGTTTGTTTGTGTTTCTCTTGTTGTTTGTTTCATAAACATAGAAGTAGCAATCGAACTGCATTTGCCATTAACAAATGCAAAGTAGACATCTGCTACTTCAATCCATTCACTGGATCTGTTTATGATTTGAACAGCTGATTCACAAATGATCTGATTGCCCTTTGTGATAGCTCTTAGACCTATTTTAAATCTACCCTCTGATTGTGCATTACTAATTGTTTTTATTCGGCCAAAAACCATAGATTAAACTGCAAACCGTGACCCAAAACCCGGATAGAATTCTCGTTTCTGCCCCAGCGCAGGCTCTGTGAAGAGATTCTGCATTTCAACACAGTTCCCGAGAGGGCTACTTGCGCTGCAATCCAGTTTCTCTGTGTAACAGGTGCACTGATCAGCCTAGCCTTGTGCAGCTGAGGTTCTTTGCTTCATTTTTTCAGTTTTGTCTCTGATTTTTGCAGCCTGTGATCAGTGTATGTGTCTGTTTAAAAACTCCTTTTCTTTGCCTTAATTCCGCCTCCTTTGTACAAAAAGACTGTAGATATTTTTGTGTGTTTGTTACATCATTTACAGTTTTCCATTGAAAAAGTAGAGTAGTCATACTGTCGTCCTTTGATTTAGATCTGTCGTAAGTGTCGATTTTGATCTTAGGAGAAATTTTATTTGCTGTTGACAGTCGATTATGCTTTTAATTTTGCCTTTGGTTTGAATTTATGACTTTCTAGTGTCGAAACGAGTATTTATTTCAAAATCATAAAGTGTCGTAATCATCTCTACCTTTTGATTTCGAAAAGAAGCTTGTTTGTTTTTGTCACTTGAAAGCAAATTTAGATTTGTACATCAACTTTCTTTTTAGGCATCAATATTAAGAGAGTGAAAAATAAATACATGCACATGTGCATTTGCATATTGACAGTCTGTTTGGCTTGATTTAGGAAAGTGCATTTACAGTGTGCTCTTTGCTCTTTACGAAAAGATTGTGTCTTTCTTTTCCCCTAGTAGCTAGGATTTTCATTGCTGAAAAGAGATAAAAGTTTGTTTATCATCTTTAGATTGCATTTTAGGAATTACATCTACATCTCGTGGTGAACCCAAAAGGCAAACTTCATAAGAAAGATCAACTTAAAATAAATTCAATGAACCTAACAACGCTTTGGAACTTAACACACAACATTTAGAGGTCTAGGCTAGAGACGTATTCCGGCGTCGTAAAGCCTGGTAACTGTTGTCCTCATTGATGGTTGGGTGATTCCTCCACTTTGAGACGATAAGTGCCAGTACGGACTTGTGCTCCCACGTACCGTCGAGTATATATTGGGAGACCCCTATAGGCTTAAAACCTTTATCCATAGGAAGCTGTGTCGGCCGCCCTACTGATCGCAATGCATTGAACACAACATTCGGGAAGATTGACTGCCGTACCGTAAATTTATTCTGTAGTTTTGCGATTGGTTTGGTACTCCCTCTACCTAGACCTCCAGAGCAGTCCCTTTCGTTCCTTTTCAGACTCTTTAACGGAAAATGTCCATCTGAGCACTTGTCACTTCAGGCTCATTAAAAATTGAAGGAGACTAGAGTCATCTTTTGTTTTTTCTTGACTCTTAAAAACTGAAAAAACAAGTTGTGTCAAAGCATCTAAAATTTATTTTAATCGGAATAACATCACTGTTCCCTCGTTGGTCTTCGAAGTTAGTCTCCCTTCATCGCAAGTTCTTGTAGAATCGTTAGGAAATCTCTTGGATAGACTAGATATGTCTGAACAACCGTCGATATCTAGGACTGTGTCATCCGATACAGCAGCAGCAGAACCTCCTGCTGCTACTCCAATGATGTTCTATGGTATATCATCTATCCCGGCAAGTTATCAAGAACAAGCCAGAGTCCAATCAGGGACTGTTTCGACGACATGGTCAGTTCCTATTTCTTCATCTGGATTATCATCTGGTATTTCTTATGTTGAAAATCAACAAATCGATCCAATGTGTCTTCAAAGGCCAATATACCCTTTAAGTACTGGATTTCCACCATATGGAGGGCAGTATGCCTTTTCATTGTTCCCTCCCGGAGAACAACCATATGGGAGTTTACAACAAAGTTCAGGTCAAACTGGAATTACATCCAGCGGTTGGGTACCAATACTGCCTCAGCAACCAAGGGTTGCATATTCAATGCAACCAGTCCACCCTGTGTCGAATATTCCCACTATACTTGGTATGGTGATTGCGTCGCAAGTACAAGCGCTACGTGTTGTATGTCAACCCCAAGTTTCTCAGGTTGCAATACAACAGCCTCTTGTCTCGACAACTCAATCACAACCTCAGGTTAGTGCCTCCTTATCTGGAGCGACTCAGGCTCAAAAAAGTACTATGACTCCTCATCTTGGTCAATCATCCAGTATTGGACAACAACAAATGGTCCATCAACCAGAGCTGGTTCAATCTCAACAACCACCATTCCAGCAATCATATCAAGGACCTGAGCGACAAGTCTTTGTAAGTAATGGGCAACCGCATTTCCAAAGCGGTTATCAACAACCATATTATAATGGTTATGCCCATCAACCTTGTCAAAGTTGCCAGCATCAAATACATTATGCTGGTATGCAAAGACCCACTGCTCAGGCGATTCCATCTTATCCTGGGTATGCTTCGCCTAACCTGAATCAACAGTTGCCCTTTGTAGCAACTCTAGAATTACCAGATCTAAACCGGCTGACGAATGATCCAATTGCTTATGCCCCTTGGTGGCCAGCGATTCCGCATAAAATTCCGTCAGATATTCCTAAATTTAATGGAAATCCGAGTGAAGACCCGTCAAATCATGTGATGACATTTCATCTGTGGTGTTCATCAAACACCCTAAACGATGATTCGATTAGGCTTCGCCTTTTTCAGAGGACGTTAACTGGTCCGACAGCAAAATGGTATATTGAATTGCCTAGAGCCTCGTTCGACAACTTCAGTACCTTAGCCACAACCTTTTTAACCTATTTTCAGTTACCAATAAGGTACGAAACAGGAACAAAACTTCTTACCAACTTCAAACAGACAACGGCCACTCACATATCTGATCATATACATGAGTGGCAACGTCGTCGTAGAATGGTGAAAACGTATGTTCCTGATCAGCTTTTAGCTGAATGGTTTATTAAGTCATTGTTGCCTTCCATCACGGAAGATGTGGCAAAAGGGGGAGTCGTCACCGAAGAGCAAGTTATCGCTCGTGTGCAATATTTGGACTTGATTTACACTCAGTCCGGCACGCTCTACGATAAAATACCTGACGCCCCTAGACCGGAATTCTCAGTTCCTCCTCCTCCTAAATCAAACAATGACTCTCATGCTGGCGATGGCGTGATTGGCGCAACAGACATGAAATCGACAAAGGCTACATCTAAAAAGGCCCGTAAGATTTCTAGTCAAAATGCAAATGAGGAACTTCTTACCTCGGAAGTAAATGCCATGTCGACCGACAAGGGCAAACAACTGAAGCAACCAGGGGGCAAGAAGAAAAAGAAAGGGAGAAAAAAGAAGCACGATAAAGCTTCTGCAAACCCTTATGGGCAAAGGAAACCCCCTGCGGGGTGTCATATATGCGATGAGGATCATCGGATGAGATATTGTCCACATAAAGCTGAAGTTAAGAAACTCTTTAAGAGTTCAAAAACCTCAGCAGTATTGACTGATCCGTTTCCAAACCCAGGAACCAAACTTGTTGCTAATCAAAATGCTTCCCGATCCCAAGTGCTTATGTTGTCTATATCAAAGCAACAAAATGATGCTTTGACAAGGAATAAAGATTACGGGAATCCACAGCTCTCGAATAACAAGGCTAATGAACAACCTAGTAGTTCGACAACAACTTTGACCGAAGTTGTGCCACCCATCATTCCTGAACAAATGATAAAGTCGCCAAAGGGAGTAGTACACAAATTGACATTTAATCCTCGTGCAAAAATAGCACAGATTTATAATGTAATAGAGGACCTGGCCCAATCGCCGTCCACTATGTCGACACTTGAGGTACCGCAAAATTGCCTCTCCCAAGAGCAAGCTTTATTATCAGCAATAGGTGGGATTGACCCAATGGATTCCGATCTTGTGGCCTTTGATCATAAAGGATATGACCCTCAATTACCAGCTCAACTAGCTTTCCTTATTCAAGTGAAAGCCCTCAACAAAACTGTTCATCGAACAATTATTGATGAGGGGGCATCCACATGTATTATGTCGATGAGTTGCTGGAAAAATTTAGGGTCGCCACCCTTGTCGCGATCGTCAACAATGTTAAAAGCATTTGATGGATGATCATACACTCCATACGGGATTTTAAGTAACTTGCAGGTTGAATTAGGGGGTAAAACAATAGAAATTGATGTTGAAGTAATCGACGGAAACCTTGATTACAACATCCTACTGGGTAGGCCCTGGATATATGCCATGGCCGCAGTTGTGTCGACCTACTTCAGGATGATTGCATTTCCCTTCCAAGGAGGAATTATAATCGTCGACCAACAAACATTTCTCCCCAACAATTCACAAGTTACGGGAAGCATTCCAATAACCCATGGAAGCAATCATTCGCTCCAAAATATCGGGGTAGGTCTCCTAAAAGACCCTACCTTAATGGGTAATTTTTCCCTACTGCCTCCGAGTAATCTGGCGGAAATGGCCACAGTGGAATATGAAATCTTCTATATCTAATGGATTTGGATTTCGAGGATGGTTCTTATCTCGTGTCAACCTCGTTAAAAAATGAAACAAGGAATCTTGAGGATGGTTCTTTTACTGTGTCAACCTCCTTAAAAAATGAAACAAATCCCCTTCCAAATCCCAAAGGTAAACCTTCATTCCAACCACTGAGTTGAATGCAATGAAGCTTGGGGGGCATGCACCTCGATTTGCGTTATTATGCTGGGGGCATGCAAACTTATCATGAGCAGTGTTACCGCAGGGTTCAAGCTCGTTAAAAAATAAACCCGCCTCGAGCAGTGTTACCGCAGGGTTCAAGCTCGTTAAAAAATAAACCCGCATCGAGCAGTGTTACCGCAAGGTTCAAGCTCGTTAAAAAATAAACCCGCACCGAGCAAATGTTTCCACCCGCGTTTAAGCTCGTTAAAAAATGAACTAACCCCTGGTAAATAACCACCATGAATGTAGTACTTCAGCCATTAAAGCCTTGGTCGTGTTTGCACCGTCACCTCCACTTTTCATTTGGCCGATCATTCACCTCCATTTGATTGTTTACCCATTTTGAGGAACAGCTGCAAAGAGTGATTTCACTAGCCATCCTTGTGACACTGCCGTGATTGGAAAATTCCAAACTTTACCTGGAATTAGCTGCTACCCATTTTATCACTCATTCCTCAAAAGACAAGTCTTCTTTAAGCTCTTTTCAACTGACTCGTAAAATATGAAAAGATTGCCGAGTTTTGGCCTTCCAGCTCGTTAAAGTGATGGAAAGTGCTATCCCTCCTCTAGATTTTAATCTTTTTGGACCTGAGGGATTATTTCACAAAAAGATCGAGTGCTTGTTTTGTTTGGCTCGTTAAAACTATCGAAAATTCATCCCTTCTATATTGTTTTATACTTTTTCGGACTTAAGGGATTAGATGACGAAAAAGGAATTTTGGAGTTACCTTTACGTACCTTTTCAGACTCTCTAAAAATGAAAAGGACCGAGTTATCTTTGTCGTTAAACTCGTTAAAAAAATTAATAGCGACAAACTTGTCTTTAGACGAGAACGAGTTTCACTATCACTAGGCTCGTTAAAACATAGTGATGGGTTTGCCCGAAGGGAAAATTATAGAACAAGCATATGTTATCCTCCTCAAGCTTGACAAAAATAAAGAGGTACTGGTCAGCAATGACTGGGGAAAAATTGGAAAGAAAACTCAAAGAATCTTTATTGGTAGCAAGTTGCTCTTGAACATGACACTTCCACTCCGTGTCCAAATCGGGTTGGGTTGTTTCATTCACCGGTCACATCACCATGGTCACGCCATACCATCCACATTTGGGGTAAATGCTACCAATCCATCACATAAGTGTCGCCGACATGTTCAAGAGAAGTCATCCAGAGAAGTAACCTATGTCCCATCCACTACCATACATTATACTTCATTCTTTCATGACCGCCATCCTGAACCATATATCATCAAAATCATTTGCTCCGTTCCGTGTCATTGATGTGGGATTCATTAAGGCCCTCCTTTGACGGATCGCTTCTTGTCGACATGAGCTCATTATCCAAGAAGTGGATCTAGGAACACCCCATTCAGTACTTTGAAGCTTGCATGCCTCAATGGCAAGTTTCTCACTTCCGACGACAGGTATACATCAATGACCTTCGACCGAAAGATTTTGTGTGGTGTTCGATGCCAAGTCCTTTATTCACACCACATGAATTGTACTGCAGTACCTTGAGGGTCATCATCATTATTGGTGATTCCTCTCGCGCTTGTTAACAGTTTACATCATTGACTGGTAATCAAGCGATGTCTTTCCATGTTCGACTTCAAAACATTTCTCACATGGATCAACTTGTACTTCGAGTGAAGATCGGACGAGATTGAAGACCCCGGATCTAGTTTCATCCATCTGGGCTACGATATATATTCAGGAAAATAAAGACATTAAAATGTACAGCATTGCAGCACAGATAATCATCCTACAAAAAGGATGATGGCTCTATCAGAATCATCAGTCTACCATCAGACGATTGTCTGTCCTATGCACATGAAAATGAATTTATAAAGCTGAGCATGGGAATGCCTGCCTCAGCTAGATCATGAAAACAGTATGAAGATAATGTATTGTATTGTATCTTATTACAGGTCTCCTCCCAGCATTGAAAGAACTTCGGATCCTCCTAATAAAGCATTTCACCCGATAAACGGCCTCATACTTTAGGGGGCAACTGTTATAGACATTTTTGTGCCTTGCAGCTCCAAGCATGAAATGTCCATAAACCAAGGGCTCCTAAGTCCTTAAAAGTGTTGTTCTAACCCCTAAAGGAACAAGGTCAACAGATTACAGCTTCTCCCAGAAGTTCTCCATGAAAAACTACTCAAAATTGGTCAAAACTGGATCAGTGCACTTGCTCCATGGCCAGGGTGCGTTGCATCGCACCTTGTACACACGGGAAGTGTGTTGCAGTGCACCTAAATACACTGTGAGGGTGCGATGTACGGGAAAAGACAAGTGGCGGAGACAGTTTGCGAGGTGGATGATCATGGAATATTCCAGAAACTTCTCCTGGGACACCTACCTCTCAAAATCGCCCAAGGATGAGTCAGAGATCAATGAGATCTACAAGTGGCATCAAGAACTATCAGAGAGAAGACACTAATAAAAAACCCAGAGCTGACTCACACCTCTGCAAATATCTATATATAGATCTCTCATCCCAGAGATCCAGGGGTTGGAAGGCTGGAATATTGTACATTGCAAAGAATTGCTGTTGGTTTTGAGATAGATATCAGAGTATTGGGTGATTTATGCTTTGTTGGAGGTGAAGAGGGGCTTCTCTACTAGGAGGTTGATGCTGGATCAGGAATCATCGGTTATAACTCCTCCTGGATCTTCTTGTTATATCAATAAAACTATTTGAGTTTCTCCTACATGCTTGTGTATCATTGATGTTTGTTACATTTGTATGTTTAGCTTAAATCTGATCCTAAGCTATTTATGAATATAAATCCATGTCTTTGTGTAGTTTTCTTCTTCTGTGATCTTACAGGAACTTGGTGAAGCTGGGCGAGTAAGGAAGCAGGTAGCTGGAAGCTGTCAAAGAAGAGAGAGATTGGATCAAAGGACTAGCGCAAGACACAGATTGGTTCATCCTATTTCTCTTTGTTTATAGTTCATAAAGAAGAATACAAAAGTAGTTTTCTCTGTTTGTTTCTAAGGTCACTGTCACACCTTAGTGGGATAGGGTCGTTCTGAATAGAAACTTTTCCCGATAACACTTATAACCCTTTAAACCATCCTTATACCCAATAAAGATGCACTTTTCAGATTTACTATCCAACTTGGTTCACTTCTCCTTTGGAACATGTACATATACATCACATCCAAATACCCTCAGATGTGAAAGAGAGGGTTTCTTACCAGTCCATACCTCTTGTGGAGTTTTATCCTCCAACGCTGATGAAGGTGATATATTGACTAGGTAACATGTTGTCTCCACCGCCTCTGCCCAGAATTCTTGTCCCAACCCGACACCACTGTGCATGCTTCTTGCCCTTTTCGTTGACATATTGTTCATTCTTTTTGCAACTCCATTTTGCTGAGGTTTTTATGGAGTAGTCTTATGTCGTGCTATACCACACTTCTTACAAAATTCTCCAAATTCCTTACTGCAAAACTCTCCACCGTTATCAGTCCTCAGCACCTTTATATTCTTCTCTGTCTGGTTTTCCACTAGAGCCTTGAATTCTTTAAACCTGTCAAAGACTTCAGATTTATTCTTAAGGAAATATATCCATGTATTCCTTGAGAAGTCATCTATAAATGATACATAGTACATAGACTTACCCAGTGATGGAACCTTCACAGGTCCAAACACATCACTATGCACAAGCTCTAATATATGTTTCACCCTCTTACCACCAGAGGGGAAACTCACTCGATTTTGCTTCCCATATACACAATTTTCACAGAAATCAAAATTCAGAGAGCTATTACTCATACCTTTTACCATACCTTTACCATGAAGTATTCGAAGGCCCTTCTCTCCAATATGTACAATCCTTTGAGCCACAACATGGTCTTCTCTCCAAAGACCACTAGATTTTCTGCTCCACTTTCAGGAACCACAAAACTGTTGCACCCATCAAAAACCATACTACCTTGCAGCTTGTACAGAGTTCCAATCCGAACTCCTCACATCAATACCAGTGCTCCCCAAACCATCTTGCAGGTATCCTTCTCGAACACTATTTTTACACCTGCATCATCTAACTTGTTTATAGAAATTAGATTTCTGGCCAATGCAAGAATATATAGAACACTCGAAAATGTTCTAACCCTTCCACCTTGCAACTTCAACTTTACTTTTCCGTGGCCAATGATTCTAGCCTTCCTATTATCCCCTAATAAGACATCACCACCATCATATTTCTCATACTCGCAAAACCACTCTCTATTGGAAGTGAAGTGAAAGGATGCACCTGAGTTAATCAACCATGCCTCATGATCTACATGTGTACTTGAAGAAGCCAAGTACACAACCCTACCTTCATCTGAGGTGGTTTTCACCTTTGCAGAAGGAGCATCATCAGATCCCTTTCCTTTATCAGGAGCTTTAGATTTACAGTCCCTTTTGTAGTGCCATTCCTTTCCGCATTTCCAACACACCACTTTTACAGGTTTTCCTGGAGATTTAGATCTCCCTCTAGATTTAGATCTACCACTCGATGACTTATTTTTGCTTCTATTCTGGGACCATCCTCATCGTCCTCATACAGACAAGGCATCACCATTCTGGCTCTCCATATTTTTCTGTCTCATCTCCTATGTCAGCAAGGATGAGACTATTTCATCAAACTGCAAGGCAGTTGCATTGCTACCTATTGCAACAACCAGACTATCCCACGAATCTGGTAGAGAATATAACAAACTGATGCACTTATATTCATCTGAAATTTTAATATCAATAGATGCTAATTGACTTACCATAGTATTAAATGCATTCAGATGCTCTGTCACCGAGTCTCCATCTTTCATCCTCAGGTTATACAGCTTTTTCCGCAGGAACAGTTTATTCACTAGAGACTTAGATTGGTACAAAGTCCTTAACTTGTCCCACAAATCCTTCGCCATAGCTTCCCCTGATACATTCAACAATACTGAATCTAAGACACCCAATCGTATTGTGCTCTTTGCCTTTCGATCCAACTTCTTCCATTCTTCATCGGACACTCCCATTGGTTTAGTACCCGGATCTACTGTGATCCACTGATCTTTATCCACCAAAAGATCCTCCATCTTGAGTTTCCACAACTCAAAACTCTGACCATTAAATTTCTCGATCTCTATCTTTCCATTGCTCTCCATCTTCTTTCACCACCAGAATCGATCTCGCAGATCTCCCACTGAACAGGGTCTACCACAGGCCCGAGCGAAACCCCTCAGCAATAAAGGCGTCCCCTTGAAGCCAAAACAAATCTGATACCAAATGTAGATTTTAACCCTGTACAGAAATTACCTGCATACAAATTCTAAAACACATAAAATAGACAATGCGATAGCATAACACATAAAACACATATACATAGAGATTTTCCCCTAGATCCCAAAACCAAGACTACCAGCTTGATTTTTTATTATGTTCCTTTCAATGTTATAATACATATTTATACATGCTGAAGCATCCAATACCATGGATTGAAAACCATTGCGTCCAAAACCATGGATAGAAAACCATCGCATCCAAAAACATGTGCGAAAATTATGCACAAAACCATAGGTGGGTCTGCCCAACCTAACATAGGTTCCAAAGCCAAAATTTTCTGGGGCGCTGCCTCGGACCCCATAGAGTGGGGTTAACTGCACCCCTCAAACCCCCTATGACTCCCTTGCTACGCAATCAGCACAACGAAGGGGGGGGGGGGGGGGGGGGGGGCTCTGCCCCCGTCTAACCCCCTGGTTAACTACGTGGGCTAGTCGTGGAAAGAATATAACACAACCCAACAACAGGTATGGACTAGTCTCAAGGGTATGGAAGCCAAGGAGAGGCTTAATCCAAGTTCAGATGACAATTTTGCTAAATTCGGGCTTCAAACAGGCTGTTATAGGGTTTCTTGTAGTACTACTACAGGATGTGTTAGTTCTACTATAGGATGCTTGGTTTTACTACAGGAAATTAGTTGAAATCTTAGGAGATGGTAGGGAAGGTGGAATGAAGTGTCGGAAAGGTATTTGATGGAGAAATGAGGCATGGAGGGGGTGAACACTATCCAAGGCTCAGTCAGATGCTTCAATATGGTTGGATTTTCTCAATGGAAATGGCAATTTTGCTTACAAAACAAGAATTCAGATTTAGGGTTTAGTGGACTTTGGCAACATGGGTGGATAAGGCTTGGATGAGGCAACTGATGAGGTCTCCCTGAAAATTAGAAGCTCCTACAACAACATACATTCTTGTCTTTATTTATGCACAAATTCATCTACGCATGGAAAAGATTTATTAAATGGAAGAAAACAGAGTTATTACTATCTAGTGGCTAAGTTCATGAATGGAAGTGCTTTGAAACCAATGAAAAACTTAAGAGATCAAAAATGACAATTGTAAATCATCCTAAGAAACTCAAAGACAATGACCTAGTCATCAAGAAACCCTAGATCATGCATTAAAGTAAGAAATTTGTTTTTGGGTTGTGTGAATGGAACCCTTAAGTCATGATCCCATAAGGGAGATGAGGTGAAAGCCATTATCACCATCTTTTTTGGAGTGTCTTCTGCCACTATGATACCATTGATCTAACTATTCAAAAATGGAAGCAAACTAATTAATCATCCAAATACTTGCAAATTAACAAAACAAAAATCACTTCAACAACTAACTATGAATGTAATTTAAGCATACATGTACAAAAATAGGAACCTCTATTGCTAGGTTGGGCCCTAACCCAAGAGCTTTATCCCTATGAGTCAACTCAGTGCTGGATCAAGGGAATGCTTCTTATTTTCATTAAAATATAAAAAATACACAAGAGTCATCAGTCACAATGTCTTAGATCGAAAATGCCTCTTGGCTACAACAAAAAAAATTTGAATTCTAATGAGGCTCTAGGCCTTCTTATTTATACAACTGAAGCTACCAACAACTTTCTTAAATTTAGGGAGGCTTGGCTCCCAAACTCGAGATCAACTAGTCTTCAACTATCACTGGCTTGGTTGCTAATGATCTTAATGGCTCAGTTTCTTGTAACTTCGAGCTGATGAGATCTGGTGGAGGAATCTTCGAGTGAGTGAAGAGTTAAGGAGGGAGATCCAATCTCCTAAAATCCCTCTTGCTTGTCTACTTAGAGTTCCTGCACTTTAATTAGACAAATTTTTCTCCAAAACCTGCAATCAATGCACATTAGACCGCAAGACATGACATCTCATATTTGCCCTTCTCATTAAGCAAAATAAAATAAAACATGTAAAAAAATGTGAGAAAAGTTGATTTTAATAAGCTGGAGAGTGGCATTAAGGTCCATATAATTTACCCATTGATTAACCTCATCATCATACCCTACTGAAAGTGTTTCTCATCCTCTAAGCAACTCAATCTATGTCCATGTCTTTCATTACTTTGGCGACCTCCCTAACATGCCAGGCTTCTGTTGCAATATCCTCCTCTTGTGGATAAAATCCTACATACTTCTCTACTTCCTCCCACTGATTTCTTTCTTCTTCTTCCTTTATCCCTTCTAACATACCCAAGAGCAATGGTGGACTGAGTTTCAAGCCAATCTAGTTGATTTTGAGTCTCTGCAATGCTTTCTTATACAATGGGGTCCTTTCTAGTGCATCCCTCATTCTTTCAGGGGAATGTTACTCCCTAATATTTAGGCCATAGAGTAAGGTGTTCCATCTCCTTTGGCATGTTTTCTAGCTTTCATCCCCTAACAATCTCAAAGTGTCCTCAAAATGAGTGATTGCTTGCTCTTGTGTAGCTAGGTATCTTGGTGCAAGCTGGGGATCATTGATGATGAGGTTGTGGGTTCTAATAACAGCCATGGAGTTGATCTATTCTGTTATGATGTAAAGGGCTTATATTTCTTCTCTTTCTAATACCCTTTTTACTTCCTTAGCCCTGGCCTCCTCATGATTCATCCATGATGCCAAGGCCATTAGTTGTAAGTCCCCTGGCTTTGTATTAGGGTCCCACACATTCAAATTTGTTAGGGCCAAGTTATGTAGGTAGAATGAAGATATCTTGGCCCTTCCCTCCAGGGCGCTTTGGTTACAGAGGTTAATGAACTTCCTATAGTCTTGGAAAGGCATAGTTCCTTTTTGTGCTAGGGTTTTTATCTGAAATTGTAGCCACTATTCTTTGAGGTATAAGGCATATGGTTTTACTGGCATCCTACACTGGAGTTCCTCCATGGAGAGACTTTCCATAGTTTCCAATTGGCTCTCTTTTTCCTGTAATTTCCTTCTCATCCATGTGTTCTCAACCTCTAGTTGAGATTTCATTACTCTTTCCCTGTCTCTTATCCTACTCAACTCTCTGCCCATTTCTAGCAGCTTTTCTTCAATATGGACCACATCCTCTACACTTTTTGATTTAGCAATTTTCATCCAGCGACGTGTCCTTGCTTTCTCATTTTCAAGCTCAATGGATAGAGGGATGGAAAATATTTGTGGTATTACTCTACCTACCTCAATGAATCTATAATAGGAGCTGAGGTTTAGTTGTGGGCTAGGTTCCTGTAGCTCTTGGGACTCTCCCTTTACTGTCTTTTGAGTATTTGTCTCCCCTTGTACTTGTGTTGTTGCTTCTTTTCCTTCCCTTTGCCCCTGCTATCCTTCCTGCTCCTGTTTCTATGTTTCCTGTAGTTTTGACAAGGTTTCCTATAGGACTATCTGTGTTTCCTGTAGGTCTGTCTGTGTTTCTTGTAGGAGGCCTTTCCATTTTTGAAAAGGGGTCAAAGGTTCTTTAATTTGTCTTTCTGAGGTTGACCTGGTGATAGACCTCCTAACATAGGTGATTGGTGACCTTGGGGAAGCCTGTTGTGATGTGCCCTCTTCACCTCTCATTCCTAGAGGGACTAATTTCTCTTGTTCTTTTGGTGAGTCCTCAATGATTATAGGAGTCTTGGTAGGTGTTTGAGGTCTCCCTTATTTTATCCTGGTGCTCCTCCTTGTTCTGAAGTATAGGGGAGTCTACCTCTGCCTCTTTCCTTTTGATTTTATAGGTGTACTTAGAGAAGTTAAGGCAGTCATTGCCTCCTTCTTTGTGGGCTCAAGAGACACTCTTGGGGATTCCTCTCCTTCCTTGCTATGTATTTCAGGACTTGATCCCTTCTTTTGTGCTTCTTCCCTACTGTCCTTTTCATCCTCTGTCTCATTTATTTCTATCTCCTCTTCTTCCTCTGGTTCTTCTTCTTCTTCTTCATGCTTCTCTTCTTTAGGCTCTTCTTCCTCTTCTTCAGGATCTTCTTGCTCTTCTTCAGACTCTTCTTCCTCTTATTCAAGCTCTTCCCCCTCTTCTTCACCACTAGAAGTAGGGTCTCTTTGATACTCAATGGATTGAATTACATCTTCTATGTTCATGTCTGCAAATGTTGAAAACATACTAGGGATTCTCAAGTTGTTTAGGGAATCTTCTAGTACGAGCTTGATCAATCAATGATGTGCTAGCTACTGATGCTTCCCTTCTTGTACTTTGATGCTCATGTCTATTATTGATTGCAACAAAAAGTAATGCACACTAAGTATTCTATGAGGAGGTAACTCTTCTCCAAATCTTAGCTCATGGAGGAGTCTAAACTAGTAACCATAGACTATACACAACTTAACCTCACAAGAAATATATTTGAGAATGTGATAGATTACTTCATCCCAAGGATATGGAATGCTCCCCCTTCTAATCCAGTTTTTGTCCTCAATTGGTTCCTCTCCTTCCAAGAAAAAGTTCTTCTTGGCAAGAGTGTTGCTAGCTTTATCGTCTTTTCGCCATTGCAACCCTAGAGGAAGTGTAGTGATCCTACTAATGATTTCAAGGGTAATTGTCATTCAAAATCCCCTCAATCCAGTAGTGGCACTGACTCTAGATAGAGGTACGAGTGAAATTGCAAATTTCCTAGCTATATCATCATCATATCCCTTAAGTAGCTCGAAAAATCCCAACCATTGATGCCTTGTAAATATTTCTACCACGGGAGGATGTTGATGTATTCTAGTTGTTCTGGTGGGATCCCTTCTGTTGAAACCCCCTGTCATATTTTCTCTCTA
The DNA here is from genome assembly GCA_031772625.1 of Pinus tabuliformis. Taxonomy (NCBI): domain Eukaryota; kingdom Viridiplantae; phylum Streptophyta; class Pinopsida; order Pinales; family Pinaceae; genus Pinus; species Pinus tabuliformis. The sequence continues at coordinate 648,277,480 of CM062817.1, forward strand.
TAAATCTCTTTGTATGAAGTTTTGGTGGCTCTATCTTAAGAGCTTCCCCAGGTAATGAGGGTTTAGAGTTTAGGAGGGTGATGACTACAATTCTCCTAAAGAAAATATAACATGAAAATGATAGTAATTAAAGTGAAAGCAAGAAAAGGCAACAATCGAAAACATGAAAACGACACTTGTGAGAGTGAAGGTGTGCAAAAGTAGCAGTTTGAAAAACTCACCAAAATAGAAGTACCAACACATCCAAAAGTGAGAGATTGTCAATGAACATGCACACTAACTATCAACATTGTTTGTGCATGGCACAGACACTATCTTGACAGACTACGTTAGGCTTGTTCAAGCTTGTGTGAAAGAATGCACTCATGAATTCATTAAAGATTGAGCATGTGTAAGCAAGTGACTTCGAAACTTGATATCCAATAAGGGAGCTCGAAATCTTAACCAAGAATTACGAATGAAGAAGTGACTATAGAATGACTGATTGTAAAATCCACAGTACGCTCCAAAATTTGAGTGTAGGTAAAATTTTGGAGGGTGTTTGTCACAAGGACAACACTTGGTAACACATTGGTAGAATTCCAACTTCTCTACCTTAGAAAACTCTTTGTGTAGGGTCTATAAATTTAGGAAGTATTGGTTCATCATTCATATTACCCTGTCTTTCCCACTTACCCCATGAATAAACATAGTCCCCTCTATCTTTTCTCAGTTGAACACAAGCATAAGATCAACGATATTGTAATGTTTCGAATCAAGAAAGGATAGTATAATTCATGAGCTTTATATTTTTATATTATACCTTTAGATTATATTTTTTATCTCTAGTGTTTCTCTGCTACCAACAGGCCTGTACATTACCTCGACGGAGTCACTACTGGAATACAAACATTGCTCCATTGCTAGCGAGCCTAGACAATACACCGATGGAGTTTCTTGCTTCACCTCTCTACACAGGAAGACTTTCTCTTCTTCCACCTTTATTTATATATTTATATAGGATTGTGCATAGGCACTTAGTCATTTCATGGGTAGAAGAGGGGTCCTAACTTATTGAGAGCAAGATAGGTTGTTCCTTTAGAGAAGCATATAAAGAACTTTGATTTATGTTTGCTCATTTATATTTTTATCCTTTTCCTCTTCTATTATATTGGATAACTGTGAAAACACTAAAACATAAAGAACCGAGTGCAAGCGTAAGTTTTCTAGAATAGACACGAATATCATGGTTTGACATAAAGCTTTCGTTACAAACGGATCATATTTTCCGTCATAACATCATTGACCAAAAAGTGTAACCAAGATAGAGAAGAAGGACTAAAGGTCAACCAAATGTTGTAGTGTCATAGAGCCCCTTTATTATTTTTCCACATTGTTTTTGAGCCAAGGTGGAATCCTTCATGCGAAGTCTTATTCAACAAAACATGAAAGAGAGAAGACACAACAAGAAATCCAAAATAAAAAGAACAAAACAAATGGAGCCTAACCAAAAAGAGGATGCAAGACGAAAGTTAGGAAGCAAAAAAAAGAGTACAGAAAGGGAGTGAAGGATGCATGTTCAAAGGAACCTAATATGTAGCTAGACCTACTCCTAACCTAACAAGCTATAAGGTTAGGGTTATGTATAATGGAATTTCCAATGTAGCCACCATAGCTACTTCTTGACCTACATACACAAAGATATGTTTGATTAAAATTGATATAAAGAAATGTGCAACATAAAATATAAGGACTTGAATAATTTGCAAAAAATTTTGAAGGTATTTCCTGTCAAAAGAAAGATACATCATAGTTACTACATTTAACTAGCTCAGATTATTACCTTTCCAATGAAAACTAACATTAAAAAAACCTCAAAATCTTATTGTGAATGTGTCCTCATCTACCCCGAACTCCTTAGAAATGGTGAGGAAATATCGAAACTTGTTATTTGTGATGGAGCTTGCCAAAAAATATTGCTCCAACCATTCAATGATTGGATCATAAAATGTGAGACGATCCTCTTGAAACCCTAGAAATCTTTGAAAAGATGAATTTTCAATTAGAGGCAAGGGATTACGATGATAATCTTGTGAGGGAAAATATATCTGATCATATTCAGTAAGTATGTCAAGTCAGTGAGGACTTTCCATAACTATCAATGAGTGTGGAAGTGCCTCAACGGCTTGAAAAGTACTCAGATAGTGAGATGTTAAACCATAAAGATCAAAAGATGCAAACAATTGTCACTGGATGTGCTCATGGGAAAATAGTAAGTTTAATGACAGTCATCAAAGATAGACTCATGATTAGATGGGCTAATTAAAGCATCAGATTCCCAGTTTTTAATTAACAAGGATGAATCATTCTGAACAATTTTGTAATGCTCTGCATAATATAATCATATTCCTCGCGTGATAAGTGTAAAAAACCATTTTATTGTAACTGGTTAGATACTGCACTAGAATCATAATCATCAAAAGAGGTAAAGAGGAATTCTAGTATAGAAAACACATGAAACCAATCAGGATAAAATGAGTGAAGAAGAATTTGATTCATCATATAATCCATGCATTCACTAGTGCTCAACAGGGTTCCAAGTGCGATGAAGAAAAATATTAGCATCAGAATATTGACAAGAAAGATCAGGAGATAATTGTTTCACAAAGAATGCGATAGATATGAATCCTTTGCACAAATATAATATTTAAAATAATCAACTTCACAGTTTCATCCTTCTATGAGAGATACACTCTCCAAACATGAGTTAAGAGAAAGAGTTTTGCATAGAGATGAATCGTCTGAAATAGAAGCTTAAATCTAATCAAAAATCGAATTTTGAAAGTTTGAATGGTTATATTTGCAATTCAAAACATACTTCAAGAAGGAACTTACATAGAGTGAAACCATGCAGAAAGAATAGTTTTGTGAGGAAAACCAGACCTGACTTGGTTCGCGGATCTTACCAGAGTTGCGAAATCCTGACATAACCATCAACGGAAGATGAAGTGCCTCACCTCCGTGACAAATTCTGGAACTTTCAAGGATTGTAAAATCACATTTTGAAGATTGAACCAAATCATGCATGGTGTGAGGATGGTTTCTTTCACTGATTTGAATGACACCACTACTGACTGGATGGAAGTTATCTTATCATTGATTTGACCATATTTTACAACTTCGACAACTAGATTACTCAAGTTGAAATATTCTTCTGATCACAAGTCTAGAGATGTATGAATAAAAGTAATTTCATGAGCAACCTAATATGAAGAGCTGTCTCCATGAAAAGTAAGAGATGATATGAGATGGAAAGGATATTCAATGATCTAATTTTTTTCTCTCTCATCATGGACAACCTCACTACCTTGTGACAATTGTGAAGTGAACTCATTGAATGAATAACTTGAAGAGCATGGAGTATATTTATCACATGTAGATACATTGCAAATGGGAGAACACAAGGGATAGTGATATGAAGAGGAAGTTTTGATAATAAAAAAATCTCCGGCTGGACTAGATTCCATATCTAATTATGTCAAATCAACATCTTCTGGAGGAACCAAAAGATCAGTTGGTGCACTTGGGCATACATCATCCCCTACAATGATGGAGTCAAAATCATTAGGATGATGGTTTGCCAAGACTTGAGATTGATAAGGAAAATTGATTCTATTTGATTCATCACTAAGATTCTTATGTTCATTATCAATGAAGAGTGAAGCAACACCATCTTCACATAAAGGACTCTGAAAAAGATAAGAAAGATTGAAATAATCCTCACCTTTGTGCTCCTCTACCTATGAAATCTGACTACCTTGCACTTTCACTACTCATATTTTGAAGAGATGGATTAGGCAGATCGAGGGACAAGGGTTCATGCGAAACAGATGGTAGAGGATGATAGGTATCCAAATTAGATTCAACACTAGAGTTATGAGTGTTAATACCCACTTGCGGAATAGAAAAACTAGTCTTCAACATAGGTTTCATGAACCATTCCATAATTTCATCCATGGGATCTGAATCATGAAAAGAAGGAGGACGAGAAGATGGATTAGGAATTTGATGTGCATATTTTCCAACTTTATTATCATCATGAGGAGGAACCCTCATCGGAATATGAAAAGGAGGATGACAAGGAACAAAAGGAATGGTAGATTCCTCCTCTAAAATTAGGGGCATCTCATGATTTACGACAGTTGGGGAAGCAGAAACATCACATGGTTTGGATTCACCGTGCAAAGAGATATGAACCAAATTCTCAAACTTTTGTTTCAAGAAATCCCAATCCGTATCTTATTCAGGAAAATCATAATAGAGGTGAAGGAATTAATTAGAAAAATCCTCAATTGATTCATTAGGCTTCATTCTTAGTTGATTGATTCTTTTAAGAACATCGTGGTAATCATACATATCGAATGTTTGATAAATATCCTGGAGGAAATGATGAAAAGAATGGATGGAATCATATGGTAAGGTATGACACCATTGATTGACATGACCTTCAAGGGTGAGGAAGAAAGTCACACATGCAAAATATTCATCATCAATTTCGTAATATTCACAAAATTTAAGAAAATCATAAATGTGTTTGGTTATGGATGTTCCATCCTCACCATCAAACTTTAATTGAGACAACTGATAAAGAGGCTCGTCAGGTATTGAAATTTTACTAGGGGATAGTTTCAAAAAATACACTGTGAGTATGATTTGAGGATGAGCCATTTCAGATCAAAACATATTCAATGGGCACATCTTCTCATCTTCCCTCCTTCTAGTGCCATTTTGTTGACTGCACCGGAAATCCGTCAACAAGGGGGGTCTCCCCGATGTGAAGTCCCAAGTATACCTCACACCATTTGGAGTAGGATTTCTATCTAGAGTATCGGCCAAACTGCCATGTATTGTTGTAGATTTACCTTGGGTACAAAGTTCAGCATAAGAGAGTAATACATAGGTAACTTCGAATCAGCAAGTGAGTATGCCTTGTGAAATGTTCATCTGTGAAAAGTATCGAGGTCCTTTTACTAAAAGCGGGGAGAAAAGTGGGCCCTTTAAACACAAGTAATAGTACTAATCTAGAGAAGGCACACGAGCACATACATAAGATTGAATCGGTGATCAACCAATGAAATAGTTCACAAGGAAACAATGATTGTTAACACCTTTAAGAAGATAAGTACCAAAGCCACTGAAATAGCTCAATTTCCTTAGTATAGATGAAAACAACATACATCACAAAGATTCAAAGAATAGTCTTACAATATTCACGAAATATAGATGAAAGTGTATCGGCTCAACGAGCTTTTGAATTCAGTAAAAGTTCCAAGATACATCAAGAAAATGAACATCACTGGCCCCAATAGTGGAGCATTAGAGTAGTCACTTTCTCCTCCAAAACAACTATCTTCCTCTCTAATTTTTGGTAGGAGGAGCTAAGGTGAAAATTCCTTTGCATGTACAATGAGGGTGTATATATAAAAAATGGGGTGATCGTTCACCTCCCATGTGACTCTTGGGCTACCCTCATGACTGTTTGACTTCTCTATGAACTTTCGACTCCCACATGAATTTTCACATTCTATGGATGACTCCTAAACTTTCACTTTACATTACATTTCCAATATAGAATTTACATAATCCACAAATAATGTGGCACATAATTACTCATGAAATGAACACTGGTGACATGGAAATGTTAAGCCACTATTTATTGTTTCTTTGTCTTCAATAAGATATGTGCAATGATTTATTTTCATGAGAGATATGTTTTGTTCTTCATATCCATCCTCCAAAGGGTTGTGAATCAGATGGAGCCTTCATGCGGTCCTGATCTTTGATCTTCTGTTGTAATATGGTGTTCCTTTGTCTTCTTGCCTTATGATCATCTTATCCCTTCAACTTCATATGTGTCTTCTAGCACGGTCCCCTTCTCCTTCTCCTCCATCATCATCTTGTTGTTAGTGTGAAAATTATTGGAAGGTGTACCAAAAATATTTCACTTAAGTCACTAGGTGACAAGTGACCCTGAAGACAAGGTAATGGTTGTTTTCATCTTAGATATGTAACACAGATAGAAACTTGCAGTAAAAGAAGATACGATCTAGAAGAGGGAGCAACAATATAAAACATCCAGTATAATAACCCAATTGGAATTACTATTTTAAATGAATACATATTTTATTGATAATACCTGGTAAATGAAATCAACATATTGGTCTATAAGTCCCCCGCCGTGGGATAGGTCCTTTGATATCCTTGATGCTTCAGAAACTGATTCTCTCTCTCAATATGTGAAAAACCTAGACAAAATATGGAGAACTCAAATGGGAGCTCAAAAAGAAAAAGGACGCTAATGTTCATGATGATTATGATCATGGTGAGGAATGAAATAAAAACCCTCATTTTTATGGTAAAGTCTGGAGTTAATCTCGAAAATGGAGAATAATAAAATGTTATTAACCAAATTCAGATCTAACTACTTCAAATACTTTATTATATTTATTGGAGAGGGAAAAGGTATTTAAAATGATTAAATACCTTTATTTAGAAATAATTAACAAATAAAATAATTTATTAATAATTTCACGAGAAATAAGAAAGGTGTGAAATCAAAATAATTATTCTAATAACAAAAATAAGGAAATTTAAATAAATAGTGATTTATTTAAATATTACTAAGGGATTTAGTTAAATGTGACAAGGAATAATTATTAAATAATGATTTAATAATCATTCCTAGAGAAAATTAAATAAATAATTATTTATCTAATTATTTTCATGAGGTTTTTTTTTATTTAAATCAAAAAATCATTTTAAAAAGTGGTTTACTAAATTATTTTCCATGGTGAAAGTGATTTTACTATGGTAAATTAAATCTACATGGTGTATTTCGATCCACCTAGTTAGAAATGACTAAATGATTATTTTTTAGTGATAACAGATTACCCCCACACATATGAGCGTTAGGAGAAAATTGTATGACTGAAATATGTTGTAGATTACACTTCCATTAGACACTAAAATGGGAGTCATATAGAGAGAGAACTAAAGAAAGTCAAGGACAGACAAATAACGGAGGGGTGAGACCTATAAAATGGATAGAAGTCTCCTTTTATGTGGTAGTACATAATCTCAAATGAGGCGGGGGAGGCATACCCATACCCGTCGAGATAACTGCGTACAAAGAATAATGGTGAGCCTAACAATGTGGGACTGAGATACAAAGTACATGATACATGATACATGGTACACTAGCATCAATGGGCTAGAAAATAATACAATGGATCCCATATACATAATGCACCTGGAAAAACATAATCCAAGACTAAATACAATAACATTTGAGTACATGATATATAATTCCCCTCAAGCTTGCATGGGGGGGAGATCACAACAAAGGAATCCCTACTGAATAAGAAAGGGCTTTGAAGATCTAAATGGATCATCTGGAGGAGACATGCATGTTGTGGGAATTGCAAGCGGCAGAAATCTAACCCATAAAATCTGCAAAACCGTATCAGAGGTTGGATCAACATCTGTGGTTGTCCGGTCATGTGGGGTGTTACCTAAAGGGCCACCCCCTCATGAGAACTCACACATACCTAGGATTCACTGGGACAATCATCTAGATCAGCAAACCATCATGTAAGAATATCAATCGTGCGATAAGGAGATGATGTCAAGCACGTGAGAAACAACCAAGTCAAAGGGAAATAATGAGTCCCTTTTCTTGATCTGAGGCATCAAATAGAAATGGAAGGTGTAACCAAGGTACACCACCCTCTAGACCACTCGTATTGATTAAATGTGCTGAGTTTGACAGAAGAGAACCCGCCAGAGTTAAGGCAATGAGGAATCCTCAACAAAGGCACGAGGGAATATAGTAGAGTGGCTGATGGACTGATACTAGTGATAATGATGAAAGGAACTAAGATGTATGGCGGAATGATGACTTCCCTTGTTAGAGAATAATAAAAAATGGTTTGACCTAGTAGCGACTAACTCAATTCCAGAGGGGATGGTCGATGACTCAAACGAGGGTTCGACAAAGACGAAGCAGAAGGACTGGAGGCCAAATATGAGTAAAATGAGAGAAATATGAAACAATGATGAATGAAACACTGTAACTGGACTCAAATGGGGACTCAAATCATACTCCATAAATACAAGCATGGCACATCTTAGATGCTTTGAACAAGGGTGACTCGATGATGATGCCACATGGGGAGGCCTTGTAGGGACCATGAAAACATGAGTAAATGGTGCTTACTCATGACAAAGATCGACATGTGAGTCAACCATTGCAAAGGTAAAGTGATATCAAAGTATGGGTGGCTAGGATGAAGAGATTTGGTGTTAAGAGGTGGAAATAGTGAGACCTGATGGAAGAAATGGCATCTAGGTGCAGTTTCAAATTACCAAAAAAAAATAGAGACCCATTGTAAAACTTGGTGAGATATTTCCAATGATGTTGAAGGTTTGTCAGATGGAGCTACAATTTGGTTTCAATGGGTGATGGAATAAAACTAGTGTTTTTACTATAAAAGGGCTTTTTTCCTCCAAATTCAATTCATTTGCATAGTGAGCTGTGAAGAATTTGGAGAGGAGGAGAAGGCCCTAAATATTGTGGAGATCGTAGCAGACAAGACAACTGTCAGAATGAGGATCTCCATGTTGGCGGTAGGTGGCCTAACCATACTCATCATTTTAGTGCTTTATATTTTCAAGTTAGGGCTTTAGTTGTCTGTGGGGGACCCATTCTCATCCTCATGATCGCAGTGCACTTTTTGGGGCCTAATCTACACTTTGGAGTGCATAAATGGGGCCCATAAGTACATTGAATGCAGTTTTGAGGGAAAAATGCACTCTGGGCTATGAAGATCGGCAAGAATGGTGGTCTGCCGAAAGATAAAGTTGAGTTCAGGTTATGAATGTCTTCTGTATATTGACTGAAAAACATAATGATGTCTTGTAGACATGGTATAGTTAAATATTTATGGCGAGAACGAGATTTTGAGGCCCTCCACGTTGAGATTCAAGAGAATCAAGCAATGAGGGGGATGCTGGCACGATATGGCATGCTGAAGTTCTTAGAGAACCCTTTGATGAGGGTTGGTGATCCCTTGTTGTCGAGGATAGTGAGTTACTAGGACCCAGATCAAGAGGAATTTATTGTACAAGGTCACAGGATCGAGCTCATGATCCAAGACATATATTTTCTGATAGGACTACCCCCCTTGGGAGTGGAGGGACCTACTATGGGTGGGCCCAAATGATGTTGTCATTGTTGAAATGAAAATTGACATTATCCAGATGGAAGACCAATGATAGTTGTTCATTTGTGACAATATTATACTCTCTTCTTTGAGAAGATCTCCACTATATGGCCTCATGTTCATATCCGTGATGGGGACCCACAAGAGCCTAGGATGCATCGCTGGGAGTAGTTACTGAGATGAGGAGGTGGAGGGGAATTTAGATGAGTATTCTGACCTGATTTTTTCGTTCATTGGGACCAAATGCCGCTATACATAGATGAATATCCATACAACAATGTGAATTATCAGGGGGGTCATGACTTACCACTTCCACCAGGATGAGCAATGGGCCCAGATGGTAAGTGAAAGTTATTATATATTTGGTGCATTTATACTTTAAGAAATATGTGTATGTGGTATTGATTTCTAAACTTTTTGGTATGTAAATATAGCACCGGTAAGGCCAACAAGATACGTGGGGCAAGCCACAATGCCTGGGGCTAGAGATTAGGGGGGACCTCATCACGACATAGACAAGACGATGGTGCTCTATTGGAGGATCTCCGATGTAGATACAACATATTATTGATTGGGGTGATAGAGCATGGGTTGTATGATCTAGAATATCGCTATACAAATGAGTGCACAGGTCTTCCCCCAGAGTGGCGAGGAATCATGCGGCACCTTGTGATGGCCAGTCAAGCAGTACGAGATCTATGGGCTAGGGGAATGGATTCGTTGGCTTGAGAATCTCTAGATGATAATGATTAGGCATAGGGACATGTGGGTCCCCATTTTTGTTTTATCATAACATGCCACTGAGTATATCATATGTATTAAAGTAATGGACTCAAAACACTATCTGATGATACATATTTATGATTATGCATCTTTTTGTGTGACGATTGTGATTTGCCAATTGTTTATGGATGTATTCTTACATGCGATAAAATAAAATTTATAATGTTATTTCCGATGGTATCTACATAGTGATTCTGGGCTCTAGCCACATGATTGAATGAAATCGATTCAAATTCACACATCGAAATCTTAACTCATAGATATTTTCTAAATAGGATAGGATTATGCACCTGATAAATGGCATTCAATTGCATGACAAATAGAAGGGAATCTAGACAAAAATGAAGGTGAAGGATGCGTAGGTTAAGGGCATCGGCTAACAAACCTATCACAACACCATATTCAGCCTGGTTATTGGTGGTAGATCCAATACAAAAGCCATTGGAGTGGACTAGAGAATGAAAGGGTGTGAAAATGGCTCAAGTTGTCGAGGCAAAATTCCTAGTGAAGCAACTCGCACCATCAACAAAATTGATATAAGGTCTGGATGATGGATCCATCTAAAAGACGCAAGAAGACAACATTTAATAATGTGGGGGATGCAAGCTACCTAAATGCAAGAAAAAAGACAGATATATGTGCACTTCAATGGGAAATTCTATGGGTAATATTTCTTGAGGTAGAGTGCATTTCGAGCATGGAAAATTTTAGGGGCTAATATTCACAAGTAGGCTAATTTTCCACAATTTTTCCAAAAAAAATATTCGCCAATTTCCATTTTTTATAAAAATGAATCGCCAAAATTTTACAATATAAAATTATTTTACCCTAAAAATCACCAACATTATATAGAGAGTATATATAAAATCATTATAAATTTGAATAATTTTACAAATACATCAATAAACATTTTATATTTTGCATATTACGGACTAGTGAGATTCACCAATGTTTTAAACTTCAAGATAATTTTCTATCCTTAAAATTTTCCATGATTTCGAGGATTGGGAAGGATTTCTCCTTCTGGATCCTCTAAATAGGTATGCCCCCTTGCCCAAAAACTTATGGATGATATAAGGCCCATAATGGTTCAAAATTTCCATGCCCTAGGACATCATGAAATTTGTCATACATGAGAACAAGGTTGCCTTCATGGAAGGTACAAGGGTGGAATTTGAAGTCATAATGAACGTTCGTGTGCTTTTTGGATGCTTCGGTGATTTGCAATGCAACATGGTAGTCTTCGGAAGCACACTCAAGCATAATAATTTGTTGTTATAAAGGTTGGGTGTCTAGGAGGAGTTTGATGGCAAGGTGAAGGGAAGGGATTTTGCACTTGATTGGTAAAAATGCCTCCTCTCCAAAAACAAGGTGGAATGGAGTGAACCCGGTGGTGGTCTTGACATAAGTTCTATAGGCCTACAAATCATGGAAGATAATTAAATTCTTGTTGGTCTTATGTTTATTCACCATCTGCTGAAGCATATTCTTAAGGATCTTGTTGACAACTTCAACTTGGCCATTGCCTTGGGGATAATAAGATGACTAATATTGATGTTCAAATCCCAATAGGGAGGATAGCTCATGCCATATCTCATATTCAAAGTGTCGGACATGGTTGTATACCAATTATTTTGGAACCCCAAATCGAGTGATAACATGGTTAAAAAAGAAGAGGGTTGCAGTGGTCACAATATCATTGAACGTTGGCATGGCTTTATTCCATTTGGTAAAATAGTTAAAAGCCGCGATAATATACTTGTGGTTATTAGCGGATGGGGGTTGATACTCCATAAATTCAATAGCCCATTTATAGAAAGGATTGTCTGTGACAACTGGCTGGAGGGGAGCAAGTGGAGCTTGCACGTTAGGGGCATATAATTGGCAATTGGGATAGTGTTTGACTGCCGCACTACAATCACTAAAGAGAGAAGGCCAAAATTACCTAACACACATGATTTTTTGGGAAGTGGCCATTCCGTAGAGGTGGCCAGCACAAGCATCACCCTGGCAGGCATTGAGCACTTTCTCAACTTTAGGATGGGTAAGACAATGACAAAGGATAGTATTGACACCACGACGATAGAGATCATCATCGATGAGGAGGTAGCGGGGGGCTTGATGTTGAATACATCATAGATCATAATGATTGAGATGGGGGGAGAACTTTTGGGTTCATAGATATGTAAGGATGTTGACATACCATGGATCATCAAAGGTAATGGTGAAAAAATGATCATCCAGAAGATTTCCATTAACTAGCGAATCAAGTGCACCGGTGGGATATTTGGAAATGAGTTTGGCGAGGGCCAAACCTTTCTTAATTTTGGGTGTGACAAACCTGAGATCATATTCTTGGAGGATAACAATCTAATAGGCATACTTACTACTGATGATTCACCGACTCAACAGGAAATCCATGTGGTTGGAATCGGTCACAACTTTGGTGATACGTGTAAGGATATAATGGCAAAGTTTCTGAACGGAGAACATGATAGTCATCACTAGTTTTTCTTTGTGGTAATAAGACATAGGGGGGGCCATTGAGGTTCTAACTGACATAGTATATGACATGTTCCATTCCTGCAAAATCCTCTTGTATGAGGACCCCAATAATCGAATAGGTGGATGTTGAGATATACAAGATGAAATCCCTTTCAAAGTTTGGTCAACTAATCAAGGGAGAAAATGTGAGAGCACATTTAAAGGCATCGAAAGACTATTGATATTTTTAATCTCAAACAAATGGAATGGTAGATTGAAGGAGTCTAAGGAATCTATGATCCATTGTGGTGTAGTCAAGAACAATCGACAAAGGAAGTTAGCTTTGCCTTGGAGGCTTTGTAACTGGTGGAGGGTACAAGGAGGAGGAAGTTCAAGAATGGCTTGAACTTTGAGCGGGTCAAGAGTAATACCATATTTAGACACAATGAAGCCCAAAAGGCAACCGACAAGAATGCAAAAGTCACCCTTAAGGGGATTAAAATGAATTTTATACTTGTGACATCGAAGAAACACGGTACACAAATCATGAAGGTGTTATGACTGAAGTTTGGAATGAGCAGTGAAATCGTCAAGATAAGTAAGGATAATGTGAGACAAATCATGAAATAAATAGGATATGGCACGTTGAAAAGTGGCCCCAACATTATTCAAACCGAAATTCATGACCTTGTAAGAAAAAATTCACCACGGACTTCTAAAAGCAATTTTCAGCTAATCGGCATAATGGATATGAATCTGGTTATATCTGGAGAATCAGTCCATAAAGGACAAAACCTCATGCTCCATACACTCGTTAATGCCCTAGTCTATGAAGGTTGTGTGAAAGTTATCTTTGGGATAAGCTTTGTTCAGATCATGGAAGTCATTGTAGACACGAAAAGTGCCTTGTTTCTAAGAACGATAATGGGATTGGACACCCATGTGGTGTATTCGATAGGATAGATGAAACCAACCTACTTGAGCTTATTGATTTCACCTTTGATAGCTTCACACTTAGAAGGATGGATAGGCCTTTTCATTTTGCATATGGGTATGGCATCGAGCCAAGTGTTGATATGACGTTCAATAATGATGAGATCAAGTCCAAGAATCTCATAATAAGACCAGGTGAAAACATCACAAAATTATTTGAATAGCTTGGTGTAAGAATCAGTTTCTTCCGAGGCTCGTTGTGCCCCCAGGACAATGTTTTATTCAACCCTTGGTTTGTTAGAAATGTTAATTTTTATGGTTGGGGAAATGTTAGTCATATTTCCTTCTTCAAAAGAATCTGGTATAGGAATGGGATTTTTGAACCAGTCGACTTCACCATGAATGAAGTCTTTGGAATCCATAGAATATTGGTCATGGGTCTTCTATGGAAGGAAGTACACACAATCGTTGAATATCATCCCAATGGTAATAAGGGGTGGTCATATCTTCCATTATGTCTTCATCAACATGGAAGATGGGCAGACTGGAGGAAGAAATATCAGATGATGGCGAAGAGCTACCCGAAGCCTCTTCATGAGAGACAAGATTCACATACGCATCGTCAAGGGTGGGAGACATATGACTAGTAGATGGAATATCTATCGATGTTGAGACCAGCGTGTTCATCAAAGAAGGTTCAACATAATCAAAAGAGGAGACATCAATGGAGTTCCCAGGTATCGATCTCATGAGTGACGATAAGTAGAGAATAGGATCAAAACTGTCCATCATCTCGACACTAGGGGGAGGGATCATAATGGGTGTTGGAGAGGGATCATGTTCTGGTGTAGGAGTGGGATCAGAATCCACAGGAAAAAAAGATGTGGACCCATTACAAGTGGCCTCTAATTCGTGAAGCACTTGTACTGTATCATGGAAACCTTTGAAATGGGGATAATGATGGGAACAATGGCCACAATTATCACACAAAGCGCAAGGGTTGTTTGTGCATAAGGATCAAATATTATCAGCTAACTCAGGTAAGGTGACATGGACCTCAGGAATGCTAGAATCAGGGAAGGCATCAGTGACCACATCCTTAACAAGAAGTAGTTCATGACAACTATTGGTGGCATGACCAAAAAAATTACACAAAGAACAAGGAGGAAGAGGCTTTGGTGGTTTAGGAGGAGTTGGAGTTGTTGCATAGCCTTGTCTTGGGTTCCCTTCGTTCGGGCTTCCCCCCCTCACCATATACTTTTGCAACAGGAGTAGGCTCCCATTAAGGTTGTTGTGGAGCTGAAGCAAAGGTAGGTGTAGGAATAACTGGTTGGACCAGGGTCAAAGTAGTGTAAGGTTTCAATTGATTAGGTGGAGTGTTTGCAGGGGGATTGATGTACTAGACTAGGATCCCTAAGGTAATATTGGGTAAAATAACATAGCCATGACAGGTGTAGAATAAATTCCAGGAGGTGGAAATAAAAATGGTATCTGACTAAAAGGATAATGGCCTGGGGGAACTGCTCCACAATGGTTAAGGCCTAGGGGAACGGTTCCAGGCGAAAATGGATTAGGAGAGACACTAGCATAAGGAAGTGATCCTTGAGGATTTGTACTGATAGGAGGGGTTGAGTCAGGCACAGTAGGTTGTGTAGGTGTGGTTTATTGTGAGGGCATACCAGACCATTTTTGGGCTGCCCATGATGCTTGGAGAATGCAAATACTCAATGAGGTAGGCTCAGAAGGAGTAGGCAGTGGGCCATAGTAAGAACCAAGCAAAGAGGAATCTTTATAGACTCTTGGAGAGATAGATGAGACAATCTTATTATCATCCATGGAAGAAATGTTGGATTGAGGTGAAGTCTAGGATTTTGGATCATAGTACGTCAACTGATCAATTGTGATGATCTTTCCATTATGGGGAAATCACATCTTACAGTGAACCGCAGATGCGACATCTGACATTGCATAGGTATAACTATGACCCAAAAGGATGTTATACTCTAATCGAGCATCAATGACTTTAATATGAATACAGATAGTCTTGCCAGCAACTGTGATTGGGTAGTTGCATATAAGCCAGGGGGCTACAAAGGATGACCATCCCATGCATGCGGAGTGATGGTAGATGAGGAGAGGTAAGGGGAACCAAGTTTTGTTCCAAGCACTAGTAGCCATCACATAGGTGGATGTGCCTTTGTCAATGATACACCACTGAATAGTGGCGTTTCTAATGGAGACTGGAATTTGAATGAAATGAATGAAGGTAAGGGAGGATTTTCTTACTTTTCAGCTGTTGTGGCCAGCAACAACCCCCCCCCTTTTGTTCAAACTAGTATCGACCATGATGCTAGAATGAATGGGGACCCTTAGTTACATTTCAAAAAAAAAAGAAAAATAATAATAATAAAGATTTCTTTTGAAATTGCAAGCATCAGCTTAGGAAAGGTTTCTTGGACAACTTAAGCCTAAACCTGTGTTCATAAAAGCAAATCTTCAAGGTCGCAGCACGAAAGGGTAAGAAACGCCTGCATTTCCCTTCTAAAGGTCAATATGCACATCATCTCGGCATTAATAAACCTCGTCGCATCGCAATACATTAACATCCATAGACAAAAGCTTACGAGTCCAGGCGGGGTACGTTAGCAAACATTGAACCATTGTGATTCGCGATGTTGCGATGCTGCGATATGCGATATTGCGATCGCTACCGTTTGCGATCGCGCGGCATGCAGGATGCGTTGGCAGGTCATAAAAGCACCTTGATACGACTCCTTCGGGCACACCACCCAAAGAAAATCCACTTACTATAACCTGACTTGAGAATTATTGCGCTTTTAATGTTAGTAATGAATTAGTTGTCAGTTATTAAGTGGCATAAAGACGCGTGCCTTAATGCGGATTTACTTCACGTAAGGTGGCGTATCTGATCTATCTCTTGCATTCAAAACTCTCCCATCACCTTTTTTGATCAATCTTTCCATTTCTCTCATAACCTGCAGGAGCGAAGTGCGAAGGCAAAAATCAAACAGAAATGATAAGCAAGATGGGGAAGAAGAACAAAGCTCAGAGCTCATAAACAAGAGAAAAGACCAAGGAGATGGCGCCCCTTTACACAGATACCGCATGCAATAAAGATGCAGGAATTTCCACATGGGAAAGCATGTATAGACTGTTGGAGGAAGAGAACCCTAGAATAATCAAGGCAACTGCTGTTGTCGCAGATGCACCACGCTCTTCAGAAGCATCCCTGGAAGATCTAGCGTGCTCTTTCCTCCACAGAATAGCATCAAGGCCGAAGATCCTACCGTATACGGACATGATCAAGTGGGTTTTAGATGATGCAGAGCTGCATCATAGGCAATTCAAAGTCAAAGGACATGGGCTCGTAGGATCGTTCGCGGCTCAAGACCTGAAGCTCATGTATCACCTTCCCGAACCTCAAACGATCTACAATGCAGATTTTGTTAGGAAGTTCGCAGCAGAGAATCCGGACCTATCAGACAGTACCAAAGAATGGTCGAAAAGGGATGAACCACTGAAGAAAGATAAGAACGGTATGTATAGCACCGGTTCCCTTACTTCTCCATATTGTTTTGCTGCAGCCATGCTCTGTAGGCTATTCGGCAAGCCTGATATCAATAAATTTCCATCTGAATGGCTACCGTTAATTGATGCTGCGACTAACTCCGAGGTAATAGATTGGGCCAAAATCCTTTCTGACACTCTATACACGGCCATTCTTCACTATCGTTCTAAAAGATCCTTCTCCCAAAGGTTTTATCCCCCTTTTTATATGTCTGCCTACATAATGGACTCTATCTGTTATGTGTCTAAATTCCCCACTATGGGCTGGCAATGGACTACCCAGGACCCATTTCCCATTCATGTCTACCATAAAGTCTTGTGGGATTCTCAGTTTGCCCCCCATTTTTACCAGATTTGCCACGGGCTCATACTGCCCATCCATAGAATGATATATGATAAAGACCCTCCGAGATGCTCTCCCGAAGCACAAAACGACATCACCTCCGTAGCAAGATGGTTTGGAGAAGAATGGTTTACCTACATTCGAGTTTTTGGAAGCACAGTACCTCCTCATGTCCTACCCTTGTACATCCTAGATAAATTATTGGCCCGAGAGATCGCTTATCAGACTTGTTCTGAAGGTGGTTTAACTAAGGACCTAAAGAACAAAAAGAAGGCCATTTGGCCTCCATTCCCCGTCACATGTGGGGCCTTCTCTTTATTCGATGTGGGACACGCTTTTGGTGAGGTGGAGAATGTGACGTGTCTCCAACTATTTAAACTCCCACCAAGGCCATTCGACCCAAATAAAGTCGCCCAGGAATTTACAACTAGCGTCAGGATAAGTGTGTTCTCTGGACAGAAAGATCCGTTTGACGACCTCTTTCAGAGTAAGAACTCGATCAAAGAAGTTTTGCAAGAAGCTCAGTCAAGGTTGTCCCTAGACAACCTCCGGAAATTCAAGTTGTATAGAGAAAGAAGGCTGGCTAACATTCCACTGGAAGTGCTGCGGATAGTTGCCAGAGAACCGACTCCAAGCGTCAGCCTCAGTGAACACTCCAACGCCTCCAAATCTGATTCCAGTGCCGTAAAAGAAATATCTCCAGATCCTGAAGAGTCTATCCACAAAGAAGACAAGAACGAAGAAACAATCAAAGACACGACTCATTCAAGTTCGATGGCTCAGCAGCAAGTTGCCGTCTCGCCACCAAGAGGAATCCCCCCTCCCATCACTGAAGCACCTCTGGTCACAACAGAACTAGATAAAGAATGGGAGACCTTCAATGAACTGATAAATCTTGAAGGCCAAGTCCCGCAAACACCTGTGAGCAATACTCAGGTGGTGCAAGAGGTCTTCTCAACCATAGTCAGTGGTACCGTAGAGACGGAGCATCTCTCTATAGCTCCATCCTCATAACTTCTACTCGGCGTGGAAGAAATCCCTCCACTAGACGTATTTTACAGTCCATAGCACAAGGCAGTTGTGAGAAGACAAAGAAAGAAAAGGAAGCTTGAAAATGCACTGGCTCAGAATGTTGAACACCTAGATGTCTTGTGGAAAGACCCGAATAACAATCCAACAGAAAATCTCACGAAATTGTCTCAAATTGCGGGAGCATATGCTTCTGCAACTATCGACAAGGCCTCTGAAGTTCAATAGCTTCTAAAAGAACGTGAAAGTCAAATACAATTGCTGCAACAACAGTTGCGACAAGCCAATGAGAACGCTGAAGCCTCCAAGCAGCTTGAAGAGTTACAAGAAAGCTTTCGCCAGATGCAGGTGAGCCACCAAAGAAGTATTGAAGAAAAAGAAAAACAGCTGCAGACGGTGCAAGAAATGCATAAGGATGAACCCAAGCTGACAGAGTTTATTTCAGAGTCCATCAGCTTGAACGACTAGTTGTCACAGCAACAGGAGGAAATGATACGCAAAATATCACAGTGGAGGGAGTTTTGTGAAATAAGCGACATGATCACCAGCCAAGTAGTGGAACTACGTAATGACTATGACCAGACCAACAAAAGAATAACAGAATACCTGGCTTGGAAAAATGACGAGGAAGGGAAAAGAGCAGGGGCACTCAAGATTAATGAAAATCATAAAGAACTGCTCTTTAACAAGTGGGATGAGCAAATAACACAGGCAGAGCAGGCAGCAGAGTCAGCGGCAACACAGGCGACCATACTTATCGATTGTGTAAATGAAAATTTACACAGGGCCAACTTAGTTTCAGAATCCACTCCGGGGTACCTACCAATCGCATCGCAACTGGAGGCTGAATGGAAGCAGAAAGCACAGGCAAATGGGGAGACAATCCGAGCATTATCGAGGCTAAACTGGGAAAGTTACTGGACTTACTTAGTTAAGCCCCACAGCCAATGCATGACAGTAAGGTGCATCATGAACGCAGCCGAGAAAGTAGCGCCAGCTCTTATGGACGCTGTTTTCGCAGCCCAACTAAGCACGGAAGTCGGCCAACCGACTCTTCTCAAGCCCATGCTTGAAAACTGCAATTTCAGAGACCAGATTAAGAAGTAATTTCAATTTAGAAAGTTGTTTTTCTTTTTGTTTTACAGAATTAGAAAAAGGACGGTCATTTGAGAGCCGTATCCTAAAATTTTGTAATAATACTATTATTAGGATTAGATAGTAGTATTTTAACCCTTCTCATTGCATTGGAGAAGGGTCCAGATATTTGTCAAAAAACTTGTCCTCAGAACATGCACTTCTGCACCCTCAGAGGAGGTTTTGATGAATGGAAGGATCGTGATTTATTTATGTTTGCATTCTTATGTCTGCTACTGATGTTGCACTTCTGTACTCTTGGTAGATGTTAGAAGCAAGTAGAAGTAGATCGTTATTGTTTGAAGTCTATGGGTAAGAATTAGTCATCAATGGTACTTTTATCTCTTGATTAATTTCTGCTTGTATTCTTAAAACGATATACAACTGATATTGTTTGCATGTTAATGTATGAATATATAAGTTATCATTTGGCACTTCTGTACGGTGGATTTGTCTATTCATGTTTAATATGCGAATGATTTGATTATGCGATGTGTTGTTCACAACCGCTCTGTCTAACTTCTTATGCAGAATGGTTTATCTTTATTGATTTATATTCTGATATCGGTTGAATGATCTTTATCACCAGCTGCTGTTAGAAATCTTTCTAAATCGCATGATAAAAGAAACATCCCGGGTTAATGTAAATTCTGTGTGTTGTTTTCATTTGATTATAGTAATTTAGGCTCAAGTTTGTAAGATAGATTTACAGTAGTCTTTAGAACGTTTCTTAGAAGTAACCTAACCAAAATTCCACACACACACACATACACATCCCATGCATCGGGAAGCTGGTCCCGTTATCCCCAGTCGGACCCGCTACTCCAAACGGGCAAGGAGCCGCCAACCAGGTTCCGGACCGGGTGGGTATCCCCCTTGTTGTTGACCCGACCTCGGGCCACTCAACATTTCTGGCGCTAGAAGGAGGGCTTGAGCATATTGTCTGTTGGGATATGTTTAAAACTAGAAGTCCTGGAAAAGGATGTCTACTCACAGAATTCCCATTTGGAGTTGCATCCAGGTTCCTACATCTTCCAACACTCCACCGGACGTGGTAAGACTATTATCTCAGGTAAAATTTAATGGTGAGAATAATTCTTCTGCATTTCATCACGCCTTACAGTTCATTCATAGAGTCTCTAGTGCTGATATTCAGAAAATTGACGAAGGCGTTCTGTGCAGGATTTTTACTCTCACGTTCACAGCAGAAGCTAGGAGATGGTGCAGGAACCTCCCAACTGCATCAGTCCACAACTGGGACCAACTTGTTAGAGCTTTCATCTTAGAATTTGATTGCTATGAATATGACCAGGTATACGATGAGATCGACCATCTGCGGAAACAAGACGAGCCCGTAAGGGATTTCAATATACGATTTCATCTTAAATGTCTACAATATGATCTTGAAGATGAACTCACAGATGAAGAATCTTCAGATTATGATGAGTGTTTCCCACCTCCTGCACCTGATCAGACAGAATTTAGCCTAGGAGTTTTGCATGCTCTAACATCAGAAAACGCAGGCGAAAGTACTGAGGGGGAAGGTGCCCTGACATCAGAAGTTGACTTTAATGTAAAGTCAGACAACATCATTTCAAATCAACAACTCCTGGTGCCAAGGTTAGATCCACCTACTGTTTCTCTTTCGAAAAGTATCGACGCAAAAAGGTACGATCTAAAGCCCGATGCTTATTGTGAATCTGATGAACGAGATTTGTTTGATGATTTTAAATACATTGTTCCAGATCGACATTTTTCTCTTTACCCCGATGTTTTTTGTAATGACAATCTTCTCCCTCATAGTATCAAGTCTATTCCAATAGAGGGCTATTCAAACGAGACATCACTGGGTTTCCAAAATAAAGAGACCACTATATCACAGTCTATGATTCATATCAAACAAGAGCTGCCTCATCTCCCTTGTCTAAAAACATATAATGAAAAAGAGGAACCTAGGGAAAATTGTGAAATCTTTCGTGATAGTTGCTTTGATATTTGTGATGATATTGAATTGTCGCAAGTAACTCAACTAGGGTCTGGTTATAAGAAACATCTTAGATCAGAAACTGCTTTATCTGACCCTCATCTCAAAGCAAAATCTCATTTGAATAATTTCACTGTCCGAAGCGATACTCCTATCTACGATTCATATCCAGAGGAGATCTCCATCCCTGATCGCAATCATGATTCAATTCCTGATTCACAGAACCCGGCCAGTTCTTGTGAAAAACACAGAGTTTCAAGTAGCTCCCAGATGTGCGACACCACTGTATATACAGCTACCCAATCTTTTCTTTCTCACTTATTTTCTTTGTGTACGAAATCGAATCTCTCTTTAAAACTCCAAAATTTTGATAGATTAGATTTTGGCGATTTATGTATAAAAGCTTTCATTCCAAACGAGATCGCTAAACACTCAGAATTAACAATCGACGGGTCACAAGCCACCCAAATCGAAGAACATATCTCACGGATTGGCTTGCTGTCCTTTCCATCGAAAGATCACCCATTCACAAAAGAAATTCATCCCAATTTCTGCGATCCAATAGGTATTCAGTTGGAAGAAACCTATCACAAGAAAATAAAATCAAACAAGATTCCAACTGGATTCATGATTCCCTATCCCCTAAACAACAAGTCCTATCCATGGGGAATTCGATTCATTTTTTTTATCCTGAGGCAATCTATGCGACTAGGAATAATAATGAATCGTTGGTTCCACTGGAAATACCATTTCTCTTAGCTATTTCCTGCACATAATTAGAATAGGAGTAGGAGTAGTTTAGCTAAAGTTATTAGTTTTGCTTCCAATAATTGATAGGCAAAATTAGTTATATTCTCTACATAACCCCAGAGAATGGTTGCCTCTCCCAAATAAAAGTTTGTTCTGGCAAAGCAATATTTGACGTTTGCGAAAGAAACCCTGTCTCTGTTAAAGATTTTGGAATTTCGGCTCTTATGAACAACTAAGCTTGTGGGAATTCGGTCTTTATTGTCAATAGATCTTTAACCCGGAAGATGGTGTTAGAATTCAAACCCAGAAAATTTTAAAGAAAGCTATCTCAGTGAGGAATTCGTGTTAGATCAGCACAATAAAAGGTATCAATATTAGAATAAAGGTTCTCTGTGAAAACAACCATTATCAAAAGTAGCCCTATCATTGTCGTCCAGAACTTTCTTAAGGAAAGAGAATTTGACTTCCTCCCTGCTGAAGAAGAATGCAACGATTCAGGAGAATAACCCGAAAGGATGCTATATCTCGAAGAATAAGAGGTCTCATCACGAGCCGACTTATCATGATCACAGATATTATAACTTGCTGACTTTGCCAAAATTGTCTACCAAAACAGGGCAACGACTCAAGATTGTTGCGATCAAAAGACAAGGGGTCTCATCACGAGCCAGCTTGTTCAGCAAAAGTATAAATCAAGTGAATGACTGTGTCATAATTTGGCCACCAAACCAAGACATTGTTCTTTTGAGGATTTATTTAAAAAAAAAAAAAGCATCAAGAAAGGTATAATTCTTCTGAAAAAGTTGCAAGAAACTGAGGCAGGATAAAGGATCATTCCTGGATAATAGGTAACCCTGTCGAGGCTATGGACGCCTGCTGGCAGCAGTGGCTCTACCTGCGACAAAGGGACATTCTTTAAAAAGCGGCTGATACATAGAGAACACTTTATTTTTATGTTCTACAAGACCAAGTAATAACTGATCTAAACTCGAAAACAACCTGGGAATGCAAGTAATTGGAATAGAATGGGGCGAAGACAAAACATCATTGACGCTTTAAAGTATTATTTCTCTTATCCTTTTATAATAAAGTTCGAATTCCCTGAGAAATTTTTTTCGAAAAGGGTCTGAAAACGTCAATAGAAAAAGAGCAGAGATAACTGGTTCTCCCAAGTGAATCGCCAATTGTTGTGGCCAGCAACAACCCCCCCCCCCCCCCCCCCCCCCCTTTTGTTCAAACTAGTATCGACCACGATGCTAGAATGAATGGGGACCCTTAGTTACATTTCAAAAAAGAAAAATAATAATAATAAAGATTTCTTTTGAAATTGCAAGCATCAGCTTAGGAAAGGTTTCTTGGACAACTTAAGCCTAAACCTGTGTTCATAAAAGCAAATCTTCAAGGTCGCAGCACGAAAGGGTAAGAAACGCCCGCATTTCCCTTCTAAAGGCCAATATGCACATCATCTCGGCATTAATAAACCACGTCGCATCGCAATACGTTAACATCCATAGACAAAAGCTTACGAGTCCGCTGATTTGCGATATTGCGATGGCGCGATCGCACATCGCAGAAATGAGGCGGGGTACGTTAGCAAACATTGAACCATTGCGATTCGCGATGTTGCAATGCTGCGATATGCGATATTGCGATCGCTACCGTTTGCGATCGCGCGGCATGCAGGATGCGTTGGCAGGTCATAAAAGCACCTTGATACGACTCCTTCGGGCACACCACCCAAAGAAAATCCACTTACTATAACCTGACTTGAGAATTATTGCGCTTTTAATGTTAGTAATGAATTAGTTGTCAGTTATTAAGTGGCATAAAGACGCGTGCCTTAATGCGGATTTACTTCACGTAAGGTGGCGTATCTGATCTATCTCTTGCATTCAAGACTCTCCCATCACCTTTTTGGATCAATCTTTCCATTTCTCTCATAACCTGCAGGAGCGAAGTGCGAAGGCAAAAATCAAACAGAAACGATAAGCAAGATGGGGAAGAAGAACAAAGCTCAGAGCTTAGAAACAAGAGAAAAGACCAAGGAGATGGCGCCCCTTTACACAGATACCGCATGCAATAAAGATGCAGGAATTTCCACATGGGAAAGCATGTATAGACTGTTGGAGGAAGAGAACCCTAGAATAATCAAGGCAACTGCTGCTGTCGCAGATGCACCACGCTCTTCAGAAGCATCCCTGGAAGATCTAGCGTGCTCTTTCCTCCACAGAATAGCATCAAGGCCGAAGATCCTACCGTATACAGACATGATCAAGTGGGTTTTAGATGACGTAGAGCTGCATCATAGGCAATTCAAAGTCAAAGGACATGGGCTCGTAGGATCGTTCGCGGCTCAAGACCTGAAGCTCATGTATCACCTTCCCGAACCTCAAACAATCTACAATGCAGATTTTGTTAGAAAGTTCGCAGCAGAGAATCCGGACCTATCAGACACTACCAAAGAATGGTCGAAAAGGGATGAACCACTGAAGAAAGATAAGAACGGTATGTATAGCACCGGTTCCCTTACTTCTCCATATTGTTTTGCTACAGCCATGCTCTGTAGGCTATTCGGCAAGCCTGATATCAATAAATTTCCATCTGAATGGCTACCGTTAATTGATGCTGCGACTAACTCCGAGGTAATAGATTGGGCCAAAATCCTTTCTGACACTCTATACACGACCATTCTTCACTATCGTTCTAAAAGATCCTTCTCCCAAAGGTTTTATCCCCCTTTTTATATGTCTGCCTACATAATGGAATCTATCTGTTATGTGTCTAAATTCCCCACTATGGGTTGGCAATGGACTACCCAGGACCCATTGCCCATTCATGTCTACCATAAAGTCTTGTGGGATTCTCAGTTTGCCCCCCATTTTTACCAGATTTGCCACGGGCTCATACTGCCCATCCATAGAATGATATATGATAAAGACCCTCCGAGATGCTCTTCCGAAGCACAAAACGACATCACCTCCGTAGCAAGATGGTTTGGAGAAGAATGGTTTACCTACATTCGAGTTTTTGGAAGCACAATACCTCCTCATGTCCTACCCTTGTACATCCCAGATAAATTGTTGGCCCGAGAGATCGCTTATCAGACTTGTTCTGAAGGTGGTTTAACTAAGGACCTAAAGAACAAAAAGAAGGCCATTTGGCCTCCATTCCCCGTCACATGTGGGGCCTTCTCTTTATTCGATGTGGGACACGCTTTTGGTGAGGTGGAGAATGTGACGTGTCTCCAACTATTTAAACTCCCACCAAGGCCATTCGACCCAAATAAAGTCTAGGAATTTACAACTAGCGTCAGGATAAGTGTGTTCTCTGGACAGAAAGATTTGTTTGACGACCTCTTTTAGAGTAAGAACTCGATCAAAGAAGTTTTGCAAGAAGCTCAGTCAAGGTTGTCCCCAGACAACCTCCGGAAATTCAAGTTGTATAGAGAAAGAAGGCTGGCTAACATTCCACTGGAAGTGCTGCGGATAGCTGCCAGAGAACCGACTCCAAGCATCAGCCTCAGTGAACACTCCAATGCCTCCAAATCTGATTCCAGTGCCGTAAAAGAAATATCTCCAGATCCTGAAGAGTCTGTCCACAAAGAAGACAAGAATGAAGAAACAATCAAAGACACGGCTCATTCAAGTTCGATGGCTCAGCAGCAAGTTGCCGTCTCGCCACCAAGAGGAATCCCCCCTCCCGTCACTGAAGCACCTCTGGTCACAGCAGAACTAGATAAAGAATGGGAGACCTTCAATGAACTGATAAATCTTGAAGGCCAAGTCCCGCAAACACCTGTGAGCAATACTCAGGTGGTGCAAGAGGTCTTCTCAACCATAGTCAGTGGTACCGTAGAGACGGAGCATCTCTCTATAGCTCCATCCTCAGAACTTCTACTCGGCGTGGAAGAAATCCCTCCACTAGACGTATTTTACAGTCCACAGCACAAGGTAGTTGTGAGAAGACAAAGAAAGAAAAGGAAGCTTGAAAATGCACTGGCTCAGAATGCTGAACACCTAGATGTCTTGTGGAAAGACTCGAATAACAATCCAACAGAAAATCTCACGAAATTGTCTCAAATTGCGGGAGCATATGCTTCTACAACTATCGACAAGGCCTCTGAAGTTCAACAGCTTCTAAAAGAACGTGAAAGTCAAATACAACTGCTGCAACAACAGTTGCGACAAGCCAATGAGAATGTTGAAGCCTCCAAGCAGCTTGAAGAGTTACAAGAAAGCTTTCGCCAGATGCAGGTGAGCCACCAAAGAAGTATTGAAGAAAAAGAAAAACAGCTGCAGACGGTGCAAGAAATGCATAAGGATGAACCCAAGCTGACAGAGTTTATTTCAGAGTCCATCGGCTTGAACGACCAGTTGTCACAGCAACAGGAGGAAATGATACGCAAAATATCACAGTGGAGGGAGTTTTGTGAAATAAGCGACAGGATCACCAGCCAAGTAGTGGAACTACGGAATGACTATGACCAGGCCAACAAAAGAATAACAGAATACCTGGCTTGGCAAAATGACGAGGAAGGGAAAAGAGCAGGGGCACCCAAGATTAATGAAAATCATAAAGAACTGCTCTTTAACAAGTGGGACGAGCAAATAACACAGGCGGAGCAGGCGGCAGAGTCAGCGGCAACACAGGCGACCATACTTATCGATTGTGTAAATGAAAATTTACACAGGGCCAACTTAGTTTCAGAATCCACTCCGGGGTACCTACCAATCGCATCGCAACTGGAGGCTGAATGGAAGCAGAAAGCACAGGCAAATGGGGAGACAATCCGAGCATTATCGAGGCTAAACTGGGAAAGTTACTGGACTTACTTAGTTAAGCCCCACAGCCAATGCATGACAGTAAGGTGCATCATGAACGCGGCCGAGAAAGTAGCGCCAGCTCTTATGGACGCTGTTTTCGCAGCCCAACTAAGCACGGAAGTCGGCCAACCGACTCTTCTCAAGCCCATGCTTGAAAACTGCAATTTCAGAGACCAGATTAAGAAGTAATTTCAATTTAGAAAGTTGTTTTTCTTTTTGTTTTACAGAATTAGAAAAAGGACGGCCATTTGAGAGCCGTATCCTAAAATTTTGTAATAATACTATTATTAGGATTAGATAGTAGTATTTTAACCCTTCTCATTGCATTGGAGAAGGGTCCAGATATTTGTCAAAAAACTTGTCCTCAGAACATGCACTTCTGCACCCTCAGAGGAGGTTTTGATGAATGGAAGGATCGTGATTTATTTATGTTTGCATTCTTATGTCTGCTACTGATGTTGCACTTCTGTACTCTTGGTAGATGTTAGAAGCAAGTAGAAGTAGATCGTTATTGTTTGAAGTCTATGGGTAAGAATTAGTCATCAATGGTACTTTTATCTCTTGATTAATTTCTGCTTGTATTCTTAAAACGATATACAGCTGATATTGTTTGCATGTTAATGTATGAATATAGAAGTTATCATTTGGCACTTCTGTATGGTGGATTTGTCTATTCATGTTTAATATGCGAATGATTTGATTATGCGATGTGTTGTTCACAACCGCTCTGTCTAACTTCTTATGCAGAATGGTTTATCTTTATTGATTTATATTCTTATATCGGTTGAATGATCTTTATCACCAGCTGCTGTTAGAAATCTTTCTAAATCGCATGATAAAAGAAACATCCCGGGTTAATGTAAATTCTGTGTGTTGTTTTCATTTGATTATAGTAATTTAGGCTCAAGTTTGTAAGATAGATTTATAGTAGTCTTTAGAACGTTTCTTAGAAGTAACCTAACCAAAATTCCATACACACACACATACACATCCCATGCATCGGGAAGCTGGTCCCGTTATCCCCAGTCGGACCTGCTACTCCAAACGGGCAAGGAGCCGCCAACCAGGTTCCGGACCGGGTGGGTATCCCCCTTGTTGTTGACCCGACCTCGTGCCACTCAACATCAGCATGAAAGACAACCATCTAATCATCTTGAAGATCCATGGTACCTAGAGCAGATAGTAGAGATTTTTGTTGTGATGAGCACGTATGGAGGACTTCCAATGTTGACATGGCAGTAGGAGACTGCACCAAATCATCTACTATGTTATATGTATCAATGGCTTTGGTAGAAGCAGCATTTTAACATAATGGACCTTTGGGTGTCTTGGGAATAACCTCAACCTTCGGGGGAGGGATATGTAAGGTACCGGTGGATGATGATAGAGTCTCGGTGACACTTTGGGTTGGATTCAGTCTCAGACTTAGCAGATGGCTTGTCATACTAGCATGATTGAGTCTAAAGGTTGACCTGTTCGGTATTTACCTTATCAGAATTCATTATAAGAATATGATAATCATGGTGACCAAATGGTGGAGAGAGTTGAGCTACTTGACCTTGTGTAGGCTGGGCAGCTATGTATCCTTGGTGGGGAAAAATATTGGTAAACATGTTCAGTTGATATGAACCAAGAGGATGAGGAGGAGGAGTGTTGGGCTGTGATCCTCAAGAAGTTGCTTGAGCTTCCCATACTTGCCGCATATGAGGTAAAAGAGGACACTCATGGGTATAATGACCATATAATACATAATAAGCACAAGTTTTGTTCATATGATGACCCTTGTTCTGCTTGGGCTGGCTGCCCTATTGCTGGGTGGCAGGATTAGGTTGAGGACCCTGAAGGGAATTAGGTGGAGGACCCTTGTTGCCTTGATTACCTTGAGGCTGCTAGTTCATATTAACCTTCCCTTTGCTCCTTTTCTTGGTGTTAGGGGGATTGGGTCCACTTTGCTGAGCATACACATGTCCTTGTGGAGGAAGTGGTTGTTGTGGTAGAGGGAGAGCAGGCCTGGGGGATGGGGCACTGGTGCCAAAGGAGTTGGAGTGCCAAGATATGCATACTGATAATAAGGAGATGAGGAAAAATTGGTATAAGCAGGGGGTGCAACAGTTGGCCCTGGCATCTGTTGATACAGATGGGGATATGCATATGGTGTGTTGGGACCTAGATAAGGATTTCCCTAAGGAGGATTAAGGGAGGGATAATTATAAATGAAATTGGTCCCTCCTTGAGGTTGAAAATAACTCATGAGGTGGAGGATATGGTTGAGGGTGTGAAAGGGTTCCAACTATGTCATCGACGACATGAGATGCCCTCGGTGCATTAGTAGCACCAGGCTGAGGTAGATCGAGGATGATGTTGGAAATAATACTGAGAGGGGGGGTGAATCAGTATTATCAGATTAATCAAACTTTTCAAATGCCCAAAACATATACGCTACTTCAGTTAAGTGAACCAGCGTGTACACGCTACTGTGACGAAGTAAAACAGCGTATAAGCAGAAAACTCACAATTTAGTTGGCTTATTCTTCAATTAAGTGCATCAGGACATTATTCATCATATTAACAGTAAACATGTGCAGTATAACAGAACAGATAAAAAGCCACACACATGAACACCAAGATATAAGGTGGAAACCCAATGTGGGTGAAAACCACCTGCTGCAAGTTGTCTCTATCTTTCTTAATATGAAACTTCAGTTTACAATCTTTTGTACTGGTGCAGCCTTATACCAGTACGCAGGCTACAACCTGCAGAAGGCTTCAACCTTCTCTCGTTCTCCAAACTTCCTTGGAAGGGAGCTCCAACCCCCTTTTGCTTTTGTACTAGCCAAGATACTAGTACGTAGGTGCTGACCTACAATCTTCCTTCTTCCAGGTATCACTTTTCATACATTTTCAGACTTGGATATTCCTGAAGCACAACATTACAATCTGAAGACCACAATTCATTCAATTTTCACAACAGATCATTGAAGCATAAAACAACCAACTTTGAATCACTGAACCACTGAACCCTGTCAATCACCAGTTACCAGAACACAGAGCAGACTACAGAACTCTGTAATAACAGTCAGATCCCACTGTAAACCCAAATCAAGCTTCAAAAGATATACGCTACTTTAATGAGCAGAAACCGCGTATACACGCGCTTTTACCGAAGCCAACCTGCGTACAGATCTAAAAATAAACTTTCTCAACTTGCAGCTGTACCAGATATTAGTTAGACTCAGAACGTAACATTGCGACAATATGCAGATCTAGAAATACGCATAATCAACCATAACATGATAGTGCATTTCAAACCATTTGATCCCGATCTCTCCTTAGATCTAGTTCTCCATCAACCGATGAGATCTCTCCTTAGCTCAGATCAACCAACTCAGAACCTGCATATCAGATCTCTTTCTCTCTTAGATATTCATGCCGTGTCGAAAGATGATATTTGCCTAATGATCTTCTTCTCCTTATATAGCCTTAGGCCTTTCTCAATACCAAGAGCCAAAACCATAGTAACACAATACCATCAACTTTAAAACTAGGGATCGACACGCCCGTCGAGACATAATGGTCCGAAATCATAGGCACAACTTCCAAGGTCTAACCACCATGAACCAAAGGAACCTTTCCACATACACGCGCTTTTTCTGAATCGAACTTGCGTGTACACGCGACTTGGGCTTAACGAAACAGCGTGTATGAGCTTTCTTGCCATGCTGTACTGAGATCTGTCTTCTGATTAAGTTGCCATCACCTGTACTAACCTTTGAGCACCTGTACCATCCACTGAGTGAGTTGCCATCAAGGACAACACTTGAACCATAATGCCAACAATCTCCCCCTTTGGACTTGATGGCAACCACCACACCAAGTCACTCTCCCCCTTTGACATCAAGGGCAAAGGGAGGACCAAGATATTCTCTTCCTTGGTAATCCTTCTGCTGTCCATACTGCTGTCCATACTCCCCCTGAGTACATGCTGAAATCTCCAAGTGTGCTCCCCCTTTGTGAATGCCAAAGAGTACCAATCTATCCATCCTGCTCACCAAGTGCTGTTCATGCTTCCCTTGACTGTAGGCAAGATCTGCAAAAGATGTTCTTCAAGAAGAACATGACTCTATACATCATAAAAGACCTTCCTATAACCAAAGACTCATACATACATCCATTTCTCAACTAAGTGAGAATATACAAAAAAATGACTCATCCACCCAACCAAGTGGGGATACATCAATATTGACTCATCCACCTAACCATGATAATACATGAACATTTCATCATTCATCCCAGGCATAGTGGGGAAACCAACAAAGGCCGTTACATGACCTTGACACCATAAAAGAGACAAGAGAGATACATGACATAGAGACAACAGATCTAGACCAAGACTTAGGAAAGACACCAGCAGCATCTGATAAACATCTTGTTAGATCAGCAACGAGAATTTCTTTCTGAGCTCAATCAACCAAAACATCTGAATGCCAACAATGCTTTATGAGACTTTTGAGCTGCTCCCCCTGAACCTGTGCCTGAATACTTCTGACATTCCTATTGCTGTTCAGAACTTCAGAGTTTTCCTTTGCTGTTCAGAACTTCATATACGCGTTTTATCCTGTATAAAGCAGCGTATGTACGCGGATATTCTTTCTGCAACAAGCGTCCAGCATACACGCGACTTACTCAACATAAATCCGCGTGTATACGCTCATATCCCTTCCGTAACCTGCGTATACCAACTTTTCTGTAGAACAAACAAATTTCAACAACAGAATGAAGCATCAACTACTCCCAGCTTTTGTCTGAGATATTCAAAAGTTTCCCTGGGCAGTGGTTTTGTGAGAATATCAGCAACTTGCTCCTTAGAAGGAACATACTCCAATTTGACCTTCTGCTCAAGCACTTGTTCCCGAAGAAAATGGTACTTGATTGGTATGTGCTTGGTCTTTGAGTGCATGACTGGATTCTTTGAAATGCTGATTGCACTTGTATTATCACATAAGATAGAGACAGGTGGAGTGCAAGTGATTTGAAAGTCCTGCAAGGTCTGCATCATCCAAAGAAGTTGTGTGCAACAAGATGCTGCAGCCACATATTCTGCTTCAGCTGTAGATAAGGCAATCGAACTTTGCTTCTTGCTGAACCAAGACACTAATCTGGAACCCATGAAGAAAGCACCTCCACTTGTGCTTTTCCTATCATCCACACTTCCAGCCCAATCTGCATCTGTGTAAGCATGAAGAGTGAGATCTGTATTTCTAGGATACCATAAGCCATAGTTTTGGGTCCCTTGAAGATATTTGAAGATTCTTTTGACTGCCTGAAGATGGGTTTCCTTTGGGTTGGCTTGAAATCTTCCAACCATCCCTACTGCATGAGTAATATCTGGTCGAGTACCTGCCAAATAAAGCAAACTCCCAATCATGGATCTATAAGTGGGTTGGTGAACTGCTGCTGATTCATCATTTGCACTGAGGCTGCATCCTGTAACCATGGGTGTACATACTGGTTTTGACTCTTCCATGCCATACTTCTTCAAGATCTGCTTGAGGTATTTGGTTTGAGACAAGAAGATACCTCCTTCATTTTGTTGGATTTGCAATCCAAGAAAATATGTCAATTCTCCAAGAAGTGACATTTCGAACTCTTTCTGCATAACCAAGGCAAAGTTTTGACTCATAGTTTCTTCATTGCTGCCAAAAATAATATCATCTACATAAACAACAAGAATTAGCAATTTGTTATTTTCAACTTTTATATAGAGATTGCTATCTGCTGATCCTTTTGAAAAGCCTTGTTGGTGAAGATATTTGTCCAACCGATAGTACCAAGCCCTTGGGGCTTGTTTGAGCCCATAGAGAGCCTTTTTCAATCTGCATACAAGGTTTGGATCATTCCCAAGAATGAACCCATCTGGCTGCTCAATATATACTTCTTCTTCTAAGTCTCCATTCAGGAAGGCTGATTTCACGTCCATTTGAAATACCTTGAAGTTTTGAAAGCTTGAGAGAGCAAGGAACATTCGGATGGCCTCTAGTCTTGCCACAGGAGCAAAGGTCTCTTCAAAATCTATTCCTTCTTGCTGTGCATACCCTTTACAAACAAGTCTGGCCTTGTTTCTAATTACTTCTCCATTTTCATTTAACTTATTCTTGAAGACCCATTTTGTTCCTATTACATTCTTATCTTTTGGTCTAGGAACTAATTCCCAAGTGTTGTTCCTTTCGATTTGCTCAAGTTCTTCATCCATTGCTTTGACCCAACATTCATCTTTGCATGCTTCTTTCACATTTTGTGGTTCAATGGAGGAGAGTAGAGCCAAGTAGCTTGAAGCTTCTGCAAGTGTCCTTCTTGTTTGTACTCCTGCTTCTTTCTGCCCCACAATCTGAGTTTCTGGATGATTCTTTTGGACATATCTGGATGGAGTCTTCTCTTCTATTCTTGTCTGCTCCTCTGGTTCTTCTTGAGATTCTTCTTCTTCTTGAGGTTCTTCTTCTTCATCATTTCGCCTTTGAGAGTAACCTTCATCTTCTTCATGATGAACTTGCCTAGGAATATATCCCTTCTCATCAACCACTATATCAATACTGTCAACAATTCTGCCAAGTCTTTTATTGTAGCACTTGTATGCTTTGCTATGTGGAGAATAACCAAGAAGAATGCCCTCATCTGCTCTAGGTTCAAGTTTGCCAAGTTGCTCATCAGTGTTCTTAATATAACATTTGCTCCCAAAGATTTTGAAATGCTTCACGGAAGGAGTTTTACCACTCCAAAGCTCATGAGGTGTTTGAGTGCTGTTTACTCGGACATTTGTTTTGTTAAGAATGATAACAGCAGCATGTGCGGCTTCTCCCCAGAAGGTTGCAGGAGTACCTGATTCATCGAGCATAGCACGAGCCATTTGTTGGATAGTTCTGTTCATTCTTTCCACAACCCCATTTTGCTGAGGAGTTCTAGCTGTAGAGAATTCTCTTCTTATCCCATGTTCATCGCAGAAATCAAAAAATTCATTTGATGTGAACTCCCCACCTCTGTCAGATCTGAGGCACTTGATTTTGTGTCCTGATTCATTTTCGGCCAATGCTTTGAAGGATTTGAATTTTTCGAATGCTTCATCTTTGTGCTTCATAAGCCCTAACCAAACAAACCTTGAGAAATCATCAATGAATAATATCAGATATTCTTCTCCTCGAGGTGACCTTTTCCTAAATGGACCACATACATCTGTATGGACTAGCTCAAGAGGCAAGCTAGCTGATCCTTCCTTCTCTGGAAAGTTAGTTCTGGTCTGCTTTCCAAACTGACAAGATTTGCATATGGTGTTGTCTGGAATTTTGATATCTGGAAGATCGCGAACTGCCTGATATTTGCATGCTTTCCTTATTTGTGAGAAGCTTAGATGTCCCAACCTTCGATGCCATAACCAGTGCTCTTCATCCTTGCTAAGATAGCATTGTTGTTGTTCTTCTTCAAATATGTACAGATTATTTGGAGTTCTTTTGCCTTTGAGAACTGTTTTACCTGTATCAAGATCACGAACAAGACATCCATTCGATCTGAAAATAACCTCTGTTTTTTGATCACACATCTGGCTGACACTTAGAAGATTATGTTTCAATCCATCAACATACAAAACATTTCCAGCCTTGACCTTTTCTTTTAAAGGAGCAATACCTTTTCCTTTTATAGTTGCAGGAGTATCATTTCCAAAAGAGACTTTCTTTCCCTTTTCTAAAGTAGAATAAGATTCAAGTTTTTCTTTATCACCTGTCATATGTTTCGAACATCCACTGTCAATGTACCATAGATTTTCCTGTCCTTCTGCATAAAATGCTATCCCAC
This sequence comes from Pinus tabuliformis, assembly GCA_031772625.1. Classification (NCBI taxonomy): domain Eukaryota; kingdom Viridiplantae; phylum Streptophyta; class Pinopsida; order Pinales; family Pinaceae; genus Pinus; species Pinus tabuliformis. The sequence continues at coordinate 648,312,433 of CM062817.1, forward strand.
ATCTTTCTGTTTGAGGTTCCTTTATTCTCCATGTTTTGGTGCTTGTGGCTTGTTCCTTTTTCTCCTGAAACCTGCTCCTGCATTCAGAGTCTTTATGACCAAAATTATTGCAAATAGAACATTCAACTTCATTTTCAAGCACCGAAAAGTTGTTATAGGTCCTTTTTGTAATCCCTGTCATACTTCTTTGTTTTTGAGCTTCCCTAGTCATGATTGTTTTATATGCAACACATTGAGCTGCTCTGTGACCAAAGTTGTGGCAAGAAAAGCATTGTCCATTGAAGAAGCTTCTGCGGTTATTGAATCTACCAGCCAACTGATTGTAATTTCTATTTTCATCTATTCTTGAGCCAAACTGAGAAGATTTTACCTGTGGTTGGTTGTAGCTTTTGTTCATCCTTAAGGAGGATTGTCCCTGATAGTTTCTGTTTGTAACTCGTCCCTGCTTTACCTGATTATCTTCATTGTTCTTCCGCTCATTTCCTCTTGCTGCATCAAGATAACTTTTTGAGGTGGATGCTTGAGAGGTTTCTCCATTATAGCCCAAACCTGTTTTGTTTAGAGGAGACCGCTGCACACTAATAATCTCATCCAAGGTTTCAGATCCTTTGACAAATTTAAGATTAATAGTTTTTGTTTTCTCAATTTCTTTTCTGAGACCAACAATTTCACCTTCTAGTTTTTCAAGATGTTTTTCTTTTCATCAATCTGAAATTGCAAAGTATCAATAATCACATTCCTTTCTTCTATGCTTCTCTTGAGTCTAGTGATTTCATTATAGAGATTATCCACATCTATAGCATCCTCATAATCATCATCTTCAAATGCCATTAACAGCTTATATTTATTACCTTGTTCATCTTCATCACTGTTTGATAAGCCATCACTATCTTCATGGGTGTAGTAGCTTTTCCTATTTGCACTTTGTTTCTTGTTCCATCTAGCAGGTTCTTTTCCTTTATCCTTATAAGGACATTTTGCAGCATAATGACCTACTTTCCACAAGCAAAACATTTGAAAGGTAGCTTACCTCTGAACCTTCCAGAACCCCTTTGAAGATTTCTGACAAAATTTGATTCTTCTTCCTCTTCTTCTGGAACATGTCTTGCTTCATAGTAATCTTCTTTTCCTGATGCCTTAAAAGCAGCTTCCCTTCTGTCAGATGGACCTCCCTTTCTCATTTCATAAGCGGTTAGAATTCCATGTAGCTGAGACATAGTGAGAACACGGAGATTTTCTTTTTCTTCTATTGCAGATACTTTAGATTCAAACTTGGGAGATAAAGATCTTAGAACCTTTTGAACAACTATAGTTTCTCTTACTTCTTCACCCAAATTTTTCATACAATTAACAATCTCATCTACCCGGAGAAAATAATTAGCCACACTTTCATCATTATACATCCTGAGAGTCTCATATTGAATCCTGAGAGTTTGAAGTTTAGCTTGCTTTACCTGTTCATCTCCTTCATAGCTAGTGATCATTTTGTCCCATATTTCTTTTGCTGATTTGAAGTGCATGACCTTCATGAATTCTGTTTGAGATATACTTCCTAATAGAGTAGCGACTGCTTTTGCATTTGTTTCATATGCCCTTTTCTCATCTGGATCTGTAGGAGTAGCTGAAGGAAAAGCATAGCCTGTTTCTACAATGTCCCAAACTTCTGTACCAAGAGATTGAAGATATGCAGTAACTCTTACCTTCCAATAATTGAAATTTGTTCCATCAAAAACCGGTGGCCTGATTGATGCTTCTTTCTCGTAGTTGCTCATGATGAATGATCTTCCTTCAAGCGATCAAGCTTCTCTGAAGGACCTGCTCCGATACCAATTGTTGGAAATAATACTGAGAGGGGGGGTGAATCAGTATTATCAGATTAATCAAACTTTTCAAATGCCCAAAACATATACGCTACTTCAGTTAAGTGAACCAGCGTGTACACGCTACTGTGACGAAGTAAAACAGCGTATAAGCAGAAAACTCACAATTTAGTTGGCTTATTCTTCAATTAAGTGCATCAGGACATTATTCATCATATTAACAGTAAACATGTGCAGTATAACAAAACAGATAAAAAGCCACACACATGAACACCAAGATATAAGGTGGAAACCCAATGTGGGTGAAAACCACCTGCTGCAAGTTGTCTCTATCTTTCTTAATATGAAACTTCAGTTTACAATCTTTTGTACTGGTGCAGCCTTATACCAGTACGCAGGCTACAACCTGCAGAAGGCTTCAACCTTCTCTCGTTCTCCAAACTTCCTTGGAAGGGAGCTCCAACCCCCTTTTGCTTTTGTACTAGCCAAGATACTAGTACGTAGGTGCTGACCTACAATCTTCCTTCTTCCAGGTATCACTTTTCATACATTTTCAGACTTGGATATTCCTGAAGCACAACATTACAATCTGAAGACCACAATTCATTCAATTTTCACAACAGATCATTGAAGCATAAAACAACCAACTTTGAATCACTGAACCACTGAACCCTGTCAATCACCAGTTACCAGAACACAGAGCAGACTACAGAACTCTGTAATAACAGTCAGATCCCACTGTAAACCCAAATCAAGCTTCAAAAGATATACGCTACTTTAATGAGCAGAAACCGCGTATACACGCGCTTTTACCGAAGCCAACCTGCGTACAGATCTAAAAATAAACTTTCTCAACTTGCAGCTGTACCAGATATTAGTTAGACTCAGAACGTAACATTGCGACAATATGCAGATCTAGAAATACGCATAATCAACCATAACATGATAGTGCATTTCAAACCATTTGATCCCGATCTCTCCTTAGATCTAGTTCTCCATCAACCGATGAGATCTCTCCTTAGCTCAGATCAACCAACTCAGAACCTGCATATCAGATCTCTTTCTCTCTTAGATATTCATGCCGTGTCGAAAGATGATATTTGCCTAATGATCTTCTTCTCCTTATATAGCCTTAGGCCTTTCTCAATACCAAGAGCCAAAACCATAGTAACACAATACCATCAACTTTAAAACTAGGGATCGACACGCCCGTCGAGACATAATGGTCCGAAATCATAGGCACAACTTCCAAGGTCTAACCACCATGAACCAAAGGAACCTTTCCACATACACGTGCTTTTTCTGAATCGAACTTGCGTGTACACGCGACTTGGGCTTAACGAAACAGCGTGTATGAGCTTTCTTGCCATGCTGTACTGAGATCTGTCTTCTGATTAAGTTGCCATCACCTGTACTAACCTTTGAGCACCTGTACCATCCACTGAGTGAGTTGCCATCAAGGACAACACTTGAACCATAATGCCAACAGATGATACTATAAACATAACCTGACTGGGCATAAATGAAATCAAGTTTTAGAGCTATTTGGAGTGCCTCTTCCTCAGACCAGGGAAAGTGTGACACGACATCTTTGGCAATGGGGGCCAATAGTGATGTAAGAAACCAATCCATATAGACTCGATCTTTGAAGTTAGGAGCTCTATAGATGCTCCTCCTTCTACACCATTCCTGAACATGGTTAGAAACATGGGTGGCAGAAGTTTGACGGAAAGAAGTTAAGGGTTTAGTACCGGTATCATAACGGAAAGGTAGCTAGAAATATGAAAGAAAGGTTGTGGCAAGAGTTTCTAAACCGGAATGGGTTGCTCTAGACTGGTCAACATACCACTTAGCAGCAACTCGAGTGAGTGTGCATTGGAACAAACAAAGATGAATGTATTCTTCAGTAATGGAATTAGATGACCAACACATATGGAAGTAGTGAACATGATTAGTTGGATCTTCTCTAGGCTTACCTTCAAACTTGGGGATGTCTGAAGGGAGTTTAGTAGGCATTGTGGGATCGCGAAGAAGAGGATCATTCATAAGCTGGCTAAAATATGGGAGACTTAAACTAGCCATAAAAGGAAGTAAGGGAGTAGGAGTGACCACACCGTTGGGGGGTTCCGCTAGTGGGGGTTACCATGGTTAGCACCTGGGTTACCACCCTCAGTTCTTGTAATCACATTGGTGCCTGACATGGTGGTGATATGGGATTGAGAAGATGTGGAATCAGAGGATGAACTGGATAAATCAGCAGAATTAGAATTAGAATCAGAATGATGACTCGATGGAGGACTAGGAGGACGAACTCTAACTCAACGTGGAGGAGTAATATGTCCTAACGGGAAATGAGGGTGAAGACCTCGAATTCGACATGACAAATGCCTTGGAGGTGCAATGGTGTCTAAACTAACGGATGATGATAGGAATAAAAGAGAAACAAACAACAAGCAAACACCTAGTGCAGTGGTGCCAAGTGTAAACTAACTATTTTAATGATGTTACTCTAATACAAGAAAACATGTCCTATCAAAGAAAAAGACCTCTAGCCTTCCAAATAACTTCTTACTTGACGAAATCTAATCCCTACAAGCAGAGCTATCCAAAGGTGGGGTAGAGGAAAATCCATCATGATAAGATAGAGTACCTACAACTAAAAACCATTCATCACAAGCTGACATTAGTACGAAAACCCTTAACCTAACATATTTCATGAACCCACCTGTTAGGGATGGAACTAGTGAATGGTTGAGTGACTGACTAAGGGGTTACATAGTTCCATAGGACAAGGTCCAGGACTGAGTCTTAAGACTATGAAAATGTTTAAGATATTGCGTAGTTGAGGGGCTTAAGAGCTCAAGGTTAGGGATTGAGGCTTGAAGATGCCCACTGCACAGTTTTGAAGAATAAAGGCCAATAAATTACATATTTGAGGGACTCAAGGACTCAATGTCAAGGCTAGAGACTTGAGACTATGCAATGCACATTTTTGCATGCTTGGGTAGATGTAGAGCATAGTTGAGGGACTCAAGGACTTAGGCTAGAGGCTTGAGCCTTGAGGTTTCCCACTATGCATTTTTGGGGGGGTAGGGAGGATAGGTGATTATGCAATTGTGCAATTTAGGAGATTACGGTTGAGGCTTGAGCCTTGAGAGTGCAAAATGCACAATGTTGACTGGGAAGGAGAGAGAAATTATGCAGTTTTAGAGATTAGAGGCTGCATTTGAGCACTGTGATTGCGTAATTCGTAGTACTAGAAGGCAAAGAGTGCGCATTGTGTAGTGCCAAGGGACAAGGATGATACTAGAGGGTTGAGACCACGCAATGCATAGTTCAAGCTCGACAGAATGAGGCTAGGTGGCCCGGTTAGGGATTTTTCCTAGTTGGACTAAGTGTTGGATTAGTGAGATGAAGATGAGAAAAAGAGAGACTCTGAGAATGATCAAACACTTATATCACTTGATGACATGACAAGGAACACTCAGAATGTATGAAACAACATTGCTTCCTCATTGCAGCAACTTTGTGACAACTTCTACCAAGTGCGACACAAAAGATATACTTTGTGACAAAAGTGGCGACACTTGTGTGACAATGGCTAAAAATTTTGAAATGAGTGCGCAACATGTCTACATGATAGGAACAACTCATTATCATAAATATTGCCCCTTCAAACAAGCCAAAACTCTGGTTTACGTGATAAGTGACACTTCCCATGTCCAAAACTGACACATGCCATACAGAAAGAAAAGAGCGAACGACACTTGCAATATGTGAACAACGGTGGAAGTGCCACGTGCCATAGCGAAGCTAACATGAAAAGGACACTAATTAGAGTGAAATAAAGCAAAATAAATAGTAAAAAACATGAAAACAACACTCGCGAGAGCAAAGGTGCGCAGACAGTTTGAAAATCTCACCAACAAAGTAGCAACACAGCCGAAAGTGAGAGACTCTCAATGAAAATGCGCACTAAATTTTGACATGGTTTGAGCATAACACAAACACTATATTGAAGGACTATGCTAGACCTGTTCAAGCTTAGGTGAAAGAACATACTCATGAATTCATTACAGACTGAGCATGTGTAAGAAGGTGACTTTGACACTTGAAATCCAAGACTGGAGATCGAAACCTTAACAAAGCATTTCCAGCCAAGAAGTGACTATGGAACAGCTGACCGCAAGATCCACAGTAGGCTCCAAAATTTGAGTGTAGGAAAAAATTTGGAGGGTGCTTATCACAATTACAACACTAGTTTTCTAGGAACCATGTTAGACCCTAGTGGGACCAAGGGATGTACAATTACCTTAGTCCCTTATCTACTTGGAGGCTTCACACTAGTTACACTGATGGATGGGTCTCATCTTCCCTTGCTATCTTCTAATGTGCAAGTTATGGCTGTACAAGATCTGATGACAAACATCAACCAATGATCAATGACTAAGCTTGACCTTAGGTGTTGGAGCAAGTGGAGGGTTTTCCACGCGAAATCACTTGATAGATCACATAACCCTTATCATATATCCGACAAATTTATATTAGTATGAAGGGGCAAGGAGGGTGGGGGGAGGGGGTGATGGTGTTTGGGAAATTTTGAAAACCATTTACAAAATTTCCAATACCACTTTTCTTTGAGAATATTTCTTCAAAGAAGATATTTCTTTGACAAAAGTATTATAATGTGATCTCCGCCGAAGAAACCTTCTCAAAAACTTGATATGGATCACAGAAGCTTAAATTCAACAACCACTTTTGTTATCAACTGGAACCACTTTGGTGATATAGATTTGAAATCGACCTTTGAGCCCCACACAATGCACCTTATACCCTTGGCCTACCACCATGGCATATCCATGATACCACCACCACAACATCACACGCATGGCATCTATTTTATCATTGACATTAGTGTATGGAAAAGATTCCGAATTTCTATAATTTCAAAAAATCATAATTTTTCCAAGAAATAATTCAATTGTTGAGGCATTCCCTAACTTAGCTTCCACATAAAAAATCACTTGTTCTTTGGCCTATATGGGCCATGCATTATAAACTAGTGCTTTAATACTAATCTATGACGTGTTCCTGCTCAAGTAAACTTGAAACTTTGCATTCTTAGAAAATTTAAACTTCTAATACATTCTTTAATAGCCAATATAATAGGGAAATGATGCATGGAAAATAATATTTAATGCAAACAATCACAAAAAATGTAACAAATACAATATAATTGCTCATACACAAAACTAAGGAAATATTATTCAATATAAACACAATGTGATTATAATGTAAAGAGAATATATAAAGCACTTATCTTTAATAAATTTTGCAAATTTCCTACAAACATTGGACATTCCATCCAATTGTAGGTGTTGTTGCACATTTACTCTCTACAACAAGTCGTCTCTCAAGTGGGGCTATGATTCCACAAGGAAGGGTTCTTAAGCCAACTGTATCCCTCATAGATAAACAACTCTAGAGATTTCTCTATTCACACAGTAATAGAATATTCAAAGTTGTAACAATTTGCTAAACCAATCTTGTAGTATTCTCAACTTCAAGTTCTCTTTTCTCTTCAACATACACAACCAAGGGAAAGGAATCCCTTTCTTTGCAATGTTGTCAACAAGGTTATTGTATTTCCCTCCAAGGATTTAGTGCTACTAATTAGGAAATTCCAATGCTAAAATATCCAAAGAATCTCAACCACAAGAAATTTGATTAGCAATGTCAATGCATCCATGCACTTAGGCATCTTTCATAACATGAAATAATAATAGTTTTTTTTTAATGCAAAATCAATACTAATGTCTCTCATCAATGGAACTCTTCTTCTCTCCAAGTAGCAAGAACATCCAAAAAATAAAAGAATGAGTGAACCCCCAAAACAACCAAGAAGGTAAGGTTAAATATGCATGCTCTTAAAGTCCAAAAGAAGCTCACATAACCGCCTTTTTTTCCCTTAATTTCAAAAATGGGTCTAATAAAATATATTTGAGTGGTCTAACCTCTTTAACTACCCTCTTTCTTGTGAAATCATACCCCTATAATACTTATTACACCTCCTATAATATTTGTCCATGTTGATTAGAACTGATGTATTCAAATCTATTACATTACTAAACTTTTTGACCTTTCATCATATATAAATATACAATATTAAACTCCATCAAAATAATAATATTACACTAAAAACACCTTCATCATTATCATAAATTATCAAAATATTACTTACATATTATTCTAACCCTTAAAAAAAAAAAATTCCCATAACACTTTTCATTATCAATCCACTCCATTATAAAATTAACTTATAAAATATATATCCAAATATCTAAACTTAATAACAAATACAAAATTTACAAAATTCCTTACAATTTTACAATAACCCATCCTAAAATCTACCATTTACTAAAATTTATTAGGTTTTTACTTAATTACATAATAGATTTTTTTTTTGGTACTCCGATCTTAAAATCGAATATTTACTAAAGTTTATCATGAATTCTATTGAGATAACATATTCTAATTACACATAAATTCAACCATTTTAAACACTATACTTTATCAATATGATATACACCATTTAAATATAATATGCAAAATTTTATTAGATTAAAATGATTTTTACATCCTATATATAATTTTATTAAAAAAACAAATTCGGCATAAATACATTTTATAAATATAATATATTTAATTTTTTTAAATAAAAATATTTTTCACTTAATCAAAAAGCAATAGTTTAGCTTTTTTGTTCTACAATCATAGAAATTTCTACCAGATTTTGATAAAATTTGGTAGGGATTTTTGTAAATCATATAGCTGTTAAATTTAAATTTCAAGGTTTTGACTGCCTCAAAGATTTTTAATGGTGTTGAATCTATTTCCACCATCAAAAACATGAGTCAAACACTGCTAGTGATTTTTTAATGGTGTTGAATCCATTTCCACCATAAAAAAAAATGCCAGATTCCGACCACTTTTAACAATCTATTTTTTTAATTTTTTAGAAATAGTTACCGGAGAATCCACAGTAAAAACTATTTTTTCGTCAACTTTTCAAATCCCAACTAGAATCCATCATAGAACTTAATTTTCTAATATTTTAACCATACACACAATTCATTGACCCTATGGCCTTCTGGCCTTCTGTGTAGATCTTCGGTGTAGATCTTCCCAATTTACATTGAAGTTTGCAGGCCGAATTGGTTGCAAATATAAACCACCTTCTTCCACCTTTGCTTTTCTGCAATTTAGTTAATTCAATCTCGTGCATAAATAGTTAATTCAGTTCTAGGTAAAGATCCTTTCCTAATCCCACCTTTACATTTTCCTCCACGGTATATGAATTTCCATCTTGGCCCACTTGTCTTTAATCTCATTGCGTAACAACTTCAACTTTACCGGAGTAGATTACAAGTCGAGAAATATTTATATCTTTTCATGGGGCAATGTAGTGGATGAGTGTGAAATGAGCATTGGGCAATATAGATTTTTAGGTATATACAATTTTTTTAAAATTGGGTCATAAAACTTGTGAAGACTAAATCTCTTTATCTAACTATTCGACCAAGTTTTTAAGACTAGACTCTTTACTGTGTGGTCGAAATCTGTGATACCCTACTCCAGGCCTACACCAGATTGAGATCAAGGTAGTTAAGCTCAACTTCAATGTTTTGGTTGTTGGAAAAAGAAATTACATAAATTGATCACAAATTTTTGGAATATTTCAAAATTTGATGATGCACAATCAAAAATAAAATAAAATAAAAATTAATTTTGAAATATTCCCAATATCTATGAGGTCCTTTTGAAAACATTGTGGATGGATCTGCAAATAGTCAAAAATTGAACAACAGATGCCCATTACTTTTATGAGGAGTCGTCTAACTACGGGGAGGAATTGCGTTGACGGCCAAAATTGGTTGCAATCTCCTTAAAAAAATTTCAAAAAATCTTGTAGAGGTAGTGTTTGAATCGGTTTTTTTGATAGTGGAAATGGATTCAGCACCATCAAACTGCGACACTTAAAATTTTGAAATTTAACAACTATAACTTGAATTTACAAAAATCCTTGCTGGATTTTCTCTAAATATAACCAAAATTTCTATAACTTTCCAAACAATTCCTTCGCCTCATTAAACTTCACGCTCTTATGATACTACAGAACTCAAAACTCAAGACTCGGGCCGTGGGGACAGTCAGTTTCCCTCTATTAGTGGTCACCACTGCACAGACTGGACCTGAAATCATCGCTTACTCACCTACCTTACCTATCTCCATCACTAGGTAGGTAAATGATTCCCAGATGAGATAGGGCGCACTGGGCAGACAGGGCAAGACGTGCACGATGCGTTGAGAATCTCTCTTCATCTTTCTGCATATTTTCTTAATCAAACAAATCCGTCCGGCAGGCCCGACTTCTCATCCAACGTTCTTTTGGCATTTTTATAAAATTTTCCCACGCACTTATTACTTTGTGGAAACTGTTGCGTCATCAGTCATTTTGACATGAAAAGAAAAGCAAGAAGCCTGAGATGACAGCTGACTCTCCAGTGCCTGATGCCAATTCCTCCATGCCGCTACACGATACTAAGTACACAGTTTCCCTGTAAAGTTATATATTTCCATTAGCGTACACTAACTTAACTGTCACACCATCTATTTTCAAATCTACAAATAACATAATGGGATGGTGTAGATGAATGGTTTATATGGAGTTTAGTTTTATGAGGTTATTTGTTGAAATTTTATGGTAAAAGATTGAAAGTGAGAACATTTATGGAAAATAAAAACAGTTCGAAAAGACATTTGGCAATGGTAACATCTGACAAATCCTTTTTTCGTACAACTTTTGGCTTGGCTGGAGAAAAAAAATAGAAAAAAAAATAAAAAAATCTTAGATAGAGTGAAGCATAAAATCACACTGTCATTGATCTAATGTGTTCACTAACAAACAATATCAATCTCGTAGTGCTGCATAAATGTTATTATACTAATAAATAGGCATCTAGTAGTGCTGCATAAATGTTATTATATTTAAACTTCATATATCTGGGTGTATGAGTAGTTTATTGAGGTTGAGGAATCTTTTGGATAGCTAAAAGTAACCAGATATCTTGGTGTATGAGTAGTTTATTGAGGTTGTGGAATTTTTTGGACAGCTAAAAATAACCAGAATTCAGGCAAAATAATTTCAAAAAATATTATAGAAGTAGTGTTTTAATCATGTTTTTGATAGTGGAAATAGATTCAGCACCATTAAAAACTTGTAAGGCACCAAAAATTATGAAATTTGACAGCTTTTACTTGAATTTACAAAAATTCCTACAATAATTTTTTTCGAAATATGGACGAAATTTTCATAACTTTGAGGGGAAAAAAACATAATTGTTAGACTAGACCATTACTGCATTTAATGCAGTACTGTAGTAGTGCATGCAGTGCATTAAACATGGTATTAGTTGGGATATGCACTTTATATTATAATGATGGTGTATAGCTTGATTTATAGTGCATTTAATGCATTTTTGTGAGGTGCAGATTGTTTGTTGTGTTTACTTGTATTATTAGTGTGATTGAAAATTGAGATACAAAGAAAGCCAAATTAAAGAGTAGTTTGTTTTTCCATTATTTCCAATTATTTAAAAATTATTTATTTTTATTTTTATTTTTTATTTTTTCTTCTAATATATAAATCCATCTCTTTTAGAGTTACTTTTACATCTACATGATATCCCATTATCATGTGTATTTTAAATATGTTATTATTTGAATTTTTTTAATTATATACTTTTAGCTAGCTTTATTTAAAATTTAATAAATTTTTGGAGAAATTGTTAAAATTATAAATGTCACCAGTTGATATTGCATAATCTAGGTGCGATTTTTTAGAATGTTAAACCTATTTTTATTAAAAAAAAAAGTAATTCTAGCAATGAAAATTTCCAATTTCACCTAAAATTGGGTGACAAGTTAAAATCATAATTATAAAATGTTTAGACTTTTTCCTTAAATTATTTTTGATCTTGAAGTCTTTTAAGCAACAAGTAAATGGAAGTAGGTAGAAGTTGAATGCCCATATTAGAGCCCTCTTTTTTATCATTGCAAAGACATTTTACATTGCTTCTAGTTCATAGCAAAGATATTGATTGATATATAGTTTGGAAATGTTAGAATTATAATTTAGTTTTGTTGAGGATATTTCACTAAAAGATTTAATTATTTCATTCATTCATTATATTTATCTTTTTGGATGAATGTGATGTTTGAATATCATACCTTTAGAAAGAAAACAAAATAAAGATATAAAAATTTCTTTCATGATGTTATTCAATCATCTTCATGTTAAGAGATCAATCCCTCGTGATATCATTCTTGTAGAATTTGGCACAACACCACTCAATACTTTGGTGATCTTTCATGCAATGACAACAGTACATAAGCTTAGAGGGATGGACAACTCATAGAGTGGTATTCTTATGATATCCATACCTTGCTTTCAAATCCTTTATTGAGAGGGAAAAATATATGACAAGTTTGGTATGTAAGGGCCTCTTCATTGCTTTACCACATTGACCTTGATATCGATAGCCCACCCTCATGTATCTTTTTAGTGGATGTTGTTCAAGGATATAAAAGCAAGGGTATTTGTACTTGCATTATAAAGCCTACTTTTTTATCCACATATTTTGAACCTTAAGATTTGCTTTCTTCCAATCATTAACACTACTTAGACTTGTATTTTTGATGTTGTGATGGCCTCATTTAGCCCTAGGGTATACCAAACTCCAATTACTTTATAACTCAATGCTTTCTCTCTTCCAACCCCAATTACTTTGTAGCTCAATTGCTCCTCTCTTCCATCTTAGAGTTTACTCCCACAAGATTTATATTGAAATAAATCCCATATTCCTTGAGAGCACCATATTTCCAAAACCTTACCTTAAGTTCTAACCCTAGGGTGAACCCACAGAGCTCATTTACAATTTTCGACACACACACCGGGTGGGAGGTGAAGAAAAGAATTGCTTGATCAAGCAATATTTCAGCCTTCAATCCAGTTATTTGAGGGCTTAAATATTGTTCGATCAATCTATAAAACAAACCCTCAATCGATCTCCTATGTAACTCGCGGTTACTTACGCTTATCTACTACTAACTATCTTTTCAAAATTCCTCCCAAAACGTAGCGTGTGGAATATTTAAAGAAAATGCTCGATTGAGCCTTTCTAATTCATTAAAATGCCTTGCCATCGTCTGCGCATGCATTTTTTTCATAGACCATAGAGATAACAACTTGACCAAGGAGAAAATAACTCGATCGAGGATCCAAAAGCTCAACCCAACCACCCAAAGCTCGACCAAGGAGTAGAAAGAACTACAAAATGTTTGGTGATTGAGGTAGGTTTTCTATCATTGTATGCTTCTTCTATTTTTTCTTGCATGCAAATGAAAAATGCATATAGGAAACTTGTTAATTTCTTAATAAATGAATTAATTTTAAATGAAAACCACCGCGTCGAAAGCCACCATAAGAAAATCACCACTGAATACCCTATTTTTTAGCACAAAGAATTTTTTTATAGGTTCCATGCATGGTGAAGATTGTATATTTTTTTGTAGAAGTATCTTTTCCATAAGATATATCATAAAATATAGTTATTTAGAAGCTAAAAGTTTTCTAACAAATATTTTTCTCTATTTCCTTAGTATCTTAAGAATTTCATAATATAAAAATTTTCCAAGTGAAAAACTTAAGGTGCTAAACTTAAAATGATTCATTTGAAACTAATTCTCAAACTAGTCACAAACCATAAATTTCATAAACTAAAATAATGAAATAGACCCAAATTACACTTTGACCATATTTACCTTTATTCTCACTCCCCCAAAAATATTACTAATTAAAAATTCTAAAATAACAAATTTAATATTTTTGAAATAATACCTTCAAAATATTCATAATTATACAACATTATTTTAATCATTAATTTCATTAAAATATCATATATTAATAAAAAATATTATACTTCTTTTTCATTAACCATGCTCATTGATAAATAATATTATACTTTAATTTTCCATATTATACCTTTTAAATTATATTTTTAATTAAATATAATATAAAATAACTTATATGAAATTTTGTAACTTTCTCAAAACTTTAAATCATTTCAATCACAAAACCATTTATATATTATTTTCAACCTAATCTGAAATGTTTCTTTGCTTATCCATTATCTCTATTTTCATTAACTATGAAACAAGTTCTCTCTAAAAATACGAGCCTCTTATAGTGTACACAATATCAAAGAAGCATAATCACCTATTAGTATATCACAAATAGTTACATAAGAGGTATCTATCTATAAACACAATCACATATTATCATCCTATTCTATAAATTGTATAAGCGGTCTCTACTTCTGCATATCAATATTATATTCTAAGTTACATAATAGTATCTACTGAAAAATATGTTTATTCATTTTTATTTTTATTTTTTTTAATAGATACTATACAATTAAAAATGTTTTTTTTTTCAAAATATGTTTATTCATTTATTTTTATTTTAATCATATTTAACATGGTATTTTCTGGTAACGATAAGTTTTGTTTGAAAATATATTATTTATTTAAAATTTAAAGAATTTTATGACTTTTAATAAATACATTATTTTTTAATATTATTTTAAATGGTTCAAAAATATATTATTTATTTAAAATTTAAAGAATTTTATGAGTTTTAATAAATATATTATTTTTTAATTGGGTATAAATTAAGTTATGATATATGGTCGGTTGAAAGTTTTTATGGAAATTTAATATATCGTGTTGTAGTTATTTATGTGTTATTTGATGTATTTATTTAGATTTTAGAATTTTGATTTGTAGAAATTTTTGTAGGATTATTTTTTTTGTTTATATATATTTGGGGTGATTTGTGTATCATTAGTAATTTGATAATATGTATTTATGTAATTTTCATATCTTTGAGTTATTATTTGATATATACATGTTGTTCGTACACACATGTGTAGGATGATTTGTTGTATTCATATGGATTTCGGATATAATATGTGTATTCAATGGTTTGATAGTGTTGTACATATAATTATATAGAAAATGGAAATCAAATGAGAGCACTTACATCATATGCAATATAATATACTACACTAACATCTTCATTAGATTTGTACTACACTAATATATTGGTGTTACCATGAATGACCTTCCTATGTCCTTAATTGAACTACTAACAATAGTTACAAAATATGCTTTGAGGAATATTATGTATCTTGTACCATGATTTCTTATAAATAACCTTCCCATCACATCTTATGTTCATTACATTCCTACCAATGAGAAGTTGTGGCCATGGTTCTCCAACATGACAATATTTAAAAGGAGTAAATTGAAGAAAAATCCCATGATATCATTTTGGTTTATACTTTCCATGCCACTTCTAGCATATTTATTGACATTCCTATCCACATGTTGAAGAAAATATTTGTTAAACATTTTTCCACTACTAAAATTTGAATATCTTTCTCCATTTTTCAAATTACATTTTAACTTATTTTCTAGCCATAACTCATTTAACCTTTTTGTATGGCCTCAACATGCCATGCATGTCACTTGAGTTTGGGTTATTTTCATTATAAAAATTCCAATTCTATTTCTTTAAGGGATTTTTTCTTTCTATAATCTCCTATATCATCATTTACTTGCTTCACTCCCTAAACATTTCCTTAACACTTAACATTTCACATTTATTGTCCACCAATTTATTTATTGATGGTGTAACCAAAAAATCTATAAACGTATCCCCAATCTTGCATCTTTCACAATTTCTATGTATGTCTTCCTTGCAAACACTAAAGTACACTACATATAGTGTTTCACCCGCAACCTTGTCATCCTCCTGGACATCAATTATCATTTCTTTAGAAATGCACATGTTTTGTCACTTAAATAAATATTTTAATATATATATATATATATATATATATATATATATATATATAAACAACTCCTTGTTCGGGGTGTGAGCTAGTTGCATTAGGATCATCGTTATGATTAATGTGATGAAGGGCAAGGCTCGAAGGTGGCTTCAATCTAGCCCCCGCACACTTGAGCCGTATGGAGAGGTGTCATTGCACATATATATCATTTATGGCACAGGGGAAGGTGGCATGACCACTTCTGCATCGGGGTTTTATGATGGCAATCTTTCAACTTCAACCCACAGTTTTCATGTTCTGAGAGGGGATAAGGCTATAGGTCTGTTGGTAGCTCGACGTTTGAACATGAAGGAGATCCACGTGGTTTTCCACCCAGGTGCAATTGGCCGCATTCCCTAAATGATATATCTCAGCCAATATGTTTCTTTTCTTGGCTTCTCTTGTTCCATCTCCCCTGTTCTCTCAGTTTCTCTATTTTACCACTGGAGAGGTGGTTATATTTCAATTCTTGTAGTCAACTTGAAGCTTACTTGCGATTTTTGGAAGGAAAAAATGGTTTTTTTATGATGGATTGTCTGAATACTGCAATATTGTTTTTGTTTATTATGGAATCTTGTTATCTTGCATGGGGATGTATTGGGGTTTTCTGGTCTGGCATTTTATATCTCATGCATTAACACATGCGTTTATTACCTTGACTTCTCACTAGTTTTGTTGGTCAATAAGTATTGGGATCTCCTGGATATGGTTTTTCTTAGTCTATCTCTTTATCATATCCTAAGGCGACTTGGGGAGCATTGGTGGTTGTCTTTGAACTCCTGGGCTAGATCCAAAGCATTTTTCAAGGAAATTTTTGGGTATACAACCTGCGTTCTCACTATTATCTGCATTTATGCCATGGTATCCTTATAGGTTTATTTGAACCGAGAGGGTTTCGGGATTTTAAGTTGGTCACCTGCCGCGAGCCCGATGTTATAACACCTTGTTCCAAGGTCTGTCATCCTCGTGATCTTAATTTAAACAATCACATGGCTCGCTCCTCTATCAAAGGCTCTCTGAAAGTTAGAGGTCATGGATACGGTAGGAATCTAGGGTCAATCCACGAAGGTAGTCAACCCCAACCGCACCCAGTGAGAAGTAAAGTCCACAAAACCACCTCATGACTCATCTAAGATGCAACTCAAGCATTTCAAATTGGTACTCTATCTCAGGTTCGTTAGTTAATGTTAGGTTGGGAAGCTGAGTTGAACCAACATGTAGCAGACATAGATATTGATTTGGGTGATTGGTAGGATTTGATGCCTGACAAAGCTCATTCCAGAGGCAGGTCTTCATAATAGAAACAGACAATATATCTCTATTAGTTAACGAAGAGTATAGTAGCCAAATCCTTGCCTAACCCTTATGTTGATTCTTCCAATTTTGGTCATGGACTTTCACAAATTCACAAGGAATTTCAATTGATTCAATTCTAGCTCTAGCAATAGAATGACTGTCATAGTCACATTGAGAGACATATTATGTGCCTCTTACAGACAAAACTACCTGGTTCGAGCATAAAGGATCCAACTCCAGTGGATTCTTCTGATGACTAGTAACATGTCTGGATTAGTTTTGGTTTTTAATTTTGTCATATGAAGCAATTGCAGAGTATGTTTTTTGGTATTAGTTATTTAGAATCTAGAAGGTTTAGAGATACTTAGACATATAAAGCTTTTCTAGACTGTCTTCAACTTTCTATTTTTGGATGGCCTATAATGCAATTAGATGGCCAACCGATCTGGTTTCCTTCTGGGAAATTTGAGGCCACCTAACCACTTGAATTCTCATTGTATGTTAGGTCCTTATACTACTAGTGTAACCCCTTATTGTTATTAGTACAACCCCCTTCTTATATTGTTGTGCCCATGTAGTCCCCATATTGTTATTATTATGCCCCATAGAAGCCCACTATTGTTATTATTGTGCCCTTACATTATTATTGTTATGTCGGCTCTGATTATATTATGACCTCTTAGACTCCTATATACAGAAAGGAGGTCTTGTCATTTGTATCATCCAAGAATTGTTCATTTGTATAATGTAAAGGAGGTTGCCCCTCGAAGAGACTGAATTTTAAGACACTAATCTATCTTTTCTATCTTTTTGTGAGTTGGTTTCATAACATTTGGTATCAGAGCTTTGGATTCTAGGGTTTTGCTGCTCTAATCAGGTCATCATGGTATTTTCTCTATAACTTTTTTTCTTCGATGTTTCAGAAGTTAAAAAAAAACAATTTGAGAAGAAATCTTGCTGAACTGCATGTCCGAATTTCAGATCTTATCTCACTATATTTTCGGAGATATGATATGAGGAAGTTAGGGTTTTTGTAGGCTCCAGAATTTCATCTAAAACATGTCATCGTGGTATTTTTTCGATAACCTTTTTGCTACAAAGTTTTAGAAGCTAAAGAAAAAACCCATTTGAGAAGAACTCGTTCTGAATCTCGGGTCTGAATTTCAGATCTTGTTTCACTATATTTTCGGATATATGATCTGAGGAAGTTAGGGTTTTTGCAAACTCCCGAATTACATCCTAAACAGGTGACCTTGGGAAAATTGTCACAACTTTCTCTCTGAGCAACAAATTGAAATTTCGTAAGAAGTTACAGAAATATGATGAACTGTAGTTTTCTGCGCATAGTTTTCAGATTCGAAGGGCAAAAAAATGACATGTGGCATGTCGTACAAGTTTGCTCTACTGAAACATTATATATTCAGGTCATCTTAGGAGATTGGGCATAACTCTTTCTTGGAGAATCAAATTCTGATCAGACTTGCAGGGTTAGAAAGAGGACTCAAAGGGCTATTGCACGAGACAATTTCAGAACTTTGAGATCTAAAAGTACAGAGTTACAGTCATTTCAAGATCAAACTCCTGAAATCAAGAAAAGACAATATGAGGAAGTTTGATGGAAATGATCTAGTAAATTGGATACTACAGATGGAGAAATATGTTGATCTACATGGTGTACCATTGTTACAAAAGGTATGTATTGCATCCTCATATTTCGAACCGGATCAATTTTTATGGTATAAAGGGCTTTGTTCTTGTAAACAACTTATTACGTGGTCAATTTTCACAGTGGAACTAATAGCACATTATTAGGATACAAAGAGCAACACCTTCTTTAGAGCAACACCACGACAATTGGAAGAAAAAAGGGAAAAAGGGCTTTGTTACAAAGTGGAAAGCAAAATTATGGCAACAAGGAAGTCTACCCCTCACAACTATAAAGATGGAAGTGTTGTTTTTCATAGACTTCCACAACCTACAAGGGTTACACCACAACAATTGGAAGAAAAAAGAGAAAAAGGGCTTTGTTACAATTGTGATAACAAATACTTTAAAGGTCATAAGTGTGCTGAGAAGAAATTATTTACATTGATTATGGAGAGGAGGAATAAAAGGATCAAGAAACATCAAAAGAAGAGTATATACACCAGGAACCAACCCAAAGAAAGAAGAAATGAATCCGACCATATCTTGTAAAGCATTGGAAAGAATTACCACTCCTAAAACTCTCAAGATAGAAGGACATGTCAAGAAGAAAAAGGTTCAAGAAGTGAAAGATCACATCAAGAAATAAGAAATGAATCCAACCATATTTTTTAATGCATTGGACGGAATTACCACTCCTCAAACTATCAATATAGAAGGACATATCAAGAAGAAAAATGTTCAAGAATTGAAAGATCACATCGAGTCTCAAGAAATCAATCCAACCATATCTTGTAATGCATTGGAAGAAATTACCACTCCTCAAACTATCAAGTTAGAAGGACATATCAAGAAGGAAAAGTTAAGAGTGCTGATTGATTCAGGCAGTACCCTTTTTAGTGACATGTTTCGGTCCTATTCCCCATTATTGAGAAAAAGTAAGCCACCGGTTCGAGTAAAAGATACTACCATTACCACCTAGATGATTAGACATCCAACCCATAATCGCAACGACCGAATTGCCATAATTTTATTGATTGTAAGATAGCCAAGGAATTGAATTGCTTCCTATATCCACCACCAGAGTGTCAAGTGATGGTTGCAAGTGGAGGAACCATAAATTGCTCTGGAAAGTGCCATAATATCAAGCTATCCATGGGAGAATATGTATAGAATAGCCCAATGGTTTCCATTCCAATGGGTGGTGTTGATGTTTTACTAGGAGTCTAATGGCTACAATCTTTGGGTACGATAGCTTTTAATTTTCATGAACTTTTCTTGAAATTTTTTTGGGAAGGAAAGGAAGTTTAATTGAGGGGTATCAAAGGAAAACCTGGAAAGGTAATCAACTCTAACAACATGAAAAAGCTTCTAAATAAACAATAATAGGGTGTAATTGCACAATTGTTTTCACTATAGGATCCCACATCAAAATCATGTATTTCTCCAGATATACAAAACATTTTGGACAATCATTCCAAGGTATTTGAGACTCCTAAAGGCCTCCCACTTATTCGTGGTCATGATCATGCTATTCATTTGATTCCATGAAGTGTTCCTCCAAACATGAGGCCTTACATATATCCATATGCCCAAAGGAGTGGGAACTCATTCAAAAGTTGGAGAAGATCTGAGTTCAAACAATATTGCGAGAAATTGACAAGGAAGGAAAAATCATATTGGAACCTAAAGCAGTCACAAAACTAAGAAATCGAAAGCTATGAAATAGATCAATTTCAGAGTATCTCATTAAGTGGAAGAACTTACCCATTGAAGATTCCACATGGGAGGACAAGAATTTATACAGAAGCATCAAGAACTACTCAAGCATTGAGGGCAACACTTTTTGAAGGAGAGGAGCATGTTAGGTCCCTATACTACTAGTGTAACCCCTTATTGTTATTAGTACAACCCCCTTATTATATTGTTGTGCCCATATAGTCCCCATATTGTTATTATTATGCCCCATAGAAGCCCACTATTGTTATTATTGTTACCTTACATTATTATTGTTATGTCGGTTCTGATTATATTATGACCCCTTAGACTCCTATATATAGAAAGGAGGTCTTGTTATTTGTATCATCCAAGAATTTTTCATTTGTGTAATGTAAAGGAGGTTTCCCCATCAAAGAGGTTTATTTCTAAGGCATTGATCTATCTTTTCTATCTTTTTGTGAGCTGGTCTCGTAACATTGTAACCTGTCATTTTTGAAGAAAATGAATGAAAAGGTCCTACCAAACTTACTATATATATAATTCAACTTGTGAATATCTTGATATTATGAATTCATTAAATGAATCCAATAAATTATTATTTACATTATATAAATTTTTTAATTATTAATTTTAAATATTTATACCAAATAGTTTATGGACAAAATCACATATCGATTTTAATGTTGACACGTTTCAAACCACTTATTATTGTTATGCTTAGTCATCATGACATAGATGGATAGCTTAACCAGAGAACTAATGAATAACATATATGCAACGAATCAAATCCAATAGTCAAATTTAGCTCAATCCCAACAACCAAATTTATTTATTTATTATTTAAAAAAAATGTTAAATAGAAATAATAGTCAAAATTATAAAAAAAAAACATTGAAAAACACTGAAGAGGAGAAATCAAATAAAATAATACATATATTATTTATATAATTTAATATAACACTATGAATATATTGATATAACGATAATTTAAATTTTAAATATGAATCCATTAAATTATTATTTGAATTATATAATTTTTTTTAATTATTTAATTAGATATATATTATTTATATAATTTAATATAACAATATGAATATATTGATATAAACAATAATTCAAATTTTAAATATTTTTTAATATAAATTTAATATTAACTTGATTAAAAATAACATTTTTTATAAAGTAACAATTTATATTCATCCTTATAAGCCAAATTTCTTTATTTAGATATTTGTAATTGGTTAATAATACGATTTTGAGAATTCTTATAAAGTAACATTTTCTTAAAAAAAACTAAATTTATCTTTTTATGTTAAATATGACTATCTTTTATGTTAAATATGACTATGTTAAAAAATTAATAATTAATTTATATATAAATTTTAATGATATATTAGAATTTATGTGTTTAAAAAAAGTCATTTGAAATATGTATTATATAGTTATAAGATGTATTTATATATTTATATAAAAGGCTGTTAGGTCCCTATAATACTAGTGATGTCCTCATTAATATTGTAGTTGTATCCCTTATTAATATTGTTGTGCCCCTATTGTCCCCATATTGTTATTACTGTACCCCATAGAATCCCTCTATTGTTATTTTTGTGCCCTTATATTATTATTGTTAGGTCGGCTTGGTTATATTGTGACCCTTTAGACTCCTATATATAGAAAGGAGCTTTTGTCATTTGAATCATCCAAGAATTCTAAGGCGTTGATCTATCTTTTCTATCTTTTTGTGAGCTGGTTTCATAACATTTGGTATCAGAGCTTTGGATTCTAGGGTTTCACTGCTCCAAAGAGGTCATCGTGGCATTTTCACTATAACCTTCTTTTTGTGATGTTTCAGAAGCGAAAAAAAACCCCATTTGAGACGAAATCATACTGAACCTCGGGTTTGAATTTCAGAGTTTTTCGCGCTATATTTGCGGAGATATGATTTGAGGAAGTTGGTCTTTTTGTAGATTCCTGAATTACATTCCAAACAGGTGACCTGGGGAAAATCGTCATAACTTTCTCTCTGAGCATAGGATTGATGTGTTCATAGAGACTTTAAAGGATAATATCCAACATGATGTTCACCTTTGGGAACCTGATTCATTAGAGAAGGCATTTAGGTTAGCGAGGAAAATGGAAAGCAAAATTATGCCAACCAGGAAGCATACCACTCACAACTAGAAAGATGGAAGTGTTGTTGCTCCTATCCTTCCACAACCTATAAGGTTGACACCACAACAATCGGAAGAAAAAAGAGCAAAAGGGCTTTTTTACATTTGTGATAGCAAATACACTGAAGGTCATAAGTGTGCTGAGAAGAAATTATTCTACATAGATTGTGAAGAGGAAGAAGAAAAGGAGAAAGAAAGGTCAAAAGAAGAGGATATACTCCAGGAACAAAGCCTAGATAAAGAAGAAATGAATTCGACCATATCTTGTAATGCATTGGTTGGAATTACCACTCCTAAAACCATCAAGATAGAAGGAAAAATCAAGAAGAAAAAGGTAATAGTGTTGATTGATTCAGGAAGCACCCACAATTTTATTCATTGTAAGATAGCAAAAGAATTGAATTGCTTCCTATATCCAGCACCAGAGTGTCAAGTGATGGTTGCAAATGGAGGAGCGCTAAATTGCTCTAGAAAGTGCCATAATATCAAGCTATCCATGGGAGAATATGTATTGAAAAGCCCAATGCTTTCCATTCCAATGGGAGGTGTTGATGTTGTACTAGGAGTCCAATGGCTACAATCCTTGGGTACAATAGCTTTTAACTTTCAAGAACTTTTCATGAAATTTTATGTGAAAGGAAAGGAAGTTGAATTAAGGGGCATTGCAAGGAAACTGGGAAAGATAATAAGCTCTAATGGTATGACAAAGCTTCTAAAAAAGGAACAATGAGGTGTAATTGCACAATTATGTTTGCTAGATGTTTCCACATCGAATTCATCTATTGCTCCAGAACCCCAAAAAGTCTTGGACAATCATTCCAAGGTATTTGAGACTCCCATAGGTCTCTCACCTATTCGTGATCATGATCATGCTATTCATTTGATTCCAGGAAGTGTTCCTCCAAACACTAGGCTCTACAGATATCCCTATGCCCAAAAGAGTGAAATTGAATATATGGTTGCAGAAATGCTTGAGGCTGGTATAATTCAACCTAGCCAAAGTTCTTTCTCTGCTCCAGTAGTATTGGTGCACAAGAAGGATGGATCATGGCACATGTGTCCGGATTATAGGAAGCTTAACAAGCTCACTATTAAAGATAAGTTTCCCATTCCTATCATTGATGAATTATTGGATGAATTGCATGGATCAATTTACTTCACCAAGTTAGATCTTCGTTCAGGATATTATCAAATCAGAATGAAGACTCAAGACATTCTAAAAATAGAATTTAGAACTCATGAGGGTCACTATGAGTTTTTGGTCATGCCTTTTGGCCTTACCAATGCACCTCCTACATTTCAAGGTTTGATGAATTCCATTTTCAAACCCTTCCTTAGAAAATTTGTGTTAGTATTTTTTGATGATATACTAATCTACAACAAGTCTTGGAAGGATCATGTGGAACACGTTGAGAGGGTGCTACAACTATTGGAGGAGAAACAATTATATGCAAAAAGATCTAAATGTTTCTTTGGAGTACAAGAGGTGGAATATCTAGGTCATATTGTATCTCATGAAGGAGTTAAGGTATACCCTAGCAAAATTAAAGCCATTAAGGAATGGGAAATCCCCACATCCATAAAGCATTTGCGAGGATTTCTCAAGTTGAAAGGGTATTATCGCAAGTTTGTTAAGAATTATGGGAAAATAGCAGCACCTCTAACAACATTGTTGAAGAAAGATGCATTTTCATGGACTCTAGAAGCAACAAAGGCCTTCAAAGATCTTAAAGAGGCAATGTGCCAAGCACTGGTCTTAGCTACACCAGACTTTGCAAAAACCTTTATTGTGGAATGTGATGCTTCTAGAAATGGAATTGGTGCTATTTTAATGCAAGATGAAAGACCCACTGCTTTAGAAAGTCATCGAATCAAGGGAAAGTATTTACACAAAGCTATTTATGAGAAGGAAATGTTGGCAATACTACATGCACTAAAGAATGGCGACCCTACCTAATGGGAAGACACTTCAAGGTAAAAATGGATCATGATAGCCTTAAATACATTTTAGAACAAATATTATCCTCTGAAGAACAACAAAAATGGGTCACAAAGATGTTGGGTTATGATTTTGAAATCATATACAAAAAAGGGAAGCAAAATGTTGTGGCAGATGCACTCTCATGAAAGGATGAGGATGTGGAAGCATTGTTGTGCGCCATTTCTATTATCCAACCAAATTGGATAAACGAAGCAAGGGAGGAATGGAAGAATGATGAAGAAGTGTGGGAACTTATTCGAAAGTTACAACAAGATTCCAGTACATTTGATACATTTAGCTGGAAAAATGATTCGTTATGGTACAAAGATCGCTTATACCTTTGTAAGAATTCCTAACTCAAACAAAAGATTCTTCTGGAATTGCACGCTTCTCCCTTAGGAGGGCACTCAAGATTTTTAAAAACTTACCACAGGGTTAAGAAGAAATTATTTTGGGATGGCCTTAAATCGGATATTCAAAAGTTTGCGGCAGAATGTTTGGTATGCCAACAAAATAAAGCTGAAACAATTAAGACACCAGGTCTATTACAACCTTTATCCATTCCAAGCCAACTTTGGAAGGAGGTTTCAATGGATTTTATCACAGGTTTACCCAAGTCTGAGGGAAAGAGTGTCATCATGGTGGTAGTTGACAGACTTACCAAGTATGCACACTTTCGTGCATTATCACATCCATTTAAAGTAGTACAGTTTCTATGACATTTATGGAAACAATTCAAAAGCTACATGGAAACCCAAAAATTATTGTAGGTGACAGAGATCCCATTTTTACAGGAAATTTTCGGAAATAATTATTTTCTTGTCTTGGTACTGAGTTAGCTCTTAGCTCATCTTATCATCATCAATCTGATGGGCAAATGGAGATAGTAAACAA
This sequence comes from Pinus tabuliformis, assembly GCA_031772625.1. Classification (NCBI taxonomy): domain Eukaryota; kingdom Viridiplantae; phylum Streptophyta; class Pinopsida; order Pinales; family Pinaceae; genus Pinus; species Pinus tabuliformis. The sequence continues at coordinate 648,337,973 of CM062817.1, forward strand.
ATGTTTGGAAGGATATCTTCATTGCTTTGTATATGATAAACAGACACAATGGGCCAAATGGTTTCCTATGGATGAATGGTGGTATAACACTTCCTTCCATACTGCAACAAAAATAACCCCATTTATGGCACTTTATGGATATCAGCCACCATCCATCACATCATATTTAAGAGAAAATTCTAAGGTTAAAGCAGTGGAACATCACATCGAGCATCAACAACAAGTTCTCCAACTCTTAAAGGATAACCTCGTGGTGGTGCAGAATAGAATGAAACAACAGGCAGATCAACATCACAGTGAAAGAAGTTTTGATGTAGGTGATTGGGTATTCCTATGGCTACAACCATATAAACAAATGTCCCTCAAGAAAGCTAAGAAGGATAATAAATTGTCACCAAAGTATTATGGTCCATACAAGGTGTTGCAAAATATTGGTACTATGGCATACAAATTGGAGCTTCCTGCAGCTTCTTGATTGCACCCAATTTTCCATGTTTCATGTTTAAAGAAGGTTATAGGAGACAAGCTCCCAGTTCAAACAATATTTCCAGAACTTGACGAGGAAGGAAAAATTATATTGGAACCAAAAGTAGTCATAGAAACAAGAACTCAACAACTATGAAATCGGTCCATTTTAGAGTATCTCATCAAGTGGAAGAACTTATCCGCTGAAGATTCCACATGGGAGGATGAGAATTTTATACAGAAGCATCCAGAACTACTCAAGCGTTGATGAAAACACTGTTTTGAAGGAGAGGAGCATGTTAGGTCCCTATAATACTAGTGATGCTCCCATTAATATTGTAGTTGTATCCATTATTAATATTGTTGTGCCCCTATTGTCCCCATATTATTATTACTATGCCCCATAGAATCCCTCTATTGTTATTTTTGTGCCCTTATATTATTATTGTTAGGTCGGCTTGGTTATATTGTGACCCCTTAGACTCCTATATATAGAAATGAGGTTTTGTCATTTGAATCATCCAAGAATTGTTCATTTATGTAATGTAAAGGAGGTTTCCCCCTCGAAGAGGCTGAATTCTAAGGCGTTGATCTATCTTTTCTATCTTTTTGTGAGCTGGTTTCATAACAAAGGCTAATAAAATGTAATATTTATTTCTTTTAAATATTTTATTTTAAATTTATTTTCATAATTTTTCTAATATCATAATTCAAAATTGCTAATATACTTAATCTTTTTTATATAAAATTATTGTATTTAATCAAATTTTTCAAGAAAATGTACCCTAATACTAAAAAAAATTGAAATTTCTTTAATAATGAAAGAAAATAAAAAATAAGATATCTATATCTATATATATATATATATATATATATATATATATATATATATATATATTAATATTTTAGATCTTTTATTATTGTTTAATATATCTAACTCTAGTTCTCCACTTATTCTTTATTTCACACTAGTAAGAACCCCCTTAATTCTAAATATTTCTTGTAAAATCTTATTAACAATATTGGAAGTAGGTTTCTTAGAAATTAACCTATCTTTAAAAAAGTCTTATTGTCCATTGTTCCTTTTACCACCTTTGCCGAAAAGTCATGTTTGTTAGCTACTATCCTCTCTTCCACGATGTCTTCACTAGCAAGAAACTCCTTGGGGCACATTCTCCTAAGGTGACCATATATATGGCATATGGAGCACCTAAAATGAACTTTGACATATTCCATCAACTAATGATATCCAACATTCATCCAATATTATTACCTATCATAACTAAACCCCTCATTTTCCCCAACCATAGAGGAAAAGGGAAATTCCTTATGGATAACATGAGAAAAGTAGTTCATCCATAATGTGCATGTGTGTTTTGAAAAAATAAAAACATGCACAATTTAGTTATAGCTAGAAATGACAATGCTTGATATGTGTTTTTGAGATGAGATTGGAAATGTGGTGTAAATCCATACTAGGTCCAAAATTTTAACTATCCTAATGCATGTAAAACCTAAGATGGTAATGAAGTAATTAGTGCTAATAGTGGTGAGGAATTTAATGACAATAAATATGGTTTCATGGGACTATTAGAGGCATGCCTTACAAACAAAATACCTATTGCTTATTTTCCCTTGGATAACAACTCGACATCAACTGTGTTGTAGAAACATTGTCTTCATGTGCTTGCACCTAGTATGTCATATGTCAATCTCAAACATTATAAGAACTTGTATTATAGAGTATTTGGTTGGCAAGTAATTTTATTAGTTTTACAAATAGGTTTATTTCAATTTTTTTACATATATTTAAATATTTATGCTTTATGAATAAAATGCATTAATTAGAATTGGGAAAAGTGTCAAGCTAGATTTGATCACTTCTTTCGATTGTGTTTACATGGAACTCAATACTTCGGTTGATAAATTATCAAAAAGGGGACTCTAAAGTTAAAGAAGGCTAGATTATTATACCTGAGCTTAGAAATGGATTTCTTGTCAACATTCTTTAGTCAATCTAAACTTTCTATTTATATGCTACTTTTTCCTAGATTAGTTTATATATATTATATGTATTAGTTTTTTTTTTCTAATTATAAAGGTCTATGATGGAAGCTTATATGACTTAGGTGGATCTTACATACTTAAAATAAAATTCTATTGTTAATACTCCTTTATACTAGTCTTTCCCTCTATTCCTTAACTTTATAACTCTTACAATCAATCCCCTTCCAACTAAATATATGGACATCCTTCTCCAATGTTGTGCCCATTGGTGGGCCATCAGAGTGCGGGGAGATCAATGACACATGCTTGGGCTCATCAGAGATCACATATCCCTTCCAGATCTCACGTTCCACTGGTAGGCCTTGGCTCCATTGCCAATGGAAGTGTTAGAGGTAGTGTATATGTCTCTGTCAATAATGTTGTAGAGAGTCCAAATTCATATGTCCTAGGTACATGTCTTGTATTTTTAAATCCTCTTTAATTTATGTCTTTATGTCTTTGAATTGTCTTTAATTTATAAATCATCTTCAATTTATGTGTTTCTATTTAATGTATATGTTATTATGTTTAGTGTGTTATATATTTTAAATTATTTTTATGACTTTTAGAGCTTGAGTAGGGTGAAACTAAGGGTGTATGCAGTTTCGATTCCTCCCTGAGATGATGCCATAGCTACTATCATGCTCGAGGATGTTAGGTCCTGTTGGTGACACTTCGGCAAAGAAGGCCACTAGAGGGAGAATAGAGAATGAAAATACAAGAGAAAGCTAGTTATGGGCATTGACACAACCACACACTGACAAAACTACAAAACCCCAGATAGTGCTACCCTGACATTGGTGGCAACATAGATAGTGTTTTCACCAACAGTGTTATCACTGATAGTGTTATCACCAATAGTCTTGTCACCACTAGTCTTTTCACCAACGGGTTTCCACCACCAGTGTTGTCACTACCAGTGCTATCACTTGCAGTGTTGTCACCATCAATGTTGTCACTTCACGCCGCCAGTACCACATAGCACTAGTATTTCACGTTGACAATACCGCACACCAACAATGCAAAAAAAAATATTACAACAATGCTATAAACAAAATTTTACACTGCAAAAGCAACAATGCTATAGGAACTTACCAAAATGACTGCAAATGACCAGGGTTTGCTACTTCTAATTAAACCCATTGAAATGCAATTATTCATATAATGTTGTTGTACTTTAAAACTGATTGTAGACATAAAAAAATGGTTGTAGAAATGCACATGTAGCAAACTAATATTGGCATCATAATGTACAGACAACTACATAAAACCAACAAGCTATATCTCACAAGTTGTTGTACAAAACACATAGGAAATCAATGCAGATCATTAGCATAATAACCCCCACAAACAACAATCAAGACTAGCAATTTACACACATGAGATTGCTACAAATAACTCAACTATGCTAAAAATAAATAACAAAAAATTAAACCAGTAAACTACATCACATGGATGCTATAAATAAATTGTTTTAAATGAAACAAAAAACCCTAAACCTAGATTCTTCTATTATCTTGAACAAGAGTTTACATCATATGCAACCCTCCCTTCCATGGAGGTAGGGAGGTTACGGTTCCTCCAATCCTCTCTCACACTCTTAAAACCACCTATGAAACCCTTTCACAAGATGAAAGACAACCCCCAAAATCCTTCCTATGTATCCCTCAAAAACCCATTACATGATCCCTAACCCTAACATCATGAGGGATTATTTTAATATTTTTCCTAAAAATATCTTCCAACACATTTTCCCTCCATCAAAAATTCAAATTTATTTCATTTACATTACATGTCATTTTCATTTTCATTTTGCATTGACATTTCATTTACATTTTCTTGCTATTTCACATTTACATTTGGATTTTACAATAAAATTACACTAAATTTCCAAAATTAACCCAAAGTTTCACTCGGTCTCCAACAGGCTCTCGGCACAAAATCTTCGTTTGTCCTCGAGCCAGCTGTAGGTGGACATCCACGGTGACTTGTGTTGTTATTGCGTGATCCAAATCCTCCTCTGAATGATGAATTAAAAGCTACTACCACACTCTACTCTACTCTGCACATCCTCTTTGCACACTTCTTCCTTTTTAGGCATCCCAACCTCCTGCTCACAAGACCCCATCTCTCTTCTCCTACTATGGGCATCCCAGCCTCCTCTGCTTGTAAGACCTTACTCTTCTCTTCTCTATTATATCCACTACAACTTTCACTCATCTCTCTAACACTCTCCCTTATTCTAGTCTTTGTCTGTTGCATTTCATCGGATACTCTATTCGTTGTCACTTGTTGGTGTTGTTGGGTTTCTTTGCTTATGTTGGCCTAGGGTCTTTTTCATAAAAAATTGTCTCTGTTTCTACATTTTTTACTTCTACGAGGCAACTAAAAGTATAGAATTCTAATTTGTTTGTGTAGGAAAATTTAACATCACTTGGTGGGGGTCTTAAATAATACTTCCCATATATCTACCCCAGATCCCATTTCAGTGTTTAATAATCCAAATTGGGTTGTACCTCCCCTGACACAATTCATTACACAATGTACAACCAAGAAACTAGTGTTCTTCTTGAAGTTTGTCACAAGGTTACCCCCGCTTAGACCCACAGTATGCATAAAAATGCATAAACACATCTGTCCGAGGTATTTAACTCACAAAGGAGTCAAATCTTCAACCATTAAATGGTTAAGGCCTCTTTATCCATTCCTTTATATCAGAACTCAATCACCCTGCCTAATACCTCATATCAGAACTTTATCAACCTTCGAACCTTCTTATAAGACTTTTATTAAATCCTTTCATTAATCCCTCCTATCAGGACCTTTAAACCCTCATAACCCCTTTAATGCCCGCATATATGTAACCTTTCCTCTTTAACCATTGGTTATATATATATTTAACCCACAAAACCTTTTATTCAGCGCTATTTCCTTATAAAACCATTTACAAAGGAAAACCTCGCAAAACATACCTTTTTTCTGGCTCAGTACGACCTTTGCACAGATCCTGAGGTTAGCTTTATTGCAATCACAATTGGGTATCAGCTCCTCCATGGTTTTTCATTAACACCAGCTCTATCGCATCTAATATGCGATAATGTGCTAGAACCTAGATTTGCCTCAGGCTGAAAAGGCAAGGTTCTAGGTCCACATCAAACCACACTTAGCCTCGTAGCTAGCCCTACGAGGATAGGAGAGGGCTCTCTCCGGGTCAATCTCAGCAAAAGATAATCAGATGGGGCTTGAGATGATTGATTTAACAACTAATATTAGGCTAGGTATGAAGTGCAAGGTTTTGATTTGATTTTTGGGGGTTTTTGTTGGAAAAAGGGACATGCAAATTTTGGGTCCAGGGATGAGGCCTAGTTTTTGCAGAGTTATGATTGGGGCAAGGAAGGAAATCATTTTGACGCTTTTGATTGAATGAATGGATGGATCGGAGTAGTGAGGTTCTAAGGAGGGCAAGAGGGTCTCAAGATTCCTCCTCAAACAGATGAAAACATGTAGAATTAAACAAAATTTCAAGGCAGAGCATAGCAGTCCAATGAATTCTACCTTAATCACTCATTTGTTTAATTGTAGAAGAAAAGAGAAGGGAAAATGATACACATAAACATCAATGAACTTACAAATACATAGAGAAAAACACCATCAAAACATAGAGCCACATGGATCCCAACAAGTGCTGCAAAACCTTGGTCTTTCCTTTGCCAAAATTGCAGAAATGAAATGTACAATAGAGTGCCAAGCAATTCCCAGTATCCAAAATTATACAAAAATCCAACCCCTACACTATGAAATTCATAAAATATATACATTTTCTCATCCTTGTACTAAGGGATTGAGCTCAACCATTTTCTTCAAAATAGAATTAGTTACATTAAACTTGGGCCGAATTTCTGAAAATAGGTGTTGAAGATGAACTCGTATCTCCTAAACCATAGCACCTGTTACAAAAATTAAAGAGGTTTTTGTATATAAGGTCATTTTGGAGAAAAACCTCTCTCAAATTTGGGAAATTCGTTTCCAGTAGCTCGAAATATGTTCCACAAAATCATCTCTAAAACAGAAAATCATTAAAAATTTAAATCTGTGAAAATGAGCTGTAAATATCTAGTCACATATCCCAATCCATGACACCTGTGAAAAAAATGAAAGATTTTTTTGTTATATGGCTCGTGATTAACAAAAAAATCCTTGGGTTTTGCAAAATTACTTTCCATTTGCTGTAAAATTGCCCCGCACTAAAATGACTAAAACAGTAAAAAAATATGAAAATTTTGCTTTGTTTAAATGTAGGCTCCAAATATCACTGTATATCTCCCACATAGTAGCACCTGTGAATGAACTGAAGGAGGTTTTTGTTTTTTGGTATGTGATAAACAGAAACCTCTTTCACTTTTGAAAAATTCCTTACCATTCTTTTAGAAACTGATTTTGAACTAAACTTTTCATTGTGTGCAGCAACTGACCTCAAAACATGCATAACCAAGAATCACTCATTCATTTCTTCTAATCCAGGAACCGGTTACGGGACTGTGATATACCATTGGAAATATTTTTTTGAGCTTCTTCTGATGGACACACTTGAGACATGTTTTGTGCTGAACATCATGTGAAAAACATCTAACAAAACCAGACATAGTAAGAGCTCATGTTGATCCCTAGTGATAGGTTGCGAAGACTAGAACTAACATAATGCACTATCGGATCTCAATTATTATTAATTGTGCCTCAATAATTTATCGGGTTTGCCTTATCACATTTCATCTGAACTTTTCTCTACAAAGGAAATACACGGAACGCTGCTCCCAAAGCTTAAGACCAGAACTCAAATAAAATTGAGTCCGACTTTATAAGCTTTCGGGTCTGCGCCTTTCAACCATGGCAGAAGCACTCCTCCTTCCTCCCGCTAATATTTGATTAAATCAATCAACACCGTCCATTTCCTTACCTGATCCAACAGTTTGCATTGGTTTCGGGTTGACAACACGCATGGGATTTAACTGCTCGATTGGCAGTTTTCCCTTCCTCCCTTGTGCTACGTGTCCTCCACTAAATGGAATTGAATGCTCGACCCTCAATACCACTTATCATTTCTTCTCCACCCGAAATACCACCTAAGGCTTGTGAAACCACCATTCAATGTGTTAACTCCTGCACTTCTTCATATGCGATGATCGTCGATCTACTTCATTGGTCGGTTCCGGTAGATCCTTTAGGTTCCTTTGTTGTTTAATTTGGAATGTTGATCACTAAGATCCAACGGTTACTCTGCGCCAATGCGTCACTTCTCTGCTTGTCCCTTTTACTTAGACTTTATGCTCTTTCTTAGTGTTTGCTGTGGTTATAGGCTTTTCCTTCAAGGGTTCGACTTTTCACTCTTCCACTGTTGAACTCCTCCTGGCTTGATCTTTGTGAATTCTTCACATCGTAGTCTCTACAGAGCTTACTCTGTTCCTCAACTGGATTCAATGACTCATTTATGATTCCTATGAATCATTCCATCCCTCTCTGTGTCCTTCAGAATTATGTCTGCAACCCTATTATAGAACATACGAATTCACAAGTAATTCATTCATGAAATACTCCTCAACACACTAACACAGTCAGGAATAAACATATATCTATCTATCTATATATATATATATATATATATATATATATATATATATATATATATATATATATATATATATAAACTGTCAATTACATATCTGAGACTCTATGTCTTGCACAGGCATGTTCTTCATTATCATGGCCACTTCCTGTACTCTGCCCGTAGGTTTACATTTATGCTAGAAAGTTCTATTGAACTGATCCTGGTTTGACTCCTAGATCTATTGAACTGACTCCTAAATCCTCTATCCTCTACGTCCACTTCTAATCTCCATTTAATTCCTAAGAGCTCTCCTTAGTTCCTCAAATCATGGAACTACTTAAAGAGTCCTAATTGACTTTAGACTCTTTTGTCATTATTTCCCACTCATGTTCTCATTTATTTGAGAGCATTTACAACTTCCTCTCATTATCTAATTAATTTCTAATCTATGCACTCAAAAGCCTAATATTACATTAATTTATCACTTAGGAATCCAACTTCCTAAAATACATGACCCCCTATGTCTACTTAATTACAATGATTTTCTCTTGGGTTGAATGCTCCTACATCAGACTCTCAAAGTAGAAAATATTCATGATCTCATGATCATCTGTCTTTTGATCTTTGTCTTCCTATATCCCATACTTTGTTTTGTAACTGCCCCAATGTCTTTTTCCTTTGTTGTTGTTGCACTTCTGCTATCTTCTGCTCCATCTTCTTCTTCTTGTCAATCAAGTTCAAGTTCTGATTGATCTTTCTTCCCGCTGCTACCATTTTCCTCCATTTGGACTGCATCATCATCAGTTGCCACATTTCTTCAATATCTATCTCTAGTACATCTTTGGACTGGTCCATATTCTGCTTCTTACTTCTTCCTCTTTCTCTTTGCTCCATGTTGTTGCTGTTGTCCACTAGTTCTTCAATCTACTGTTCTTCTTCTTGTTCTGTTATTCTTGCTCCAACTTTTGCTTTGCTTACTCCAACTTTTGCTTTGCTTGCTATGCTGACTGCCTCCCTATCATCCTTACCCTCTTTCATGATTACCTCTTTCTATATTAAATCATGATTGTCTAGCACTCTCTCCAGCAATTTAGCATCTTTGTTCCATGGATTGAATTCTTCCACAAAATCTTCTTCTTTCATCTTTATTTGGCTGCTCATTTGTGCCAAATTTCGTTCAGCATCTGCAAGAAAACCTCCACTCACAAAACACTTGTTAAAATTAAAAACATAAGTCTTTTGTGCCTTATCTTCCTTTGGCAACAATTCAGTTTGCTGCTCCATTTATTTCTCCTCTGTTAGCACATTAGTATGCTGATTTGAATTCTCAAAAGAACTCATGAGACTATCAACTAGTCTCTCCTCCACATCATTTGTTCCAATGATGTCTTCCTGCCCTTGTCCATTTTACTGAACTCCTTTTTCTGCAATCATATTGTCATACTCTGAATTTTCAAGCAAATATTCCAACAATGCAATTTCTTCGTGACACTTTGCAAGTATTTCATCATCACTTCCAATCCTAATTTCTTTCTGTTGCAATAATTCACTACTCTCATTTAAGAGACATTCTTCATCCTCCTTTACTCCAGAGTTTTTATCTTCTAAAAATTACTTCTCCATACTTCTGATAGCTTCAAAATATTATTTATCCTCTACAAAACACTTGTTTATTAGTGTTCTTCCCCCCAAGGTTAAATCCTTTGCATAGGTTCCTTCATTCTTAACATCCTTTAGTAGATGTTCTTCTTCCTCTACAACTTCCATGGCTATTTCCACTGTGCCTATCATCATAGTGAACTGATGATCCTTTACTATGTTTTCAGTGAACATAGTCTCTTCTTCAAGCTTGCCTTTAATCTCTTGTTGTTTATCTTCTCCAAGAGCTATCCTTGTCTCACCATTTGCCTTATCATTCTCCTTTATGACAACTTTTATAGACTCATCCATATACTTTTCCTTTTGTATGCAGTCAAATTCTTCTTCTTTTGAGAAGTTTTCTTTGTCACCTTTTACTTCTAGATCTTCATCTACTTTGAAGATATCTTCAAAAGGCTGCTTTTCTCCTGCAATATCTGCCATCATACACAAACTATTAGTTTTAAAAATATAAGACTCTGTGGTCTCACTTGATGGTTCAGCCATCATATCTCCTTGTTGTTCTAAATCCTTCATATGATTCAAAAATTCTTTGATTGTCTCCTCTTTAATCTCTTCAAGCCCTTCACTTGGTTTCTTGATATCTTTCTCCAACTGCATATGAGACCTATCTATCTCATCTTCTTCCAAAACATAATTTAGATTCTGCTTGTCTTCTTTCTCCTTTATGACAATATCAACAAATTGTCCTTCTTTACATGTTTCACTTGCAAACATACACAAATTGTTAGATTTAAAATCATGTGACCCTTTGGCCTCACTTGAAGTTTCAGTCTTCAAGTCTTCATCTTCACTTTCTCCCAGAATTTCTCCCTATTCTGGTTCACAAATGTACTCTTCCATTTCCAACTCAGCTTCCTTGAGTTTTTCCATCAACCACCTTACTTGCCTCTGTTGTAGCCTTCTCTGCAACTTATGCCACTTCACTGGCTTCTTCCTCAAGACCCAACCTAGTCTCTGGCTTTCCTCTAGTATCCTCCTTAATGCATCGAGTTGTTCTTTTAACTCTGCAATCTCCTTGTCAATTTCCTCTTGACTTATCCTCTTGCCATTTTCTTTAGCATCCTCTTTCTTCATCTTTCTTTTGCTGTGGCTTCTCATTGAACCTTTGCTATGACTATTAGTATTCATCTTCTCCTCCTCTTCCTTCATGAGCTCCTCACTCATCTGCAACAAGCCTCTGCAACAACTAGTCCTCCTCGCTGCAATCTTACCTCACTAAGCTCTCCTCACTCAGTATTTTGGTAAGCACGGGTCCTCTATCTAGAACCTCCTCTTGAGAAACACCTTTGCTCCTTCTAGGCTTCTGCAATCTCTCACTCTCTCTTGAGAACACTTTAGTTGTCCTCTCTGTCCAATCTCTTGTTGGATTCTTCAGGTTCACTGCCACTTCTCCATCAGAGTATTTTCCTTACTCTATCTTCAAGAACACATCTGGTTCTCCTCTCACAGCTTCTCTTGCTATCACTTGTGCATTAGTGTAAAAACACACATTCTCAATTTAAAACAAAACATATTACCTCACTTTCAAGATCTCAGCATGATCTTGTTTCACCATTCCACCTGTACTTTGAATGGATTGTCCTCTATTTCTTGCATCTGCAAGTTCTACTACACATCACCTCTGTGTGCCTTCCTTCTGTCAAATTAGGATCTGATCCTTCCTTTCCTGCATAAACACCTTAACACATAACTCTTCTTTTAATTCTTTCACATAGAATTTCTCTGTTATGTTAAACCCCAATGGTTTTAGTTACAACTCACTCTGATACCAAAATGATGTAGGGTTACCCCCGCTTATACCCACAATATGCATAGAAATGCATAAACACATCTATCCTAGGTATTTAACTCACAAAGGAGTCAAATATTCAACCATCAAATGGTTAAGGCCTCTTTATCCGTTCCTATATATCGGAACTCAATCACCTCGCCTAATACCTCCTATTGGAACTTTATCAACCCTCGAGCTTTCTTATAAGACTTTGATTAAAGCCTTTCATTAATGCTTCCTATTAGGACATTTAAACCTTCATAAACCCTTTAACACTCACATATATGTAACCTTTCCCCTTTAACGATTGGTTATATATATATTTAACCCACATAACCTTTTATTCAGCGCTATTTCCTTATAAAACCATTTACAAAGGAAAACCTCGCAAAACATACCTTTTTTCCAGCTCGGTACGACCTCTACATAGATCTCGAGGTTACCTTTATCGTAATTGCAATTGGGTATTGGTTCCTCCGTGGTTTTTCATTAACATCGGCTCTATTGCATTTGATATGCGATAATGCACTACTGGATCTCAATTATTATTAACTGCGCCTTAATATTTTATTGGGTCAGCCTTATCGCATTTCCTACGAACTTCGCTTTACAAAGGAAATACATGGAACATCGCTCCCAAAGCTTAAGACCAAAACTCAAATAAAATTGAGTCCACCTCTATAAGATTTTGAGTCTACGCCTTTCAACCATGGCCGAAGCGCTCCTCCTTCCTCCCACTGATCTCCAATTAAATCAATCACTGCCATCCATTTCCTTACCTGATCCATGGTTTACATTGGTTTCGGGTTGACAACAAGCATGGGATTTAACCACCCAATAGGCGGTTTTCCCTTCCTCCCTTGTGCTACGTGTCCTCCAGTGAATGGGATCAGATGCTCAACCCTCAATACCACTTACTGTTTCTTCACCACCCGAAATACCAGTTAAGGCTTGTCAAACCACCTTTCATTGTGTTAACTCCTACGCTTCTTCACATGCGATGACCATCGATCTACTTCATCGGTCGGTTCCGATAGATCCTTTAGGTTCCTCTGTTGTTTAATCTAGACCGTTGATCACTGAGATCCAATGGTTACTCTGCGCCAACACCTCACTTCTCTGCTCATCCCTTTTACTTAGACTTTACGCTATTTCTTAGTGTTTGTTGTCGTTATGGGCTTTTCCTTCAAGGGTTTTACTTTTCACTCTTCCACTATTCAACTCCTCCTGGGCTTGATATTTGCAAATTCTTCACATTGTAGTGTCTACAAAGCTTACTCTGTTCCTCAACTGTATTCAATGACCCATTTATGATTCCTCTGAATCGTTCCATCTCTATCTGTGTCCTTTAGAATCCTTCCTGCAACCCTATTATAGAACCTACGAATTCAAAAGTAATTCATTCATGAAATACTCTTCAACACACTGACACAGTCAGGAATAAACATCTATATATATAAATATAAATAGTCAGTTACATATCTAAGACTCTATGTCTTGCACAGGCTTGTTCTTCAATATCGTGGCCTCCTCTTGTACTCTACCTGTAGGCTTACATTTATGCCAGAAATTTCTGTTGAACTGATCCTGGTTTGACTCCTAGATCTATTGAATTGACTCCTAAATCTGTTATCCTCTACGTCCATTCCTAATCTTCATTTAATTCCTAAGATCTCTCCTTAGTTCCTCGAATCATGGAACTACTTAAATAGTCCTAATTGACTTTAGACTCTCTTTTCATTATTGCCCACTTATGTTCTCATTTATTTGAGACATTTACAACTTCCTCTCATTATCTAATTAATTTCTATTCTATGCACTTAAAAGCCTAATATTACATTAATCTATCACTTAGGAATCCAACTTCCTAAAATACATGACCCACTATGTCTACTTAATTACAGTGATTTTCTCTTGGGTTGAATGATCCTGCATCAAAGTTGCAGGCTGACCAGGCCCACAACCTCCCTCATACCATAAGTTCGTCCACCTGGGCATTTGTCCATCATTGCTACCACTTGTATGGAGATAGGTACCAGGATTTTCTTGACTAGTGCACATTGTTGGAGACACTCTCGCTAGGAGGTCCACAAGAGGGAAAATAAAAACTTAAAATACAAGAACAAGATAATTTGATAGATGATCACTCACACAACTACAAAATCCCAGAAAGTGCTACCTTGACTATGGTGGCAACACAGATAGTGTTGTCACCACCAGCGTTGTCACTGATAGTGTTTTCACTATTAGTTTTGTCACTACACATCGACAATACTATGCACTAAAATACCACACACCATCAATATTGCGAATAAACAATGCAAAAACACAAATTACAAGATTTCCGATAACAGAATCCAACACTGCGAAAGCACAACTACTACGGGAAACAACCCAAACAACTACAAATGACCAGGGTTTGCTACTACTAATTAAACCCACTAAACCAAAATTATTCACATAATGTTGTTGTACTTTAAAATTGATCTCAAACACAAAAACTAGTTGTAGAAATGCACAGAAAGAAGAATAATACTTACAACATAATGTACATACAGTTGCATAAAACCAACAAGCTATATTTCACAAGTTGTTGTACAAAACACATAGGAAATCATTGTAGATCATAAGCATAAACACCTCCATGAACAACAACCAAGACCAACAATTTACATACACAAGATTGCTGCAAATAACTCATAACTGTTGAAAATAAATGTTGTTGAACTCACACATACATCTGCTGCAAATAAAACCACTGCTGCACATAACCAGAAATTGTTGCAAGTACTAGGAACAAGCTAGAAATAAACACATAATATTGCAAATAACTAACAACAAAATAAACCAGTAAACTACATCACATGGTTGTTGTAAATAACAATTTGTAAATGAAACACAAAACCCTAAACCCATATTCTTCTGTTAACTTGAACAAGGATTTACATCATATGCGTCCATCCATGCCATGGAAGTAGGGAGGTTTCAGTGCCTCCGAGCCTCTCACCCACTCCAAAAACCACCTACGCAACCCTTTGAAAACACAAAATATAGCCCCCAAAATCACTCCTACGTTCCCTCAAAAACCCATTACATGATCCCTAACCCTAATATCATGAGGGATTATTTTAATATTTTTCCTAAAAATATCTTCCAACACCTTTTCCCTCCATGAAAAATTCAAATTTATTTCATTTACATCACATGTCATTTGCATTTTCATTTTGCATTAACATTTTATTTACATTTTCTTGCAATTTCACCTTTACATTTGGATTTTACAATTACATTTACATTAAATTTCCAAAATTAACCCAAAGGTGCACTTGGGATCCGACAGGTCCTAACGTTCCTATATTACACGAGACTTGGGTACACCCCCTGTTAGCTCGTCTATAACTCTAATGTTGCAGAGAATCAATCGGTTCATCCAGGCCTATAAGAGGGTGAGCCCATAGAGTGACATCCTACATGCCATACAAAGGATTAGGAGTTAGGACGTTAGAGGCACAAATGATTGGGAGGAAGTGAAAGATACCACTGAGGACATTGATGTGCATGGGTAGTTGTTTGACATCCGTTTGGGCCATGCTAGACATCATGGTCTTGTTCCACTCAAATATTTTAGGAATGTTGATGCAACTTCTTTTGTTTATCATCATTTCATTAGATCTTGGGGCCAGTTCCCCCTCCATGGCTAGGCCCCTCTTTACTTTGATGGGCAGTTGACATTGTTAGGTTAGAAGGTGACATCAAGTGCATTCGAATTAATGTCAACTGGGCTAGAATTGATGTTGGATTCATAGTATGTGTTGTAGCTTGTTTTACTTTTATCTGTGTTTAGAAGAAAATGTATATGTATCTGAAAAAAAAAAAAAAAATTCAAAAGAAAAAGAAAAGAAAAACAAAAATTTTGATGTTAAATAATTAATGTATGATGGTGGATTAAACTGCATTACTTAAATCTTAATGTAGAATTAAGTGTAAAGAAGGTGGGTCCCTATTCGGCAATAACAAAGTCAGATTTTAAATGTCGAGAAAGTCTTTGAGTGTGATGAGGAATGGTAGTGGGGCCCGTTGGATGGGGCAAACTCGATGGTGCTACATGCCCGATGATTATCTCTCCTGACCCCCTCGTAAAGGCTTTTCAACATCTACTCTGAGCATAGATCAATGACTCATAATTGTTGCGGAGGGACTCCATCGAGTTTCTTCCATACGGGAGTATACCCCCGCATTACATCGAAAAGTGAGTGTGTTATGTCGGGAGGTGAACAAGATTATAATTTGTCTGTTCTTCCATTACATAATCACCACTTCTCATCATACCCTTCCACCACCTCATCATCCATGTGAACCATCACATCATCTGTCTTGTCGCCAACTCATTAATTCAAGTTTCCCATGATTTTCATTAATTCTATTTTGCCACTCGTTGCTCCGTTTCTGCTATAAACCTCGTTCTATTATTCATTTTATTCACAACTTTCCTCTGCTCCTACTTCCGTGGACTCAATTGTATAGGTTGTAGCTCCAGTGAGTATCACTCACCACTATTCAGATATTTATGCAAATTCTTAGCATCCAAAAGTATCAAAATGTCGAAGAAAGTTGCCTTAATAGGTTTCAATTTCCATATTCCATTGATGGATACATAAAGATACATTTTCAACTCACTTTTCCCCACTGATTATATATAAATTTATCATCAATTATGATTAAGCAAACTGAGTCTCCTGTATATGCTACTACTATAAGGTTATGGGTTTTAGCTACCATGATTCCTCAAACCCATCTGATTTTAGAATTTATATATTGGTTCGTCTCTGCCCTTTATCCTCAAAAATGTTTTGTTATGAACTCATTAGGTGAAAATGTATTTCAAGTGTCTGACTTGTTAACTCAGCAAGCTTTATGTTTTCCATCTGTAAGTTCTTACACCCCCTTTTTGGAAGAGGCTATGCTTTCTACTTTTTAAGATTTGTCTACTTCTAATTATGCTCAGTTGGATTTCATTTTAATGCCTACCTGGAAGCATATGCCTATGGAGCCTACTCATTTTCCTTTGGATAGTTTTACTGAAGAAGTTAGACCTGTCCTACAAATTCTAGCTAAAGTTTTAGGAAGGGAGGATACAAATACCGTGGAGAAAGCCATTTTAGGAATGTTTAGTTTGATGATGAGCCTACAAATAGTTTTTGGCATACCTGTTTTTTGGGATAAAATGGTTAATTCCCAATTGAAAAATCTTCCTCAAACTGGTTTCTTCAGATATCCTTCTCTTGTTACTTACCTCTTTTTGTACACTCATGTTGAAATATTCATGCACCTAGGGTTGAATATCATGGAATCTCATAATAACAAGTAGTCATTAGTATTTTGGACTAATGTGGTAAGAAGTACTGCAAATAACCAAGGTTTAATGTACTTTGTTACTTCTTTTCTATCAGTTGTTTACTCAATATTAAACAGTTATCCTCCACCTTGCTTTCTACCAAAAGCTCAACTTTTCCTTCGACTCTGTAAAGATGTCAAATTTGGTGATTGGTTTTAGTTTGAACATTATTTAGAGATTAGAATATATGGTGCAGAAGTTGGCCGTTACATGCTCCCAAATTTTGTGCCAATGAGACTATTTTCATTAGAGTTCATTAGGAAACGTTTGAATGTGGATCAAGTATATTTTGTGCCAGTAAAGAAGGGGCATTTATTTAAATTTCCAAAGACAGTGGGACCTTTCATTGTGAATAACAAGAAAGATGCAAGAGAAGTGCATAAAGCAGTTGAAGATATGAATTTGTAGATGGGTGAAAAGTGGGCATATGATCCACATCATATCATTTCAAGCAGGAGGGTGGAAAATTATTATGCTCCCTTTATACATGAGGCTCAACTAGAGGTGGAGAAATTAGCCAATGGAGGAAAAATTTGTTTGAATGGAGGAGTGGAAGTTGAAACTCATCAAAGTGAAAAGAATTTAAAGAGAGGCAGTGCAGATGTGATTGATCTAGAAGAGGAAACAAGCAAAAGTTATAAAAAAACTAAACTATCTGAAGGTGGCAACTCATCATCTGCATTAGGTTTTCAGCTACAATTGGGTGACGTTGTTTGTACACCATCGTCTCCTATTCCAAAAGAGACTAGCCAAAGCTCCGTGTCAATGATAAAGCAATTTTATTCTCAGATTGAAGAAAGAAACATGAATGTTAAAGAAAGCATGGAATCCCAGTTGCAGGCTCAATTTATCTCATATTATCAGAAAAGTCTACTTTCTGCTATGGATTTGGAGAGGAATCAGCTCAAACTAGCTTTCTCTCACCTTTCTACTTTATATGATTCTTCTTCACCAGGTGTTACACAAAAATATTGTCACCATGATTATTTGCAGTCAGTATGGGTCTATCCTCACTTGTACTGTCCTCCTAAGCAAGTCTCAGACCTCAGCTCTTCAAATCAAGCTTTGGAAATGGGAGAAAGATATTAAAAAACAATGAAACTCTGGTTCCACACTTTCTCTCACTGTCACCTGCAGTCCCGCACCTTCTGTGTACAAAAATTACGGGCCTGCCCGCTCTGTCCCTAACGGTGTAGGTGCGGACCCCTGTGAAAGTCAAAAGGCGCAATTTTTATCTTTAAAAACTCACTTTGGGTTAATTCTAGAGGTTTCTAGAAGGAATTTTGACGTGGATTGTTTGCTCTGAGGTGGTTCATGCATCCCAAAAGAAAAGGAGCTAATCCCTTGATGAGAGGAGCTATCCCTTTGAAGGAGGACCTAGTAACCTCCCTCCATGGAACTATAAATATAGGCATTGGGCTGGTTGCTGGGGAGGTTAGAAGCTGAACATTTTTGAGGGTAAATGCTGGTGAAATCAAGACTTCCTAGTTGAGCTTAAGAGGGGAGATCACACATCTTTTTGGCTTCATTAGGGAGTGAGTGAAACTTGTCAAAGTAGAGTAGACTTCTTGCTGGACCCTGGGAGGAGCTTGTACAGCGTCAAGGCAAAGGTTGTAAATTTCTTCTTCTTTTGAATTAATACAATCAAACTCATTTTTCTCAACAAGTATCTTATGTTATTTGTTTCATGGACTCCTTGACTTTCATGTTAAATATGTTTTATGCAATTGGATTTTTAGGTGCTATTTAATTTGTTTGCTTTGTTTGTGTTTGCAGATTCACGAAAAGGAGCTCATTTGGATCAAAGGAGCGAGGGCACCCACAAGCTTGCGTTGGACCTAAGGTAGGCCCTAAAAACACTTGTTTGCTATTGTTTATCAAAGCATATTTAGAGAAAGATAGTGTCTGGTTGGTCTACTTGTCATTAGGTCTTCTTTAGATTCTAGGAAGGTCTATCTTGTCCGCAAGATCGACTTATTCCGTGTGACAAAATGGCGACTCCGCTGGGGACTTGATTGTTTTCCTTGTTTTTACTTTGACTTGAGAAACTCTATTTTTGTTTCTGTTTTTGGCTTGTTGTGTGTAAAATTGGGTAGATTTTGTAGATGCAGGATTATTTTTCATTTTTCATAGCTTTGGGAGAGGACCTCACCCTAGCCGTTTGACACAGTGTGTAACTATCCGCATCTTGGCTTTTAGCATAGAGCGGGACCGCACCTGTGCCGACTGTGGGCTTGCGGACCCTGTCAAAATTTTGAAAACCCTAAGATTTCCTTTGTTAGTCAGCTTAGTTTGTGTTTAGAAATTGTTATCCACTGCCCATACCTGCATATAACTTGTCATAAGCTTTCCTTGGACTGATTTCGTTAGTGTTAGGGTTTTAGGTGGAATTCCTAGGAGTTTTGCTTGTTGGGTTTGTTTTTCATTTTGGTTGTGTAGTTGCTTTGAGCTTAGAAGCTGTAGGGACTTCAGATCACCTTAGTGTCTACCAGCCTTCTTATGAGTCTAACCATTTATGAAATCTCCCCTTGTTTGAGGAATCCGCTTTGAGTTTTCTCTTTACAAAACTTCGAAAAGCTTGTGTTTGAAAGTTTGGATTTTCATTTTCAAAAAGAAAACAAAATTGGTTGTTCTTGACTTATTTGTGATTCTGCATAAATTAGTCCTTAGCTTACATCTAGTTAAGTAAAACATCCTTTAAAAAGGCTTTTAGTAGGCTTTGACTTCAAATAGGTTTTTATAGTTTGTAGATCTCAAAGTTAGTCATTTTCATAGTTTTGAGTGTTTTAATAAAAAATATAAAAATCTCTTTTGGAAAAAGTTTGTTTTGTAGTGTTTGAGTGTTTTGAAACGAAAAAGGGAAATTCTTGTGAAATAACTAGTTGTCTCGTTTTGAGTGCTTTGGAAAGGAAAAAGCTCTTCTTTTAATTTGTTTGATTGAGAAAGATTTGTGTTTACAAAGTATTTGCATTCTCAAACTCTTTCTTAGTTTAGAAGTTCATCGAAGAGAAAAAGATTGTTTAGATCATCTTAGGTGCATTTTTAGTGATTTTGAGTCGAGTCTTCATACCACGAGTTTCATCTCCGCACCTTTGGACTTAAACAAAAACCACTAAAATTAACGCTTAAAGTAAAATTCACCTAGTAACATTTTTATTTCTAGGGCTCTGATACACCAACTTAGCTTAGGCTAGTGTCTTGGAGTAGGAGAGTAATTAACTCTCCAAGACAGTAAAAACAAACAAGTAGTTGTATCTTGTGGTAGGGAAGAAATCCAATTGTTGCATTTATGCTCTGGGAAAGCTCCTCTTAAAGGAGAAGAATGAGATCGTGTCCGAACTAGTGTGGGAATCAATCCTTCCTCATTGGGAACGACGCCAGATATTCACGTATTAAAAACGGTAAACCTCAGATTAACCATTGTCGAGGAGCTTGGGGTCACTTGTTGGTAAACCTTGGATTATGTCAAGGAGCCTTCAAGGGGATTGAGCTTGCTACTCTGCCCTTGCGTGCGTATCAGATCGTAGACTGTTCCCCCAGGTGTATTTGTCTCAGTTGGTAACCTTAGTTCTTTAGGATTCTTCCTGAGGTGACAGTGGTGGGAAGATCCCACTATACCTGGAGCAGACGTCGGCTAGACTCACTTGGATTTTCTGGGAGGTTCTATTCACTCGAGACGGTTAAGTGGAGGAACTTGTGCCAGTCTATTCATTAAGCAGGTTGCTGGGGTAACTGTTCCAACCGCCATTTCTATATTGAACTCTACGACGTTGGACTTCATCACCAACTAGTGTTTTCAGTACGGAAAGTTACTGTTTGTGTGTGTTTGATCTCCTAGATTCTTTAGGCATGTGATTCAAATTTGTTTGGTTCTTTAGAGACTTTAGGTGCTTTTCATTGATATTTTACGTTGTTTGCGTGTGAAGTAGTTAAAAGTTTTCAACTGTGGCTGAATTACCAAGACAGTCCCGTAGACTTCGGGGCCAGTCTCCTGAGTTTGTAAACGTGGCTGAGTTATTGAGGAAGTCCCATAGACTTCGGGGCCAACCTCCTCAGGAAGTACCGAGCCATCTCGAAGGCTTGAAAGTCCTTGTAACTCCTAGAGATAGTAGAGTTGGGTCACCTGAGGAAGGAGAATCTTCTTTGATAGTACATCCCGATTTTCAACCGTTAGTAGTAGATTATAATCCACAGTCAGTGTCTGTTTCTGAAATTGCTGGTAGCTTTTCATATACTACTAATATAGGTGAAGAACCCAAAATATCCGAGCCTGAAAGTGAATTTTCTGCTACTCCGACATCGGGGTTTGTTTCTCCAACTTCTAGTGGTCCTGGTTCACCGAGGGTAGAAAGAGTAATGACCCAAGATCTTCCTTATGGACTTATTGCTATTGAAGAACTTGCTCCAGAAGAAGAAGTAGGCATCCCTATCCCTGAAAATCAACCTGTTATTGAACTAAGGGAGCGTGAATCAATTTTTTACAGTCCACCTAGGAGTAGTTCTTGGTATCTTTCTTTGACTAATTTTCTAGAAAACTCAGGGTTAAGTTTTTCACCACCTCGTGCTCCTTATCACCCAACACCTAGGGGTTTTTATACTCCTGTCAATATGGCAGGATAGTCATCCATGTTTACTCAATCGCCCGAATCTTTTTTGTACAACAGTCCTTCTGTTCCCTCCGGGTATCAGTCACTTTCTGGTACTTTTTCAAGAGGAGCATCTCCTCAACCCATTAAGCAAGGGTTATTAACAGGAAACAATGGTACTAAGCTGTTGAGTGTAGAAGACATTATTATGATGTTAGGTTCTATTCCCAATCCTCAACCTCAAGGTGGCCAGTTACCGCCTGGGGGGCCGCCTCAATTAACGCCTGGGGGGCAACCTTAAGGTACACAATTTGCATCTGGGGGGCAACCTCAAGGATAGTACATACCTATAGGACAGTACGTTCCTCAAGGTCAACCCCAGACTCAATATGTACCCCAAGGTCAACCCCAGTATCAATTTATACCTCAAGGTCAACCCCAGTATCAGTATGTGCCTCAAGGGTATCAACCCCAAGGTCAATATTCGAACCATGGTTTCCAACCACCCCAAGGGCAAATGTATGTTCAAGGAATGGGAAATCTACCTTTCAATTATCAATCCTACCCTCAATCCGGTTATGGTCCTCAATATTCTCAACCAGTTATGGGTTAGTACCTCAGAATGAATATAGTGTGGGCTCCATCGCAAACCCAACAGGTGTTGCAGCCAAGTGTACATTTGTCATCTCAAACTGGACAACCCGTAGTTTCTGGTTCACCCCAGCAACCAATCCAGTCTAACATTCAAACTTCTGTACCTTCGGTAGTTTCTCAGCCTGGGCCTAGTACACCTCGTACTCCGCCTCAAACGACTGCTACAACTGCCTCAACATCTGTTCAATCTACCCCACCTACTTCTGGAGTATCGATAGCTCTGGTTTCTACTATTCCTGTATCTACTCCTCAGACATCTTTACCACTATCTGGATCTACGATTCAAACTTCGGTTCAGATGCCTGTAGGGCAACCTGGTTGAAGTACGGTTGTCACAAGTCAACCACAATTCACCTATCAACCATACCAGGGACAGTACCAATTCGGTCCTGCTGTGCAACAGCTAGTTTATCAGTATCAACCGTACCCTAGGTACACTTATCAACAACCTCAAAAACCCCAGTACGTTCCGGTTAATCCTGGTTTTCTGGGAGGATACAATATCCCGAACGCGATTCCTATTCCAAGTTATCCTGGATATGCTCCTCCTAGAGCTAGTCTCATGACCCAGAGTTTTAGGGATCCTAATCGGCAGTTACCGTTTATCGCAAATTTGGACTTACCTGACTTGTCGTGCCTAACGAACGATCCCATTAATTATCTTCCGTTTTGGCCGCCAATGCCGAATAAGTTGCCCAATGACATTCCCAAGTTCAAAGGTAAATTAGGAGAGAACCCGTCGAACCATGTGATGAATTACCACCTCTGGTGTGCGTCTAACTCCATCACAGATGATTCGATCCATCTTAGACTTTTCCAGCGCACTCTAATTGGTCTCGCGGCCAAGTGGTAATTGAGCTACCACGAGGCACTTTTTATAATTTTAGTCAGTTAGAAACCTCGTTTTTAACTCATTTTCAGTTGCCAGTCTGATATGATAATGGCACGGAATTGTTAACTTCGCTAAAACAATCAACATCCACTTACATTTCAGATCATATTCATGAGTGTAGACGTCGACGAAGTTTAGTGAAGGTATTTATTCCGGATCAGATCTTGGATGAGTGGTTTGTAAAATCTTTGTTGCCAAAGATCACTGAAGATGTTGCTAAAGCCAGAGTTGTTACTGAGGAGCAAGTAATTGCTCAAGCACAGTACCTTGACTTGGTTTATACTCAGTCAGGTACGTTACACGAAAAATCCCCGATCTTCCCAAGCAAAATCAAATTGTTGCAGCTCCTTCGGGATCTCATGCCGCCGATGGTATGATTGGTACGGTTAACACTAAAAGTAAGAAGAAGTCTTCCAAGAATTCTTCCCCTATCATAACCTTGCCTGATTCCTCAACAGGAGATTCTTCTGCAGTGATTTCCGCTGATATTCACGTTGTAGAGTCATCTACAGCCAAATCAAAATCCGGTGGGAAGAAGAAAGGATAGAAGAAGAATAAAACGGACAAAAGTTCAAAGGAGAAACCTGAAAAGGCAGAACCCAATTATGAAAAGCACAAACCTCGTTATCCTTGTCTCATTTGTGATGATGAACATTTTACAAGAGAATGCCCTCATCGTGCAGAGGTTGCGAAGATTGTCAAGGGTTTCCAAACTCCTGTTGTTTTGAAGGATCCTTTTCTTGCTCAAGACAGTAAGATGATAGGATTATCCTCGAATGCCAATGAAGAACCCATACTGATGATGTCCCATGTTAGGATTGTGACTCGATCACAAGATTATGGTAGTAAAAGTCCTGTTGATGGTAAAGAAGCAGAATCTTCTCTTTCTAATCCATCAACCTCAGCTCCTGGTTCCGATCCACTACAGATCGAGAAACCTAATCCAGACTTGGTGATCAAACCACCCGCCAAGGTTATACTTCGAAAGTTAGCTTTCAATCCACATGCGAGAGCGGCTCATAACATTGTTGAGGATTTAGCTGTTTCACCCTCAACAATGTCGGCTTTGGAAGTGCTGCAATCATGTCCAGCACAACGTAAATTACTTTTGTCGGCTATAGGAGCTATTGATCTTCAGGACCCGAACCTAATAATCTTCAATCTAGAAAATAGTACACCATGTTTGCCTCATCAAATGGCTTTCCAGATTCTAGTGATAGTCAAAAACATGCCTATTCATCGGACTGTAATTGATGAGGGAGCCTCAACGTGTATTATGTCGATACAGTGTTGGAGATCGCTTGGTTCTCCTTCGCTAAATCAATCCCCGATGATTCTAAAGGCCTTTGATGGCTATGGGTTTCATCCTTTTGGCATTCTACAGGATTTTCCTATAGGGGTTGAAGGAAAAACCGTTAGTCTAGATGTGGAGGTGGTTGATGCCCCTCCAGATTACAACCTTCTCTTGAGTCGAAGTTGGTCTTACGCTATGACAGCGGTCGTTTCATTGGTCTTTCAAGTAATAAAGTTTCCACACAATGGAAATATTGTAACAATAGACCAGCTGGCTTACTTTTCATCCGACCCAGCCTCTTCGGAGAGTATTCAGCATGTTGGTAAAACGACTATCCCATATAAGGATGTTGGAGTAGGATTAGTTAAAGATGCCGGTTTACTGGGAACGTTTCCTTTTGCTCCGATCAACGCATCGTCTTCATTTGCAACCATTCATATTATTACATCAAACACCATTGTTTATGATGATCCTTGGATCATTCCTTCTGAATCTGAGATAGACTCATTTGGTAATGCCATGCCTTTGAGTCCATATGAAATTGCCTATGAAGTCGTGCAGTCGTTTGCCGACCCATGTTCAGCCAAAAATGACTTAATGAATGTGGTCCGTGAGGAATCACTTTTCACATAAACCTTGGACTTAACCACGTTTTCAGAACTTGTTCACTCTCATGAGAAAATTCGTGAAATCCTATGTGTAGATGATTTACCATGGGAAGATCTCCATCACAGATCTTCGTTTTTACCTGAGGATGATCGCTTTGAAAATGATTTCTCATCAATTTTTACAACTGAATATGTCAAGGAACCTCAAAATCCAATGAAACATCCCGATTCAGAGTTAAATTTGGGAAACATCTCTCGAACTATTCCTATTGACATTTCGGTTAAGCCCGGAATTGTTGAGAACATTCATATAGGTGCCTCGTGTACAGATGACGAAATTCAAATATGTAAGGCCCTATTTCAAGAATTCCACGACATGTTTGCCTGGTCCTATGAGGAAATGCCAGGAATTGATCCCACGATTGTTGTTCATGAGATCAAGACTTACCTGGATGCTAAACCCATCCGGCAATGTTTGCGCCAGATTCACCCACGAAAAGCTATTGCAATCAAAGCAGAAGTTGAAAAATTATTGAAAGCAGGTTTCATTTATCCGATCCCATTAATGGATTGGGTATCCAATATTGTTCCAGTTAACAAAAAGCAGGGAACAATAAGAATATGCATCGACTATAGGGACATTAATCGAGCTTGTCCAAAGGACAATTACCCAACTCCCTATATTGATCAAATCATTGATGATTGTGCTGGCAGCGAAATATTTTCCTTTATGGACGGCTTTTCCGGATACAATCAAATCAATATTCTACCTACCGATCAACCAAAAACGACTTTCATTTGTCCATGGGGGACATTTGCTTATTGCAAATTACCTTTTGGGCTTAAGAATGCCGGAGCAATTTTTCAAAGGGCGATGTCTTATGCGTTTCATGACATCAAACACATTGTGCAACAGTATCTCGATGATTTGCCTGCTCATTCATTACATCGAGATGATCACCTCGTCCATTTACGAGCAATCTTTATGAGGTGTAGGCATTATCGTATTCGTTTGAACCCACACAAATGTGTCTTCTGTATAAACGGGTCGATTGCTGAGGTTTGTAGTTTCGAAAGCTGGCATTCGCGTTGATCCCTCAAAGGTCAAAGCTATCATCAAATTGCCTCCTCCTTCGAGTCTTCGCCAACTCCAAAGTTTGCAGGGGAAAGCAAACTTTTTACGACGATTCATTCCTAACTATGCCAAGGTTACAAAGGGTTTTACCCGGTTGTTGAAGCAAAATACTCCATTCTATCGGGATGAGATAGCTCAAAAATCTTTTGATGGAATCAAACACGCGTTGACCCATGCACCATTGTTGCATCCTCCCAATTACAACTAGGATTACTTCTTGTATCTCGCCACCTCTCATTCCACCATTGGAATGGTCTTAGTTCAGGAAGATGAATTCAGAATGGAACATGTGATATATTACCTTAGTCGAACTTTAAATCCAACTGAGCTAAAATACTCACATGTGGAGAAATTGGCATTGGCAGCTGTTCAAGCTGTCCAACGTTTTCGTTAGTACATTTTACTACGTAAAACTACAGTAATTTCGGATTGCAACCCTATGATCTACATTTTGACCAAGAAATTGCTAGGGGGCAAGTACTCTAAATGGGTCGTTATCCTACAGGAGTTCGACTTGGAATTTGAGAAATCTAAGTCTAAGAAATCTTTAGTTTTTGCGGAGTTAATGTGTGACTTCTCGCGTGCTGACACGGAAACTGTGGCAGAGGAGCCCATTGCAGACGAATCCTTGTTTCTAATCAGCACTATAGATCCGTGGTATGGGGATATCATCGTTTATCTCCAGACCCAATCCTTTCGGCTAGAAATTTCAAGGTCAGAATGTCGGAAAATTCGATTCCAGTCCCAACAATTTAGGATTATTGGAGATACTCTTTATCGCCGTGGGGCGGACTCTATTTTTCAACGTTGCTTAACTCACGAGGAAGCTGAAAGGGTTCTAAATGAATGTCACTCTGGAGCGTGTGGCGGTCATATGTCTGGGTATGCCACAGCCCAAAAGATATTGTGCGCTGGCTACTTCTGGCCGTGTTTATTTAAATATTGTATTACGGCGGTCCGAAAATGCCACAACTACCAAATTTTTGATCATAAGATGCGTGCTTCACCTGCTCTTCTCCACCCTATAATTGCCGTTGGTCCTTTTGCCAAATGTGGTATCGATTTTATTACATGTAACCCTCACTCGGTCGGGGGGCATGCGTATATCATCCTTGCGGTAGATTATTTTACTAAGTGGGCCGAGGCGATGCCTACATTTGAGGCAGACGACAAGACAACTGTAATTTTCATGTTCAATCATATAATTGCTAGATTTGGTGTCCCGCAAGCGATAATCACTGACCATGGACGTCATTTTCGAAACGTTATGATGACCGAACTTACAGGCCAGCTTGGTTTATGTCACGATAGTTAAACCCCTTATTATCCACAAGCGAATGGTCTGGTTGTATCCATCAACAAAGTTTTAGTTATCATGATCTGACGAATCATTGGGATTCATCGGTTGAATTGGCACAACATGCTATTTTCAGCGCTTTGGGCATACCGAACTTCAGTAAAGACATCAACAGGGTTCACTCCTTTCCAACTAGTCTATGTTTTGGAAGCTGTGTTACCCATTGAATGCAAAATCCCGTCACTGCAAATGGCCATTGAGTTACTTCCAGCCACTTCCAAAGAGGAAAAGTGTTTGCTATACTTGGCTCAATTAGATGAGAATCGACGTGATGCTGCATTGGAAATCGAGACTCACGCAAAACGAATGAAAGCTCAGTATGATCGAAATGTGACCCCTCGAAATTTTTCGGAAGGAGATCTAGTCTTAGTTTATGATCAAGCTAATGATAAATTAGGTGCTGGAAAATTCGTTCCTATGTGGCATGGTCCCTATGTTGTCAAGCGAAAGCTAGCCAAAGGGGCCTATGAATTGGTAGACTTTGACGGGGACTCTTTGGGTAAACCCAGAAATGGCCTTTACTTGAAGAGGTATTATGCTTAAAAGAATGGGTATGGAGATTTAGTTAGGATAGTTTTTTCTTTCTAGCTAGTGTGTTTTAGTTTAAACAGTGTGCTTAGCTTAGAGAGTGTTTTTCGTCATTATTCCTACTTATCTTGGTTTTACTCTTGATATTGCAGATGTCGATGCCTCTCCAAACATACATTGGTTTCGCTGATGGTGCTTGTCGTAATACACGGAACATCTCTTCCGCAGCTTGGGTTATCTATTCGCCCTCTGACGAGTTAGTATCTATGCATGGGGTAAGCCTCGGTCAAACAACAAACAACATTACCAAGTATAGTGCAGTGATTGAGTTATTATCTGAATCTATTTCATTTGGGATTCGGAGTTTGATAATGAGGTTAGATTCTGAACTCATTGTATTATAGCTTAATAGAGTATATGCCATTAGAAATCCAGTGTTATTAAGATTATTTTTGAGAGTGCGTCTCTTGGAATGTGAATTTGATTATATTGAATATCAGCATATTCCAAGGTCTTTAAATACATTAGCAGACGCAATTGCTTCTCGAATGTTAAATAGACATTTGCAATAATCATACATGTAAATTTAAAACCATTCCATAACATGATTTACAAGATAAGTCGGTAATAGTGATATATATAGGAGTGTGTCAAAAAATACATTGTCCTTGATCATAGGTTGAAAAACACCTTATGATCGGCAAAAATGATAAGTACAAAAAATAAAAATGTCACATGTGCCCACAATCGGCGATCATCCTATCAGTGGTGATGATCTCTATAAGAAAACACTGCACGGGCCACCTTGCAAAGGAACCTCCTAAAAGGTCCCAGGACCCCAATCACATAGCACTGAAGTCAACAAGGAATGTCGTCTATAGTGGTCTCAGGAATATCTCCTGTCAAGCGCTCGAGATGACCCTCCAACTCGGCCAAAACCTCTGCTGATTCCTCCTGTGGGGCTGGCGAGGGTGCAACTGGTTGTTTCCTCTCGAAAGGCCGGAGAGCGGCTGGTTGCTGTGAAACCAAATCTGCATTTGAAATTTTTACTATCAGTTTTGAAACGATGGAAAAATAAAAAAAAATTAAAATAGAAAAAAAATGTTGAAAAGGATTTTACCTGACTCATCCCACTGCTCTCCTGGTGGAAGAACCATGTCTGGGTCACCACGAAAATCTATCCCAGCATAAGGGAAGTCCTGAATAGAAAAGACCTGGTTTTCCAGCCATTGGAAATACTCAGGTTTGAATCGAGCAACCTCTATCCTCTCGTCTGAGTGACAGGCAATGACTGCGACCCATCGCATCAGTTTGGGCTCTCGAGGAAGCCCAGCTCCAATAGTAAGGTGATGTGGGATCAGCATAGGAACCCTCTCCAGGGCAAAACTCACGACCAAAGCCCCATAACCAAAGGTATTTAGTCGTCCGTTCTTGGCCCTGGTCAGTTGGCCTTTCACATTGGCCAACACAGCATCGCACTAGTTGAAGATGGTGCCTCGAGAGCAATCAACTGCCATACGCATATGGGATCCGGTGACAACATGTAATGCGGCAGCTCCGCAAAGTCTGGTAACAATGAATGCAATCACCATGAGCTCAGGATAGGATATGGTCTTTATGTCTATCCCTTTGTCTGTAGCCTGGCTGTTGCAGTACTCTAGCCAGAGGCTATCGACAGACTGGCCACCTGGCCTAGTCTCGTGCAGAGTCAAGTCTTCGACTCTCTTAGGCAAACCAGTCAAGAAGTATATGTCCGCCAGCTCGATTTCGAGCTGGTGGCCGCCGATGAAAAAGCACTAGTCCTGTATGCTCCATCTGTCAACCAGCCACTGTAAGAAATCCACCTGAGCCCTCATGCCAAGAATGGCCCAGAATTTGTACAAGCCACACGCCCTCAAAGCATCAAGTGAAGGCTGATGATTCCAAGCGGCAGCATCCACGTCCTCATGCTCTCGTTCGCGCCAATCTAGCATGATGTACTCTCTGCATCAAGCATAAATACAAATTAAATTGCTAGAAATTATTTTGTGTGGTCCATATTTGAGAATTTTTGGGTTAAAAACCCTTGCGGTAGGGACCACACCCTCCGGGTTAGACACAGTGCATGGGACCGCACTTTGTCTACACGGAAGGTGCGGACCCCGAGCTTTTTCCCAATGGAGAAAACGTCGGGGTCCGTAGGCCCGCAATGGTAAACCTGCGGGCCCCCGCACGTTGGTTTTGTGCCTAGAAACCCTCCCAAAAATGAAACAAATGACTAAAACAAAAAATTAAATGGTTAAAAATTAAGAGTGGGATGATGTGGATTACCTGGAGAAGACGGCGTTCGATTCCGACGGTTGGATTTTCCGCAATCTTCACGGGAAGTTTTCTGAGCAAAAGCACTATTTTCTCACCCAAACTCAAATGGTAAAAATGAATTGACAAAGGCCCTTTTTATAAGTTTTTTGAGTAAATAAATTGCAAATTTGTTTATGTTTCACTTTGAAAATGCATTTTGCAACATTTTTATCCATTTCAAACAGGTATGAGTAATGTTTGTTTTTTTGTGCAGAATAACGGATTAGTCAGGTGAAATCTATCATTTTCAACGGAAAAACATGTAGAGTCACCTTTCAGCTCTTTTCTGACTCCTGAAACATGAAAAGATTTCCGAGTGTTTCTTTTAAACTCGTTAAAACGGAATTAAAAGACGGTCCACTTACAGCTCTTTTCCGACCGTAAAAACATGAAAAGATCGTCGGATTTTTGTCGTTTCAAATTCGATATTGGTTATAAAACGACGTGTCATTGATCGCTTTTTTACTTTTTCGGGTCAAGGGCACTAATGATGAAAAGTACTCCTTGGTCATAAAAGATCAAGCGGTTCTCTCAAGTATTATTTTATACCTTTTCGGGCTTGGGAGACACAAATTTACGAAAAAAGTCAACCCTGGAGTCTTCTTAAGTTTTTTCAGACTCTCTAAAATTGAAAAACGTCGAGTTTCTCATATACTGGACTCGTTAAAATTTCACAGTAAAGGACCTGTTCAATTACAAACAGGAACGAACCACTCCTTATTAGGGTTCGAATTTAAACTAAGTTGGACTCATCCAAAGGATGAGCTTATAATCAAGCAAATGTTATCCTCCTCAAGCTTGTCAAAAATAAAGAGGTACTTGCCAGAAATGGTGGGGGAAAAGAGAGAAAAATGAGCCTGTTTGTCATACTTTGTAACCGCTCTTGAACACGACACTTTCATTCTCCTGGGTTGGGAAATCCTTTGCCTAACAGTTGATCAAACCACATTGAAAGTCTTCAGCCGGTTTTTGGGTATTAACTTTGGGTCAATTGTCACCAAACCATTTGTCGTGTCGTTATGTTTTCAAGAGGTCACTGCCAATAAAGCTATTCATCTTCAAAATATCTGTCATCCATATTGACCATCCTTGAGTCAGTCCTTGCAACCAAATTTCTTCAACTTGATCTATGATTTCGTGTTGTGGGCTTACCTACGACGGATCGCTTTCTATCGACATCAGATCATTATCTAGGAAGATGATCTAGGAATCGTTAGTACCTTGAGATCTGCATGCCTCAATGGCAGGTTTCTCGCCTTTGACGACAGTTTACATCATTGACTTTCGATCAAAGGATTACATGACATGTTCGACATCAACACATTTATTCGCATCTCATGGATTGTACTGGGTACTTTGAGAGCCATTGACATCATTGGTGGTTTCTCTCACACTTGTTAACAGTTTACATCATTGACTGGTAATCAAGTGGTTTCTACCATGTTCGACATCAACACATTCATTCGCATGGATAGAATCGTACTATTTCGGGAAGTAGAAATGAAGACCCTGGATCTAGTTTCCATAATCCAGGCTGCGAGGAATTTTGTATTCATTATATAATGGACTATTCATAAACATATGGATGCGTCCATACTGTATCCACATGAGTCTATATTTGTGATGTTTTACAAGATCATTCCTGTATCAAAGCAGTAGTTAGTTTTCTAGTCAGTTTTGACCTGAGTATGGGAATGCCTACCTTAGCGATGATATGATCTCATATATATATCTTGCATTGAATGTTTTTATAGGTTCCAACCGGGCTCTCCATAAGATGATCCTCGAAATGATAAAGTACTTCACTCTTCCTAAATGATATGAAATCCTCATCTACTATAGACTTCACACTTTAGGGGGCAATCTGTTACACAAAAATATCGTCACCATGATTATTTGCAGTCAGTATGGGTCTATCATCACTTGTACTATCCTCCTAAGCAAGTCTCAGACCTCAGCTCTTCAAATCAAGCTTTGGAAATGGGAGAAATATATTAAAAAACAATGAAACTTTGGTTTCGCACTTTCTCTCACTGTCACCTGTGGTCCTGCACCTTCTGTGTACAAAAACTGTGGACCTGCCCGCTCTGTCCCTAACGGTGTAGGTGCGGACCTCTGTGAAAGTCAAAAGGCGCAAGTTTTATCTTTAAAAACTCACTTTGTGTTAATTCTAGAGGTTTCTAGAAGGAATTTTGACGTGGATTGTTCGCTCTGAGGTGGTTCATGCATCCCAAAAGAGAAGGAGCTAATCCCTTGATGAGAGGAGCTATCCCTTTGAAGGAGGGATTTATCCCTTTCAAGGAGGACCTAGTAACCTCCCTCCATGGCACTATAAATACAGGCATTGGGCTGGTTGCTGGGGAGGTTAGAAGCTGAACATTTTTGAGGTTAAATGCTGGTGAAATCAAGACTTCCTAGTTGAGCTTAAGAGGAGAGATCAGACATCTTTTTGGCTTCATTCGGGAGTGAGTGAAACTTGTCAAAGTAGAGGAGACTTCTTGCTGGACCCTGGGAGGAGCTTGTATAGCGTCAAGGCAAAGGTTGTAAAGTTCTTCTTCTTTTGAATTAATACAATCAAACTCATTTTTCTCAACAAGTATCTTATGTTATTTGTTTCATGGACTCCTTGACTTTCATGTTAAATATGTTTTATGCAATTGGCTTTTCAGGTGCTATTTAATTTGTTTTCCATGTTTGTGTTTGCAGATTCGTGAAAAGGAGCTCATTTGGATCAAAGGAGCGAGGGCATCCACAAGCTTGCGTTGGACCTAAGGTAGGCCCTAAAAACAATTGTTTGCTATTGTTTATCAAAGTATATTTAGAGAAAGATAGTGTCTGGTTGGTTTGCTTTTCATTAGGTCTTCTTTAGATTCTAGGAAGGTCTATCTTGTCTGCAAGATCAACTTATTCCGTGTGACACCAAGTTTCAAGAATGTCAATTTCACAGTTGATGCTAGAGAAATCCCTTTTCCTGACAAAATCAATTTGCATAGGCAAATTGGTGAACTAATTTACAATGATTTGAAGAAGTCTTCTTTGGCTACTACCAAAGCTGAAGGTTTTTTAGAAAAAGTGGTTAACCAGTTGAAATTAGAAAAAAAAACTCCAGAGCTTTAACCACTCAGAATGAAGAATTGAACAAGAAGATTGTTATAATTGGGATCAACCCAGAGGACAAAAGTGTTGTTAAAAAGCTATTGTAGTGAGGTGAAAGATAAGTTCAGATTCTAAGGAAGAAATTGAAGATGCCTTCCATTGAAAATCCAATGGTTTTAGAAGTGGCATAGGTAGGAAAAGAGATAGAGGCACTGACTGAGGAGCTCATATAGAGAAATGATGAAATCACCAAGCTAAAAGAAATAAATTATGTTTCACAATAGAAAATTGATTATCATATTTGTACTATTGTAGTACAAGTTGATTCCGAGGACCCAACTGATAAATTGACTAGAGTCATGACTGAATTGCAAATTTCCAGGAATGAGGTGAAGAAACTGCAGATATATTATGAGAGTGCCTTGAAAGTTATAAAATCTATTGAAAGAGAATTGACGATGTCTAAGGAAAATGCTGACAAGTACAAGAATGATTTTCAAGTTTCTCCTCAAGAAATTAAAGAATTAAAGGAGAAGGTGAAGGGGAGTATGTCCCTTATTCAAGCCAAAGAAATTTTATGGAATGAAATCATCCATACTATTGGGAACATCTAGGATTCGTTGTCTATAGTAGAGGAGGAGAAGATCATCATCAGAGACTTGCAAAATATGGTTGTTGCAAATAAACAAAAATTACAACAAAGAGATTAGTTCTCAAAGAAAATGATAGATTTCCTTAATTCAAGATCTTCACAATAGTTAAGGGAATTAGGAATTGAAGATATAACTAAGTATGCGTTCGAAATTAATAAAATGATTGTAAAGAAATGATACAGGTATACAACATAAGAAAAATTAAAAGAAGTCAAGGAAGTTGTAATGAAATATAATACTGATTTTGATAAGAGAACTAGAGCATGTTTTCCCTAATCCTGGGACCAACATGGACATTTATTACCCTGGGAGACATATGAGACTTTGTTGGTGGAGGAAAAAAGAAAAATTGGCTCAACACATGAAAGAACAACAATATTGAAGGGAGAAACCATTGTCAATTATTTGCAAATGGATTTTAAACTTTTATGGTTTATGAGAACTCTTTTTATTGACAAACCTACACATAGCAGAATCACTAACTTCAGAGTGACACACACAAGGTTTGTTAAGAGTCCTAGTTCGAATGTAGCCATGTGGAAAAAGTGCAGAGGATGGATGTCACCAACAATAATGAGTGCAAACGTAGGACCTTCATCCCCACCTCAGTCTCATATTACCAAATGAATCAGTGCCACCTGTCATACAAAATTTTTGTTAAATACTTTTGAATGATGTGTTTTTATTTTTCTTTTAAAAATGTAAAGTGTTACAGGGAAAAGTGTCTATTTAGAACTGCTCTATCCCACTAAGGTGTGATAGCTACCTTAGAAACAAACAGAGAAAAGCTAGTTTTGTATTTCCTTTATGAATTATAGATAGAGAGGAATAGAAAGAACCAACCTGTGTCTTGCGCTAATCCTTTGATTTGATCCCTCTCTTCTTTGATAGTCTCCAACTACCTGCTCACTAGCACGCCCAGCTTCACAAAGTACCTGTAAGATCACAGAAGCATAGCACTATACAAAGACATGGATCTATATTCATAAACAACTTAGGATCAGATTTAAATTGACCATACAAATGTAACAAGCATCAATGATACAAAAGCATGGAGGAGAACTCAAATAGCTTTTATTGATAAACAAGAAAAGATCCAGGAGGAGTTACAACCAGTGGTTCCGACCCAGCATCAACCTCCCAGCAAAAAAGCCCCTCTTCACCTCAAACAAAGCATAGATCACCCAACAATCTAATGTTTGTCTCTAGAAACCAACAACAATTCCTTACAATATGCAAAATTCTAGCCTTTGGATCTATTGGATGAGGGATCCATATATAGATATCTGTAAGGAGGATGAGTCAGCTTGTGATTTGATTAGTGTCTTCTCTCTGTCAGTTCTTGCTTCCACTTGGAGACTGAGGGCCTCTTACTCATCCTTGGTCGAGTTCAGTGAGGCAAGTGTCACAGGAGAAGATTCTGGAAGCTTCCAATGCCTCTCCACCTCGCGAAATGACACTGCCATTTGTCATTTCTCGCCCATCGCACCACACAGAAGGGAGTTTTGAAATGCAACGCACCCTCACAGTGCGTTTGGGTGAGATGCAACACACCTAGCCAGTGGAGCAGCTGCAATGATCCTGTTTTGACCAATTCTGAGCAATTTCTGGTGGAGAAATTCTGGGAGAAGTTGTAATCTGTTGACCTTGTTCCTTTAGGGGTTAGAACAACACTTTTAGGGACTTAGGAGCCCTTGATTTATGGACATTTCATGCTTGGAGTTGTAGGGCACAAAAATGTCTATAACAGTTGCCCCCTAAAGTATGAGGCTGTTAACCTTTTGGTGTCCGGTGAAATGATTTATTATGAGGATCCGAAGTTCTTTCAATGCTGGGAGGAGACCTGTAATAAGATACAATACAATACATTATCTTCATAATATTTTCATGATCTAGCTGAGGCGGGCATTCCCATGCTCAGCTTTATAAATTCATTTTCATGTACATAGGACAGACAACCGTCTGAGTGTAGACTGATGATTCTGATAGAGCCATCATCCTTTTGGTAGGATGATTATCTGTGCTGCAATGCTGTACATTTAATGTCTTTATTTCCATGAATATATATCGTAGCCCGAATGGATGAAACTAGATCCGGGGTCTTCAATCTCGTCTAATCTTCACTCGAAGTACAAGTCGATCCATGTGAGAAATGTTCTGAAGTCGAACATGGAAAGACATCGCTTGATTACCAGTCAATGATGTAAACTGTTAACAAGCGCGAGAGGAATCACCGATAATGATAATGACCCTCAAGGTACTGCAGTGCAATTCACGTGGTGTGAATAAAGGACTTGGCGTCGAACACCATGCCAAATCTTTCGGTCGAAGGCCATTGATGTAAACCTGTCGCCGGAAGTGAGAAACTTGCCATTGAGGCATGCAAGCTTCAAAGCACTGAATGGGGTGTTCCTAGATCAATTTCTTGGATAATGAGCTGATGTTGACAAGAAGCGATCCGTCACAGGAGGGCCTTAATGAATCCCACATCAATGACACGGAAGGGAGCAAATGATTTTGATGGAGGTGAAAACGATCTAGTGATATAAGGTTCAGGGTGGCGGTCATGAAAGAATGGAGTATAATGTATGGTAGTGGGTGAGACACAGGTGACTTCTCTGGATGACTTCTCTTAAACATACCGGCGACACTGATGTGATGGATTGGTAGCATTAACCCCAAATGTGGATGGTATGGTGTGACCATGGTGATGTGACCGGTGAATGAAACAACCCAACCCGACTCGGACACGGAGTGGAAGT
Organism: Pinus tabuliformis; assembly: GCA_031772625.1. NCBI lineage: Eukaryota > Viridiplantae > Streptophyta > Pinopsida > Pinales > Pinaceae > Pinus > Pinus tabuliformis. The sequence goes on from CM062817.1 coordinate 648,374,819, forward strand.
GTCATGTTCAAGAGTGACTTGCTACCAACAAAGTTTCTTTGAGTTTTCTTCCCAATTTTTCCCCAGTCATTGCTGACCAGTACCTCTTTATATTTGTCAAGCTTGAGGAGGATAACATATGCTTTTTCTATAATTTGCCCTTCGGGCAAACCCATCGCTATGTTTTAACGAGCCTAGCAATAGTGAAACTCGTTCTCGTCTAAAGACAAGTTTGTCGCTATTAATCTTTTTAACGAGTTTAACGACAAAGATAACTCGGTCCTTTTCAATTTTAGAGAGTCTGAAAAGGAACGTAAAGATAACTCCAAAATTCCTTTTTCGTCATCTAATCCCTTAAGTCTGAAAAGGTATAAAACAATACAGAAGGGATGAATTTTCGATAGTTTTAACGAGCCGAACAAAACAAGCGCTCGATCTTTTTGTGTAATAATCCCTCAGGTCCAAAAATATTAAAATCTAGAGGAGGGATAGCACTTCCTGTCCCTTTAACGAGCTGGAGAGGCCAATGGCTCGGCAATCTTTTCATATTTTACGAGTCAGTTGAAAAGAGCTTAAAGGAGACTCGTCTTTTGAGGAACAAGTGATAAAACAGGTAGCAGCTGATTCCAGGTAAGGTTTGGAATTATCCAATCACAGAAGTGTCACAAGGATGGCTAGTGAAATCACTCTTCGCAGCTATTCCTCAAAATGGGTAAACAATCAAATGGAGGTGAATGATCGGCCAATGAAAAGTGGAGGTGACGGTGCAAACACAACCAAGGCTTTAATGGCTGAAGTACTACATTCATGATGGTTATTTACCGGGGAATAGTTCATTTTTTAACGAGCTTAAACGCGGGTGGAAACATTTGCTCATGTCTTATGTTTATTTTTTAACGAGCTTGAACTATGTGCTAAAACTGCTCGATGCGGGTTTATTTTTTAACGAGCTTGAACCTTGCGGTAACACTGCTCGATTAATCCAGTCTTGTTATAAGAATGTCTCATATAAAAATGGAAAATTTTAGAGATTTGCCCCACATCCTTTCTTTATGCAAGTTAGGAAACGACCAATCCTATGAGTTTAAAGGGTTAGAGGTCCTAAAAATTTAAAAGATAAATAGTCGCTCTTCGCTTGCATTGCAAAAGGTTTGCATGCCCCCATGTATAAAATAGAGTTTCAAGGTTACCACTTCTTTAGTCCGTTAAAACATTTGTTTTACTGAGAGAGGCCTACCTCTTACAGGTTGCCCAAAGATTGCTCTATTCACAGCGCAAACAAAACACTTCTTTGGCGATGTCTATCGAAAGGAACAAAGGTGAGCAGCGATGCCCGCCAACTCACATAACTTTGACAAGTGAATCTTGTTCTAGAATAACCCCTCTTCCAATCACGGACGGGGGTACAGACTAGTCATATTCTCCCGCGGAAACCTACCCTATACCCAAAGTTTTCCTGCTGAAGCAGACCAGGGTGCATACCCCCTGGGTTTCAGTCATATCCCTCCGAATCACTTGCGCTCATCGAGTGGATGGACTAGAGATTGAGACATTTCTTGTGTGAAAAGACCATTCAGGGATGGTATATGACTATTTGCTCTGTGTGATCCGGGAAATGAAAGCTGGTCCACAAGCTTGACCACTCTTCCTTCGTGCGGAAAACACATTACTCTAAAGAGTGAGGAGACAATTGCTCCCATGCAATAAATATAGTCTCGTCCAAGGAGTAGATTGTAATCCAGGGGTCCTTGAACTACCATTACGTTCATGTGAACTGTTTTCCCTCTCAATGTTATGGGCACATCGGGAAGGATCCCTAACGGTCGACTGGTTCCTTTATCAAAGCCTGTCAGATTTCTCATCTCAGGCAAAAGCGATGGCGAACCAAGCGCTTTCCAAGCAGTTGAGGAAAGGATACTCACAGAAGCCCCCTCATCTATGATGGTACCAGCCATAACCATTATATATATTTGAACAATAATTCGGAATGGTACACTAGCTGGTAAACGGGGTCTGCCTAGTTGATTCCAGTCGAAGGAGACAACTAGTTTGCTTGGAGGTGGGACTGAATAGACGGTCGGGTATGACTCTGACGAACTTCCTTCCTGCGATAAAGGAACGGGTAAATTTCCCCCATGTTCATTGGAGTCTATGCTTATGAAAAGAATTTGGACGGTGTCATCCTTATTCTCTTCAGTGATTGTATCATTTGAAGATGGAACCTCTGAAGGAAAAATTGGGTCAACTTCTGTCTCGACCTTTTGAATTTCGTTTGGTATGGATTCAGATGGTTTATCTTCAATGACAGATGCTTCAGCCGACCACCTGAGCGGGCCAGCCGGATTTTCAACTGGTGACAGACTCGGCAAGAGTTTTTTATATCCAGGAGGAAGTCGTAACGATGAAACCGGACGATCATCCAAAACTCTTTTAGATTCGTCTAAGAAGGGACAACGGTGGACGGCATGATCGCCTTCGCACAGTTTACAAGGAAATCTATATTTTCCTTTTTGTCGTGGGGCTTCACTTTCACTAGTTGACGGTGTGTTTTCAACATGATCATCAGAGGTTGACGACACCGGGTTGTGCAAACGAGGAGACCAGTCCCTTAAGATCCGAGGGATGCAAGGACAATCTCTATGATACTGGTCTCCTTTGCAAATGACACATGGCGATTTAGGCCTGGTCGGTGCAGTGTGTGGATTTTCGTTAAACGACACTCGTTTGCCCCCATTCGCTTTTGGCTCCTTCTTCTTCTTCTCTTTCTTCTTCTTTTCCTTCTTCTCCTTAGGTACTTGAATTTTGGCTTTACCAGCCCCATCAAGCGAAGAGGAAGGAGGAGAGGAAGAATTAGAGGAACTAGAAGGTTGGTGGGTAACTCTGGACTCGTCTATTTGCTTATTCGATTGTTCAGGAATTGTGGTGTTATGAACGACAGAGGTTGAGAAGAGCCATACAGGCAAACGAATTGTCAGTCCTGGAAGCAACAATGTGGCCATATGGGGTGCACCAACATCTCCCCAAGAGGAGAAGGGACTAGGATTTCCGCCAAGGGGAATTCCTTGGTTGGTGGACTCCATTTTCTCAACCCAAGATCAACGTAGGAAAGGGGTAATGAATATTCTGTTTAAAATAAATTTTTAGACGCTTTGACACAACTTGTTTTTTTAGTTTTTAAGAGTCGAGAAGAAACAAAAGATGACTCTAGTCGCCTTCGATTTTTAATGAGCCTGAAGTGACAAGTGCTCAGATGGACCTTTTCCGTTAAGGAGTCTGAAAAGGAACGAAAGGGACTACTCTGGAAGTCTAGGTAGAGGGAGTACCAAACCAATCACAAAACTGCAGAATACTTTTTACGATACGGCAGTCAATCTTCCCGAATGCTGTGTTCAGTGCATTGCGATCGATAGGGCGGTAGATACAGATTCCTATGGATAAAGGATTTAAGCCTATAGGGGTCTCCCAAAATATACTCGACGGTACGTGGGAGCACAAGTCCGTACTGGCACTTATCATTTCAAAGTGGAGGAATCACCCAACCATCAGCGAGAACAACAGTTACCAAGCTTTACGATGCCAGAATACGTCTCTAGCCTAGACCTCTAAATGTTGTGTGTTAAGTTCCAAAGCGTTGTTAGATTCATTGAATTTATTTTATGTTGATCTTGATTATGAAGTTTTCCTTTTGGGTTCACCACGAGATGTAGATGTAATTCCTAAAATGAAATCTAAAGATGATAAACAAACTTTTTATCTCTTTTGTGCAATGAAAATCCTAGCTACTAGGGAAAAGAAAGACAGAATCTTTTCACAAAGAGCAAAGAGCACACTGTAAATGCACTTTCCTAAATCAAGCCAAACAGACTGTCTATATGCAAATGCACATGCATGTATTTGTTTTCGACTTTCTTAGTATTGATGCTAAAAAGAAAGTTGATGTACAAATCTGAATTTCTTTTCAAGCGACAAATATAAACAAGCTCTTTTTCGAAATCAAAAATAGAGATGATTACGACACCTTACGATTTTGAAATGAACACTCGTTCTTGACACTAGAAAATTACAAATTTAGACCAAAGGCAATAGTAACAGGATAATCGACCATCAACAGCAATCAAACTTTCTCCTATGATCGAAATCGACACTTGCGACAGATTCAAATCAAAGGACGACAGTACGACTATGCTACTTTTGCAAAGGAAAACTGTAAACGACTCAACAAACACACAAAAACATCTACAGTTCTTTTGTACAAAGGAGGCGGAATAACAACAAGGAAAAGGGGTTTCAAACAGACATATACTGATCACTAGCAGCAAAATTCAGGGATAGAACTGGAAAGAATGAAGCTCAGGAACCACGGCTGCATAGAGCTAGTCTGATCAACGCACCTGTAACAAAGAGAATCTGAAATGCAGCACAGGTTGTCCCTTCGGGAAGTGCGCTGAAATTCAGAGTCTTTGAACAGTACCTGCGCTGGGCCAGAAACGAGACTCTGTCCGGGTTCTAGGTCACAGTTTGCAGTTCAGTCCTTGGTTTTTGGCCGAGTGAAAAGCAATCAGTAATGCAACAATCGGGGGTAGATATAAGGAGGATCTAAGAGCTATCACAAGGGCAATAAGATAGTTTGTGAATCAGCTATTTAAATCATAAATAGATCCAATGAATGGATTGAAGTAGCAGTTATCTACTTTGCATTTGTTATGGCAAATGCAGTTCGAATGCTACTTATAAGTTTATGAAACAAACAACAAAGAATGATAAACAAACAAAATAATTATCTCCTCAGTGGAGTCGCCATTTTGTTACAGGGAAAAGTGTCTATTTAGAACTGCTCTATCCCACTAAGGTGTGACAGCTACCTTAGAAACAAACAGAGAAAAGCTACTTTTGTATTTCCTTTATGAATTATAGATAGAGAGGAATAGAAAGAACCAACCTGTGTCTTGTGCTAATCCTTTGATTCGATCCCTCTCTTCTTTGATAGTCTCCAGCTACCTGCTCACTAGCACGCCCAGCTTCACAAAGTACCCGTAAGATCACAAAAGCGTAGCACTGTACAAAGACATGGATCTATATTCATAAACAACTTAGGATCAGATTTAAATTGACCATACAAATGTAACAAGCATCAATGATACAAAAGCATGGAGGAGAACTCAAATAACTTTTATTGATAAACAAGAAAAGATCCAGGAGGAGTTACAACCAATGGTTCCGACCCAGCATCAACCTCCCAGCAAAAAAGCCCCTCTTCACCTCAAATAAAGCATAGATCACCCAACAATCTGATGTTTGTCTCTAGAAACCAACAACAATTCCTTACAATATGCAAAATTCCAGCCTCTGGATCTCTGGGATGAGGGATCCATATATAGATATCTGTAAGGAGGACGAGTCAGCTTGTGATTTGATTAGTGTCTTCTCTCTATCAGTTCTTGCTTCCACTTGGACACTGAGGGCCTCTTACTCATCCTTGGTCGAGTTCAGTGAGGCAAGCGTCACAGGAGAAGATTCTGGAAGCTTCCATTGCCTCTCCACCTCGCGGAATGACACTGCCATTTGTCATTTCTCACCCATCGCACCCCACAGAAGGGATTTTTGAAATGCAACGCACCCTCACAGTGAATTTGGGTGAGATGCAACGCACCTAGCCAGTGGAGCAGCTGCAATGATCTTGTTTTGACCAATTCTGAGCAGTTTCTGGTGGAGAATTTCTGGGAGAAGCTATAATCTGTTGATCTTGTTCCTTTAGGGGTTAGAACAACACTTTTAGGGACTTAGGAGCCCTTGGTTTATGGACATTTCATGCCTGGAGTTGTAGGGCACAAAAATGTCTATAACATAAAGTTTGAAAGAACTATTAACTCTAAAGTAGTTTAGGAATTTATCATTTTCTGGAAGTTGACAGTTATTTAAGTGTTCTTTTGCAATTTTTTATAAATTTAATTCAGAAAGAGAAACGAGGGTTCTGAGTTTTGGAGCTCAGAAGAAGAAACTACTTGTATCTTTCAATATTCAAGTGGAATTGAATAAAGAATTTGTGTTAAATTGGAAACTAGGGCCAAACTCCATGTGGGTCAGCTTATCTATGGAAGCTGATATTTTTATTGGATCCCTCTTGTTGAGAGGTGTATGATTGATCTAAATATCATCCGATTCCAATAAGTATTTATGGAGATATGAATTTATTTTGGTTATGTAATTATTATCAAGCTGGCCAGCTCTTATGTAGGCTCAAGAAGCCCAAACGTCGTGTCTATTCATCAACTACATGTTAGTATAAATAGATGAGGATTTGATGTCATTTGGACACACATTCTTGAGTGATCTCCTCCTCTCCACATCTTGGGTTTTTGGAGAAGGAGTGAGACACCGAGAGTAATATGTTGGCCTTATGGTGATGCCCTAGCCGCAGGTCGATCTATGCAGCAAACATAGACACCTATATGTTGTCAAATGAAGATATCTCATACGCTGGAATGGAAGACCTTATATGCAGTCATGGGAGATATTGAACGCAGACAATGAAGACTCATCCAACGCAGTCATGATCTGTTCATGATTACGTTGTTCATAATGGATACGCTATGGATATTATACGCTGGTTTTCAATGTAGTCAATGAAGTTATTAATGCAGGCAAGGGAACGCTATCTAGAAACAACCTACACACTGTTCATGCTAGAGACTATTAGGCTGTGAATAGAAACCCTATACGCTCAGTCAGCAATGAAGTTATTAACACAGTCAAGGGAACGCTGTCCAGAAGCAACCATAAAAGAACAGAACTCATATTCGGATGGTTCTAATATTGGAAGAGGAGCCGCTGTGATATGAAGGAACCCGCAGTATATACACACTCAATCACTGTCTTGAAGACTTTAATATGCAAGGCATAAATACACAGTCATAAAAACCTTTCTGCGCAGATAGACATTGATACACAGTCAAAGGAACTCCACACGCAGTCATGGAGCAAACGCACATCTACGTGTGATAGCAAATGCACAACTACATAAACCTTAATCCATTGTATATATGCGTTATGAAGAATGTCATGACCATATACACACAACACTCTGTCATGATATAACGTAGTCTATACGGGAAACACAATCAATGCATGAAGGCTCATGACCTTGAAGACTTGACGGGAAATAATGCTGATATAGCAGTCAATGGTATGACTGTAACAATCTTCAGTGGAACTGTGTCAGCATATTCATTGACATGTCATGGGATGACATGGCATGGAAGACACACTATGTGTAATATGGCAGACAACTTATATGGCATGGGTAGCATCATGATGTAGATCAAGCATAATGCAGCACAGAGATGAGATCATGAGCAACATGATATATATATGGACATCTTGATATATATGGGTAGCATGATATATATATGGGCAGCATGATGTATGAGATCATGTGTATGGGCAACACAATGATACATGGAGCATGGATAGCATCATGGTGAATGTAATCATAAGCATGGGCAACTTGTTGATGAATGAGACCATGGAAGATGCAGCAAGATGAGCAACATGAAGATGAGAGCAACTCAATCACCTAGGTCCAGCACGGTGATGGCGCAGCATGATACTACACAGTAAGGTGTGGCATATGGACGAGATGCAGTACTATGATAGGTGAAGGAGTCACCTTAGAGAATCAGTTGAAGCAATATGTCTTCAATTGATCTCTGCAGATATCAAAAGTCAAAGTGTTGACTTCTATTGTAAATGTACTATCTCTCCCACTTTCTTTGCTAAACTTTGAAGAACATAAAAGAAGAATTGATCAAGGGTTTCCCCACACATTGTGGGGTTTGTCCCTGGCTTGTGCCAAATCTTGTGTCCTCCTGTCTTGGATTGTCTTCTACGATTTATCTTTATGTTCTATCTGCAGTTTATCTTAACGTTGATGTGATTGCTAACTATGAAAATTTAAATAAATTGCTCTAGCATAGAACATACCTAAACTTAACATGGTACCAGAGCTGAGGTGAAGACAAAGCCTAAGCAAGAGTGAAAGAGAAATCACTAAAGACAGTTGGGACAAGACAAAAGGATCAATGGGTTCTTCTCAATTCACTTAGGGTGAAGTCAAAGCAGAGCACATTATCAGAATGGTGCAGTAGAACTTCTGATGGCATACCTAAATATCACTTTATTGAGAAGTTTGGATTTAAGGGTGGAAGGAAAGGTAGATGTCTTGATTATGAGTTCAGCCCTTATGTGAAGGAGTGTCTGAATCGCAGAGATGTAGGTCATCAAGGATATGGCCAACTCTCAAAGGAAGCAAGGAACCCTAGGAATGGAAGTCAAAGGTTTTAAGGTGGAATTCGTCGATGGTAAGGTACGTGTTTGAAAATAGAATTTTTCAAAGATTCTTTTGAGTTTAGGGATGTATTAAGTTACAGGAAGTCTACTGGGGACCATGTCCATTGACACATAACACCAGAAGTCTATGAGTCAGATGGTGACAGGGAAGCCTGAATTCAAAAGGAGCATGAAGGTACATGTCTGAGATGTACTGAAGGAAAATCTTATAAGGGGACCATCCCCCTCATGCCGCAGGTCCATAGGTTTGGAACAACCCAAGGAGTTTGATTCATGATAGGGAATCTCATGCATTCAGGTGATAGAAAGCCCTCTATGGTTTGAAGCAAGACACCCTGAGCATAGTATGAGAGGATCAGTAGCTGTTTGATGAAGCTGAGATTCACTACAAGTGAAATCGATCCAAACCATGTGAAGGTTGTGGATGACAGACCTCTCATACCGACACCTATGTCTGATGGGTGAAAACCCTCTCATTTATAGGAGACAGAGGGAGTTGGATTCCAAATGTGGAAAGATAAACTGCAAGCCTGTGACTACCTCAAGGAGCTTAAGTTACCATAAGTTATATGGTAGTGATGTCGAACCAGATTTGGGAAATGCCTCTGAGTTACATAAACTCATTCGAATTAATGTTTTTGGAGAACCTCCATCTGGACATATGGGTTTCAGTTAGCATGGTGTGCTCATATTTGGTTGAGCCTCACTGGATTGGTGCCAAGAATCTTCTAAGATATCTTCAGGGCACATTCTCTCATGGATTGAGATACACTGCCAGAAATATGAAACCACATGATTATTTGAATGATGAGTGAGCAAGCAGTGTGGAGGATCATTAGAGCACTTCTTAGTGCTATTTCTCTTTGGAATATGCCTCGATATCCTGGATGAGAAGGAAGCAGAAATCGATGGCTCTGAGCACCGCTAAGGCAGAATACATTGCTACTAGTATGGCCTCCTATGAGGCAGTCTAGTTGCAGAAGCTCTTCACTGAGCTGTTTGTACACATGATGAATACCACTTTGATTCTCTGTGACAACCAGAGGTGGGATTTGATTATTAAGGAATCCCGTATTCGAAGATTTCTCCAACAGATAGGCATCAGATATTGCCTTATCTGGGATATGGTAAGTCGATGAGCAAGGAGGCTCCATGGCATTGAGACTGATGTACAGGTCACGACATTTTGACAAAGCCCCGAGGAAAGATCAAATCTATGATTTTCTTGTACGGCTTGGAGTCATCGAGAGACCCTTGTAAAAGGGTCCTGCATGTTGCATAAATTGAGCTCTGGAGGCTTGCGATTCTTAGTGGAGCAACATACAACCACAAGGTGACTCACCCTCCCCTGGTGGTGTGCACTGGAACAAGATGATTCGCTCTCTTGTGGAACAGGATGATTCGCTCTCCTATGTAGTAGGATTGATGTGTTCTCTTGTGAGGCCTAGATTGATGTGTTCTCCATGGCGATTATAGCAGGATTGATGTGTTCTCCTGTGAGGCCGGGATTGATGTGTTCTCCATGGCAATTGTAGCAGGATTGATGTGTTCTCCTGTGAGGATAGGATTGATTAGTTCTCCTGTCGAGGCATCCTACCCATGTAGTCTGGGACTCATGGGAAGTACCTCTCATTTGATCAATGAGCAGGGAAATGAAGTTAGGAACCATAGTAGTGCTGATGGACGCATCGTTGTATCTACCGTACTCCCTATGCTAGGATGACCTCCATTGATCTGGGATCAATGATACTGGCCTGGGACTAGTGGTAGGAGTTGTTCCATACTATGGCACTGACTTCGGGTCAGTTGAGACTGGTCTGGGACCAGTGGTACATACTTTGAGACTGACTTTGTGTCAGTGCAGTACTGGTCTAGGACCAGTGAGAGGTACATACTATGACACTGACTTCGGGTCGGCTGAGACTAGTCTGGGACCAGTGGTACACTCTCTAAGCCTATGATACTGGTCTAGGACCAGTGGTAGGAGTAGTACCCACTATGACACTGACTTTGGGTTGGTTGAGACTGGTCTAGGACCAGTGGTATGCACTCTAAGACTTACTTCGGGTCAATGGAGAATGGTATGAGACATTCTCAATCAATTATTATTCTTCATAGTTCAGCAGAGCTTAGCAGAGCTAGCAGAGTTAAGCAAAGCCAACAGAGCTGAGCAGAGCAGAGCAGAGCTAGTAGAGTTGAGCAAAGCCAGCAGAGCAAAGCCAACAGAGCTAAGCAGAGCAGAGCAGAGCTAGCAGAGCCAGCAGAGCTGAGTAGAGCATAGCAGAGCCAGCAAAGCTGAGCAAAGCTAGCAAAGCCAATAGAGCTGAGCTGAGCTAAGAAGAGCAGAGCTAGCAGAGTCAGCAGAGCTGAGATGAGCTGAGCATAGCCAGTAGTGCTGAGCAGAGCAGAGCGAAGCATAGTAGAGACAACAGAGCTGAGTAGAGTTGGGCAGAGCAGTGCAGGGCACTGATGGCAAAGATAGTACAGTCAGACTTATGGATCACCGGATGGAGTTCTCCCTAGTTGAGAGGGAGTGTTAAATTGGCAACTAGGGCCAAAATCCATGTGGTTCAGCTTATTTATGGCAGTGATATTTTTATTGGATCCCTCTCATTGATAGGTGTAGGATTGATCTAAAGATCATTCGATTCCGATAAGTATTTATGGAGATATGAATTTATTTTGGTTATGTAATTATTATCAAGCCGACCAGCTCTTACGTAGGCTCAAGAAGCCAAAACGTTGTGTCTATTCATCATATACACTTTAGTATAAATAGATGAGGATTTGATGTCATTTGGACACACATTCTTGAGTGATCTCCTCGTCTCGACGTCTTGGGTTTTTGGAGAAGGAGTGAGACACCAAGAGTAATATGCTAGCCTTATGGTGATGCCCTAGCCGCAGGTCGATCTATGCAGCAAACAAAGACACCTATACATTGTCAAATGGAGATATATCATATACTAGAATGAAATACCTTATATGCAGTCATGGGAGATATTCAACACAGTCAATGAAGACTCATCCAATGCAGTCATGATCTATTCATGGTTATGCTATTCATAATGGATATGATGTGGATATTATACACTGGTTTTCAACGTAGTCAATGAAGTTATTAATGCAGGCAAGGGAATGTTGTCTAGAAACAACCTGCACACTGTTCATGCTGGAGACTATTACGCTGTGAATAGAAACCCTATACGATGAGTCAGTAATGAAGTTTTAACGCAGTCAAGGGAACGTTGTCTAGAAGCAACCATAAAAGCACATAACTCATATTCGGATGGTTCTGAGATTGGAAGAGGAGCCACTATGATATGAAGGAACCCGTAGTATATACACACTCAAGCACTATCTTGAACAAGAACAAGAACCTCTCTTGGTTTTTTAAAACACTTCTCCAGCTATCCAGAATTTGTCCTTGAAAAACACGTGTCAAACAGGAAAAATCCATTCTCTAAAATTAGGGTCTCAAAGAAAGCTTATTATCTCCCAATTGAAAACACTTATGAAGAAAGTGAGATAGGTTATTATATCTGGAGAGTTGGTGAAGAGAAACCTCCCTCAGAATTCGAAAATACATTTTCTTGTAACCAGAAACTGATCTTGAAAAAGACAAAACCAGAAGACAAAGTTTGACTTTCAACAGTTTCATAGCGCAAGTTTAAGAATAAATTCCTCCCACCTCAGAACGAATTTAAAGAAACTGAAAGAGGTTTTTGTATTTTAGTATGTTAGGAAGAAATGCCTCTTTTAGGTTTTAAAATTGAATTCTCAGCTGCTCAGAAACCCTTCTGGAAGTTGACTAATAAAAGCAGAAAGCATAGTTTTTTATGCTGAAACATGCTTTTTCAGGGGTTTCGTAGCACGCTACGAAAACTTCTAGTTCAAAATCCATGATTTCATAGTGCGGCTAGTGAAAATTCTAGGTTTTGCGCTACGAAAACTCCTAGGCAGCTTGTAGTGCATGAAAACCTTGACACAAGTTTGACACATGTAATTTTAGGTGTGATGTGGGGCCAATGATGGGCAAGAACGGAGTGTTGACCCTATTTGACCATACCAACACGACTCTTTTCTAAATCTTAGACACTAAAGCGACTATGGAAAGAATAGACCAAGACTAACACCAATCCTTTGGAATCTTAGTGATGTCAAAACACATGGTGAGGCTTTTAGGACATGGAATGAGGCTGTGAAACTTTTTCCTTTTTGGAAAAGAGAATGACACTTATTGAGATGAGATGACTCAAAACTTATAAGAATATGAATAGAAACAAGGAAAACTTTCCAAAGCTTAGAAACAAAAATTTTAGGGTGATAACAAATTGATCAAGGGTTTCCCCACACATTGTGGGGTTTGTTCTTGGCTTGTGCCAAATCTTGTGTCCTCTTGTCTTGGCTTGTGTTCTGTGATTTATATTTATGTTCTATCTGTATTTTATCTTAATGCCGATGTAATTACTAACTGTGAAAATTTAAATAAATTCTCTAGCATAGAACATACCTAAACTTAACAATTTGAAGTGATTCCAGAAACCCATTGAGTACATAATGTGTTTCTTGTTATTTACATTTTATGATTTTCTTCATAGAAAAGAGTAATGAAGCTGGTATCCTTTAATTTTACAATTCTACAAATCCGTTTCCTATTAATTAAAGTTAAAATTTTTGTAATGATGCACTCCCCTTTTCTATATATCATCCTCTGATAATTACATTTTTCTTCTAAGGTTGAAAACAAAGATTCTGCATTAAGAAGCATGTGTTAGAAACTTTCCACAATATTTTTTTCTGTTCTTCCATTAAATTTGTATTCAACATCAGAAGACCACATTAAATAATTATTTATTTCCATTGAAGATAAAGATTAGTTTCCTTTTAAATTATAATCTTTGGGGTTTGAACAATGGAACACAAAACTTATCTTTTCACATTCTTAAAAAAATATCTTGGGCACTGACCTCTTCTCAGCCGGAGGTTGTGTTCCAAGGTATAACATTTTTTGGCGTTGTTTCTGAGGAATGGAGATAGGAAGCTATTTTTTCCTAGGTTTTCTCTTTGTAGGAATTTCTTTGTTTGGTGAGCAAAGAAATTCCTTAGCCCAAGTCCCTCACTAAGCAAACAATCCTAGCTCCAAAAAGACGCCTCACAAGGTTTGATACCTCGTATCAGAAAGCTCCTATCCTCTCTGATCTAGAGAAATTAATTTCTCGAAGAGTTTGGAAGCCAAAATCCCTAGTAACTCCAAACACTACTTTGTCTACTCCTAGTTCTAGTTCCGCTCCACAATTCTTTAAAATATTTCATTCAGAGGAAGTTGCTAAAAATCTTGATTTTTCTCAAGAAATTTTGTCTTCCTCTCAAAACATTTCTTAGAATCCACATTAGAACGAGAATCAGTTGATTTAGTGGCATTTTATTTTCCATAAATTGAAGAGATTAAAAAAGTTGGTTTTTCAGTTCCAAATCAAATTGTTCGTATTGTTAGTCAGCCAGTTTCTATTTATGTTATCCCACCTCAATCACTTGTGTTTCAGGCAGGAAGTTCCTCTGTTCCCCTATCAAATTCAAATATGGTTATCCCAAATTTTCTTTTGAACAGATATGCATCTTTAAATATTCCTCAACCAATCAATGTTATGCCCCTAGATTATCTAAAATTATTGCCCATGTTTACAAGGGAGGATGAATTAACAGTAGAAATACATATTTCTTCTTTTTGTGCATTTGTTGAGAATTTGAATGTTCAGTATATGGATGTAGTGATGAGACTATTTGTCCAATCACTTGATGGGGAAAAAAGGAAGTGTTTCAAAACACTTTCTGCTAATTCTATAAATACTTGGTAGGAATTAGAGAATGTTTTGACACAAAGATGGGGTGAAAAGAAGGATCATAGTTATTTCTTAACTAAATTCAATGAAATTAAAATAAAATCAGAAGAGGATGTAAGTGAATTCATTAAAATATTTAACAGGTTGTATAATAGCTTACGAGCAAAGATAAATCAACCACCTACAGGAGAAAATGTGGTGTTTGTAGGGGCATTTGATTCTGACTTTGGTTTGACCTTGAGGGAGAGGAGATCTCCTACTTTAGACCAAATTCCGTTTGATGCATTGGAGATTGAAGCAACTCTATCTGTTGTAGGGAAAATTAAACCAAGGGAACAAGTTGAAGCCAAGAGAAAAGGGAAAGAATAAGAGAAGGATGCTACTGAGCCAAAATATTCTCATGAACATAAGCTCAATGAAATGACCAAAATCATTAAAAATCTGTCCAATAAATTGGTGAAAATGGAGTTGGAAAGAAAAAATCCACCAAGACAGATTCAACAGGGTCAAAACAAAAATTTTAATCCTCAATTTAAGAGGCATCCACTGCAAACTATGTAGAGGGAAAGAAAGGATCAATATCATATACAACCACCTTTGTACATCAAAGATGAACCAGAGGGATCAGTGCAAGAATCTCTTAAAGAATATGAAAATCAAATTTCTACATTGTATGATGAAGAAAGAGAAGGAGCCATAAGGGAAGATTCTAATTTTGATTTTTAGGTCTCTCTGGATGATGAAGCAATTGAAGAATATTATAAGAAGTTTATAGATTTTATGCAAGCAGAGTTGCATAAAAAATATGATCTTAGATATAGGAAGAGATCAAGACTCCTGAATAGTGTGGAGTAAACATATTGCATAATGCAGCAACAGTCTCTAAGACAAGTTGATAAAGGAAAGCAGTAGGTCAATTCAGTCCTAAAAGTTACATTTCAATAGGGATAAATTTGTAACAACAAGCAAGATTCAGGGGTGTTTCACAAATCTATTCAATAGACAATTATTAGTTCTCAGAACATCCCAAGTCAGAACTCCAAAGAAGGGGAAAAATTGAAAATAGTAAAAGAAATTCATTCCTTTAATTTATTGAAATAATTAGAAAAACTTGAAGTTCCAATTCCTTTAATACAGCAAGTGAAGACTCCTATGTATAAGAAGCAAGTTTCTGACTTATAAATCTCTCTCAAATAATCATCTAGTAGATGTAGTTAATTTATAGGAGGAAAGACTAGTAGTAATGTTTGGTCCTCATGTAGAGGAATAATATACTTTTACACCTTATTCCTATATTCCTATGCTTATACATACTTTCATACTTCATAATTGTATGTTAGATTTAGGAGCATCTCATAATCTAATGCCACTTTCATTTATGAAGCAACTAAACTTGCAAATTACAAAGCCCTATAAAGACCTGCATTCTTTGATTCAAAGAAGGTCAAATGTATTGGATTGATTAAATATTTGGTGGTGTCATTGGCTCAAATTCATGCTAGGAGTATTGTAATGGACGTGGTTGTTGCAAACATTCCAACTCGTTTTGGAATGCTTCTCTCTAGATCTTGGGGAGCCAATCTTGGAGGAGTGCTTAAACTAGATTTTACTTATGCTATTATTCTAGTTTTTGGTGGAGAAGAAAGTAGATTGTATTGAGAGACTAGATTTGTAAAAACTATCACAAAGGAGGGTTCAAGTAATTCTCCTATTTATAGTCAGGAAAATGATTACTTTTCCTATTTTATGTTACAAGAATCACTAGAAATTGCTGAAGAAACAAAAGTGCAGCTCCCTTTAGCAATTAAGAGCAAGGAGCTAGTAGTCAGTGGAGTCTGGAAGTTGTATTTCGATGGTTCCTATTCAAAGGAAGGGAATGGGGCTAGAATTATTCTTCTTTCTCCTAAAGGTCATATGATTACCTTCTCTTATAAACTAGAATTTGACTCTACATGTTACGCAGTAATTTGTCACTGTCTCCTTGTCAGTCTCCCTATTGTATCATGAATTCAAAATAACCATGCTCATGCTCTCTAAACTGGCCAAATGACCCACTTTGCCAAATTTTATTTCATCAGCGTGACTGTTATTAAAATAACCGCTCTGACTAGCGGCTGGTAGTGTAACTGATGCGCTGCCAGCGCGGAAGCACACGGGTTTTCTGCGCTGGTCGAATTTCATAAGCCCACGCATCCTATGTTGTATTAAGTCGCGCTGACACGGCCTGATCCATTATTAAGATGCGATGTCAGCGCTCCAGTCCAGTTATGCACCCGCACTGATCCTGTTTGGGCGAGTTTGTTCTAACATCCAGCCTTCCAAATGACTCCAGACCTGGTTGTTGGCCTTGTGAATGTCGCCCTACCTTCTATGGCATGTCTGTTCGTCATTTGAGCCACCTTCCTTGGAGATAAGCTCATCCTCCCACCATTCATGGAGACTCTTTCTCCTATTTAAACCTCCACCATTGCCATGAGCAGCTAGTTTTTGGATAGTGTGGAATTCATAGTGCTTAGAGTGCTGCTGCTAGTAGGTAGTTGGTGTGACAAGTGTGGATTTGCTAGAGGAAGCTTAAGGAAGGTTGAGAGTATTGCTTGTGTGAGAGAGAGCTTTTGTCTTGGGAGATCTACCTCCAAGGGTGAATGCTTAAGAGACTTGCTTGCTGGACCCTCTTGAGAAGGACTCAGCGTCAAAACTTTGGTTCTCTGTTATTGATTAATAATAGATGACTACTGTTATGGTTCCATTCTCATTTGTCTTTGTAATGATTAATGTGAATTACATCCTTTCTGACTGATGTATAATTGCATTTATTAGATTTAACGCTTGTGTTTGTGTTTCTCTTCGTGTGTGCAGGTATCTATCTACGGGGATCGTGGAAGATTGTGACCGGCCAAAGCGAAGGAGCGAGAACGACATCTCTTCATCAAACAATAGCGTTGGAATCCAAGTAGGTGTTCATTGCCTATCTCTTATTTGCAATTAGGAACTTGCACAGTAGCATTGATTGGTTGTTGCTAGACCCATTCTGGGCTAGTAGGGATCGCCTCTATCCATAGAGGGGATTTACCTCTCCAAGAAATTGGCGACTTCGCTGGGGAGCTGGCCTTTGTCTCTTTTTGTTCATTCTTGTTTTGAGTTTGATTGTTACTCTCTTTTCAAAAATTGGGGATTAGTTCTCTGCTTTTAGACTTCCTGGTTCAGTCTGGGAGGTGTCTTAATTGTTTAAAGAGTTCTTGCCTTGGTTTGGGAGTTTTTGGCTTGATTCTGCCTGTTTTTTAGCCTCAGCGCGGTTTATATCAAAACAGTCGCGCTAACAACGCATAGCTGTCTCTTTGACTCCGTGGTCATCGTGCTTGTACGTAAAACAGTCGCGACGGTTCTGAAATCGAACCAACGCGCTTAAGTCGTGTGCTTCCGCGCTGACAACGCTTTGTTGCTACGCGTGACTTCTGGTCAGCGCATTGTTGCTGAGTGTTACTCGCGCTGATCCTATAGAATTGAATTTGTTTCAATTTTTCCTCCTGAGCCTGTTGGTTTGACTATCTCCTACTCTTTCTACCTGGTTTATGACTTGATTTTTATTGTTTGAATTGTGAAGCACTTGCTTGCAAAGTCTTGTCAGACGAATCTTGTTTTGTGTCCTGTGACCTAGTGCCATCATCCCGTTTTCACTGGATTGACCTTGTTTTATCACTCGTTCACGAAGATTCGTTGCTGCTTGCCTTTGCTATTGCGGAAACCTTCCTCTTTTTGCTTTCTTTGCTTGGTTGTTTAGGTGATTTTCATTGAACCAGTCCTCGGATTGTTTCACTACCCAGACACAGATCACAGTTGCTTGGGTTCAATCGGCTCTTTTCACGCTTGTTGTGTTTTTCATTGAGTGATTTTATTTCTCTTTACTCGGTGTTGCTGTCTCTCAAAATTCATTTTAAGTGCACAGTGCCATAGAAAAAGAAATCAAACTAATGTCTTTTGCATTCAATAGTTAATGAAAAGAAGAGCATTTCATTGATTTGTGTTCTCGAAAGAAAAATTTCATTTCTTTGTCATTAGCTGCATTAGATTGTTTGATTGATTGAGTTCATTTTGTTTGGTTGCAAACTCTTAACCCTCTCATAGTTAGAATTCATCGAACGAAATGGTATTCTTTGGCATGTAGTTTGCATCTAGGTAATTGTGAGAGATCACACGATAGGGCCTAAAACCGAAACTTAATTCAAGATCAACCATAAAATGAACTGAATAGACCTAAAAACGCATTGGAACTTAACGCAAACATCTAGAGGTCTAGGCTGGAGACGTGTTCTGGCGTCTTTAAACATAGTCACTATTGTTTCACATTACGGTTGGGTGATTCCTCCTTCTGTGACTCGATAGTGGTCTAACACGGATTGTGCTCCCACGTACCATCGCGTATATAGGGAGACCCCACTAGGCTTTTATCCTTGATCCATAGGAAGTCGAGTCTGGCGCCTTGCGAACCGTAACACACCGAACACAGCATTCGGGAAGATTGACTGTAGTATGGAAAGTCCTTGGTTCTCATACGATTGCCAAGGTGTATAAGTAGTTTTACGGATTTCCTGGTAAACCCTTTGCCTAGAATCTCCAGAGTAGTCACTTTTGATCCTTTTCGGACTCCTTAAAAGAAAAGGTGCCAGTGAGCGTCTTGTCACTTCGTGCTCATTAAACATTCGAAGGAGACTAGAGTCATCTTTTCGTCCTTTTCTCGACTCTTGAAACATGAAAAGGTCAAGTTTAGTTCCCGTGCCTTAAAAGTTTATTTGGCCACGATTAACGTTACCTGGTTAGATCTTGTGTGTGTTAGCTTGGGTAGGCTTCTTTTTGTTTGCCATGGCAACTTTTCCGGGGTTCACCAACCCAAGTTCCCCTCCTGATGGGAATCCTGGTCATTTCCCTCCTCTCAGGAATGTTGGTGCTCCTTATATGGCAACGTTATCCCTTCCGGGGTTAACTGTCGGGTTGCCTGTTTGGTTGTTTTCAACCTCTTTGGTCCCTGCTGTATCGGCTGCTAGTCCATCAGTCCCTCCACCTGAACAACATCATGTTGATCCTAAGGTGGATCTCTCCCCTTCGACGCCTACTTCTACGTCTTCCTCTTGTACTTCGCCTGGTGAAAGTCTCGATTCGAATAACCAGGTGGCTAAGAAGAAGAAGAAGAAGACCAAGAAGAAGAAGTCTTCTAAGGGAGAGGCTACAAGTATAACTGTTACTCCCTCGAGTACACCTGAAGTCGGGCCCCCTTCCGCTCCTCCGCGGAAGGTTAAGTTTCCTTGTCGATTATGCAAGGAGGACCATCTTCTTCGCGATTGTCCTGGCATTCCCAGGGTACTAGAAGTATGGTCTCGCGATCCGGCCCACCCCTCATCGTCCTCTGGAGCTCACGGCGATGCTACCTTATCAGTTGGGAATGGTAAGGGAAAAGGGAAGATTCGAATCCCCTGTAGACTTTGTGAAGGTAATCATCCCCTTCACCTTTGTCCACTAATGGATAAAGCCTCTGTTGTCTTGGAAAGTCTTACAGCTCCTTCACCCCAACTCCCCGTTGGATATCAACGTCTTTCTGCAGCTGCAGATCATCCGCCTCCCGACAATGAGATTGGTTCACATTCTTCTCTTGTCCAGGCCCCTCTTGCCGAACCTGGCTGTGTCTAGCCTGTTCCAGACCAACCATTGGTCGGAAAGAGTGTCGATTTGAGTCTGCCACTCGCTCACTCTGTTTCGGAAGAGGATCACGCCCATGTTCTTTTCGTCTCTTCAGATTCTCCTGAGTCCCGAAATGACTCTCTTAACCCAGCTGCTCCAGAAGGTTCTCCTTCGGTTCCTTTAGCACATGGGGGCAATCATACGATTCCCCCACCAAGTAGTCTGGTCGCTTCCTTTGATTGGAATCACCTGATCACCTGATCGCCGGTCGCCTTCCATCCCATATGCCTTTCCAGATCATAGTACATGCCTGTGCTAAGGCAGTACCTGGCACTGTCTTGGATGAAGGGGCGTCTGTCAGTCTTATGCCGTACACTACTTGGCAAGCCTTAGGTTCCCCGCAGCTTGGGCCAGTCACTCAAAATCTGTTGGCCTTCGACGGAGGAGCCTCTCCATCTCTAGGAGTTCTCCCAAAGTTCCCTATTACTTTGGGCGGCAAAACCGTCTATATAGATGTCTTGGTTACCCAAGGTGTTTTAGACTTTAGTCTTCTCCTTGGTCGCGACTATGTTTACGCCATGGGGGCCCTTGTTTCTTCGCTTTTCCGTGTGGTTTGCTTTCCACACGATGGAAGAATTGTGACTATCGATCAATTTTCGTTTGTTAGTCCCCCAATGCCTCCTGCGCAGTTGTCGTCCCCTCCTAGTTTTTATCCACCAGTTGTATCTGCCCCACCGCAGATCAACTACGTGGCCACCTACCCCGTGCCTGTATCTAGTGATGACACCGTCGTGCATAGTGTCCTGGGGGCATTAGGTCCTGACTTCCAAGATGTGGTCCTTTCACTGGGAGTAACACTCTTGGAAGCACTGAATTCCTGTTCATTATGATGCAGTTCGGTTGGAGCATAGTTCTTTTCCTGTGTCAAGCTCCTTAAAAAATGAAACTAGATCTGGCCGAGGATAGTTTTGATCCTGTGGTGACCTCGTTAAAAAATGAAACAAGGTGGTCGAGCATAGTTCCTGATCTTGTGTCAAGCTCGTTAAAAAAAATGAAACAAGGGTTATGAGGATAGTTCTTTTACCGTGTCAACCTCATTAAAAAATGAAGCAAACCCTTTTCCCAATCGAGTCTTTGATTAAGATATCGTAAAATACAAGTCGAGTCTTTCATCGATCTCGAGAGTGAACCTTCATTCCATCCACTTTGTTGAATGCAATGAAGCTTGGGGGGCATGTACCTTGATTTGCATTATTATGCTAGGGGCATGTGAACTTATAACAAGCATAGTTTTTCGTTTCAAGCTTGTGTAAACATGAAACCGAATCCAAGCAGAGTTCTCCATGGTTCAAGCTTGTGTAAAAATGAACCCATACTCGATTTACATCTCGTTACTGCCATTTTTATCCGCTGAATTCTGCTAGATGAGCCTTGGTTGTTTCATTCCATTGCTACCATCTCTTTGGCCGATCATATGCTCTCACTTGGTTGTTTATCCTTTCCTGAGGAACCGCAGCAATGAGTGGTTTTATTAGCCAGCCTCTTGACCATTATATGTTTGAGCAGTTCCACCATTGCTGGAACCAGTTGCTACCTTTTATACCACTCGTTCCTCTAGGACGAGTCACCTTTAAGCTCTTTTCTGACTCGTAAAATGTGAAAAGATTGCCGAGTATTTTTCCCTTTTTGGCTCGTTAAAGAGAATAAAAATGGAGGTCTTCTTTCAGCTCTTTTCTGACCGTTTAAAGATGAAAATATTGCCGAGTCTCCCTTTCGGCTCGTTAAAAGGAATGAGAGGCGGTCACTTTTAAAGCTCTTTTTTCGATCGTTTAACTTAAAAAGATTGCCGGGCGTTTGTTGTTTCGCACTCGTTATTGGCTCCAAAACGACGTACTTCTGACCGCTTTTTTACTTTTTCGGGTTGAAGTTACTACTTACGAAAAGTACTCCTCGATCGTATCGGTCGGGCGGTTCTTTCGAGCATTGTTTTATACTTTTTCGGGCTCGAGAGACACCACTTTACGAAAAAGGACCCCCCTGGAGTTTTCTTTTCTGCTGTCTTTTCAGACTCTCTAAACAAGAAAAGACGCTGAGTTCTTCCTTTGTCAGACCCATAAAAACTTAATGACATCGGATACCGTTGAAATGACATTTTCCAAGCATATGCTATCCCCGTCAAGCTTGTCGTCCAAAAATAATCGGGGTACCTACCAGAAATGGTGGGGAAAATGGAACTGTAATAATGGTCGTGTCGGCAGTATGTCGCTCTTGAACATGGCACTAGTTTGCGTTCGTGTCTGGGTGGGGATTTCTCATCTTGTTTTACACTAGCCTCCGTGGGTTTGGGTTACCCTATTTGACCTCTCATCTGCTCATTGCCTTGTCACCATGACCTCTGCTCATTTGATGTCAGATACTGCCAAATCTGCTGTCGTGCCGCCGATATGTTCAAGAGAAGTTGACCTCTGCAAACTTACCACCTCCCTCTGATGTCTCACACAAAATATTTTATCCTTCTTTGTCTCGTGTCGATGATGTGGGAAACGTTATGGCCCACCTTCGATCGAGGTTACTTCCTGTCGACTTCAGCTCATTATCCAGGAAAGTGACCTAGAGACTCCCTTTAGGTGCCTTAGAGCCTGCATGCCTCAATGGCAGGTTCTTCGTGTTCGACGTGAGGTTTTCATCATTGGCCTCCGATCGGATGATTCTGCAGGTGTTCGACACCAGCTCATTAATTCACACGCCGCGGATTGTACCTATAAGTACCTTGAGGACCATTGTCATTATTGGTGGTACCTCTTGCGTCTGTTAACAGTTTTCATTATTTGCTGGTAATCAGACGATGTTCATGCATGTTCGACTTCAGCTCATGTATTCACATGCTTGGACTTGTACTTTGTTCAGGTTAGGATGGAGCGCAAGACCCTGGATTTTGTTTATTGTAATCCAGGTTGCGATTTTGTGGATTATTATTATTATTACATGACTCATTGATGGATGGCTGCACCCATACCTGAGTTTTTTGGGATGGCTGCGACCATACCTTATTATCATCATGGTCTCTTCAGCTGGGTGGCTGCGTCCATACCACAGACCTTCTTCTTATGTCTTTTGGATGGCTGCGCCCATGCCTAGACTACATGTAATAGAGATATCAGTTGTACATACGTGTAGATTCTTCCTGGTGGTGTTCTAGTTCAGCGAGTTTTGTAAAGCATTTCACCCCTCCCACTCTTTCGGGCTTCATGCTTTAGGGGGCATCTATTACGCAGTAATTTTTCACTGTCTGCTTGTCAGTCTCCCTACTGTATCATGAATTCAAAATAACCATGCTCATGCTATCTAAACTGGCCAAATGACCCACTTTGCCAAAGTTTATTTCATCAGCGCGACTGTTATTAAAATAACCATGCTGAATGGCGGCTGGTAGTGTAACTGATGCGCTGCCAGCGCGGAAGCACACGGGTTTTCTGCGCTGGTCGAATTTCATAAGCCAGCGCATCCTATGTTGTATTAAGTCGCGCTGACACGGCCTGATCCGTTATTAAGATGCGATGTCAGCGCTCCAGTCCAGTTATGCACCCGCGCTGATCCTGTTTGGGCGAGTTTGTTCTAACAGCCAGCCTTCCAGATGACTCCAGACCTGGTTGTTGGCCTTGTGAATGTCGCCCTACCTTCTATGGCATGTCTGTTCATCATTTGAGCCACCTTCCTTGGAGATAAGCTCATCCTCCCACCATTCATGGAGACTCCTTCTCCTATTTAAACCTCCACCATTGCCATGAGTAGCTAGTTTTTGGATAGTGTGGAATTCATAGTGCTTAGAGTGCTGCTGCTAGTAGGTAGTTGGTGTGACAAGTGTGGATTTGCTAGAGGAAGCTTAAGGAAGGTTGAGAGTATTGCTTGTGTGAGAGAGAGCTTTTGTCTTGGGAGATCTACCTCCAAGGGTGAATGCTTAAGAGACTTGCTTGCTGGACCCTCTTGAGAAGGACTCAGCGTCAGAACTTTGGTTCTCTGTTATTGATTAATAATAGATGACTACTGTTATGGTTCCATTCTCATTTGTCTTTGTAATGGTTAATGTGAATTACATCCTTTCTGATTGATGTATAATTGCATTTATTAGATTTCACGCTTGTGTTTGTGTTTCTCTTCGCGTGTGTAGGTATCTATCTACGGGGATCGTGGAAGATTGTGACTGGCCAAAGCGAAGGAGCGAGAACGACATCTCTTCATCAAACAATAGCGTTGGAATCCAAGTAGGTGTTCATTGCCTATCTCTTATTTGCAATTAGGAACTTGCACAGTAGCATTGATTGATTGTTGCTAGACCCATTCTGGGCCAGTAGGGATCGCCTCTATCCGTAGAGGGGATTTACCTCTCCAACACTACAAATAACATTATTGAATATAAAGCTTTGGTTCTTGGTTTACAAGCTATAAAAAATTTAGGAATACAGTGTATTTCTATTTTTGGAGATTCAGAATTGGTGATTAAACAAATCAAGAATCAATTTCAAGAAAAATATCAAAGGCTTAAGACACATAGGAATGAAGTGTTTGATTCGGTAGATAACTTCTTTTATGCTTTCAACATACAGTTTTTACCTAGGGAAGGTAATATACTAGTTGATTCATTAGCAGTTACAGCTAGTACTTTTAAGCCTCCCTTGAATCCCAAACTTAGGTATGAAGTGGAAATCAGGAATATGCCATATATTCCAGATGATGTAAAGTATTGGCAGGTGTTCAAGGATGAGGAACATATTAATAATTTTCTAGAGATGGTGGGTACTATAGGGATTAATGCACGATGTATGGAGAATGAAGGAACCCTCAAGGGTCTTCCTAGGACCCTTGGCAGATTGTAAGATTATTTGTAGCTATCACAAAGCTATATGCATGCCCATATTAAATAACTAACTTTCAAAGCAAGACGGATTCATTACCTTGAGTCTCCGTGTAGAGTTGCTAGAGAGCGCAATGCAGCTAGGTGGAAGTCCCCTGAGCCGGCTCCAGATCAAGTCCTGCACATAGAAGAGACAAGCGTAATCACATCATAAAACCTTGACAATTAATGTATGAATATACAAAAGACATCTAGTTTGACATAACTAAGCTACTCATGCTAAAAGATATTGAATAAACATATAAATGAATTATAGTACCAACACCACGGAGTAGATAGTACAACTGCAATTCTATATTAATGTTGAAAGAGTGATTACAACCATCAGTTGCATCAGCTTTCCCTTACCCCTCCAGCTCCTCTTTCTCTCCCTTCTTACCAACTTCTTATGCTTAAGTCTAAGACTCTGATCGACAATCAAGTAAGTTATCCTTTCAAATGAGCTGACCACTATCACAATAGCCCTAGCTCTGCTTATGTAGCATGTGAGGTTAGCGTTGCCAAGTTTCTCCATGAGTTTCCTTAGGTAAAAGCAATGATGTTGCCATTCTTTTGAGCTCTTTCCCATTTCCCTACTTCATTAAGATTAGAAATCCCCCAAACAGGTTGAACTTTGATGTTTCGTTGCTTTTCTGAGTTGATTTAGGAGAGAATATAGGGATATTTCTTAGTCAATCTACTTCTTTGACCCTTAGATCCTCATTAGGATTTACTAACGTTGTCCTCGAGGTAACAAGTAGATTTACTTGGGTCGCTAACGCTCCTTTAGGCTTGTAGAGAAGCTTTATAAAGCAGGTTTTCAATGTATAGGCAATGTTAGCTTGGAAACAAGGCTTGTGAACTTGGCCATTGCTTCAGTCATCATGTCTTTCCCTTTGAGCTGATGAGGAGGTCATTTTACTGTATAACAGATGCCCCCTAAAGAGTGATATCAGAGGCTGCGATGATGGACAATATACTTTACTTAATTGTTCTCTTCCTTCCTGACAAAAAGAGAGAGAGGAACAAAGCTTCAGGCAGTACGGGAAACCTGATACAACACATATATAAAACAACTAAAATCATGTCCTGAGTTGGGAATTCCCATGCTCAGTAGCTATGTCAGATTGATTTTCTCAATGAAGAGATATGACAAGTCTGACAGCTGATAAGCACAATGTGGATTTGGTATCATAATAGGATCATTCTAATGAGCTGTCTCCAAAAAACAATATACGCAACTTGGGAGAGGAAACAAGGTTGAGTGATGTAAGCCTCTACCCAAGATATTGATTTCCACTTCAACAAATAACATAGATCGATGCAGGTGAATATATGCATTAATGTAGAACATGCATGAAATAGTCTGATTACTAGTCAATAACGGATATCATTAATAGACGCGAGGAAGGCCACCAATAATGCTGATGGTCTCCAATATGCACAGTACAATCTAGTGAGTGTGAAAAATGTTTTTGTCATCGAACATTCATAGAATTGCTTAATCAAGATCCAATAATGAGAACCCTTAATTAAGCACAAGGTGACCTGCCATTGATGTCTGCAAGTACCAAGGCACTGAATGTGTTTCTGGGTTGTCTTCCTAGATAGAGTGTTGAAGTCGATAGGAAGAGACCTGTCAAAAGGTAGGCAATAATGTGTCCTGCATCAATCGACACAAAATGGGACAAGAATGATTTGTTTTTTGAGGAATCTTTGAGCATAGGGTAAAAACGACAAAGGACATGATGAAAGAATATGCTTGATGGGTTGATGGAGGAAATAAAAGGTTATCAATTGAATAATAGAAGGCACGACAATGGTTTTAACCACGCATCACTAGACTCACGAACACCAAAGAGTGTTAGGATACAGAGATGCAAGAACATCGGGTTATTTAGGCTAAACTCATAGGATGGTAAGATTCATATTGAGAGGTCGTCACAAGGAAGGTTTATCTGAGGGAGAGCCATGTTCAAGGGAACCACTGCTGCCAAACCACACTTTCAAATATTGAACACAGTTGTATTGTCCACTTTCCCCATCTCATTAGTTTAGTGAGTCCAAATAGGTAAACTCATCGATCTTTTTATATTTTAAGAGTCTGAAACAGACTGCAAAAGGAGCAACTCTATGCCCTATCTGATTAGTTTAATGAGTCCAGATAGGAAAACTCATTGATCTTTTCATGTTTTAAGAGTCTAAAAAGGATTGTAAAAAGAGTGACTCTACACCTCATCTATGTAATTTAATGAGTCTAGACGAGACAACTCGGTGGTCATTTCATATATTGAGAGTTTGAAAAGACTATAAAGAATGACTCTGGGGTGATCCCTTTATCATAGTTTTTAACCAGGTGTGACAAAATTTTAATAGTATACCTGGATCGGTTACTTTTCCGTGAGTTAATATACTGAGTCCGGATAAAGATAAACCTATGCTCAATAGATGTTGACCTCATTTTGTTGCGAGTACGAGGAGATGGACTAAACTCAATATTCATTGTGAATTTTTAATGAGTCACGCGATGACAAACTCACTACCTTCATTGAATTTTAACTAGTCAAACGAAGAAAACTCAAGGCATATTTTTCAGTTTAGTGAGCAAGGAAAAAGAGGTAAAATAAATGCTCATTCCTTCTTCGCAGATTTAATGAGCCCAAAGAAGGGAAAAACTCAGCGATTTTTCGATTTAAGAGCAAGAAATGGTCCCAAAAAAATAAGTGCTCTTTTTGTTGTCGTAGATTTTTAATGAGCCCGGTGACAAAAACTTGGGATTTTTCGGTTTAACGTGCAAGAAAAGTACCTAAAAGAATGCTCGGGTCATCTTCATAAGTTTTAACAAGCCTGAAGAAAAAACTCACGATTTTTCAGTTTAATGAGCAAGAAAAGTACCTAAAAGAATGCTTGGGTCTTCTTCATAAGCTTTTAACGAGCCTGAAGAAAAAACTCGAGATTTTTTTAGTTTTATGAGCGAGAAAAAAGCACCTAAAAAGAATGCTCAAATGATCTTTTTCAGTTTAATGAGCTAGAAAAAGAGTGAAAAAGAGTTGCTCGGGCCATCGTCGTATGTGTTTAACGAGCACAACGGTGAAAAACTCAGGGATTTTTCGATTTAAGAGCAAGAAATAGTCCCAAAAAATAAAGCATTCATTTTGTCGTCGTAAATGTTTAACGAGCCCAATGACGAAAACTCAGAGTTTTTTGAATTTAATGAGCGAGAAAAGTTCCTAAAAAGAATGCTCGGAGCTTCTCCATAATTGTTTAATGAGTCTGAAGAAGAAACTCGGGGTTTTTTCAGTTCTATGAACGAGAAAAAAGTTCCAAAAAAGAATGCTCAATCAATATTTTTCAGTTCAATGAGCTAGAAAAAGAGGGAAAAAGAGTTGCTTGGACAGTTGTTGTATGTGTTTAACGAGCCCAACAATGAAAAGCTCAGGGATTTTTCAGTTTTAGAGCGAGAAAAACATCCCGTAAAAGAACATGCTCATATCTTCTTTGCAGTAGTTTAACGAGCCCAAAGAAGGAGACTCGAGTTTTTCAGATTAACGAGCAAGAAAAATACAATAAAAAGAATGTTCGATCTTCTTCGTGGTAGTTTAATGAGTCCGAAGAAGTAGACTTGAGGATTTTTCAGATTAACGAGCAAGAAAAATACCATAAAAATAATGCTCTATACTTCTTGACCTCACGCTTGATAATAGAAGGTTCCATGCCATGCATTTCCACATAATACCAAGGGAAAGCATCGTAGAAGTCCTTAAAAGGGTAGGTGAAGCTCGCAATTTCCTCAGGATTACGATTGGCTCCAATCTGTATGTTTTCCATGATACCTTTCTTGACTAAAATATCGATGAGCAATGTCTTTGAAATATTTCCCATGTTTCCCTTTGAGTCCAAAGTTTGGTTAGTCGTATAAGGTGAGGAAATGATTTCAGGTGTGTCAAATGACAGGATTTGAAGAGGTATCATGTCCGAATCAGATACCGAAACATGATGTTGTGAGTCCTCCCAAGGTCTCTCTTCTAAACTCATGATCTATTTAATAGCTTCATCCATAGGTAGGACTTGATTTAGGGGATCGAAAGAAGGAGCAGTTATGGGAGAGTTGGTAGTACCATTGGCCGTGACCAAAGTGACTAGAGACTCAGATGCAAATTGAATGGCCTCGTAGGTCAATTCAGCTGGTGACAACGACATTTGTTCTCCATAAGTGTCAATTTCTGAAGGGGCCAGTAGGATCCAAGGGTTGGTCGGTTCGTGAGGACTGGATGAAACCATATTGACCGTCAATGGAAATGCTGGGGGCAGAAGAGGGAAATAACCCATCAGGGAAGAGGCATTTATTAGACGAATACCGATACTAATATAAGAGTCAGGTACACCACCCACTAAGGGTTCAGAGCCGCTTGGTAACAGGGAATAATCAGGGGTGCAAAAGGACATCTAGTCCATCGTGACTACCTTTCCATCCAATGGAAATAGGATGATGTGAAAGACAATATACATAATGGCTGTCATGGCATAATTCCAACTGTGACCCAACAATAGATTATAATCGAGCCTTTTATAGATGACTTTGATGTCCACCGTTACCGTTTTCCCATACAAGGTGATGGGGTAGCTAGCTAGGTAACCTTTTGGGATGAAAGTGTGGCTGTCGAAAGCTTTAAGGGAATTCGACGGTGGGGATAGGGTAGGAGAAACCAAAGCGAGCCAACATGAAGCTGACATTACGCAAGTTGAAGCACCTTTCCCAATGATAGTTTGATGTATTCTTTTACCTTTCGAAAAGATTTGCACCTGAAATTCAAGCTAGTGATAAAGGGGAGCTTGACATTTTTCCATGTCAAAAATTGCAAGCATGGAATCTTGAGGCATACTCAGAGAAATCCTCAGAAGCCACAGGTTGACCCAGTATTTGACCCTGAAAAAATCCTCAAAGAAAGAAAGGCATTGCAGAAAGGAGCATCAAGTTCAGGTAGCTCAAAACAATATTCTATGTATCTTCAAGAAAATCCTGTAATAGAACAAATACATGTTGAGAGTATAGCGTCTAATACTAGCAGTGAAGAAAAATATCAGGGATTCATAAAGCTCCTTATTCTTTAGGTCCTCCTTCCATTCTAAGCCCAAAGAAATCCTCTCCTCCTATCCATCATACTCCTTTAGTCCTATCAGTCACTCCTCAGTCCTATATCATTTAGACTTCCAGTACCCTTATAGCCACCACAACTATGGTAGGTCCACAAGCACCTACCAAAATGGAAAGAATCATAGCTGCTAGGTATGGACCTCTAGTACTGCCCACTCCTTTGAATGCCATGCCTACTAGAGAATGTCATAAGTATAGGCCTAAGTTCACTGGGATTGAAGGTGTTTTAGCCGAGGAACATCTTGAATCATTCTATCGTTGTGCTGATAACCTGGAAATTAGTGAAGATGACGTATGGATGAGAGTCTTTATCCAAAGTCTAAATGGAGAGGCTAGAAAATGGTTTAGAGAACTAACCCCAAGGTCTATAGTAGATATTGAGGCTTTAGATGATGCATTCCTAAAGCATTGGAGGGATAAGAAGGATCTACTCTACCACCACACCGAGTTTGGTAACTTAAAGAGGGAAAATGGTGAGTTGTTGTTTGATTTTAATAAGAGGTTTAACCGCATGTACAACAAGATACGAGTTGAAGTAAAACCCACCACTACCTCTACTAAAATCACCTATGCCAGTTCCTTTGATTCTGACTTCTGTCTATTGTTGAGGGAGAGGCAATGTGCTACTTTCGCTGATATGCAGGATACAGCCTTGGAAGTAGAATCAAACATCATGGCTGTAGAGAAGCTCAAGGGAAATGTTGATAGAAGGAGATAGAGGGGTGAGTCTTCATCATCTTCAGATCCCAAGATAGATGAAATGACCAAGATGATAGAGTCATTAGCCTCTGAAATCTCCAAATTAAAGGTTGAGTAGCACCCTAGGAAAGGAAGAGTTCCTAATACCTTTTCTCCTAGAAATCCATATCCATATAGAAGAGCTAATGAGCAGTTGCAGATTTTTCAAAGAAGCAAAGATGCCAATGAAGACCAAAGGGTGAAGACCCCTTTCCAGAATGTATTCATGGAAGAAGAGTAGTTTGAAGAAGATGATGAGATCCATTGTCTGGAAGACAAAGGCAGTGCCTCTTTTTTGACCTCAGCTGCCTATGAAAATTAATTATTCAATGACTAGATCAACCATGAATGGGATGGTGACGTTGTTCTGCAAACTACTGATCAGCACAGATATAATCTGAGGTCGAAGATGAATAATGCCAATCAAACTCTTTTTCAGAGAGCTGTTGTCCCTACAATACAACAAGATAATAAGTAGAAGTGACTGGCAATTGATCCCATCATCCTCAAAGCTCCAGCTCACAAGGTAAGAGGCCTTGAAAAGTCTCCTTCTCCTTTGAGTTTTCAATCAGAAATTTAGAAGCTAAGAATACCTATACCTGTAATTGAACTAATGTAGAATGAGTCATTCAAGAGATCTATCCTCGAGGCCCTTGAGTGTAATGCCATCCAAGTCTCCACCGACTATGTAAATCTGTAAGATGAAAAACTCGTTGTTGTTCTCAGCCCAATGATTGAAAATTATGATGACAACTCCTCATCATTTTGTGTCTCTCTGACTATTCATGACAAAATCCTTCACAACTGCCTTCTGGACACTAGAGCCAACCATAATATAATGCCCAAGGCTATCATGGATGAGTTGAGTCTTGACATTACCAAGCCTTATCATGACCTGTTTTCTTTTGACTCTAGAAAAGTGAAATGTCTGGGATTAATCAAGGACCTAGCCATCACTTTGTCTCAACTGCCCATGAAGAGAATGATGATGGATATTGTGGTAGGATATGTACCCACCAAGTTTTGCATGTTGCTTTCTAGAGGTTGGATCAAGAGATTAGGTGGAACATTACAAAATGATCTATCCTATGCTACTATCCTAGTTTTTGGAGGTGAGAGCAGGATATTATACAGAGAAGCTTAGTTGGCTTATATCATCAGTGATGAAAAGAATCCCACTAATCATCCCATATATGTTGTCGACACTGATTTTGGAGCTTGTATTCTCCACGCAGCTTGAGAAACCAGTTTTCCAGATCACAGAGGAAGAATGCCCACAAATTTGGGACATGTTCTTTGATGGATCTTGCTCTAAGGAAGCTGTAGGGGCAAGTGTAGTCCTTGTGTCCCCCACACAATAATGCATTCATTTATGTTTCAAGTTAAATTTTTAGGTCACAAATAATATAGCAGAGTACGAAGCCTTGATATTGGGCTTAAACGCTGCTAAAGAAATGCGCATCAAAGGTCTGAAGGTGTTTAGAGATGCATACCTTATCATTTAGTAGGTCAACAAAACTTTCCAAGCAAAGCATCCAAGGCTAAAAGCATACAAAGATGAGGTATGGAATCTCAAGGAATCTTTTAATATTTTTAACATTTCTTACATCCTAAGAATGAAGGGCCAACTTGCTAATTCCCTTGCTATGTCTATTAGCACGTTTATTCCTCCTTTGCCCCCTAAATTGACTTATGAAGGTCAGGTGAAATATAGACCATCTCTGCCTGTCAATGTCAAATATTGGAAAGTTTTTGAAGATTATTATGAAATTAATAGGTTTTTACAAGTCATTGATGAATTTTCTAAAATGCACATTGACCAAGAAAATGAAACCATTGAAGAATATAACTAGTCCAAGCTAAAGGACGAAATTGGTCAGAATAACATTGTCCAGCTGCCTAATAACCATATACCCAAAGGATTGGTGCCTCTAGAGAAGATGTTTGATCACAATGATGTATCTTATAAGCCTGCCAAAAAAGAAAATGAGTATGTTGTTCATAAACATAATGTAGGGAGTCCAACCCATCCAAAGTACATAAATCTTTGCACTCACTTGTTTGCTACCCAAAGTTCTGAGTACTACACCCTGATGAAATAATTTGCTGATATTTTTGCTTGGGAGTACAGTGATCTTGAGACCTATGACACAAACATCATTTAGCATAAGATTCCACTGGAAAATAACACCATCCCTTTTAAGC
Source organism: Pinus tabuliformis (assembly GCA_031772625.1). Classification (NCBI taxonomy): domain Eukaryota; kingdom Viridiplantae; phylum Streptophyta; class Pinopsida; order Pinales; family Pinaceae; genus Pinus; species Pinus tabuliformis. The sequence continues at coordinate 648,407,646 of CM062817.1, forward strand.
AGAAATTAAGATCTATTAGCCCTCTCTTATTGCCTTTGATTGAAAAGGAAATAAAGAAGCTGTTGGATGCCAAGATCATAGTTCCCCTAAGGTATTCAAAGTAGATAGCTAACATTGTGGTAGTAAGAAAGAAGAATGGAGAAATCACGGTTTGTGTTGACTTCAGGAATCTGAACAAATGCTCTAAAAAAGACAACTACCCCCTGTCTAAGATGGAACACTTGTTGCAAAAAGTTTCACGGGCTAGAGTCATGTCTTTCCTAGATGGATTTTCAAGTTACAATCAGATTGTTGTACATCCAAAAGATTAGGAAAAGACCGCCTTAACTACTCCTTGGGGCACTTTCATGTACTCCAAGATTCCTTTTGGACTGATGAATGCTGGGGCTACTTTTCAAAGGGCCATGGACATATCCTTTGTGGGAGAGAAGGATAAATTTGTCCTTATTTACCTTGATGACATAACAGTTGTTGCTAGCACTCACAAGGACCATTTACAACATCTGAAGAAGGTGTTTCTAAAGTGCAGACAGTTTGGAATTTTTGTGAACCCAAAGAAGGCATAGTTTTCTCTAGAAGAAGGCAAACTACTTGGACATATTGCTTTTGCTGAAGGTGTGAAGATCGATCCAGCAGGAGTTCAAGAAATTCAGACATTGTCCATCCCAAGGTCAAAAAGGGGCATTCATCTTTCCTAGGTAAGATAAACTTTGTCAGGAGGTTTATTCCAAACATTGCAGAACTAGTGAAGCACATCACTTCCATGCTAAAGAAAGGATCATAAATAAAATGGACAGATGCTACAAGAAGCTCTTTTGAAGCCATCAAGCAAGCTTTCATGGAAGCTCCCACTCTAATTAGCCTAGATTACACCAAGGAGTTTTATATCTTCACTTTTGCCTCTTATTATACACTTGCAGCAGTTCTGTTGTAGAAAAATGATGAAGGCGTAGAGCACTCCGTGGCCTTTTTCAGCAAAACTCTAAGGGATGTTGAACTAAGGTATGACCTTATTGAAAAACAAGCTTATGCTCTCATAAAATATTTAAAGGCATTTAGACTTTATATTCTACATTCCAAAGTGGTTGCATATGTACCTTCAGCCTTAGTAAAAGGTGTCCTAACTCAGCCAGATATTGATGGAAAGAGAGCTAAATGTATTGCAAAATTCATAGAGTTTAACATAGAGGTGAATCCCACTAAGCTTGTCAGAGTCTAGGGCTTGGCTAAACTTATGGCTGAGGAAAATTGTAGTTTGTTAGACATCAATTGCATGGGTTCAAACTTAGGTGATGAGCAGACATAGGAAGCAGCAGAAGAGCAAGAGCAGAATCAGTCTTTGGCTAAAAATCTAGCCACCTGTGAATGGTATTCTAGTATAGTTCATTTTTTGCAAAAGCTAGAAGTCCCTCCAGGGCTTAGCTCAAGTCAAGCCCGGGCCATTAAGCTCAGATCAGCCAAATTCTGCATTAATAAAAACCTGTTTTATTGGAGAGACCCATCAGGAATCCTCTTGAGATGCCTAGATAAAGGAAAATCTGTGGAAGTCATGCACTAGTTCCATTGTAGCATCTATGGAGGGCATCATTATTGGGAAACCACAATCCATAAGATCCTAAGAGCTGGGTATTATTGGCTCACTCTGTTCTCTGATGTGTGTTCTTTTGTGAGGCCTTGTGACAAATGTCAAAGGTTTGCAAGAACACAATAGCTAAAATCTCTGCCCTTGAATCTAGTACACGCCAATGGTCCCTTCCATCAGTGGGCCTTGGACTTTATAGGTGAGATCAGCCCACATTCCATTGGCTAGCACAAATAGATCTTGGTAGCCACTGATTATTTCACTAAGTGGATTGAGGCTATACCCACTACGAATTATAATAATCAAGTTGTCATAAAGTTCTTGAATGTGAACATTTTCACTAGATTTGGGTGCCCAAGCAAACTAGTCACTGATAATGCATCAACTTTCAAGGCAAAGGAATTGGTGGACATGACTAAATCCATGGGCATTCAATTGGTGCATTCTACCTCATATTATCCTCAAGGAAATGACCTGGCAGAATCATCTAACAAGAATCTTGTAAGGATAATAAAAGAACTGTTGGAGGAAAAAAAAAGAGATAGGATTCCAAGTTGAAGTTTGCACTGTGGGCTGACAGAGTTACCAACAAGAAGTCCATAGGAAATTCTCCATTTAAGTTGGTTTATGGCACTGATGTTGTTTTTTCTATCCAGCTGATTCTCCCTGTTTCCAAATTATTTCAAGAAGAAAAGGATGAAACAAATGACATGGTAAGGAGAATGAATAACCTAGTTTAAATATAGCAGATCAGAGAGCAGCTGGTTGAGAAGTCAAAAGTTCATCAGAAGAAAAGCAAAGAAACATTTGACAGCAAGGCAAAAATGGACAATTTCCAAGTTTGTGACTGGGTTCTCAAATGGGATTCATTGAAGGAAAAGAAAGGTAATCATGGTAAGTTTGACTCCTTATGGACAGGTCCGTTTGTCATCGCTCAAATTCAGTAGAACAATACCTTTATTTTGCACAATCTGGAAGGAGAAGATGTTTTTGGTGGCCCAGTCAATGGGCAGTTCTTGAAACTTTATTTCATTTAAAGCTTTAAAGCCTTGATATTGTAAATATGTTTTCCATTTTTTATTTTCTATACAAAATAAACTCCATGCCCAATGGAACACTAGGAGATAGATTTGATTTTGGTTTTACAAGAAAGGCATCAGTCTATGGTTCTTGAAACCTCACAGGGAGGCTTTCACCCCAGAAGGAGCCAGTGTTAGCCCCTGGGGTGTAGTGCTACTATTTTTAGTGGAAATGTCCCCTGTTGTAGCTCTGAAGGCCACATCTCCTCTTGCTCCACTTTGGCCATAAGCCAGACTTCAAAATATTACTCTCGCATCCATAATTGCATTAGGTCCTAATCCAAATGGATCCAAACATGCTCTCTAAGTCTTTAAAAGCTAGTAAAATAATGCCAAATATCAAAACAATCACAAGAGAAGGGCCCTTAAAATGGTAGAAAAACACTATCGAGAGGCAAAAACCCAAGGAAATAGAAAAAAATAACTATAGGAGGTCTGAATAGTGAAATGCACAGTAGCCATCAGATTTGGCCGATCAACGATCCAGATCTGATTGGTGGTTGCAATCAGCGGATGTCGGCGTAGGCTATGTGTAACTTGCGATGGTTATTGGTGGAGTCAATGTGGACCATTGATCAAGCACACAGATCAACGACCCACGTTGCATCGTAGAATCGCAATCGACCAACACAATAGAGCACTCACCATCGGCCTGGGCATGAGCGATATGTGATTGTGATCAATTGCATTGGCGGATTGCAATTAGGGAAACATTATGGAGCGGGGCCTTTATACATGTATATGTGCGATACGATTAGCCATACCCAATGGCTATATAAGCATTATTGCATAGATTTTGAGATCCGTAGAGAAGTCATTTTTAATGCATTTTTGCAGTTTTAACGTATTCCTAAAATACAAAGGGGAACCTTGGAGTAGGACCAAAGCGACTTGTGATATGCGATAAGACTTGGCCTGAAAGGGTTCATGAAGGGAAATATATAAAATTTGAAGTATGTCATGAGCCATTTTTAATGTATTTCCAATGTTTTGATGTATTTCTAAAAAACAAAGGGACAGGCCATTTGTGACAGGCGACAACGATTGGGAATGGACCCAATAGCTCTATTTGGATCTATTCGTATTTTTAACAGTCAATAGGTGAACTGAAATAATAGAATATATGGCCATAAGGGGAAAAAAACAACGCAACATAGCCAAACCGACAGAAATTATCATGGAGCATCGCTGGCACGAGCGAGCCACCTGACAGCAAGGAAAAATTACCAGAATTTGGTTACTGCTGTTAGAAAAAGAAACCTCTGAGCTCATGCATGTCTATTCATGGCATCAAGTCGTTAAAAAGGCAGAGAGGATAGATTAAGACACCTTGAGCCTTTGAGAGCTTGTGAGCATTGTAAAAAGCCTATAAATGGCCGAAAGTTAGAAGGATGAGAGGTTCAACTTTTGGAGACTGTGGTGACTCTACTCCTCTACACTTCTCATATTCATTCCAGTAATACAAGCTTCTTTTGTTGTTATATGTTCAATCCCCATCTTTCCCTCTGTTCTAAGCTTACACTTGAATGGGTTATTCATGTTTTCTTCCATGTTGAATGCTAGATAACTGTCATCTTATCTCTACATTGATAAATTAGATTTGTAAGCTTCATTTGCTTTCTGTAGCTAGCCATTCATATGTGTTTATGTATGCATCTGCTGGTACAGTCAAAAATCTCCATCTATCCATTGAATCTATAAACTATTGAGCATTAGTGGTCTAAAGCCTTTTAAAGCTGAGTGTGTTCATGCATGTCTTGAGTGAAAATAGAGTTGAAACAGTCATCTGACTTGATCCAAACCATCATCCATACCAATAGTTCAGAGAACAATATTGAAGATTTATATGTTACCAAGCATCTTTGAGCTATAACCTAGGAGAGCTTCCTGGAGTGATAACAAATACCACCAATAGCCAAAAGTAGAGCTTTCCTTTGTGTTGGACAAGTTTGTAATACTTCGAGCGTTGACATAGCGGATGACACTTGTGCCAAGTCTTCTACAATACTGTAGTTTTGGGTGGCATGTGCAGATGTATTATGTGTTGTGTGACGAAGTGTCGCTTTAGGAGGGCAAATCACAAGATCAGCAACCAACCTTTCAATATGAAGATCGTTAGACAACGATGGGTTTTGACTTGAGGAGGGTTCCTCTGCATCAGCAACTGGAGCTCCATAAGATTTGGCTCTGGTTTGTAGATCTACCATTTCAAAGGTGTAAATGGTAGAGGGTCCTTCACCAGCTGAAGGATGTTGTGAACCACCATTTCTCCCTTGCAGGGGTTGGGGTTGGTTTGCAATAAGGTGTTGTTGCTGTTGAGTCGGGAAAGGACTATCCAGGATGGTATGGGTCATGCCAATGTCCTTTTTAGTGATGAAATTTGTGCATTCATGAAGACACAGACACAGATATGTCATTTGGTCTTGCACATAGATTTTGCAAGGGAATCAGGTAGGATTTTCCTTTCCATCGTTAGAAGGCGCAGTAGCCTTCTGCTTTGGGTTGTACTGCTTTGTTGACTACTCTTTAAGAGGAGCAATCTTTTTCTTATTCTTCTTGTTCTTACCACTGGGTTTTTGTGTATACTGCACAAAGTTTATCATGGTGGTAGGAAGAGCAGCTGATTTGGTAGAGGGGTCCACTGACATCTAGGCAATGTGACTACTGAGTTGTTTTACAGTAGCCCTGGAGGTTGCACCGATAATCCCATTGGTGTGCGCTCCGGTTTGCTGAGTAGTGAGAGCATTGGAGTTGCAAGGGGCATTGGGAATTACATCGTATAGAGTTCCAGACTACGAATATATCAAATCCAAGTGCTGGACACGATGAATGGATTGGTCTTCTATGACCGCACCACCTAAGGCGACATCCTTAGCGATTTGGGGGAGTAGATACTTGCAGAACCAATCTACTAAGAGATAATCTAGGAGAGGAGCTTTGACTAACCTCTGCCTATGTCTCCATTCATGTATATGATCAGAGATGTGGGTGGTGGTGTCCTGATGTAATGAAGAGAGGATTTCCATCCCATTTTCATAGTGGATGAGTAGCTGGAAGTGCTTTAAGAATTCCATCACTAGAACACCAAAGGTATTGACTGATGCACGTGGTAACTCAATGTACCACTTGGATGCATTGCCAATACGGGTGTGGGGAAAAGGACGTAACCAGATACTATCATCCACCATAGAGTTAGAAGCACACCATAGATGATAGGTGGTGATGTGTGTACCCGTATCATCCCCTTGTTTCCCTTCGAACTTTGGGATGTCTGTCAGTATTTTATGTAGGACTAGCGGCCAGAGTATGTTATGATAGATGGGTTCATTTGTAAGTTTGTACAAGTCGGGGATATCAAGCATTGCCAAGAAAGGTAGAGTGTGTGATGCCCCCGAATCAGACCAAGGCGATGACATATGACTTGAGGATCCTTGCGGTCCTCCCATCGTGTTGTTCCCAATATTATACACAGGTTGCATGGTATAGTAGGTGCCTTGGGGTATGGTATTGTAATGTGGATTTCCATAGGGATTGTTAGGCTGGGGTATAGAATTTCCCCCAAGATAAGTAGTGCCCCCTTGACTCATTTGAGGTTGTGAGTGGGGTTCCCCATGGATTGATTGGGATGTCCTTGAGGATTCCCGCTCGCCACAAACCTAACCATAAGTCATTGACTAGCATAAGGATTGTTCATGTCAATCAGTGACTGACCATGCATGCCTAAAAATGGAGGGGGAACTGTTACGTTCTTGGTCGGTATATGCATATTTGGAGTGGCACCAGATACTTGAATTTGGGGGTTAGAATTATACAATGGATTCCAACCATATTGTTGGTTGAAGGGACCCGCGCTAACTGTTCTATATTGAGCGTTATAAGGAGTGTTGTATGTAGCACTTGTTGAAGGTACAGGTTTTGACACTAAAGGGGTGGAACCTAGAATAGACTAGATCCCACTCGTGGAGGGTGTCATGTTAGGGGTTGAACCTAGGACAAATGAGATAGCAGGGTTCTCCATCAAAGGTGTGGTATTGACTGTCAACTGGGGAAGTGGTGGGGGACCAAAAGTGTCCAAAAAGTCCCACGACCTGTTAGTCATCGACGAGATGGGTGGAAGTGTTCCAACTGAAGACAAAGGAGGTACATATGCAATGGGAACCAAGAGTGGGCCCAACAGATTCATGATCGAAGGATTGTATGGAGGAAAAAATCCTTCAGTAAAGAAATCCTCCAGTAAGCTTGAATTGTTGGATGTCCAAACTGATTATGTGTGAGATCTCGGAGACTGATTTCCCAAAGATGGGGAATCCAGTTCACTGGAGCTCAGTAGATCCTCCACAGTGAGTGGGGGAAGTCCTAACAATCGTCTAGATTGACGATGAGGGCCAGATGTAGCCACAGTGGCTGATAATTTTTATCAGTAAATTTTACAGTGATGTTTATTAAAGTCTCAATGATAACACTCTAGCACCTAAAAAATAAAAAATACACTAAGTAAATCAATCAACAAGCAGAGGGAAATGACCATGTCTGATAAGCACCAATCACTAGAGATGAAACCCAGTGTCACAATGAATAACAGAGAGAGCTGGCCAAATGTACAGTTATGGTTACTCTAGAGCTTCGCCCAAACCTTAGATTCAGGGGCCAAGTACTCTCCTCAAGACGAGCTACCCTCCCAAAATCTAAAGACAGAGTACGTCCATCTGTGTTAGGTACTAGGGCAGCCCGCCCCAGTCACCTTTTGTTAGTCCCTAAAAGTATGGCCACTAATGACACCTCAAATCTACCGGGGGGGACATCGTTGCAGACAATACACTATGTGGGTAGGATACCTGTGTCCCCAACTCAGTTCTGATATCCCCGAAGGGATCCCCGATACATAGAATACCCAAAGGAGATGTAAGCAAAGGTAGGATACCTTCACTTATAGTCTGATGTTGTCTTGTATTTAGCTTCGCTTTTATTGGGGTGGTCCCGGTAGTATGAGTGCAGAAGGATTTCTCTCTTTAATGACACTAGTTTTGGTGTATGGCAGTTTACTCACACTGCCTATCGATGAATAAGTTGGTTTTACAAAGGGAGAGTCATTCATACATCAATATTTATTCCATGCATCCTATTCATTACAACACTAGCATAACCGAAAAAACTTTTCAATGCTCATTAACAACTATTGAAACCAAATAATGTATAACTTAAATAGCTACACGGAACAATATTTTTTATTTTATTTTTTCTTTTATGAAAATAAAAAATTATAAGAAGAAAAGTTATTTTCTTAAAAAAATTCTTTCATGACATAGATCAGTAAAAAAAACACAGCTACAGATCCCTTATCAGTTCAGAAGCAAGTTTCCCAACCCTTTGAGGTCATAGACACAGCTATATCAAAAAATGGGTGATTAATGCTTTGTGCTAGAGGCCACAGAGAGTTACTAGAGGCACTAACGCTTTGTTTCTATAGCCACAGAGCTTTATAAAGCTCTGTTTACACTAATAATCTACGTTAATGAGGGAAAACACTTCAAAGAAGGGCTAGGGGGATCAGATCCAGGGCTAAGCAATGAAAGAAGAGTGCTGCAAGGTCCTGAGTCATCAGAAAAGGAATGAAGAAGTACAAGAAGGTTTGGAAGGAGGAGAAAACTAGGAAATTTATGGGAAAACCGGGAACTAAAGTGTATTCCTCAGCGGAGTCTCCAATTCTACTATAGGGATTAATGCACGGTGTATGGAGAATGAAGGAACCCTCAAAGGCCTTCTTGGGACCCTTCGCAGGCTGTAATATTATCTGCAACTGTCACAAAGCTACATGCATGTCCATATTCAACAACTAACTATCAAAGTAAGATGAACTCATTACCTCGAGTCTCCATGTTGAGTTGCCGGAGAGTGCAATGCAGCTAGGTGGAAGTCCCCTGAGCCAGCTCCAGATTAAGTCCTGCACATAGAGAGACAAACGTAATCACATCATAAAACCTTGACAATTAATGTATGAATATAAAAAAGACATCTAGTCGCACATAACTAAGCTACTCATGCTAAGAGATATTGAATAAACATATAAATGAATTATAGTACCAACACCACGGAGTAGACAGTACAACTACAATTCTATATTAATGTTGAAAGAGTGATTACAACTATTCATTCCATTAGCCTTCCCTTACACGTCCAGCTCCTCTCTCTCTCTCCTTTCTTACCAAATTCTTATGCTTAAGTGTGAGACTCTGCTTGATAATCAAGTAAGATATCCTTTCAAATGATCTAACCTCTATCACAATAGCCCTAGCTCTACTTATGTATCGTGCGAGGTTAGGGTTGCCAAGTTTCTCCATGAGTTTCCTTAGGTTAAAGCAATGATGTTGTCATTCTTTTGAGATCTTTCCCATTTGCCTACATCATTAGGATTATAAATCCCCCAAATTGGTTGAACTTTGATGTTTCCTTGCTTTTCTGAGTTGATTTAGGAGAGAATATAGGGATATTTCTTAGTTAATCTGCTCCTTTGACCCTTAAATCCTCATAAGGGTTTACTAATGCTATCCTCAAGGTAACAAGTAGAGTTACTTGGGTCACTAATGCTCTCTTAGGCTTTCATAGAAGCTTTATAAAGCAGGTTGTGAGTGTATAGGTAATGTTAGCTTGGAAATAAGGCTTGTGAACTTGGTCATTGCTTCAGTAATCATGTCTTTTCCCTTTGATCTGATGAGGAGGTCATTTTACTGCATAACAGTGGGTGAATTTTCAAACTTGGAGATTGATCAAGAGGATGAAATTGAATAAATTCAAGAAGAACAATCAGACACAAAATTTACTTTAAAGGATTCCATAGGAGGTTATAAAATAATGCAAATGAGGAATAATGTGATCCCTAAAGGTTTGATACCCTTGGATAGATTATTTAATGCTAATGATGTTTCTTTCAATATTAAGAAAATAGATTCAAAAGATGGTCTTGAAGACTGCAACCTTGGAATAGAGAAACAACCTAAGATAGTGAGATTGGTGAAAGATGTTCGAAAGGAGTTCAAAGAGAGGTATGTAGATCTTTTCAAGATATATGTTGATATATTTGCATTGTCTTACAATGAGCTGAAGACATATGATACTAGCATCATTCAACATAAAATCCCTTTGAAGCCATGGATTAAACCATATAAACAAAAGTTGAGGAAGATAAATCATTTATTGTTGCCATCAATGGAGAAATAAGTCAAGAAACTATTGCAAGCTAAAAAATTGTTCCTCTGAAGTATTCTAAGTGGGTGGCTAATCTAGTACCTATGAGGAAGAAGAATGGAGAGGTTCAATTGTGTATTGATTTCAAAAATTTAAACAGGGCATCACTGAGGGATAATTATCCTTTTCCCAAAATGGATCAAATATTGCAAAAGTTAATAGGATCTTCTAGGTTATCAATGATTGATGGCTTTTCTGGTTTTAATCAAATCTCAGTGCAGCCAAAAGATCAGAAGAAGACAACATTTACCACTCTATGGGGCACTTTTATGTATGCTAAGATGCCTTTTGGATTAATGAATGCTGGTGCTACTTTCTAGAGGGCTATGGATATAGCCTTTCTAGGTGAAAAGGAGAAATTTGTGGCAATTTATTTGGATGAAATTACAATTTTCTCCAAATCAAAAGAAGAGAATTTGAAGAAATTGCAGCAGACTTTTGAAAAATGCAGAAGGTATGGATTATCCTTAAGCCCCAAGAAATCTCATTTTTCTTTGAAAGAAGGAAAATTACTAGGCCATATTGTATCTAAATAAGGGGTTAAGATAGATCCAAAAAGAGTTGAGGCAATAAAAAATATACCTCTGCGAAGGAGAAAAAAGGAGATTCAGAGCTTTTTGGAAAAGATAAATTTTTTAAGAAAGTTTGTCCCAAATTATGTAGAAATTGTTAAGGAAATTATTGATATGTTGAAAAAGGATGCAGAAGTGAAGTGGACTACAAATGCTAGGGAATATTTTGCCACGATCAAGGAAGGTTTTCAAGAGGATCCTATGTTGGTAAGTCCTAGTTATCAAAATCATTTTTAGATATTCTCATCTTCCTATCCTTCTACTCTCACAACAATACTTTATAGAGAAGTTAGGAAAATAGGGAGCAACCTGTAGCACTCTTCAGTAGGGTGTTAAGGGACGTAGAGATCAAATATAATATTTTGGAGAAGAAGGCCTATGCTTTAGTGAAAGCACTGAAGGATTTTAGAGTTTATATTCTTCAATCTAATATCACTGCTTAGGTTCCTATTGTTTCTTTCAAAGATGTGTTGACTCAGAGTGATAGCGATGGAAAAAGAGGAAAGTGGATTGCCAAAATCTAGGAATATGATATGGACATTAAGCCAACTAAGTTGGTGAAAGAACAAGGATTAGGAAAAATATTAACAAAAGCTAATCATCAAGATATAGGAATTAATTTGATGGCTGAAGTTGTCGAACCCAAGACAGAAGAAGAACAAGGTAATAATAAAGAATCTGATAGCTTAATTCAATACAAGTATCTTTGTTCTCAATGATATAAATATATTGTCCATTATCTATGTTTCCTTAGTTTTCCTTCTTCTTTATATAGAACAAAATATAAATCTATGAGTCAAAGCTCAAAAGCATGTCATAGTAGATGGATATTTTTATTGGAGAGATCCAGCTGGTGTTTTATTGCCCTCTCTAACTGAAGGAGAATCTATAGAAAGTAAATGAATATCATGGATTCCTCTACAATGGTCACTACAATTGGAAGGTTACAACACACAAAATATTAAAGGTTGGTTTCTTTTGGCCCTCTTTGTTTTCTGATGTTTATAGACTTGAGAGAAGTTGTGAGAATTGCCAGATGTTTGCTGAAAAGAAGAAATTAGCACCATTACCATTGATTCATGTGTTTGTTGAAGAACCCTTTAGACAATGGGGTTTTGACTTTATAGGAGAGATAAATCCACCCTCTAGTGGACAACATAGATGGATTTTGAAAGGGACAGATTATTTTACTAAATGGATAGAATTTGTTCCAATGAGGAGGGCTAATTTTTCAGTGGTAATCAAATTTTTAGAAGAAAATATTTTCAGCAAGTTTGGTTGTCCTAAAAAGTTGGTCACAGATAATGCTCAGGTTTTCATATTTGCAAAGTTGATTGACTTTTGCCAGAAGTATAATGTGGTATTGTCTCCTTCTACCACCTATCACCCCGATGGGAATGGGTTGGCAAAATCTTCTAATAGATCCCTGGTGAAGATACTTGAGAAAACTATTGTAGAGAATAAAAAGAACTCAAGTTCAAAGCTAAAGTAACTTATGGGCAAACAGATTTACCACTAGGAGGTCGACTGGAAAATCACCTATTGAGTTAATATATGGAGTATCTAATTTATTTACCAATTAGTTAGAAAAACATGTTGTGGGACTTATCCAAGATGCTCAACAAGAATCAAATGCACTCACAACAAGAATGAATCAGTTAGTGGAATTGAATGAAAACAGGGAGAAATTAATGGAGAATCTTATCAATTACCAAGAGAAAATGAAATTGATATTTGATAGAAAATCTAGGGATATTCTTTTTTAGCGTGAATATTTGGTTCTACGATGGGATGTGAGGAGAGAATAGAAAGGAAAACATGGAAAATTCAATCCTCTTTGGTATGGTCCTTTCAAAATAGCATAAGTCAGAACGAATAACACCTTCATTCTGTAAAACTTGGATGGTGAACTCATACAGATGCCAGTCAATGGGTAGTATTTGAAGCACTACTTTCAACATTAACTTCATTTCTTTTCTTCATTGTATATATTGGTGTGGTCATTGTGAATATTTAGTGAGCTCTTCATTGTAATGTTTCAAGCTATAATTTTGACTCCATGCCCAAGGTGAAGGCACTAATTTGCAATTCTTAGTGTTTTAACTTAAAACACTATCCCTAGGTGGAGCCAAATGTTGTAGCTTGTTTTACTTTTATCTATGTTTATAAGAAAATGTATATGTATATGCAAAAAAAAATCAAAATAAAAAGAAAAGAAAATAATAAATTTTGATGTTAAATAGTTAATGTATGATGGTGGATTAAACTACATTACTTAATTCTTAATGCAACATTAAGTGTAAAGTAGGTGGGTCCCTAGTCAAAAAATAACAAAGTCCCAGTTTAAATATCGAGCAAGTCTTTGAGCGCGATGAGGAATGGCAGTGGGGTCCATTAGATGTGGAAAACTCGACAACACTACATGCATGATGGTTAGCTCTCCCAACACCCCCCCCCCCGTAAATACTTTTCAACATCTTCTATGACGACAGATCAATGAATCAGAATGGTTGTGGCGGGAATCCATCGGGTTTCTTTCATACGGGAGCTTGCCCATGTATTACGTCAAAAAGAGAGCATGTTACATTGGTAGGTGAGCACAATTATATTTGTCTATTCTGCCATTACACAATCACCACTTCTCATCATACCCTTCAGCCACCTCATCATCCACATCAATTGTCTTCTCCCAAACTCATTAATTCAAATTTCCTACGATTCTCATTAATTCTAGTTTCTCACCCGTTACTCTCTTTCCACTATAAACCTCATTCTATTATTCATTATATTCACTGTTGTCCTCTACTCATCCTTCCATGGAATCAATTGTATAAGTTGCAGGTCCAGTCATTATCACCTGCAACTATTCAGATATTAGCACTGAGTCTTGGTATCCAGAAGTATCAAAATATCAAATAAAGTTTCTTTAACATGTTCTACTTTCCATATTCCATTGATGGATACTGGAAGAGACATTTTTGACCCAGTTTTTCCATATTCTGCTTAACCAAACCGAGTCTCCTGTATATGCTGCTACTGTAAGCTCTAGGGTTTTAGCTGCCATGATTCCTCAAACCCATCTGTTTCTAGAATTTATAGTATTTCAAGTGTCTTCCTTCCTAATTCAACAAGATTTATGTTTTTCATCTGCAAGTTCTTACACCCCTTTTTTAGAAGAGACTCTGTTTTCCGCTTTTCAAGATTTGTAGGCTTCTAATTATGCTCAGTTGAAATTATTTTTAATGCCTACTAGGAAGCACCTGCCTATGGAGCCTACTCATTTTCCTTTGGACACTTTTTTAAAGAACTGAGACGTGTCCTACAAATTCTGGATAAAATTTTAGGAAGGGGGGATACAAATACTGTGGACAAAGCCATTTTAGGAATGTTTAATTTGATGATGCATCGAGAAACAATTTTTCATATACCTATTCTTTGGGAGAAAATGGTTAATTCCCAATTGACATATCTTCCACTCACTAGTTTCTTCATATTTACTTCTCTTTTTACTCACCTCTTCATGTACACTCATGTTGAAATATTCATGCACCTAGGGTTGAATATCATGGACTCTCACAAGAACAAGCATTCAATAATAAGTACTGCAAATAACCAAGCTTTAATGTAGTTTGTTACTTCTTTTCTATTAGTTGTATAATCAATATTAAACAATTCTCCTCCACCTTGCTTTCTACCAAAATCTTGGCTTTTCCTTCAGCTTAGTAAATATGTCAAAGTTGGTGATTGGTTTCAGTTTGAAGATTATTCAAAGATTAGATTATATGGAGTAAAATTTTCCCCTTACAGGATCCCAACTGTTGTGCCTATGAGAATATTTTTATTAGAGTTCATCAGGAAGAGTTTGAATGTGGATCAAGTACATTTTGTTCCAAAAGAGAAGGGGCATTTATTTAAATTTACAAAGATAGTGGGACCTTTCATTGTGAATAACAAGCAAGATCTAGGAGAAGTGCACAAAGCACTTGAAGATATGAATTTGAGATGGGTGAAAAGTGGGCATATGATCCACATCATATAATTTCAAACAGGACGGTGAAAAATTATTATGATCCCTTTATACATGAAGCTCGACTAGAGGTGGAGAAATTAGCCAATGGAGGAGAAACTAGTTTGACAGGAGGAGTGGAAGTTGAAACTCCTCATTAAAGCGAAAAGAATTTAAAGAGAGGTAACGAATATGTGATTGATATAGAAGAGGAAACAAACAAAATTTATAAAAGAAATAAAATATCTAAAGGTGGAAGCTCATCATTACCTCAAGTTTTCAGTTACAATTGGGAGAGTTTTTTATACACCATATTCTCTTGTTCCAGAAGAATCTGGCAAGAGATATGTGCCAATGACAAAGTAGGTTTATTCTCGGATTGAAGAAAGAAATAGGAATGTTAAAGAAAGCATGGAATCCCAATTGGAGGCTCAATTTATCATAGATTATCATACCATATTGCTTTTTTCTATGGATTTGGAGAGGAATCAACTCAAACTATCTTTCTCTCACCCTTATGATTTGTCTATTTCTTCTTCATTAGCTTTCAAGACTGTCAATTTGACAGTTGATGCTAGAGAAATCCCTCTACTTGACAAAATCAATTTGCATAGGCAGGTTAGTGAACCTATTTACAGAGATTTGAAGAAGTCTTCTTTGGCTGCTACCAACGCTGAAGGTTTGTTAGAAAAAGTGGTTAACCAATTGAAATTAGAAAAATCAAACTCAAGAACTTTTACCACTCATAATGAAGAATTGAAGAAGATGATTGTTAAAATTGGGGTCAACCCAGAGGACAAAAGTTATGTTCAAAATCTATTGCAAGGAGCTGCAACAAAAGTTTAGATGCTAAAGAAGAAATTGAAGATGCCTTCCATTAAACATCTAAAGTCTTCAGGGATTCAGAAGTGGCATAGGTAGAAAAAGAGAAAGAGGCATTGATAGAGGAGCTCATACAAAGAAATGATGAAATCACCAATCTGAAAGAAATAAATTTTGTTTTACAACAAAAAATTGGTTTTCATATTTGTAATATTGTAGTACAAGATGATTATGGGGACCCAACTGATAAATTAACTAGAGTCATGACTGAATTACGAATTTCCGAGAATGAGGTGAGGAAAATCCAGATAGATTATGAGAGTGTATTGAAAGTTATAAAAGCTACTAAAAAATAATTGACAATGTCTAAGGAAAATGCTGACAAGTATAGGAATGATTTTCAAGTTTCTTTTGAAGAAATTAAAGAATTAAAGGAGAAGGTGAAGGGGAATATGTCCCTTATTCAAGCTAGTAAAAATTTATCGAATGAAATCATCCATACTGTGAGGAACATATGGGAGTCATTGTCTATACTAAAGGAGGAGAAGATCATCATCAAAGACTTGGAAAATTTGATTGTTTCAAATAAACAAAAATTACAGCAAAGAGCTTAGTTCGCAAATAAAATGATTGATTTCCTTAATTCAAGATCTTCACAATAATTAAGGAAATTAGGAATTGTATATAGAACTATGTGTTCGAAATGAATAATATTAGTGTAAACAACTTATACAAGAAGACAACATAAGAAAAATTAATAGAAGTTAAGGAAGTTGTAATGAATTTTAATATTGATTTTGATAAGAGAACTAGAGTAGGTTTTCCCTCATTCTAGGACAAGCATGGAAATTTATTACCCTAGGAGACTTATGATAATTTTCTAGTAGAGGCAAAAAGAAAAATTAGCCCAACACATAAAAGAATGACAATATTGAAGGGAGCAACCATTGTCAATTATTTGCAAAGGGATTTCTAGCTTTTATGGTTGATGAGAACTCTTTTTGTTGACAAACCTAAATATAGCAAAATCACTAACTTCGGAATGACACACACAAGGTTTGTCAAGATTCCTAGTTCAGATGCAACCATGTGGAAAAAGTGCAGAGAATGGATGTCACCAACAACAACAAGTGCAGAAGAAAGATCTTAATCCGCACCTCTATCTCATATTAGAAAATGAAGCAGTGCCATCTATCATACATATGTTTTGTCAAATATTTTTGAATGATGTATTTTTATTTTTTTCTTTTCAAGATATAAAGTTTGAAAGAACTATTAACTCTAAAGTAATTTATGAAGTTATCAGCTTTTGGTAGTTGATAGTTACTTAACTGTCCTTTTGAAATTTTGTATAAAGTTAATTCAGAAAGAGAAATGAGGGTCCCGAGCTTTGTACCTCAGAAGCAGAAACTACTTGTATCTTTCAATATTCAAGTGGAATTGAATAAAGAATTTGAAGTGATTCCTGAAACCTGTTGAGTACATAATGTGTTTCTTGTTATTTCCATTTTATACTTTTCTTCATAGAAAAGAGTAATGAAGTTGCCGACCTTTAATTTACATTTTTGTAAATCATTTTCTTGTGAATTAAAGTTAAAAGTTCATTAATGATGCGCTCCTCTTTTCTATATATCATCCCCTACTAATTACATTTTTCTTCCAAGGTTGAAAACAATTTTTTTGCATTAAGAAGCCTGTGTTAGAAACTTTGCACAATCTTTTCTAATTGTTCTTTCATTAAATTTGTATTCGCATCAGAAGGCCACTTTAAATAATTTCTTCTTTCCATTGAAGATCAAGAGTCATTATCTTTTAAATTATAATCTAGGGGGTTTTAAAAATGGGACAGAAAACTTATTTTTTCACAGTCTTAAACAAATGTCTTGGGCACTGAACTCTCCTCAGTCAAAGGATGTCTTCGAAGTTAAAACAATATGTTTGGCATTGATGTGGTGCGTTTACTATTCAGTTGGAGTTGGAGCCTTGGCTAGAGCCAATAGGGGAGATATGGCTTTGACTTTATTTTTGCCTTAGGATATTAATTCAAATACTCTTAGAAATGGAATAGTTGGATAGTGCTCAAAAAGAGATTTCCAAAAATTTGTTGGAGTTTGAAAAATGATTCCTGTAGCGAAATATATGGATGGTCAAAGTATGAAGATAAAAAATTTCAATAAGCAAGGTTCCAAGGATCAAGGTTATGCCTCTCCCTTGCATTTTGCAACAAAATTTATTTATTTTTGATTTGGGTAGATTTTTTAGTAAGGTCAGACTTAGGTGTATTCTGGCCTAGTCAATGGTCGAAATTCAAAGTGGAAATCCCTCCAACTAGTGACCCATAACCAATTGGGACCTTTACTTGGGTGCATCACTCTAGTCGGGCTATCAATTAGTCAGGCCTTGACCTCGATCCAGTCGAGACTTTGGCCTAGTTGGGAGGCTAATTGTTCAGGTAATTTCAATGGGAGTTCAAAGGAACAACTCTTGATCCCCAACCTCTATGAGACTAGCTATAGGTGGGATCATTAATAGGTTGGAAAGGGTGATAGGTAGCACCACTTAGAGGTGACCACATGGTATCAATAATCTCAAAACAAGGTGACATGACAACATGGGAAGAGGACATGTGGCATGTTTTTTTAGTATATTTTTAAGTGGTCAAGTGGGCCAAATCAGGGTGACATTTGTTACCACTCAGGAGGTTACACGTCGCCCAGATAACGTTAGCATGACGTACGTTAATGATGTGAAAAAGCCTTCGAAGTTCATGATAGAGTTGGTTTGGTGAATTTTTTCTCGTTTATTTAGTTTCGACATTGAATTCATGGATCAAGAAAAAATAGTGAAAATGGCCCTAAGTCGGGGCTTCAGTCTAGTCGAACTTTGTTGTGGGAATGTAGAGGAATGAACTCCCTTACCTCTTAATCCTAACTTGTGTGGGACCTAGTGGAAGAAAACAGATGGTCGATGTGACTAGTTGAGAAGGATGTGATGTGGCACCACTTGAAGGTGGCCATGTGGTTTCAATGATATCATCAAGAAGAAATCACGATGTCATTAAGTATTCAATAGTTGGGACCCATAATAGGTTTTAAAGAAAAAAATTGTTCGACCTCCGAATCATTGACTTAAGCTCTTTCTACCTAGCATCTAGTTCTAGCCCCTAGGGAATGTGATGTTCTAGTGATATAATGTTAAGGGTGGAGGAGCTCAATTTGTGGTGAAAAGAAAGATCCTCTATTATTTTCCCATAGTCTCAACACTTGGTATTTTTCACTGAAGGGCTAGGATTAAAAGAGTTTATCACAATTTGAGTTTGACAGAGTTGCATCCATTGGAAATTGATGAGAACAATGAATTAAAGCCATAAGGACCATGATTATCATAATAATGGAGCTTGTTTCAAACATAATTAGCCATACATAAGTATCCCTCATGCCATAGAGAAATAAAACAAGAAAAGAGACTTAGGATTAATCTTGATTTGACCACAACTTCGTGATCCATGTTAGAGTACATTTTGAGTTATGAGAGCCTTAATTAATAAGAATGGAAAGCCATAGAAATATTCAGAGAATTAAATAGGAAGAATTTAATTGTGGTAATCCTTGAGTGTGTAGGTAGCATTGGAATCATGATTTCCATTACATCAAAATCAACAGGTATTAGTAAACAGATGGTTCACTAGAGTTAACGAATCCACAAGGAGGTTAAGCACATGTCATGAAACACACGGGGAGTGGTGGTTTATCCAATGTTCAAAATTCTCCCACCAAGTGTGACTTGGGTTTGATTCGTACTCAAAACCTTTGGCTCTGATACTACTTCTTGTAATCATGATTGTTGTAACACCAAAATTTGCATGAATGCATCACTAGAGTTAATAGATTCACGAGAGGCAGTTAAGCACATGTTGCGAAACAAAAAGGGAGTGTTGGTTTACCCAATATCCAATGATAAGAATCATATAAGTATTGATAGGTAGTTGTCATTGATGTCAACCCAAGAAGCACTAGGAGCGACCCTGATCTTCATCGACAATTTTGGCTTGAAAATTCATGTTTTTTCGCATCCAAATTACTCTAGTTGGTTTCATATCGGAAGGATATTTCTTGTGGTACGTGGCACGCCACGTGGTTTCCCATGGATTGAGAGTTATTTATGTTTGAAATTGGAGACCCCATTAATGGGCTAAACCCCCACAAGGTAGGATCATTCAACACATTTAATGGTTTCAATGATAAAAAATCTCTTCTAAAAGGATATTAATTAGTCTTTATGACTTTCATCACCTTAGGAAATGTGTCAAAGTATTTTAGGATATGTTTCTTAAGAAACAACCTTATTTACTTCCTTAAGGCCAACAACCCTCCTTTCTTAGGAATCAAGGTATATTTTTTAGTGTCTTAAACTTTCTAATGGAGCACTCAAACATCTATCTTTTACGAAATTGAAGAGTACATATTCTCCAACATTTACCCTCCAAGGGATTATAAAAAGAGACCTAATATTTGCCTCAAAATATGATCTTAATGTAAAATCCTTAAAAGAAATAACTCTGCAATTTTCCACCCTCTTATGAAATTACCACAGGATCTAAAGTATGAGGGTAGGAGTTCCATTTGAAATATTAAGGATTGGTGCAGGTGTCTTGACATAAGGAGAGTGAAGTCTAGGTAGTGGAGCGAAGATTCTTTGACACCTTTTATGCTCCTTTCCAGACCTACAATAACATAATTTGGTCTTAAAGTAGACCAAGGGTTCCATTTATGCTGTTAAAGTCTATTTTGGGTGTGTATTGATGTTGGGATGGGGTCCCCTGGGTTAATTTGGGGTTAAGATAACCCAATTTTTGGTACAATTTTGTAAATAATGTAAAGTCTCCACAATTTGTGGATGTAGAGTGCATAGATGAATAGGAGTCAAAGGGGCTTGGCCCCTCGTTTTGTATAAGTTTTGAGTCAGTTTTGAGATTCACCCATGGTTTGTAGACCATGGAATTGTATGAAAAATACTATAAATAGCTGTGTCTTAGAGAGTCTAAGGCAATAGAGTAAAATAGTGTAAGATAGAAGAGCGAGGCTTAGGAAGGCTTAGAAGAAGAAATGCTCTGCAGCTGAGTGCACATTGGCCTAGGAAGAGTCCACAGCTAAGTGTGTGGACCCTTGCAGCTATGTATGTAGGGCAGTTTGAGTTTGAAATCCTTGAATTGAAGATCAATAAAGACAATTTTCAGAAGAATTCTGGAGTATTTATGTTTATTTCTGTTAATGTTATATGCTATTGATAAATGGCTCGTTTTAGGAAATATTGGTTGAATGCTATGTGATTCTCTTGAATAATTCTTAATTATGTATGCAATTCATGTTTAAATACGTTCATGAAGATTCTAGTGATTCCTCTTATGTTTATTAACAACTTAAGTAGATCTGCAAGAACACCAATCTAGGATTTCTTTTTGATGCATGTAAGTAGGTAAATTAACTGTTAAAGGTACACAAGCATTGATCGTAGACCTCCGCGAGGGTTTGAAGGATATTTTAACAGAGTTTCAATAACATGCCCCAAGAGTTTATCGATTTGGCATGAAGGAAGATCCGAGGCGTTGGAAGACATCAAACTAGTCTTTGGATGTAGAAACTTGGTTCTTGCATCCCCCCATATTGCGTCGGGTGAGACTGCAGCATGTTTTGCATAGGTTGTTGCCGAAAGGGCCAGTAGTGTAGGGTTTTGTTGATTAGTGCAACTAAATTTGAACTTGGGTCAGGACCCCCTAAGCCAACAAATGGTTCTGTTGCCGAGATCAGGATCTGCTTGAAAGAGATGTGTGATGTCGCATCATTGGGATTCGACCAAGAAAGAGATTGAAAAGTGGTTGGATCAGAAGATTCACAAGTTTGCGGTGAAATAAAATAGGAACATGCACCTGTGTAAGGAAGAGTGGTTGAACATGTACCTGTATACAGAGATACACAATATCTTCTTCTGCATCTTCCCCATCAAACTGTACAAGTGGTTAGCCAAATTGACAAACAGTCAAGGAAGGTGGAAGCTTGATAGTCCTATAGTGTGGACTCTAGAATTAATGCGATGACTAGAAGCCTTTGAAAAAAAGATTGCACAGGTTATCGATCATTGGATCGATCAAATTCTAGGAGGATTTGTTACATAATTTACAATTTATACCTCAGTTAGCTATGGCGAAGCGGAGCGACGATTTTTCAAAGGACCATGATGTAAGTACTTAAGATCATTGAATACTTGGATTAAAACACTTTTATGTGAAAAATGAGTGATGCCATTGCCTTGATGTTCAGAGCTACGCGAAGTGGAAAATTATTTAGAAATTACGAAGGATCAGGACTAGAGTATAGTCCATTGATTGGACCTCCTTCAAGTGACGACGAAGGGGTGGGGCAGACTACACCGCGAAGCATTGTTCAGCTAATCACTCAAGGGATTCCTCGATAAAATCATCCTTCCACTCCACCTCCAACTCCAACTCCACCACATACACCTTCGCCCACACCCCCACCTCCACCACCACCATTCAACATGGGGAACACAACGAAGATGCCGATCTTCAAGGGCATATGAAGTGAAGATGTAGAGTAGTCTTGGTTTGTTGCAAAAATTGTATGGGAAATGCAATAGATTACTGATGACAATATAAAGAAGGCACAGTTGGTTACCGCTTTGCAGGATCGCATGCTAACTTGGTACTTTAAGTATTTTTTTGATAATCCTCTTGCAACACTAGCAGAAACTAAGGCGGATTTAAACAAAGAGTTTAGTAAGCCTTAGTCTAACTCTCATTCAATAATTAGATTTAAAGAGATTATGATGAGGGTCGATGAGACGTCTTGGGAATTTGATCAGAGGTTGAAGTGTCAGATCAGAGAGGCTAATATGCAGATCATAGATAGCCAACATTGCGAATGATTTATAGCATCGCTTTTGCCCCACTTGAGAATCACCCTATCACAATAGAAAATATAAACATAGGCATAATATTTACATATTACAATGAGGTTGCAGACATCCCCTATTCATGATACAAACTTGGGAGTACAACAGATCCACTCACAATTAGCAAGCTTACACCTATAGTTACAAAGTTTGAAGAAAGACAAGGAGATTAAACCAAAAGTGTGGACAGAAGTTTTGTGTTTGAAGTGCAAGGGCCATGGGCACGATAAGGATCACTTTCCTGTGTATGCTAATTATATTACCAGAGGGGGGCCAATTCCCCTGAAGCCAAAAGCTCTAGCAGGGTTGAGCATGGGGGCTACACTATGGTGTGCGATTTGTCAGGTTGTTGGAAAACATGCGACAAATAATTTCCATTTACTTCAAAAGTTTGTCTAGACACCCCAGTAGTTGTTCTATAACTTCTACAAACCAGTGGGCCACAATGAGCACCAATGTCGAAGCTATGAGCTGATGATGGAAAGAATACCTACATACCAGATGCAAGCAAAAACTTGGCCTCCAGATCAAGGCTCAGGAGGAGCGCGTGGAGGATATCAGGGTCAAGGATGGGGCTGAGGAGGAGGAGGACCTGGTAGAGGTTGCAGTCAGAATATCTGCTACAACTGTGGACAATCGGGGCACTATGCGCATGAGTGCCAGAATCCTACACACCCATCATGTCAATATTGTAGATAGTTTGACCATACTATAGAAGAATTCCCGGTGCTAATAGCTAAAATGAAAGAGAAGAAAACAAAACCTCAACAACCTACACAGAATCTACAAATGATGAGGGTTGAGCCCTGCGAAGAAGATAAAAGAATTAATATTGTGCTAAGAATTGGAATGACGACTAGCGTTGATAAGGGTAAACATCCCGAAGAAGAAGGATGGGTCTGCAAAGCACCAGAGAAAGAAGCCGAATTTGACCTAGACCGTGCTAAGGAAACTTTTATGGAAGCTAAGAAGAGATTCGCAGAGGCCTCCACCTTAGGAAGCTAAGAAAATATAAGAACCAGCGCGCCTGGAGAGGTTGGTCCTTCTATACTCAGTAAGTTTTTGGAAACTTACATAAAGATTGTGCAATAGCAAGGCTGTGGAAGGCCTGAAAGAATTAATAAAAAAATGTGCCAGCAAAGAGAAAGACCTTGATGGTGAGAAATGCGATTAACAGCATAGATAGGTGATTATGAAATGGACCAGGTCATTTTGGATCAGGGGTCCAATGCCAACGTATTATTGAAAGAGACATGGGAAAGGATGGGGAGGCATGTGTTGCAATGGTCTCTGATTCAGCTTAAAATGGTGAACCAAAAGAAAATCATCCCCATGGGATGACTATATGGAGTAACATTTGACATTGAAGGTGTGAGCACGGTGGCAGACTTTGAAGTTATAGAAATTGTTGATGACAGTAATCCCTATCCTGCGCTCTTGGGAATTAATTGCGCAATATATATGAATGGGGTAATTAATTTAAAGAAGAGGACAATGTCGTTTGAAAGAAAGCCACTTCAAGTTATAGTGCCACTAGATCCCGCAGAAGGGGCATTCTATATTGAACTAATCCATGGTTATGTAGAAAGTGATGAATGAACTGGATCATATTTACAAGATAACAGCACAAGATCAGGACAGGATCAATCCAATAGAAGATGGATAGATTTCATGGGATTGGGAGAGTTCGTACATCTTTGATTCAGAAGAGGAGTTAGAGCATTCGCAGAATCGCTTGCATAAATTGTCTACATTGTGATGCAATATGATGATGAAGTCGTTGCACTGTGTTTC
Organism: Pinus tabuliformis; assembly: GCA_031772625.1. Classification (NCBI taxonomy): domain Eukaryota; kingdom Viridiplantae; phylum Streptophyta; class Pinopsida; order Pinales; family Pinaceae; genus Pinus; species Pinus tabuliformis. The sequence goes on from CM062817.1 coordinate 648,431,712, forward strand.
GTCAGAGGTAAGAAAATTACCTTATTATGATGGTTTAACTGACATAGATATGTTTTTGTATGAATTTGAGCATGAAGTCCCTGAATACCACTGCTTCCAAGCATTAGAGTTGGCACTGCGTGCTACGCCTGCACGATGGTGGGGAATGCATAAGGATAGTTTTGCTGGATGGAAAGATTACAAAAGAATGATGAAGCTATGGTTTGGGTTTGATAACACTAGAATGACTGAGAAATATAAGGGAAGGGACGATCCACGTGATCACCTAGTGAAATGGACTAAACCGTGGGGAACAAAACCACAAATAGAGAGGGTACACATATTTTTCCATACCTTGGATACCATCCCCATGAACTAGTATGTTGAGATGGAGCTCTGCCATGGCATCGCCGAATGGGATATATTGAAGGAAGGGTTCTTATTGACTTTTAGTTTTGAGGACAGGTTTGCGAGTATCGATGACACACTACAGGAAATTAAAGAGGTTATCTTCAGAACACCGACGAAACCTATGGAATGGACCTAACCAGACTAGAGCACCCAGCTGTGCCATGTATTAGAGTGCTATAATGTGACCACTAAAGAAGAAGAAGAAGACCCAAGGAACATCAATATTCTGGAGGTGGAAGGGCATCGCGAAGTCGAAGGACCACAAATAGAAAACCTAAACATCTCCACACCTTTAAAGACAAAACAAGTAAACATTGGCACTAAAGAAGAACCAAAGTTTGCAAAAATGTGAGATTACTAGGATGACACTACAGTAGATAAAGTTGTTGAATTACTCCACGAATACCAGGATCTCTTTCCCACTAAGTTTTCAGATCTAAAGGCCATAATCGATGATTTGGGTATTATGAAGATCACATTGAAACTAGACGCGAAGCCTATTAAACAGAGGACTTACCCCCTTAATCCTAAGTATAAGGAAAAGGTTCGCCACGAGATGGATAAAATATTTGAGGCAAGCATCATAGAACCTATTAAATAATTTGACTGGGTGAGCCCAATGGTGGTTCAAGAAAAGAAACAAAAAGGCGAAATAAGGATCTGCATAGATCTGCGAAAGCTTAATGATGCATGCGTCCATGATCCATTTTAGACATTCTTTAGAGAGAAAGCACTAGACAACATTGGAGGGTAGGAGGCCTATTCCTTTATTGACAGATTTTCAAGGTATCATAAAATTAGGATCATGCAGAGGATAGAAGAAAAATGACCTTCGCAATGGAGTGGGTTTGTTTTCAGTACACTGTGATGCCATTTGGACTAAAGAATGTGTCTGAGATATTTTCCCAGGTAGTCATCACTGGATGGTGTTTGGATTAGTGAAGCGCCACATAGCAAGTCTACACCTGATGTTGGATACATGTCGCAGATACCAGATCGCATTGAATTTGAAAAAATGCATATTTTGTGTTCTTTTTGGGATCTTGCTAGGTCATGTCATGTGCAAGAAAGGATTTTTGGTGGACCCTACAAAGATTGCGGTAATTGTGAACTTGAAGGTCCATAGGAATGTTGAGCAGCTAAATGCAACTTTGGGACATATGCGATATTATAGAAAATGTATTAAAGCCTATGCTCAAATTACTGCACCCATTTTTAAGGGAGAATGTCCCCTAGGGTCTTGGGTTAATACCCTAGCAGAGCGGGGCTCATATATAGAGAAAAAAAAGCATTCCACATGACCATGATGCTAATATAAATAAACTAAGCAAAGAGGGGTGCACCTGGGGGTCCTTCATTTGAGAAGATCCAGCTAGGGTCCAAACCCTCTTGGAGTTCCTTTTGCTCCTTTAACCTGCAAAACAATCAATTCAAGAATTCACAACAGTATATGGACTAAACATCATAAAGAAATCAACTTCATATCATATTGAAATTTAGTTATGCAATTGAAATAATCATTCATTTGTAAATCATAACATTGATATCATAAACATGAAGAAGATTCATATCACGAACAAGACAAGTGTTTCTTTTATTATAGATAACTAAAGTTCAAAAAGGAATGATTTCACCTGAGTCTTCCTTTCACAAGCTCCAAGCGGAACCATCCTCTGGATTCGTCCAATCTCAAGCCTTCAACAAGATCCTTCCATAACTCACTCAAGGATATCTCAACAAATGGAAAGACATCATAACTCAAGGAAACAAGGGTTTCCCGTAATGGGGGAAGTGTTGGAAGCACAGGGATCTTCAGACCTAATCTGGGATAATCTCAACAGAGTGATTTTTCTCTCTATTCTCTCTTCCCTTAGGCCTTCCCATTGAAACCTTTTTATACTTCTCCCAAAGTAGTTTTTTAGTTGGGAATTCATTGGGAATAGTTGGGCCATGGGCACCAATTGGTAAACAACAGGTAAAACCCACGATCTCTGCCCAAAATTAAGGAGATTTAATTCTTTTAAGTGTTTTAAGACATATACGCAGGTTGGGTATAGACAGACCCATGTACACACACGTTTAGCTCAGGGAAATGTCGCGTATAGGGAGTAAAACACTGTTTTTTAAGTATTTGGACCAGGTTTGGAAGGAGAGGTTGCCCTAGGCCATGAGTGCAACATCACAAACATCAAGAGTGATATTTGGAGCTATAACAGATGCCCCCTAATATATGAGGTCAAAAGGGGTACATGATGGCTGAAATATATCATGTAAGTGCATGGAAAGGAAACCTGTCAAAAGCTGAGAAGGACTTCACCAGAGTTCAGCCTGCTAAGCCACAAAAGGAGATCAGAAAGAAGCATCGTCTGAGGCAGCCATACCCATTCTCAGAGAAGGTAAAGCATGTCTACATATCAAGTACAAGTGGATCCATCAAATATACAAGTATAAAGCACTGGAAGATACATAATGGATCATCTGATCATGATCGAACAAGTACATGTCTGAATATCACATATAAGAATGTCAATGATGCTAAAGAATGAAATGGATCACTGATAGAAAAGACTGATCCCCAAAAGTACCAAATGAACATGATGGAGTAAGATGGTACTACACTACAAACTCAGGTGCCAGCATATAAAATGTCGCCATGAATGACTGCAACATATAAGGTGGAGTGGTATCAACCAGCAGCAACAAGAGCAACTGTCCAGTGAACCAATGAATGTTGATGCAACCTGAGGTCTTCACCAACTACCGTGGTACATTTATACACCATGGGAATAAATGATCTAAAGTTAACCATGTGAGAGATCATTTTATTACTGGTCATTGATGTATACCGTTAACAAACACGAGACTACTCATCAATAATGATAATGGCGTCAAGGTACCCAGTACAATATAACAAGTGTGAATAGATGAGCTGGAGTTGAACACCTGTAAGAATCTATCAATTAGGAGACAATGATGATTTCCCACTATCGATAGCGAAGGATCTGCCACTAATGACTACAAACCCCAAGGTACTGCCAAATGGACTCTAGATCTTTGCCCCAAAGCAATGAGTCATAGTCGATAGGGAAATATCCACTAGAAGGAAGGCACTAAGGCATCCTTCATCAATATAATGCGAGTGTAACCTGTAGGCCAATTATGTGGAAGGAATCGGATGAAAAAAGATGTAGTAACCCGACCAAAGCACGCTTCCGGCGTACACAAGATGTGGCTAGCGCATGACAGAAACCTTGTGAACCAACCAATAATGAAAGCTGACACAGAGGAGAGGTATCCACCAATAGGGTCAAATGGAGACCAAGGTACTGCACAAATCTCAATGTGTGATAGTGTAAGCTGATGTCGAACACAAGGGAAACCACTCAGTCAAAGACCCATGATGTTGATCGATGATGAGCACAAGGTGACCTATCAATAATGAAAATAGGGCTAGGGTGCGGCTCTAGGCCTATCCTTAGAGCAAGATGTCATTGTTGATAAGGAAAAGACCCGCCAACAAGAATTCAATGAGGACCTTCTCAAACCGGCACAAGCAAAGGACCAATATAACTAATGTGATGATAGACAATATACTGACAACCAAGGATGCCCAACTGAAAAATGAGTCAAGAGACACCGTAGAGAGGCCAACTTAGGCTGACTTCCCCTGAAAAAAAGCATGACTCAATGTGACTATGTGGTAGCATATGATGACTTTGTATAAGTTTGCCATGCAGGAGGCACAAGCGAACCCTCCATATGATTGGAAGAGATAACCAATCGGGGGAGAACTGACTCAATAACAAGGTTGAGGTGTACCTAAGTCAAACTAAACCCCACCCAAATGGAGGAGACTTTGTTTTGAGTGCTCTGTTCAAGGGCGACACGACTGACTCTAGCTACTAATAATAAGTGGAAATACTGTCCCGTTCCCTCTCCTTTTGGAATATATAATTTTTTTTGTCTTTTTATTTAAGCTGGAAAAAGAATAAAAGAATGCTATAGTACAGTGGAAAGAACGAGTGTCTGTGAAACATATGATCTAGTTCCTGGGTTTGGCACATTCCTATGCTCAATGCCGGGAGGTGAAAACTGGTTAAAGACACTCAAAGGTGTGTTCCTTCCACAGGTCAAGGTGTGTCAAGTTGCAAAAGTCAACGGCATGCAAGTTTGATTTTGCAGTTGTCATGGTCAAAAGTTGGCTTAAACATGAGTCCAAGTGAAGCCGACTCAAGGCCAAAAGGTGCAAATGGTCAAAATGCAATGCAGTAGTACAACTTAACACAAAGGAGCCTCTAGGGTGTAAGGTCAGAACAAAGCGGAGAAGCAAAGAGGAATGAGTCTTCAACGCATATGTCATGGTGGGACTACAAAGGACTCCCGAGCCTACTCAGATTGAAGCGGCATGGGCAACAAATGTCAGTGAGGTGCTAACTATGATGCCCATGAAAAGGATGGCTCTACCATTGTGTTATGATTTAAAAAATGGCGAGTGAAGGTGGTTTACAAACCATAACACGATGGGATCGACCCTATGGCAAGTGTATCAGCAAATGGAGGCTAGTATGCATAATGCAACGGAAAAAATGGCTTCCCTAACCTATATGCTAGTGAAAAACGATACCTGCCATGATGGTTCAGCAGTCATGGAACCATCTCGAAACTGTCAAAAAAGCGTCCAAAATGTCATGAAAATCAAACCATTCTCGACATTCCAAGCTCCCAAGTTAAAAGTTACCTGAGACAAAAAAAAAATGAAGGTTTGAAATTTTTTTGCATTTTAAAAGCCTATAAACTAGTTTTTTGACTCACCATTATCATAAAGGAGTGGAGCAAAAGGAGAAAGCATTGCCATTCGCCAAAACCGACCGTTCAAATTGTTCCAAAATCACCAGGTAACCCTTAAACTTATCTTGCATTCAATTGTGATTGGTTTTAGAATTTTTACTTTAAGTTTTGCTGTTGAATTTTTGTTAAAAATTTCGTTGCGGCGTATACGTGGGTTGGATATAAACAACCCATGTATACGTAGGTCCTACACGCGACTGTGTGTAAAATGGACCAACGTATACGCCGCGAAAACTTCAAACAAAAAATCTAATGGTCCAAATTCATTTTTTCTTCAAGATGCCAGTCACTTGGAGAGAAAGAGAGCATACCTTAGTGGATGATGAGGTTATGAACGATCCTAATGCTTTGGATTCCTTACGAGGATGTGGTTTGCTAAAGTTTTTTAAAATGCCGAATATGAAAGCAAACACCTGCCTGCTTGACATGCTCATTCACTACTGGAGCATCGAGGATGACGCGTTTATGATTGATCAGATGCTGCTCAGGATAGAGGTTGAAGATATTTATTTCATCACTAGCCTTTCTCAGAGGGGAGAGGTGGTACATTCCACGGGCAGGTCACGAGGCAGTCTCTCCATCGAGGACTACGTACATATCTATTGCCCGGGTCATCCTGAAAAGGTTGGAAGTCAAATTCCAATCAAACATGTGGAGAGTTTATCTTTGAGAATAATCCTATTCACCATAGCTAGAGTGAATGGATCAGCTTCTTTGCACCAGGCATCACGGCTAGCCATGAGCTTTGTGGTAGACTGCCTCACCACCATCTTTGATTGGTAAACTCTTGTTGCTAACCTGATGAGCCAACTTACTTCTATTAAGAAGGGACAGACCAAAAACTTCGGATATGGAACTATCTTGTGCTATTTCTTCTTTGAGATGGTCCCAACACTTCATCCTAGAGTACCGGTTTTGATCAGCACCCCACGAGATCCACGCATGGGTAGGTGGGATGACTTGATGAAACGTCTAGGAGGTGGGGATGTCCCATGCACTGCTTTCGACGATGACTTTTTCTCCTGGTGGGAGAAATAGATCATCACCATAGATGACTACCCTTATGCTGGGTTGGATTTCTGAGGAGATCTTGATCTAGCCTTACCACCGACCGTAGCATGGGGTGGCATAGGTAACAAATATTTTTGATTTTACGATTTTTTTTGTGATTTTTCAAATATAATAATAAATTTTGAAAAATATTTTTGATAGGATTCAAATGATTAACATGATGATCATGTTCTAGATATTAGGCCAGTGCAACTAGATGGGTTCCCACGACATGGACGTCGTGGCCGAGGGGCCGAAGAGGTGGCCGCAAACATAGAGCGACTTCTACACACTATTCATCAGCACTTGGTGAGACTAGCTCACCGAGTACTGATGGAGGCCGTAGAGGATCTCCCTATAGATATGCAACGTCATGTGGTTGGCATGCCATGAGACTGGGTTCGCACTCTTAGGCATGTGGCCAAAGCAGTAGTTGCATACTTAGCCACTCATCCTGAGTCGGGGCATTAGATGTACTGGACATGATTATGGGCATTTGAGTCCCAATTTTTGTATATTATTTTGGATACACATATGTACACTCGAGATGCTTTATGACATATATATACAGTTTTGACTTTTTGATGCTTGATTTTATTGTGATGAATGATTGATATGCCAGTCTAATTCTTAACTAGCGATAGAATCTGCTAACCAATTATGAGATCTTGGAATGTGCAAATAATTCATGTAAGTAAATGATCTTTGCAACAACCTCACCCTTAAATACTGGCGATATAAACATGGATCCCTTACCCGATAAATGTTCTTCAGTTGTGACACTATCAATTGTGAATCAAGATAAACTACCAACAAATCAATTTCATAAGAAATTGCTTCGGATAGTAAATTAATGACAGTAGTATACTCAGCCATATTATTTGAAGTAGGACCAATGCATACCCATCTTGACACCATTAATTGACCAGTTGGATAGTGGATTACCCAAGTTGTGGAAGCAAGGTTCCGAGTGTGCTGACTAGCACCATCGGCGAATCCAAAATAGACCAACTCATCCATCAACACCTGCCACAACAGATCAAAAAGTGTTGATATCAAAAAACTCTCGATGTGATATGTACAAATATACAAAATGTACAAAAAATTAATTGCCTAGCTACTACTTAAGCAAAATACTTCTTGAGGTAGAGCCCGTTTCAGGGCTCTGCCAACTTCTTTCCTTCAAAATCGATTAACTCATATGCCCCTTTTTCTAAAACTCGTTTAGTTATAAAGGGACTGTACCACATAGGTTTTAACTTGCCTACCCCCAAGGTGTCCTTATCTTGGTCATAGACCAAGACAAGGTCACCTTCAAAAAAGACTCAAGGACGGAAAGCTTTGTCATACTGAGTTTTAACCCTTTTCTTATGAGCCTCATTGATTGTGGCGGCATCTCGACGCTACTCATTGAGATGCTCCAAATGAAGGAGGTGCTCTTAGAGACTAGAGGTCTCGGGAAGGAGCTCAATAGCCAACTTAAGAGATGGAATTTCACATTCAATAGGAAAGACAGACTCCATCCCGTAAACTAACTAAAAAGGTGTAAAACCTGTAGCAGTCTTTACGGAGGTTCACTATGCCCAAAGAGCCGGATACAACATAAGATGCCAATTGGACTGTTTTTTGTCGATCGTCCTTTGTAGGATCATCTTAAGGGTTTTGTTCACTGCCTCAACCTGTCCATTGGCCTGAGGATAATATGGAGATGAGTTCTCCTGCTGGAAACCCAATTTAAGAGCCAATTCAGACATTAGTTGGTTCTGGAAATGACTGCCATGATCAGTGACAATCTCTCTCGGGATACCGAACCTTGAGATAATCTGATTAAAAAGGAATAAGGCTTATGTTTCATAATCATTTTTATAAGTAGGCATGGCCTCAGCCCACTACTTGAAGTAGTCTATGACCATGATAATGTACTTGTGATTTGCTGCTGAAGGCGGATTACAAGTTGTAAAATCAATACCCCACTTAGTAAAGGGATTGACAGTGACAACGGGGAAAAGAGGAGCTGGATGTGCATGCATCTTCCGAGTATAGATTTGACAGGGGTGACAGCATTTGACTACTTCAACACAGTCTTTGAAGAGCGAAGGCCAAAAATAGTCGGCATGCAAGATACGCTGAGCTGTAGCAAGCCTTGAAAGATGACCACCACAAGCTCCACTGTGGCAATCATTAAGTATTGACTCTGCTTCCTCTAGGGTTAAACAATGTCGAAGTATTGAATGAACCCCTTGATGATATAATGTGTCACCGATGATGAGATAGTTCTTAGCCAGGTGACATAATTTTTGGCGTTCATCCTTAGAGAAAGTAGAGGGGAACTGCGAAGTTTGGAGATAGACAATGATATCTCCATACTAAGGGTCTAGTGAAGAGATGAGGAATAAATGTTCATTGGGTAAAATTCATTCATAAACCGTATCCTCTCCACAAGGTAGGTCAGAGATTAACTCTGCAAAAACCATAGATTTCTTAGACTTGGCAGACAAGAACTTGAAATTGAATTTTTGTAAGATGACTATCCATCGATTATATATGCCCCCAATCACTCGCCTACTGAGGACAAATTGGAATGGATTGACCATTGCTAAGACAAAAGTTTTGCGTAGCAAAATATAATGACAGAGCTACTGGACAACATGAACAGCTGCCAAAGCCAACTTCTCAACAGGGGAATAGTGAAGTTCAGGACCTATCAAGCCTCGGCTTAAATAATAAAGCACATGCTCTATGAGAGCATTGTTTTCTTGAAAGAGAACCATACCTATGGTTGATTTTTCCGCAGCGAGATATAAAAGGAAGTCCCTACCATAATCTGGTGGACTAACAGAGACTAATGCCTTTTTCAAGGCATCGAACGACCGCTGCGCAAAGTCATCCCACGCATATGGGACTCCTTTATGTAGGAAACACATAAATCCTTTAGTGATCTCGACATAATTCGCTATAAACCTTCTTAAGAAATTAGCTTTCCCTTGAAGACTTTGAAGTTGTCGAATTGAGGACGGGGGAGGCAACTAAATTATTGCCTCTACCTTGAAGCGATCAACCCGAATCCCTTCATTTGATACAATGAACCCTAATAACTGACCTGATGTAACCGCGAAAATGCACTTATTGGGATTCAACCAGATCTTATAAAATCAACATCGCTCAAAAACCAATTGAAGGTGACTAGGATGATCAGTTCTCTTTCGAGAACAAGCAGCTAGATCATCCAAGTATGCTTTGATGATATGCTTAATGTCGTGGAAAGCATATGACATGGCCCACTGGAAAGTAGCTCCAGCATTTTTAAGACCAAAAGGCATCTTTCTGTATGCAAAGGTACCCCAGGGACATATAAAAGCTATCTTATGCTGATCTTCAGGACAGATAGAGATCTGATTATAACCGGAAAAATCGTCCATGAAGGAGAAAATATAATTGCCCGCACACTCATCAATAATTTGATCAATAAATGACGTGGGGTAATTATCTTTGGGACAAGCTTTGTTTAGGTCCCTAAAGTCAATGCACACTCGGATTGTTCCTTGATTTTTATCCACAAGGACTAGATTAGAAACCCAATCTGTAAGAGGAATAGGGTATATGAAACCCGCCTTGAGCAGCTTCTCTACTTCAGTTTTATTGGCTGTTGCTTTCCTAGGATTAACCAGCCAAAGCTTTTGATGAATTGGTTTGGTGTTTTCATACATCTTGATATCATGTTGAACTATGGATGGATCAACGCTAGGAATTTCTTCATAAGATCAAGCGAATACATCTCGAAATTCCTTAAAAAGGTCGGTGTAAATTTGAATTTCTTCATGGGAACATTCGGCTCCGATGAAGAGATTCTCGATCACGCTAGGGTTCCTAGAGATGTTTATAGATATTATTTTTGAAATTACCGACATATTACCTTCATCATGAAAGTGTGCTAGAGCCAAAAGGATTTGATACCGTACAAACATCGTTAGTAAAGAGCTCGGAGAACCTAGATTCTACTTCCTGCAATGGAGGAAGAAAATATGAACGATGGTGTAAATCTTCCCAAGGTCGATGTACACCCATCATCACTTCTAAGATCGCTTCCTCAGATGGTAAAACCATATCTAAAAAGTCCATAGCGGAGTTAGAATCGAGGGTCCAAGCTAGGGCCACATCGCCATCTAGCTCCTCCTCAGAGAAAGGAGTAGAAAGGCTGTGTGTAGAGTTAACAATAGACTGATATCTGAGCTCTGCTGCAGACATAGAAAATGTTATTCCACCAACTTTTCCTTCATCTAATGTGTTTGTAGGTGAAGGCAAGGTCCAAGGATCTGAAAAGTAATGAGTTCGAAAAAACCCTTCTCGTGAAGATTCCTTGGTTGATGAAACAACATTGATTTTAGCGATAGGAGAGGGAAGATCAAAGGTACCCATCAATGAAGAATACATCCCAACTCCCAGATTATCGGTAGGTAGACAAGGGTTATCCACTAAAGGAACAGTAGAGTTTGAAGTTGCTCGAGGATCAACTGGACAATAATCCAATTGATCAACCTTAATGATTTTCCCTTCATGAGGAAAGCAAATAACACGAAACGGAGTCGAAACAATGGCATCCATTTTGTATACCCAGTTCCTTCCTAAGAGGAGTTTTTAGTCTAGGTTAGCATCAATGACTTCTACTTCAACATTAACGACTTTCCCCCAACACATATGGGAAAGGCCAAGATAATACCATGCGGCTTATGAGAATGCCCGTTAAATGCAGTCAAGAGGGTAGGTGAAGGAACAGCAGAAGGCGATCAGATGGCCTTCCAACATGACATTGACATGACGCATGTGGAAGTTGCTTCATCAATAACGGTACGAAAAATGTCAATTTTTTGGTATGTAGACATTATTTGAAAAGCTATGTGATGAGGGAGTCGCTTTTGACATTTAGCATGTCAAAAGTGAGCACTAAAGAGTTATTTGGATCAACTGCCCCTATCGTCGAAAGTAAAACACTTTGTTGAGTTGGACATGACTGGATAACCTCTAAAGCAGACATAGCGCATGGACTTTGAGCCAGATCCTCAACAATGGAGTAGTTCTGGGCGGTCCTAGCATTTGGATTAATAGTCGTGCGTTTAGCGGAACCTTTCGGTATCTGTGGTATAGTCTCGACAGGGGGTCGCTCAATATGAAGGTTGATACTTCCAGGAGTAGTTTTGTCCTTAGATGTTTTAGCTTCACCATAATCACATAATCGAGTGGCCACATGGACATTAGAATCCATCATGAAAACATTTGATAATTTCTCCCCTTCTTGGTTGCCCCCTGCAGAGGTACCAGGGTTTGAATTCGCACTAGTAAGCAGTTTTTGCCCTTGTGGAAAAGGATTAGTTAACATAGCTTGAGAACTAGAAGTCCCTTTCTACCCTAACAAGTGTTGAGCATCTTTAATCTTTGGGCAGAGATGAGTTAAATGGTCTCCATTGCATAACTTGCATAGAAACTTGACTTTCTTTTTAGAATCATTTCTACCACCACCAGCATTATTGCCGGATTTATTTTCGTCAGTCTTCCCATCTTGACTCTTTTTCTTACCTCATCCTTTCTTCTTCCCATTGGAATTTTTATTTCTTTTTGGGTTGGAAGATTGGACGGCATTAACCGAAGAGGGTTGGGAAGACGAAGGGTTAGACAATGTGACCTGGTTGTTAGGAGAAGTTTGTAAAGACAACTGCTGCAATTGGGTCAACAGGTTCACTACATTTGTGTCTACCGATCCAATGATACCATCCGCATGGGGACCTAGCTTCGACTTGGCTATATCAACCTTAGTCCTATGAGCATTAGGGAATATTTTTTGTAGAATCCTAGACTGAGAATAAATCAATTCTAATTGTTGGGCCCTAAAAATAGCTTGCTCCTCAAAATAGACTCCACACATGGAGACATCCTTAGAGATTTCAGGTTGTAAAGATTTCAAAAACCATTCGAGACGGTACTCTGTAGGGATTTCGGCTTTAATGAGCCTCTTTCTCTATCTCCATTCCTGAATATGATCAGAAATGTGGGTTGCCGTATCCTGACGAAAATTGGCTAGAAGTTCTGTTCTAGCATCATAACGGACGGGCAACTGGAAATGATTTAGGAAAATATTAGCTAAGTCGGAAAAAGATGTAAAGCTACCCCCTGGAAACTCTATATACCACTTGGCTGCATTACCAGTCAAGGTGCATTGAAAAAGTCTCAACCTAACCGAATCATTGATAAGGGAGTTTGATGAGCACCACAAATGGAATGTGGTTAGATGGTCGCCCGGGTCTTCACCGCCCTTCCACTCGAACTTCAGAATGTTCAAAGGGAGTTTGGTTGGGACCAGAGGTTAGGCCAAATTGTATTTGATTGGATCATTTGTTAATTTGGTGAGATCCGGCAAATTCAACATTCTTAGAAAAGGAAGCCTAGGAGGACCTTGGGGATTCCACCCAGACTAGGCGGAGCTCCCAAAGTTTTGAAAAGATTGGCCTGGATTTTGGAAGGCACCAGGCTTCTCTAAGTTACCCATAGAACCAGCTGAACCAAAAGGAAATTCTTGTGATCTAGCAAAACTCGGAGTTTGACCAACTCCGGCTGAAAAACCTCCATAACCGATGAAGCTTCCTCCTAAAGGATTATAAGGAGTTGATAACCCCTGATAAGGATTCCAAGTAGAAGCTAAGGGAGGAATACTTTGAAACGTGCTAACTATGGAGTACGGCCTATTCCCTTGTTGGATGAAAAATAGATTCCCAGTTCCCATGCCACTAACCGCAGGGTTAGTCCAACCTTCAAAGGGATTTTTTCTTTGTGCTGTAGCGGAAAAAGGCATAGATCCTATTGTCGGGTTGGAATGTGGTATATGACCGCTTCCAAAAGGAAAACCCTGGAATGAAGTCGACCCACCCATCATGGATGTGGAGGCACTGGAAGGAACTGACGAAATACCCTGTGAATGGGTGCAAACGGAAAAACCCAGAACTAAAAGCATTGGCTTGGGAATTTCCACTCATAGAAGGAATGGAGGTAGACCCAACTAAAGATGTGCTAGAAAAAGACCCAAATAAAGATGTAGAGGGGATGTAAATAGTTCCTCCCCCTTGTACAGATGTTGGAGTTTGCATAGTTGTAGCACTTGTAGTAGAAGCCATGCTCCCAGTAGTGGTCATCGATGATAAGTGCATAATATGACCTGGACTTGATGGTCTATGCATCAGAGTCCCAACGTATTGTAATATGTTTGGATGGCTAGAAGGTAGGGGAGAATTCGGAGCCATTGACGACTCTGGGAGTTCTTCTACCTCTATGTTATCTTCCGATTGAAAGAGAACTCGAGAAAGAACTGGAGTGCTCCTCTCTTGTTCTACGGAAGTACCAGGCCTATCTTGAACACTAATGCCCCCGAGGGGAGGATCAATCCCCGATGCATCAGCTGCCGCAGAATGGAACTAACTGGCAGTATTACCTCTATGCCTTCTAGGAGAAGGCTCTAAACTTGGTGGTGAAAGACCACGAAGTCTTCGAGACTGTCTAGGCGATCGATCAACCACTTTGAATTTTTTATTAAGCTCTAATTAAAGACTCAAGAAAAAATGAAAGCTAGGCCAACTAAGAGCACAGAGCACACACTAAAAAGTCCCTAAAAGATATCATCCAGTCAAACAGATTTCAATTATTTCTGCTCCAGGTGATGAGGACCGGACAACAAAATACAAGAAAGTGAAGTAAGGGGCCTTATGAAGATAGTATGGGATAATGACGGCCCAGTCCTACCAACAAAGGTAACAGAGGAAGTTATGCTAACCTCCTAACAACAACCTGTGCTAGTGCAAGCCCCCAAGCTTCGCAAGGGAGCCCTCCAGTAGTACTGTTGAGAGTGATACAATGTCGACCTCAGGTGCCACGGGATTCCCCTTCGCAACCACCTATGTAGATCCCTAGGAGAAACAACTAAGGTCACCAAATCGTGTCAGAAGCCAGGTGGAACAGTCTTGAGGTAATATTCGACAAGTAGGAGAGGGGGTATCTCTCTTCCTTATCTTCAAAAACCCTTGTGCTTAACTCCCAGATTCGGATCTTTCCTAGTCTTCCTAATGCTATTGGATTTGCACTCACTATTTAGACTCCTATGTTTGACAATTTAAATGGCCTTGGAGATTTTTCTCTCCACTCGCCTAATCCAAGGCCCTAAAATATCCTAAAACTTGTTGGTGTGTCTAACTTAACAATTATAAAAAAGTTTTAGTGTATTTTAATTAGCGCTTGTTTTTAAATGGGTTGTTCTTTAAGTCAAGGGATAAGAGGAAGTGAAACTTGTGGTGTTTTGATGCAAAAGAAATTAATAAAAACCAAACTATATGCAAATGCACTCGTTTTGTTCTTCGATGAAAGAAATTTCTACTAGGTTTAGAGGAACTTCTAAGAAAGCAACAAATTTTCTTTTCTTTTCTCTTACTCAAGCTTCACACTCACAAAAATTAACAAAAATATGGATGCCCTAAAAAGATGCACAAACTTGTCCTAGTGCAATGAGTACATGCTAATGCAAAACTTAAGACTATTCTCAATCAAGAAATGAAAGTAACTTGTTTATCAATACTAATTTGCCACTTAAAATGTTTAGATGGAATATGAGTTGCTAATGCTCATTTTCGTCTCTACACTAAAAGCAAGTTTCAAGACAAACAAAAATGCACTTTCATTCACAAAAAGAAACTAAATCAAAACAAAGTTCAAGAAAGCAAAACCAAGTTTTCAAGAAGTTTTCTTCAAAAGCAAAAACAAAAATGTCTTTTCAAAAAGTGCTCTAAACAAGACTGAAACTTTATGATCGAAGAATAGGCAACAAAACACTTTTGCAAGTTAACAACACAAGACGGGTGAAAACTCAACAAAAAAAATGTGTTTCAAGATGCTCTTAACAATCAAAAGCAGCAACAAAAAGCTTGGCAACAAAGACCAAAAAGATCGAAAAGACAACTTTCAAGAAAGTGTCAATCAACAACTTTCAGAAAGTAAGAAAAGCAGATGGTCACAAAGATGTAGTTTTGACATGCAAACAAAAAAGTCACCAAAACAAGATTTGACACAAAGATTGAGATCAATCTTTCTGCCTTGGAAGACCAGAGCAGCCAAGATTCCCAGTAAGAAATCTTGTGTGCTTAAACAAAAACGATGACACTTGCCACAAAACAAAACAAGACCAACACTTTCCACAATTGGAGAGAGTTTTAAATCATATACTTGCTGTAAAAATAAAGACTGACACAAAAAGTAACTATTCCAGACTAATTCAGTGTAGCAGATAAATCTTCAAAAACAAAAATATTTGAAGAATCTTGAAAATTTTAAGGTATACATGACTGTGTTAGTGCACAGCTGCGTGTATACACTATTCACCCTAAGGAAACCTACATATACATGGGTTGACATGAGGAAACATGCATACATATGCTTCTATAAACTAGAAAAACAACATATATAACAGATTACAAGAAAAAACAAAAAACAGTCTAAAGATACTGATCAAACTTACAATTCAAGTTCCTATAGGAACAGACTACTCAGTCATAGCAAGTAAATAAACAGTTGAGCCTTGATTGGCTTGAACAAACCCAAACTAAGAACAACAATACTGTTGTCCCCAGTGAAGTCACCAATTCCGTTAAGGGAGAATTTCCCCTAGGGTCTTGGGTTAATACCCTAGCAAAGTGGGGGTTATCTATAAAGAAAAACAAGCATTCCACACAACCATGATGCTAATATAAACCAACTAAGCGAAGAGGGGTGCACTTGGGGATACTTCGTTTGGGAAGATCCAGCTAGGATCCAAACCCTCTTGGAGTTCCTTTTGCTCATTCAACCTGCAAAATAATCAATTCAAGAAAGCACAACAACATATGGACTAAACATCATAAAGAAATCAACTTCATATCATATTGAAAGTTAGTTATGCAATTGAAATAATCATTCATTTGTAAATCATAACATTGATATCATAAACATGAAGAAGATTCATATCAGGAACAAGACAAGTGTTTCTTTTATTATAGATAACTAAAGTACAGAAAGGAATGATTTCACCTGAGTCTTCCTTTTGGAAACTCCAAGCGGAACCGTCCTTCGGATTCATCCAATCTCAAACCTTCAACAAGCTCCTTCCATAACTCACTCAAGGATATCTCAACAAATGGAAAGACACCATAACTCAAGGAAACAAGGGTTTCCTATAATGAGGGAAGTGTTGGAAGCACAGGCATCTTCAGACCTGATCTGGGATAATCTCAACAGAGTGATTTTTCTCTCTATTCTCTCCTCCCTTAGGCCTTCCCATTGAAACCTTTTTATACTTCTCCCAAAGTAGTTTTTTAGTTGGGAATTCATTGGGAATAGTTGGGCCACGGGCACTAATAGGTAATTAGCAGGTAAAACCCGCGATCTCCGCCCGAAATTAAGGATATTTAATTTTTTCAAGTGTTTTAAGACATATAAGCGGGTTGGGTATAGACAAACCCACGTACACATGCGTTTAGCTCATGACAATGTCGCGTATAGGGAGTAAAACATTGTTTTTTAAGTATTTGGACTAGGTCTGGAAGGAGGGGTTGCCCTAGGCCATGAGTGCAGCATCACAAACATCAAGAGTGAGATTTGGAGCTATAACACCCATGGACAAACTACTAAAGAAGGACATGACATTTTGTTGGGATGAAGAATGTCAGCACAACTTAGATGTGTTGAAATACAAGATGGTCACTGTGTCGATCTTAGTATTTCCTGATTGGAAAAAAGAGTTTCATGTACATGTGGATGCCTCTTGCATTGCATTGGGTGCAGTGCTAACACAGGCTGGTGAAGGAGAAATGGACCATCCTATAGCCTTCGCAAGTAGGATGTTATCAAAGGCTGAGAAAAATTATCCAACAACTGAGCATGAAGGGTTGGCCATGGTGTACGCGTTGCAAAAGTTTAGGCATTATCTATTAGGGGGTCATTTCAATATTTACATAGATCATTTTGCCTTGAAATACCTGGTCAACAAGCATGTGTTGGGGGTGGGGGGGGGATCTGCAGATGGTTGCTATTATTTTAGGAGTATGACTTTGAAGTCATTATGAAGCTGGGGAGGTTAAATCCCAGAAATTATCATCTATCGTGAATTGAAACAGGGGAGGAACCTAATAATTTGGACGAAGCATTGCCGGATGCGTAGATCTTTGTGGTGCATGTAGGAGATGACCATTTTGTAGACATTATTCACTTCTTGACTATGGGGATGGCACCAAAAGGATATACAAACTCCACAGTTAAGCGAACTTGAGCCAGAGGTGATCTGGGATGGGTGACCTCCCGGGAAGTCCTCGTTACCGGGTGCAAGCCCTGGAAGTGATCATTGACACTATGTGATTCATTTCACTATTTTCAATCCCACTTCTTCACCCCTGTGAGCATCACCTGATGCAGTAATTGCTAAGTGAACTATTCAAAAATCATGAGAAATTAGTCAATTACAACTACCTCTCATGGAAATGGTCATATGTGAATGACTTACATAACATAGTTGAATCCCAAAATGATATCTAATATAATGCATTACGTAAACCCCCTAATACTTAAAGTATATACAAGTTAGCAGAAGAAGGAATTAGTAGTTCACGTGAGTGATTTTTTAGTAATTGCGGGACATTTGTATAAAACGGGTGTAGATGAAATATTGCGAAGATATGTGTTAGACTTTGAGCGGGACAACATTCTCGCCAAAGCTCATGGGGGAGTTGCGGGAGGCCATTATGCAAGTAAAGAAACTGTGTAGAAGATTTTGTGTGCAGGTCTATGGTGGCCAAGATTGCACAACGATTCTAAGGCATACTATAAGGCGTGCGATACATGTCAAAGAACTGGTAGACCATCATGAAGAGATGAGTTACCACTACATCCTTAGGTATCTTTGCAACCCTTTGAGAAGTGGGTGATTGATTTTGTTGGGCCAATTCAACCCCGTGGAAAGAAAAGGAGTGCACACTATATTATCACTACAACAATATCTAACTAGATGGGCGGAAGCACAATCGGTTAAGGATTATACAGGGGCTATGGCAACAAAGTTCTTGTTTGAGTATGTCTTAACCAGATTTGGATGCCTGAAAGTGTTAATGAGTGACATGAGTATACACCTTCTAAATGAGACGATCAATGCGTTGACTGAGGAGTTTTAAGTCTACCATCAGAAGAGTACATTGTATCACCCACAGACGAACAGAACTATTGAAGACTTTAATAAGGTTTTGGAGAATGCACTAATGAAGGTCTGCAACGTGTAGCGGAATGACTGGGATGTGTGCATACCTACAGTACTCTGGGCTTATAGGACTACTTGTAAGAAGCTAACAGGGCAAACATCATTCAGATTAGTATATGGGGTTGAATCCGTAATTTCGATGGAATACATTGTGCCTAGTTTATGCATTGCAGCTTTAACAGATATGGCAGATCGTGAGGCCTTGGAGGAACGGCTCACGCAACTGATGGAGCTCAAAGAAGATCGATTTTTGGCAGGATTCCATCAAAAAGTATAGAAGGAACATGAAAAAGCATGGCATGACTGCCATATCAATCTTCACATGTTCAAGGTAAACGATCTTATACTCTTATATAATAGTAAATTCACTAAATTTTTGGGTAAATTCTAGATGCATTGGTTAGGGCCATATATTGTCAAAGAAATTATAGATGGTGGCACAGTTCAGATCACGAAGTTGAATGGGGAACCCTTCCCAGGAAGAGTGAGTGGTAGTAGATTGAAGTTGTATACAGGGGATCCTATGCAATGACTATATGGAAGCAAGATAGTCTTAGTGCTCCAGGCAGTTACAAGAGAGTGCGGGATTATAAACTACATTACCCAGTTTAGAGGACAAAGAAGTGAGTAGGCTACGTGAAGAGTGACGACGATTCAACCAATGAAGCTGTGCTCAAGAGGCTGCACTAGAAGGGAATGTACCACGCAGCCTAGTAGGAAAATGACTGTTGGTGTTATTGTTCATGACTGGATGGCCAGAAGACGGTTAAGTGGAGTGAGGTGGTGACAATAAGGAAAAAATCATTGAAGATCTACCACCAAAATAACATTTATTATCAAAATTTTGGGGGAACAGTTGGATTTGAATTCAAAAACCTCTATAAATTACGTGTGCCAGTCCAACATAGAACACTTTTCACTCTAAGATTTATGGTGAATTTCAGTGTCTGTCACCTATGAGCCGAGAATTTTGTGAAGAATTCATGTCATGAGCAAATGTTTCTCCCATAGCCCATGAGTTATTTATGGAGAGAATGCCTACCACTAACCCCACCGAAGCCTTGAGTTCGAAAGCCGCCATGTCCGATGCACCAAGACTAGAAGTGTCGAGTGTAGAGGCTACTCCTGCAGTGCCCATGGTGCCGAGGTTTCCTAGGCTGAAATAGAGTATGGATAAATACAAACAACCTGTAATGAAAGAGAACCAACTAGAAGAAAGGGAGAAATAGAAGAAGCTAGTGCTGGTGCGCACATCACCTAGGTGACCTACCGAAGCATAGGCAAAATAGAAGAAAGATAAGCAGCCAGAAAGAGTAGTGGACCTGGAGGTGGGAGAATTCCACAGAATGGATGATATTGATGCTAAAATAATGGAACCCATGACGAGGCTACCTAATTATATCCCTCCATGAAAGGGAAAAGAAAAGGTCACGAAGGACCCTGGTACTAAGAAGTTTACAATATCCATGCCCCTGCTGCCTAAGCAGATCCCTTTTGAAGGTCCTCGGCTCACGTGGATCCCATTGTTAAAGATGGAGGATTGGGACCTCATGGACCACACTAAGTTTCCACATTTGGTGATAGACAAATATATGCGGAAGGTTTATTATGAAGAAATAGGTGTTACAACATTGGAGACAATGGAATGGATATGTGGTGTCGAGCAATCAAGGTTTCTCAAGCTGCTCTTGGTGCCACATTATCAACACACCCCCATTAATAAGATATGTGTGTGCCAACTCCTCACACTAGTGCATGATGGGTGATTATGGCTAGGAGAGCATATCCCCATCACAGACATGTTGATTCACAGAATCATGCAGCTGCCTTACAAAGGCACAAACCCAACCAAGGAATTTGGAGGGAAGACTGGGGAGAAAGAGATTTCACACAAGATGAAGAAGGATTATGGCCTCCTCAATAAGTCACGAGGGTATTCCATTCTTTCTATTACAAACTAGGCAGTTTAATTTGCTGCCCAGAGTTTAGCAGGGAAGGTTATGAGAAAATGTTGCGTGGACGAGGTTATGGTGCCAGTGGTTTCACTTGTTGCATAATGTGTGAAATGTGTACAGTTTAATTATGCTCGGTACCTTTGTCAGGAGTTCCTATAGAATTACCGCGAGACCCAGGAGGAAACCAAGTCGTTCCACTACACTTGGTTACTGCTATCAATTTTGGTCATTGCATGGAGATTGCCGGAGGATAGCCAATTTCCTTCTCTTGAGGAAGGATTGCTAGAGGCATCGTAATTCACCTCGTTATGATCTATGAAGTATGTCACGTAGATTATAGAAGCAAATATCTTTTTTACGTTTTTGGAAATGGATCTCCATATGGAAGTCAATTAGCACCCAAGGTTGTCCCCAACCTCGTTCATGCAACTGTTAGCCTACATGAAATTCAAGGCTGACTTCCATAGAGTCTATATCTAAGCATGGAATCAACTAGAGTAGAAATGGCACTAGTTTCCCTATTCGGTGTCAGAAACAGACGTTCACGAGGTCATAGGGTTATGGCCTATAGAGTGGTGCAACTCGTCAAAAGTAGATGTTGGAACAAGCACAGGTGTAGAAAGTTCTGCTGTGAAGAAAAGAAAGGAGGCCACTAAGAAAGCTGTGCATAACCTAGAAGAATAGAAAGAGAAGAAAGTTGTAGAAAAGGCTTGCATAGAGCAAGAACGTGCTACTAAGGAGCAGGAAAAAAAGAGTAGCGTGAGTCATAGAAAGGTGATAAGTCACCTTCGCCGGAGAGAGAGAAATAATATCTTTTAGGACAAGGTGATGGAGGTGATGAAGGGTAGTGCACCACCTTTATTTTGAAAATACGTGACATAGAGCAGAAGGGTGGAACACAAAAAAATCATAAATCTAATAAAACACGAGTTGATCCCACGGCATTAACAGAGGGTGATCTCAATGAGATTGGCGATAAAATTTGGGCTACCACAACCAAAGTGCTACAACAATTTGAGCAGCAATACATACAGATGCTTGGGGGCATCCAGAAATATCTGTGTGAGTTGCAGCTCCAAGCAACCAAAATTCAAGAAGCTTTCGAGAAGGCGAGCGATGTGAAAGCCAATCTGACTCAAGGAAAGAATACATTCGTGGAGATGGACTAGCTGTAGGATGTCATAGTCTTCCCTTTACCTGAAGGGTCAGTCTGCATTGAGACAAATGAAGAGCGTGTGACACTTCACACAGTCAAAAACATGGGAATGAACCTTGTCGCACTATCACTTGAGTCCCTACATGCATTACATCAAGGGGTCATGGAAGAGCTCAAGATCAGAGAACAATGAGCACTCTCTGTCGTCAGTGAGTTCAAAGTCAACAATTAGCAACTATTCGTTGAGAAGATGCATGCTCTAAGGAGGCACTACAAGTGCATAGTTCATGTCTAGAGTTAGCAGTAGTGGAGCATGTAAGTCAATGCCTAAACTTCATATCTTAGAGGATGCACAGCTTGAAGCCAAAGTCAGAAAATTAGCCGCTAGTGTGCGTGAGGCTAGAGCAAAAGTTGGACAAGTCACTTTCAAGTTCAACATGAAAATTGCAAAGATGTAGTTAAAGTTGCAGCCCACAACTTCGCCTAAGGTCTAGGAGTAGTGGGAAGTTGTAATTAAGGAAGGAATGGCTACCTTAGATGCCACAGTCACTAACTATGCGATGTTGCTTGATCATGCGATGGAGATATTGACCAATCTATAGGAGGATCTAAACCTACAGACATTGAACATAAAGGTAAGGGAGATTCAACACCAATATTATGAGGTCAGGGTGACTACACACACCTTAGCACCATCACAGTGCCTTGCCAAGTTACAGGAAGGAAAGTAGTTACTGGAATAGGTAGAGGAATCGTAGAAGAAAGAGGCCTTGCTAAAGGCCAGGTTGCAGCCTTGGTTGGATGAGGCTTATTAGGGTATGACCTCCATTCAAGATACACTTAAGGGACTGCAGTAGACACAGTGGATGATGAGGCTAGTAGTAGAAGGAATAGCCACTAAAAAATTGGTCGAAGAGGATCAACACACAGCGGCACAGAGTGCTACTAAAGCTGCAGTGATCCAAGTGGAGCTGGGGGATCTTTGTAGTAAGATCGTGGCACCAGAAAAGTGACTCGAGGGTGAGTCACGATCTTTGTCTTGGGGGCCTGTTGGGATGGGGTCCCCTAGGTTAATTTGGGGTTAAGATAACCCAAATTTTGGTACAATTTTGTAAATAATTTAAAGTCTTCACGATTTGTGGATGCGGAGCACGTATATGGATAGGAGTCAAAGGCACTTATCCTATTGTTTTGGATAAGTTTTGAGTCAATTTTGAGATTCACCCATGGTCCACAGACCATGGAATTGTATGAAAAAGACTATAAATAGGCGTGTATTAGAGATTCTAAGGTAGTATAGTAGAAGAGGGTAAGATGGAAGAGAGAAAGGATCAATAGGTCTTAGAAGAAGAAAGGCTTTGTAGCTGAGTGCGCAGAGGCCTAGGAAGAGTCCACAACTGAGTGCGCGAACCCATGAAGTTGTGTGCATAGGGCAATTTGTGTTTGTAATCATTGAATTAAAGATCAATAAAGACAATTTTCCGAAGAATTCCTCAGTATTTATGTTTGTCCCTATTAATGTTATATGTTGTTGACAAATGACTTGTTTTATGAAACATGGATTGAATGCTATGCGATTCTCTTGAATAAGTCTTAATTATGTACGTGATGCATGTTTAAATACATTCACAAAGATTCTAGTGATTCCTCTTATGTTTATTAAAAACTTAAGTAGATCTGCAAGAACACCAATTTAGGATTTCGTTCTGGTGCGCGTAAGTAGCTAAATTAACTATTAAAGGTTCACAAGCACTGATTGTAGACCTTCGCGAGGGTTTGAAGACTATTTTAACATAGTTGCAGTAATGTGCCCTAAGAGTTTATTGATCTGCATGAAGGTAGATCCGAGGCACTGGAAGAAATCACACTACTCTATGGATGCATAAACTTTGTTCTTGCATCCCCCCATACTACTTTGGGTGACACTGCAGCCTGTGTTGCATGGGTTGTTGTTGAATGGGCCAGTAGTGTAGGGTTTTTTTGGTTGGCATAGCTAACTCTGAACCTGGGTCAAGGCCCCCTAAGTCAAAAATTGATCTTAAGAAAGTAGCAAAGGATATCCAAGCCAACATATGTGTGTTTCTACCTTTTGTCTTGTTTTATAACCTATGTGGCTAAGGAACACAAGTAGCTACAGGTGCGTAAACTCTCACACTAGTCCTAGACAAGCCTTGATCTTACCTTATATTAGCACATTTAACCATCACATCCAATTTAGATACAATTTGACTTGTATTGGGTACTTTTAAAGATTTAAGACTGAGTAAGGTGTGCTTTAGATTTTATAGGAAGGTCTAACAATATTTGTCTCTAGGTCAGTTAAAGCACAAAATATGGTATTGTAAGTGGTTTTAAGTGCTTGCATAAGGCTCTACCCTAGCATGTTTGGAACTGTGTAAAGATCCTTTTAAAGGATGTAAGGGTTAAGTCTTTAGGTCTCCCTAAGTTGATTTGACTTTGGTTTCCTTTAGGACTAGTCTATGGGATTTTTTTAGGTTTAAGGCTCAGATTTATTAGGTTTCTCTAGGGTCTCTATTAGGACTAATTTTTATGTGACATTAAGGAAGAAACATTCAATAAATTCTCAAAGATTTGGTAGCATTGCGAATTATATAGGTAGGTATGATTGTACCTCATTTATAATTGCTTTGAAACCTTTTATTACACACACACACACATGTATAACTTATTATAGGAAGAAATTCTCAGGTACGCTTTATTGCATTAACCCTTGTTTTTAGGTAGAGGTAAGTTTTGTTAAGGGATTGGTTGTATTTATTTTCCTTTGGGTATTGGGTTTCATTTGGGCTTGATTTCAATTGTAGGCTTAACATAGTTCAAGCACCCTCAAATACTACAATGGAATAGTGACATGAAGATAAGGTCCACTAGTGAGATCAAGTAAGGTAGCAAGGCACAAGTAGTAAAACAATGAATATTGAAGAGTAACTCAAGCAATGAAGCAATGACGAAGGAGCATGTGAATTTCAGTAGTATTCACATTAATATATCGTTGTATTGTAAATATTTTGTCCAAACTTCATTTTCATTCATCAAAGTCAAAGCATTATACATCATTGTAATTGGGCCATTATCCTTGGTACGAGAGCCCACATTTTGTAAAGAATCTATGTCTTTGACTAGAGTTGAAGAAGGCAAGTTGTTTTTGGGATAAGGGTATTTTCTTCTATTTTGAACTAGGGTTCTTTGTTTTAAGGTTTTTAAAGGACAAGGGATTAGGTCCTAGAATTATTATTGGTAGCTCAAAGAAAAATCATCGAATATCACTTTAACATGGATAATTGTCCCTTGTATGAGAGTCCACAATTCTTCTATTTATTTTTTTCTTTATAGGGTGGTAGGTGGTGCTAGGAAAGTGAATGAAATCACCTTCAGGTTGGGGCCTACAAACACTTTAGGGTGGTAGGGTGTTGCTAGGGCGAGTTGTGGCTCACTAGGTTTTTGAGGAATCCTTTTAGCTGACTGCTGATAAAAATAGGGCTTTGGGGCATCCTTCCAATGGGAGCTAGAGAAGAATTTTTTTATATAATTCTAGGAATTTTCATCTTTCTTTTCAATTAGGGCCGAAGATTAAATAATTTATTAGAAAAGAATTTAGTGGTTTTTGACCAAGAGGGGGTTTTCCACCTAGAAACTATTGTGCCTATTGTCTCTATCTTTATGCATTGTTGTTTACTAATTCATTGAATAATTTTAATACTGCTAAAGCTTAAATAATGCTCTAAAAATATTAATTAAGTACTAATTGCTAAGAAATATTGATTCACCACCTCTTAGAATTTCCAGCAATGGGTTTCAGAGCAGGTTTCTTCACTAGCAGTTTAATAATTGGAAGGAGATGATGGAGTACACCAATCATATAGTTCCTTTGTTTAATGAAGATCACTATGCACTATGGACTAGAAGGATGTTGGTTCATTTACTTGCACAAGGATATGAAGTTTGGGAAATAGTCGAATGGGGTTGTAAAACAACAACAAATGAACAAGGTAAGAAAAATGTTGTATATGATGCCAAAGCCAAGGTTCTTATTATAAGTGGACTCACTAAATTTGTCTATGTTAAGGTAATGGGTTGTAAAATTTCTAAGGAACTATGGGAGAAGCTTCAAAACGTATATTAAGGAGACTCAAAGGTCAAGGAAGAAAAACTTGAAATTCACAGAGCTCAATTTGCACAATTGATGATGATAGAAGATGAGAACATTACAACCTACTTTAAATTTGTAGATGAAGTAACAAATGCCTTGGAAGGGTTAGGAGAACTAGTTGATAAAAAGGTCATTATTCAGAAGGTCCTAAGAACTCTTCCAACAATATTTAATCCTAAGGTTTCTATCTTAGAAGATAGATCAGGCTTAAGAAACCTTAGTATGGACAAGCTACATGGGATACTTATAGCTTATGAAATGAGGATTGAAGAGGAATATGGTTCATATAATATAGAAACTACATTTAAAACATCCAAGAAGATAGGGAAAGGAAAATAGGAATGTAAACTGAGATATAGTAGTTGCAAAGAAGAGAAAGAAGAAGAATCAGATGAAGAACTTTCCTACCTTACAATGAAGATGAAAAGAGGAACATGTAAGTAAAAAGGAAGAAATTCATTAGTATGTTTTGAATGTTGTGAGATTGGTCATTTTTCATCTAATTTTCCTCATAATAATGAAGCATTTATGAAAGGAAAGAACGGTCAAATAAATTTCAACAAGCAAGGTTAGAAGGAAGGGTTTAAGAAAAGCTTCTTCTCCAAGGAAGATAGTTCCTCATCTGAAGAAGAGAGTGACCGTGATGATGAAATCAAAGAAAGAGTATTATTTATTTCTAAGCATAAAAAAATGAAGAACCTAATGAATAAGAGGATGATGAAGAAGAAATGAATGAAATCTAATTTCAAGACGAAGTTATTAGAGTTATAAAAGAACTCAAAGAAGAAAGGAAAAATGTCAATTCTCTGGAAGCTAAATTGAAGTAAGTAAAATAACATGCCAAGCACCTCACAAAAGGAATGAAGAAGAAATTATCAACCTTAGAGTATAGTTATAAGAATCCAAAGTAATTGAAGAATCACCCAGGAAGGAATTAAAAGAATGTAATGAGGCAAGCAAAGAACTAGAAACCATAATGGTCTCTCTATGAAAAGAAGCAAAAAGGGGACATGTTCTACAAAAATTTGAAAATAGCTCTAGAAGCTTGAATGAGCTCATTATAAATCAAAGGATATATAGTAATAAGACTGTTCTAGGCTACAAAGAAAAAATTGAAATGGGTTCAAGTTCCTCCATGAAGCAAAAGGTAAACGGATAGAAAACATATGCAAAAATTATTAAAAGATCAATCAAGAAAGGAAGCTTCCCAACAAAACCAAAATTTGAAGATATGGAAGAAGACCCTTCAACAATGGTTCCATAAAGAAGGTTTCCTCCTAGCTATCAACCCGTATTTCATGTATTTTGTTATTCATGTGGAAAGTTCAGACATAAAGCTATAAATTGTCATGCTTATGGTTGGAACAGAAGGAACTTTGAAAGACCCTTTAAGAATGGTTACCCTAGAAGTGTGCAGGGAAATTTCAAGCAAAGATACAATAGGTTTAATTACTTAAGAGATGAAGTAGAATATTATAAATGAAGCAATTTTGGACATTTGACTAAATATTGTAGGTTTGCTGCTACCCCAAGGGAATCACAATAGAATTAGAATGAATAAGTATGGAAGAAGAAAACTGAAAGATGCATTCATTCTCTAAAATATCATAGCAAAAATAATGTATGGTATGTTGATAGCGGTTTTTCAATAGATGTGACTAGAGACATGAATAAATTTGTATCGCTTAAAGAAGGAAAATATGGAACAATATATTTTGGCAATGACATATCTACAAATGTTATAGGAACATGCACGGTCAAGCTTGGAAGCAAGGATGCTATAGCAAAGGATGTGCTTCTTGTTGAAACTATGAATCAAAGTTTGTTGAGCGTAGAAAAAATGTGTCATAAAGGACATACAATGTTATTCCACTGAAAGAAATGTGAAATAAGAAGAGACAAATCTGGCCAACTAGTGGCTACTGTAACTAGAACTCGAAATGGAATATACACTTTGGATTACATTGTTAAATGATGTTTCTTGGAAAAAAAAGATGAAAGTTGGCTTTGACATAGATGGATGGGAGATATAAACTTGATAACCTTGTTAGAATTAGTAAAAAGGATGTTGTGAGGGAAATGCCACTGATTTAAAACTAACCAGCACTATTTGTGAACACTGTAGGCATGGAAAACATACAAAAGTTGAATTCAAGATGAAAGAACACTCCACATAAAAACCTTTGGAATTGGTACATACTTATATATTTGGAACAATGAAGAATAAAGGACTGAATGGTGAATTGTATTTTATATTAATGAATGATGATTATACCAGGATGATGATAGTTAACCTTTTGAAGAAAAAGTCTAAAGGATTTGAATGTTATAATATCTACATGGAAATGGTTGAGAATGAAACTAATTTGAATATTAAATGTTTAGGATATGACAATGGTGGAGAATTTACTTCCAAATCATTTCAACATTTTTGTGATGACCTTGGAATAAAAAGGCAATTCTCAACATCTAGTACACTGCAACAAAATGGAGTTGTCAAAAGGAAGAATAGAATTGTACAAGAAATGGGAAGAATAATGTTGAATGATTCAAAATTGAATGACAAATTTTGGGTTTCAGAAGTTGATACCACAATATATATTTTGAACAGGGGTTTCTTAGAAGAAGTTGTGATATGACTCCATAGGAACTATGGAGAGGAAGACCAACAAATATCAAACATTTTAAAGTGATTGGAAACAAATGCTTCATTAAAAGGGAAGATAAAAAACTTGAAAAATTTATTCTCGAGTAGATGAAGGCATCTTTGTTGGATATTCATGCAAAAGTAAATCTTATAGATGTTATAATCAAAGGTTTAAACTAATTGTTGAAAGCATCAATGTAACATTTAATGGATATTGTGGCCCAAATATTGAACAAGAAATATATTATTCAAGCAAATAAGAGATACAAGAGACAAAACCAGAAAGGATCAAAGAAGAATTCCCAAAGCAAGCAAAATCGAATAAGGAAAAAGATACTAACAAGAAGATACAAGATATGAAAAACAAGTTGAAAAGAAAGCACCCTCAAAGACCCCTAAAGAATGGTACCAAAATAATCGTCCTTCAAATCAGATCATTGGGGATCTCAATGAAGGTAGAAGAACTAGAAGAAATCAATAGCTCTGTGTACCACAACGAGCCCATGTTTCTCTCTTAGTTACATTTGAGTTGAACAACTTTGAAGAATCCAACCAAGATGAACATTGGGTTGTTGCTATGAATGAATAATTGGATCAAATTGAAAAGAATGATACTTGGGAATTGGTTCCATCATTCAAGGATAAAATTGACATTGGCACAAAATGGGTTGTTAGGAACAAATTTAATGAGGATGGACAAGTTACCAAAAACAAAGCAAGGTTGGTTTGCAGAGGATATGCGCAGGTTGAAGGAATTGATTTCAAAGAGGTGTTTACTCCCATTTCTATAATGGAAGGTATCAGGATGTTCTTGGCTTATGCATGTTCGAGAAAGATCAAAGTTTATCAATTGGACATAAAATAAACATTTCTAAATTGAGACTTATAAGAATAGGTATACATAGAACAAAATAAGGTATGTTTTCTCACATACAAGAAAGATTGTTTTTGCAGGTTAAAGAAGGTGTTGTATGGTGTCAAACATGCACCCAAAGCTTAGTATGCCCATCTTGATAGGTATTTGAAAAACAAGGATTCAAGAAAGGAAATGCTAGTAGAAACCTTTATGTAAAGGTTGAACATGATAGGCTAATGATTATTGATGTATATGTGGATTTTATAATCTTTGGAAGCGATGATGATAGGTTAAGAAAGAATTTTGCAGTAGATATGCAAAGTGAGTTTGTGATGTTGTTACTTGGTGAGTTAACATACTTTTTAGGAATTTAGATATATCAACAAGACAAGGGAACATTTATCTGTCAAACTAAATATATCAAGGAAATGTTGAAGAGATTTCAGATGGAAGATTGCAAGCTAGTTCTCACCCTAATGGTGACAAGTTACAAGTTCAGCATAAATGACTCATCCAAATATGTGGATAAAAGGATGTATAGATATATGATTGGTAGTCTTCTATATGTAACAAATTATAGGACAAATGTGATGCAGGAAGACGAATAGGTAGCACGATTCCAAGGTCAACAAAAGAATCTCATGTCATTGTAGTAAAGAGAATATTTCGATATCTTAAGGGAACAACAGAATATGTACTAGGGTATCCTAAATGAAATGAATTAACCATTGTCACTTATACAGACACTGACTTGGAAGGAAGTGTTAATCATTAGATATTATTAGTGGAGCATCTTTATATCTAGGTGGGTGTCTTGTTTCATGGTTGGTAAAGAATCATTCGTCAATATCCCTATCCACAACGAAAGCATAATACATAACAACATCGACCTGTCGCATGCAAGTCCTCTGGGTGAAACAAACCTTGCAAGATATTCAAGTGAAGTTTGATGAGCCTAATAAATATTCTTTGATAACACCAGAGCCATCAATATCTTCAAGAATGTGATGCATTGAAAAATGAAACACATTCTGATTAAGTACAATTTTGTTAGAGAACAAGTTGCAAAGAAAAATATCAAAGTTAAATACATTGGTAGAAAATAACAAATCGTTGACATCTTTACCAAACCTTTATCACATGAGGCATTTGAATATCTTCACTAAAAACTTTGGATTCTCCCAAGTTCCCATTAGACTGTTATTTTATCTCATCAAGTAGAGAAGGGGATTTGAGGCAGGTTATGTGTCAATAGGAGAGGCAGGTTTTCAAAGGGAGTTACCCTTCACCATTGATTTCAAAGGGGGAGAGAAATAATTAGGAAGGCTAGAAGCATGATTTCAGGGGGATTTATGATCACAAGGGGGGTACTTGTGTTGTCATCAATTCTAAAGGGGGGGATTTTTGATAGGTGGTTGTCATTGATGTCAACCCAAGCAACACTAGGAGCGACCTCGCTATTTGTTGGATATTTTGGCTTAATAAATCATAGTCTTTAACATCCAAATCACTCTTGTTGGTTCATTCTCAAGAAGATATTTCTTGTAGTATGTGGCACAACATGTGGTTCCTCACAGATTGAGAGTTATTAATGTTTGAAATTGGAGACCCCCATTAATGGGCTAAAACCCTACAAGGTAGGATCATGCCACACATTTAATGGTTTCAATCATCAAACATCTCTTCTAAAAGGCTATTAAATACTATTTATGACTTACATCACCTTAGGCAACGTGTCAAAGTATTTTAGGGTATGTTTCTTAAGAAATGACCTTATTTACTTCCTAAAGGCCAATGACCCTCTTTTCTTAGGAACAAAGGTATATTGTTTAGTGTCTTAAACTTTATAATGGAGCCCTCCAACATCTATGTTGTAGGAAAATTAAGAGTACCTCTCCTCCAACGGTCACCCTCCAAGGGGTTATAAAAACATAGCTAATATCCACCTCAAAATATGATCTTAACATAAAATCCTTAGAAGAA
Organism: Pinus tabuliformis; assembly: GCA_031772625.1. Lineage (NCBI taxonomy): Eukaryota > Viridiplantae > Streptophyta > Pinopsida > Pinales > Pinaceae > Pinus > Pinus tabuliformis. Next base: position 648,463,075 of record CM062817.1, read on the forward strand.
ATAACTATGCACTTCTTGGCCTTCTTATGCAATTACTGTAGGATTTGAATTATGAGGGGAATTCCATTTGAAAGGTTAAGGTTTGGTGTAGGTGTGTTGACATAAGGAGAGTGAAGTCTAGGCAGTAGAGCGAAGATCATTTGGCAATTTATGCTCCTTTCCAGGCCTACAATAACAAAATTTGGTCCTGAAGTAGACTAAGGGTTCCATTTATGGTGTCAAAGTTTGTTTTGGGTGCAAATTGATCTTAAGAAGGTAGTGAAGGATCTCCAAGTCAACGTACATGTGTTTATACCTTCCATACTATTGTAATAGCCCTATGGCTAGGGAACACATGCTGCTACAAGTGAGTAGACTCTCAAACTAGTCCTAGAAAAGTCTCATTCTTACCTTAGATTAACACATTTTACCATGAAAGTCAATTTTGACACACTTTCACTTGTATTAAGACTTGTATTGGGTTGTTTTTAAAGCTTTAGGACTGAGTAACATTTTCTTTAGATTTTGTAGGAAGGTCTAACAATATTTGTCTGTAGGTCAGTTAGAGCACAAAATAAGGTCTTGTAATTGGTTTTAAGTTTTTTCATAAGGTTGTATCCTAGCATGTTTGGAACTATGTAAATTTCCTTTCAAAGGTTGTAAGGGTTAAGTATTTAGGTATCCTTAAGTTGATTTTATTTTGGTTTCCTTTAGGAATAGTCTATGAGATTTTTTTAGGTTTAAGGCTCAGATTTATTAAGTCTGTCTAGGGACTGTATTAGGACTAATTTTTACTAGACATCAAGGGAGAAACATTCAATAAATTCTCAAATATTTGGTAGCATCAAGAATGATATAGGTAGGTATGATTTTACCTCATTTATTATTGCATTGAAACATTTTCCTATATATATATATATATATATATATATATATCTTATTGTAGGCAGAAAATCTCAAGTACTTTTTATTGCACTAACCCTCTTTTGTAGGAAGAGGTAAGTTTTGTTAAGGGGTTGGTTGTATTTATTTGCCTTTGGGTATTGGGTTTCACTTGGGCTTGCTTTCAATCGCAAGTTTAACATAGTTCAAGCACCCTCAACTACTGCAATGGAAAAATGGCATGAAGATAAGGTCCACTAGTGACAATAAGTAAGGGAACAAGGTACAAGGAGTAAAACAATGAAGATTGTAGAATAGATTAAGTAATGAATCAGTGAAGGGACAACAAGTGAAGAAATGACAAAAGAGTAGAATCAATTTTTTGGCTTGATGGGGCCTGGTCCTGGTTTAGAGTTAATTAGCCAAACAAATCCCTGTACTATTAACCCTTTCGGCAAAAGCCCGCGGAGCGTAGACTGAGGTCTCACCTGAAGCAGTATGGGGGGATGTTGGAACCAAGTTTCCGCACCCTTGAGATATCTGAGGGGTTGACTTAGTCCAACTAGGAATAGCTTCACGTAGATCACTCCACACAATTCCCTAACCTGCGAGGCCTTCCCGCTCTATCTCGACCGCCTTCGCATAACCCTTAATCAAGGGTTGAGGTGATTTCACGCTGCTAAGGTAGCGATCTATGCTCTTTTCCAGAGTTCTACTACGGATCTTACTTATCCTCTTATAGTGGTTAGTTAACTTTTCTTAAACTGATACTTAGTTTATATTCTCTTGGCACATTCATATAAGTTCACACAACAAATAAACAATAACTTGCAATTTATATCCAATATACTTCAATGCATAAAACAACAAAAAAGGTGCACCGAATGATAAGAACTTTTCTTTATTACTTCTCAATCAATTACAGACTCAACTCGTCCTGCACACTCAATTGCAGGGGTCCGCGCACTCAACTGTGGACTACTAGGCCTCTGTGCACTCAGCTGTAGAGCCTTCTCCTATCCTAAGATTGATGACACGACTTTACACTTCAACCAAGACTTAATGCTTCATCTTCTCTTAGATTCTTCGATTTAATAAGCTGTCTCTACAACTTAGAGCCTCGCTCTATTTATACAATCCCATGGTCCGTGGACCATTGGTAGAACTCCGAAGCCAACATTATATTACAAAAGTAAGGGCGGAGAACCCTGTGACTCAGTTACAACTTCGCGCTCTACGCCCATACTTCGTGGAGTCTTTACATCGAACATAGACAAAACTTGGGCTTTAAGCCCCAAAACTTTCTTTGGGGGATTCCATGCCCAATAGGTCCCCAAAAAAACATCATGACTCTCCATCTAGTCACTCTGTCGGTGTAGAGATCTTCACACGGAGACCTCCCAACTCTGCTCGAACAGCTACAAGGTTGGCAGCACACTAAGCAGCTACCTACTGTATCTCCTGGACACACTATTTAGAGACAACAGTATTTGAACTACTTCTTTGCATTTGCTCATGCTTCCCCTGCATCTGCGTGAGCTTGCCTTCAATTGATGTTGTGATAATGAAGATTTCATCAATCCATGGTTGGACACACACCTTCAACACCGCTTCTTTGTGCCACGCCGCGTCTACCTGCTGCTTAAGTTCCTTAGCCTATTGCATCCACACGAGCTTCTGTGTAAGGGCCACCATCTACGCAGTCCCTTTTATGTTGTCATATTGTTGTTGTAGCTCACATGCCTCTATCTCCAAGCATTGTATGTTCAAGTCCTCCTGCAAAGCGGTGAGAACCTCTAACAATTCATCTGAAATTTTGGTGTAGTCCCTCACTGCACTGTTGATCTCTTCTATAACTGTGGTGATGGCACTGGTGAATTTTTGTTGCCTTGATGGGGCCTAACCTAGGTTCATAAGTGTTTTAGCCAAACAAATCCCAAAACTACTAGCCCTTTTGGCAACAGTCCGTGGAGCGCGGACTGAGGTCTCACCCGAGATAGTATGGTAGGGTGATGGAACAAGGTTTCCACACCCTAGGGATGTATTGATTCGTGAACCAATCTTTCGCACTTGTAAAATTTCACGTAGCTATCCAACCTTCGTGTAGCCCTAGTACCGAGCATAAGGTGGTGCTGTCTAGATCCCTTACCCTTAGTATGTTTTATTGGTATTATAGATCTTGGATTAACTTAAATGGCCCCAATGCTTTCCTTTACCATTCAACATAAATAGACATGTGCACAATCATAAATTGTAAACAGATGCATAAACAGAAACAGAGCAATAGATATGTGATATTCCAAAACCAACTTATATTTATTAATTATTTTTCCAGTTACAATCCACTTCCTACCCTACGCACACAACTGCAGGGGTCTGCACAAACAACTGCGAACTCTACTAGGCCTTTGCGCACACAACTGCAGAACCTCTTCTACTATTATGACCTGTTACTCAGACTTACAAACTTAGATTGAATAAAACTTTCAGAAAGCCATACACTTTAGATCTGAACCAAAATCTTCCTTCTACACTTAGAGCCTTGCTCTATTTATAAATTCCCATGGTCTGTGGACCATGGGTAGGCTAACACATTCTAGATTACATTACAATATTTTAGGGTGGACTACCCTTCGACTTGACTCATTACAATTCATGCTTTGTGCACTTCGCGGAGCCTTTACAATACCAATACCCAAAATCGTGGGCTTTAAGCCCCAAAATAGTTACACGGGGGATCCACTACCCAACAAGCCCCGAACACAATCATCATGACTCATCCTGAGTCACTTGTCGGTGTGGCGAGACGCGCTGCCAAGGCCTCGTAATCCACCATCCCTGTGAGTGACGCACTACATTCTGCTGCTCCATCCTTGCCTCTTACAACACTTTGTCAAGCCCCTGCTCCATTACCTCTACTAATTCACTTAACCGATGATGCTCATTCTGCTCTACTCAATTAACACAATGAAACCTATCATAGGATTTTAGCTCTAGCTGAGATGCCAAAGGAGTGAACCCTTTGTGCAAGAGCAGCAAGCTTGCGATCTTTGGTCCAGTATACTTACTGTCTGTTGAAGCTTGTGTTGTATTTTTGCAAGAGAGATATTTTTGTTTGTGAGGTCCCAATCTTCAAGCTTTGTCTTGGGCACATGACCCAGGGATTCACTTTTCAATGTAATTCTGTCTTTTATCCCAAGATTCACCATCTTGCCCTTATCTTTCATAGATTTCTTACCAGACAACAGGTTTCGCGGCAACATTCGGACCGGCCCTACTATCTGGCTGGGGATTTTTGGCACTTCTCCCACCACTAACATTGGACTCAGTATTGTAGCCTTGGCGGTGGACATTATGCTATCCTGAAGGTCTTGCAGCTCTTTTGGCAATGTCACAACCACGAGGCTTACTCTCGACTCGTCGAAGTTCGACGAATCCATGCCTATTGGATAGCGCAATAACTTAAGTCTCAAGATGCCATAGTTTTTTCAGTCGATGACTAGTTGTAATTTATAGACCTGATGAAATTCAAATTCAACCGCTCCCCTCTTTTCTAGCTCATTAATGTGATACTGGTGGCATATCAGTTCAAATCTAGTTCTGACTTCATGTCTTAATTGCCCGCTGTCTGTTCCTTGTTGCATTAAATTGACAATCTTGCCATGAATAATGTCCTCAACGGCTACTTTCCAACCTGTTTGTGCAGCAACGCAACCCCTTATGCGTTACCGTGATTCCTACGATAGACTCACCCTACGTGGATCCCTGTTTCCGCGTAGCTTTCCTGCAGACTTGTTTATAGTCTCGCGCCTTCTTTCAACTACTTGGTGCACTGAGACTGTGCTTCAATTGGTTAGTCAGATAGCCAGCCCACTCATGTAGGGCTTCAGGTGACTTCCATTTACTCTTCCTAGAAAGGGCTCTCCATTAAGCTTACCGAGCTGGACCACGCCTGCATTTGTGACCTCTTTGACCACATATGGTCCCAACCAATGCATTCAGAGTTTTCCTGGAAAAATTTTGAACTTGCTGTCATATAGCAATACTAAATTGTTTACTTTGAACATGCGCAACTTGATATGGCGATCATGCCAAGCTTTCTTGCGTTGTTTCTATACCTGCTGATGGAATCCCGCCAGAAATCATTCTTCCTCAAGTTCTTCCAATTGCGTGAGCCTCTCTTCCAAGGATCCGCAGTCTGCCATGTCTGTCATTGCTGCTATCCGCAATCTGGGTACAATGTATTCCATTGACATGATGACTTCCATACCATAGACTAACCTGAAAGGTGTCTAACCTGTCAATTTCTTGCAAGTGGTTCGGTATGCCCATAGCACGACAGGTATGCGCAAATCCCAATCATTCCACTGCACGTTACATACTTTGGTCAATGCAGTTTCTAAAATCTTGTTGAATGCTTCTACTGTCCCATTCACTTGTGGATGGTACGACATACTTTGCTGATGATATACCTAGAATTCCTCAGTGAGTGTGCTGATAGTTTCATTTAGGAAGTGCATTCCGTGGTCACTCATTAGAATTTTCGGGCATCCAAATCGTGTCAACACATTATCGAAAAAAAATTTCATAGCTGTAGTGGCCGTGCAGTCTTTAACCGGCTGTGCTTCAGCCCATTGAGTCAAGTACTCTATTGTAGTGATGATATAGTGTGCGCCCATCTTCCCTCGAGGTGTGATGGGCCCCACAAAGTAGATCGCACATTTTTCGAATGGCTATAGCATCATCTATGGGTTTAGTGGCATTTCATCCCTTCGCGATGGTTTCCTAGTCCATTGATATACCTCATAGGCCCAACAGTATGCTTTCGAATCTTGATGTAAGGTTGGCCACCATAGTCCGGCGCGAAGAATATTTTGTGCTGTCGCCCATCCTGCATAATTTCCTCCTCCATCCCCCCATGTACTTCAGCAAGGATCTGTCCTCATTCAAATTCAGGTACATATCTTCACAATATTTCATCGTTTCCCATTTGTAGAGGTGCCCCTCGATAAAAGAAAAATCTGCTGCGCGTACCACCAATTATTTCTTCTGCTGAACTGAATATCCCTATGGTGCAGTCCTTGTGGTTAAGAAATGGATTATATCCTCGAAGTGGTCATCCAGCATGCACACTACATAGAGCTATAAATCAGGTAGTCCTTCTCTCAAATTTGTTGGCTCCTCACCGTTCTCAATTCGCGACAGGTGATCTGGGCCTATGTTTAAGTGTACCGGCTTTACAATGACCTCGAAGTCATATTCCTCGAACAGTAACAACCATCTACAAATGCGCCCCCCCCCCCAACACAGGCTTGTTCAACAGGTATTTTAATGCGGAATGATTGGTATACATCTTGAAGTTCCCACCAAGTACATAGTGGCAATATTTTTGGAGTGTGTATACCATCGCCAGTCCCTCGTGTTCAGTAGTAGAGTAGTTCTTTTCGGCTTTGGACAACCGTTGACTTGCGAACACAATCGGGTGATCAATGCCTTCCGCTCCTTCCTACGTGAGTACAGTTCCCAGCAAGATATGGGAATAAGTCCCCTAGGGCTTTGGGACAGAATCCTAGCAGAGCAGGAGTAATCTACAACAAGAAACACACAAACAACTCAGGCAACATGTTTAAATAAACTAACTATGCGAGGCTGGACATACCTAGATGTCCTTCGTTTGGGTAGTTCCAACCAGGGTTCAAACCCTCTGCAACTTCTGATGATCTTCAAATCTACAAATCAACCAATTCGAATACACATCACAGCATATAGATAAATAATTTTAGTGAAATCAACTTTATATAATATAAGTAAATGGTTAGTTATACATCAAAATAGTCATTCATACATGAACCATAACAATAACATCTGATGCATAAACAAAGTCGATATCAGGAACAAGACAACGTTTATTTTTATTGTAGAAAACTATAATAAACAAGGAAAGAGTTAACCTGAGTCTTCCTCTTCTAGCTCCAAGTGGAACCGTCCTCCAAGTCTGTCCAGTCCGAGTCTTCAACAACCTCCTTCCATAACCAATACCATGATTTGTCAAGAAAGTGGGAGAATATCAACACTCAAGGAAGCAAGAGTTTCCTGAACTTGGGGAAGTGCTTGAAGCACAGGGATACTTTAGACTTGATCAGGGGATAATCTCAGTATAGTAATTCTATCATTTCTCTCCTCCTTAAGGCCTTCCCATTGAATTCTTTTTATACTTCTCCCAAATTATTTTTTTAGTTGGGAAACAGTTGGGAACAGTTGGTCCATGGGCACTAGGAGGTAATCAATAGGTAAAACCTATGATCTCTGCCCATAGTTAAGGAAATTTAATTTTTTAAGGTGCTTTAACACATATACGCACGTTGGGTATAGACTAACCCGCGTGTACATGCTTTTATCACAAGGAAAAGTAGCGTACAAGAAGTAAAACACCATTTTTAAAATATTTGGACCAAGTCTGGAAGGAGGGGTTGCCCTAGGCCATAAACCAGGCATCAAAAATATCAAGGGTGATATTTGGAGCTATAATAGATGCCCCCTAATATATGAGGTTAGAAGGGGTACATGATGGCTGAAATGTATTAAGTATATGGAAAGGAAACCTGTCAGAAAATGAGAAGGACTTCACCAGATTTCAACCTGCCAAGCCATAAAAAAGAAGATAAAAAAGAAACTGTTGTTTGAGGTGGGAATACCCATCCTCAGAGAAAGTAAAGCATGTCAGCATATCAAGTACAAGTGGATCCACTATGTATACAAGTATAAAGAACTGAAAGTACATAATGGATCATTTGATCGTGATCGAACAAGTAGGTGCCTAAATATCACATATAAGAAGATGATCAATGAAGTTGTAAGATGAAGCTGATCACTAATGTCAAAAAATTGATTACAATATTACCAAATGAACATGATGGAATAAGATGATACTACATCACAACTTGGGTGCCAGCATATAAAATGTTGCTGTGAAGGACTACAACATATAATGTGGAATGGTGTCAACTAGCACCAATAGGAGCAATTGACAAGTGAACCAAAGAATGTTGATGCAACCCAAGGTCTTCACCGACCACCGTGGTACATTTCTACACAATGGGAATAAATTATCTAAAGTTGACCATGTGAGAAATCGTTTGATTACCAGTCATTGATGTATACCGTTAACAAACACGAAACTACTCATTGATAATGATAATGAGAGTCAAGGTACCCAATACAATATAACAAGTGCGAATAAATGAGCTGAGGTCGAACACCTAGAAGAATCTACCAATCAGAGGACAATGACAGTTTCCCACTGTTGATAGTGAAGGATCTACCACTGATGACTGCAAACCCCAAGGTACTGCCAAATGGATTCTAGATCTTTTCCCTAGAGCAATGAGTCATAGTCGATAGGAAAAGATATGCTAGAAGGAAGGCATTAAGGCATCTTTCATCAATCTAGTGCAAGTGTAACTAGTAGGCAAATATTGTGGAAGGAATTGGACGAAAAAAGATGTAGTAACTCGACCGAAGCATGTTTCCAGTGTACACAAGATGTAGCTAGCGTATGATAGAAACCCTCTGAACCAACCAATAATGAAAGATGACACAGAGGCGAGGAATCCACCAATAGGGTCAAATGGAAACCAAGGAACTACACGAATCCCAATGTGTGATAATGAAAGCTGATTTCGAACAAAAGGGAAACCACTTAATCAAAGACCCATGATACTAATTGATGCTGAGCACAAGGTGACCTATCAGTAATGAAAATAGGGCCAAGGTGCGGCTCTAGGCCTGCCCTCAGAGCAATATGTCGTTGTTGATAAGAACAAGACCCGCCAGCAAGAATTCAATGGAGACCTTATCAAACCGGCACAAGAAAATGACCAATATAACTGATGTGATGACAAACAAGACATTAAAAACCATGGATGACTGACTGAAAAATAGGTTAAGAGACATCACAGAGAGGCCAACTCGGGTTTACTTCCCTTGAACAAAATCACGACACAATGATGACTATGTGGCAGCATATGATAACTATGTATAAGTTCGTCATGCAGGAGGCACGAGCAAAATATCCATATGATTGGAAGAGATAACCAATAGGAGGAGAACTGACTCAATAACAAGGTTAAGGTGTACCTAAGTCAAACTAAATCCCGCCCAAAATGGAGGAGAGAATTTCTTTTGAGTGCTTTGTTCAAGGGCGATACAACTGACTCCAGCTACCAACAATATATGGAGATGTTGTCCTGTTCCTGCTATTTTTTGGAATATATAATTTTTTTGTATTTTTGTTTAAGCTAGAAAGAGTATAAAATAATGCTATAGTACAGTGGAAACAATGAGTGTAAGTGAAACAGATGATCTAGTTCCTGGGATGGGAACAATCCTATGCTCAATGCAGGGAGGCGAAACTGGTCAAGGACACTCAAAGGGATGTTCCTTCCATGGATCAAAGGGTGTGTCAAGCTGTAGAAGCTAAGTGATTGTAGGTTTGAGTTTGCAGAAGACAAAGTCAAATAAGTGGCTTAAACACGAGTCCAAGTGAAGCTAGCTCAAGGCCAAAAGCTGCAAATAGTCAAAATGCAATGTAGCAATACAACTCAACACAAAGGAGCCTCTAGGGTATAAGGCCATAAATAAGTGTAGAAGCAAGGAGAATGTGTCTTCAATGCACAAGTCATGGCAGGACTAAAGAGGACTCCCGAGCCTAAGAACAATAAATCAGCATGAGTGCCAAGTGACAACAAGGTACTATCTAGGGCACTCATGATAAGGTAGGCTCTACCACACAAGTCATGAGGCCAAAAATAAGCATAGAAGCAAGGCGAATGTGTCTTCAATGCACAAGTCATGGCGGGACTAAAGAGGACTCCCAAGCCTAAGAACAATAAATCAGCATGAGTTCCAAGTGACAACAAGGTACTATCTAGGGCACTCATGATAAGGTAGGCTCTACCACACAAGTCATGATACTTCTAAGCAATGATAAGGTTCTGCACCATAACTTGGTGGAGTCGATCCTAAGGAAAAAATGGGAAAGGAAATTGATAAATGCACAATGTAGGTGAAAAAAACTAACCTATATGCTAGTTTCGAGGACCAATACCTATTAGAACGGATCAACCATAAAAATTTCCAAAGGAGAAACCTTCCAAGTTCTGTAAACATAAATAAGAACACTAGACAAGAGGTTAATACATCCCACATATAAACTTAGTAAAATCTTGTGTTATAGAATACAAAACTTGAAAATGTGTACCTTCTATATACAATATGGTACAAGGAACCACGCAACCTTGTGGCTTATGCATAATAGTTCTTCTGGACAAACCCCCTGCAGGGCTCAAGCCAAGGACTCCTTTGGTAGTCAAAACTCATAGCTTCAAAGAGTTCCTCCTGTGAAGGCAAATCAAGTTCTGATAAATCATGAGAACTATAAGGATCAAAAGAGGGAATTAAGGGGTCCCATGTCCCTATATGAAGAATCTCTCGGTCAACTGCGGGGACCAAGTCCCAAGAAGGAGAATAATAAGTCAAAGGATCCTTCTCAGAAGCGATTAAACATTGAGGATTCAATGCCACATAATTCACTCGTAGCGGGGTAGAGTCTACTTGAACACTTGGAACAAACCAAGGGGTATTCTATAGTAAATTCGAATTAGGGTGGTGATTATCAGATGTAAGCTGATCAATAGTGAAAATATTCCCTTTATGAGGAAAACACATCACTCGAAAGAGTGAAGAGACCACAACATTCATAACATAGACATAATCATGCCCGAGTAGCATATTAAAGTCTAAAGGGCTATCAACCACCATCATATCGATTAAGACATTCTTCCCTCCTAAAGTAATAGGCAATTGAGAAAGAACACCCATAGATTCACTCGGTCTTATATCATAGGCTAACAAATGACTCTATGTTGTCAACAACATTGGGGAACCCAAAGCTTTCCAAGTCAAAGAGGATATAATACTTGCAGAGGATCCTTCATCCACCATACATCGGTAGACATTTGTGGAATTAACTCTGACCTTTATTTGGAAATGTCTAGTGGAAGGAAGACGAGGCTCAACAAGTCTATCCCAATCAAAGGAGACAATCCTAGAACTTGGAGGGGGAGCATTCAAAGCAACCGAAATTCCCCCTATACCAGAAGGCTTTGTACTAGAAATCAAGCAGACTCTTTTGTTAGGCACTTCACCCCTCAAAAGAGGAGTGTAATCAGCTAGAGATTGCACTAGGTCTACCACATTATCAACCAATGGTTGATGGGATTGATGAGAAACCATATCAGATCCAGGAGTATAAGAACTTTTATACTCGGACCATATCCTTCGTACCTCTAGAATACCAGGGCATAAATGGGTAAGATGGTCTCCCTTGCATATCTTACAAGGGAAATTAGGTTTAAAACTTCTACATCCAGGTTTCTTATCAACATCGATTCTGCCAGCTTGAATAGCACTGGTTTGTGGAGAGTCGCGAACATGACTTGTAGTGGTCAGTGACTCTTTGCTAGTATGACTTGCAGTGACTAGACTTATGCCCCTATCATGACTTGCAGCGACTGAAATCTAATCTTCAACATGACTTACAAAGGTTGATGGTGAATTGCTAGTATGACTTGCAGTGACTAGACTTGTGCCCCCCGTATGACTTGCAGTGGTTGAAGGCTCATCTTCAACATGACTAGTAGAGGTTGATGATGAATTGCTAGTATGACTCACAGTGACTAGACTTGTGCCCCCTGCATGAATTGTAGTGGCTAAAGGCTCATCTTCAACATGACTAGTAGAGGTTGATGATGGATTGCTAGTATGACTTGCAGTGACTAGACTTGTGCCCCCAGCATGACTTGCAGCGGCTGAAGGCTCATTTTCAACATGACTATCAGAGGTTGATTATGGATTTCTAGTTGACTCGCAGTGACTAGACTTGTGCCCCCAGCATGACTTGCAGTGGCTGAAGGCTCATCTTCAACATGACTGGCAGAGGTTGATGATGAATTGCTAGAATTATTCTTCTTCTTCATCTTCCTCTTTCTCCTCTTTTTAGATTTCTTATTACAATAACGAGGAGAAAGAGGAATCCTAGATTTCTCTTTGAAAGAATATGAACAATTAGCATCCATGTGATGCCCCTGAAATAAATCATTCATTTGAGAAGCTTCAAGAACATCTGGAATATTCAGAGTGGACCACAACCAAATTGGTAGTCCAACATTCAATTCGAGAATATTCAAAGTGGCCATCAAGGGAGTACCAACGTTTCCAAAGATAGGAAAAGCACAAGGATCCCCTTTTGGGAGGGTACCTCGGTTTGTTTCCATGGGAATATGGGCCATATCTAACTTATTCGCAGATCCTTCCCTTACGGGAATGTAAAAATGACTTTTCAAGGAAGATAGATACAAAATAAAAACCTTTGCCCTTGAGGAGGCAACTCCACAACTTTTGAAAGAAAGATCAAAAGTCTTTCAAGATTGGCAGAGTGGTAGGTTAGTCACTCATAATCTAAAGTCCAAAAGTGACTAGACCAAAATAACTAAAGCCAACTATATACGAGCAAAGAGCACTCGACTATAAAGTCCCTAAAGATACAACCAATCAAGAAACTTCCAAGTATTTCTGCTCTGGGTGATGAGGACCAGACACTAAAATACAAGAAGTGAAGTAACGGACCTTCCGAAGATAGTTTGCAATAATGATGGCCCAAGCCTACCAGCGAAGGTATCAAATTTAGTTATGCTGACCTCCAGACAACAGCCTTTGCTGGTGCAAGCCCCTAAGCTTCGCAAGTGTGCCCTCTAGAAGTACTACTAAACGTGATGCAACGTCAACCTTAGGTGCCATAGGATTCCCCTCCGCAGCCACCTATGTGGATTCCTAGGATAGGCAACTATGGACACCAACTCGTATCAGAAGTCGGGTGGAACAATCGTGAGGTAGGATCTGACAAGTAAGAGAGGGGGTATCTCTCGTCTTTATCTTCACTAACCCTCGTGCTTTACTCCCAGTCACGGAGCTTTCCTGATCTCCCTATGCTATTGGATTTCGCTCTTTAATCAAACTTCTATGTTTTAAAATTTGGAGCGGCCTTGAGAATTAACTCTCCTCTAGCCTAATCCAAGGCCCTAATAAACCTAAACTTGTTGGTGTATTCTGATGACAATGCAAAAATGTTCTAGTTTATTTTAATTAGCGCTTGATTTTAAAGGTTGTTCTTTTAAGTCAAGGGTATGGGAGTGAAACTAATGATGTGTGTATGACTCAACCAAAATTAATGAAAAAGTAACTACATGAATGCAATCATTTTTCCTTCGATGAAAAGATATCTCTACATGGGTTCTACGAAACTTCTAGAAAGCAAAAAGCTTTTTCTTTTCTTTTCTTGCAACACACTTCACACATGCAAAAACTAAAAAGATTACTAATGCTTTAACAATGGAAACTATCCTAATGCAATATCCTAAATCACTCTTAAAAATGAAAGCAATTGTTTATAACCATTAATAAGCCAACTTAAGTATTGAATATAATATAAATTTTGAATGCAAAAAAAATCTCTCCAAACAAGAAGGACAGATCGCAAAAGATCACAATTCACTTTCAAAAAATGAAAAAAGGAACTAAAAACTTGGCTAAAGAAAAGAAAAGCAATGTTGTTTAAGACTTTTTCTTTTTTAAGAAACAATCAGAACAACTTTTCAAAAGCACTCAAAATTCCACCAAAGACTCAAAAACCGAAAGCAAAGAAGAAGGAAACTTTATAAGTTACCAATTCAACATGAATGACGTCTTGAACAAAATAGGTGTTTCAACTTGCACTAAATGATCCAAAAGTAGCAAAAGGAGATTTCAGAAACTGATCAAGAAATCAGGAAAGACATACTTTCAAATTCATCAACAAGAAACTTTTGAAAAGCAAGAAAAAGTGTATGGCCACAAAAATGATATGAAACAAAGAAAGCAAACCAATAATGAAGTTCGACACAAATCTTGCAAACAATCTTCTGTTCTCGAAAACTAGAACAATCAAGAACCTCTATAAGAAGCCTTGTGTATTCAAAAACAAATCATGAAACTCACTCAAATGCAAACCGAGGTCAAAAAATTTTCAAAGCAGGAGAGAATTCAAAACAGTAAGCTCACTGAATAATTAAAATATGGAGACAGAAGCTGACCACTTAGAAACCACACAGACCAAGAAACAAATCTTTCTAGGCAGAATGATTTGAAAAAAAGCATGCAAAAAATTGTATACGCGACTGTGTCCCTACACAGGTGCATGTACATGCACTTCTACCAAAAGAAACTCGCGTATATGCGGTTTCAGTTCACAGAAACAAGCGTGTGTACGCTTCTGTAAATAGACGAAGGTGCGTATATGAAGTTTTACAAGAAAAATAAAAAAGTGAGGCCTGATGAAAAAGATCAGACTTGAAGTCTGAGTTCCTAGAAGAGAAAGAAATATAGTCACAACAAGCAAACTAAGAACTGAGCCTTGATTGGCATTGAATAACCCAAACTAGGAATAATAATATTGTTATCCCTAGCAGAGTCACCAATGCAGTTATGGGAGTAAGTCCCCTAGGGATTTGGGTCAGAACCCTAGTAGAGCAGGAGTAATCTACAACAAGAAACACACATACAACTTAGGAAACATGTTTAAATAAACTAACTATGCGAGGATGAACATACTCGAATGTCCTTCGATTGGGTAGTTCTAGCTAGGGTTCAAACCCTATGCAACTCCTGACGATCTTCAAATATGCAAATCAACTAATTGAAATACACATAGCAGCATATAGATAAACTATTTTAGTGAAATCAACTTTATATCATATAAGTAAATGGTTAGTTATACATCAAAATAGTCATTCAAACATGAACCATAACAATAACATCTGATGCATAAACAAAGTCGATACCGGGAACAAGTCAACATTTCTTTTTATTGTAGAAAACTATAATAAACAAGGAAAGAGTTCACTTGAGTCTTCCTCTTCTGGCTCCAAGTGGAACTGTCCTCCAGGTCCGTCCAGTCCCAGTCTTCAACAGCCTCCTTCTATAACCAATACCATGATATCTCAAGCAAGTGGGAGAATATCAATAGTTAAGGAAACAAGAGTTTCCTGAACTTGGGGAAGTGCTTGAAGCATAGGGATACTTCAGACTTGATAAGGGGATAATCTCAGTATAGTATTTCTATCATTTCTCTCCTCCTTAAGGCCTTCCCATTGAATTATTTTTATACTTCTCCCAATTTAATTAGTTTTTTAGCTGGGAAATAGTTGGAACATGGGCACTAGGAGGTAATCAGTAAGTAAAACCCGTGATCTCAGCCATAGTTAAGTAAATTTAATTTTTTTAAGTGTTTTAACACATATACGCGGGTTGGGTATAGACTAACCCATGTGTACACACTTTTATCATAGGGAAAAGTAGCGTATAGGAAGTAAAACATTGTTTTTAAAATATTTGGACCAAGTCTGGAAGGAGGGGTTGCCTTAGGCCATAAACCAAGCATCACAAATACCAAGGGTGATATTTGGAGCTATAATACCAACATAGTCCGGCGTGAAGAATCTTTTGTGCCGTCGCTCGTCCTGGGTAATGTCCTCTTGCAGCCCCCCCATGTGCTTCTGTGAGGATCTATGCTCATTCAAATTTAGGTACATATCTTCGTAATATTTCGTTGTTTCCCATTTTGTAGAGGTTCCCCTCGATAACAGAAAAATCCGCCACGCGTACCACCAATTCTTTCTTCTGCTGAACTGAATATCCCTGTGGTGTGGTCCCTGTGGTTAAGAAATGGATTATATCCTCAAGGTGGCCATCCACCACGCACACTGCATAGAGCTATGCATCAGGTAGTCCTTCCTCCAAATTTGTTGGCTCCTCATCGTTCTCAATTTGCGGTAGGTGATCTGGGCCTGCGTTTAAGAATCTCAGCTTTACGATGATCTCGAAGTCATATTCCTTAAACAGTAACAACCATCTACAAATGAACCCTACCAACATAGGCTTGTTCACTAGGTATTTTAATGCAAAATGATCAGTATACATTTTAAAGTGCCCACCAAGTAGATAGTGGCGATATTTCTGGAGTGCATATACCATCACCAGTCCCTCGCATTCAGTAGTAGAGTAGTTCTTTTCAGCGTTGGACAACCATCGACTTGCGAATGAAATTGGGTGATCAATGCCTTCCACTCCTTCCTGCGTGAGTATAGCACCTAGCGCGATACACAACACATCAACATGTACATGAAATTCGATGTCCCATTTTGGGAAAACCAAAATGGGAGCGAATGCCATTTTTCCTTGAGGATCTCCAGACTTTTCTTACACTCATCATTCCAACAATATGTAGCGTCCTTTTTCAACAACTATTCCATTGGTGCCATGATTTGCACATAGCTCTTAATAAACTTCCGATAGTAGTCAGTGTACCCTAATGTGGTGCAGAGTTGTTTGACACTTCGCAGCACTTCCAGATTGAGAATGACAACAATCTTCGCAGGGTCCACCATCAGACCTTGTTTGCAAACCACATGGCCGAGCAAATTTCCAAAGGGGGTGAAGAAGGTGCACTTCTTAATATTCAACGCAATCTGGTGTTGTTGGCAAGTATCCAGCATCAACCGTAAGCTTGCTATATGCTTTTTAACTAACCCAAATACAGTCTAATCATCGAAATAGAGCTCCAAAAACTTGTGGATAAATTCCTTGAACACGGACACCACTACGCATGCAAATATCACTGGCACATTCTTCAGTCCAAAGGGCATAACAGTGTACTGAAAACAACCCCATTTGATGGCGAAGGTTGTCTTGCTCCTATCTTCTGGTGCAATATTAATCTGATGGTACCCTGAGAACCCATTTGTGAATGAGTAAGCTTCCTGTCCACCAACATTTTCCAATACTTCATCTGTAAATGGTGTTGGGAATGGATCATGAATACAGGCATCATTAAGCTTCCAGAGGTCTACGTAGATCCTAATTTCACCCTTCTATTTTTTCTCCTGCACTATCATAGGACTCACCCAGTCGGACTCTTCCACTGGTTCAATAATTCCTGCTGCAAGCATTTTTTCCAATTCTTCACGAACCTTTTCCTTATACTTCAGATTCAAATGGTAAGGATGCTGCTTAACTGGCTTCGCGTCTAGTTTTAGAGTTATCTTCATCATCCCTAGGTCACCGAGGATCCCTTTTAACTCCATGATTTTGGTCGGGAATAAGTCTTGATATTCGCGAAGTAACTCGATGACCTTATCCACCATGGCATCATCCCAATAGTCCCCAAGCATTGCGTACTTCGGTTCCGCATCTGTACCAATGTTTACCTGTTTTGTTTTTAGTGGTGCAGTGATGTCAGGGTCCTCGATTGACGGTCCTCGAACTTCACGACTCCCTTCTATTTTAGGAATATTAATATTTTGAGGGTCGTCATCATCGTCCTCCACTTGTATGTTGTAACATTCTAGGGCATGGCTTAACTGAGGTGAGCATACTGGTTGAACTATTTCCTTTGGTTCCTGTGGTATTTTGAAAGTGGCGGCTTTCACAACTTGTAGCGCATCGTCAACAATATTCCCCCATAGGTCTTCAAATGAGAACGTTAACACAATCCCTCGTGCAAGATATCCTATTCGCCTGTACCGTGTCGAACTTCTATCTGAGTATACCAGTTTATTGGGATGACATCTAGGGTATGATAAAATAAGTGTACCCATTCAGGCAGGGGTTCTTCTCCATAGGCTTTGGTCCATTTTGTGAGGTGTGTGCGCAGGTCATCACGTCCATCATATTTCTCGGTTATTCGTAGTTCCGGCTTCCCAAACCTTAGCTGCATCATCCTCCTACAGTCGTGCTAGTTTTCAAAGTTTCCTTCATGTGTTCCCCACCAACGTGCAGGTGTCGCACATAGCACCCACTTTAATGCATCGAACCTCTGGTGTTCTAGTACTACACTCTCAAATGTTCAAGAATTCATCCACCGCTATCAATCCATCATATGTTGGTATATCTCAAGCTTGGGTAGTTACGCAACATAGTGATTTAGTCATCATATTAAAATTTAGGATCGTTACTTCACTCAACCGATTGTGCTAGCATTCATCTTCTTTGTTTGAATCTGAAGGGTAGGACCCTGTGCACTCCCACAAGACCCTTCCACCTGCAGTTGGATTTAGCTAATCCTAGTTTCGCGTGGTTATCTTGTAGATACAATGTATCTCCTCGTCGCCTCCATCATCATGCATAGGTTCAGTGTAGTGCTCTCCTTCAATTGGATCCAGTGGAACCACTATGCATAGGGAATTTTCCTCGAATATCATCTTCCGTATTTTTAGGTTGATGACTCCATTCATATTCATGGCCCAGTCTATTCCTAGCAATGTAGGGTAAGGGTTACTGTCATCTACAATCTCTATTACCTCGAATTTCATCTGCATGCTCACACCTTCGATATCCATTGTTACCCATTGCAGTCTCCCCATGGGCAAGATCTTTTGTTCGTTCGCCATCCGTAATTAAATAGGAGACCATTGTAACATGGGCTTACCCATGCGTTCCCATGTTTGTTTTGGTAACACATTCGCGTCCGACCCCAAGTTTAAGATTATCTGATCCATTTCATACTAGCCAATCTACATTGTCAATCTCATTTCCCTCCCCGTGTGCAGAGCATGCTTCCCCAATTTTCGGACTACATGTGGTTCCCCTAATCCTGCGCACCTCGTGATCAACTCTTGTAGTCCTTTGACTACCTTATTGTCACGTAGCAACTTCATGCATGTTTCTAAAAAGGTAGTTAGCATAGAAGGATCCAGTCTTATCTCTGGGTGATCCTTACTACCTGAAGTAGAGGCCTCTACAAAGCTCTTCTTAGCTTCCATAAATGTTTCCTTGGCGCGTTCCAAATTAAACTCAGGTTCCTTTGTAGGAGCCTTACATACCCAGGTATCTTCCTCAGGCTACTTCACCTTATCTTCCCCTGTGGTTGTGCCACTTCTGAGCATCATGTTTACGTTGGGGTCTTCTTCGCATGGTTCGGACTACATCATTTGGATATTTTGCGTCAGAGTAGGCTGTAATACCCATTTTTTGTGCATTTGTGTGATTAGCTTCGGGAAATCTATCATTTCATGATCAAACTACTCACAATACGGACAAGATATTCTCATTTGGTTGGTACAATCACGAGCGTAGTGCCCGAGTCCTCCACAATTATAACAGATTAGCTATCCACGGCCCCTTCCGGGCTCCATTCCTCCTCCTCCTCGACCTCACCTTTGAATCCACCCCACGCTATTGCTGCAGCTAGATCGAAGCCTCGTGTTTCTGTCTACGTTCAATACGCTGGGGTATTATCCATCATTAGCTCATAGCTCCGACATGTCCATTCATCATGGCCCTCTGATCTACAAAAATTACAATATAGTTGCTGCGGAGTCTGTGTGTACTTCTACAACAAGTGACAGTTGTCTGTCGCGTGCTTTCCTCCCACTTGACAGATCGTGCACCAGAGCATAGGTACCACACTCGAGCCCACCAGTGCCTCTAGTCTCAACAGCATTGGTCCCTCTCTCGCCAAATAGTTTGTGAATACTGGACAGTGATCCTTATTGTGGCCCTGGCCTTTACATTTTACGCACTACACTTCTTCGTGTGCCTCTTGCCGGGGCACCCTATCCTGCTTCAAACTCTGGATCTCCAAGCATAGGTTTTGTAGTTGCATGTGGATTTGTTAGACTCCCAACCTTAGATCCTGTATCGGTGTTTCATGCAACCTCATTTCCATTTCCAATGCTTCTGCTTGGGTTGAGAGCTTCTGTTGTGACAGTGTTGTCCTCAGGTGTGGTGTCAAAGATGCCACAAACCACGCATGGTGTTGCGCATTTGTCAGTGTCATATTAGCCTCACGGATCGTACTTTTCAGTCTCTGATCCAGATCCCAGGGGGTTTCACCTAGAAGCATTGCGATCTCCTTAAATTTGATGATCGATTGTGTTTCAGATTTCAGCCAACTAAATTCTTTGTTCAAGGCGATCTGGATCTCCGCTATTCCTGCATTCAGGTGATCATTCGAGTGCTTGATATACCGCTTCAACATGCGGTCGTGCAGCGCACTTACGAATGTGGCCTTCTTAATGTTATCATCCATAACCTCGTATGCTTCCCACACTACTCTTACTACGAACCAAAACTGATTTGGATTTTCGTTCCCTACTCCTATAAATACAGCTAGCTTGATCGTGCTCGCCATACTAAACTACTGGTTTGGTGGAGGTGGTGTGGGTGAAGATGGGGACTGCACTCCTTGGATAATCCCAAGCACGCTCTTCCTCACCCACTCGCAGAGTTGAAAATAAAGGACTATTTCCCAACCCTTCGATACCCTTGTAGACCTTTCTGCTCTACTTCATTCCACTCATTAATGGATTCACATCACCCATTTTTCACATAATAGCATCTTAATCCAGGTATTCAATGATTTGATGTACTTACGTCATGGTCCCTTGAGAAAACGTCTTTCTTCTTCGCTGTAGCTGATAGTCGTGTCTATCCCAAATTCAGTGATAAACCCTCCTATTATCCGATCCAGCCAATGGTATATGGCTTGCGCAATCTTATCTTCAGATGCCTTTAGCCTGTGCACCAACTTTGGAGTCCATACTATCGGTTCATTGAGCTTGCACCTTCCCTGGCTATTGGCTAGCCTTGTGATCCAATCATACATCTCTGACAAGAAGGTCGCGAAGAAGATCTCATGGATTTTTGTATATATGTAGTGATACAACCACCTCTTCTCAGATATTTGCGGGGTTTTGTTTTCCTATATCACAAACTTGTGAAGCCTCTGATCCAACCACTCTTCAATTTCTTTCTTCATAGGGTTCCAATGTTTTAACATCAAACATCCCTTAAGCAGATCCTGGTCCCAACAACGGAAGCATTTTTTGGTTTGATGGGGCCTGACCCAGGTTCAGAAGTGTTTTAGCCAAACAAATCCTGAAACTACTGGCCCTTTCGGCAACAATCCATGGAGCACGGACTGAGGTCTCACCCAAGGTAGTGTGGGAGGGTGATGGAACTAGTTTTCCGCACCCTAGGGATGTCTTGATTCGTGAACCAATCTTTCACACTTGTATAATTCCACGTATATATCCAACCTTCGTGTAGCCTTAGTATCGAGCATGAGGTGGCACTGTCTAGATCCCTTACCCTTAGTATGTCTTATTGGTATTATAGATATTGGATTAACTTAAATGGCCCCAATGCTTTCCTTTACCATTCAACATAAACAGACATGCGCACAATCATAAATTGTAAGTAGATGCATAAACAGAAACAAAGCAATAGATATGTGATATTCGGAAACCAAATTATATTTATTAATTCTTTTTCTAGTTACAATCCACTTCCTACCCTACGCACACAACTACAGGGGTCCGCACACACAACTGCGGACTCTACTAGGCTTCTGCACATACAACTGCAGAGCCTCTTCTACTATTATGACCCACGACTTAGACTTACAGACTTAGATCAAATAAAACTTTCAGAAACCCATACACTTTAGATCTAAACCAAAAGCTACCTTCTACACTTAGAGCCTCGCTCTATTTATACATTCCCATGGTTCGTGGACCATGGGTAGGCCGACACATTCTAGATTAAATTACAATATTTTAGGGTGGACTACCCTTTTACTTGACTCATTACAATTCATGCTCTGTGCACTTCGCGGAGCCTTTACAATACTAAAACCCAAAATCGTGGGCTTTAAGCTCGAAAACTGTTACGTGGGGGATCCGATACCCAACAGCTGTTGCCTCACATCTGGAGGAGTTGAGGGTTGCGCCTTCAACTGCAACTTTGCTATCTAGAGGTTTAGTTCGAGTTGAACCTTAGTCATCTCATCTCACACCTCACGCACCCCTACTGCTAACCTCTAAATGCGCACCTCTATTTGGATGGCCAATGTAGGGACTGTCTGGCAAACTTCTTCAAGTACCTTCACTATCTACATGTGCTAGGACATGACCTCGTCGTGCTGAAAGCTCAACTACTCCATGTTGATTCTTTGTTCGTTCAATACCTACAACGCATGGCTCTCCCTAGCCTACAGTTCTGCAGTAACTCTGTCCTGTAGGACATAGAGCATCTCTCGAGGGAGCGCAGCCATGTTGATCCCTATTCCCTTTAACGCACTAACCATAGGCCTATTGGCCTCATTTTCTGTAACAAGTGCCCCCTTTGGTAGCACTATCGCATTGGTTGTGTGAGCATGCAACATTTCCTCAGATGCAACCGTTCCTACTGCGAGGATGGTTGAGAGAGTACCAGCCTAAGGAGTGTGCACTTGTAACTCCTGAATCTGTGCCTGGAGGGCCCCGAACACAATATGATTCTCCTCCGTGACTTGTTGGAGGGCCTCTTTAGTGACGTCATGCACCATATCCCCTATTTCATGCATATCCCCCATAGTGAGGGTGATCAGGTCGAAAGAAGTATTAAACACTTTTGACTTCTTTCGTGGCTCCAGTAGTTCTCTCAGGCACTGGAACTTTAACTGTGTTGACATTGTTTGTGGTTCCACGCCACCCTCCTCTATCTCCATCTCTTTTTCCTGCTCAGGAAAAGGTGATTTCCATCCCTCGTGCTCCTTTTCTGCTACCTTCTATGCTTATGTTGCGTCCTTCTGTTGTTCTGCGGCTGCCTTTGCAGCGTCCCATGCCTCCTGTGCCTTTGCTGCTACGACCTCTTTTTGTCTCTTCTTTGCCAACTACACCATCCATAGTTTTGCCTCTTCCTTCTTTTTTTGCAATAAACTTGTCTGCTTCCACCACAAAGGTGGCCGAAGTGCACCACTCCGGCGGCCACGCCTCAAGTATGTCAAAGATAACATCTTCCGTGGCCATGTATGGTAGTTCATTCCACTTATTTGCGGGGTCCTTGTGTGCCGTGATGTAGACGTGATGGAAGTCCACCTTAAACTCTATGAAGCTTTGTAAACTATTATAGACAGTGGGTGATAACCACGGCATTCGGTTAATCCCCATTCTGATTTTCATCTCCATGAACACCCAAAATATTTTACTATCTCGGATCCTGTGCATGTCTTTAGTGGTCCACAATGAAGCGTACTTTGTGGCCTCTGGGAGATACCTCACAATTGTGGGGAACTAGCGATCCTCAGGAAATTCCTTAGCCACCAACACTGGACAGCAGAAGTCATGCATAGCAGAAGGTTTTCCCTTGTTCCTGTGCCTCGCGGAAATTCTCCACGAACTCCTTCTACAAGTATTTGGACCAGTTAAACTCGACCCCCTCTGCACACTGATCAGAAAGTGCAACCACCGAGGTAGGCACCTCATCTGCGTGACACTTCCACATGACCTTAGCCGCCAGTATCTAAGTCATGACTTTGACTGCCTTGTTGTTGATGCTGGAGATCATGTAGCCCCTCTTCTTCTTGTCTAGCTTATACTTCCTTCTCATGGCCTCTGCGATGGCCAAATCACCGCTTTTACCTTTTGAAATGTTTGTTGGGTCTTCTTCTTTACAAGGGAGTCGAGTAATTCTATGGATTGGGTGGTCCGTGATGGGGATGGGCTCCTCCAACCACAAACACCCGTCATGCACCAGGTAGAGAAGCTTCCTGATGATGAAGATGGTCACTGGGGTGCAATGATAATGTGACACCTAGAGTAGGTTCAACAGCCCTGCCTTTTTGAATCCACATAACCACTTGCGCTGCTCCAACTCTATGACCCCCGACGCGGTGTGTTTCTTAGGCTTCATGAGCTATGCGGTCACCAAGTGAGGTAACTTCTCATGTTTGGGGAGATCCCAATCTTCAAACTTCAGACTCGACATCCATTCAAGGTGCTCCCCTTTGAAAATGATATTGTCGTGTAGCAACGGAGTCATCCAAGTCCTTGGGCACCCTTGCCTTCCCCTTCTATGGAGGAAGATATGCAGGCAACCTAGTTAGAGGGTTCGCACACTCGGTTTCTTCCTCCATGTATTCATACTCATCCTCTTCTATAACGATGTCCTTAAGGTCTTCCTCCTCCTCAACAGTTTCCAAATTAACCGTTTTCTTCTTTTCTTCCATTGTTAACTTAGTTCGCAGCGGGTTTCAAGGGGACACGCACACCAGAATCATGGGAAACTTATCTTTCTTAGGTATTGCCATGTGTGGTGATTTAGGGATTTCGGCAACCATCTTGGCACTTTCAAGGGCATATTCTATGGTCATGGCCTACGCAGCCTCTTAGGTGGTCATTTCTACGATATCCCTCGCTTTTCTCCCTCAAACGAACTTTTGCATTCAAGAGTTCTTAGAGCTTAAGATTACCCGACTGGATCTCTACATCAGGTCCCAAAGCATTCTTCTTCTTCCAACTGCGTGATCCCATATTTCAAGGCTCCACAATCTGTCGTATCTGCGGGTGCTGCTATGCGCAGACTAGGCATGATATACTTCATCAGTATTTCAGTGCTCACTTCATAAACCAACCTAGAAGGTGTCTGTCCCGTAAGTTTCTTTCACGTCACCCTATAAGACTATAGGACTCCTAGTACATGTAGGTCCCAATCGCTTTGCTGCGCATTACATATCTTGTTCAATGCTCTACTCACTTCGTGAAAGGATTCCGCGTGGGCAACCGTTTGTGCGCTCATTCTTTCCACGCTCTATCATTCCATCTTGAAGAGTCGTTCACCCATTTTCCTCCCCAACACATGCTTGTTTTCCATATTTCCCATCGCGAAGTCCATGTGCATCCGCACAGGTGGTTCCATAGGTCTATACCCATATGGATAGATGTGCATGTGGACCATCATGGCCATTGTATCTAGTTGTTGGTCGCCCCATATGCTTCCCAAATGATGTGTGTATCTTCCTCCTACATGCGCGCTAGTCTTCAAATCTCCCTTTGTGCATACCCCACCACCTCGTGGGTGTAGCGCGTAGTAACAAATTCAAGGCTTCGAATTGTTGTCTTTCTGGCACCTCCCTTTCAAATTGGTCTAGGAAAGCATCTACCTCTCCTAATCCATCGTAAGTGTAAATCTCTCATTTTCATTGATACACAGTGCAGTGATCTTGTCATCGTATTACAGTTTAACATGGTTACCTCATGTAACCTGTTCTACCACTGCTCTATCTCCTCATCTGAATCTGAAGTACAGGAGCTTTCGTGCTCCCATGAAATTCATCCATTTGCAGTGGCATTTACCTAGTCTTTTTATCTCGCGGTTATTTTGTAGATGTAGTCAAAATCGTCATCACTTTCATAGTTTCGCATTGGTTCAGTAGCGCGATCCCTCAGCAGGGTCCAACAGTATTACTACATGTAGATATTTCTTTTCGAAAATAATCTTGCACTTTTTCAGATTAATAACCCAATTCAAGTTAGTGTCCCAATCAATTCCTAAGAGCGTGGGATAGGGATTGCTATCATCAACAATCTCTATCACTTCAAAATCTGCTAGTGCGCTTGCTCCCTCAATATCCGCAGTGAATCTCTGCAATCACCCCTCGGGTATTATCTTCTATTGGTTTTCCATGCGCAAATGAATAGGAGACCACTGCAGTGTAGGCCTCCCCATGCACTCCCATGTCTGATTTAGCAGAACGTTCGTGCCTGAACCTAAATCCAAAATTACTTGGTCCATCTCATATTCTCCAATCTATGTGGTTAACTTAATTTCTCTTCGTGTTCTTGTCTTGTGTTTTCTAATCTTTCAAACGACACGTGGTTCTCCTTGTGCGGTCCCCATGCATTTGTTAATGAGTTCTTGTAATCCCTTTACAACCTTACTATCATGCAGTAACTTCACACACATTTCCAGGAAGATTGTGAGCATCGATGGGTCCATCTCTGGCTCTGGTCTATCTTTTCTTCCTAAAGTCGAGGCATTAGCAAAGGTCTTCTTAGCTTCCATAGAGGTTTCTTGAGCACACTCCAAATCAAACTCCGCTTCTTTCACTGAAGTTTGTGAACCCAAGTACTTTCTTCAGGCTGTTTGCCTTCATCATCTCTCATCGTAATTCGACTTCGGAGCATAATATTCACATTTGGATCATCCTCGCACAGCTTAGACCTCATCATTTGTAGGTTCTGAGTCAGGGGAGGTGTTGGGCATGGAATCCACCCAAGGCATGTTTTAGGGCTCAAAGCCCAAGTTTTGACCGAATCTTGTTGTAAAGCTCCGCGAATTGTGGGCACGGGGCGCGAAAGTATCATAAAGTCATAGGGTTGTCTGGCCTAGTTTTGTAATGTAATGTTGGCTGGATAGACTTATCCATGGTTTGCAGACCATGGGATTGTATAAATAGAGTGAGGCTCCAAGTGTAAGAAAAGGGAAAATAAGTAGGAAAAAGTCTAAGTGATGAAGTCGCAAGTTGAAGTGTGTCTTTGGGTTGTAGAGTAGGAGAAGGCTTTGTAGCTGAGTGCGCAGAGGCCTAGTAGTCTGTAGCTAAGTGTGCAAACCCCTCAGATCATGAGACGAAGGATTGTCCCACACTAATAGCGAGGTTGCGTGATAAAGGAGCATTCCAACCTACCCTAACTCAGAACCTGCAAATGATGAGGTCTGAACCACACGAGGAAGACTCGAACGTAAATATCATGCTTCAAAGTGGTATCATGATAGGAGATTTAAAAGGAAAGCAACCCGAAGAGAGTGCCCAGGTTCGCAAGGCTCCAACAAAGGAACCAAAATTTGATTTAAAAAGTGCTAAGGAGACATTCATGGAAGCTAAGGAGAGCTTCAAGGATGCCTCTACTTCAGGAAGTGAAGACAAACTGAAACTCGAAATGGACCCATCAATGCTCACTACATTTTTGGAGACGTGCATGAAGCTGCTACACAACAACAAAGCTATGAATGGGCTACAAGAACTCATCGCTAGATGTGCTGGAACCACGCTAGGAGAATCGCGCATAGTCTGGAAGCTCAGGAAGAACACAACACAAACAGGAAGAGAGATGAGATTGACAGTGCAGATCAGGGAATATGAAATGGATCGAGTGATTTTGGATCTAGGACCGAACGTGAATGTTCTACCAAAGTAGATGTGGGAGCGCATGGGTAGGCCTATGCTGCAATGGTCTCCTATTCAATTGTGAATGGTGAACCAGAAAAATATCCTACCTATAGGAATATTGCAGGGAATAATAGTAGATATCGAAGGTGTGAGCGTGCTAGCAAATTTCGAAGTGGTAGAGATTGTTGATGACAAAAATCCCTATCACACACTACTGGGAATAGATTGGGCCACTAAGATGAATGGAATGATAAATCTAAAGAAGCGCAATATGATTTTTGAGAAAAAGTCACTGTGCGTAGTGGTACCTTTAAACCCTGTGGAAGGATCGCGCTACACAGAGCTAGTGTGCAACTATGATAGCGATGACGATCTAGACTGTATCTACAAGATAACCATGTGGGAGCAAGACTGGGTAACTCCAACAGTGGATGGCAAACTCTGATGGGAGTGCAAAATCTCCTACACCTCAGATTCATACGAGGAAATAGAACAATGGAAGAACTGGTTACACGAGGTATCCACGCTCAACTGTAACATGATGACAAGGTCACTGTGTTGCATGGAAATAGAGGTAAGAGATCTACCTACTTATGATGGATTGAGTGAGGTGGATGATTTCCTAAACAAATTTGAAAGAGAAGTACCGAAACAACAGTGTTTTGATGCTCTAAAATGGGTACTACGCTCTATGCCCACAAGATGGTGGGGTACACAGCAAAGAAGTTTTGAGGACTAGAAGGAATGTAGAAGGATGATTCGCATGTGGTTTGGAAAGCCTCAAATGCAGATGAAAGCTGAGTAAGATGAATGAAACAACCCACATGCCCAACTTTCCAGTTGGGTACAAGCATATGGTACGCAGCCTGCACGAACGCACACCATCCTCGTGATAAGAAACACGACCAACAAGTAGGAGGGGGCAAGATAATGGTGTGAATGACCCCTCTAGTTGGGACTAGGAAGTATGGTAAGACCAAGCACGCAGAAGAATATTCACATAGAAGATTTTGACAAAGTACGCGAAGCACTGAACACGGTCCACCATGTGAAATGAACTAATTGGGACTTGCGTGTGCCAGTGGTTCTCTGGGCTTATAGGACCATGTGCAAAACCTTGGCCTCATGGGCACTTCCACAGCTTTAGTATGAAACGAATGTTGTAATCCCTATGGAGCATGCAAAGCCTAGTCCTCACATAGTATCACCAGTAGAGATGATGGTTCGCAAAACCCAGAAGGAAGGGATCACACAGCCATGAGAAACAGAATGCATGGGACTTAAGGAAGAAATCCAAAAGGGAAACCTTAGACTCCAAAAACTTGAAGAAGAAAGGGTACGGTTAAGGACGAAAAGCACTTTGATGGACGCATAAGTCAAGAATATGGAGGACGAAATAAAGAATATTTTCTCGGCAAAAAGACTAGAATGGTAAGGCAGGGTGTGTGTGATCCTGATGACAGGGTTAAGGCCTATTTACATGAATTGATTAGTCTAATGCCTTGGCTTGGACCCCATATTGTTAAGAATAATGAATAGGGTAGCGTGTTGCAAGTAATAAAGTACTCGATGCTGACCATAATAGTAAAAGGCAAAAATTCTCCAGGAAACATGATGAATGATCAGATGAAACTTTTCACAGGTGGTGTGAGCACCTGACTAGCCAAGGGAAGGACAGTCTTAGCACTCCACGTAGTTGGAAGGGAGTGCAAGACTATAAATTATTCTTCCCAGGAGTTGCGCGATATTGGAGGTGCACGCAGAAGCAAATAGTCACAAGGTCCGCGACCACACACGAGAGGCTGGGCTGCCACACGGGTTGGCCAGAAAGTGACCACTGAAGTCACTATTCATGATGGGTTTCTCAACATGAGGCCAAATGGAGTGAGCGACAGACATTTAAGACATGATTTATGGGAAAAATATGGGAGAATATGCCTCCAAGGGAGCATTAATGAACTAGATTTGGGGGAAATGGTCGAATTCAAATTCCAAAAGCGCTATAAAATACAAAGGGCTACCCAGCAAAAAACACTTGGTCATTTTTGAATTGAGCGGTCGAGAAAAACCCTGATTGTTGTGAGCCAAGCATTGATTAAGCCCCTGAATTCGTGAGTGATAGATTGTTGCACAGATACAATGGCAACAACTAAGGATGGTATGGAGATAGCAGAAGTGACCGCTGAGGAGGCTGTGCAGGCCCTAACTATGGGGGATGTTCCAGAAGGTGTCGAGATTGTGGAAAAAATCCTGAAATCACCATGCATGCCAAGACCCAAGAAGGACAAACAAGCAATGGCTCCCGTATGCGTGTCCCCGCGGAACTTGCTGCGCAACAAACTATTGATGGAGGAGAAGGGGAAAGCCATCACTATAGAAATAGACGAAGAAGAAGAAGATCTGCAGGATCTTACCATCATAGAAGAAGAAGATGAAGGCATGGAGGTGGATACTCAGCCTACACACTCTACGACAAAACTACCCACATATGTCCCCCCGCGAAAAGGGAAGGCCAAAGTGCCCAAGGACCTGGATGAGAGCAAGAGCTCTCTCTAGACCTTGCTCCTCCCAGATGGCATTATGTTTGAAGGCACGCACCTGGGCCGCATGTCGAGCTTGAAATTTGAAGATTGGGACCTCGCTGACCACGAGAAGTTCCCTCACCTTGAGACTGGAAACCTCATGAAGCAGAACATTGTGGGGGGGGGTGACAGCATTAGAGCCGCAAAAGTGGTTGCGCGGAGTGGAAAAGGTCGAGCTATTTAACCTACTCTGGGTGCTGCATTTGCACTGTGCCCCAGTAACCATTTTCGTCATCAGGCATCTGCTCAGCCTTGTGCATGATGGGTGTTTATGGCTAGAAGAGCCCATCCCCATCATGACAGACTTGATTCATCATGTCTCTCGGTTTCCATACAAAGGAGAGGACCCCGCGGCCATATTGGAAGGTAAGGGCAGTGATTTGGCCATCGTGGAGGCCATGAAGAAAAAGTACAAGATTGAAAAGAAGAAGAGGGGCTATGCCATCTCCAGCATCAAGGATAAAGTAGTACATGTGGCAACCCAAATGCTGGAAGGAAACGTTATGTGCAAGTGCCACGCAGATGAGGTACCTGTGCTAGTGGTCACATTGGCCGAGCAGTGCACAGAGGGGGTCCAGTCTAACTGGTCTAAATTCCTCTGCATGGAATTTTTAGAGAATTGCCACAAAGCCCAGGAATAGGGAAAAACGTTCCACTATTCATGGTTGTTGCTGTCCATAGTGCTCATATCTAGGGAATTGCCGGAGGATAGTCAATTCCCCATAATTGACAGAGATTTACCGAAGGCCGCAAAGTACACTTCGCTTGGGCCACGAAAGATGCTAAAAGGATATGTGATAGCAAGATCTTCTGGGTGTTCATGGAAATGAACCTTAGAATGTGGATCAACCGTAAGCTACGGTTGTCACCCATAGTTTAAAATAGTCTGCAAAGTTTTTCAGAATTTAAGGCAAACATGCATAACATATATATCAGGGCATGCAAGGACCTGAATAAATAGTGGAAAATATACCCTTTGTACCCATTGACGACACCATTTTTAATGTCTTGGAGGCATGGCCGCCGGAATGGCATGTCCCAGACATTGCAGAAATTGAAAAGTTGGTAGCACAAAAGAAGAAAGACGAGGCCAAGCTGCACATCGCATAGTTGGCCGAAAAATGAAGGAAGAAAATAATAGGAGCAAAAGTGCAGGCAGCACAGGACACAGTACAGAAAGTAGCTAAGCAGAAAAAGGCCGCAGCATCACAGGAAGCAGCAGTGAAGGCAGGCGAGGGCCAAACAACACCTTCGCAGGGGCAGAAGTAGAGGAAGCAGAAATAGAAGGAGGAGGCGCAGACCCATGAACTACGTCAACACAGCTGAAGCACCAACACCTAGCAAGGTGGGCAGGGTTCCGGAAGAAGGTCAAGGCCTCGAAATTGTCCATTGACCCGATCACCCTAATCGAGGGTGATCTGCATGACATCAACGAGACAGTGTGTGATGTCACCAATGAGGCTCTCCAAGACTTCATGTAAGAGAACCATATTGCGTTAGGGGCCCTCAGAGTGTAGTTGCATGAATTACAGGCATGTCCTCCTTAGGTTGGCACCCTTTTGACCAACCTCGCAGTCAGATCCATGATAGCAGAGCAGATGTTGTGCACGTAGATGATGAACACAATAATGCTGCCAGAAGGGGCACTAGTGACATCAAATGAGGCTGAAAGGCCTTCGGTTAGCATGCTGAAAGGTCTCGATGTTAATCTAGTTGCCCTCCCGCATGAGACATTATATGTGTTGCAAGATGAGATAATTGTAGAGCTGAGATCTAAGGAGAGCCGCACACTCTAAGTCGTTAGTGAGCAAAAAATAAATATGGAACAAATAAGCTTATAGCGTGACGAATTGGTGTCACAAAATCAACACTTGATATAAGTGATAGATGATGCTTGCCAAAGCGTCCTAAAGTTGGCCATCCTAGCAGACATACCGGTAGAGGCGCAGATCCACAGGTTAGCAGCAGGGGTCCGTGAGGCTAGGGAGGAAATAAAAAAGGTTCAGCTGGAGCTGAATCTTCAAATCGCAGAGCTGTGGTTAAAGGTGCAACCATCCACTCCCCCAGAAGTCAAAGAACAACACGCTAGCGCTATCACAATGGGGTTGGAGGAAATTTGAGGTGCAGTGCCAGACTACACCAATATGTTGGAAGAATCACTTGACGTCCTCTCAAATTTGTAGGAGGAACCCAACATCCACTGCCTAGAGACAAAGGTGTGAGAACTCCAATAGAATTATTATAGTGTCAGAGGAACTACACAAACAGTGGTCCTCACCTAGAGGCTTGCACGGATGTAGTAGGTTAAAGCACTGAAGGAGAAGGTGGACACAACACGACATAAGGAAGCAGTCCTAAAAGTGTGCATCTAGCCTTGGATGGACGAGGCGTTCACCATCACGATAGACATCAAAGGCAAGATCACAAACATGCAAGGGATGCAAACATTGATGTAGATAAGCACTCCCGACACAAAGGTCTTGGAACAGCGTATGCAGCAGATCCAGCAAGCAGCAACTCAGTGTGTTGTTGACTTCCGTGCAGTTCAAGAACAGTTGGAGGGACTTCGTGCAAAGATCGTCACACCGACAGAGTGACTCGAGGGTGAGTCACGATGTTTTTGTTGGGGGCCTATTGGGTATGGAATCCCCCCAAGGCATGTTTTGGGGCTCAAAGCCCAAGTTTTGACCGAATCTTGTTTTAAAGCTCCGAAAATTGCAGGGGAGGGGCACGAAAGTATGATAGAGTCATAGGGTTTTTCACCCTAGTTTTGTAATGTATTGTTGGTTGGATAGACCTATCCATGGTTTGTGGACCATGGGATTGTATAAATAGAGTGAAGCTGTAAGTGTAAGAAAAGGAAAAATAAGTAAGAAAAAGTCTAAGTGATTAAGTCACAAGTTGAGTGTGTCTTTGGGTCGTAGAGTAGGAGAAGGCTCTGCAGCTAAGTGCACAGAGGCCTAGTAGTCCACATTTGAGTGTGCGGACCCTTGCAGCTAAGTGAGTAGGGCAAAGTCAAGTCTCTGACTAAGGAAAGAATTAATAAAGACAATTTTTGTTATAAATTTGTGTATCTATTCTTGGGTTGATGAATGATTGATGTAATTTGCAAATATACTGTTTATTTACTGCGTGCACCTGTATCAATGGTTTATATTGTTAAGTATACTTAAAGCACTCAAGTAGGCAAAGTTAATTAACTAACGTTGGAATACCAGTGAGGTCTTGGGTAATAATGCAGAGTGCGACATTCAGCGCCTGGGTAGCGCTGTGTAAAGGGAGTATGTCAGGCTGCGAAGTATGGGAAAGTGCGCGAAGCAATCTACGCACAGGGTCAAACCGTGAACCAATTGAACTCCTCAGACATCTCCAGGGTGCGAAAACCTGGTTCTAACACCCTCCCATACTACTTCGGGTGAGACCTCAGTCTGCGCTCCACGGGTTGTTGCTAAAAGGGCTAGTAGTACCAGGATTTGTTTGGATAACTTAACTCTGAACCTAGGTCAGGCTCCAATAAGCCAACAAGAGGTGGTAGTGCTCCCTTGTCGCGTAGCCTAGCTATTTGTGTAGGACAATCCTCCATCTCATGATCATACAAGATATAGTATAGACATGATGGATGTGTTGGATTTTTACAATCACGGGCATAATGTCCTAGCCCTCCGCAATTGTAGCATATCAGTTGTCTGCGACCCCTCCTAGGTCATCCTCCACCTCGGCCTTGTCCGCGCCCCTGGAATCTGCTTCGCACCATGCCTACACCTTGGTCTATGGGTCGCGTTTCGGCCTGAACCCTGTAGGTGGGAGTTCTATCCATCATTAGCTCATAACTTCTACATGTGCACTCATCGTGTCCCACCGATCTACATAAATTACGAAACAACTGTTGTGAGTTCTGCGTGTACTTTTGCAACAAATGGAAGTTGTTTGTAGCATGCTTTCCCCGTATTTGACAAAAGGTGCACCACAGAGCAGGTGCCTTGCTTGGTCCTGCTTATGCTTCTGATCTTAACAACATCGATCCCCCTCCTGTAAGGTAATTTGGGAATACCATGCAATGGTATTTATCATGATCCTTACCTTTTTCATTTCACACACCACACCTCTTCATGTGCTTCTGGTCAAACTGTTCTATCCTATTTTAGACTCTGCATCTCGAGGCATAATTTTTTCAACTGCACGTGGATCTACTGAACTCCCAAGTTAGGATCTTGATTGGGGTTTCATGTAGCCTCATTGCAATCTCTAAAACCTCTTCCTGAATTGTTAGCCTTTGCTACGACAGCACGTTCCTCAAATGCGGCGATAGTGATGCTACAAACCATTCACGGTGTTGTCCATCCGTCAAAGTCATGTTAGCTTCGTGAATCATGCACTTCAGCCTCTGATCCAGCTCCCAAGGAGTCTCACCTAGTATCATCATGATCTCTTTGAAACCAATGATAGACTGCGCTTCTGACTTCGGCCTGCTAAACTCCCTAGTTAGCGCAGCTTGGATAATTGAGATTCCCCTCATTCGGATTATCACTTGAGTGCTTGATATACCAAGTTAGCACGCGATCTTGCAGAACACTAACCAATTTCGCTTTCTTGATATTATCATATGTAACTCCTTATGCTTCCCATATGGATTTTACAATGAACCAAAACTGGTCCGGATCTTCATTTCCTACTCCCTTGAACACAGTCAAATTTATCGAGCTTGCCATATCAAAACGTAGTGGCGGAGGTGGTATGGGTGAAGATGGAGGTGATGACGGTGAAAATGGTGGTGGTGTGGGTGGAGCTGGTATGCATGGAATCCTCTACCTTATCAAATGGATCACACTTCACGGAGATACCTTCGCGAGCTATTCCTCGTCCTTTCACGGAGGTGAAATCAAGGAGCTAGTCTCTAGTCCTACACTTCCTTCGTTTCTGTAAATTCTCCCACTTGGCATAGCCCCGAACATCAATGTAGCTGCATAATCCTCTTTTCACACAATATCATTTTAATCCAAGTGTTCAGGGACTTTACGTACTTACCTCATAGTCCCTTGAGAAAGCATCACTCTGCCTCGCTATAGCTGACCGAAGTATCTACCATGAACTCATTAATGAATCCTCCTATAATCTGATCGAGCCAGTGATGAACAATGTGCACAATATTATCCTCCGATGCTTCCATTCTGCGCACCAATTCTTGGGTTCACACAATAGGTTCGTCGAGCTTTCACCTTCCTTGGCTCTCTGCTAGCTTTGCGATCCACTCGTACAACTCAGTAGGGAAAGATGTGAAGAAAATTTCGTGGATCTTTGTGTATAGGTAGCAATCTAACCACTCTTCCTTTGATAGTCATGCATTCCTATTCTCTTGCGCCACGAATTCGTGAATTTTCCTATCCAACCACCCTTCAATCTCCTTCTTAGTTGGATTCTAGTGATGCGACATCAAACATCTCTATGCAGATTTCAGTATCGACAATGGAACCATTTGTTGGCTTGATGGGGCCTGACCTAGGTTCAGAGTTAATTAGCCAAACAAATCCCTATACTACTGGCCCTTTTGGCAATAGACCGCGGAGCGCAGACTGAGGTCTCACCCGAATTAGTATGGGGGGATGCTGGAACCAAGTTTCCACACCCTTGATATGTCTGAGGGGTCGACTTAGTCCAACTAGGAATAGCTTCGCGCAGGTCACTCCACACACTTCCCTAACCTGCGAGGCCTTCCCGCTCTATCTCGATCACCTTCGTGCAACCCTTAGTTAGGGGATAAGGTGATTTCGTGCTGCTAAGGTAGTGATCTGCACTCTTTCCCTAATTTCTACCACGGATCTTACTTATCCTCTTATAACTATTAGTTAACTTTGCTTAAACTGATACTTAGTTTATATTTTCTTAACACATTCATATAAGTTCGTGCAACAAATAAATAGTAACTTGCAATTTATATCCAATATACTTCAATGCATAAAATAGGAAAAAAGGTGCACAAAATGATAAGAACTTTTCTTTATTACTTCTCAATCGGTTACAGACTCAACTCACCTTGCGCACTCAACTGTAGGGGTCCCCGCACTCATGTACGGACTACTAGGCCTTTGCACACTCAGCTGTAGAGCCTTCTCCTATCCTATGACCCAAGACATGACTTTACACTTCAACCAAGACTCAATGCTTCATCTTCTCTTAGATTCTTTGATCTAATAAGTTGTCTCTACAACTTAGAGCATCTCTCTATTTATACAATCCTATGGTTTGCGGACCATGGGTATAACTCTCAAGCCGACATTACATTACAAAAGGAAGGCCGAACAACCCCGTGGCTCAATTACAAATTCATGCTGCATGCCCATACTTCGCGGAGTCTTTACATCGGATGTAGTCAAAACTTGGGCTTTAAGCCCCAAAACTTGCCTTGGGGGATCCCGCGCCCAACACAATTCAACAATATTCACATCAATATCTCATTTTCTTGTAAAGTGTCTATCCAAAAGCCATTTGCATTTATCAAAGTCAAAGAATTATACATCATTGCAATTGGACCATTATCACTGGTCTGTGAGCCCACATTTTGTAAAAAGTTTGTGTCCTTACCTAGAGTTGAAGAAGGCAAGTTCTTTTAGGATTAGTGTCTTTTCTTGTAGTTTGAAGAAGGGCTCCTGGTTTTAAGTTTTTGATAGGACAAGGATTTAGGTCCTATAATTATTGTTGTTTAAGTTGGGGCCTGTAAACACTTCAAGGGGGTAGGGTGGTAGTAGGGTAAGTTGTGTTTCACTATGGTGTTGGGGCATCTTTTAAACTAACTACTAATAAAACCAGGGCATTGGGGTCTCCATCCAATGGGAGCTGGATAAGAATTATTTTCTAGAATTATAGGAAGTTGTAGCCTTCTTTTCAGTTGGGGTTGAATCTTAAAGAATTTATTAGAAAATCATTTGGTGTTTTTTTGACCTGAAGGGGGTTTTCCAGCTAAAAAATATTGTTCCTACTATCTCTATCTTTCTGCATTGTATTTTACTATTTGATTGAATAATTGTAATACTCCTTAAGATTAATTGATGCTCTAAAAGTATTAATTAAGTGCTAATTTCTATGAAATATTAATTCTGCCCCCCTCTCAGTAATTCCAACAAGTGGAATGAGATTTAATTCTCAACATGAAAAACAATTCATGGTCCATTCTCTAATTTAGTGTAGTTGTAGTGGTGGAGAAATAGGATGATACAAAAATATGGTTATCCATGCTTAGAGTACACTCAGGCAATGTCATGCATAGAAGTTCCAACATCATTCTCTATGTAGAGAAAAAACAAAACTATGGATTGCAATAGTGAAACATGTGGGGAAATGCATTAGATAATGTATGCGTGTGATGATAAGAAAGGTCAAGTTTTCTTGAGTTGAAGATGGCCGAGAGTTGTTGACTATGTTGAGAGAATGATGATTAAGAGTTGTTGATTGTGATGATTGTGTAAGGGCGAAGAGCATAAAATTAAATGTTGCTTCAGAATGGATAGAGTGAAAAGAATTTTGAGGGTATGTTGCTAACAAGTATATAGGGCCGATAATTGGTAATGAGTAAAGAATAAAATTAGGAAAAGTTAGTGCCAATTCAGAGGGTCAAGGATTGAAGAACATATAACTGCAATCAGTCCCAGTGGGTGCCATTAAAAAGAACAATTATTTCCTTATTGAGTGTGGGTTAGATCCTACAAAATAGAGAGTTGGATCTTCCATAATGGATATATAAAGAGATCTTGGGGGTTGGTTCCTCCTACATGTTGGTTATTATGAAAATTCCATGAAGCTGCAAGTTGGTTCTTGCAACAAATCCAGGAAGTCAATGCTTCAATTGGTTCTTCTGGTAAGATGATTAGGTATCTATAGAAGAATGGAATTTGTTCTTCTTTCTATTGGGTTCCAGCAAATAATATAATGGTTTTGTTGCTTCCTATGAGTGGGTGCTCACAAAGATTGATGCAAATAGAGTAGGAGCTCATATTTTACATCATAATACAAACAAATATTTGGTGGTTTTTCTCATAGTTTGTGTGTCCATATGTCGATTTGTATTGTTGTTATGTGATATGATGATGATGGCTC
Source organism: Pinus tabuliformis (assembly GCA_031772625.1). NCBI lineage: Eukaryota > Viridiplantae > Streptophyta > Pinopsida > Pinales > Pinaceae > Pinus > Pinus tabuliformis. Next base: position 648,500,686 of record CM062817.1, read on the forward strand.
ACATGAATGATTTCCAAGAATGAATAAGAATATAAATCAATGTTAAAATAAAAAATTAGCCTTAATACTGATGTTATCACTCTAAAATTTCCCTAGGGTTGTTATCTTGTGTCAAAGAAATATTAGAGGTAACCACAAACCTCCTTTTGAGATTAGGATCTAGCCTTTGTAATGCTTAGAGAGGGCTCTCTCTTTATGATTTAACTTTGTTGAGTTAATTGATTTTAGGCTAGTTATTTAAGCTTGATTGGGTTTTGATTTTGATTTGATGGTGGAATCATTGACTTAGATGGATAGAGGGACGTCGATGGATAGAGGGATGTCTTTTACCATTGGGCTATGGGGTCAAGTGTCAAGAAAAGAGGACTGAATCAAGTTCTAAAGATAGTGTTCATAGGGCAAGGTAGCTGATTAAATTCAGATCTTTTAGGCTAGATGGTGAAGTGGTTTTCAATCAGGGTCAAGAAGCAGATAAGAATTCCTCAAACCGGATAATGAGGGAAATGATAGAGGTCAATCGAAACTAGGGAGAAATGAAGGATTCCCTACTCTGGATATCAGAAGAAAACATTAAAAGGAATAGTTGTTCAAGACAGAGTGTACTTAAAGAAATTTTGTAATAATATTCTAGTTATTTTATTCAATTTAGATAACATGCAAGTATGTGAAACACTTAAGAAGATAACAATTTGACAAACAGAAAATACTTCACTGAAGTGGTCCAACACATGAATCCTATAATGAAATGCCTTTATTACTCAATCCAGTCTACCGACTTGAAAAATGGTACAATGAACCCTTAGGTTTCAGATCAATACAACTATAGAAATGTTTAGCAATCCACACCTAATACTTCGAATTATGAAGTATTTATATAAAAAATTATTACAAAATATCCCAAATTGATTTAGGAATTATTCAATTAAAAAGAAATATCTTCATGCATGAAGGTAGAGACAGATATGTAACTGATAAAAGTTGTCCTTGTTTTATTGTTTGCAGCTGGCTCTTCTTTGATATTACGCTGCTTTTTCTCTTTTGTTGTTTGTCTTCCACGTTGACTATTATTTTAAATTTCCTTTTGACTGATACTCTTTCATCTAATACTCTTTGACTTAGCTAATCTAATGCTTTTCTTTCAATTCTCTGTATCCATTGTTTACCTTGAATTTTCACATTAAATCATTTAATTTTTCCCAAGTCTCTGTATCTGGTAATTTAATATTTACCATTCTTTTGTAGACTTCATCAACTTCTGTGTATTTTTCAAAGGTGGGCTTGTTTACAAAAAGATGTTTTACCTCATGCTAGAGATAAAAAAGGTTCTCAAAATTCTAGTAAAGAACCTTTCCTGTAGGAATCCCTTTCATAGAGGAACTATTGGCTTGCTCCTTTGCCACTTCTCTGATTCTGTTGTCATAGTCTTCATGTGGCACTAACCTGCCATTTATTACCAATGTATTAGGCAGACCTTTCTGCCTCAAAGCATCAAGTTTGACCATGAACCTGCTTATAGCTAGCTCCATGGTTTGGCATTTTCCCTTAAGCTACATCATCAAGTTCCTCTTGGTGAGTACCTTCTTCACCTCTAGTATAGTGCCAATTATGTCAGCTATGCCAAGCTCTTGCAATTCATATTTATTCTTTGAGTTAAGGAATTAGATTATTATTGAGGCTTCTTCTGGAATATTTCCAAGTTTGGCCTTAACCCTTTGAATTGCTTCACCAGCCTCTTTGACTAAATCATTTTTTTCAAAGATAACTTGTATAGATGACCAAATATCATTGACAAAGTCAATGATATTGGCCCATTGCTGCTCTTTTGCTTGGGCAAGTGGCTCTTTCAATGTTAATTCCTTTTCTAAGTTCTTTATCCTCTCAGTCAACCTGTTTAACTTTTGTACTTCATTTTTATGCATGATTTGAGTCAGTTTCTTCTCATCCTCTAGACTTTTTATCTATTCTTTAAGTTTATTTATTTTAGTGGTCTAAATGGACATGTCCTCCATGGCTTTGAACAGTTTACTTGCTTCATCACTTGGATGAGCTGCTGTTGTTGTTGAACCTATTGCTAATGTAGTTTTTGATGCAGTTGGAAGTGTTGTAGCTACTAGAGATTTTGGGGCCAATGAAGCTGCGAAAGTAGAAGGAACTGATGTAGTGACTGTAGGGATAGCAGTCGCAGTAGTTGTCTTAATGCTGGAATGTTTCAGCTGTATTAAATTGTCCAATTCATTCTCCATTTCTTTCAATTGAGCATTTAGTTGAAGAATCAGCTCCATCATTTCATCCTAGTAGGTTTGGCTCTCTAGGACCTCCTTGGTCTATGGATTTACAGTTGGGGCAATTTTAACTACTTCTTCAATGTAGCAATATCCTCATTTTTCTTCTTTATGAGATTTTTTGCTACCTTGATGTCATTTGGATTATATCCAATCTCAATCACCAAGTCCTCGAGTGACTTGATTCTATTATCCTTGGCCTAGGAGGATGCCTTTTATAGCTTAAACTTTGATGTGATGTTGTCTAGAGAACTTTGAATTTTCCGCACAGTTATTGATTTGTTAGTCATTGTTGAGTAAATCATTTCACCCGCCTACTTATGAAATTCAATTTGATCAATAGGGTGAATATCCTTGGCCACACCTTCAAACTCTATCTTCCTATAATCTGTTGATGTTTCAGGCTGTTGTAATGTAGCTTGCAAAAAGGTCATTTGCATTTTACTAGTTTTAATGTCAAAAGCTGACATCAACCTCTTCTGATTGCTAGGAGTCTATTTGAAGTATTGGGCATTTTTTTCAGCTTTGAATGCCTCATTCCTCAACTTAATTTCTTTGTACTTCTCTTTTATATCTTTCTCTTTATCCACCGGTTTGCTGGATGAATAGACTTCAATACTAAGTTGTTTTTCAATAATCTAAGTATTTGTGGTGGAAGGTTAATGAGTTTCCTTTGAAACTGTTGGAGTTGTATTCTTCTTAACCACCATGTTAGTATCAATGATTTCAACTGTCTTAATGGTCTCTTCTTGCTCATTTACAGGATTAAGCTTGGGCTTCTTCCTGTACATGATTTCAAACATGTCATCTGTAGTATCCATTTTAGAGCTAGAACCTTCTTCCCTGGTTATTTTTAGATTTTTGTCCTACATGGATGAAGTCTGCCAAGTGGGACTAATACCCATTTGTTCCTATAGGGTTGGAATCTGCAAAAAGGAACTAGCATCTATCTGCTTTTCCACATCAATTAAGGTATTTTCCAACCACTTTGACTGGTTGGCATATTTTTCAATATCTGGCCTGGACTCATGCATAAAAGGGCTTAATTTGAATTTGAGCCTTAATTTGTTTATGACTCCATTAGGGTCATACTGCCACATGAAACTGCTATTGAACTTCATTTTCTGTAAAATTTTCTCTGCTTCTTGTCCAGCTTCCCTATTATTACAAATAAAAGGGCCTAGCTGGTTTTTGATCTTGAACTATGTTTTCTTCCTAGCTGAGAGAAAATTGACATGATCTGAGTTTATGATCTGCCTAAAATATTCTAATGCAAATATTCTCATGGGGATATATCTAGGAAACTTGTAGGGAGTGAGTTCGCATCCATATATCCTGATTTCAGTGTGGTCCTGGTATAGATACTAGTCTTTTACTCTACTATTTTTAGACAACTGCAAAACTCTTTTTATCTCACCACTAATCCTGGGTTGATTGCTACTGGTTAGCATATTTACATCTAGATGAACAAAGGAATCAATTAATTCCTTATAACTAAAAATAGTGGAATATTTATGGATCAATGGTCTCCAAAAGATGACAGGTCTTGGTTGGCCCTTAGTGTCCAATTATTAGATGTTGATTGGAAACTTATCTGACTGGAAATATAGGAACATGTGGAACAATACTGAAGAGTATTTGAATACTCTTTCATTTGGTAGTCTGATCAATTGATCATGGATTCTGTATGCCAAGAACTGGGAAAAATTGAAAATTGTAGTTGGAGGCTTGCCTGGGAAAAAAATAGAGAGGAAAACAAGTACAAGTTCATTTACAACTTCATCAGTAGTATAACCAAGGATACAAGACAACATGGTTATAATTTGTCTTTCCCTCTCAGAGAAAATGGTGGCAGAGTATGGAGGACCGTCTGTAGGAGTGTGAGACTCTTCTAAGATGAAATTCTAAAAGATTTGAGCCCTCTTGGGAAGGTCCAGTTGTATGTAAAGTTCAAGTAGGTTTTCAATGGAAAATGGGGTTCCATTTGGGCTTGGTTGGACCTACAACATTTGATTTATTGACTCTACAGTAATGGTGAATAAAATCTATTAGTTAGGAGAGACTATGGCTCTTTGACTTGGGATATAGCAAGCTTGGCAGAAATGGATGATTTTTGGGAACAGGTATACTTGTGGGAACAAGTATTTGGGAAAATTTGATTCCCATAAGTGAATTTCATAATTTTGGTTAATGAATTTATCTTTACTCCAACAGTGGAGTTTTAATAGATGGTTAGAGGTGGATGTATCTTTAATTTGGAAATCTCTATCAACTAATGGGAGGTGGTCAATGTCCAAGTGAGGGGTTTGTAGGGGTTTCTCATTTAGAATCCTTCGGGAAGCCATAATTTGGTTTATTGTATTTGAATTACTCTTTCTCTAGCTTTAGGAGTAGGGTTAAAAGCTCTGGAATAGTGGGAAGGGTGAATATAGTCTACAGGAAAGGGTTTATTTGGATGCACAGTAGGTTTCTTTAGTTTGGCAAGGCTTTGTAATTAATTTAGTTAATTAACCTTATATAAACAGTGTAGAGAGGTTAATTACATGGTCATTCTGGTTCTTTCAAGAATACCTGGAAAACCAATGATTAGGTGTGCAGACAGGGTTCTGTGGTAGCAGCAGAGGTTTCTGAAGATTGAATTGTCTGTGTGTTGCTTCAATTTGGAGTCAGCAGGGTCTTCAAGTTGAAAATGGGTAGAAAATGTTTGGACAAAGTTCCTGGGTGTTAGAATTGGCTGATAGAGGTGTTTGCAATGAGAATTAGTTAAAAGAGTGAAAAGGGGGATTTTTTGGTTTTTAACCAACAATGGTTCAATTTGGGCACGGGATTAACAAACGAATAGTGGGTGGTTTCATTTTACACGGGGAGGTGTTTTTATGCAATATCACACCACTTTTGGGTGGAGAGTGATATTTTTTTAGAGCACATGATACAACATGGTGCTACCACGTAGCGAAACAGTGATTGGCCAAAACCGTGAATCTCGCATGCTTTTGGGATTTTAACTGTCAAATGATGGGAGTGCACGATATTTATATGGGCCATCGGATCTAGGGGTGTTTGATCGAAGGGCTATCGTGCGACAGAGTTGCAAGGGCGAAGTTGGGATGTGGTTTGAGAGGCACAGGAATAAATAATGCGACGGGTTTAATACATTCAAAGGTTTAGTGAGGGTCGGGGAATTATAATGTGTAGGGTTAAATACATAAAGGGGTTTTAGTAGGTTTTTAAGGGAATAGGGAAATTAATAAAGGGGAGGGTATATTTGTGATGGGAATGGTTTTCACACTAGGGAAAAGGGGTTTTGGGAAGGGGAAATGGGATGAAATAAGGGGGAAAGTGAAATGAAGGGGAGGGGATATTTCTGCAAGGGGAAATGAAAGGAAATGGTGCTTGGAAATGAAGAAGGGGAAAAAGCATTAGGGAAAAAAAGGTAATTAAGGAATAATGAAGAAGGGGAAAATTAATAAAGGGTTTAGTGAAATGAGGGGAGATCAGTGAATAAGCTTTAGTGAATGTACTTTGCCTTTCAAAATTCCTCCTACACATAAAACATAGGATGAAGCATGATGAAGGTGCATTTGAGCTGGCAACCTTGTATATTCTGCCTAACCTTTATTTACCCTAGCATTTTCTCTTCATTCATTGGGTGCATTTGAGCTTGTTGGCCCTTTATTTATTTTTATTTGATAATAAAACTATCTAATTCTAACCTTATAACTTCCAATGGCTCAGATTAAATTGATGAGCTAATTATTATTCTCTACCTAACTATTGATCTGCCAAGATTAAACAGTTTGGCTAGATCTTTATTTTCTATTTATCAACATGAAATTTAAAGCATGAATGAATCAAGATTAAACTATTTGACCATCATGGATTGTGGCATTTTTGACAAGCTACACACAATATTATTTTTCAAAGTAAAGTAAAAAGGAGTGGCATTTGAATTTTCACACTTTCATGATCTATTCTTATCTCTTTGTGGGGTTCATATTTTGTATCTTTTTTATCTTTTTCTTTCTTTTGGTCGTTCGATTATTCTTTTAAGACTTCACCCTATTTACATATTTTATTTTTAATATGGGAAAACATTTTGCAGAAATCAAAAGTATGTACAATATTACAAGACTAATCATCGTCAATTCAAAATTATGAATCCTATTATTGTGGGACCCTAACAACTGATTCACCCCCCCTCTCAATATTAAGCATTGTTTCCAAAAATTGGTATTAGAGTCAAGGTCCCTTCAAGGAAGCTTTACCATTTGAATTTAGATCAAAAGGAAACATGGCTAATCAAGGTTGGCTTACACCAGAAGGAATCTAATGCAAGAGAATTCAACCTCCAAGTCAAATACATTTGATTAGACCTGGGGGTCATCCATTTGCAAAGGGAGTTGTTTCCCTAATTGTCAATTAGTTGCAATTTTGTATGAATTATATAAAGATTGTAATATTGATTTAATTGGTGTGTAATTGTATCTTATTCTCAGAAGAAGTCTCAGAAGGATGAATGAGTTAGAGATATCTTGTGATAGGTTATATTTCTTAAGAGTATTTTTTGGATTTAGAGGATCCTTAGGAGTTTACTAGTTGAGTGAATTGTGGATATGAACTAATTATAGTTTAGGATCCTTTGTATATTTGTAAGCCCAAAAAGGCATTGGAGAAGGGATCAAAGAGAGGAGAAAGATTCGAGAGGGTTAGAGGTCGAGTACGGTCATGAGGGTAATAATGTCCAATACATTGTAAATTTGGCCAAATGAGACCCTTCTATAAATTATGTGTGTATATACATTCATTAATAGAAGAAGTACTCTACATTGAGTATTAAATGTGTGAAATTGAGGCTTTGTGCATTAATATGAATATTTTCCTATAATCATTGTTAGTCATAGTGATGCACATTGAACGAAATTAAGCTCAGGAGGGATTTGAGTGTGGAGGGAACCTGCAAGGGTATACAAAGATTACAAATGTTGTGAAGAATATAATTCTTCCTTGAACGAAGCTAGAGTAGAAGAGAGAATCATGGAGGCTATAGAGGGCCAAAAAGAGGCCATAGAGAAGAGTGCATGGAAGGTTAGAGTGATTCCTATGTAGGAGCAGTGTAGCATCAACCAAGGGAATAAAGAAGAATACAACATAAGTCTTAGTTTTTCTTAATACTGACGAGAGTATGTCAATTGACGAGTGCTAGGGAAACATAACTCAAAGTTCTGTTTGAACAAGTTTGTCAAGAGATGGAGATGGGGTGATGTGTCGTGGGAGGTCTTCCTTGAGATAACCAAGTAGAATCACACAAGAGATAATTAGGATAAATAGACTCAGGTGGACGTAATAGTAAGTTTTATCAACTAATTTTTCTCCCCAGGGTTAGTAGCTTTGAGTTACTATATTTTTGACCATTTTCTTTGAGCCTTTAACCACTCTTTGTCCTTGTTTACTTTCCAACAACATAGAGGAAATCCTGTGAGTGCAGTTAGAAGCCTCTAGTTGCATGGATAAACATATTCCATGCGACCACAATTGATTTCTCTTAGTTTTTTGTGTGTGTCTAGGACTCTTGTTCTAGACTCTTATGGTTCTTAGGGGATCAGTTTGACTCATAACCTTATCTTACCTATTTGAGCTGGCTAGGGTGCATTATTGGAGAAGCCTCTTAACTTCTCTTGGACATAAGAGTCCATATTCATCCTCCTCTGAGTCTCTTTGGTTCTATTTATATTGGGATATCCTAGAGGGTAAGGTTAGAGAGAGAAAGAGAGAGAATTATCTTGAGATGTTGTTATCATGATTTAGTTTTTGGGAGACACATTTTTCTTTGAGGCCATATTTCTCATAGTGGGGAGACTCTGCCAAGCTTTGGAGAGGATATCCAAAGTTGATGGCAAAAATTTTCATCACTGGTTGATGATTAATAAAGATATATGTTCCTTTCTCTTCATATCTATATTTTCAACTATTTGTTCATGTTATTGCTTACGGATTTGAGCTAACAATATTCTGTGGAAGATCACTTATCCTTCTTGTTTGGTTGTTCTTTTGTGTTGGCCTATATTGGTAGAGGAAGAGTGAGATATCCTATTTGGAGTAAGAATTCTACATCAAATTCAAGAGCCTTCACCAATCTTTGAGGAGACCAGGTGTTGGTTCAAACCCTATAGAATTAGGGAATGCATGATTGTTTGTGTGTATGATCATATAGTTGGGAACTATCTTTTGTATCTGTTTAACCATTTTTTTTCTTTTTTAGTGATCCTAATCTAGGAATAGAGTTACATAGAAAAAACTCCTTGTGTGATGAAAAAGACACAACAAAACTAGTGCTTTCGATGAGAGTCAAACTCATGACCTACCGCTTGCCAAATGGGTGCTATAACCAACTGAGCTACGTTTTGGTGGCCATGTTCCTTTTCTCTTCATGACTGAGCATGTGTATTCCCACCTATGTGATGTTATTTTCCACTTTATAATAGTGAGATAGAACCAAGTTCAACTTAACTCGCAGATTGGTGAAGGGTGGTGGGTTCGATGTAGAAATTATATGCTCCAACCAAGTGATCTTACCTCCTACAATAGATATATTACCTGCACACATCCATCACCAAATAGAGACCATAAATAGCCTTCCACAGATTTGTGAGGGCTGTAGGTGTGAGCTCAAACCCTTAGTGTAGGGGCTACGTGCACAATTGATGGATTGAGCATATAGATCATGATTTATATTTGTGACTGAGTTTGTAATATATTTTACTATTTGGTAACCTTTCTAGATCCATAAGGTTGTGGAGCAATAACTCCTTGTGTGTTAATTTTTCCATAACAGAACTAGTGCTTTTAATGATATTATTTATTTCTTCTTCCCTCTTTGTTTATAAATCTCCTCATTTTTGGTCCAATTCCGGTTCTTGGTGCTCCCTAGGGTTAGTACTTTTGAGATACTATATTGTTGACCATTTTCCTTGAGCCTTTGCCCACTCTTTGTCCTAGTTTACATTCCAGCTACATAGAGGCAGGCCTATGAGTGCGACCATAAGCCTCCAACCGTAGGTATGACCCATCTTCCATGTGAACACAACCAAGTTATCTTAGTTTTGTGCATTCAACTAAGACTCTTGTTCTAGACACTTACAGTCCCTAGGGGATCAATTTGACTCATGACATTATCTTACCTATTCAAGCTGTCTAGGGTGCATTATTCGAGAAGATTCATAGCTTGTTTTAACCCTAAGAGTCCATATTCATCCTCCTAAGAGTCTCTTTGGTTCTATTTATATTGGGCTATCCTAGAGGGTTAGGATAGACAGAGAAAGATAGAGACTTATCTTAAGATGTTGTTATCTTGATTCAATTTTTGAGAGACACATTTTTCTTTGAGGCCATAATTCTCATAGTGGGGAGCCTCTGCCAGAATTTAGAGAGGAGAGTCAAAGATGATGGTAAGATTTTGTATCATTGGTTTGGGATTAATAGAGATGTATGCTCCTTTCTATTCAGATCTATATTTGTAGCTATTTGTTCATGTTATTGCTTATTAATTTGAGCTAACAATATTTTGTGGAATATCACTTTTCGTCCTTGTTTGATTTTTCTTATGTTCATACCTAGATCAGTAGTGGAAGAGAATTATCTCATGGTTGGAGCAAGAAGATTCCACATCAAATTCAATAGATTTCACCAATATACGAGGAGGTTATGTGTTGGTTGAAACCTTGTAGAATTAGAGAATGCATGATTGATTGCTTATATGATCATATAGTTGTTAACTATCTCTTATATCTATTTAACCATTTTTTCATCTTTGGTGATCCTAATTTGGGCATAGGGTTATGGAGCAACAACTCATTGTGTGAGGAAAAATACGCAATAAAATTGGTGCTTTCACACACAAGGAGATATTGCTTCATAACCCTATGGCCCTAGCAAGGTTACAAGACAAAAAAATAGATGACCAATTCAATCACAGATATAAATCCGAATCCATATGCTAAAGATGCCAATCATGCATGTAGCCCCTATAGTAATGGTTTGATCTCACACCTGCAACCATCACATATTGGTGAAGGGTGTTGGGTTTGATGTATAAAGTCTTTGGTCCAACCAAGAGATCTTGCCTCTTGTAATAGATCTACTATCTACACACATGCATCACCAAACATAGACTACAAATAGCCTTCTACATAAGATTGTTAGATCAAATAAAAATTAACATGTATTATTGGGCCAATAATTTGTCATTATTATTATTATCACTTTTTAATGTCTATTTCATCCATTTCTACCATTATTTTTCACGTCATTTATCATAATTTATCATATAATTCCATTTTATAATTATTTATGCTCTTATGGATAAATATTATTTTTCTCCTTTATTTTTAATAAATTAATTATTATTATGCATGATTTTACCAATGATGGTTTACTAATGGATTTGTTATAACATCACTCATGATTTTAGCCTCCAAGATCTTTTCCAGCAAAGTTGATCTCCAACTCACAATTAAATATTCCAATTCAAAAATTCACTGGAATAAGAAGTGACAATTTTGCATTGGACGTTTCGGACAAATGAAGGAGACTCTAGAAAATCCGAAACATGGGTTTTCTCCATAACAAACCGAATTAGTTTTGTGATGAGTTGTTTTTGTAAGTAAATTTGATAGATCATCTCATGAAATTAAAAAAAACCTATTTCTATTGGAGATATACCTCTGAATTTACTTTCATTTGGCTTTGGAATCACTCAAATTGGATGAAAAATGAAGAAGTTATGATTAAAACATTGCAAGTTAGCATGATTGGCCACTGCTCTCCCATAGGTAATAAATTAATTTTACTTTGTTATTGTTTCTGTGGATTTGTTTTACAGAGTAACTACTTGTTATTTTTATGCATAATCCTTGGATTAGGGGAGCCCGATCACCTCTCTTTCTCCATGATTTAATGTTTTATTGTAGGTAGACACTTGTTTTTTTGTAGGTCTTAGGAGAATAAAGAAGGTCAATTTATGAACGAGCGATTCTTGAAAGAAATTTTAATGAAACAAGGGCATTTCATCCAATTCATTACCTAACGGATTCATGACAGAAGAAATGGAAAATTGATTTCTATTTAAAGATTCTTGTCACTACTGCCAATTTTTTTTTTCCAATAGGTCATTTTTTCCATTAACAAATTTATATTCCCTTAGGAAATAACATCAGAGCTGTTGTAACTTAATTTATTTATTTTTCTACTGTTTCAAATAAAGTGTTGTTTCTTTTCTGATTTCTCTTATGTTTTTGTGTTTCATGTGTTTCTTCCTTCCAAGTTGTACTTTCTGCTCCGTTGGAAATTGAATAACACTTTTGCGTGTTTTATTTTTGTTGTTTAAATGATTGAACAATTGATGTTCATTCAATTGAACAACACTTTTGCCAGTTTTATTTTTGCTGTTCAAATGGTTGAACGATTGTTGTTCAATAAATTGAACAACACTTTTGTGTGTTTTATTTTTGTTGTTCAAATGATCGAACGATTGTTGTTCAATCGATTAAACAAAACTTTTGTGTGGTTTATTTTTTTTGTTTAAACGATTGAACGATTGTTGTTCAATCGATTGAACAACACTTTTGTGTGCTTTATTTTTTTGTTTAAACGATTGAACGATTGTTGTTCAATCGATTGAACAACACTTTTGTGTGTTTTATTTTTGTTGTTCAAATAATTGAACGATTGTTGTTCAATCAATTGAACAACACTTTTGCATGTTTTATTTTTGTTATTCAAATGATTGAATGATTTTTGTTCAATCAATATTACAACACTTTTGCATGTTTTACTTTTGCTATTCAAATGATTGAACGATTGTTATTCAATCAATTGAACAACACTTTTGCGTGTTTTATTTTTCTTGTTCAAATGAGTGAACGATTGTTGTTCAATCAATTGAACAACATTTATGTGTGTTTTATTTTTGTTGTTCAAATGATTGAACGATTGTTGTTCAATCAATTAAACAACACTTTTGAGTGTTTTATTTTTGCTGTTCAAATGATTGAACGATTGTTGTTCAATCGATTAAACAACACTTTTGCGTATTTTATTTTTGTTGTTCAAACAATTGAATGGTCGCTACTCAATTGATTGAACGACACTTTTGTGTGTTTTGTTTTTGTTGTTCAAATGATTGAACCATTGTTATTCAATCAATTGAAAAACACTTTTGCATGTTTTATTCTTGTTGTTCAAATGCTTGAACGAATGATTGAACATCACTTTTGTGTATTTTATTTTTGCTTTTCAAATGATTGAACAATTTTTGTTCAATAGATTGAAAAACACTTTTGTGTGTTTTATTTTTGTTGTTCAAACGATTGAACAATTGTTGTTCAATCGATTGAACAACACTTTTGCGTGTTTTATTTTTGTTGTTCAAATGATTGAATGATTGATGTTCAAGCAATTGAACAACACTTTTGCATGTTTTATTTTTTCTATTCAAATGATTAAACGATTGTTATTCAATCAATTGAACAACACTTCTACGTGTTTTATTTTTTTTGTTTAAATGATTGAATGATTGTTGTTCAATCAATTGAACAACACTTTTTTTTGTTTTATTTTTGCTATTCAAATGACTAAACGATTATTGTTAAATTGATTGAACAACACTTTCGCGTGTTTTATTATTGTTGTTCAAACGATTGAATGATTTTTGTACAATTGACTAAACAACACTTTTGCATGTTTTATTTTTGTTGTTCAAATGATTGAGCAACACTTTTGCATGTTTTATGTTTGTTGTTCAAATGATTGAACAATTGTTGTTTAATCGATTGAACAACACTTTTGCATTTTTTATTTTTGTTGTTCAAACGATTGAACAATTGTTGTTCAATCGATTGAACAACACTTTTGCGTGTTTTATTTTTGTTATTCAAACAATTGAATGGTTGTTGTTCAATCAATTGAACAACATTTTTGTGCTTTTTGACTTTTGTTGTTCAAATGATTGAACGATTGTTGTTCAATCGATTGAAAAACACCTTTGCATGTTTTTCTTTTCGATTTTTCTATTCAAATTAATTGAATGAATATTGTTTAATCAATTGAATAAGACTTTTTGTGCTTTTGTAGGAATAACTATGATTTCTCTTTACTGTTTCATCGTTAGTTATTTTGTCATTTTTCTTTCTGTTTTATGTTTTGACTAAAAACCCATCTGGTTGGATTTGTGCCTAAGACAGAGAAAAACAGTAATATTAATACCATTATGACTTATAAAAGCTTTTTATGGTCATCTTTATTCTGAAGCTAACATGGTGCACCTATATAATGATTGGTTGAATATCTTATCTTTGGACACATCATAAAATGATTTATTATTCTAATACCATACTAGTTTATCTTTTACACTTTCAAATGGATAAATCCCTTTGATATGATGATATAGGGGAGAAACATAACTTTCTTTGGCATTTTTTTTTACTTCTTACGTCATCCCTGAATCTTAAGGAGTATGAGCCTCCCTCTCTTTGCAATAAAAGCATTCAAATATAGAAATATGAAAATTCTACAAGCATTGTCTTAAAAAGGATAGGGGGTCTCATCATGAGCCAGCCTACCATGATCATAAGGGTGTAACAGGTGACATTCCATTATGGCCACCACACCAAGGTAATGACCTTCTTGACAGTTAAAACCATCAGAAGGACAACGGGTCTCATCACGAGCCAACCTAATCACTTTGTTATATCCTAGTGAATGGCACTATGATTATCTGGCTACCATGCCAGCATAGTGGTATGTTTATAGCAATATAAAATAGAAAACCATCTAAATACTAAATGGAGGACTCTAGCTCATTTTTGGGGTTAAAAAGAAACCCTGTCGAGGCTATGAGTGCTTTCTAGCAGCAGTGGCTCTGCTTATGGTATTGAAGTACTATGTTACACTACCAAATACTCTCTATCCTATTAGCCCCTATGGATTTATTTCTAAAGGATAATTTACCATTTGAACAATATTTCTAATTCAATTAGCCAACATGCATGGTAAACTATATCTTTATACACATTATATCATTATTGTCCAATAACTCTACTACCAGTCATTAATATTTATTGCCAGTCATACGTTCATCAGTTTTCCACCTAAGGTAAATATCTATTTACATAATGATATAATATCTGTTTTATTCTTTTTTTGGGCATTTCAAATATTTTGATGTGTAATGCTTTGATTTCCTTTGTTGTATTTTATGCCGCTTTTATTTCATTGGTCACCATTATTTATAAATCCTCAATGTCCTTTCCCTTTTTCCTATGCTTTATGGTCATGGATTCCCTTTTCTGATTTGAGGGGGGAATATATGCATTATGGGATAGTGTGTGTAATAATTACCGAACTCCACCATAACTTGCTAATTTGACAAAATATTATTATTGCATTTATACAAAAGTTTTTTCTGATTGAAATTTTTACTTGCGGCTTATTTGTTGTTATTCAAAACTAAAACTATGGATTCAAGAAAAATGCATACAGAGTAGTGAATTGTTTACAGGAGAACAACAAGTATGGGGGCCAACTCTATTCGCAGCGAGTCCACACTATCACAACTAACAGAAGAGGCTCGAGCAACTCGTAGACAGGATGTGCTTGCATGGATTCCACCTTTCGCATCAATTTCAACATCATCTCAGCCTAGATCAGCTTCAACAAATATCAGTCCATACATGTCATTCCACATTTTTCTGGAGCTAAAACTTGAGGTAAAATTTCATAAGTTTCCAATTTATTAAAAGTTTAGGAGAATTTCATGAAAATCCATTGAGTATTATTTATCATCATTCATTCCACATGTTTACCACTTCCCATTTTTCAAAGACAGAAGCTTTCAGTTTAGGGGAGTGTTATTTTCATTCATTTATTTATTATGATCATGCCATCATCCACCGATCTCGTTATTAATTCTCAAAACCTCTTTTATTCCATGTTGTTTTACACCAACCATAGATTTCAACCACAATTGTAGCAACCACCTCAATTTGCTTTCTAGTATTGCATGAGAGCATATTAATTCTCTAGTTTGGGGGAGGAATTGCTACACATGATGGATGTTTTCTACTTTTTTTCTCATTTAAGGCATACAATTTCATTTTTATACAGTGCATAAATTGATTTGTGCATACCTTTAAAACTATGAACTGAATTATTTTGATTTTTGGACAGAAAAGAGGTATCATTAAAATACACAAACCTAGAAAAGTTCAAGTTAAATTAGTTTGTAAAATTTCGGAAATGACGCACTATCACCTACAACCATTTTTCTTATATCTCATGCTCCATGCATCAAAAAGATATGAATTTTGGAGCATTAATCTTGTCAAATTTCAGCAAAATCTAGTTTGTAGTTTTTGAGAAAATGGTTAATGAAGTTTCCCGTTACTTGTATCATATTTTGTTGCAACTTCATATACATATAGTTGAAATTCAATGTGAAAATTGTTACGCCTTCATCAACATTGCTAAAATTAAATATTCATTATTTGAAGAAGAACTCATTTGTTCCATCAATTTCATGAGTTGGGATGAACATTTTTGTATCATAGCTTGGTTAATACAAAGGCTTTGGGTTGCATGAGGACATGCAACATATTGAGTTTGGGGGTATGTTGGGCCACTAATTTTTCATTATTATTATCACTTTTTAATGTCCACTTCATCAATTTTTACCATTCTTTTTTATTTCATTTATCATAATTTATCATATAATTCCATTTTATAATTATTTATGCTCTTATGGATAAATACTATTTTTCTCCTTTATTTTTAATAAATTGATGATTATTATGCATGATTTTACCAATGATGGTTTACTAATGGATTTGTTGTAACATCACTCATGATTTTAGCTTCCAAGATCTTTTCCAGATTACAAATTTGATCTCCAACCCACAATTAATTATTGCAACTCAGAAATTCGTCGTAATAAGAAGTGACAGTTTTACATTGGACGTTTCGGACAAATGAAGGAGAATCTAGAAAATCTAAAGCATGGGTTTTGTCCAAAACGGATCGAATTAGTTTTGTACTAAGTAATTTTCCAAAATTCTATCTGTATTAGGAGAAAATATGGGTTCTTTTAATACGATTTTAACTGATTTGTTGTTGTGGCCTTCCAAATTCTTCCAATTGCAATACCAAATTCAAGTTGTTCCTGCTGAATGTTGATGGAAAAATCTTTCAAATATGATCTTGCTGATCAATTTGCTTTGTACAATCCAAATTTGTAATGGAAATTAGTTTTTAATCAAATTTTTTGTAACTTCCCTTTTCTCTCTGCGTATTTAAATGAAAACAGAGACCAAAGAGAGAAGTAAGGATGAGGATAATATGAGGAGACTTAGAGGATAATTGGGGGGATAATGGAAGGATAATTAGGAGATAGGAGATGGAAAATTATTATATAGGATGTAGGAGAATAGATAAGAGATGAGAGATGAACAATTGTGGAATTTTAGGAAAAACTAAGAACTTCATTTTGTTGTAATTGTTTATCAGTGATCTTTTAATGAAGGAATTTATCCATTGAGTTCTACGTCTATTATTTGTAATCTGATCTGAGTTACTTCTCAAGGCGGAACTGAGTCTTGGGCAGTTGGGCACAGTACTTTGGACGAGGTGCTGCCTTGAACATGTAAATTAGTTTACTTATGTGATTGTTTATTTGAATTCCAATTGTCATTCTTTAAAGTAGATTTCATTTCTTTGAACTAATTTGTTGTTTGTTGCATTTTCCATATTTTTTATTTCATCCAATTTCTAGATTTCATTTAATTTGCTGCTCTAGATTAGCATTTGAATTCTGTTGAGCGCAATAGATTAAATTTCCAATTCAGCAATGTGTGGTTTAATCTAGCAATGATTTAGGTTGTGTGATTAACATAATTGTTTTTACTATCATTTACTTTCTTGTTTTTAATTTAGTTTTATTATTCAAGTCTTACATTTTATTTCTTATTGAATGAGCTTGATAGTATAGAATAAAATCATATAGAACCAGTGTTAGTTGTTGGTATTGTTATGCATATATTTTGTTGATTGCCTTGAAATAAAAAGACTCTCCTCGGGTTGATAATTAATGTCTAGGAGATTAGTTGTTTTATTTGTTTATTAAGCAATTAATTTACCCAACATGTATAATCAACCATCAACATAGATTTACGAGAGAGGGAACATGTAATTTCATTAATCATAAACAAAATGGTACAAGTGAGATCCTCTCAAAAATATCAAAATATCATAGTCACCAAAAAATATAATGTGGATCTATTTCACAATATACATGAGTAGGATTGTGTATACATAATAGACAATGAGGTGTTCCAAAATAGTCCTCAACGTACATAAATGATACTGAACTCCAACATAGTCTAGGAAGGGTGTCATATAATAGTGAGATGTCCCCAACCTAGGGTCTTTGACATAACCCGATGGTATGAATCTACAACATGTGAATAGGTGAACTATGTTGAGCATGATAGAAATTGTTTGATTGTCAGACAATTAGGTGTATCATTAACAAATTCGAGGGAGCCCGCCAATTATGAAAATGGAATGTAAGGTACCTATTGCTCTCCACTAAGTGTGAATAGATGAGTTGGCGTCTAACACTCAATGAATCAATTGATCATGATTCAATGATGTAAACCCACTGCCGATCGCGAGGAAACCTACCATAAAGGTATGCAAGCTCCAAGGTACTACCAGTTCCTAGATCAAACTCCTGGATAATGAGCTAAGGTCAAAAAGAAAAGATCCATTAGAAGAGGGCCTTGATGTATACCCCATCAATCGAAATGGAACAAACTAGGATGATGTAGTGGATGGATGAAGTCATGAAGTGATGAAGTGCAATTGATGAAGGAATAGCCAACTCAAGAATGTCAACAAGAAATTGTAGATTTCTTACACAAGCTAAGACTTCCCTTGAACATATTGCAACATGACACAAAGGGGACTTGGAAGCATGACTAATGAGCACCATGTGATATTGTGTAAAACGTAAGAGTTATTGAAGAATGATCCATATGATTGGGATAGTAACCATCCATAAGAGTAGTGAGAGTCATATGTATGGTACAGATCCTAGGAAAGCTAAAACCCAACTGTGGGATAATGATGCAGAATGGTGCCATGTTTAAGGGTGATGTGCCTGATGTTGCCATTTAGATGACTAAAACTATATATATGTTCCATTGAATTTTTCCTTTTTAGTCTCCTTCATGGTTTAGTGAGCATGAAAGAGAAGACAAGTATGCCCAATAGGTCCCTTTTTCATAAATTTATCTCCCCAAGCCGAGAAAATAGATAAAATAATACAAGGGAGAACCTTCTAGCCATAGTAGACTAGAGTATTCCTTTTTCATAACTAGTCTACTTAGTCTTGAAAATGGTTAAAATTATACTAAATAGAATTCTCTTCAGGTACTTTAATAAGAATGAAGGAGAAAATTTCACTTAATAATATTTTCTAAATTAAGGAGTCTGAAAAGAGCTTAAAGGAAACTCCTCCTAGAGGAACAAGTGGTATAAAGAGTAGCAACTAGTTCCAGTCATGGTGAAATTACTCAAAACATATATGAAGAGGTCAAGAGGCTAGCTAATAGGATCACTCATCGCAGCGGTTCCTCCAAGAAAGGGTAAAACACCAAGTGAAAGTGAATAATAGGTTAAGCAGATGATGACGATGGAATGGATAAATCGAGCTTGTCATGCAAAAATAGGTTGATAAAAAGTGGAAATCACAAGGGATAAAAGTGTTTGAATTTTCATGGGGGTGTGGTGAGAAAGAGACGAAGAAGAGGACACGAGGTTCATATTTTAGGTCATGGTGGGTCAGAAGGAGGGATTCTGAAAGGAAAATAAAATTGAAAACATGGATACCAAGATGAAAAAAGGGCACTAGACTAGGGAATCCATGGGCAGGTAGGATCTACTGCCAAGCTACAATGTGCATAAAGAGGAGTGGCTAATGTCACAACTCAATAGGGTCAGACCTGAGGTATTATGGCACTGATGGTAAAAAATGCAATGAAGACGACAAACGTGACCTACTTCTATATGCCAATAAGAGTAGTGTACCTCAGGCCCATTGTTGGAAATGGGATTGTCAAAAGGGACACTAGTGAAAAGAAAACTCCTCATACTCCTACAAGAAGTGATTAGAAAAATACTATAGGGAAAAACTCACAAGCCCACAAATTTAAAAAGGGAATATTCTATGAGATTCCACAAAGTTTTATAAAAATAATACCATACCTCCTCTTTTTTTCATTGTGAGTTGGATAATATAGAAGAAGAGAGTTCCAAATAATTGTGGACTAAGGGCAAGGAGGAGCAAGAGTAGCAAAACAAGGGTCATCCAAAATAAGGCAAGTCGATTTTGTCCTCTTTGTTGTCGATATGCATGCAAGTTTCTCATGGTGAAGGTAGTGTTTTAGGGGAAAAAAATCATGTTAAGAAATATTTCGACCGCACAAAGGGAATGAGGAAATTTTGTCTGGGAGGCTCCAGTCACATGGCTACCATCTTTTCATGCTTCACTGGAGCTGAAAATATCAAATTTCAAATGTCAAGTTGAACAATTTTTTTTATGTTTCTGAACAATTTCAAATATCAAATTTCAAATATATTTTTTGATTGCAACCATGCTCATGAAGAAGATGTAATTTTTTGGGTGCAGGAGGAACCATTTTTGAATGGAGGGAAAGCGAGAATGGGCCTAATGGCATGCAAGTTATTTCTCATCAACCAACCCTATATGTCATTAGAGATCTTGGGTTATTAAATTTCTTTATGATTCCTCACATTACCAAACAATCCTTTATACTTAGACAAATCATCCAGTGGTGGGATATAAATACCCAAAAATTCATAGTAGGGCTAGATTGATTTTCTCTATGGTTGGATGAGATATACTTCCTTGTAGGTTTATCAAGGTGGGGAGTTGTAGTTATGTTGGCTGGGGCAAGAAGAAGAAGTTGAGAAACAATGAGAGGTTATATACAATAGTATTATAGAGAAGGAACATGATTGTATGGGGAGAAAATTTGTATTGAGACCATTGAGGACATCACAATACATACCATAGAATAGACCGTTATTCAAGTAGCAGGGAAAAAAGAACCCCATGTAGTGACCAAATCACTTTTGGAGTTAGTGATTCAGTGTACGGTGTCCATCTTATTCAACTGGTGTGAGGGTATGCTAGCCATTGTCAAAGGCCAACTAACCAAGAGAAAGAGAGGAAGGATAAAAAACTTTGGCTATGGGAGTTTTCTAGTGTTAGTTTTCTTGGAGAAGGGCCCGACCACGATGCCAAT
Organism: Pinus tabuliformis; assembly: GCA_031772625.1. Classification (NCBI taxonomy): domain Eukaryota; kingdom Viridiplantae; phylum Streptophyta; class Pinopsida; order Pinales; family Pinaceae; genus Pinus; species Pinus tabuliformis. The sequence goes on from CM062817.1 coordinate 648,521,345, forward strand.
GTTAGCAAACTATGAGGTGTATCCACCGATGGTAGAGCCTCAGATGATGAAATGGTGTAACCTCATGATGAGGCAAGAGGGTGTGCACAATGGAGAGTGGTTCTCGACACAATAATTCAAATGGTTTAGGGAAACACCATTAGTAGTGGATGACTACCCATACGACGGGGTAGATTTCTAGGGGGATTCTAATATGGTCTTGCTCTCGGGAATGCAGTGGGATGATATAGCTAAATTATTTTTGTTTTTATATTTTTATTTATAGAATGCTTTTTTTTTATGGGTAAAAGGTTACTAATGTGTTCTAAATATGGTATGCAGATATTGTGCCAACACACCCTGAAGGTTATTATCCACTAACGAGAGGGGTACAACTAGCCCAAGCTCAATGGACACAGGATGTGGTTAGAGAAGAGGGCAAGAATGAGGAGTTGTGAGAGTTCACTCGTAGTGTCAAGGGTTTGACATTAGGGGTTTCTCCTAGGAGCATCACAGAGATGCCTCAACACATGCAAATACATACAATAGGAGTAACTTCATCTTGTTGTTGAGGTCTCCTCTGACATATTTTGAATGCAATGTTATGTTACCATGAATGCCATTGAGCAAGGATAACAGTCTTCCTAGGGTTTTGTTTTTGATATCGCTGCATATGTATGGCATGATGGTGAGGGTCTCTAATGCCCAAATTTTGAACTATGTACCCAAACTATATGATGATATAATAAAATGATGGTTTCTATGATGTGTTTGTTTAAAATGCTGTGGAATTTACATGGTGAATTGTCTTATCATATGAATGGTTAAAACATTAATGTGACAAATGCCAATCTAACACATAAATAGCTAATGAATAAACCAATGTGTTCTACTCTAGAGGAATATGAAAATAAGAAATCTAATCAAATAATTTTTCCAAGAGATGTACCCTCAAAAAGTAATGTAAAATGGTAGGATTCCTTACAAAATAGAAACGAATGAGCCAAGACACTACAAGCTGGGAGTGAAGCTGAAGAACTAAGTGGTGTATACCAAGGTGATTAGCCTCGGTTAAGATCTTGATAAAATAATTATATTCTGATACATTCTTTGTAACTAGGAAAAGAAAAATACCCCCTGAATTCACAAGCTCATTAGTGGGTGAGTAGATGATCCAAGCAGCAGAAGGGATGTTCCGAATGTAACAACTTGCACCATCTACAAATCCTAGATAATGGAGTGAGAGTGTTGAATTCTGTCAAACAAAGATCAAACACACGAATCACGCAAAAAATGAGGGAAAACAAAGAAAAAAATAGAGAAACCAATCACACCCACACCTATATACAATATGTACAAGTGACAATGTAAAGAAACTAAGCATAGTAGCGTTTTAGATAGATATTGCTACGTGGCTAAGACAATGGATTTGAATTACAATTGACTAACTCATAGGCCCCTTTCTTGAGAACAAGTTTAACAATGTAGGGACCATGCCATAGGGTTTCAAGCTTATTGGCTCCTAACATGGTTTTGATCATAGACCAAAAGTAGGTCACCTTTGGAAAAGATATGAGGTCGAACAAATTTATCATATTGGGCCTTCATGCATTTCTTATGAGTTTTGTTATTAACCAAGGTGAAAAGACATTATGCATCTAAATGGGAAATTTGTAAGAGGTGTTACTCCATGGTCAAAGTGTCAAGAAGCAGTTCCACAACTAGTTGAAGTGAAGAGATTTCACACTGAATAGGATGAACAAACTCTACACCATAAACATTTTGGAAAGGAGTAAAGCTTGTGGTAGATTTAGCTGAGGTTTGATATGCCCATAATGCATAAAAGAGCATAAGGTTCCAATTTGATTTGTGATTCCCTACCATCCATTGTAACATAGTTTTCAAGGTTATATTGACAACCTCGACTTGACTGTTAGCCTAAGGATAATAGGGGGTTGAGTGCTCATGATGAAAATCCAACTTGGTAGCTAGTTCCTACATTATATGATTTTGAAAATGTTTATCATGATTAATCACAATTTGTTAGGCACAAAGAACCTGGAAATGACATGATTGAATACAAATAGGGCTACATTGGCGTTGTTGTTGGACGGTGTAGGCATAGCCTCAGCCCACTTAGTGAAATAGTCAACAACCACAATGATGTAGTAATCACCGTGAGATGACGGTGGGTTACTGTTGAAGCCTCAAAATTTATTGCAACAACATGGGGTGATGACCACCTGATCCAGACCTTAAAGCAGCTCCTTTTCCATTTGGAATGGTGGTTCTGACTGGTTCAACTAGGTCCAGTTACATTCTCTCAATCTCCGAAATGGCTTACAATATGACTTTCATCCACCAATGGAGAAGAGACATCATATCAAACCTCTTGTTGATTAGGTAAGAAAGTGATCCTTAAGCTGATATAGGGCTCAACCAAGCCACAACTTAAGTTTTCCTCTTTGTGAAGAGGACTTATAAAAATGTAAAAGTAAATCTAAAAGAAAACTTATTCTATAATGAAAGAAAAAGGAACTAAATCCTAATCGTATCTCAATTAAGCAGATAGAGATCTAACACAACTAAGAGAAAGATATTTAAATGATTGGGATTTAAATATGTCTGGCTTATAATGAATATCAAACTAACGAAGTAGTTCAATTAACTGAAATTATGTATACCAAAACATATTCTATTGAGAGACCTCTTAACTAAAATAATAAACCAACGAAATTTAGGAAGAAGTTCACAAAACGATATTGATTTTTTAATCAGTAATTCGAATAATTAAACAATAATATGAGGAAGTAGTTCACACCATATCACTATTTGTTAAACCAGTATTAAAAAGATATAATTCTAAGTAAATAGTTACTCAGAAATCAAAATTCAACCCATAAGAGCAGAGATAAATAATAACATATGGTTAAGGCAAATTACTCATACTGAAAATAGTGCACAAATATGAATAAAATGACACATTCTTGCCATCATAAAATGAAACTAGTATTTAAAACAGTAGTATTAAAATACCAATTTATTGAATCCATTTATCTGGCTCTAATCTCCAACAGTCCTTTAGATTGCTTGAACTTCTATTGTTATAACAAGAGCTACAAAAGTGCAAACTCTTCCCATCATACATAATTCAAAATGTAAAAGAAAAATCCTCAATAATCCCCAGATATGAGATTTTCTCTCCTTCCACCTACAACTCTAAATTCCTATTACAGAAGTTCTTTTAGAATTCCAAAATTGCAAAGGAGAGGAGCCCTTATTACATTCTACAATTTGCTATTTATAATAGTTTCAAAAGAATTCTTAACAAGAAAGTTTGTTGAAGAAGAAATCTATTTAATCAATTTTCATTGGCTCAAAATTCCATTCTTCTATTGTCGGAGCCTTCTCATTGATTGATATTCTTTTCTTTTCAGCTCTTCAACAGTTTTCCTACAAAACAAATCAAAACAAAATTAAAATAAAAAAAATAAAACGAAAATGTTAAATCTGGAATTAAAAGAAATCCAATCAAATTCAATTAAATAAATAATTAAAAAGGAAATATGACATTTCTATTTATGCCTATGATGATTTAAGTAGCCAAGGAGATGATTGACGAATGAGTTTGCACTCAAAAGAAGTCGTGGGTAAATGAGAATGCAGAAAATAAAACTTAGAAAATTGATTTCGCTAAAAATTCTAAGCCTAATATTCTGTTGGATTTTAGACCCAATAAATGATCAAATATGGAAATGAAACCACGTCAGAAATATTCTCCATAATTTTATCTTTCCAATGAGCTGTTGTGGGCCTCATTTGGCCATGCAATACTCCATTTATGAGCTTTCAAAGTTGGTGTATTAGAATTGCTTGAATTATGGAATTTCGGTTGCGTGGGCTAAAAATAAAAAATTTTAATTAAATTTTAATCCTAACTTAGAATGCTAATTTTAATTAATTAATTGTAATTATGTTATTAATTTATCAAAATTTTAATTAAACAATATTAAACAAAATTTCTTAATTAAAATATTATTATATAATATCTATATTATAATCTGAATTATATTATAATTATAATATGAATTATAATTATAATATTATATTATATTTTAATATTATAAATGAACCATTAGAATCAATCCTACCCCATTAATCACACAAACCATTAGAATCAACCCTACTCTATTAATCACACAAACCATTAGAATCAACCCATTTCAAATACAAACCATTTACGTAGCCATAAATGAGGAGGGTGAGTGGAGGAGTTAATGAAGAGAGGATGGAGTGATAAGGAAGGTGAGTGGAATAGCGAGGTGGAGGGTGGGTGAGGTCACAATGATGTGAGGGTAAGTGAGGTGGAGGAGTCAAGAGGTATAAGGAGGTTGACCAAAAGTTAATGATAAAATTTTTTAACCCATCACATTTTTCTGATCACAATCACAGGTTTTTTAAAATGAGCGACTTATGAAATTTGTTTTATGCAATATCATAATCACAATATCGCATCACAAATTTTATTTTTGCGATTTTAAGTTTTGGGATTTTGGAAGGGAGGATTTGATGAGAAGTGGGGCCCGCATGAATTAATGATTCTACAAATTGGACTTCAACCATTTTGCAATTTTGAGGTTTTAATTTTGGCATTTTGTTTTAGAATAACAAATTGGAGTAAATTACCAAGATATCAAAATGTGTCTTCATCCATTGTACAATTTAGCTGGGTCATTTTGTAGGATCGTTAGTGAAAAATGAAAGAACTAGTAAAAAATAACGAAGAGTTAATATTCACAATGAATGAATATTTTAATTGCAAAATTTTAAATATCATACATTTATAAACATTTTTTAGTCCAGGCGAGAAAATGATCAAACTTCAAAGGAGTGCTATTTACAAAGCGGTTGACTAAATGAGTTGAAACAAGTATTTATGGAAAGCTTATGAAAAGCCAGATTCAATGAAATAATCAAAATAAGAATCCAATTAAAACGAAAAATGACAAAATTGTAAGACAATTAACTAAAATGAAAATCATAAAATATGATTAGCCAAATATTAATCGAAAGGGTCCCCATTATTTGAGTCAATAATTCAAAAATCACGAGTGTTGGGTTTTCCCTACAATAGTTACATAACATGAAATCAACACCCGACTACACAAAAGGGCCGATAAAAACCGTAGGGTATAAAGGGGTGGGATGCACACACATTTTGTGACAGAAGATTTGGTATGGATGACACTTTTGGACAACAAATATGAAAATTTTAAAGAGTGAAGATCAAAACTACCCAGTGTGAAAGATATTATGAGCAGTGGTAAGCCTAAGGAGATGACCACCACATGCCCTAGCATGGAAATAATTTAAGATTCATTCAACTTCTTTATGAGTAAGGCATCGACATAATACAATGTCAACACCGCGATGGTAGAAAGTATAATTGATAATAAGGTAGTTTCGATACTGATGATGTATTCACCAATGATCATCATGAGAGGGTTCAGGCCAAAAATGTTGAGTTTGGAGATACAAAAAAGTGTCTCTATACCAAGGAATTAGAAATGCTAATGAGGAACAAGGATTCATCAGGTACAAAATTTGTGTCCACAACTTCCTCATTAGTTTGAGGCAACTCAGCAAGAAACTCTGCAAAAGCTAGGGATTTCTTAGATTTAGCAATGGAAAACTCTAAATCAAACTCCTGAAGGATAAAAATCCACTTGAAATACTTACCCTAATGATCTGACAGCTAAGGATATGTTTCATGGGGTTGGACTGGGAGATAACCATAATAGCCCCGGTGAACATTCTATGTAATAAAAGTTAATAAATGAAAAATAATAACCACAGTTTATGCGACACTTATTCCAAGTTGAATTTTGGGAAAGACATCCTAGTGTGGGTGTTCATTTGGTTATTAATGTCTAAGGAAATTGGCAGAGGAAATGGCTAGGGCTTTGGAAAGGAAAATGGCATTTTTAGCACATTTAGTTAAAAAAATAATGGAAATTAGGAGAAAAGGGAGGTGAAAGGTCACAGGTTGCGCATGAGGAAGAAAAAGAAGAAAATAGAGGCTCATTCATAAAAATGCTTCTAAGGATCAGTAGGTAACCTTTTGTCAGTTCAGTTTTGGAGCTCTCTCATTATTATCTCTCTCTCTCATACTCTTGGATACTTAGAGTTTTCTTGGAGCACTCTAGGAGGGTGTGGCATACTTGGATTTTTGGAGCAAGAAGGAAAAGAAAGAGTAGGAAAGCGTAAGAGGACATCGAGATCAACAACTACAATGGACTTTTTGACAGGTACCAAGTTTCATGTATGTTTTCCTCACTAGTTTTTGCATGCATGGCATATGTGTGTGGTTTATTGATCATGATCTATCACTGTCATGGAGGTTTCTAGGATTGATAGTGGATTTCCTAGAATTTCCATTTCATAGATAGCCATGGAGATTGTGGGTTTATTTCCTTGTTTTGTGTTGGTTGGTTCTCATGTTTCTTTATCTTGGGTTGATTTACTAGTTCATAGAGCCTTGGTTGGGCAAACGCTTTGCAGCCCTGTAACAACTTGGGTTGAGTTACTAGTCCCATAGCCTTGATTGGACAAATGCTCTGGAGCCCTTGATAGGTTGAGTTACTAGTCCTGGAGCCTTGGTTGGACAAAAAATCTAGAGCTTGACAGTAGTTGTGGGTTGAGTTACTAGTCCTAGAGCCTTGATTGGAACAAATGCTCTAGAGCCCTGAAAGGATTAGATAGAGACCAATCTGATGATGGTTTTGTGATGTCCGACCATGAGGTGGAATCAATGTTTTATGGGTTGAGGTGGATGGAATTTGGAAACCCTGGATGGTTTTTGATTAATGTGTTCTATGGCATCCCACATTCATGCTTGGAATATGGCACAGGGGTGAATGGCTAAAGTGAGATTTGGCTCAACCATTCTATGGTCGAGTGGAATGTGGAAGTCCCATCTCGGGTTTGGATTTTTCATCATCAATATGAGGTTATTTCTCATTATATTTCTGTGAGTATTATACTGGGTTATATGTGGATCATATTCGGTTGTGATTTCATTGGTATTTTTGTTGCTATTATGTTGGTTATTTATATGTTTTATGATAGTAGCTGTGTATGCCTATCAACATGTTTTTACTTGTAAATGGTTGAACAATATATCTATGACCTAATGGCTGAAGTGGTAGCTAATGTGTTGAGTCATCAATGTCTCTTAGCAATTCATAGTTAAGTATGAGACCCCTATGCTCATATATATTAATTACACTTGTAGATTACATATTCGCGATATGTTTGATGAAATGCCTATCATGGATATTAGGGGTCCAGTCAACCTCTTATTCAAGTAATTTTAGTGGTACTATAATTTCCTTGTTATATTACTGTTCTGAAGGTTTCATTTAATTCTTGTCAGTGGCCTAGGCTCTGGGCTTGAAAAAGTGGCTCAAAACCTGGGGACACTGACACAACACTAAGTAAAATAGTCCCTCGATGTTGGTATGCCTATAGAATGGGAGTGTCTAGAGCCTCCTGGACACTGGCAAGCCTATAGCATGGGAGCGTCAGGGGGTCAGGAGGTCCAAAATGTCAGTGGGACCCAGGGGTTGGCTGGTAGAAAGGTTGGGCTAATTCATGAGGGTCCTAATGTTGATGTTGAATGTCTGTATGGTGTGTTTCAGTCGGTTCCACTTCCTTAATGAAACTTAGGAGGTTGACTCATATCATAGTAGCTCCTCGTTGCATGTTTACCCCGACTGGCTGATTTCTTAGGTAGATGTGCGAATAGGGTGTTATAGAGTGGTATCAGAGCATAGTTCACCCCTCTTAATGGATGGGTTTTGTGTTTTATTCATGCATTCATGTTGGTTGCATGTGTGTCTCCTATTCTTGTATTTCATGTGCTTGTTGCATTTGCATTTTGTTGATCATGGTTGTAGTGATTTTTCCAATTGGAAGTTGATGTTGTTATTGTGGAGTGCATCATCATGAGTGTCTAACTTGTTACATGTTGTTAAATGTCACTTACATGTATCATTTTGTTTGCTTGCTTTCACTTTTGGATTTGTTTGGACAAGGTCCCCTGTGGTCAATTTTGGGGCAAAAGCCCAAGTTTTGGGGAAAAAAGCCCATGTTTTTGTTATGTAAAGTGTAAAGTATCTATAAGTTGTGGTCGTGGAGTGCATAGATAGTAAGCGTCATAAAGGGGTTTTCCCTTCTTTTATGTAAGTTGTCTCGGCTTGTATAGACCTGCCCATGGTCCACGGAGCATGAGATTGTATAAAAAGGAGACTCTTAGAGAGTCTAAGGCAGTTCATGAGTGAAGAATGAATGTAATGGGTCATTAAGAAGTAAAGAGCTAAGAGTCTTAGAATAGAAGAGAGGCTTTACAGCCGTGTGCATAGAGACCTAGAGTAGAGCCCACAGCTGAGTGCGGGGACCCCTACAGCTGAGTGTGCAGGGTAGTCTTGCGTCTGTAAGAAAATCTGAAGTATCAATAAAGAGATTATTTTGGAAATATCTATGTTTTGTCCATTTACTTTTGTTATGAATGAATGAATTTATGTTATGATGAATAATGGGGTTATGATTTAATACTAGATTGATGCGTGATTTTGTATTTTTTACATTGTTATAAGAACGCAAGTAATAATATCTATTTACGCGAAGGATATCTTAGTGCATGTTATAATTATCAGAAACTTAAGATGGTGTGGGTAAATACAGAACTAAGGGTAATTACAGAGGCACTTCAGTAGTGGATCTGCCTGTTTAGGGTCCATGAAAGGCAGTCATAGACCTTCGTGATGGTCTAGAGGCTGGTAAGAGGAAGTGATATCGATAAGCCTTAGAGGCTTATCGATTTACGCAAAGGTAGATTAGGGGTACAAAATGACATCACGCTCATCTCTGGGTGTGAAAAATTGGTTCGTCCATCCCCCCATACTACTTCAAGTGAGACTTCAGTCTGCTCTTCACGGATTGATGTCGAAAGGGCCAGTAGTGTAGGGATTTGTTTGGAAAACTTAACTCTAATCCTGGGTCAAGACCCACTAAGACAACATATGGTTTTGTTGTTGGGAATGGGATCTACATAAAGAAATGTGTGATGTCGCATCATTGGAATCCAAATTAAAAAGAAATTGAGGAGTGCCTAGATAGAAATATTGACGAATTCGTGGCACAAGAAAACAAAAATCTGTGATTGATGAAAGAACAGTGGTTGGACAGATATATGTATAGAGAGATACACCAAAATTTCTTTTCTTCCTTCCTGGTCAAATTATATGAGTTGATCGCTAAATTGGCAGATGGACAGGGAAGGTGGAGACTTGATGGTCCAATAGTGTCGACCCCGGAGCTAGTGCGAAGATTGGAAGCCTCTAAAGATAAGGTCGCACACGTTTTCAATCATTGGCTTGATCGTGTCATCGGAGGATTTGTGACAGACTTCGTGGTCAATACCTCGGTCAGTGATAGTGAAGTAAAGAGACACTTCTTAAAGGGATCGTGAGGTAAGTATTTAAGATATTTGAATACTTGATTAAAATTCTCTTGTGTGAAAAGTGGGTTATGAAATTACCTTGATGTTTGGAGCTATGAAAAGTGGAAAGTTATTCAAGGATAGAAGAAGAACATGTCCTGAATATAGTCCACTGATTGAGCCTCCTCTGAGTGACGATGAAGGAGCAGCATAGGCTTCTCCACAGAGTGTTGTCCAGTTAATAAGACAAGGGTTCCTGCTAATACACCATCCACTTACACCACCTCCATATTCACCTCCACCACATACACCTTCGCCCACACCGTGACCACATCCACCACCGTTCAATATGGTGAATACAGTGAAGTTGCCTGTTATTAAGGGCTTGGGAAATGAGGACCTGGACCAGTTTTGGTTCGTTGCGAAGGCTGTGTGTCAAGCCCAAAACATTATAGATGATTAGATGAAGAAAGAAACGTTGGTTACTAGTATACATGGTCACATGCTAACATGGTATCAAGTACTACACCAATAACCTGACAGCTCCATTGGAAGACATTTAGAATGTGCTAAATAAGGAATTTAGTAGACCCAAGTTTGAAGCGCAATCAATCATAGGATTCAAGGAAATCATGATGAAGCCTGGTGAGACACCCTGGGAGCTAGATCAGAGATTGAAATGCAAGATCTGCGAAGCTAACATGAATCATATGGATGGGTAGCACCACGAATGGTTTGTGGCTTCGCTCTTGCCTCATTTAAGGGCTGCTTTATCATAGCAAAATATTGGGACCCAGGCAAAAGCCCTGGAGATTGCGATGAGATTGCATGAGACACCAATTCAAGATGCTTCTTTTGGAGTTTAGCAGATTCATGTGGAGTTGCAGAATCTTTGCCTAAAGTTCCAAAGTCTGAAGAAAGATAGAGTAGCTCGGCCTGAGGTGCATGAAGAAGTTTGGTGTTTGAAATGTAAGAGTCAAGGGCATGATAAAGATCATTGCCTTTTCTTTGCAAATTATGTTGCAGGAGGAGGTTCGATGCCTCTAAGGATGGAAGCTCAGGCAGGACCAAGTACAGGGCCCATGTTGTGGTGTGCTATCTGTCAAGTAGTTGGAAAACATGTAACAGACAACTGTCACTTACTGTAGAAATTTGTACAAACACCGCAACAACGCTTCTGCAACTTCTGCAAGTTAGTAGGCCATGATGAGTGAAATTGTCATAGTTATGGGTTAATGATGGAAAGAACACCTGCATATCAATGTAGATATAAACTTAGCCTCTGAATCAAGGCATTGGCAGAGCCCGAGGAGTATATCAGGGGTGCAAATGAGGTCGAGACGAAGGAGGGCCTATGAGAGGTTGGGGACAAGTTATTTGCTATAATGGTGGAAGACCAAGACACTCACGCGAGAATGTGAGAAACCAACACACCTTTCATGCCGATAATGTACTCAATTTGACCATGCGGCACAATACTGCCCTGTATTAATAGCTAAGATGTGGGAAAAGGGGACGCATCCTCAGCAGCCTACCCAAAACCTACAGATGATGAGAGTTGAACCCCGCGAAGAGGATCCTAATGTGAATATCGTGCTGCGAAGTGGTATGACAATTGGTGAAGATAAGGGAAAGCAACCTGAAGAAAGTGAATGCGTCTGGAAAGCTCAAAGAAGGAGATGGGCTTTGATCTAGAGCATGCCAAAGAAACCGTCATGGAAGAGAAGAAAAGTTTTGTTGAGGCTTCTACTGCAGGAAGTCAGGTTAAGCAGTATAAAGAAATGGACCCATCCATGCTTACTACCTTTTTGGAGACCTATATGAAGCTGTTACATGATAGCAAGGCCATGAAAGGATTGTAGAAGTTGATCAATAAATACGATGGTAAACAAAATGCTCTGTAGGGCCTGTGTGTGGTTAGGAAAATTGGTAAGCATAAGGTAAGAATAGGACATGAGATGAGGCTCACCTCACAAATAGGGGAGTATGAATGATGCAAGAGGATCTGTCAGTCCATTGTGTATCTAGAGAATTCAGGTCGTCTTCATCTTTGTCGACTTCACCATTGTTCTTCAATTCTTCCGGGGTTGGTTTCATCGTTAGATATCATGGTGGAGATGTCACAATGTGACAATTTGTTTGATATGGTTCATTAAAGAGGAACATAAGCTATAACCATGCTTCAAAAACTACGATAAAAAATTTAAAACTAAATCTAAAGACCTAAACTTATGTTTCAAACCTATCGCATTCAAACTATGTAATAAAACCCTAATCCTAAGTTCTAACCCTAGCCTAAACAAACTCTCGGCATATGTTTTAACATTGCAAAACATTACAATAAACAAATACACAGACCTCTGACTACATGGGCAGTGTGTTGGAAATAATACTGAGAGGGGGGGTGAATCAGTATTATCTAGCAATTTACAAAATCTTCCTTATTTGATCTTTTGAAATATTCTTGCATATCAGTACCATAAAACAATGAGCATGAATAAAGAAAATAGACAGTCACACCAAAGAACACAAGATGTAAGGTGGAAACCCAATGCGGGAGAAAAACCACCTGCTGCAATATGTCTCTATCTTCTTTCAAGAAATTCTTTTTACAATGATTTTGTACTGGTGCAGTCCTTTACCAGCACGCAGGCTGCAACCTGCAGAGAGCTACAACTCTCTCTCGTTTTCCAGTCTCTCCTGGAAGGGAGCTACAACCCCCTACTTCTTTTCATGAAGAATCAAATGATCAACAAGTATACAATAGATACAGTCTACTACAGATATCAGATCAGTAATTACAGAAACAACCCAGAACACCTTGTGGACAGAAATATACAGTCAACAGATCATCTTAAGACAGGGACGCATATTTTCTTTCTGAGGCCTACGACTGGACGCAGTGTACCTTATGCTGTTTTGCGTGCAGACGCACTGTTCCTCTTTGCTTTTCTGCGACCGACGCACCCAGCAACACTATCGCGCCGCGTCTTTCGCTTCCGAGACGCACCTGAGCCTTTACTGTACTGCGTCCCGGCGCACTTTTCCTTCACTGAATCTGCGTCCCTTCAGATATAGAAGATAAGAGGACTTCAGAACCAACCCAAACACTCAGATCCACAGATCTGATCATGCGCCATATAGATCGTAGTCCATTAGAAGATTCGCCCTTATAGATTTGGACTAGATCTCACCAAGAGATATTCAACCAAGATGATGCTAAATCCAAATGAACTCCTTTGCTTTATATAGGCAAGCTTCTCCCCAAAGCGTGGAACAATACCACGAGCCGACACCATAGAAACACAAAACCGTCGGCTAGATACCACACAAGAAACCCCCACGTGCTTTTCTCTGCCTTGAAATGTGTGCACTGGGCGGACGCACCTCCTGAACGGCTGGCCTGCGTCCCTGGACGCGGGTTCTGCATGGTCTACCTGCGGGGACGCACTTGCTGAACATATTTTCTGCGTCCTTCTTGATTTATCACCTGAATGAGTTTGCCATCAAGGACAACACCTGAATCAAAATGCCAACAAACTCCCCCTTTGGACTTGATGGCAACCACATAATCTTCAGCTTCATCATTCTCCCCCTTTGACATCAAGGGCAAAGGGTATGCTCCCCCTATGCTCATGCTTCTCCAGATCTGTAACCAGAAATCCATCATGAAGGAGACAGAGACATATTGCAGCTATTTCCAAGATCTCCTTCTCCATAATGCCAACAATGCATTATGTGCTCCCCCTGAGCCTATACCATCAATAGGAAGAGGATCAATAGTGAGATGATGCATCAACAACCCCCAGCTTTTGCCTGAGGTATTCAAAAGTGTCCCTGGGCAATGGTTTGGTGAAAATATCAGCAACTTGTTCCTTAGAAGGAACATACTCCAACTTGACCTTCTGTTCAAGTACTTGTTCCCGGAGAAAATGGTACTTGATTGGTATGTGCTTGGTTTTTGAATGCATAACCGGATTCTTTGAGATGCTGATTGCACTTGTGTTGTCACATAAGATAGGAATAGGAGGTGTACAAGTGATTTGATAATCCTGCAAAGTCTGCATCATCCAAAGAAGTTGGGTGCAACAAGATGCAGCAGCAACATATTCCGCTTCAGCTGTAGACAAGGCAATTGAACTCTGTTTCTTGCTGAACCAAGATACCAGTCTGGGACCCATAAAGAATGCACCACCACTTGTGCTTTTCCTGTCATCCACGCTTCCGGCCCAATCTGCATCTGTATAAGCATGAAGAGTGAGATCTGTATCTCTAGGATACCATAGGCCATAATTTTGAGTCCCTTGAAGATATTTGAAGATTCTCTTCACTGCTTGAAGATGAGTCTCCTTTGGATTTGCCTGAAACCTTCCAACTATTCCAACTGCATGCATGATGTCTGGTCGGGTACCTGTCAAATATAGTAAACTTCCAATCATAGATCTGTAGGTTGGTTGATGTACTGCTGCAGATTCATCATTTGCACTGAGACTACATCTTGTGACCATGGGTGTACATACTGGTTTTGCATCTTCCATGCCATATTTCTTCAAAATCTGCTTGAGATACTTGGTTTGAGATAAAAAGATTCCTCCTTTCTTTTTTTGGATTTGCAAACCAAGGAAGTATGTCAGTTCTCCTAGCAAGGACATCTCAAATTCTTTCTGCATGACCGAGGCAAAGCTTTGACTCATAGCTTCTTCATTACTGCCAAAAATAATGTCATCTACATACACAACAAGTATTAGTAATTTGTCATTTTCAACTTTTATATAAAGATTGCTATCTGCTGAACCTTTTGAAAAACCTTGTTGATGAAGATATTTGTCCAACCGGTAGTACCAAGCCCTTGGAGCTTGTTTGAGACCATAGAGAGCCTTTTTTAATCGGCATACAAGATTTGGATCGTTTCCAAGAATGAAACCATCTGGTTGTTCAATGTACACTTCTTCATCCAAGTCTCCATTCAGAAAGGCTGATTTCACATCCATTTGAAATACTTTGAAGTTCTGACAACTTGAGAGAGCAAGAAACATTCGGATGGCCTCAAGTCTTGCAACAGGAGCAAAAGTTTCTTCAAAGTCTATTCCTTCTTGCTGTGCATACCCTTTACAAACAAGTCTGGCTTTGTTTCTAATTACTTCTCCATTTTCATTCAATTTATTTTTGAAAACCCATTTTGTTCCGATAACATTCTTATCCTTTGGTCTAGGAACCAGCTCCCAAGTGTTGTTCTTTTCGATTTGCTCAAGTTCTTCATCCATTGCTTTCACCCAACATTCATCTTTGCATGCCTCTTTCACATTTTGTGGTTCAGTAGAGGAGAGTAATGCCAAATAACTTGAAGCTTCTGCAACTGTTCTTCTAGTTTGTATACCTGCTTCTTTTTGTCCCATGATCTGAGATTCTGGATGGTTCTTTTGAACATATCTGGATGGAGTCTTTTCTTCTATTCTTGTTCTTTCTTCTGCTTCTTCGTGAGGTCCTTCTTGAGATTGTTCTTGCGGTTCTTCTTCTTCATCATTCTGTCTTTGAGGGTAGCTTTCATCTTCTTCAATGTCTTCACGATGTATTTGCCTAGGAATGTATCCCTTCTCATCAACCACTACATCAATGCTGTCAACAATTCTGCCAAGTCTTTTATTGTAGCATTTGTATGCTTTGCTATGTGGAGAGTAGCCAAGAAGAATTCCTTCATCTGCTCTAAGATCAAGTTTGCCAAGCTGCTCCTCAGTATTCTTGATATAGCATTTGCTCCCAAAGATTTTGAAGTGCTTTACCGAAGGAGTTTTACCACTCCAGAGCTCATGAGGAGTTTGAGTGCTGTTCACTCGGACATTTGTCTTGTTGAGAATAATAACTGCCGCATGTGCAGCTTCACCCCAGAAGGTTGCAGGAGTTCCTGATTCATCAAGCATAGCACGAGCCATTTGCTGGATTGTTCTGTTCATTCTTTCCACTACTCCATTTTGCTGAGGAGTTCTAGCTGTAGAAAATTCTCTCCTTATCCCATGTTCATCACAGAAATCAAAAAATTCATTTGAAGTAAATTCTCCACCTCTGTCGGATCTGAGGCACTTAATTTTGTGACCTGATTCATTTTCAACCAAAGCTTTGAAGGATTTGAATTTTTCGAAAGCTTCATCTTTGTGCTTCATAAGTCCTAACCAAACAAACCTGGAGAAATCGTCAATAAATAATATCAAGTATTCCTCTCCTCTAGGTGTTCTTTTTCTGAATGGTCCACATACATCTGTATGTACTAGCTCAAGAGGCATGCTGGCTGATCCTTCTTTCTCTGGAAAGTTAGTTCTGGTCTGTTTTCCAAACTGACATGATCTGCATATGGTGTTGTCAGGAATTTTGATATCTGGAAGATCGCGAACTGCCTGATATTTGCAAGCTTTCCTTATTTGTGAGAAGCTTAGATGTCCCAACCTTCGATGCCATAACCAGTGCTCTTCCTCCTTGCTTAGATAGCATTGTTGTTGTCCTTCATCAAATATGTATAGATTATTTGGAGTTCTTTTTCCTTTGAGAACTGTTTTACCTGTATCAAGATCACGAACAAGACATCCATTTGATCTGAATATAACCTCGGTTCTTTGATCACACATCTGGCTTACACTTAGAAGATTATGCTTTAGTCCATCAACAAACAAAACATTTCCAGCCTTAACATCTTCTTTTAAAGGAGCAATACCTTTTCCTTTTATAGTTGCAGGAGTATCATTTCCAAAAGAGACTTTCTTTCCCTTTTCTAAATTAGAATAAGATTCAAGTTTTTCTTTATCACCTGTCATATGCTTTGAACATCCACTGTCAATGTACCATAGATTTTCTTGTCCTTCTGCATAGAATGCTATCCCACATCTTTCTGTTTGAGGTTCCTTTATTTTCCATGTTTTGGTGCCTGAGGCTTGTTCCTTTTTTTGTTCTTGTACCTTTCTTTCCAGAAACCTGCTTTTGCATTCAAAGTCTTCATGTCCAAAATTATTGCAAATAGAGCATTCAACTTCATTTTCAAGAGCTGAAAAGTTGTTATAGGTCCTTTTTGTAATCCCTGTCATACTTCTTTGTTTTTGAGCTTCCCTAGTCATGATTGTTTTATACGCAACACATTGAGCTGCTTTGTGACCAAAGTTATGGCAAGAAAAGCATTGTCCATTGAAGAAGTTTCTGCGATTATTGAATCTACCAGCCAACTGATTGTAATTTCTATTTTCATCTATTCTTGAACCAAATTGGGAAGATTTTACCTGTGGCTGGTTGTGGCTTTTGTTCACCCTTAAGCTGGATTGCCCCTGATAGTTTCTGTTTGACGTTTGTCCCTGCTTTACCTGATGATCTTCCTTGTGCTCTTGCTCATTTCTTCTTGCTGCATCAAGATAACTTTTTGAAGTGGATGCTTGAGAAGTTTCTCCATTATAGCCCAGACCCGTCTTATTTAGTGGAGACCGCTGCACACTGATAATCTCATTCAAAGTTTCAGATCCTTTGACAAACTTGAGATTAATGGTTTTTGTTTTTTCAATTTCTTTTCTAAGACCAACAATTTCACCTTCTAATTTTTCAAGATGTTTTTCCTTTTCATCAATTTGAAATTGTAGAGTATCAATAATCATGTTCTTTTCTTCTATACATCTCTTGAGTCTAGTAATTTCATCATAAAGGTTATCCACATCTACAACATCCTCATAATCATCATCTTCAAATGCCATTAACAATCTATATTTGTTACCTTGTTCATCTTCATCACTGTTTGATAAGCCATCACTATCTTCATGGGTGTAGTAGCTTTTCTTATTTGCACTCTGTTTCTTGTTCCATCTAACTGGTTCCTTTCCTTTATCCTTATAAGAGCATTTTGCAGCATAATGACCTACTCTTCCACAAGCAAAACATTTGAAAGGTAGCTTACCTCTGAACCTTCCAGAACCCCTTTGAAGATTTCTGACAAAATTTGATTCTTCTTCCTCTTCTTCTGGAACATGACTTGCTTCATAGTGATCTTCTTTGCCTGATGCTTTAAAAGCAGCTTCCCTTCTGTCTGATGGACCTCCCTTTCTCATTTCATAGGCAGTTAGAATTCCATGCAGCTGAGACATAGTGAGAACACGGAGATTTTCCTTTTCTTCTACTGCAGATACTTTAGATTCAAACTTGGGGGATAAAGATCTTAGAATCTTTTGAACTACTATAGTCTCTTTTATTTCTTCACCCAAATTTTTCATACAATTAACAATCTCATCTACCCGAAGAAAATAATTAGCCACACTTTCATCATTATACATCTTGAGAGTCTCATATTGAATACTGAGAGTTTGAAGTTTAGCTTCTTTTACCTGTTCATCTCCTTCATAGCTAGTGATCATTTTGTCCCATATCTCTTTTGCTGATTTGAAGTGCATGACCTTCATGAACTCTGTTTGAGATATACTTCCTAATAGAGTACTGACTGCTTTTGCATTTGTTTCATACTGCTTTTTCTCAGCTGGATCTATAGGAGTAGCTGAAGGAAAGGCATAGCCTGATTCTACAATGTTCCAAACTTCTGTACCAAGAGATTGAAGATATGCAGTAACTCTTACCTTCCAATAATTGAAGTTTGTCCCATCGAAGACGGGTGGCCTGATTGATGCTTCTCTCTCGTAGTTGCTCATGATGAATGATCTACCTTCAAGCGATCAAGCTTTTCTGAAGGACCGGCTCTGATACCAATTGTTGGAAATAATACTGAGAGGGGGGGTGAACCAGTATTATCTAGCAATTTACAAAATCTTCCTTATTTGATCTTTTGAAATATTCTTGCATATCAGTACCATAAAACAATGAGCATGAATAAAGAAAATAGACAGTCACACCAAAGAACACAAGATGTAAGGTGGAAACCCAATGCGGGAGAAAAACCACCTGCTGCAATATGTCTCTATCTTCTTTCAAGAAATTCTTTTTACAATGATTTTGTACTGGTGCAGTCCTTTACCAGCACGCAGGCTGCAACCTGCAGAGAGCTACAACTCTCTCTCGTTTTCCAGTCTCTCCTGGAAGGGAGCTACAACCCCCTACTTCTTTTCATGAAGAATCAAATGATCAACAAGTATACAACAGATACAGTCTACTACAGATATCAGATCAGTAATTACAGAAACAACCCAGAACACCTTATGGACAGAAATATACAGTCAACAGATCATCTTAAGACAGGGACGCATATTTTCTTTCTGAGGCCTGCGACTGGACGCAGTGTACCTTATGCTGTTCTGCGTGCAGACGCACTGTTCCTCTTTGCTTTTCTGCGACCGACGCACCCAGCAACACTATCGCGCCGCGTCTTTCGCTTCCGAGACGCACCTGAGCCTTTACTGTACTGCGTCCCGGCGCACTTTTCCTTCACTGAATCTGCGTCCCTTCAGATATAGAAGATAAGAGGACTTCAGAACCAACCCAAACACTCAGATCCACAGATCTGATCATGCGCCATATAGATCGTAGTCCATTAGAAGATTCGCCCTTATAGATTTGGACTAGATCTCACCAAGAGATATTCAACCAAGATGATGCTAAATCCAAATGAACTCCTTTGCTTTATATAGGCAAGCTTCTCCCCAAAGCGTGGAACAATACCACGAGCCGACACCATAGAAACACAAAACCGTCGGCTAGATACCACACAAGAAACCCCCACGTGCTTTTCTCTGCCTTGAAATGTGTGCACTGGGCGGACGCACCTCCTGAACGGCTGGCCTGCGTCCCTGGACGCGGGTTCTGCATGGTCTACCTGCGGGGACGCACTTGCTGAACATATTTTCTGCGTCCTTCTTGATTTATCACCTGAATGAGTTTGCCATCAAGGACAACACCTGAATCAAAATGCCAACACAGTGTAACCGTGTCGTCGGAAGGTTGGACATGTGAACAGGCATGTGTAAACATCCAAGGTCTTTGTAACCACAGTCCAAACCACAGAGGGTTAGTAGACCACATCATAATTTATAAGCACATGTGAGCAGTTAAGTGATAGTCACCAGAGAGTTCACTGTAGCATTCAATAGTCATCAGGAAACTGTTAACATGCAACAGGTTGGAGTTCACCGTCAGTGAAACCATTGCCGGAACCGCCAGTGGAGACCGCAGAGGTGGCATCAAGCGGTTAGGCCACCGACAGTCACATGCAATGGTTCCAACCTCCGTCTTATTAACCTGACCAAAAACTGTTTCAGGCTTATCCTATGGTATTTTTGGGTGTTTTTTGGAAGTTTTGTTAAAACAAACTAACTCGGGGACCATGCGACCTAGCCTAGGTGTCATTAAACAACTAGACCGAGGCTCAAACCCATCCAGAAGCAATCAAATTCACCTGGAACTTAGCAAAGGTGGTTTTGATGTACCTGCAGGCATTTAAAAGGCATTTTTTCTCCATTGATAAGAGGAAAGTGGTTTTGGTTTTTGTTTTCAGATTCTGGAGGTCATAGGCAGTTTTGTTTTTAGTGTAATAGGAGCATCTAGAGTCAGAATTTGGAATAGTGATAGGCATTGGAAAGATGGTTCAGAGAGATTCCATTTGATAGTGATCAGAAGTGCCTACATGCACATTCAATCTGATCAAGTCTCTGTGTAATCAAACTTCTTGGTTTCAATCCTAATAAAGTGGTTGCCCATCTTGAAAGCGGACCTGGAGACATAGTCCATTAGGGATGAACTCTGTAATCAACTTTGTTGTCTTGTATCGCTATGTTTTTACTATTTTCACTTCTGTTATGCATCTTTATTGTGTTTAATCAGCTGTCGTAAAGTCTTCTCCTTAAGCAATTTTCCTCGATTTACGCACTTTTAGCTAACATTCAATTCATTAATGGATAATCAATTCTACATAAGTTTTAATAAATGATCATTTCAAATCATATAATTTGGTATCATATCAGGTTGTGTTTGTAGAATTTTCCATTGAATGTTAACTAGGTCAAAGTCACAACGAGGAGAAGGAATCATTGAGTAGATTGATCCAGAGATTGGAAAGTGTTGGGTCCCTATAATACTAGTGATTACCCCATTACTATTGTAGTTATACCCCTTATTTATATTGTTGTGCCCCCATTGCCCCCATATTGTTATTAATGTGCCTATAGAATCCCTCTATTGTTATTTTTGTGGCTTTATATTATTATTGTTAGGTCGGCTAGATTATATTGTTACTCCATAGACTCCTATATATAGAAAGGAAGTTTTGTCATTTGAATCATCCAAGAATTGTTCATTTATGTAATGTAAAGGAGGTTTCCCCCTCGAAGAGGCTGAATTATAAGGCGTTGATCTATCTTTTCTATCTTTTCTTGAGCTGGTTTCATAACATTTGGTATCAAAGCTTTGGATTCTAGGGTTTCGCTACTCCAAACAGGTCATCGTGGCATTTTCGCTATAACTTTTTTTTCTGTGACGTTTCAGAAGTCACAAAAACAACCCACTTGAGAAGAAATCACACTGAACCGTGGGTCCAAATTTCAGAGCTTTTCGCGCGATATTTTCGGATATATGATCTGAGGAAGTGGGTCTTTTTGCAGACTCCTGAATTACACTCAAAACAGGTGACCTGGGGAAAATCGTCATAACTTTATTTCTGAGAATCGGATTGAAATTTAGTAAAAAGGTACAGAAAGAGGACGGACTGTAGTTTTATTTTATATATTTTTCAGAGTCAAAGGTTGAAATAGTGCCACGTGGAACTTCATACAAGTTCGCTCTACTGAACTAGTATATAATCAGGTCACTGCGGGATATTGCGCATAACTCTTTCTTGGAGAATCCAATTTGGATCAAACTAGTGGCATTGGAATGAGGACATAGAAGGATACTACAGATCACAATTTCAGAACTAGATGATTCGAAATTACAGAGATACATCAGATTCAATATCAGCCTTCTATAAAGTAAAAAAAGGTGTGTAGTTTTTATTTTTTATTTTTGCATAAGCTTGGTTTGAAGGAATTCAAAGTGCATAGTAAAGCATTATTATCGGTAATTGATGCCCCGAGGAAAGAAAATGCAAACACCTAGTAAGTAACCTGAAAGCTCTAGCATGACTCATGAAGAAGAGGAAGAAATGCTACATGATATATCAAAATTACAAGAACAAGTGCAACAAATGTCACGCTCACAGAAGCTAACAGATGCTAAGATAAATGGTGTGGAATCTAAGATAAAGGGCATGGAAGCTAAGATGGATGATCTAAAGACAGATTTAAGGACAGATTTGAAGACAGACATGGCAGATTTGAAGACAGATTTGACAAATTTTCTACAAGAAATACTTACTAATGGTGAAAAGGTTGTAAAGGAAACTCATGATGTGAACAAAAGAAATGTTAATCATGATTCCATAGACTCTAATGTTGGATCGAAGACCCACCATATTCCAAAAATCGATATGAGGAAGTTTGATGGCAAGGATCCCACCACATGGATATTACAGATGGAGCAATTCTTCGATCTCAATAATGTGCAAAACACACAAAAGGTACGTATGGCAACTTTATATTTGGAACCAAATCAGTTTGTATGGTATCAATGGCTTTGTTCTCGTAAACAAATTATCACTTGGGCAATTTTTACGGAAGAATTGATAGCACATTATGAGAATACAAAAAGCAACACTTTTTTTAGCCAATTGATAAGTCTCAAACAAAAGGGTTCAATAATGGAGCACATTGAGGAGTTCCAAAAATTGAACATAAGGGTAAAAGATATTCCAGAGGAGCATAGGATTGATGTGTTCATAGGGTCTTTAAAGGATAATATCCAACATGATGTTCGCCTTTGGGAACCTGATTCATTAGAGAAGGCATTCAGGTTAGCAAGAAAAATGGAAAGCAAAATTATGGCAACCAGGAAGCATACCACTCACAACTATAAAGATGGAAGTGTTGTTGCCCCTAGTCTTCCACAACCTATAAGGTTGACACCACAACAATTGGAAGAAAAAAGAGCAAAAGGGCTTTGTTACAGTTGTGATAGCAAATACACTAAAGGTCATAAGTGTGCTGAGAAGAAATTATTCTACATAGATTGTGAAGAGGAAGAAGAAAAGGAGCAAGAAAGGTCAAAAGAAGAGGATATACTCCAGGAACAAAGCCTAGATGAAGAACAAATAAATCCGACCATATCTTGTAATGCATTGGCAGGAATTACCACTCCTCAAACCATCAAGATAGAAGGACAAATCAAGAAGAAAAAGGTAATAGTGTTGATTGATTCAGGAAGCACCCACAATTTTATTCATTGTAGGGTAGCAAAAGAATTGAATTGCTTCCTATATCCAGCACCAGAGTGTCAAGTGATGATTGCAAATGGAGGAACAATAAATTTCTCTGGAAAGTGCCATAATATCAAGCTATCCATGGGAGAATATGTATTGACTAGCCCAATGCTTTCCATTCCAATGGGAGGTGTTGATGTTGTACTAGGAGTCCAATGGCTACAATCCTTGGGTACAATAGCTTTTAATTTTCAAGAACTTTTCATCAAATTTTCTGTGGAAGGAAAGGAAGTTGAATTAAGGGGTATTGCAGGGAAACCAGGAAAGATAATCAGCTCTAATGGTATGACAAAGCTTCTAAAAAAGGAGCAAAGAGGTGTAATTGCACAATTATGTTCGCTAGATGTTTCCACATTGGAATCATCTATTTCTCCAGATCTCCAAAAAGTCCTGGACAATCATTCCAAGGTATTTGAGACTCCCAAAGGTCTCCCACCTATGCGTGATCATGATCATGCTATTCATCTGATTCCAGGAAGTGTTCCTCCAAACATCAGGCCGTACAGATATCCCTATGTCCAAAAAAGTGAAATTGAACGTATGGTTGCAGAAATGCTAGAGGCTGGTATAATTCAACCGAGTCAAAGTTCTTTCTCTGCTCCAGTAGTATTGGTGCACAAGAAGGATGGATCATGGCGCATGTGTCCCGATTATAGGGAGCTCAACAAGCTCACTATTAAAGATAAGTTCCCCATTCCTGTCATTGATGAATTACTGGATGAATTGCATGGATCAATTTACTTCACCAAGTTGGATCTTCGTTCAGGATATCATCAAATCAGAATGAAGATTGAAGACATTCCGAAAATGGCATTTAGAACTCATGAGGGTCATTATGAATTTTTGGTCATGCCTTTTGGCCTTACCAATGCACCTTCAACATTTCAAGGTTTGATGAATTCAATTTTCAAACCATTCCTTAGAAAATTTGTGTTAGTATTTTTTGATGATATACTAATCTACAGCAAGTCTTGGAAGGATCATGTTGAACATGTTGACAGGGTGCTACAACTATTGGAGGAGAAACAATTATATGCAAAAAGATCCAAATGTTTCTTTGGAGTCCAGGAGGTGGAATATTTGGGTCATATTGTATCTCATGAAGGAGTTAAGGTAGACCCTAGCAAAATTAAAGCCATTAAGGAATGGAAAATCCCCACATCCATAAAGCATCTGCGAGGATTTCTTGGGTTGACAGGGTATTATCGCAAGTTTGTTAAGAATTATGGGAGAATAGCAGCACCTCTAACAACATTATTGAAGAAAGATGCATTTTCATGGACTCCGGAAGCAACAAAGGCCTTTGAACATCTTAAAGAGGCAATGTGCCAAGCACCGGTCTTAGCTACACCGGACTTCACAAAAACCTTTATTGTGGAATGTGATGCTTCAGGAAATGGAATTGGTGCTGTTCTAATGCAAGATGAAAGACCCATTGCTTTTGAAAGTCGTCCAATCAAGGGAAAGTTTTTAAGCAAAGCTATTTATGAGAAGGAAATGTTGGCAATACTCCATGCACTTAAGAAATGGCGACCCTACCTAATGGGAAGACACTTCAAGGTAAAAACGGATCATGATAGCCTTAAATACTTTTTAGAACAAAGATTATCCTCTGAAGAGCAACAAAAGTGGGTCACAAAGATGTTGGGTTATGACTTTGAAATCATCTACAAAAAAGGGAAGCAAAATGTGGTGGCAGATGCACTCTCAAGAAAGGATGAGGATGTGGAAGCATTGTTGTGCGCCATTTCTATTATCCAACCAGATTGGATAAATGAAGCAAGGGAGGAATGGAAGAATGACGAAGAAGTGTGGGCACTTATTCGAAAGCTACAACAAGATTCCAGTATGTCTGATACATTTAGCTGGAAAAATGATTCGTTATGGTACAAAGATCGCTTATACCTCTGTAAGAATTCCCAGCTAAAACAAAAGATTCTTATGGAATTGCACACTTCTCCCTTAGGAGGGCACTCAGGATTTTTAAAAACTTACCACAGGGTTAAGAAGGAATTTTTTTGGGATGGCCTTAAATCAGATATTCAAAAGTTTGTGGCGGAATGTTTGGTTTGCCAACAAAATAAAGTTGAAACAATTAAGACACCGGGTCTATTACAACCTTTATCCATTCCAAGCCAACGTTGGGAGGAGGTTTCAATGGATTTTATCACAGGTTTACCCAAGTCTGAGGGAAAGAGTGTCATCATGGTGGTAGTTGACAGACTTACCAAGTATGCACACTTTTGTGCATTATCACATCCATTTAAAGCCAGTACAGTTTCTACTGCATTTATGGAAACAATTCAAAAGCTACATGGAAACCCAAAGATTATTGTAAGTGACAGAGATCCCATTTTCACTGGAAATTTTTGGACAGAATTATTTTCTTGTCTTGGTACTCAGTTAGCTCATAGCTCATCTTATCATCCTCAATCTGATGGGCAAACTGAGATAGTAAACAAATGTTTGGAAGGATATCTTCGTTGCTTTGTATCTGATAAACAGACACAATGGGTCAAATGGTTGCCTCTGGCTGAATGGTGGTATAACACTTCCTTCCATACAGCAACAAAAATGACCCCATTTATGGCACTTTATGGGTATCAACCACCATCCATCACATCATATTTAAGAGAAAATTCTAAGGTTCAGGCAGTGGAACATCACATCGAACATCAACAACAAGTCCTCCAACTCTTAAAGGATAACCTCGTGTTGGCACAGAATAGAATGAAACAACAGGCAGATCAACATCGCAGTGAAAGAAGTTTTGATGTAGGTGATTGGGTATTCCTACGGCTACAACCATATAAGCAAATGTCCCTCAAGCAAGCTAAGAAGGATAATAAATTATCACCAAAGTATTATGGTCCGTACAAGGTGTTGCAAAAGATTGGTACTATGGCATACAAATTGGAGCTTCCTGCAGCTTCTCGATTGCACCCAGTTTTCCATGTTTCATGTTTAAAGAAGGTTATAGGCGACAAGCTCCCAGTTCAAACAATATTGCCAGAACTTGACGAGGAAGGAAAAATTATATTGGAACCGGAAGCAGTCATAGAAACAAGAACTCGACAGCTACGAAATCGATCAATTTCAGAGTATCTTATCAAGTGGAAGAACTTATCCGCTGAAGATTCCACATGGGAGGATGAGAATTTTATGCAGAAGTATCCAGAACTACTCAAGCGTTGAGGACAACACTTTTTTGAAGGAGAGGGGCATGTTGGGTCCCTATAATACTAGTGATTACCCCATTACTATTGTAGTTATACCCCTTATTTATATTGTTGTGCCCCCATTGCCCCCATATTGTTATTAATGTGCCCATAGAATCCCTCTATTGTTATTTTTGTGGCTTTATATTATTATTGTTAGGTCGGCTAGATTATATTGTTACTCCATATAATCCTATATATAGAAAGGAGGTTTTGTCATTTGAATCATCCAAGAATTGTTCATTTATGTAATGTAAAGGAGGTTGCCCCCTCGAAGAGACTGAATTCTAAGGCGTTGATCTATCTTTTCTATCTTTTCTTGAGCTGGTTTCGTAATAGAAAGTGACGAGTTGTTCATAAGTCGAGAATGTCAGGATCTGATGTAGGTGAAAACACTGAAACTAAGATGAGTGATGAACAATTTCAGCAAGCATTCTTGACTATGCAGCGGATGTTGGGAGAACTATATGAATACAAGAAGGCGAGAGATGCAGCTTCTTCTTCAAAGACATCAAAGAAGGAAAAAGGTAAAGGCAACACTGATAAACCACCTTCACCTCCATCATCTCCATCGTCATCATCATCATCTTCTTCTTCCAGTGCAAAATCTGAAATAGAAAAGAAACCTAAGAAAACATCTCTTTTAAAACTTGATGTGAAATTTTAGTTGCCTATTTATGATGGCGAAATGAATCCTGAAAAGCTAGATAACTGGATTAAGCAGTTAGAAGTGTATTGTCATATTCAGAACATTTCTAGCGATAAAACTAAAATTCAGTTAGCTACACTTAGAATAGGGGGAACAACTTTAATCTGGTGGGAAAGTAAAACTCAGATAGATGTAAAGCAAAAAGGAAAAGTCATCTCTTCATGGTCTAAGTTTTTAAAAGCTCTTAGGAAACAATTCTATCCTTTAGGATACATGCAGGAAGTTGTTATTGATTGGAAACATCTGAGGCAAGGTAAAGGGTAGAGTGTTTAGGAATTTATTCAGGAGTTCAGAAAGAAAGCATTGGTGCTTGGTATTTCATTGGATACACATGAAACTTTGTTAAAATACATCGACAGTTTACATTCATATTTGCAGAATACATTATTGATGTTTAATCCTGATGATTTTGATGAAGTGTGTGTCTAGGCCATACATATTGAATCAGGTGGCAGACCATTCAACTTTTCACTGTAGTCATCCAAAGAATTGGAAATCAAATATTTCAGTCATGGTAAGGGGAAGAACATTTCAAAGAGAAAGAAATTAGTGATAGCTCAGAAGGAAAGACCTACTTGTTCTCATTGCTAGAGAATCAGTCATGATGAATCAAAGTGTTGGAAACTTCATCTAGAACTTAAGCCCAAAAATTTCCTTAAGAAGAAGGACGAAAAGAAGGCAATTACAACAGTGCAACAAGATCTAGGTTCAGATTCAGGTGATGAAAAGAGGATAACTGCCATGGTTATGACAGGTAAAAATTCTGACACTGGTTCAAGTTCAAAAACAATTGCATCTTCATCAAACATAAATCCTTCAAATGAGGATAAAAGAGTTGAATTTTTTAACTTAAGGATAAATTCTAAGCATACAAAGATCGATACAACTTTTGATAGTGGATCACAGGCAAATTTAATCTCTAAATATTTAGTTAAAAGTTTGGGTTTGGAAACATGAAATCATCCAAGACCTTACCCATTAGGATGGCTAAATATATAAACTCAGATAAAAGTCACCAAATAGTGTCAATTAATATTTTCCATTACAACTAATTACATTGATGAAGTGGAATTAGATGTGGTTCCAGTAGACATATGTGGAGTTGTCTTAGGAAGTCCTTATATTTATGATCGTGATGTAGTATTTTACAGGAGAGAACATAAATATCACCTTAAGAAAGATGGGGTTGAATTTATTTTCAGGGAACATCAAAACAAAAATCACTTGAATTTAGTTAATGTTAATCAAATGAAGTGATTAATAAGTTCAAATAAAATATTGGTAATCATGTGTGCAAAGGAGCAACGTAACAATCAACATGATGCTTGTTCAAGTTATGAGACTCAACTTAAAGATAGTTTGTTTAAAGAGATAGAAACTATTCCAGTTCTATGTAAAATCAAACATCTTACTCATAAGCAGGGAATACAACATGAATTATAGCTTGTGCCTAAAGATCCTCTTCCTAATGTTATAATGAATCAATTCAATCCAAGTTTGGAACTTAACAGTTATAGGGATAC
Source organism: Pinus tabuliformis (assembly GCA_031772625.1). NCBI lineage: Eukaryota > Viridiplantae > Streptophyta > Pinopsida > Pinales > Pinaceae > Pinus > Pinus tabuliformis. Next base: position 648,549,588 of record CM062817.1, read on the forward strand.
GGGTCAGTACTGGGGAAAGTCAATGTTCAATTTCTCTTGTATTGTGTCACCAGTTCATGTTTCAAACAGTTTGGAAACCTCTTTTCAAGTGGAGAGGAAACCTATTTGTTTTCATATCAAAGCCTTTTCTAATGCAGTGTCAAAGTGTCTATGGGAAACTTATGCATCAAAGGAAAGTTCTAATCAATGGAAGCATCATTTAATGAATGAATAAAAAGTGATTCAAACAAATCAAAAACTAATTCAATACTTTCAAAGACAAACTAACTTGCAATGATTTTCACCTTACAGTCTGATGGGTTCAATGCAACAAATTCACTTCGTAATCAGGAAGTAGGAAAGTATGTTTAATCAAGTAGTTGGTTTGATGTCAAGAATATCTTTGATTATCTCTTTCATTCCGCAAAATAGATTGTTAATACATGTTGATGGTATTGAATAATATCCAGTAGAGACTATTTTCAAAGATGATTATGAATCACTAACTCATGGTTCTTCATGGAAAGAAACCAATTGCCATGTTCATAACAGGTTGTTTTCCCATCGTCGCAAGTTGTTCATACTGCAAATGGATGGAATAAGTCACCGAATCAAAATGTGCCATGGTCAGCATCATCAAGGTCATCACTTGCTGGTGGTTGATCGAATGTATTGGTACATCATCAGGTCAAGGTGGAAAGAGAGGGAGTTCTACCCTCATCGAGTATTTGTTTAGTCAAACTTTTGTGGTCCAAAAGATTTCAAGTGGAGAGGATTGATCCAGGAGGATCTGTCAATCCAGTGTATCCAGTGAATTTAGGTCGTCTTCAGCTTCGTCAACTTCGCCAATGTTCTTAAGTTCTTCTGAGGTTGGTTTCATCGTTAGATCTCAAGGTGGAAATGTCACAATGTGACAATTTGTTTGATATGGTTCATTAAAGAGGAACACAAGCTATTTTATTTAACCATGCTTCAAAACATATGATGGAAAAGCTAAAACTAAATCTAAAGACCTAAACCTATGTTCCAAACCTATCGCATTCAAACTATGTAATAAAACCCTAAGCCTAAGTTCTAACCCTAGCCTAAACAAAATCTCGGGATATGTTTTAATATTGCAAAACATTACAATAAACAAATACACAAACCTTTGACCACACGAGCAGCGTAACCGCTTTGGAGAAAGGCCAAACATGTGAACATGCATGTGTAACCAGTCGGGGTCTTTGTAACCATAGTCCAAACAGCAAAGGGTTAGCAGACTACAGTAGAATTTATAGGCACATGTGAATAGTTAAGTGATAGTCAGTGGAGAGTTCACCGCATCATTCAACAGTGATCGGGAAATTGTTATCATGTGACAGGTTGGAGTTCACCATCAGCGAAACTGTTGCTGGAACCACTGGGGGAGACCGCAGAGGTGGCATCTGGTGGTTAGGCCGCCAATAGTCACATGCAATGGTTTCAACCTCCACTCAGTTAACCTGTCCGCAAACAGTTTTAGGCTTATCTTATGGTATTTTTTGGTGTTTTGTTGAAGTTTTGTTAAAAAAAAACTAATTCGGGAACCATGCAACCTAGCCTAGGTGTCATTAAATAGCTAGACTGGGGCTCAAACCCATCTAGAAGCAACCAAATTCACCTTGAACTTAGCCAAGGTGGTTTTGATGTACTTGCAGGCCTTTAAAAGGAAAATTTTCTCCATTGATTAGAGAAGAGTGGTTTTGATTTTTGTTTTCATATTCTGGAGGTCATAGGCAATTTTGTTTTCAGTGTAACAGGAGCATCTAGAGGCCAAATTGGGAACTGTGATAGGTGTTGGAAAGATGGCTCAGAGAGCTTCCCTTGACAGTGATCAGAAGTGTCTACATGCACATTTAGTATGATAAAATCTCTATGTAATCGAACTCCTTGGTTTCAATCCTAATAAAGTGGCCACCCATCTTGAAAGCAGACCCGAAGACGTAGTCCATCAGGGACAAACTCCGTAATCAAATTTTTTGTCTGGTATCGCTATGTTTTCACTATTTTCACTTCTATTATACATATTTCTTGTGTTTAATAAGATATCGTAAAGTCTTCTTCTCAAACAAATTTCCTCGATTTACACACTTTCAGCTAACATTCAATTCATTAATGACTAATAAATTCTACATCATTTTTCATAAATAATTATTTCAGATCAATGAAATGGATCAAGTTATTCTATATCTTGGGTCAGATGCAAATGTTTTTCCTAAACAAACATGGGAGAGAATGGGGAGACTTGCACTGTAGTGGTCTCCAATTCAATTAAGGATGGTGCATCAACAAAAGATTATCCCCATGGGAAGATTGCAAGGAGTGACAATAGATATTCAAGGCACGAGCGTATTGGCTGATTTCGAAGTGATAGAGAGTGTCGATGACAGCGATCCCTACCCCACACTCCTTGGGAGTGGTTGGGCTATTGATATGAATGGGGTGATCAATTTGAAGGAGCGAACAATGTCCTTTGAGAGGAAATTTCTTCGCATAGTAGTATCTTTGGATCCTGCAAAAGGACTGTGTTATACTGAACTGGCCTATGATTATGAATGATTGGACCATATTTATAAGATAACGACATGAGATCAAGATTGGGTGAATCCAATAGCTGATGGATGTATTTCATGGGACAGCAAAAGCTCATGCACATCAGATTCAGATGAGGAGTTGGAACACTAGTAGAATCGATTACACGAAGTGTCTATGCTGTGTTGTAATATGATGACTAAGTTGTTGCACTGTGTATCATCGGAGGTAAGAAGTTTTCCTTATTATGATGGTTTAACTGAAATTGTTAAATTTTTGGATGCATTTGAAAGGGAAGTGCCAGAGAATCATCGCTTCCAAGCCTTGGACTTGGCGTTGCGTGCTATGCCTGCAAGATGGTGGGGTACGCATAAAGACAATTTTGATGGATGGCGCGAATATAAAAGAATGATGAGGGTGCGGTTTGGTCACCCAAAGGTGTGATTGATAGAGAATACGATGGGAGAAGTGATCCATGTGATCACTTAGAAAAATGGACTAATTCTTGTGGAATAACACCGCAACCGGAGTGGGTGCATCTGTTATGTCACACTTTGGATATAATACCAATGAATTAGTACCTGGAACAGATTTGCACCACAGCATAGACGAATGGGATATTTTGAGGAAAGGGTTCCTAATGGAATTCAGCTTTGAGGATGGATTTGAGTGCATCGATGAAGTGTTGCATGAGGTCAAAGCAGTGATCTTCAGAATACCACAGGACCCCTTGGATTTGATTCAACCAGATTGGACCACCTAGCTCTGCCATGCACTGGAGTGCTACAATGTGCCTACTGAAGAAGAAGAGGAGGATCTAAGGAACATTAATATCCCAGAGACAGAAGCTCACCGCGAAGTTTAGGGGCTATAGATAGAGAATCTAGATATCATCGCGCCACTGAAAACTAAATAAGTGAACATTGGAATAGAGGAGGATCCAAAGTTTACTAAGATAGGGGACTACGGGATGATGTTATAGTGGATAAGGTCACTAAGTTGCTCGACAAATACCAGGATATGTTCCCTACAAAGTTTTCAGACTTGAAGGGGATAATAGGTGATTTAAGAGTGATAAGGATAACGTTGAAACCAGACGCGAAGCCTATGAAATAGAGGCCATATCACCTTAATCCTAAGTACAAGGAAAAGGTCCTCTTGGAGTTGGACAAGATGTTGGTAGTGGGTATTATTGAACCAGTAGAGGAGCCTGATTGGGTAAGTCCCATGGTAGTTCAGGAAAAGAAGCAGAAGGATGAGATAAGGATCTGCGTAGATCTCAAGAAACTGAATGATGCTTATGTTCATGATCCCTTTCCAACTCCATTCAAGGATGAGGTATTGGATGATGTTGGAAAATTGGAAGCATATTCATTTACTAATGGGTTCTCTAGATACCATTAGATAAAGATTGCGCCAGAAGACAAGAGTAAGACTGCCTTCGCAATTGAGTGGAGATGCTTTCAGTGTACGGTAATGAATTTTGGACTTAAGAATGTGCTAGCGATCTTTTCATGCGTAGTCATTCCGGCATTCAAAGAGTTCATTCAAAAGTTTTTGGAGGTATTATTTGATGATTGGACAATGTTTAGCCTTGTAAAGCGCCATGTAGCTAGTCTATGCTTGATGCTGGATACGTGTTGGAGGTATCAGATCGTACTAAACTTGAAGAAGTGTCTATTTTGCCTCCCTTTTGGAATCTTGCTAGGTCATGTAGTGTGCAGATAGGGATTAATGGTGGACCCAGCTAAGATTGTGGTTATAATCAATTTGGAGGCACCAAGAAGTGTTAAACAATTACGCACGACACTGGGTCATACCGGTTATTACCGAAAGTTCATTAAGAGTTATGCTCAAATTACCACACCAATAGAAAAATTGTTGAAGATGGACGCTACATTATGTTGGAATGAGGAATGTCAGCAGAGCCTGGATGTGTTGAAAGAAAAGATGGTCAAAGTGTCGATCCTAATCTTCCTAGATTTGAAGAAGGAATTTCATGTGCATGTGGATTCATCATGTATCATGTTGGGAGCAGTACTTACACAGGCCGATGAAGGAGAACTGGATCACCCGATAGAATTTGCAAGCAAGAAGTTGTCTAAGGCTGAAAAGAACTATTCGATGATGGAGCGCGAAGGGTTGGCTATGGTGTATGCACTCCAAAAGTTTAGGCATTACTTTCTAGGCGGATACTTTAATATGTACACAAACCATTCTGCATTAAAGTACCTGGTCAACAAGCTTGTGTTGGGGGGGGGGGAATATGTAGATGGCTTCTGTTATTTTAAGAGTATGATTTTGAAGTAGTTGTGAATCTAGGAAGATTGAATGCAGAACCGAATCATCTGTCACGCATTGAAACAGGAGAGGAGCCTACTAGTTTGGAGGAAGGACTGCTTGATGCATAGCTCTTTACAGTGTGCATGGTAGACAATCATTTTGTAGACATCATCCACTTCTTAGCTGAGGGAACGACTCCATAAGGATAAACAAGTCAACAAAAGAAGCAATTGGTGGTGTGAGTGACAGATTTTACTATTATTGCAGGTCACTTGTATAAAATGGGATCGGACGAAATACTACGATGTTATGTGCCTGATTTTGAATGAAGAAGTATCCAAGCTGAAGCTCATGGAGGAGTTGCGGGAGGCCACTTTACAGGAAAAGCGACAACGCAGAATATTTCACGTGCTAGGTTGTCGTGGCCAACCTTGCATAAGGATTCTAAAGCATATTGTAGGGTGTACAATGCATGCCATAGGATGGGCAGGCCATCATGGAGGGATGAGTGGCCTCTGAATCTGCAAGTGTCATTGCAACCATTTGAAAAGTGGGAAATTGATTTTGTAGGATCAATTCAACCTCCAAGAAAGAAGATGGGTGCACGGTGTATCATCATCACGACTGAATATTTGACCAGATGGGCAGAGGCGTAGCCCGTGAAGGATTGTATAGGGGCAACAACAATGAAGTTCCTATTTCAATATGTGTTGAGCAAGTTTGGTTGCCTGAAGATTTTGATGAGTGATCTTGGTACGCACTTCCTCAATGAAACGATCAACATGCTGATGGAAGAGTTCCAAGTTTATCATCAAAAGAGCACATCATATCATCCTCATGCCAATGGAATGGTGGAAGAATTTAATAAGATATTTGAGAACGTGATGACAAAGGTTTGCAATGCGTAGAGGAATGATTGGGATGTGCACATACCAGTGGTTCTATGGGATTATAAAACTACTTGTAAGAAGCTGATTGGACAGACACCTTTCAGACTGGTCTATGGCATAGAACCTATGATTTCGATGGAATAAATTGTTCCTAGTCAACGCATAGCAGTGTTCACAGCGATGGCAAACCACGAAGCCTTAGAAGAGCATCTCACGTAGCTGACAGAGCCGGAGGAAGATAGATTCTTAGCTAGATTCCATCAACAAGTTCAAAAGAAGCGTGAAAAGGCATGGCACAATTGGCACATCAAACTGTGCACCTTCAAGGTAAAATATTTAGTTTTATTATATGACAGCAAGTTTGATAAGTTTCTAGGAAATTTTCAGATGCATTGGCTGGGGTTGTATGTTATCAAGGAGATTACCGATGGTGGAGCAGTTCAACTTGTGAAATTGAATGGAGATCCATTTCCGGGAAAGGTAAATCGAAATTGATTGAAGCCATACACTGGGGATTCGGCCCGATGACTATATGAAAGTAGCAAAGACTTAGAGCTCCAGGAAGCTACAAGGAGGCACATGACTATAAAATACACTTCCCGGGTTGTAGAGCTACGTGATGACGGGTCTGCGCAGAATGAAAGGATGTCACAATACCAACAGAAGTACGAAAGGAGTTGCACTATAGGGGTGGAGACCACACATCATAGTCAAAAAGTGACTGTTACTATCATTGTTCATGATTTGACTGCCAGAAGATGGTTAATAGGAGTGGGTATCCAACATTTAAGGCATTTAAGGCTGAAATCAAGTGTGAAATCTTTGGAAATCTGCCTCCAATCTCGCATTTATGGATGGATTTTGGGGAGAATGGTCGAATTTGAAATTAAAATTTCCTATAAATTATAGATGGTCATCCAACTGGAAACACTTTGCATTCTAAGAATTTCTAATTTCTGTTGTCTATTATGTGAGATCTTTGAGAACTTGCTTGCAAGCCCTGTTTCTGAGCCCGATTAGAACCTCATTAATAGCTTCATGTCTACACCATCTGAGACCACTAGTACTGGGGGCGCTGTCACCTTAAGGGAGTTGCCCCTGAGGTCATGAGAATGGAGGTTCCCACAGTAGTGCCTAAGGTTCCAAGGTTGCCTAGGCCGAAGCCTATGCCACTAAGAGAGGCTCCCAAGTCGAAGAAGGATAAAAAAAAGAAGACACTGCCGATGCGTGAATCACCAACGAAGAATGGAGCCACACAGATTGTTTGGCCTCCAAAATGTCTTGAAAATGACATCCACTTTCACCTTTATCGCCACCATTTCACTCACATGTCACAACTCCATAACCATATAATGTTTCATTAGCCACCATTTTCATAAATATATGGGTTAGGATCCTTATTTACCAATGTTATTTATTTTATTTGTTTAAAGTGAATTTATGATTAAAAGCTAGGAAATTAACATGGTTTCATGTATCTATATATGTGGCTCGAGTTTCATGACATGTGTAGGTTATTTGGAAGCTTCCAAAGCACCCTTATGTGGCCTCCAATACTCAAATTCGAATTCCCTTCAAAGGAGATTTGGATGAAGGTCAAAGAAGGATATGTGTCCTATTTGGATTGTAACTCTATGAAGTGTCTCATCATTTCTTATTGGATTAGAACTCTATGAGACACCTAGGGGATATGTGTCTCATTATGAGTTATTTGGTTGTAACTATATGAGATTTTAGTTGATCCTCATTAAATAGGGTAGCTTCTTATATTTTTGTATGAATAGGAGAGCCTTTTCCTTTGAAGGCATGTGCAAAGTTGGAGAAATGCACATGTTCTTAATAGAGAATTTGGAGCTTATACTTGGAGATTTGAAGATTTAGTTTTGCTTGCATATGGAGCTTCTTCACTTGCCATCCTCATACACCATTGGAATGGCCATCTAATGATTGTGAGATTTAATTACTTTTATAGATTAAAGTTCATTCGCTTTCTTAGTATTAGTTTTAGAATGACTGTGTAATCTTTGCTTTTCTAAAAACATTTCAATAGGGAAGATTTATGTATTTTCTAATTGGATTAAGTTTGGGGCAAGGGCTCACAGTTATTTAGTTTCCTTTCATGTTCTTTTATTTACTTTCTTAGATCAAGCTATCAATTCATTTTATAATTGAATAAAGGATCAGGCCAAGAAGGTGACTTCAAATTGGGTGATTGAATTTTCAACCTATGCAATCATTGAGATTTAATTTTTCATGCTTTTATATTTTCTTTTAAGATCCTCATTTAATTGCATTAACTGATATTCCTAAAGATCATTTTAAGAAATTGATTTAATCATATTTCAAGATTGAATGGTTGAATATTTAATACATGCAATTACTGAGTTATTTTCTGCACACTTTACTTTCTTTTTTAGGACATTGGAAGTTAAAGTATAAATAGTTGCTTACACATCATCTCAAGAAAGTAACATTTCATAATTCAATATTATAGTAATTAAGTATACGTTAGCTATTTTTGATTTCACACGTTAGTTGAATTTCATTTTCATTATTTGATGTCATATATTAGATTAATAGATTTTCGTTATTTTGTAGTTAGATTGATCTAAACTGAAAGACAATTTCTAGCACATATAGTGCACACATGCTTCACAAGTTTACGAAACCCCCGGGTTGACAAATTAAATGACAGGCAATCACTTTGCCCCAACATTTTGGTGTCGTTGTCAGGAAAGTGTGCATAGGAACTAGCTTTCAGTTTAGAGTGTATTTTATTTTTTGTTTGTTTTTACTAACCATTTATGGACAAAGGATCTAGAATGCATCCCAAAGACTACATTGAGGAATGGTATCAAGAAGCAGTTACACCACAATATTCATCAATTCTTCAAGAGATCCTTGCAGCAAATATAAATATTAAAATGATTTTTCATGTCCTCATACACAATCAGATACATTTCGCAAAATTGGATGTGAACATTTTAGAAAGTTTAATCCGTAAATGGCTCCATTGGAAACATGCATATACTTAAAAATTAAAAAAAAAAATCTTTCGAGTTGGATAAAGTAGGAAATAAAATCAAGCTTGATTGCATTTTTTTTAGAGTTCTTGATTGCATTTTTTTAAGTTTTTAGACTTTAAAATATTCTAGAATTTTATTTATTTTCTTCTTTTCTTCATTAACCTCACAAAAATATTTTCAATAAAAAAATAAATCATGTTTTGATTCTAAAAAGAAAAAAAAAAATCAAGTTAGATTTTCAATTAAAAAAATAACAAAAAAATATTTCTTCATGTTTTTGAATAAGGGAAATGTAGAATTTTAAATAAAAATGATCAATTGATAACTGGCTCTAATGCGACCTGCAAAGAAAAAAAATTGTTAGCTTGGAATCCAAAATTCAAAAATCCATCATAATTAAAAAAAATCATGCTCGAAGAGGCTGCGGTTTGTGCAACATAGCTCAAAAAAAGTTCTAAATTTGAATATTCTTTGCATGTTCTCTGAACTCTATCATACAAGCTAGCTGGTCTGGTCATCCACACCAAAGAGGAGTCGAATTAGATTGGTAGAGTGGTTCTGTTCTAATCCAACTGCTTTGGTAGGTTCAACCGACCAGATTGACTGGTTATGGTTTGTAGTGATCTTCAAAATGTTGTGCCATGTTTATGTTTTTTCTATTTGAATTAATTTTTACAAATTAGCTATGAAATGTAGCCTATTCTGCAACTATCTGTGTGTTATATAGCTACTTCCATGGTTTAGTAGGTTACAGGTGTCAAACGAAGAAATTGGCCACATGGGCATCTCTGGAATCATCTCGATATGGATTCTATCCTAGTCACCCAACCTAGATTGATAAAAAAACCAGCTCAAGACCACAGTAAAAGCCCTATTTTTAGAAATAAGAATCAAAGCTACCATAATTTTTTTGAAGAATAACAGTCGAACCAGACGCCGGGGAGATGTTGATCAAGCTCTTCACAGTGGATCTACTAGACAGTAGTTTCGACTTCGTCCCTAAAGATCCTGAGGTAAGTAACTTGGCTGCTTCAATTTTCCCAAACAAGATTCCATTCATATATATGCATCTAAGTATTAATACTTAGTAACTTGAAATGATGTCATCTAGCCGGAAGTTGACAGAACGCTAAATGTTCTGAAGGCTTGCACAGAGGCGTCTATATCCACGCTTATGGAAGAAGCAGAATCAGTGCATTGATGAAATCCATTAGATGTGTATCCCATTAGATGTGTATCTCCTTACTAGATAGATACATAACTAGCCTCGAGAGCCACCACACAACAAATCAAACCCAGAAAGCCCGAGTGCAATACTTGCAAAGGAAATGTGTAACAACTGAAAAATGTCAATTTTTAAACACAATTTCTGGCCAAATGAAAACAAATTTAGGAAAACCGAGACATGGGTTTTTTTGGGAATAGGGTGAATTAGATAACCTAGAAATGGTTTCCTCAATTTCGCAATCGTTTGAGAGAAAAATAGTTTTAATTAATGCACAGTTGCAGCCATATTCCGATTTCTCTGAGAAATATCCGCCCAGATCCAATTTCCCTAGCTAAATTCCATCTTGAGATAGTTGGAGAAAACGATTTGAGTTTGGGTGCCCCAATCGCTTGTGCCAAGTCATCCACTGTGCATTGGCATTGTTAATTTCCTCCATTGAAGGAGCCACCATGAAATAGAATGAGAAGGGATTTCAAGAGATCGAATAACGGTTCAGTGATATTCACTATTTGATACCTCATGTAGTTAAAGAATGAAGGAATTAATTGATAAGAAGGTTGATTCTATTTCATTATAGCCTCAATACACATTTGAACATAAGAAAGAACAGGGATTCTCTAAAGCAACAATAACGCCTTCCTATTCTAATCATTCAAGTATCTTGGTTTCATTACCTTGACGTTGTATTTTGAAGGGGACGGTATGTGAGAGGAACCAGATATCTCGTATCAAGTACTATGGAAGCTTTGATGTATCCCTTGGAAGGTTCTTGCAGGATAAATTATCTAACCAAATTTCCAGCCAGCAGATGCACATAGCCTTTGCCTTTGCTAGCAGTTTTGTAACCCTTGCTTATGTTGATTGGGTTTGATTAGGTTAATAGCTTTCTGCTAAACATGTTTTTATACAAGAATGATCATATTTCTTTGAGTCTTGTAGGTACAAAATATGAAGGCATTACAAATGAAAAATCTTATGCCATGGCACAACCAAAGAAGATCGACAAGATTTTAGCTACAGAAATTGTGCACATTCTGTAGCTGAACAATTATTCTGCAGCTAATCGACAATTCTGTAGCTATGCATTTAACTCAATGATTTATTTGTCAAACAATGTATTCTAACTAGAAATTCATGATCAACATGCCATTTCATCTGCTTACATCATCTTTTACTATAGCATCATGTTCCCATGCCACATTTTACATGACAATTTTCACTGTTTCATAAAAATTTCAAAATAGTTTAACTTTCTCATAGAACATTGGAATTCGATGATTCAAGCATCATTGGAAAGATATCGACAAGATCTACAAAATGAAGAAGCTATTATTAGATTTTGAAATAGTAAAGAATGAAGAAATTGTTGAAAAGAAACAACAGGTAACTTGAGGCAATACTTTCGACACAGGTATAAACTCTTTTGGTTTTCTTTCATGAACTTGTTTAATAGTACCAATTATTTTTTCTTTCTTTTTTTTAAATGTAAATGTCATTAACAGAGAAATTGATCACCTCTCTATTTCGATAATTTTACAATCCATTGGAAAATAAGTACTAGTTTTTTGCAAGTCCCAGGAGGAAGAATAGATGACCATAAGTAAATAGTGTCTCTCAAAGACCACATTTATTTCACAGGAAAATGATCAGAGCAAAAAAAGATATGAAACATCAATGCATGAGCACATGCTAATCATATCAGATCCAGCAGTTGCAAGCCTTTCATATGCCAGTGTTTCTATTGCATCCATACTCCTTTAGTCAATAAAACCTTCATCTCATTTCCTTTGCAGTCAGATTTCATTTCACTTAGTTAGTCAATAAAAATTCTCATCTCATTTTCCTTCACTGCTCATTCTTTTCATAGAAACTATATTTTCCTGCCTTGCTTTCGCTAACTCATAACCCATTTTCATAAAGACATTCAACTCACTTACATGTTGATTTGTCCCTTTACTTTCCATTCACTTGTCATTTTCTTTTCCGTTAAATAAACCTTGATCCATTGCAAAATTTTCCATTCATAGTCCTTCGAAATCATTGTTTCATGCTCATGTTAGATGATGGAGGATTCGTTAAGGCCTTCCTTCTAATAAGCCTTGTCCTATCGACATCACCACATTATCTAGGTCCAAGGATAGAGTCCTCATTAGTACCTTGAGGCTTGTATGCCTTAATGACAGGCTCTCTCGCCAACAATCATGGGAATACATCAATGTCCCTTGATCGTTGGATCTTGCAAGTGGCTCGACATCGGCTCATTTATTCGCCCTTCACAAGATGTACTTAGGTACCTTGGCACTCGTTGACATTAATGGTGAGTTTGCCTCGCATTGGTTAATGACATTCATCAATGGTTAGTAATCCAATGACCTCTCTTCATGCTCGACACTGACACATTTATTCGCATGACTAGAGTTGTACCATCAGTTTTATTGTGATTTAAGACTATTTCGTTTCAACATTTTACAGCAGAGACAATAGATTTAGCAGCAAAAATAAAGAATCAAATTCACAACCTCATCCACCATTTATGCAACCAAGAAGCAGATGAACTCTACATTTCATTCCATGATCCAGAAGCAACCACACTCTTCAATTTCCATAACTCATGCACATTCAAGGTAAGTGAAGGTATGTTGTTTTCTAATTTTTAGTCATGCAATTCCTTAAAATACTAAAATTGTAACTTTGGGAAATTCCTCACTTCCTCTTTCACATTGTCATATCTTTAGTTGAGGAGAAGGGACATCATTTCATATTCATATGTCATACACCATCACACATTTTCATTTCATCCTAACATACTTGTCCTAATAAATTATGATTGCATTATGGCTCAAAAATTTATATGATTTGCAAATAATGCCTAAATTAAGAGCACACTATATGGCTGATTTTAAAGATGCATTCTTAAATGTGTTCAATGAATCTTGCTGCAACAAAAAGAAACAACGTATTGAAACACAAGAACAAATACCAATTAGAATTTGGTTGAAACACAAGAACCAACCAAACATGTTGCAATTCAATGTATGACGAGGAATACTTTGTAAAAATAAATAAAATTGTCAAATGCAAAGTTTAAGGACATATGATATAAGCCAAGTTCATTCAAAAGCAAATACGTTACGAGAAAATCAAAGAAATTAATGCAATATTTGCATGAGGACATGCAATTACTCTAGTTGGGGGGTATTTTTGGCCTCCAAAATGTCTTTAAAATGACATCCACTTTCACCTTTATCGCCACCATTTCACTCACATGTCGCAACTCCATAACCATATAACCTTTCATTAGCCATCATTTTCATAAATATATGGGTTAGGATCCCTATTTACCAAAGTTATTTATTTTATGTATTTAAATTGAATTTATGATTAAAAACTATGAAATTAACATGGTTTCATGTATCTATATATGTGACTTCAGTTTCATGACATGTGTAGGTTATTTGGAAGCTTCCAAAGCACCCTTATGTGGCCTCCAATGCTCAAATTCGGATTCCCTTCAAAGGAGATTTGGATAAAGGTCAATGAAGGATATGTATCCTATTTGGATTGTAACTCTATGAGGTGTCTCATCATTTCTTATTTGGATTAGAACTCTTGAGACACCTAGGGGATATGTGTCTTATTATGAGCTATTTGGTTGTAACTATATGAGATTTTAGTGGATCCTCATTAAATATGGTAGCTTCTTATGTTCTTGTATAAATAGGAGAGCCTTTTCCTCTGAAGGCATGTGTAAAGTTGGTGAAATTCTCATGTTTTTAATACAGAATTTGGAGCTCATACTTGACGATTTGAAGATTTAGTTTGTTCTAGGTTTATTTACATTATTTTATATTTTCATATTAGATCTATAACAAGTGGTATCAGAGCTATAACAAGTGGTATGAGAGCACTTTCTTGGGCAAAAGTGGAGATTTTTTTTTATTTTTTGCAGGAACTTTATGGGGCGGTGAGTTTGCAAATAAAATATGTACATTTTGGGGGAAACTCTACAAAATATAATTGCATATCTAGATTATTTATGAAAAAATACCCGATTTCAAAAAAAAAATCGGCCGAATTGGAGTCTGGATGAAGGAGATATCGTTGATCTAAAAATTAGTGGTGTTGCAGATATTTTTTAGGGAAGAGAGTTTGCGGCACAGATCTAGATGTCTTGGTGTAAGATCTCCGAAATCTGATTGTAGATATGGAATATTTGTGAAAAGATACCCAATTTAAAAAAAACATCAGTCAAATCGGAGTTCGGATGAGGGAGATATTGATGATTTAAAATCAGCTCTTTTTTCATAATTTTGGTGACAACGGGAGAGTTGCAGCCTAGATATGAAATTCCAATGCCTGGATAGGGATTTCTATCACATGGGAAGATGCAGAATGGTTGTTCAATTTCCAAAAGTAGGTCATAATAGCGATTCTGAGCAATATTGACTAAACTGTGACAATTTCAAATTTTCACCAAGTGATTTTTTTTCAAAACCCTCTTCATGGAGACACTATATTTTACAGGAAAAGATGATAGCCCTACTATTGAAAAATTCATACAAAGACACAAGTTCAAATTTGGGAATTTGTGGAGGGGTATGGTACCGCTTACTTGTAGAGATGAAGCTGCCAAATGGTGGTTCTCACTTGACAACAAGCAGTGGTCCAAATTGTCAGATGAAGAATTTGAAAGAGTCCTTTTAGACAAATGGTCTCATGCTAGAAAACAGAAGAATGAGACATGTAAGGGGTTATTTTCTATTGATATATCATTATTGTAGGTTTATGGATTCAATCAGAAGGAGAAGATCATTGTGTCTATAAATCCTAGTTGTAAGCATAATTTTATCAATGTTAATTTGGTAAAAAAATTGCGAGTTCCAGCCAAACACATTGAAAACACACAAGTTGATGATGAGGATGTTCAAGTTTATAAGGATTTGAAGCTTTCTATGGACAAGTATGTGTTTCATGGTGATTTTTATACTTCAGATATGGATAACATGGATGTTGTCTTGGGATATCCTTGGATGGAATCAGTGGGTACTATCAATATTAATGTGCAGAAGAAATTCCTGAAGCTCTGGTATAAAAAGAAGAAAATTACATTACAAGATATTACCATCAATAAACAGGTAGAGTCCATGGAGGTTGACACAGAATATGTTCCAGGGACTGACATATCAGATGATGAGTAGTTGATGGTCGACAATCAAACACAAATAGAGGGCGAAGCCGAAAAGGTTACAGGTGCTGACACATCTGATGAGGGTTCAATGGTTGAAGTAATATTAGAAGATAAGACACCACAGCAGGCACCACAACATGCACCAGATAATAGTTAGGCTCCAGTAAGGGGTGAATTAAAGAAAAAGACACCGTGGGTTAAAACTTCAACATATCATCACCCACATCACCCCGCAAGACAACAACCAACAAGATGGCAACCAATTAGCCACAAGGAAAACAACCTCCACATGACAGATAGAGCGGAGCGAAGATCCACCTACCACACATCAACACAGAAGAGCTGCCACAGTCAACTTCCATCTCAAGCGAGTGAGGCACCAACGAGATCGAGGGTTCACCTTCCTCTTGGATGGAAAGATGCATGTGCATGGTACTAGTGGACTACTCTTTTGAGTAGATCTTATTATTTGTGTTCTTCCCATGTTTCGGGGATGAAACATGCTAAGGGGGGTGGAATTTTATATACCTAGGGGGATAATATGGGGTACAAAGGGAGGTACCCAAGGTAATAATGTAATAATGGGATGGGCCATAGTAATAAATAAGGTGGTTAACCCATATCATGTAAGGGACCACAAGTAGTTAGTAATAATGTAATGGGCCCATGGTATTAGTTCGATGGTATGAGAGAACCATGGTAATGAGCCATGGTATTGTATGTATGAAGCCTATATAGAGGCTAGAGACTCCACATGGAGAGGATGTCAAGGAATATTGTATGAACAGGCATATGACTTGTGGAGTGTTCTCCTTCCTTAAGGAGTGAATGTATGGTGTTGCCTTACCTTAAGGGTTTGATCAATAAAAAGAATCATTTTTATCTATTTCGATCTTATTATTCTTGGATTTATTTCTATTATCATATATTTTTGGGTTAGATCTATAACATAGTTTTGCTTTCATATGGAGCTTCTTCACTTACCATCCTCATACACCATTGGAATGGCCATCTAATGATTGTGAGATTTAATTGCATTTATAGATTAAAGTTAATTTGCTTTCTTAGTATTAGTTTTAGAATCACTGTGTAAACTTTGCTTTTCTAAAAACATTTCGATAGGGAAGATTTATGTATTTTCTAATTGGATTAAGTTTGAGGCAAGGGCTCATAGCTATTTAGTTTCCTTTCATGTTCTATTATTTATTTTCTTAGATCAAGCTATCAATTCATTGTATAATTGAATAAAGGATCAGGCCAAGAAGGTGACTGCAAGTTGGGTGATTGAATGTTCAACCTATGCAATCATTGAGCTTTACTTTTTCATGCTTTTATATTTGCTTTTAAGATCCTCGTTTAATTGCATTAACTGATATTCCTAAAGATCATTTTAAGAAATTGATTTAATCATATTTCAAGATTGAATGGTTGAATATTTAATACATGTAATTACTGAGTTATTTTCAGCACACTTTACTTGCTTTTCTAGGACATTAGAAGTTAAAGTATAAATAGTTGCTTACACATCATCTCAAGAAGGTAACACTTCATAATTGAATGATGGAGTAACTAAGTATGCGTTAGCTATTTTTGATTTCACAAGTTAGTTGAATTTCACTTTCATTATTTGATTTCATATATTAGATGAATTGGTTTTCGTTATTTTGTAGTTAGATTGATCTAAACTGAAAGACAATTTCTAGCACATACAGTGCATGCATACTTCACAAGTTTACAAAACCCCCGGGTTGACAAATTAAATGACAGGAAATCACTTTGCCCCAACACAGACTCAGAGAAAAGAAAAACTAATCGCATAGGAGAAAGTCAAAGTGGTAGACCTGGAGGCCGATGAGGGCGCAAAGGATATTGACATTGAGGCGGCGGACCCTATTTCAAAATTGTTGGAGTATATCACTCCATTCCAGGGCAAGGTGAAGGTCTTGAAGGACTCAGATGAGGGACAGTTCCTCCTGAACACACCCCTACTCCTAGAAAAAATAATGTTTGAAGGTCCGCGCTTGGCACACATCCCACATTTGAAGCTTGAAGATTGGGATTTGGGAGACATCGAGCGATTCCCCCACCTAGCTACCGATACCTCCATGAGGTGAGTGTTCTACAGGGATTATGGTGTCACCGCACTAGAACCAGGGGAATGGATTTGCAGGGTAAACAAGACAGGGTTGTTGAACCGGCTATGGGTGCCTCACTACCACCACACCCCTATAAACTTGACAGCCATTAAGCAGTTGTTGTGCCTTGTGCATGACAGGTGCTTGTGATTGAGTGAGCTAATATCAATCACTGATGTGGTGATCCATCGGATCACACTATTACCTCACTTTGGAAGGAATACAGAAAAGGAATTTGGTGGAAAGACGAGTGAGCAAGACCTCACTGAGAAGATGAAGGACAAGTTCAAACTTCTCAAGAAAGCGTGCGGTATTCCATTTCCAGTATTACTGACCCTGCAGTGAAGGTGGCCACCCAAATTTTGGCTGGAAAAGTACTGTGAAAGTGTCGTGCAGATGAGGGGCCGACACGAGTAGTTTCATTAGTAGCTCAGTGCGCGGAAGGCGTACAGTTCAACTGGGCGTGCTACCTATGCAACGAGTTCCTCGCGAACTATAGAGAGGCATAAGACCAAAGCAAGACTTTCCATTATTCATGGTTATTATTATCAATTGTGTTGGAAACGTGGGAGTTACAAGAGGATAGCCAGTTTCCTCCAGTCAAAATAGATTTACCAAAAGAAACAAAGTTTGCTTCACTCTGGGCCACAAAGGATGTTGTGCGAGTTCGCGAAATCGAAATTTTTTGGGTGCTAATGGAGGCAAGGATATGCACAGCCATCAACTGAAAATTGTGGTTGTCACCAACCATATTTTAGCAGTTATCTGGCTACATGGAGTTCAAAGTGGACTTCCATCATGTTTACATCCGAGCACTGAAGGATCTAGATTAGAAGTGGTATGATCTTCCCTACTTGGCTATGAATGATGCCATTGAAGAAGTCCTCAAGCGATGGCCAACAGATTGGCACACACCATTGGATTTGGCCACTAGGACTAGAAAGTCTATGGAGAAGCAGAAAAAGGAAGTGGCCAAACTGAAGGTTTAGTAGTTGGTGCAAAAGAGAAAGAAGGATACTGAGGAGAAGGCTGGTGCAGAAGCGTAGTGCACTACAAAGGAGCAAGCAGAGCAGGAAGAGTGTAGCTTTGACATAAGTCAGAAATATCCTTCACCCCAAATGTAGGAAGACAAACAGTTAGAACAAGGTGGTGGAGATATAGAGAGCACTCCTTTTCCCTTAAAGTGACATAGGGAATAGGAAAAGGAGGGACAACGAAAGAAGACCAAAGCCTCCAAATTGTTGCTTGATCCAATCACCTTGACGGAGGGTGACTTGAACAATATTGGAGACAAGGTAAGGGACATGACAGTGAAACTGTTGCAACATTTTGAGCAACAAAAGAAGCGAGAACTGGTTGCTATACATACAAGTCTGCATGAGTTGCAGAATCAAACAACTAGACTATAGAAAAGTACAGGGTAGAGCGGCGTGGCATCAACTAGTTTGGAATTGAGGACCACCCAAGCAGCAGAGTTGGTCTGACTTTTGGATCTCTGGGCTATTGCACTGCCTTATGGAGCTCTGAGCATGGAGGCGGACACTGAAAAGGCTATTGTTAGCACTTTAAAGAATATTGGCCTGAACTTGGCCACACTCCCTAGTGAAATCCTTCACACGCTACAAGTAGGTGTGATTGCGGAGCCTAGGGCCCAAGAGCAGTGCACACTAAGCATGATCAGCAAGTAGAAAGTCAACAATGAACATATGTTCATTGAGAAGACAACAATGCTATAAGCATGGAAGAAGGTTCAGGAGAAGAATGATGGAACCATAACCGTGGTAGCTGAAGCATGCAGAACTATTCCAGAACTGCACATACCCAAATAAGCGCCATTGGAGGCCAAGATTAGGAAGTTGGTTATAGGTGTGCACGATGAAAAGACAAAGATGGCAAAGGTTTAGTTTGAACTGAACCTTAAAATCACAGAGCTTGAGTTGAATTCATAGCCTTCAACTCCACTAGAGATTAGAGAACAACGCGAGGTAGCTGTAAAGGATGCAGTCATAACAGTAGATGCCACGGTGGCGGATTGCACCGCACTCTTTGAGTAGGATATGGATGTCATTTATGACTCTGCAAGAGGATCCTTACCTATAGAGTTTGAACATAGAAGCCCGTGAATTGTAGCAGAAATATGATGAAGCAAGCGTGACGGTGCACATTGTCACTATATCACAACGCTTGGCTAAGTTGCATGAGGAAAAGAAGTTGCTCGAACAGGTGAAGGTGGTGCAAAGGAAAGAGGTGGTCCTCAAGGCGAGATTGGGACCTTGGATGGATGAGGCCTATGTTATCTCTTCCGCCATTAAGGAGAAGCTGACAAGCCTACAAAGGACACAACAAAAGGTAAAGGAAGATAGTGCAGGACCAACAACCGAGTAGTTGGTGGAGCAGATCAAGCAGGAAGCCATGTAGAGCACGACTGAGGTAGCAGTGGCACAGGTCAAGATGGGATGTCTCCACAATAAGATATCCGTGCTAAAAGAGTGACTCGGGGGTGAGTCATGATGTTTGTGTTGGGGGCCTATTGGGACAAGGTCCCCTGCAGTCCCTTTTGGGGCAAAAACCCAATTTTTGGGGAAGAAAGCCCAAGTTTTTGTTATGTAAAGTGTAAAGTCTCCACAAGTTGTGGTCGTGAAACACGTAGATAGTAAGTGTCATAAAGGGATTTTCCCTTCTTTTATGTAAGTTGTGTTGGTTTGTATAGACCTACCCATGGTCCACAGACCACGGGATTGTATAAAAAAGAGATTCTTAGAGAGTCTAAGGTAGTTCATGAGCGAAGAATGAATGTAATGGGTCATTAAGAAGTAAAGAGCGAAGAGTCTTAGAATAGAAGAGAGGTTCTGCAGCTATGTGCATAGAGGCCTAGAGTAGAGTCTACAGCTGAGTGCGTAGGGTAGTCTTGAGTGTGTAAGAAAATATGAAGTATCAATACAAAGATTATTTGGGAAATATCTGTGTTTTTTCCATTAACTTCTGTTATGAATGAATGCATTTATGTTATGATGAATAATGGGGTTATGATTTAATACTATATTGATGCACAATTTTGCATGTTTTACATTGTTATAAGAACACAAGTAATAATATCTATTTATGCGAAGGATATCTTAGTGCATGTTAGAATTATCAGACACTTAAGCCGATCTAGGTAAATACAGAACTAAGGGTGATTACAGAGGTGCGTAGGTAGTGGATCTGCCTATTTAGGGTCCGTGAAAGGTAGTCGTGGACCTTCACGAAGTACTAGAGGCTGGTAAGAGGAAGTGACATCGGTAAGCTTTAGAGGCTCATCGATCTGCGAGAAGGCAGATCAGGGGTACAAAATGACACCATGCTCATCTCTAGGTGTGAAAACTTGGTTCTAGCATCCCCCATACTACTTTAGGTAAGGCTTCAGTCCACACTCCGCGTATTGATGCCAAAAGGGCTAGTAGTGTAGGGATTTGTTTGACAAACTTAACTCTGAACTTAGGTCAGGACCAACTAAGCCAACAGTATGCTTGGTTAAATGTATTATTCTTGTAAGCTTGGTTCAAGTATTGTTCATTTATGCTTGATTATATGTGTTTATGCATGAGTGTGGTTGATTACGCATTGCTTCTGCATCTTAAGGGTTGCACGTGGTCAAGTGTACGGTGATGTAATAGTTGTTGTCATGCATGAGGTCATGGTATGCGTTGTTGATAAGGTCATGCATTGATGAGGACCTTAGCTAGAATGGTGATTATATGGTTATATCCTTATGTGTTATGTTTATATATGTTGTCATGATTATGTTATACATGTATCATGTTAACTTGTTGATTTTTCATATAAGGTATCCTCCCCGAGCTATATTAAGGTACACTAGTTTATTGTGATTTGGTTTAGCTAACATGATATACCTTGCAGGAAGAAATATCAAATAGATAGCAAGATGGTAGATTATAAAGACTCTCCCTTTGAATCAAATAAGAAATATGGTGTTGGGAAGTCTTATGATTTGGAAGATACATTGAGGAGCTTAAAGGAAGAAATAAGGAGTTTTAAGGCAGATAATGACATAATCATGCATGCATAAGAGAAACATACAGAGGTAAATGCAATGATACTTCATAGTTTGTCATATTTACAGTGATAGGGACCAAATCGGATCATCTATGAGTAGGATGACAAAAGTAATGGATCATATGGTAGTAGGTCGCATGGTGGACACAGGTCAGATAGAGATGACATTGTTAGATATGGCAGATTGTTGGACACTCCAGATAGGAGAGGGGATAGACACATGTATTATTCTAGTTTCGACTTAGATAGGCACTATGATCGTCATCGTTATCATCCTTACAAGAGGAGTGATAGGGGATACTTTCTGTATGAGTTTAAGAAAGAAAAGACACCTAATTTTGATGGAGATATGAAGAAACCATAGGATGCATAGGCATGGTTTTTGGCATGACGAAGCTCTTTAGGTTGCATGGCTATTCAGAGAACATGAAAGCAAGAGTGGCTACATTCAGTCTCAAAGGTAAAGTAGACATTTAGTGGGAAAATGTGAAGAATGTCAAATGTATCCATGAGGAAGACCTGACTTGGAGTGACTTTGAGTAGCTATTCAAGAAGAAGTATTTGTTGGAGAGATAACTTGATGACAATGAAAAATCATTCTATGAGCTAAAGATGGGATCGATGACAGAACCGAGGTATGTGCCTGATCTCATGGACGAGAAGGCCAAGATTCAAAGGTTCATTAGTGTATTACCGGTTGCATTCAAATACAATATTAAGTTCAAAGAGCCTAAATAATTAGAGTATACTATTTGAAAGCTAATGAATTTCTATGAGAAATCAAAGTCCAAATCTGAGACTAAGCCATACTGGAAAGGTAATGCAAGGAGCAAAGGAAAATGAGACAAGAAGCGAGCAAGACCTTAGGGTACAGGCAATAAATAAAACGTAGTGCCATCTAAGAAGTTCAATGCATCAGATAGAGGACAAGGACATTGATCTGAGGAGCAGAATAAGGAGCCCGTGTGGTGTTGGACTTGTGGAGGGGGTCATCGCATGAGAGATTGCCCACAATATTAGTGTGGTAGGCCTAAGATATATAGTACACAAGACACATAGACTGTTGGGGATGTTGGTCTGAGTATTGCTCATATTTATGCAACATTGGATAAAAATAGTCAAACCATCAGACATCTATCATTGATATGGATGGTAAGATTTGTCATCAAGTTATTTGTATTTTGATTGACCTTGGATCTAATTATAGCTATGTTAGTCCTAACTTTATGGATAATTGTGGTTTGAGTAAGGAATTGCATGTGGAATTTTGGTTAGTGTAGTTGGTTATAGGTACAAAGAAGCAAGTTCATCGTCGAGTAAGAGCTTGTGCATTTGATTTGAATGGTATTCCTACCATAGCACATTTGAATGTATTACTGTTAGGATCATACGCTATGTTGTTGAGCATGGATTGGTTGTACCTCCATAGAACCAACATGGATTTTTATGACAAATCCATTGAGTGTGTGGATGATGATGGGGAACCAAGAGTCTTATAGGGAAAGAATAAACCCACATTAGTTAGGATGGTAGCAGCTATACAGGCCAAGCGTAGTCACAGGAGAGGGTGTGTGTTATTTGTAGTGCACATTTCTAGTGACAAATGTAAGGAAGTTGAGGATGTGGATGTTTTTGGAAAGTACCCAGTTCTATAGAAGTTTCAGGATGTATATCTTGAGGACATTACAGAGTTTCCACCTTGCAAGGAAGTAGAATTTTCTATTGAGTTGGTGCCAGGGGAAGCTCTGGTATCAAAAGAACCTTACAGGATGAGTACACTTGAGCTAGTAGAGTTGAAGCTACAATTGAAGGAAATGTTGAACAAGGGATACATTAGGCAAAGTGTATCACCTTGTGACATACCAATTTTTTTGTGGAGAAGAAATATGGTTCTTTCAAATTATGCATTGACTATAGGAAGTTGAACAAAGTGACCATAAAGAACAGGTATATGTTATCAAGGATTGATGACTTGTTCAATCAGTAGAAGGGAGTATCAGTGTTCTCAAAGATTAAGTACGCATCAAAGAGGAGGACATTTACAAGAAAACTTTCCTGACCAAGTATGGGTATTATGAGTTTGTTGTAGTTCCATTTGGTTTGAATAATGCTATAGATACATTTATGTTCTGGATGAATAGTTTGTTGCGTCTATATTTGGATAAGTTTGTTATTGTGTTCATTGATGGCATATCAGTATATTCTAAAAATGAGGAAGAGCATGATGAGAATTTAGAGGTAGTGTTGAGGTTGTTGAGAGAGCATCATTTGTATGCTAAGCTCAACAAGTGTAGTTTCTTTTAGAGTGAGGTACACTATTTGGGATATGTTGTCTTCAAGGAGGGCATTGGAGGAGATCCAGAAAATATAAGGGCCATCATGGAGTGGGTAGCTCCCAGGAATGTAGATGTTGTGAGGTCCTTCATGGGATTGGTAGGTTATTATAGGAGGTTCATCAGGAACTTCTCACTCATCTCTCGGCCTATTACATCATTGCAGAGAAAGGGTAAGAAGTTTTAATGGAAAAAGGAGTGTGAAGCTAGTTTTGAGAAAATTAAGAAGTTGTTGACACATGCACCAGTGTTAACGATTGTAGATCCAGACAAAGAGTTTGTAGTATGCATAGATGCTTGAAAGAAGGGACTTGGTGGAGTCCTTATGTAGGATGGAAAAGTGGTATGCTATGAGTCACCAACACTGAATGAGCACGAGTAGAACCACCCCAAACATGACCTTGAGTTGGTAGCGATCATACACACATTGAAGATGTGGAGACACTATCTTCTGGGAAGGAGGTTTATATTAATTAGTGATCATAGTGGTTTGTGGTATCTATTGACCAACTGAATCTGAATGGTAGGAAGGCTTGGTGGTTGGCCACAATCAGTGAGTTTGATTTTGAGATCAGGTATATCAAAGGTAAAGAGAACAGAGTGGTATATTCTCTTGGAAGGTGGATATAGGTAAATCACTTAGTAGCTATGAGCTCCTATGGGATAGACTTACATGACAGGATTTTTCATGCAACTCAGCACGATTTCAGCTATATGGAGACTATGCATAGGATGCAACAAAGTTCAGATAGTAGTATAGTTAGAGGTATAGGTGGTAGTGCAACTACAGGTGCAAGTGCATGTGGTGGTGTAGGTATAGGTACATGTATAGGTAGTAGTATAGGTACAGGTACAAGTAGTGGTACAGGTACAAGTGCAAGTGCATAGGATGTGGACTATTGCCTTACCGCAGATGGATTGGTTAGATTCGTAGACGATATATATGTACCAGATACCCGTGAGCTCAATAAGGTGATCTTGAGAGAGTTTCATACAAAACCATATTTGGGTCACCCAGGCTAGCAGAATACATTGACCGCACTGAAGAAAATTTACTATTGGCCGAATCTGAAGAGGGATGTCGTAGAGTTTGTGGCTAGGTGTTTTCATTGTTAGCATGTGAAGTTAGAGTGTAAGCATCCAAGTGGACTGCTACAACCAATTTTGATTCCAGAATGGAAATGGGAGGTTATTTACATGGACTTCATCACAGGTTTTCCAAGGACAGTGAGACAAAATGATTCGATCATGGCTGTCATGGACAGTTTGACAAAGGTTGTGCACTTCATTCCAGTGAAGTCTACATTATCAGCTAGTGATGTGGCACAAGTATTCATCAGAGACATGGTGGATTACATGGTGTTCCAATGAATATTGTGTCAGACAAGGAGAAAATTTTACTTATAAGTTTTGGAAGGAGTTGTTTGCAAGTTAGGGCAGAGATTTTGACTTTAATACAACTTATCATCCATAGACAAATGACCAAACAGAGAGGGTCAATAGGATATTGGAGGACATGTTGAGGATGTATGTGATCAATTAGAAATGAAAGTGGGAAGAGTATCTTCCACTGGTAAAGTTCGCTTACAACAATGGGTATTAGGAATATTTGAAGATGAGTCCATTTGAGGCATTGTATGGGAAAAGCTACAATACTCCCATTAGTTGGAGTGATCTAGTTAACAGGGTGTTGATTGGACTAAACATGATGGTAGACATGGAACAAGAAATTTAGGTAATCAAGAAAAATCCAAAGGTAACATAGGATAGGTAGAATAGCTGTGTAGATTGGAATAGGTTTTTCAAGGAGTTCGAGGTTAGGGAGTAGGTGTACTTGTGCATCAAACCAAAGAAGAGCTCCTTATCGATTGGATCATGTGCCAAGTTGGCACCATGGTTTTGTGGACCCTCCAATATCGTTGTAAGGATTGGGCCATTAGCCTATCGGTTTTCACTACCTTAGACAGTGAAATTCCATGATGTTTTCCATGTGTCATTGCTTAAGAAGTATGTTAAATTAGTTGATCATGTGATTGACTAGTCTGTATTGCAGGTGGAACCAGATGGAGAATTCTAGCGAGAGCCTCTGTGTATATTGCAAAAATAGGTGTTCATGCTTTGGAACCAAGCAGTCGAGCAAGTTAGTGTGCAATGGAAGCACTTTAAGCCTGATGAAGCTACATGGGAGATGGTGGATCAGATGCGGGGTATGTATCCTTCCATGTTTTCCAGTTGAGGCAAAGTAATTTTGGTATGGTGTTTTGGTATATGTATTGTTATATGTTTTGGTACAAGTTTTGGTGATGTTTTGTATATGTACATATGTATATGGATGTAAATACTACCATGAGGTATGTTATAAATATCCAATAAGCAGTATGGGTATCATGTCATTATGATATTCTATTTTCATGTTGGTTTGCTTCTCAGGAGGTTGATCATTGTAAATAATGGAACGAGCTAAGTTATAAAGCTCCATCAATAGTATGTTTTGCTACAATATTATTATGGTTATATGTGTTTTTGAACACTAAGGACGGTGTTCCCCCAAGGGGGAGGGTTCTATAACAACCTTGGTGAAAACTTCATGTAATAAAAGTTAATAAAAGAAAAGTAATCAGCACAGTTGATGGGACACATATTCCAAGCTGAATGTTGGGCAAGATAACCTAGTGTGGGTGTTCATTTGGTTATTAATAGATAAGGAAATTGGAAAAGGCAATGGCTAAGGATTTGGAAAGGAAAATGGCATTTTCGGCACATTTATTTATGAAATAATGGAAATCAAGGAAAAAGGGAGGTGAAAGGTCATAGGTTGCATGTGAGGAGGAAAATAATGGAAAATTAAGAAAATAGAGGCCACATTCATAAAAAGGTTTATGAGGATCAGTTGGTAATCTTTTGCCAGTTCGGTTTTGGAGCTCTCTCATTATTCGCTCTCTCACATACTCTTGGATACTTATAGTTTTCTTGGAGCACTCTTGGAGGGTGTGTCATACTTGGATTTTTGGAGAAAGAAAGAAATAGATGAGCAGGAAAGCAAAAGAGGACATCAGGATCAACAACTATAACATATTTTATTGTAGGTACCAAGTTGCATGTATGTTTTCCTCACTAGTTTTTACATGAATGGCATATGCATGTGGTTTATTGGTCATGACCTGTCACTAACATGGAGGGTTTCCTATATTGATTTTCCTAGACTTTCCATTTCCTAGATAGCCATGGAGATTATGGATCTATTTCCTTGTTTTTTGTTGGTTGGTTCTCATGTTTCCTTAGCTTGGGTTGAGTTACTAGTTCCTAGAGCCTTGCTTGGAAAAATTCTCTAGAGCCCTGTAACAACTTCGGTTGAGTTACTAGTCTTGTAGCCTTGGTTGGAAACCCACTCTGGAGCCCTTGGTGGGTTGAGTTACTAGTCCTATAGCCTTGGCTAGATAAACGCTCAGGAGTCTGACGAAAACTATGGGTTGAGTTACGAGTCTTGGAGCCTTGGTTGGAACGAATGCTTTAGAGACCTAGAAGGCTTGGATAGAGACCAATCATATGATGGTTTTGTGATGTCCAACCATGAGGTGGAATCACTGTTTGATGGGTTGAGGTGGATGGCCTCTAGAAGCTCTGGATGGTTTTTGATTGATGTGTTATATGAGATCCCACATTCATGCTTGGAATATGGGATGGGGGTGAATGGTTGAAGAGAGTTTTGGCTTAGCCATTCTATGGTCGGGTGTAAAGTGGAAGTCCCATCCTGGGTTTGGATTTTACATCATCAATATGAGGTTATTTAGTGTAGTATTTATATGAGTATTATATTGGTTTATATGTGGATCATATGGCTGTGATTTCATTGATATTTTTGTTGTTATTATGCTGGTTATGTACAAGTTTTATGAAAGTAGCTATATATGGCTCTCATCATGTTTTCACTAGTAAATGAATGAACATTGTATATATGACCTAATGGATGAAATGGTAGGTAATGTGTTGAGGCATCAATGTCCAATAGTGATTCTTAGCTAATTATGAGACCCCTATGCTTAGATTTGTTATTTACACCTGTAGATTACATATTCGTGATATGTTTCACAAAATGCCTGTCATGGATAGTAGGGGTCCAGTCAAGGTATTATTCAAGTAATTGCATTTGTACTACCATTTCCTTGTTATCTTAATATTTTGAAGGTGTGATTCAATTCTAGACAGTGACCTAGGCTCTGGGTGTGAAAAAGTTGCTCAAATCCCAGGAACACTTGCACAACACCGAGAAAAATAGTCCTTGGATGTTGGAATGCCTATAGCATGGGAGTAGCTAGAGCCTTCTAAATGTTGGGAGACCTATAGCATGGGAGCATCCAGGGGTCAAGAGGTCCAAAATGTCAGTTGGACCCACACGCTGGTTGGCAGAAAGGTTGGGTTGGTTCTTGAGGGTCCTAATTTCGATGTTGAATGTTTGTATGGTGTGATTCCATTGGTTCCACTTACTTAACATAACTTAGGAGGTTGAATCATATCATAGTGGCCTTTCATCAAATGTTTACTTGGGCTCATCAATTGCTTGGGTATATGTTGGAGGAGGGTGTTACCACGATGTTACAATAACTATGTTCTTCTGCAAGGGTATATAGTGCTTCAATCATTGGAAAACGACAACAACTTCCAAAGCCAACTTTTCAACATGGGAATAGTGAATTTTAGGACCTAAGAGGCCTTTTCTAAGATACTAGATGGGTTGTTCATTACACATATCGTCCTCTTGGAAAAGAACCATACTAAGAGCATATTTTGAGGCAAAAAGATATAACAAGAAATATTAGTTGAAATCACGAGGGCTAAATAAGGGTGAAAACAACAAATTATGCTTGAGAGCATCAAAAGAATGTTGGGCTTGGTCATCCCAAATAAAGGGCACTCATTTTTTCAATATATGGATGAAGCCTTGGGTAATGTGAGCATAATTGGAAATGAACATTCGTAAGAAATTGGCTTTCCCTTGTAGTTTTTGAAGTTGGAAAATCATGCACGGAGGAGGCGAGTTAATGATAGCCTAAAACTTTGAGGGATCAACATGAATCCATTCTTTATAGACATGAAGCCTTGTAGTCCCTTGGATCATACAAAAACTAAACATTTGTGTGGATTAAGGTGGATTTTGTAGTAACAACATCGAAGAAAAACTTCTTGAAGGGTGTAGCATGACCCTAACGAATTATAGAATGAGTGGTAAGGTCATCAAGATAAACTTAAATGATGTGTTTTATATCATGAAACACATAATACATGACCCACAAGAAAGTGGAAACAAATTTTTTAAGACCAAAACGTAATTCACGATAGGCTAATGTCCCCCAAGGATCGATAAAATTAGACTTCTGTCAGTCTTATCGTTTGATCTCAATTTAGTAATAGCCAAAAAATTTGTCCATAAATGAAAATATAGAATTATCATCACACACATCAAAAATTTGGTCAATAAAAGATGTGGGATAATTATCCTTTGGGCATGCCAAATTCAAGTCACAGTAGTTGACATAAACTCTACTTGTCCCTTTCTTTTTATTGATCAGAATAGGATTATAAACCCACTCCGTCAAGGGCACAAGATAAATGAAACTAGAATCTAAGAGTTTTTGAACTTCATATTTAATAACAACTGCCTTACAAGGATTTATTAACTAGAATTTTTGTTGAACAAGCTTAGCTTCAGGATAAGTCTTAAGTTTGTGCTAAATAATCTGGGGATCTATGTCAAGCATTTCATCATAGAACTAGGCGAAAACATTTCATAAATATTTGAAGAGGGTAGTATAAATTGCAATCTCTTGAGGAGTACATTTTCCATTCAAGATATTTTACACCACCTAGCTTCATGGAAGTATTGATAGGAATGGTAGCTGAAATATTAGCCAAAATATTAGCCAAGTTCCCTTTAGAAGGGATAGTAGAAAACCCAAGTAAGGATCGAGGAATATCCAGCATTGCTAGAGGAAACCAATGTTTGATTGGAAATGTCCATACTACCTACCTAAGGGAGGAAAGAGGAATGATGATGAATATCCCCCTAGGGATGATATGAGACTAAAATGACTTTATGAATAACTTCATTTGATGAAAGTGGAAGATAAAGGAAGTCAAATGACAGAGGACGGTCAATAACCCATATGGGCATGGGGTAATTGTCAAGTGGCAAAAAGGTAGCATTACCTGACTCATCAGCTATAGAGGCCAGATGAATGGGTTGATATGCAAGTTATATTGGAATTTACGGCATGTGCTCACCATATTGATCAATTTTAGAAGAAGATGGCACCACATAAGGATGAGTAAGTATTTTGGGTCCATGGGTGCACGAAGAGATCATAGAGATTAAAGAAACCATAGGAAAAGAAGAAGTGTTGGGAAGGGGTAATTCAGGAAATACCCCAATAAGAGATGATCTCTTAAACAAGCCCACACCAACATTGTCATATTGTCCATGGTGATTTCCAACAAGTGGGATTGAAGTCCCTGTAGTGGTAACTTGGGCCAACAACACACAATAGTCCAGTTGGTGAGTGGTGATGATACTTCCTTCATGGATAAAGAAAAGAAGGAAAAATATTGAAGACGCAATCGCGGTCATATCATAAAACCAACTATGACTAAGGGTAGGTTATAATCCAAGAGCGCTGATGACTTCAACATCAACGTAGGCAATTTCCCCCCCTATCTTAATGGAAAACTTGGGAAGAACTTCCTAAGTAAGAAATGGCGCCCATCAAATTCTTGTAGAGTAGTAGTGGACTTGGAGAGTGTAAGACAAAATGGCTCCATGGGATTATCTAGCATGAGAGGTATAGTGGAAGAAACTAGGGTAGTTGACTCCTTAGAAGAATAAATTGACTCATGAGGATTGCATGATTTGGCTCATGTGCTGATGTTAATGTGCTCTTGGCACATACGGATGGGGATATTAGGAGCAGTATTGAAAGAAGACCCCTCATTTCCCCTTGTGTGTTATATTCTTTCCACGTAGTTAACAGGGGGTTTGAAGGGCACCCGTAAGCCCACTTTATGGGGTCCGGGGCAGTGCCCCAGAAAATTTTGGTTTTGGACCCTATGTTAGGTTGGGTGGACCCACCTATGGTTTTGTGCATGTTTTTCACACATTTTTTTTGGACGCAATGGTTTTCGGTCCATGGTATTTGATGCTTTGGCATGTATAAATATTATAACGTTGAAAGGATCATAATGAAAAATCAAGCTGGTAGTCCCAGTTTTGGGATCCAGGGGAAAATATCTGTGTCTATGTGTTTTATGTGTTATTCTCTTGCATTTTTTAATTTCTGTGTTTTAGAATTCATATGTAGGTAATTTCTGCACGGGGTTAAAACCTACATTTGGTATCAAAGCTATTTTGGATTCAAGGGGATGCCTTTGTTGCTAAGGGGTTTCGCTCGGGCCTATGGTGGACCCTATTTAGTGGGAGATCTATGAGATCGATTCTAGTGGTGGAAGAAGAGGGCGAGCAGTGGAAAGATAGAGATCGAGAAATTTAATGGTTAGAGTTTTGAGTTGTTGAAACTCAAGATGAAGGATCTATTGGTGGATAAAGATCAGTGGATCGCGGTAGATCCAGGTACTAAACCAACAAGAGTGTCTGATGAAGAATGGAATAAATTGGATCGAAAGGCAAAGAGGACAATACGTTTGTGTGTCTCAGATTCAGTATTGTTAAATGTATCAGGGGAAGCTACGGCGAAGGCTTTGTGGGACAAGTTAGGTATTTTGTACCAATCTAAGTCAGGAACTTACCATAGTATTAAAGGCATTCAGTGACAGAGCATCTGAATGCGTTTAATACTATGGTAAGTCAGTTAGCATCTGTTGATATTAAAATTTCAGATGAAGATAAGTGCATTAGTTTGTTGTGTTCTCTACCAGATTCGTGGGATAGTATGGTTATTGCAATAGGTAGCAATGCAACTGCCTTGCATTTTGATGAAATAGTTTCATCCTTGGTGATGGAGGAGATGAGACGGAAAAATATGGAGAGCTAGAATGGTAATGCCTTGTCTATACGAGGACGGTCCCAGAACAGAAACAAAAATAAGTCATCGAGTGGGAGATCTAAATCTAGAGGGAGATCTAAATCTCCAGGAAAACCTGTAAAGGTGGTGTGCTGGAAATGTGGAAAGGAAGGGCACTACAAAAGGGACTGTAAATCTAAAGCTCATGATAAAAGAAAGGGATCTAATGATGCTCCTTATGCAGAGGTGAAAACCACCTCAGATGAAGGTGGGGATGTGTACTTGGCTTCTTCAAGTACACATGTAGATCATGAGGCATGGTTGATTGACTCAGGTGCATCCTTTCACTTCACTTCCCATAGAGAGTGGTTCTGCAAGTATGAGAAATATGATGATGGTGATGTATTCTTAGGGGATGATAGGAAGGCTAGAATCATTGGTCGTGGAAAAGTAAAGTTGAAGTTGCAAGGTGGAAGGGTTAGGACACTTCCGGGTGTTCTGCATATTCTTGCATTGGCCAAAAATATGATTTCTGTAAGCAAGTTGGATGATGCAGGTGTAAAAATAGTGTTCGAGAAAGATACCCGCAAAATGGTTCAAGGATCACTAGTATTGATGTGGGGTGTTTGAATTGAAACTCTGTACAAGCTGCAAGGTAGTACTATTATTGATTGATGCAACAGTATTGTGGTTCCTGAAAGTGGAGCAGAAAATCTAGTGGTCTCTGGAGAGAAGACCATGTTGTGGCATCAAAGGCTTGGACATATTGGAGAGAAGGGCCTTCGAATACTTCATGGTAAACGTAGGGTAGAAGGTATGAGTAATAGATCTCTCGATTTTGATTTCTATGAAAATTGTGTATATGGGAAGCAAAATCGGGTGAGTTTCCCCTCTGGTAGTAAGAGGGCGAAACAGATATTAGAACTTATGCACAGTAATGTGTTTGGACCTGTGAAGGTTTCATCACTAGGTAAGTCTGTGTAATATGTATCATTTATAGATGACTTCTCAAGGATTACATGGATATATTTCCTTAAGAAGAAATCTGAAGTCTTTGACAGGTTTAAGTAATTTAAGGCTCTAGTGGAAAACCAGACAAAGAAGAAGATAAAGGTGCTGAGGACAGATAACAGTGGAGAGTTTTGCAGTAAGGAATTTGAAGAATTCTGTAAGAAGTGTGGTATAGCACGACAAAATACTACTCCATATACACCTCAGCAAAATGGAGTTGCAGAAATAATGAATAAGACGTTGATGGAAAGGGCAAGAAGCATGCTCAGTGGTGCCGGGTTAGGATAGGAATTCTGGGAGAGGAGGTGGATACTGCATGTTACCTAGTCAACAGGTCACCTTCATCAGTGTTGGAGGATGAGACTCCACAAGAGGTATGGACTAGTAAGAAACTCTCTCTTTCACATCTGAGGGTATTTGGATGTGGTGCATATGTAAATGTTCCAAAGGAGAAATGAACCAAGTTGGATAGTAAATCTGAAAAGTGCATCTTTATTGGTTATAAGGATGGTTTAAAGGGTTATAAGCTTTGGAACCCAGTCACACGAAAGGTTGTGTACAACCGAGATGTGGTGTTCAGAGAGGTGAAAGATGTTATTAAACATGAAATCCAACCAAAGGAACCCGAGAAGATAGAGTTTGAGCTAAAGGAGGAAGAATCAAGCCAAAAAATCTAGCTTTGAGAAGATCAGTTCGAGAAAGAAGGTGGCCTGAAGGTATATTACATCTGATTTTTGTTCAAACTTTGCTTTATCTATTACTGATGATGATCCCAAAACTTTGAAGGAAGTATTAGATTCAGAGGATGGAAAACTCTGGAAAGAGGCCATGGTTGATGAAATGGAATCTTTGCACAAAAATGAGGCTTGCGAACTAGTGGAGTTGCCAGCTGGAAGGAAACCCATTGGTAGCAAATAGGTGTTCAAAAAGAATACAAATGCAGAAGGAAAAGTGGAGAAATACAAAGCTTGGTTGGTAGCAAAAGGTTATTCCCAGGTGCTGGGAATTGATTTTGATGATATTTTTTCTCCTATTGCCAAGGTAACTTCTATTAGATTACTTTTATTTGTTGCTGTTTCTTTTGATTTTGAGGTAGAATGGATGGATGTGAAGACAACATTTCTTCACAGGGATTTGGAAGAGGAAATCTACATGAAGCACCCTGAAGGCTTTGCAGTGAAGGGTAAGAAAGAACTAGTATGCAAGTTAAATAAGTCTCAGTATGGGTTAAAACAGTCACCAAGGATGTGGTATTAGAAATTTGATACATTTATACAGGGTCTTGGCTTCACCAGAAGCAAAGCAGATCACTGTGTGTATTTTAAATTAATTGGTGACTTTTTTATTTATCTGGTCTTGTATGTGGATGATATGTTGTTGGTTGGAAATGACAAAGAAATTATCTAGGATTTGAAGACCCAATTGTCCTCCAAATTCGACATGAAAGATCTTAGTGCTGCAAACTATATTATGGGCATGGAAATTAAAAGAGATTGGGCAAAGAGGAAGCTCTGGTTAAACCAGAGGAAGTATGTCGAGACAATACTACAGAGGTTTACTATGCAGGATAGTAAACCGGTGAAGGTTCCTATTCCTGTAGGTGTGAGGTTATCTGCTGAACAGTGTCCCAAGACACAAGAAGAGGAAGAGGACATGTCCCGTGTTCCATATGCAAGTGCAGTCGGTAGCCTGACGTATGCAATGGTCTATACTAGACCAGGCATTGCACATGCAATGGGAGTATTGAGTAGGTTTATGTCAAAACCAGTGAAGGAGCACTAGACAATAGTGAAGCGGGTTTTCAGGTATTTGCTTGGCACTAGTGATTATGGTTTGTGCTACCAAGGAAGACCAAGATTGCACAGAATGTTGGATATTCATGGCTTTGTTGATGCAGACTGGGCTGGAGATTTGGATCAGAGAAGATCTACAAGTGGATATGTGTTTAAACTATTTGGAGATGCAATCAGTTGGATGAGTAAGAAACAATCTGTAGTGGCACTATCAACTACAGAGGAAGAATACATGGCAGCCACTCATGCAAGCAAGGAAGAAGTTTGGTTGTAGAGATTGTGTTCAAGTATGGGGTTAGTACAGGGAGCTATGAGGATAGACTGTGACAGCCAAAGTGAAATTTTCTTGGCAGAGAACCCTGCATATCATTCAAAGACAAAGCACATTGATGTTCAATATCACCTTGTGAGGGATATGATAGAAGACAAAAAGGTGTTGCTGGTAAACGTGGAAACTTTGAAGAATACTCCAAATGCATTGACAAAATCTGTGAGCTTTGAGAAGTTCTCTTGGTGTAGAGAAACAATGGGCATTTCAGGGCTGGGAAAATGACTAAGCTCTCTCGTGGCCCCCTGTGGAAAGAAAAAAACAAGTGGGAGAAGGTGAAGGAGAGTGGGAAACCATTTTTTTTGTCGTTGTGTAGGGAATGAATGAGTCTAAACAAGAGGTTGTTGAGTAGCAGGTGGTGGTGCAAGAAGCCTATGAACTTCATCCATCTAAGGGCACTTGCAAGTCAAATTTTCACCTTGAAAAATATTACAAGGGAACTTCATATTACGATGTTATTCATGTGTACTCCCTCCCAGATTAGATGGGTTTGGTTGACTCTCCTGAGCAGTTTGGTTCTTTTATTTATTCTTTATGTTCTTCTTCCCACCAGGTTGTTGATTTTTCTTAGGTGTTGTGAATTGCACTATGAGAACTTCAATGTGCTACTTATAAGAAGGTGCTTTTGCAGAACTAGGAACACATGTTAAGGCTTGTGTTGTCATGATCAATTTCGCAAGTTGGGAAGTAAGTTTTCTCATAGAATCATAAACAGGCTCAGCCACACCATCAACGTGTGGTCTTGGGGTAGGTTTTGGTTGGTCGATAGAAGGGCATGAGGAATTCCAAAGTACTTCAAAAATAATGCCCAACTAAGAATAAATCAAATCTAGTTGTTGGGTAGCTAAGATGGCTTGTTCCTCAGGAAAAACTTTGAACATGGATACATCGTTGGCTATCTGAGGATGTAATGATTGAACGAACCATATAAGATCTCACCAGGGAATTTGGTTTGAACTAACCTCTTGCAACGTTGCCACTCATGGATGTGATCATAAATCAAGGTGGCATCAGCTTGTTTGAAATTAGAAAATGGATTAGAATCGATGTCATACCTTGTCAACAATTAAAAATGGGTTAAAAAGGTTTGAGCCAAAGATGAAAAATCATCATTATATGTTGTGTCCAATTCAATATACCATTTAGAAACATCTCAAGTTAGAGTACATTGGAACAAATGTAGTTTATTTTTCAAGATAATTGTTCATCATCAAAACTTTTGATGAATGTTCTAGTCCATACAAGCTGATATATACTGCAAAGATGCATAACAGTTAGATGCATAGCAGTTAGAGAATGAACGTTGAAGAAAAATAATTAAATAATTAAATTGAACGTTAAATAATTAAGGATAGGGCATTGCTAAATATAAAAAGAATTAATAAAATATTATTTAATGAAAAGATAGTAATAACGAAAGTGTTTTCCTAACATTTACTAACTAATTAACAAAAGCACTATTATTTTCCTTAACTATTCTTAATATTATTAGAAACATTCTTAAAAAAACAATTATTTTAATACAATTATAATCAAGAGAATAATTCAAAAATAAATAAATAATAAATAAATAATAAATAAAAAAATAAAAAATAAAATAAAAATATATAAAAATTAAAAAAATTAAATAAATAAGAAAAATAAATGAATAATAAAAGTAAATAAACAAAATAAAGAATTAGAAATATAACCAAATAACTAATTTAACTTAAGAAAATAAAAATGAATAAAATGAAACTAAATAAAGGAATCAAAATTCAAATAAATGGTAACATCTATCATTAATAAAACAAAACAATAATAATAATAATAATAATAATAATAACAATAATTAATTAATTAATTAAATGATAAAAAAGATAAAAATAAAATAAGAATAAAAGGGGAAGTGGGGAGAGATTACAAAACAAATGGGAAGAGACAAAGGAGAATGAACAATTCTAGGAGAAAAGAGACAGGTTCCAAAAAATACTAGTTTTTCACCCGTCATCCCAATTCAATGTATGAGACATTTTTTCGGTTTGGATGGTCTCCCTAAATTTGCAGTGATGGAAATGGTCAATATTAGCAATGACACTGGACTCTTCCAAACAAATGTGGTATTTTTTCTTCTCAGCATGTTTAGCTAGAGTTCAGGACCGCACCCTACAGTGCCTAATATCAGCAACATGCTCTTGAATTTTCTAATTAATAGATTAGCCAGTTTCCCCAATGTAGGGGTCCCATAAGAACAAAGGATCAAATAGACACCTTTCATGTTCTTTGGGTCCAATGGGTATTTAACAGATTCGAGGGAACCACAAATAGTGTTCAAGGGCCCAAAGGTTGAAGATATATTATGTTTCCTTAAAATACGAGCAATATTGTCAATAGTACATGGGATAAATGGAAGTTGAACACTGCCAACCAAATCCCTAGGGTCTTTCGTTGGTTTTTTACCTATGTTAGAATTTAAGAAAGCTTTGAGACCTTAGAGCTTACTATAGCCACTATTCTTAAATGCAAGCAAAGGTCCGAAACAAAACAAGGACCCTAAGGATTTGGTTGGCAACGTTCACCTTCCATTTATCCAGGGTACTACTGACAAGATTGCTCATATTTTAAGGAAACATAAGATCTCTTCAACCCTTAGACCTTTGAACAACATTCATGATTCCCTCCAATCCGTTAAAGACTCGTTGGACCCAAAGAACATGAAAGGTGTCTATTTGATCCCTTGTTCTTGTGGGACCCCCTATATTGGGGAAACTGGTTGCTCTATAAATCGTAGAGTTGAAAAACATGCTACTGATATCAGGGACTGTAGGGCATGGTCTTCAGCTTTAGCTAAACACGATGAGAAGGAAAAACACCACATTTCTTTGGAAGAGTCCAAGGTCATTGCTAGGATTGACCATTTCCATCACCGCAAGTTTAAGGAGGCCATCGAAATCGAAAAAAAGTCTCATACATTGAATAGGGATGACGGGTGGAAAATTAGCAGTTGTTAGATCTCGTCTCTTTTCTCCTAGAATTGTTCCTTCTCCTTCATCTCTTCCCATTTGTTTTGTAATGTCTGCCCCCCTTCCTCTTTTTTTCCATTTAATTAATTAATTATTGTTGTTATTATTATTATTATTTTATTTTATTACTAATAGAGGTTACCATTGATTTGAATTTTGATTCCTTTATTTAGTTTCATTTTATTCATTTTTATTTTCTTATGTTAAGTTAGTTATTTGGTTATATTTTTAATTCTTTTATTTGTTTATTTGTTTTTATTATTCATTTATTTTATTTATTTGTTTATTATTTTTATTTTTATTTTTATTTATTTATTTGTTTATTTTTATTTTATTTTATTTATTTATTTTTGAAATATTCTCTTGATTATAACTGTATTAAACTAATTGGTTTTTTTGGTTATTATCATTCTTTGGAGATTGTTTCTAATAATATTAAGAATAGTTAAGGAAAATAATAGTGTTTTTATTAATTAGTT
This sequence comes from Pinus tabuliformis, assembly GCA_031772625.1. Classification (NCBI taxonomy): domain Eukaryota; kingdom Viridiplantae; phylum Streptophyta; class Pinopsida; order Pinales; family Pinaceae; genus Pinus; species Pinus tabuliformis. Next base: position 648,587,881 of record CM062817.1, read on the forward strand.
AGTATATGTTAGGAAAAGACTTTCATTATTAGTAATTTTTTCATTAAATAATATTTTATTATTTCTTTTTATATTTAGCAATGTCCCATCGTTAATTATTTAACGTTCAATTTAATTATTTATTTTTTCTTCTTCAATGTTCGTTCTCTTACCGTTATGCATCTTTGTAATATATATCAGCTTGTATGGATCAAAACATTCATAAAAAATCACGATGATGAACCACACTTATTGGTTCAAAACACATCGACTCAAGAATATGTAATTTGATTTACCAGAAGAGTTATCTTGAAAAATCACTATGAATCACAAATGTAGTTTAATCGAATCATCCACAAAAGAGTTTGATGAACACCACAAATGGTAGGTGGTGATGTGAGTCGATGGATTTTCTCCACGTTTCCCTCCAAATTTAGGGATATTAGAAGGCAACTTGGCAGGCATGGCTGGCCACCAAGGATCATGTTGAAAGGGGTCATTTGTCATCATAGCCAAATCTAGTAAATCAAAGAGGATAAAAAGGGATTATGAAGTTGATTAAATGGGTCATAGGTAGGAGAGCCTCCTCACGAACCATGAGGCCCCCCCATATACTAGTACTAAGGAATGGGTTATTAACCATGGTAAAACTTTGTCCCAGTATATAAAGGATTTGGGCCAACATGACTAGTGTAAGGAGATTTCCCCCTAGGGTAAGTGCCCCTAGAGAGCAAAGGACCCCTAAAATCATGGTTTCTAACAAGGTTGTAACTGATAGAAAAAGTTGGGCCACCTTGTGCAATAGCACCAACATAAGGAGGGTAACTCGTAGATGTGATGCTGCTAATAGGAGGGTTGCCCCTAGATAAAATAATCGCTCCAGGAAAAGTACTAGTAGGTGGCATCCTTCCAAACAACAAACTATACCAGACCTGAGAAATGTTAGAACAAGGTTTTACCTGAGACAGGAGCAACAAATGATCCCCCCCACACATTTCTCGAGGTAACCATACCCATCTCAGGAATAAGAATAATAGTTTGGGAAAAACTAGGAGTAAAAATATATGATCCTATAGGCTAGCTAGGGTTAACTCCCATAGTTGACATAGATGAAGGAATAATCATAGAAACACTAAGAAAATTTGTAAGAGCGATAGAAGATACTAGTGGAATGCCCCAAGAGGATGTAAGAGGTGTAGAAGTAGGTGTAGGTCTAGCCATGTTTAGTGGTGGCAATGATGACATAGCAATGAAAATTGCAGATGCATAGGGTAAAGAGGAACTAACCTCCTCCATTGGTAAAATATTAATGTTAGTGTAAGTGGGTGTAGAATCATATGGGTTTAGCTACAGCAATTCTGGCCTAGTGGATCAATCAACGGTGGATTGATAGGGGAGACCAAATCATTCCCTAATGTTTTTATGGAAACCAAGTAACTACTAGGAGGAATAGGTATAGAATCCACAATTATAGGTTGGTCTAAGTCTTGAGTACCAACAAGCACTCTCCGAGCAAGAGTGAAAGGTCCACCTTATTCAAGAGGAAAAATATGAATTCAAAGTGACTAATGGCGACTAGTTTCAACCAGGGTGAATAAATGCTTATAAACAAAAACAAATTAGAACATAAACCCCTAAGGCCACACTACTGACTCATACTAAAAATCACGCACTAAAAAAGTCCTAGAACGTAGTCACACATGCAAGCCAATCCTATTACTATGTTTTAGATGGCCTTCCAAAAGACCTTTTTTTGCAGGATCTCAACTCCGCAAGAAAATTTGTCTAGGGGAAGGTAAGATAGAGGGATGGTTGTTTCCCATGACCACTACCTATAGGGTGTTTTGCTAAGACTAGCCACTAATATTATCTTCATCTCATGGGTGTGATCAAGTCTTGGGCTTCTAGGTAGTCAGCCAATGGCACGGGATTCCCTTCCATGATTTAGGTAGTATTGATGAGAATTTCTCATACCATGACCTAAGCCTAACCCCCACTTGAGTCTCTGGCATGCACCCATTTTTTACCATGAGATGATGAAGGATTTTTCACTCCCTAGCTCAAGATACTAAGTTTGTTTTACAATTTTGGAGTAGTTTACTCACACACTTATCTCCAAAACCCTATCCTAATCAAATTTTGGTGCATACTAGCAAAATAAAATACAAGTCTAGTTTGTTTTATTAACATGTTAATTTCATTGGTTGTTATTTGCGTAGTTAGGTAGTGGTGTGACACTAAAATGGTGTGATAGACTTTTTGCTAGTAACACTGTAATGCAGCTATATGCAAAAATTATCTTTTTAATTTGATGAACTGTAACTATAGTAAGGTAAGAGTATTTTCTCTTTTTACCGGTGCACAAATGCCTACCAAATGAACCTTTCATTAGTTGCTAAATGTAATCCCCAAATTTACAAAAAGTTAGACCTAAAAGATAAACAAAGAAATAAGATATTGAAAAGAGGCCAAAACTTCCCCAAGCTAGAATGCAAGGCACTCAAAAAGCATCAAAGCTCGGAATAAGAATCCACACAAACGCTCTCAAGCAATCAAAAAGAAAGCCAAAAAGTGAAAAGTAGGAAGGAAATGTCAACAAGCTAGGGTTGTAGCACAATGCCTCAAGAAGAGTCAATGTTATACAATGGTCAAAAACAAACCCTAGAGGCATGAAGGCCTAATAAATATTAAGAGGGAAATATAGTAAATAGATCAAAAGCACTGAAGAAAATTTTTTAGGTGACAACTTGCACAACCAAAAACAAACACTACCACTTGTAATCAAAAGAAAACAAGAATAAAATGGAATCACTCAAAAAAAAGTGACAAAAGAAAAACAAAGCCAAATATGGTTGCCAAACAAAAAATAAAATCACATATAAAATGTTACCTAATCAACAAAATAAATCTGAAAAATGAGATCCAAAGATGAGGACAATAGCCCAAACCAAAGCACACCAAACCATCAAGGAACACCTTAAAGAGATAAGGAAAGGAGGATCCAACACAAACCAAAAAAATGGGTTCAAATCTAGAATATTCAGTAGTTGATAATGATAGTTACAATAGATCCAAGAAACCAAAATCAAACAAGAGAGAAGAGGAATAATTGAAAGCCAATGATGAACCAAGAAACCATTTTAAGAAAGGAATACCCAAATCAAATTCAACATACCACCATGGATTAGATTTGTAATGGATCTAGACTCCAAAAAGAGGGTATAAACAAATCAGATCTAAGAAAAAGTTCCCTATAGGATCTCTTAGCATTTTTGAACTTATAGTCCCAACCACAAGGATGATTATTAGATCAAAGCAGCTAAAACCACATGGAGAAGAGGGTAAGTGTGCGGCCATATAGTTCCAGCCACACTGTAAGACAACCTATGGGTGTAGTCGAGAAAGGAATTTGATTAGTTATCTTCAATGTCCATAAAATCCTCATCCAGAGTCCATTTTCAGTGATTTTTTTTCCTGGATGAAATTTTGAGAGGAATCCAGATATAATGTTAATTAAATCAAATTATCAATGGAAAAGTCCAGAAGTTGATTTTAATTACCATATCTATTATTCTCTCATATAAAAAACAAAAATTTAGATCCAAGATCAACTCATATATGGAAAAAATCAAACTTTTTGAGATCCAAATGAATCCATACAACCACAAAGAACTCAATGGAAGACCAAAAAAATGAGATCCAAAGCAAAAAAAAATATATCTCCAAGAAAAGAGGGAAAAAGAGAAAAATATATCATTCAAAGCACTAAATATGTTGTACCAAAATTCACACATCTACAAGGAGTTTTTTCTTCATAATCCTATGTACTGATTAGGATTACCAGAAAATAAAAAAAATGGGTAAACCAATGCAAGAAACAGTTCTCAACCATATGAACAAACTGGTATCCAATCATGCATTCCCTACATCTAAAGGGTTTGAACCAACACTTAGCCTCCTCATAGGTTGTTGAAGGCTCTTGAGCTCGATGCAAAATCTTCTCGGTCTCACTATGAGACGTTTTCTCTTCTACTACCAATTTAGGCCTACGCACATGCACAACGAAACAAGCATGAAAAATTATCTTTTTCAGAATATCATGATGAGCCTTAGTATTGCCGCAAGGATGTTGTAACTCCTAGGGCTACCAACTTTACTTTATCAACCCAGGGTTTCGAAAAAACATGGAGGTGACAGTGCTATATGCATAGCAGATGCAACATTATACTCATGTCACTTCTCAACTGGGGTGATAGGCCACTAGGGTTTCAAACCATCCTTCTATTGACTAGAAGGAGTCTGGCTACTGATAATGAATGTAAATCTAGTTCTATGCAAGAAATTAAATGCTTATCTACATAGGAAATGAAAGTTATTGAATGGAAAATGCCATGAATCATCTAGCTAGGAAATGACACAAATTACTTGAAGAAAAGAACTAAGCTAACCTTGCATTTTATCATCTAGCTATTTGGACTAATTGGACATGGGAAGTTTTTCTATCATCTTATGATTCATATATGCATGCACTAACTATCTCATGTTGCATTTGCTGGAAAAGAGTCTTTTAATTTCTAAATTTAGAAATGTAAATGCTATGTTATGTTATCTGATCTTGTAGGGGGGAAAATTCATGGGAGAGTTCATCTTAGGTGGAACTTATGGCCATGGAATCCAATATGAGGACTTAATATATACTCAAGCTAACATTTTTTATCAAAATAGGGTCAAACAGGTAGCTACAGAAGATCTTGTAGCTGTTACAGGAACTGCTACAAGATGTCCTCATTTTCTATAGGAAATTAGCTGAAAACCTTAGGAGGGCAAGAATAGTGGAATAATGTGTTGTAGAGATGTATGAAAATGAGAGAAGGTGTAGGGAAGGGGCACATTACCCTAGGCTAATCCCAACACTCCAGAGAGGTTTGATTTTCACAAGGTGCTTGTTTGCGGTGGCTGTAAAACAGAGATTCTAAATATGGGCTAGTATACCTTGACAGAAGGTGGAGAAGACTTAGGTGAAGCTGTTTGGATGAGTTCCTCCCTGTAGATCAACAATCCCTATAAAAAACATGTTTTCCTCTTCATCTATGCATCACTATATACCAACATGGAAAAGATGAGTTGAATTTTGAGAAAGTTGATCTATCTGTTGCTAATGGCTAGATCTATGGAATTGAATGTATTCTAAGCTATGGAAAACTTAAGAAACCAAATAAAAATTGCAAGTGCTTCCGAGAAATCATAAACATTGATTTATTTAAGCATGAAGCCTAATCTATGTAATGACCAAAAGACAAACTTTTTTTTTTGGGCTATTAGAGTTGGGCCCTATAATCATGATCCCGTAAGGGATATGAGGAAGAGGCCAACATCACAAGATTTTCTGAAGTACTTTCCTTCACTACTACACCATTGATCTACTTCTTCAAACTAATGGAAACAAGATTAAGCAATCATTCAAATACTTGTTAAGCTAAACAAAACATAAATAATTTCAACAGTTAACTATCATCTTAATCTAAGAATACAAATACAAAAAGAGGAACTTATGCTACTAGGGTTGGGCCCTAACCTAAGAGCTTCAATCCTCTGATTCAACTCAATGCTGGATCAAAGTCAAATTTCTCATTATCATAAAAATTTCAAATACAACATAGAAAATAACATTCACAATGTTTCAACTCAAATTTCCTCTAGGCTACATCAAAAAATTGAATCCTAATGAGTCCCTTGGATCTATTATTTATAAAATTGAAGCTACTGAAAAATTCCTAAAAAATAGGGAGACTTGGATCCTTAACTCAAGAATAACATGTCTTTGACTATCACTGGCTTGGCTACTAATTAACTTCGCTTGCTTGCTACTAGTAACTCTGAGTTGATGAGATATGGTGGAGGAATCTTCGAATGATTTGAGGAGTAAAGTAGGGAGACCAATCTCCTAAATCTCTATTGCTTGTCCACCTCGAGTTCCTACACTTAAATTAGCCAAAAATCGCTCCAATTCTTGCATTTAATCCATATTAGGCCACACGACATAACAACTCACCTTTACCCTTCTCACTAAGCAAAATATAACAAAATATGTAAATAAATGTCAAAGAAGTCAATTTTAATCAAATGGAGAGTGGCATTGTAACCCATATAGTTTACCTATTGATGAGCTTCATCATCACTCCCCTATTAAAGGTGTTTCTCATCCTTTGAGCAACTTAGTCTATATCCATAGCCTTCATAACTTTGGTGGCCTCTTTGACATCCCAAGCCTTTATTGAGGGAGTTTCCTCTTGAGGATAGAACCCTACATGCTTCTCGATCTCTTCCCACTACTTTCTTTCTTGTTCTTGTTTCCTACCTTTTGAGAGACCCAACAACAAGGGTAGACTGAGTTTCAAACCAATCCAATTGATATTTAGTCTCTCCATGGCATTCTTATACAGGGGGGTCCCTTCTAATGCATTTATCAACCTCTCAGGGAAATGGTACTCTCTGATCCTTAGATAGTGTAGCAGGTTGCTCCATATCCTCTGGCATGCTTTCTGGCTTTCACTCCCTAACAATCTTAAAGTGTTCTCAAAATTCAAGATGGCATGTTCTTGTGTAGCTAGGTATCTTAGTACAATTTGGGCATCATTGGAAATGATGTTGTGGTTACTAATGACAACCATGGAATTTCTTTGTTATGTTCTGATGTAGAGGGGCTCTCTTTCCTCTTTTTCTAGTATTCTCTTTACCTCCTCAGCCCTGGTCTTCTCATCACCCATACATGATGAAAGGGCCATCAGTTGCAAGTCCCCCAACTTTGCATTGGGGTCCCACACATTCAAATCTGTTAAGGCAAAGTTGTGTAGGTAAAATTAAGATATTTTGACCTTGTCTTCTAGGGTGCTCTTGTCACATAGCTCTATGAATTGTCTATACTCTTTGAATGGCATGGTCCCCTTTTTGCTAATGTCATTGTCTATACTCTTTGAATGGCATGGTCCCCTTTTTGCTAATGTCTTCGTTTGAAACTGCATCCATTGATCCTTGAGGTATAGTGCATATGATTTGGATGGCATCATGCACTGAGGTGCCTCCATGGAGAGGCTTGCCATGGTGGCCAATTGGATCTCCATTTCCTACCACTGCCTCCTCATCCATGTGTTTTCTACCTGTAATTGAGATCTCATGATGTATTACTTGTCTCTCAACTCACTCAACTCCCTTCCCATCTCTAGGATTTTTTCTTCCATAGCCACATCTTCTACTTTCTTTGACTTGGAATTACTCTTCCTCCCTCAATGAACTTGTAGTAAGAACTCTAATTTTGCTATGGGCTAGGCTCTTGTAACTCTATAAAATCTACCTCATATGCTTTTGGAGAAGCTACCCCCTCCTGCACCTGTGGTGTTGCTCCCCTACCTTCTCTCTACCCCTATTGTCCTTCTTGTAGATTTTTTTGTGTTTCATGTAGGACTGAGAATGTTTCCTATAGCACTGTTTGAGGATCATGTAGCAGGATTTTTCCTTTCTGTAAGTGGGTCACAGGTGCCTTGGTTTGCTTTTTTGATGTTGACTTGGTGACAAAATTCCTAACATAAGTGATGGGAGCCTTTGGGGTAGCTTTTTGTGATGTCCCTTCCTCAACTTTTATTCCCAAGGAAACTAGCTCCTCCTGCTTTCTTGGTGACTCTTCAATTATGATCGGAGTTCTTGTAGGTGTTTGTGGCTTCCCCTGCTTGATCCTGGTGCTTCTTATTGTTTTAAAATAGAGGGGAACTTGCCTCTACCTTTTCCCTTTGGATAAGGCAACAATTGCCTCCTTTTCAGTAGGCTCAAGAGACCATCTTGGAGATTTCTCCCCTTCTTGGGTATGTTCCTCGGGGCTAGTCTCTACCTTCTACTCCTCCTCCTATTCTTCTTCTTCCTCTTTTTATTTTTTTTCTCCTTCTTCTTCTTCTTCTTCACTAGAGGATGGGGTCCCACCATATTTAAGGGCTTGGATTCCAAGGACAAACTCTCTGTCCATGTATCTAAATGTGGACCAAAGAATAGGAATTCTCAGTTGGCTCAAGGCATCCTCTAGTATCATTTTAATGAGTCCATGATGTGCTAATTGCTGGTGTTTCCTTGATTGCAACTTTTGCCTCATGTTTATCATTGACTATAGAAGAAAATAAGGCACACTGAGCCTTTGGTTTATGGGTAAATCCTCTACAAATCTCAACTCATGGAGGAGTCTGAATTGGTAGCCATAGACTACACTGAGCCTCCCTTCACAAGAAATGTATTTGAGAATGTTGTAGCTCACCTCATCCCAAGGATAGGGAAGGCTCTCCCTCCTGACCCCATTTTTGTCCTCAATTGGCTCTTCATCATCTAGGAAGATTTTTTTCTTAGAAAAGGTGCTGCTAGCCTTGTCCTCCCTTCTCCATTTCACCCCCTAAGGAAGTGTGGTTACTATTCTAATCACCTCAAGGTTGATTTTAATTGGAAACCCTCTCACTATAGTATTAGAACTTGTTCTTGCCTAAGGATTGAGTGCCATGGAAAAATCATGGGCTATATCATCATCGTACCCCCTAAGAAACTCAAAGAAGCTCAATCAGTGATGAATCCTAAAGATATCCACCACAGGGGGATGTAGGTGAATTATGGATGTATCTGTGGGTTCTCTTCTATTGAATCCCCCTCCCATTTCTCTTCTCTGGTTAGCTAAATGCATGAAGTATTGTAAGATAGCTTTAGTATGAGTTGAGGGTGGTTGAGAGTTTAAATTATTTTTGGGAGATGACTGCAATTTATACCATGTTCTATATCACACAATTCTCTTAAATTCCCACAAATTCTATCTAAATCTCAAGGCCACTATAATTTCTAGGAGAAAATAGTCTTTTCTTCTTTACTTTTTCTTAGTTATCAAACCATGAACACATGAGATATGAGCCACTTATTTTTCATAGCGATGCTTGGGATGATGAGAATTGTTGAACAATTTGACCCTAGGCACCCGCTTGCAGACTTATTTTGGAATTCCACTGCTTCTTGTAGCATTTTGAGTTTCATGTAGCTTCTCGTAGCTTTGTTTCATGTAGGGTGGCCAAAATAGGGTTTGCTTCTCTGATGGCTTTCCAAGGTGGTCTTGGTGTCTCTGATCTTGAAATGAAAAATTGGTGCATGAAAGTTTGGAATTTATGCTATTTATGGTCGATTTATGGAGCACTGTGTTGACTGGAAGTAGTACGAGATTTCCTCATTGGGATTGTTGGCCCACTGTTGGTGATCATGCACTCTCCCTCGTAATCATCACCCACTCTCACATAACTGAATCGACCACCTTTTTTACTAATGCTCATTGATTTGACACTCCAACATGGCATGCTGACTAGGACTTCTCTTGAGCTAAGGGTGGCAAAGTTAACTGGTGACCTCCAACTTATAAAAAAATAACTTTTTCAACATTCATACATTTTTATCATATCGTTACTCAGGGAAGAGTTGGATGAGGTTCCATACCTGTGCCTACCTTTGTTGATCAATACATGCTGGAGGATGGCTTATTGTGCTTCTTTCTTAGGTAAGTGTTCATCTTTGATCATTTTTTTTTATTTCCTCCTTCTTATGTAGCTGTCCTCTTTTTGTTTCATGTGTGCAGATGCTTGGTATATCCTTGCTGCTACTACTATGGAGCTCTAGTGAGGAGAAAAAAGGTCTTCGAAGATACTGGAGCTCCTTTATTATTTGGTTGTGAAGGAGAATGTAGGCTTAGGCTAGTTTTAGTGATGAAATAGGCTACTACAGGAGAGCCTGTAGTATCTATAGGAGACCCTGTAACTGCTACAGGAGACCCTGTAGCTGCTACAGGAGACCCTGTAGCTGCTATAGGAGACCCTGTAGCTACTACAGGAAACCCTGTAGCTGCATTTTCTTCATTTTTTTATTGATTTTTTCATAGAGGGAGGCTGGGTAGTGGTGTAGGGATTAATGATGGTGATGAAGGCTCAAACGAAATGGTGGATGGTTGAGGCCAGTGAGGACATGTCCTCTGGACCTCCTTTTGTTCTTTCTTCACATTTTCCTGTGTTTTTTTTCTATCGACACATATGTAGGTATGGATATGACTTGATTTTGGGTGAGATATGGTGAGGTGTAGGATCCCAAATTAGCCTATAATAGGCTTGCATAGTTGTTTTCCTATCTGGATGCCTTTCCTATAGCATTTCAGGACATCCGATAGTGCTACAAGATCTTCCTGTAGCAGCTACATGACATCCTGTAGCAAGCTAGAAAATGCTCAAAATTTGATTTTTGATTCCTAAAAGTGGAAATGAGTGATGGGGACATGGTAGGCATGAATGAATTGAAGTGGATGGAGGAATAAGTAAGGTGATTCTTGGCTTGTTGTCCCTGTAGTTCTGAGTCCTTTATTGCCTTTAGAAACCTGTAGAATCACATAATTTATTAGTGGGCAGGTTTGAGATCCCTGCCATGGCATTTTTGGTTGTTTTTCTCCTCCTTTCTTTTTAAAGACACACAAGTTGCCCCAAAGGAGGTTTTTAGTCTGTTTGCCTAACCTAGGCACCTCAAAGGAGGTTTTCACACAGGGATTTTTTTTTTCTTTTTTTCACTCCTAGATTGACTCAAGGAGGTTTTCAACCCAAGAGTTGGCCTCAAATTCCTCATAGACGTTTTCACCTAGGTCTTTTTTTTTTTTTTAAATAGAAACAATTTACAAGAATTGGGTGATCTAGAAACTAAGACAATTCCAATCACATTTACTTCCTTGCTGATGGTACTGATGAACTCTTCACTTAACATAGGTATTTTATAGGCTTTCAATTTGTATCCATTAACAAGCAAGGGGATACCTTCCTCATCAATGGTCCTAATTTGAATAGCCCCATTGTCATGGCACATCTCTATCAGATATGGGCCCAATCATCTGCTCATCAATTTTCCTTTGAAGTCCTTGAAGCTGGAGTCATATAGCAGAGCCCAATCCCCTTCTTGAAAAAACCTTTTCCTTGATGTTCTTGTCATTCCAAACATTCCTCTGTGCTTGAATAAATTTAGTGTGTAGGAGGGCCTTGTTACAGGGAAAAGTTTCTATATAGAACTGCTCTATCCCACTAAGGTGTGACAGTTGCCTTAGAAACAAACAGAGAAAAGCTACTTTTGTTTTTCCTTTATGAATTATAGATAGAGAGGAACAGAAAGACCAACCTCTGTCTTGCGCTAATCTCTTGATTCGATCCCTCTCTTCTTTTATAGTCCTCAGCTACCTACTCCCTTGCACGCCCAGCTTCACAAAGTACCTGTAAGATCATAGAAGCATAGCACTATACAAAGACATGGATCTATAATCATAAACAATCTAGGATCATATGTAAATTGACCATACAAATGTAACAAGCATCAATGATACAAAAGCATGGAGGAAAACTCAAATAGCTTTTATTGATAAACAAGAAAAGAGCCAGGAGGAGTTACAACCGATTGTTCTGACCCAACATCAACCTCCCAGCAAAGAAGTCCCTCTTCACCTCAAACAAAGCTTAGATCACCCAACAATCTGATGTTTGTCTCAAGAAACCAACAACAATTCCTTACAATATGCAAAATTCTAGCCTCTGGATCTCTGGGATGAGGGATCCATATATAGATATCTATAAGGGGGATGAGTCAGCTTGTGATTTGATTAGTGTCTTCTCTCTGATAGTTGTTGCTTCCACTTGGAGACTGATGGCCTCTTACTCATCCTTGGTCGAATTCAGTGAGGCAAGTGTCACAGGGGAAGATTCTGGAAGCTTCCATTGCCTCTCCACGTCGCGGAATGACACTGCCATTTGTCATTTCTCGCCCATCGCACCCCACAGAAGGGACTTTTGAAACGCAATGCACCCTCACAGTGTATTTGGGTGAGATGCAACGCACTTAGCCAGTGGAGCAGCTGCAATGATCCTGTTTTGACCAATTCTGAGCAGTTTCTCATGGAGAAGCTATAATCTGTTGACCTTGTTCCTTTAGGGGTTAGAACAACACTTTTACGGACTTAGGAGCCCTTGGTTTATGGACATTTCATGCTTGGGGTTGTAGGGCCCAAAAATGTCTATAACAGTTGCCCCCTAAAGTATGAGGCCTTTAATCTTTTGGTGTCGGGTGAAATTCTTTATTATGAGGATCCGAAGTTCTTTCAATGCTGGGAGGAGACTTGTAATAAGATACAATACAATACATTATCTTCATACTATTTTCATGATCTAGCTGAGGCGAGCATTCCCATGCTCAGCTTTATAAATTCATTTTTATGTACATAGGACATACAATCGTCTGAGTGTAGACCGATGATTCTGATAGAGCCATCATCCTTTTGAGTGGATGATTATCTGTGCAGCAATGATGTACATTTAATGTCTTTATTTCCCTGAATATATATTGCAGCCCGGATGGATGAAACTAGATCCGAGGTCTTCAATCTTGTCCGATCTTCACTCAAAGTACAAGTCGATCCATGTGAGAAGTATTCTGAAGTCGAACATGGAAAGACATTGCTTGATTACCAGTCAATGATGTAAATTTTTAACAAGCGCGAGAGGAATCACCGATAATGATAATGACCCTCAAAGTACTGTAGTACAATTCACGTGGTGTGAATAAAGGACTTGGCATCGAACACCACGCAAAATATTTTGGTCGAATGCCATTTATGTAAACCTGTCGCTGGAAGTGAGAAACTTGCCATTGAGGCATGCAAGCTTCAAAGTACTGAATGGGGTGTTCCTAGATCAACTTCTTGGATAACGAGCTAATGTCGACAAGAAGTGATCCATCACAGGAGGGCCTTAATGAATCCCACATCAATGACACAGAACGGAGCACATGATTTTAATGGAGGTGAAAACGATCTGGTGATATAAGGTTCAGGGTGGCGGTCATGAAAGAATGGAGTATAATGTATGGTAGTGGGTGAGACACAGGTGAATTCACTGAATGACTTCTCTTGAACATATCGGCGACACTGATGTGATGGATTGGTAGCATTAACCCCAAATGTGGATGGTATGGCGTGACCATGGTGATGTGACCGGTGAATGAAACAACCCAACCCGACTCAGACACGGAGTGGAAGTGTCATGTTCAAGGGCGACTTGCTACCAACAAAATTTCTTTAAGTTTTCTTCCCAATTTTCCCCAGTCATTGCTGACCAATACCTCTTTATTTTTGTCAAGCTTGAGGAGGATAACATATGCTTGTTCTATAATTTTCCCTTCGGGAAAACCCATCGCTATGTTTTAACGAGCCTAACGATAGTGAAACTCGTTCTCGTCTATAGACAAGTTTGTCGCTATTAATCTTTTTAACGAGTTTAACGACAAAGATAACTCGGTCCTTTTCAATTTTAGAGAGTCTGAAAAGGAACGTAAAGGTAACTCCAAAATTCCTTTTTCGTCATCTAATCCCTTAAGTCCGAAAAAGTATAAAACAATACAGAAGGGATGAATTTTCGATACTTTTAACGAGCCAAACAAAACAAGCGCTCAATCTTTTTGTGTAATAATCCCTCAGGTCCAAAAAGATTAAAATCTAGAGGAGCGATAGCACTTCCTATCCCTTTAATGAGCTGGAGAGGCCAATGGCTCGGCATTCTTTTCATATTTTACGAGTCAGTTGAAAAGAGCTTAAAGGAGACTCATCTTTTGAGGAACGAGTGATAAAACGGGTAGCAGTTGATTCCAGGTAAGGTTTGGAATTTTCCAATCACGGCAGTGTCACAAGGATGGCTAGTGAAATCACTCTTCGCAGCTGTTCCTCAAAATGGGTAAACAATAAAATGGAGGTGAATGATCGGCCAATGAAAAAGTGGAGGTGACAGTGCAAACACGACCAAGGCTTTAATGGCTGAAGTACTACATTCACGATGGTTATTTACCGGGGAATAGTTCATTTTTTAATGAGCTTAAACGTGGGGGGAAACATTTGCTCATGGCTTATGTTTATTTTTTAACGAGCTTGAACTATGTGCTAAAACTGCTCGATTAATCCAGTTGAATGGTAAGAATGTCTCGTATAAAAACGGCAACTTTTAGAGTTTTGCCCCACATCCTTTCTTTACACAAGTTAGGAAACGACCAATCCTATGAGTTTAAAGGGTTAGAGGTCCTATAAATTTAAAAAATAAATAGTCGCTCTTCGCTTGCACGCCAAAAGGTTTGCATGCTCCCACGTATAAGACAGAGTTTCAAGGTCACCTTTTATTCGAGCTGACAAAACATTTGTTTTATCAGGAAATATATACCTCTTTCAGGCTACCCAAAGATTGCTCTATTCACAGCGCAAACAAAACACTTCTTCGGCGATGTCTATCGAAATAGACAAAGGTGAGTGGAGGAAATTACTCCACTCACATAACTTTGACAAGAGAATCTTGTTCTAGAATAACCCCCTCTTCCAATCATGGACGGGAGTACAGACTAGTCATATTTTCTCATGAAAACCTACCCTATACCCGAAATTTTCCTGCCGAAGCAGACCAGGGTGCATGGCCCCTGGGTTTTAGTCATGTCCCTTGAATCACTTGTGCTCATCGGGTGGACGGACTGGAGATTGAGACATTTCTTGCGTGAAAATACCATTCAGGGATGGTATATGACTATTTGCTCTATGTGATCCGGGAAATGAAAGTTGGTCTATGAGCTTGACCACTCTTCCTTCGTGCGGAAAACACATTACTCTAAAGAGTGAGGAGACAATTGCTCCTATGCAATAAATATAGTCTCTTCCAAGGAGTAGATTGTAATCCAGGGGTCCTTGAACTACCATCACGTTCATGTGAACGGTTTTCCCTCTCAATGTTATGGGCACATTGGGAAGGATCCCTAACGGTCGACTGGTTCCTTTATCAAAGCCTGTTAGATTTCTCATCTCAGGAAAAAGTGATGGCGAACCAAGTTCTTTTCAAGCAGTTGAGGAAAGGATACTCACAGAAGCCCCTTCATCTATGATGGTACCAGCCATAACCATTCTATATATTTGAACAATGATTCGGAATGGTACACTAGCTGGTAAACGGGGTCTGCCTAGTTGATTCCAGTCGAAGGAGACAACTAGGTTGCTTCGAGGTGGGACCGAATAGACGGCCGGGTACGACTCTGACGAACTTCCTTCCTGCGGTAAAGGAACGGGTAAATTGCCCCCATGTTCGTTGGAGTCTGTGCTTATGAAAAGAATTTGGACAGTGTCATCCTTGTTCTCTTCAGTGACTGTATCATCTGAATATGGAACCTCTGAAGGCAAGACCGAGTCAACTCCCACCTCAACCTTTTGACTTTCTTCTGGTATGGGTTCAGATGGTTTATCTTCAATGATAGATGCTTCAGCCGACCACCTGAGCGGGCCAGCCGGATTTTCAACTAGTGACGGACTCGGCAAGAGTTTTTTATATCCAGGAGGAAGTCGTAACGGTGAAACCGGACGATCGTCCAAAACTCTTTTAGCTTCGTCTAAGAAGGGACAACGGTGGATGGCATGATCGCCTTCACACAGTTTACAAGGAAATCTATATCTTCCTTTTTGTCCTGGGGCTTCACTTTCACTAGTCAACGGTGTGTTTTCAACATGATCATCAGAGGTTGACAACACCGGGTTGTGCATACGAGGAGACCAGTCCCTTAAGATCCGAGGGATGCAAGGAAAATATCTGTGATAGTGGTCTCCTTTGCAAATGACACATGGCGATTTAGGCCTGGTCGGTGCAGTGTGTGGATTTTCGCTAGACGACACTCGTTTGCCCCCATTCACTTTTGGCTCCTTCTTCTTCTTCTCTTTCTTCTTCTTTTCCTTCTTCTCCTTAGGTACTTGACTTTTGGCTTTACCAGCCCCATCAAGCGAAGAGGAAGGAGGAGAGGAAGAATTAGAGGAAGTAGAAGGTTGGTGGGTAACTCTGGACTCATCTAGTTGCTGATTCGATTGTTCAGGAATTGTGGTGTTCTGAACGACAGAGGTTGAGAAGAGCCATACAGGCAAACCAATTGTCAGTCCTGGAAGTGACAATGTGGCCATATGGGGTGCACCAACATCTCCCCAAGAGGAGAAGGGACTAGGATTTCCTCCAAGGGGAATTCCTTGGTTGGTGAATTCCATTTTCTCAGCCCAAGATCAACGTAGGAAAGGGTAATGAATATTCCATTTAAAATAAATTTTAGACGCTTTGACACAACTTGTTTTTTCAATTTTTAAGAGTCGAGAAAAAACAAAAGATGACTCTAGTCACCTTCGATTTTTAATGAGCATGAAGTGACAAGTGCTCAGATGGACCTTTTCCGTTAAGGAGTCTGAAAAGGAACGAAAGGGACTGCTCTAGAAATCTAGGTAGAGGGATTACCAAATCAATCGCAAAACTGCAGAATACTTTTTACGGTATGGCAGTCAATCTTCCCGAATGCTGTGTTCAGTGCATTGCGATCGATAGGGCGACAGACACGGCTTCCTATGGATAAAGGATTAAGCCTATTGGGGTCTCCCAAAATATACTCGACAGTACGTGGGAGCACAAGTCCATACTAGCACTTATCGTCTGAAAGTGGAGGAATCACCCAACCATCAGTGATAACAACAGTTACCAGGCTTTACGACGCCGGAATACGTCTCTAGCCTAGACTTCTAAATGTTGTGCGTTAAGTTCCAAAGCGTTGTTAAATTCATTGAATTTATTTTAAGTTGATCTTGTTTATGAAGTTTTCCTTTCGGGTTCACCACGAGATTTAGATGTAATTCCTAAAATGAAATCTAAGATGATAAACAAACTTTTTATCTCCTTTATGCAA
This sequence comes from Pinus tabuliformis, assembly GCA_031772625.1. Lineage (NCBI taxonomy): Eukaryota > Viridiplantae > Streptophyta > Pinopsida > Pinales > Pinaceae > Pinus > Pinus tabuliformis. Next base: position 648,604,669 of record CM062817.1, read on the forward strand.
TGAAAATCCTAGCTACTAGGGAAAAGAAAGACATAATCTTTTCACAAAGAGCAAAGAGCACACTCTAAATGCACTTTCCTAAATCAAGCCAATCAAACCGTCTATATGCAAATGCACATGCATGTATTTGTTTTCGACTTTCTTAGTATATGAATGCTAAAAAGAAAGTTGATGCACAAATCTGAATTCCTTTTCAAGCGACAAATATCAACAAGTTTCTTCTCGAAATCAAAAAATGGAGACAATCACAACACCTTACGATTTTGAAATGAATACTCGTTCTCGACACTAGAAAATTACAAATTCAGACCAAAAGCAATAGTAACAAGATAATCGACCATCAACAGCAATCAAACTCTTTCCTACGATTGAAATCGACACTTGCGACAGTTTCAAATCAAAGGGTGACAGTACGATTGCGCTACTTTTGCCAAGGAGAACTATAAATGACTCAACAAACACACAAAAACATCTACAGTTCTTTTGTACAAAGGAGGCGGAATAACAGTGAGGAAAAGGGGATTCAAATAGGTATATACTGATCACAAGCAGCAAAATTCAAGAATATAACTGGAAAGAATGAACCACAGAAGCCACAACTGCACAGAGCTAGTCTGATCAGCGCACCTGTAACACAGAGAATTTGAAATGCAACGCAGGTTGTCCACTCGGGAAGTGCGCTGAAATTCAGAATCTCTGAACAGTACCTGTGCTGGGCCAGAAACGAGACTCTGTTCGGATTCCGGGTCACAGTTTCCTGTTCAATTCTTGGGTTTTGGCTGAGCAAAAAGCAATCAGTAATGCAACAATCAGGGGTAGATCTAAGGAGGATCTAAGAGCTATCACAAGGGAAATCAGATAGTTTGTGAATCAGTTGTTTAAATCATAAACAGATCTAGTAGATGGATTGAAGCAGCAGTTGTCTACTTTGCATTTGTTATGGCAAATGCAGTTCGAATGCTACTTGTAAGTTTATGAAACAAACAACAAAGAACGATAAACAAACAAACTAATTAAGTCCCCAAAGGAGTCGCCATTTTGTTACAGGGAAAAGTGTCTATATAGAACTACTCTATCCCACTAAGGTGTGACAGCTGCCTTAGAAACAAACAAAGAAAAGCTACTTTTGTTTTTTCTTTATGAATTATAGATAGAGAGGAACAAAAAGACCAACCTCTGTCTTGTGCTAATCTCTTGATTCGATCCCTCTCTTCTTTGATAGTCCTCAGCTACCTGCTCCCTTGCACGTGCAACTTCACAAAGTACCTATAAGATCATAGAAGCATAGCACTATACAAAGACATAGATCTATAATCATAAACAATCTAGGATCAGATGTAATTGACCATACAAATGTAACAAGCATCAATGATACAAAAGCATGGAGGAAAACTCAAATAGCTTTTATTGATAAACAAGAAAAGAGCCAGGAGGAGTTACAACTGGTTGTTCTGACCCAGCATCAACCTCCCAGCAAAGAAGCCCCTATTCACCTCAAACAAAGCTTAGATCACCCAACAATCTGATGTTTGTCTCAAGAAACCAACAACAATTCCTTACAATATGCAAAATTCCAGCCTCTAGATCTCTGGGATGAGGGATCCATATATAGATATCTGTAAGGGGGATGAGTCAGCATGTGATTTGATTAGTGTCTTCTCTCTGATAGTTGTTGCTTCCACTTGGAGACTGATGACCTCTTACTCATCCTTGGTCGAATTTAGTGAGGCAAGTGTCACAGGGGAAGATTCTGGAAGCTTCCATTGCCTCTCCACCTCGCGGAATGACACTGCCATTTGTCATTTCTCACCCATCGCACCCCACAGAAGGGACTTTTGAAATGCAACGCACCCTCACAGTGTATTTGGGTGAGATGCAATGCACTTAGCCAGTGGAGCTGCTGCAATGATCCTGTTTTGACCAATTCTGAGCAGTTTCTCATGGAGAACTTCTGGGAGAAGCTGTAATCTATTGACCTTGTTCCTTTAGGGGTTAGAACAACACTTTTAGGGACTTAGGAGCCCTTGGTTTATGGACATTTCATGCTTGGGGTTGTAGGGCCCAAAAATGTCTATAACAGGCCTACATCCTAAATTCATCCAAACCATTGAGGTGGAGCAGCCTCTCCTATTGTGCCTTTGTAACATCCAAATCCAATTGTGCTACCATTCTCGAAGTATTTTATTCAAACTCTATGGAGAGGAGAGCCTTCTTTCCATAGACCAAGTCATAAGGGGTGAATCTAGTGGTTGTCTTCTAGGTTGTATTATAGGCCCAAGTGGCCTCCACAGGTCTTTCAACCCAATATTTTATGTTGTTGCTCACAACCTTGCTAAAGATGCCTTCTAATGCATTGTTAGTGACCTCTACTTGTCCATTTGCCCAAGGATTATAGGAAGTTGACTTCCTTTGTTTGATCTTATGTTGCCTCAACAAATTCTCAATTACGTGTGATGTGAATTGAGCTCCCTAATCGATGACCTGTTCTCTAGGGTACCCAAACTTGTTGATTACATTCTCCCTTAAGAACTTAGCTACTTTCTCTTCTGTTGCTACCTTGACAGTCTTGGTCTCAGCCCACTTTGTCAAATAATCTAATCATACAATTATGTGCTTTTTATTCCCTGATGGTGGATCAATGGGCCCAATGAAATCCATTCCCCACTTGTCAAATGGCTCTAGAGCCACCTGAGGCTACAAGCGAATTTCATCCTTAGGAGTAGGTTTCCCCATTCTCTAGCACTGATCACATCGATTGATGCATCTTCTTGCATCTTGGTGGAGAGTGGGCCAATAGTAGCCAGCTTGCAATACCTTGAAGGTTGTCCTATTGGTTGGAAAGTGGCCTCCATAAGGCCCATCATGATAGACTAGAAGGATTTCAAAGACTTCCTCCTCCCTAACACATCTCCTCAAAATTTGATCTTGGTCTAGCTTGAAGAGATTTCCCCTAATCCAAGTGAATGGGGCACTTTTCCTTACAATTTTGCTCTTTTCCTTGGATGATAGATTTGGAGGGAACTGTGCAACAACTATGTAGTTGTCTATGTCAGAAAACCATGGAGAGAGAACTGAAATAGAAAATAAATTCTCATATGGAAGTTGATCATCAACCATCCCTCCCTCAGCTACAAGCAAAGCAAGTCTAGACAAAAAATCAGCAAGTACATTTTCCCTACCTGACTTATCAATTATAATGAAATCAAACTGTTGTAATAAAATAAACCATCTAGTAATTATGGCATTCACATTAGGCTTGTTCATCAAATATTGCATAGTAGCATGGTCATTATGCACAAAGTTCTGATAACCAGTGATGTAGTGTCTAAATTTGTTCAAGGAATGGACAACAACTAGGAGCTCCTTTTTAGTCACATTGTAGTTTAATTCATCCTTGGGCATATTTTTTCTAATGAATTAAATGGAATAAGGCAACTTGTCATCTATCTAGCCTAGAGATGCTCCTATATCTTTGTCAGAGGAATCAACATGTATTTGTAAAGGAAGAGCCCAATTTGGGCCTCGGAGTATGGGTGCAGTAGTCAACTTGTCCTTCAATATCTCTAGGGCCTCTTGGCAACTTTCTGACTTGAAAATTTCAGATTCCTTCACTAGCAGTCCAAAAAATTGTGAGCCTACTTTGTTGAAGTATTTGATAAACCTCCTATAGTATCCTGCTAAGCCCAATAAACTCTTGATATCCCTCTGCTTTTGAGGAGTAGGGACCCTTTTTATGATAGCAATTTTATTTGGGTCTACTTGTAGTCCTTCCTAGGATATTGAGTGACCTCGAACAATCCCTACATTCATAAAGAACTCACACTTCTCAGGACTAAGGGATAGATTCATTTTAATGAACTTATTTAATACTTTCCCTGAGTTAGAGAGAGCCTCCAGGAAATCACACCCATAGGGAGTGAAATCATCCATATAGATTTCTACAAAGTCATGGACTAGCTTACCAAATATGCTCAAAACTTTCCTTTGCAAAGTGGCAAGGGCATTACATAATCCAAAAGGAAATACCCTATAAGTGAAGGTACCCCAAGGAAAAGTGAATGTGTTTTTATCTTGGTCGTCTTAGCTGATCTGGATCTGATTGTAACCACTGAATCCATCCAGGAAAGAGAAGAACTTCTTCCCTAGAAGACCATCCAAGACTTGATCAATGAAAGGTAGAAGGAAATGGTATTTTTGGTGGCTTTGTTTAACTCTTTGTAATCCACATAGATCCTCCATTTTCCATTCTTATTTGGGACTAGAACTAGAGGAGACACCCACTCAATATGAGCCCTGCATCCAACAATTTTTGCATTTCATCTTTGACTATGTCTTTAAGGGTTGGGTTCATTCTCCTCTGAGGTTGGCACATAGGTTTACAGACTTCCTTGATGTAGATGTGGTGAGTACACACCGAAGGGTTCACTCCCTTCATTTCCTTATATCTATAGGAAAAAGCATCCAAGTGCTCTCTCAACATGTTGCACAACTTATCTTCCTAATGGGATGAGAGTGAGGGTTGATTTTCAAAGTTTTAGATGGACCAAATTATACTATTTTGATATGAGCATGACTTGAGTCGACTAGGCACAAATCATTCCAAGGGTTATCTTCAAATTTCTTCACTAGCTTATCAAGAGGCATGGTATTTTTGAGTTGGTTCTAGAATATTTGATCAATTCGGTCAACATCATCAGGTTCCCCCATCCTATAATAGTATCTAGGGTATAGATTGGGAAGGATGTGGTATGGTACACTTCATATTCCTCTTCCTCTTCCAAACATAAGGGTAAGTCATTCTCTAAGGATGGTTGAGCAAGAGGATACACGACCAACTATTTGGTCAAATGCCCATTCTTAATGGTCATGTTCCCATCCTTGCAACTTATGTAAGCATCAATGGTGGCTAGCCATGGCCTTCCAAGGATGAGAGGATAACCATTGAATTTGGTCTTGGGATGGAGAACTAAGAAGTTAGTAGGGTACTCCCAAGAATCAATAGAGACCATCACATCCTCAACAACTCCCTTGGGAGCTCTTGTGGATATGTTTGCAAGATGAATTACTATCGTGGTCTTCCTCAATGATCCTTGGAGATTCAGTTTGAGCATGGCCTCCTTAGTCATCACATTGATGGCAGCCCCAAGATCAATCAAGGTGTGGGGGACAATTATGCCATCAATGTGCACATCTACCACAAGAATCCTAGGGTCTAGATACTTTGGGCAAATCGCTCTCCCCAGCGTTAAGTGAGACAACTATCCAATGACATCAATGGCAGGGTTGTCTTTCTTTCTCCTCCAAGGATGTTTGAAGCATTTCTCCTTGATTATCTTGTCGTAGATGGGGACATCCTTGATGACTTGGAGGAGTGGAATTTTAACACACAAGTTTTTCAATTCTCCTAGAAATTCAATCTCTTCTAGGGTGTGTTAGGTTAGAATGGATCAATCTTTCAGGAAAAGGAGGTTGATTGGATTTAGGGACACTCTCTTCCTTTTCCTCTTCAAGCTCTTCAAGTGGAGATGGAGGTTGGTTATCTGGAATCACTCTTCTAGACCTGAGGTTGATTTCTTGAATTTCCACAACATAGGCAGGGTAGGATGTTTCTCCATTATAAACTTGATGTGCCTGCTTGTTTTTTGGGTTTAGATTTGGTTGAGCATGCATCTAAGGTTGCATAGGTGGAGAAGGATGAAGGAGCTATGGTTGAGATGGAGGTGAAGGAAGTAAGGCTGGTGATTGGTTGAATGGGGGCCTCCACCCCTGTGATGGGGTATTCCACTAAGGTTGTGGGGGAGCATATGGCTGAAATGATTGATTGGTGGGTTGGGAATGGTATTAAGGTGCATATGACTAGGGAGAAGGTGTGGACCAAGAAAGGTGAGCAGGTGGACACCAGGGGGGAATGGATGCATTCTGATTGGGATTTTAATATGCATAAGGGGCCCCTTGCATGCCCTTCAAGTATGGTCGAGGTCCTTGAGGCCTCCTTTGGTTGATATAACAAAGTTGTTCAGCCATAGCCACACCTTCAATTCCTTGATATACATCTTTCAATCCAGGCAAAGAAGGGCACTTATTTGTGGAGTGGTTTTCCTCATAAACCAAGTAGACCTCTATAACATTCAACAAAAATTCATTCCTTGGGTACCTTCTGGTGCATCTAGGGAAAATGACAGCTAATGCTATCTCTGCTTCCTCCTACTTCCTCTTGATATGCATGGTGTCCATTTATAGAGAAAGGGTATGCAACATTTCACTCTTAAATTCCTCCAACATGTTTCCAATTTCACTCTTGATAGATGTGTTGGAGGAGGATGAACTGGCCAAAGCTTGACTAGCCCTACCCTTCTTTCTGGAAGCCCTAGAATGATTTTTGAAAACTATCTTGATATCATCATAAGATAGCTGATAGATGTCCCCTTCAAGCAACATGTTTATGGTTTCTAGGATATCTTCCATCATCGCTCTAAGGAGGACTAACTTGAGTGATTCTGGATCAAGGGTGCATCTGGCCCTTTTGTAGCTGAGTTGGAACCTTTCCTCATAATCTTCCAAGGATTCATCATGTCCCAAGGTCATTCTGAAGATTTCTTCTTTGGTATCCTTGGACCTACAGTAGTCCCTATACTTGTCATTGAAGGATTGTTGCATTTGAGCCCAGGTAGTGATGTTGTCCCTAGGTAAACCCATGAACCAATGCAAGGTTGCATCCTTAAGGGTGGATAGGAACAACTTCAACTTCTGGTAATCATAGTGTTTTGGGAAGTTTTAGTGTCTACAGATAAACGCTTAAACACTTAGACTCGTAGCTAAGTCTAGAACAACAGTGCAAAGCATTCTCTGCTTTTCCTATGAACAATAGATTAAATAAGAGGCAAAGAAGCCTACCTGTAGCTTTTGTTTGCTCCTTATCTCCCTTGACCAATTCTATCACTCCTCTCCATACTTAATCTGCTTGAAGAGTACTTACACATAGATAGAAGATAATAACCAATCAAAGCACATGCTAATGATCTATTGATTAAACATAGCATGGAATCAAGTACATGATACACATATGAAAGCATAATAAATAACACAAGCATATGGAAAAATCTTTGAACACTTTATTAGTAAAAGGAAGAGTTACAACCCATTGCTCGATTTAGCATCACTCCTCCAATTCAATCCTATCCTCTCCTCTTAACAAGCAAGACATTTTGACATCATTACAATACTTGAAATCAACTCAAGTCTCATACTAACAGCATCTCCCTATAATTCAATAATTTCCAACCCCAGATCAGTTAGATGAGTGGCCTTTTTATAGGTAAATGAAGTAAGTTATGCCATAAATGGTGATAATGAATGCCCTCCCAAACTTAGAATTTAGTTCCATGGAGGAAGGGATAAAGGGATTGATGTTCCTTAACTCCCTTCCTCATCCAAACACCAGCTCAAAGGAGTATATAGGTTTGAGAAACGTCTAGAGGCATCCAATGGATAAGGAATCTTTCAAACCCTCATGGAAATTCACTCAAATTTTCCTAGCACAGGCCAACGAGGGCTCAAGTGCGTTGCATACCACCCTATCAGTGTATGGTTTGCATTGCAGCGCACCCTAAGGAAGGCCTACCTGTGCTGATCTTATTAGAGGTAGTTTCTAGATGATTTTAGTCATGAAACTTCTTGGGAAGATAGGCATTCTGATGATTGACTTCTTTAGGGCATGTAATAATTAAAATAGGGGTTGATGAGCCGTAACAGTACTGATCTGTAAGTTGGGATTGATGTGCCCAAATGGATCTGCAACAGTTCCCCCCTAAAGCATGAAGTCGTAAATATGGGTGTCGAGTGAAATTCTTTATCATGTGGAGAGGAGGTTTTGAAGCAGAAGGTGACCTGCATCAATTACAATACATATATCATGAAAATTTGATTTTTTCTCATGAAATCGCTGAGGTAAGGAATACCCATGCTCAGCTTATAAACTTTCATTACATGTACAAATATAGTCATCTACAGATATAAACCCATGAATGGGTGACCATGAATGTAAGGCCATTGTACATTTGATTTAGTACTCTTGAGAATATCATAGCCCGGATGGATGAAACTAGATCCACAGTCTTCAATCTCATTCAATATTTTTCTCAAGTACAAGTCCAACCATGTAAATAGATGTTCTGAACTTGAATGTGGGAAGACATCGTCTGATTACTAGCCAATGATGTAAGCCATTAACGGATGCAAGAGGAATCACTGATAATGATGATGACACTCAAGGTACTATAGTACATTTCACATGGTGTGAATAAATGATTTGATGTCAAACACCATACAAAGTCTTTCGGTCGAAGGCCAATGATGTCAAGCTATTGCTGGAAGCGAGAAACCTGCTATTCATGTATGCAAGCCTCAAGGTACTAAAGGGGTGTTTCTAAGTCAAATTCTTGGATAATGTGTTGATGTCGACAAGAAGCGACTCATTGTAGGAGGTCCTTGATGTATCCCACATCAATGACACGAAACAAGGTAAATTATTTTGGAGATGAAAAATCAACTCACGACACAAGGTTCATGAATGGTGGTCATGAAAATGAAGGTTTATGGTATTGCAAAGGATGAAGTATGAATTCTCTTGAACATGTCAATGAAAATAAGATGAATTGGTAGCATTGAGCCAAAACAAAGTAATGGATGGTATGATAGACCAACGGTGTGATAACCATCAAGTTGAATGACCCAACCCACATAGTCACAGTGACAAGGTGAAAGTGTCATGTTCAAGAGCAACTTGCTACCATAAATTATTCTCGGATTTTTCCAATTTCCCCAGTCATTGCTGACCAATACCTCTTTATTTTTAATCAATCTTGAGAAGGATAACATATGCTTGTTGTATAATTTCACCCTTCAGGTGAATCAATTGTTATTTGATGTTTTAATGAGTCTAGTGAAGGTGAAACTCAGTCTTGTCTTGATGGAAAAGTTTGTTGCTATTTGATGTTTTTAACGATTTTAATGACAAAGATAACTCGGTCCCTTTCATGTTTAGAGAGTTTGAAAATGGATCAAAAGGAAACTCCAAAAGTTATTTTTTGTAGATTAATCTCTCAAGTCCGAAAAAGTGTAAAATAATACAAAAGAGATATCATTTCCAATATGTTAACGAGCTGGAAAGGACAAGCGCTCGGCAATCTTTTCATGTTTAGAGAGTCTGAAAAGATCTTAAAGAGGACTCCATTTTGAGGAATGAGTGGTGTCTAGGACAGCATCTGGTTTCGATGATGTGGGAACTTCTCAAACAATGTTGATTTATGTGAAGAGGTTGGCTAATAAGACCACTCATTGCAATTGTTCCTCAAAAAAGGTAAAACAACCAAGTGAAAGTGTATGATCAGCCAAAGGGATGGTGGCGATGGGATGACAACAACCAAGGCTCATCACATGGAAAAGGTTGATAGAATGACAATCACAAGGGTTAAAATGGAAATGGGTTCATTTTTAAACAAGCTTGAACCATAGGGAACTGTGCTTGGATTCAGTTTCATGTTTACATAAGCTTGAAACGAAAAACTATGCTTGGATTGAGTTTCATTTTTATATAAGCTTAAAATGAAAAACTATGCTTGAATTGGTTTACATGCCCCTAGCATGATGAAAGGGAGAGCCTCATGTAACCAAATGGCAGTCGCTGCGGTGAAGCAGGACGATTATCCAACACCTTTTTGGTTTCGTCCAGATAGGGACAAAGGTGAATGGGGTGATTCCCTTAACATAACCTACAAGGAAATTTAACTTTACCACTAGATGCATGCCCCCCAATCTTCATTACATTCACCTAAGTAGACTACTTATGGCTATCAGGTTGATGGAATGAAGGTTCTTTTATTTGATCAAGTGAAAGACTCGACCGGGATTTTACGAGATCTAATCAAAGACTCGACTTAGAACTTGGGACCTTATTTCATTTTTAAATGAGCTTGACACAGGACAAGCAACTCTGCTTGGATTCCTTGTTTCATTTCTTAACGAGCTTGACACAAGACAAGGAACTATGGTCATGGGCCTATTTAATTTTTTAACGAGGTTGACACAGTAAAAGAACTATCCTCATACTCCTTGGTTTCTTTTTTTAACGAGGTTGACACAGTAAAAGAACCATCTTCATGGACCTTGTATCATAACTCATAAGAGGTCATGAAGGAGAGATCTGGTTCCAATGCCCCTAGTACATGATATACAACATTACTGTGTTGATCGTCAGTTGATGTAGGTATGGAATAGGTTGCCACATAATCAACCCATGAAGGGGATGATACCATTGGTACAAAAGGACCATTCAGGGAAGATGGTTCACTGGGAGCCATATTTGGACTGGGAAATGAAAGTTGGTCAATGGTGACAATTCTGCCTTCATGCGGGAAACAAATCACTCGAAAGAGTGTTGAAACAATAGCTCACATGTCATAAACATAGTCGTGCCATAGAAGTAAATTGTAATCTAATGGTCCTGGGACTACCATCACGTTTAGATAAACGATTTTTCATCCCAAAGTAATAAGTAACTGAGGGAGGATCCCTAATGGTTGACTAGTTCCTCTGTTAAAAGCGAATAGATTTTGGGTAACTGGCACAAGCAGCGATGAACCAAGTGCTTTCCAAGTAGTTGAGGAAAGGATATTCACTGATGCACCTTAATCTATAATAGTGCTAGATACAATAATATGACAAACTTGTACTATGATCTAGAAAGGCACATAAGAAGGAAGATGGAATCCTGCTAGTTGATTCCAATCAAAGGAAGTGACTAGACTACTTGGAGGGGGTACTATAGAAAAAGGAGAATTAACCCCTTGAGTTACGAGAACCAGAGGATTTTCCTCCTGTATTGATGTAATAGGAGGACTTCCCCCAAGATCATTATAATCTGAAGAAACAAAAAGAACTTGATTGGTATCATATTCACTCTCTTCGGGAAAGGTACGATTAGCTGAAGGTGAAATCAGGTCAACTGTTACCTTGACCTGTTGATTTGGGTCAAGTATAGACTCATAGGATTTACTTTTAGAGAGAGTGGGTTTAATTGACGATTGATTTTGGTTAGTCAAATCATCAACTAGTGAAGGATTTAGGGAGAGTTTCCTGTAACCAGATGGAAGTCACTGCGGTGAAGCAGGATGGTTATCCAACACTTTTTTGTCTTCATCCAGATAGGGACAAAGGTGAACGGGGTGATTCCCTTCACATAACCTATAGGGAAACTTGATTTCACCCTTCTTTGCATGAACTTTACTACCACTAGTTGATGGTGTGTCACCAACATGATCTCCATAGGTTGATGACACAGGATGATGTGAACGGGAAGACCATTCCTCTAAGATATGAGGAATATCAAGACAATTTTGAAGAAGATGGTCTCCTACACAAAGTTTGCATGGATATCGAACTTTGTGGTGCTTGATGGATGGTTTCTCATGAGATGTTGCATTCAAAGTAATGGTTTCTTGGATGGCCCTCTGCTGAATTTGCTTGTTCTTCTTCTTATTCCCTTTCTTCTTCTTCTTAGCCACTTGGTTACTAGTACCAATACTTTCACTAGGCGAAGAGGAAGAAGGGGAGGAAGAAACAACCGAGGAAGAAGGCAAAGGGTCAATGTTAGGATAAACTAGAGGTTGATTTTGTCTAGTTGGAGGTGTACTCGATTGCAAAGAAATCACGACATTTTGAACCAAGAAGGTTGAAAACAACCATACTAGAAAGCCAATGGTAAATCCTAGAAGGGACAATGTAGCCATATAAGGAGCAGCAATATTTCCGAAAGGAGGAAAAGGACTAGGATTCCCATCAAAAGGAATTCCTTGATCAGCGGACTCTGGATTTTCCACCATATGTTTCAACCTAAGATCAACTAAGGAGCAAGTGTGGAGGATGTTATTTTAATTTTAATCAAAGTAAAAAAACAAAACAAAATATGGATGTTCTAGGAAAAAAGATTACCAAGTAACTGTGAATCGCAAAATACCTCCTGGCGAACCAAGAAGTATGGGCAAGCAATCTCCCCAAATGTTGTGTTCGGTGTATCACAGTGTACAAGGTGGCCGACTTGGTTACCTAAGGATGGATAGCAACCTAGTGTTTTCCTCCCATATATACCCGAAAGTACATGGAGGCCTAATCCGTATAAGCGTTTTCTAATGAAAAACCACACAGTGAGAGCATTCCCATATACTTTATGTACTGTAACACTGCCCTATATACCCAAAGATACATGGACGAGTTGCGATATACTCACGTATGTGGAATGAGGTAACACACTTGGGATGTATTGCATAAAATTTAGTGATAATTGCTTCTTTTTATGATGCCAGAACATGTCTCTAGCCTAGAACTCTAAATGTTTTTCGTTAGGTGACAATGCTCCATTAGGTAAATTGATGTTTATTTTAAGTTGATCTTGCTTAGGAATTTTCCTTTCAAGTTCACCACGTGATGTATTCTGAAATTCCTAGGAATGAAACTATCATGATAAGCATTCTTTCCATTCAATTTAACGATGAAAATCCTAGCTACTTAGGGATAGAGCAATCAGATTTCTTTTGATCAAAGAGCAAAGAGCACAATCTAAATGCAAATTCCCTACACTATTCCTTATCAACACACAAAATTTTTCAATGCAACATGCATGTATTTCTTTTCAATTTCCCTTAATGTGAATGAACAAAAAGGAAATATGCACAATCGATAAAAAATCTCTTTTCATAAAAATGACGATTTTGCGACAATTTATTTTCAAGGAAAGGAAGACTTTACGACACTTTCGTTTTCAAAGAAATGAGGAATTACGACACTTTCAACGAAAAGACTAATCATTTGCACACATTAATCAATCGATCTTTCATGAATTAAGATTTGACAACAATTCAATTTTTGAAGGAAAACACGATTTTACGACACTTTCTTTCGCTAAAGATCAATTGATCAAAAACTAACCTTCGACTGTAGATTTAAAATGATAGAGTAAATACATAAGAAACATTTATCAATATTAGTCTAAGTAGGGCCAAGTAAGGAGATGAAACACTTATTCAGAGGCAAGGCATCATTGACATTTAGCAAATCTTTCAAACAAGAGAAAATTGGGCTAAAAACTTCAGTTCCTAGATGGGAAACTGACCTTCAAGGGATCAGCATAGGCAGTAGTGAGAGACAGTGTGCTGAAGCACACTGTGCCTATGCGGGAAGTGCATTGCAGCACACTATGTCCTTCATTGGGCTGTGCTGGTGACAGTAAACAATTTTGAATACAATTTGGCATAGTTTTGGCTCAATTTTCAATGAAAGAAGACTGAAATTCAATGAACAACCACAAGTATTGTGTGTAGAAATGTCTTAAGAGACTGATAAGCTACTAAGATGGATGATCGCTCCCTAGTGGAATGTTTTGGGAATTTTTAGTGTCTACGAATAAATGCTTAAATCCCTAGACTAGTAGCTAAGTCTAGAACAACAATGCAAAGCATTCTCTACTTTTCCTATGACCAATAGATTAAATAAGAGGCAAAGAAGCCTACCTGTAGCTTTCACTTGCTCCGTATCTCCCTTGACCAATTCTATCGCTCCTCTCCGTACTTAATTCACTTGAAGAGTACACGCACACAGAAAGAAGACAACCACTAATCAAAGCATATGATAATGATTTATTGATTAAACATAGCATGGAATCAAGTACATGATACACATACGAAAGCATAAATAAATAACACAAGCATTTGGAAAAATGTTTGAACACTTTATAGTTTTAGAGGTCAAAACAGAGGTCAAATATTTTTTCACCTAGACATCTCCCCTATAACGGTGCTAAGAAGTGATGAGCCTCAATATTACAGCAAGGATGCTGCAACTCTTAGGGCTACCAACTTTACTTTATCAACTCGGGGTTTCGTACAAACTTGGAGATGACAGTGCTATATGCACAACAAATGTAACATTCTACTCATGTCACTTCTAACCTGGGATGATATACCACTAGGGTTTCAAACCAGTCTTCTATTGACTAGAAGGAGTCTGACTACTGACAATGAATGTAAAGCTAGTTCTAATACAGGAAAGTAAATGCTTGTCTATTTAGGAAATGAAAGTTACTGAATGGAAAATGCCATGAATCATCTAGCTAGGAAATGACACAAATTACTTGTAGAAAAGAACTAAGCTAACCTTGCATTTTATCATCTAGCTATTTGGACTAATTGGACATGGGAAGTTTTTCTATCATCTTATGATTCATATATGCATGCACTAACTATCTCATGTTGCATTTGCAGAAAAAGAGTCTTTTAATTTCTAAATTCAGAAATGTAAATGCTATGTTATGTTATTTGATCTTGCAGGGGGGAAATGACATGGTTGAGTTGGTCTCAGGTGGCACTGATGCGTATGACATCTAAGATGAGGACCTAACCTACACTTAGACTAGCATTTCTGATCAAAATAGGGTCAAACGGGCTGCTACAAGAACTGCTACAAGATTTCCTTGCTTGCTACAAGATGTCTTGGTTTTCTACAGGAAATTAGCTAAAATCTTTACAAGGACAAGAATAGTGGAATAAGGTATTGGATAGCTGTATGATAGTGAGAGAAGGTGTAAGGAAGGTGATAATTACCCAAGGCTAAGCCCAACACTCCAAGAAGGTTGGATTTTCCCAAGGTGGAGGTTCACAGTGGCTGCAAAATAGAGATTAAATCTATAGGATGGTATGCCTTAGAAGAAGGTGGAGAAGACTTAGGTGAAGTTGGTTGGATGATTTCCTCCCTGTAGGTCAATAATCCCTGCAAAACAACCTATTTTCCTCTTCATCTATGCATCACTATATACCAACATGGAAAATATGAGTTAAATTTTGAGAAAGCTGATCTATCTGTTCCTAATGGCTATATCTATGGAATGGAATGCCTTCTAAGCTATGTCAAACTTAAGAAACAAAAAAACAATTGGAACTTCTTCCAAGAAATCATAAACATTGATCTATTTAAACATGGAACCTAATACTGGGGCCCTCTAATCATGATCCCACAAGGGAGATGAGGAAGAGACCATTGTCGCAAGATTTTATGAAGTACTTTCCTTCACTACTCCACCACTGATCTACTTCTTCAAACTAATGGAAACATGATTAAGCAATCATTCAAATACTTGTTAATATAAACAAAACATAAATAATTTCAGAAGCTAACTATCATCTTAATCTAAGAATACAGATACACAAAGAGGAACTTTTGTGGCTAGGGTTGGGCCCTAGCCTAAGAGCTTCAGCCCTTTGAATCAACTCAGTGTTGGATCGAGGTTTGTTGGCATTATGATGCATGTGTTGTACTTGATGGCAACCCACTCATAGAAGAAAATATCACTTATTTATAACTAGATGAATCTTCAGAAGAGATATCAGATGTGACCGAATGCATGGGATGCAGGACAGCTCAAAGGAATCAGATGATAGTTTTAAGTGTGACAAGTTAGCTTTGCCATCAAGTCCAAATGGGGATATTGTTGGCATTATGAGACAAGTATTGTCCTTGATGGAAAATCACATAGATGACAGATCATAGTGCAGCAGGTCAGCAGTAAGGCTTTGGTGATCAGACTACAATAATGAAGAGAAAATATGTATACATAGGTTCATCGTGACCAAGCCGCGTATACATGCAGGTTAGTCATTTAAAAGACTTGTATATGTATACATGCACTTTCACACAAGGAAAATCGCGTACATGTCAGAGAACTTATGTTTGTTCCATGTTATTTAGTCCTTGGTATTTGAACCTATGGTTTTGGACCATGGTATCTCGTCAGAAGTGTTGATCCCAAGTATTGGGTCCATGGTATTGTTTTGTTATGGTTTTGGACCATGGTATTGAGAAAGGCCTAAGACTATAAAAGGAGAAGAAGATCATTAGGCAAGGGCGATGGAAAAAGTCTTGAATATCTGATGAAGTATGAGATCCAGTATGCAGGATATGTGTTTATGATGCATTGCTTGATCTGAAGTAAGGATCGATCTCATCAGTTGATGGAGAACAAGATCTAAGCATAGATCAGGATCAAATGGTTTGAAATGAACTATCTCTATATGGTTGATTATGCTTATTCTAGATCTATATTCTGACGCATGTAATGTTCTAAATAGGGTATAATTTAAGTTTGAAATAGCTGCAAGTCATGATTGAATATTTATAAATCTGTACATCGGTTGGCTTTGGTGAAAGCGCGTATGTACGCGGGTTTGATTCATCGTAGTAGCATATACATAATGAAGTATGATGTTTGAAGTTGCAGTTGGGTCTGATTGTTATTGCAGAGTTCTGTTGTTTGCTCTGTGTTCTAGTGACTGTGTTGTTGACAAGGTTTCAGTGTTTCAGAAATTGATGATGCTAGTATTGATTGTTTTGTGCTTCAATGATATTGATGGGTCCAGTATGAACATTGGATGAAATGTGGCCTTCAAATTATTGTGTTGTGCTTCAAGAGTATCCAGTCTAAAAATATATGAAACGTGGTACCTGGAGGAAGAAAGAGAAGGTGGTAGCCTTCTGTAGGTTGGCACCTACGTACTAGTAAATGGATCAGCTAGTACAAGAGCTAAGGGGGTTGCAGCTCCCTTCCAGGAGAGTCTAGAGAATGAGAGAAGGTTGTAGCCTTCTACAGGTAGAAGCCTGAGTACTGGTATAAGGCTGCACCAGTACAAAAATATTGTAAAATGAAGTTTCTTATTAAAAGAAGATAGAGATGACTTGCAGCGGGTGCTTGTCACCCACATTGGGTTTCCACCTTATATCATGGTGTTCATGTGTGCTTCTTGTGTGTGATGATCTGTTCTGTTTTACTGCACCTGCTTACTGTACATATGGTTAATAAAGTTCTGATGCAAACTAAAGATCAATATTTAATGGATTAACTCAATCATAAGTATTCTGGATATACGCTAGTTGCATTAGACACAGTTGCGTATACACGCAGGTTCCCTTAATTGAAGTAGCGTATATGTATCTAAGTATGGAGATGAAAAAGTTTTATTGATTTGATAATATTGATTCACCCCCCACCCCCCTCATTATTATTTCCAACAAGGTTGAATTTCTCATTATCATCAAAATGTCAAATAAAACATAGCAAATAACAGGCATAATGTTTCAACTCAAATTGGCTCTAGGCTTCATCAAAAAATTGAATCCTAATAAGTCCTTTGGCTCTGTTATTTATACAAACTGAAGCTATCAATAGCTTCCTAAAAAATAGGGAGACTTGGCTCTCTAATTCAAGAATAACTTATCTTTGACTATCACTGGCTTGGTTGCTAATGAACTTGGCTTGCTTGGATGCTAGTAAATCCGAGTTGATGAGATATGGTGGAGGAATATTCGAATGATTTTAGGATTAAAGGAGGGAGAAAAATATCCTAAACTATCTCTTGCTTGTCCACCTCAAGTTCTTGCACTTAAATTAGCCCAAAAGCACTCCAATTCCTGCATTTCATACATATTCGGCCACATGACATAGTAACTCACCTTTACCCTTATCACTAAGAAAAATATAACAAAATATGTAAATACATGTGAGAAATAAGTTGGAGAGTGGCGTTGTGACCCATATAGTTTACCTATTTAAGAGCCTCATCAGATCGTCAGCTCAAAACAATGAGAAATATCATGAATAATTAACTACAAATATAGATTTGAAGATAAGGGAACATGTATCTCTATTAACAATAAATCAACAATACAAGTTATATCTTCAAATTTGGATATCCTCTCCAATATCTGGTGGAGTCTCCCCACTATGAGCAGTATGACCTCAAGGATATATGGACTAGCATTAAAGTGACAACATAATAGTCCTCTATCCAAGGCTCTCAACTATGTTTGCAGAGTTGAGATACCCCAAGTAAGAAGTATTTTTGAAGGCCATTTAAAACATAGTACTAGGATTGATTTGTGTGTGACTACCTTTAAAGGAATTTATAGTGTGTTTTGTTTTGTCTGATTAAGTTTATTGGCCTTAGGGGTGTAGTGGGTGTTTTTATGTAATAACTTGATTTGGTTAAAATACATTTATTCACCCTGGTTGAACCCAGTCGTCGTCAATCATTTAGGCTTCATGGTTTACCTCCTAAATGAGGTGAACTTTAATTGACTCTTGCTCAAAGAGTGTCTGTCAGTGCTTAGGAATTAGACCAACCTATAGTTGTGGATTCTATATGATCTGAAATGGGGGCTGAACAACTTATTATGCTTACAAGAACCTCCCACTCCAAAGCTTAACAAATAAATGATATAGCTTGTATATGACACTTACAGAATTTAAATACTTGAAACAGGTGTATTTCTTCTGTTTGTTTTAAACTATTTAAGTGTTTATTTGTTTCTACTGATATTAAACATATATAACAGTCATATAATGCAACAAATAAACAACCACACATAACAACAAATTTAATCTAGGAGTTCACCCAAATATCGTGGGCTACGTCTCCTTGAGCTTCTGTCAACTTGACTTAGCTCTTTGGGATTATGGCAAAGATTCTTTTACAAGTTCCACACTTAACTCCAAAGGTTACTGAACTAAACTAGTGGGCTTAGAATACCATCTATATCCCTGTCATGGTTGTCATCACTCTGTAAACAAATCTAAGCTTCCTTAGACTTGATTCCTTCAATTAGTGCTCTGAGCTTCCTTGAGCTTCTTAATGGCACTAACTCCTTCAGAATACTGCAACTATCTCTAAAATTTCTTCTACTTTCTCCAGCACATATCAGACACCAACAACAGACTAATCATTTGATCATTTGATATCTAAAACTTCCCTATAGCATCTCGGCCTTTAGAAGTCTCCAAATGCTTCTGCAAATCCCTGCAATGGATTCAGAAGGCTCATTATAGTCAGGAATGACCATTGGTTCACTAAGAATGAATACTGGTAGCTCCTACAACTGCCTCCAACCTCTGGTGGATCCTAAGCTCCAACATCAATCTTCCTAGATGAAATTCTCCATGAAGATGACTTCCTCAGCTTCTCTGGACTATACCATTAGCTTCAAAAGGCTCTAATTAGCCTAGAAAGCCTCTTGTTTCACTCTCGCTGCTTCTCTGACCTTCTTTGTCTCTCCTCTGCTCTTTGTCAAAAACTGCTCTTGGAGTGCTTTTATACAATATCCTTTAGGGATACTCCACTAAAATTAGTTACTGCACTTATCTCCAGCTAAACTTAGCATATCCGCTTAAGTTTATCCACTTCGCCAGGCTGAACGTTGGAGGTAACTGTTATTGTAACCGTTGGGCGTGCAAATGAAGGATAAGACCTTATCGCGCGTATATCTGGCGGTCAGGTAATATGCACATGGATGGTATTCAAGAAGCAGTAAGAATTTTCTCGCGCGGGTGAAAAGTTGTAAGTTGAATTTTACCAAAAGCACGCAATTATCCTGAACAGTCAACACGTAGCATGGGAAAACAACTTTTCTCAGGTGCTCTCGACCTGATAACGTTTGTGCATGATTCTGCATGAGATCGCGCGAAAACCATTAGGTTGAGAGGGTCATATCAATGCTTGAGATCATCCAATTGGTTTGGTGAGTGGAGGATGCGATAGCCATTGGATCTGGAGAGATCAGATCAATAGTGCCAATTGATCACTTTATAAAACAACCCTCCATCTGATACAAAACCAATATGCACTGCATCCATGGTTTATTGTGACTCCTTAGACTCCTATATATAGAGAGGAGGTTTTTTCATTTGAAACATTGAAGAATTGTTCATTTATGTAATGTAAAGGAGGTTTCCCCCTCGAAGAGGCTGAATTCTAAGGCATTGATCTATCTTTTCTATCTTTTCTTGAGCTAGTTTCATAACATTTGGTATCAGAGCTTTGGATTCTAGGGTTTCGCTGCTCCAAACAAGTCATCATGGCATTTTGGCTATAATTTTTTTCTGCGACATTTCAGGATCTAAAAAGAAAAACCCATTTGAGAAGAAATCGTGTAGAATCTCAGGTCCAAATTTCAGAGCTTTTTGAACTATATTTGCGGAGATATGATCTGAGGAAGTTGGTATTTTTGAAGATTCCTGAATTAAATTCCAAACAGGTGATCTGGGGAAAATCGTCATAACTTTCTCTCTGAGCATCGGATTGAAATTTTGTAAAAAGGTACAAAAAGAGGACGGACTGTAGTTTCTTGTGTATATTTTTCAGTGCCAAAGGTCGAAACAGTGACATGTGGAACTTCATACAAGTTCACTCTTTTGGAAAGTTCTATAATCAGGTCATCTTGGGAGATTGTGCATAACTCTTTCTTGGAGAATCCACTTTGAATTAGACTGGTGGCATTGGAAAGAGGACACAGAGGGCTACTACCAGTTGCAATTTCAGAATTGGATGATCCGAAATTACAGAGATACATCAGATTCAATATTAGGCTCCTACAAAGTGAAAAAAGGTGTGTAGTTTTTTTTAAAGTTTTTCATAAGCTTGGTTTGAAAAATTAGTTTGAAGGAATTCAAAGGGCATAGTAAAGCATTATTATCAATAATTGATGCCCCAAGGAAAGAAAATGCAAACACCTAGTAGGCAACCTGAAAGCTCTAGCATGACTCATGAAGAAGAGGAAGAAATGCAACATGATATATCAAAATTACGAGACCAAGTGCAACAAGTGTCACTTGCATAAAAAGGAACAGAATCTAAGATGGATGGTTTAAAGAAAGATGTAGAAGCTAAGATGGATAGTTTAAAGAAAGGCGTAGAAGCTAAGATGGATTGTTTAAAGAAAGGCGTAGAAGCTAAGATGGATTGTTTAAAGAAAGGCGTAGAAGCTAAGATGAATGGCGTGGAAGCTAAGATGGATGATTTGAAGATAGATTTGAAGATAGACATGGAAGAATTGAAGATAAATATGAATAAGTTGCTACAAGAAATGGTCACTAATGGAGAAAGGGTAGTAAAGGAAACTCATGATGAGAGCAAAAGAAATGTTAATCATGATTCCATAGACTCTAATGTTGGATCGAAGACCGACCATATTCCAAAAATTGATATGAGGAAGTTTGATGGCAAGGATCCCGCAACATGGATATTACAGATGGAGCAATTTTTCGATCTCAATAATGTGCAAAACACAAAAAAGGTATGTATTGCAACTTTATATTTGGAACCAAATCAGTTTGTATGGTATCAGTGGCTTTTCTCTTGTAAACAAATTATCAGTTGGGCAATTTTTACGGAAGAATTGACAGCACATTATGAGGATACAAAAAGCAACACTTTTTTTAGCCAATTGATAAGTCTCAAACAAAAGGGCTCAATAATGGAGCACATTGAGGAGTTCCAAAAATTGAACATAAGGGTAAAAAATATTCCAGAGGAGCATAGGATTGATGTGTTCAGAGGGACTTTAAAGGATAATATCCAACATGATGTTTGCCTTTGGGAACCTGATTCATTACAGAAGGCATTCAGGTTAGCAAGAAAAATGGAAAGCAAAATTATGGCAACCAGGAAGCATGCTAGTCACAACTATAAAGATGGAAGTGTTGTTACCCCTAGCCTTCCACAACCTATAAGGTTGACACCACAACAATTTGAAGAAAAAAGAGCAAAATGGCTTTGTTACAGTTGTGATGGAAAATACACTAAAGGTCATAAGTGTGTTGAGATGAAATTACTCTACATAGATTGTGAAGAGGAAGAAGAAAAGGAGCAAGAAAGGTCAAAGGAAGAGGATATACTCCAGGAACAAAGCCTAGATAAAGAAGAAATGAATCCGACCATATCTTGTAATGCATTGGCTGGAATTACCACTCCTCAAACCATCAAGATAGAAGGACAAGTCAAGAAGAAAAAGGTAATAGTGTTGATTGATTCAGGAAGTACCCACAATTTTATTCATTATAAGGTAGCAAAGGCATTGAATTTCTTCCTATATCTAGCACCAGAGTGTCAAGTGATGATTGCAAATGGAGGAACGATAAATTTCTCTGGAAAGTGCCATAATATCAAGCTATCCATGGGAGAATATGTATTGAATAGCCCAATGCTTTCCATTCCAATGGGAGGTGTTGATGTTGTACAAGGAGTCCAATGTCTACAATCCTTGGATACAATAGCTTTTAATTTTCAAGAACTTTTCATGAAATTTTCTGCAGAAGGAAAGGAAGTTGAATTAAGGGGTATTGCAGGGAAACCGGGAAAGATAATCAGCTCTAACGGTATGACAAAGCTTCTAAAAAGGGAACAAAGAGGTGTAATTGCACAATTATGTTCCCTAGATGTTTCCGCATCGGAATCATCTATTTCTACAGACCTCCAAAACGTCTTGGACAATCATTCCAAGGTATTTGAGACTCCCAAAGGTCTCCCACCTATTCGTGATCATGATCATGCTATTCATCTGATTCCAAGAAGTGTTCCTCCAAACATCAGGCCGTACAGATATCCCTATGCCCAAAAGAGTGAAATTGAACGTATGGTCGCAAAAATGCTAGAGGCTAGTATAATTCAACCTAGTCAAAGTTCTTTCTCTACTCCAGTAGTATTGGTGCACAAGAAGGATGGATCAAGGTGCATGTGTCCGAATTATAGGGAGCTCAAGAAGCTCACTATTAAAGATAAGTTTCCCATTCCTGTCATTGATGAATTATTGGATGAATTGCATGGATCAATTTACTTCACCAAGTTGGATCTTCATTTAGGATATCATCAAATTAGAATGTAGACTAAAGACATTCCATTTAGAACTTAGGAGGGTCATTATGAATTTTTGGTCATGCCTTTTGGCCTTACCAATGCACCTTCTACATTTCAAGGTTTGATGAATTCCATTTTCAAACCCTTCCTTAGAAAATTTGTGTTAGTATTTTTTGATGATATACTAATCTACAACAAGTCTTGGAAGGATCATGTTGAACATGTTGACAGGGTGCTACAAGTATTGGAGGAGAAACAATTATATGCAAAAAGATCCAAATGTTTCTTTGGAGTACAAGAGGTGGAATATCTAGGTCATATTATATCTCATGAAGTAGTTAAGCTAGACCCTAGAAAAATTAAAGCCATTAAGAAATGGAAAATCCCCACATCCATAAAGCATCTGTGAGGATTTCTCGGGTTGACAGGGTATTATCACAAGTTTGTTAAGAATTATGGGAGAATAGCAGCACCTCTAACAACATTATTGAAGAAAGATGCATTTTCATGGACTCCAGAAGCAACAAAGGCCTTCGAACATCTTAAAGAGGCAATGTGCCAAGCACTGGTCTTAGCTACACCGGACTTCCCAAAAACCTTTATTGTGGAATGTGATGCTTCAGTAAATGGAATTGGTGTTGTTTTAATGCAATATGAAAGACCCATTACTTTTGAAAGCCGTCCAATCAAGGGAAAGTTTTTACACAAAGCTATTTATGAGAAGGAAATGTTGGCAATACTACATGCACTTAAGAAATGGCGACCCTACCTAATGGGAAGACACTTCAAGGTAAAAACGGATCATGATAGCCTTAAATACTTTTTAGAACAAAGATTATCCTCTGAAGAGCAACAAAAGTGGGTCACAAAGATGTTGGGTTATGACTTTGAAATCATCTACAAAAAAGGGAAGCAAGATGTGGTGGCATATGCACTCTCAAGAAAGGATGAGGATGTGGAAGCGTTGTTGTGCGCCATTTCTATTATTCAGCCAGATTGGATAAATGAAGCAAGGGAGGAGTGGAAGAATGATGAAGAAGTGTGGGAACTTATTCGAAAGTTACAATAAGATTCCAATACATCTGATACATTTATTTGGAAAAATGATTCGTTATGGTACAAAGATCGCTTATACCTCTGTAAGAATTCGCAACTCAAACAAAAGATTCTTATGGAATTACACATTTCTCCCTTAGGAGGGCACTCAGGATTTTTAAAAACTTACCACAAGGTTAAGAAGGAATTTTTCTGGGATGGCCTTAAATCAGATATTCAAAAGTTTGTAGTGGAATGTTTGATTTGCCAACAAAATAAAGTTGAAACAATTAAGACCCCGGGTCTATTACAACCTTTATCCATTCCAAGCCAATGTTGGGAGGAGGTTTCAATGGATTTTATCATAGGTTTACCCAAATTTGAGGGAAAGAGTGTCATCATGGTGGTAGTTGACAGACTTACCAAGTATGCACACATTTGTGCATTATCACATCCATTGAAAGCCAGTACAGTTTCTACTGCATTTATTGAAACAATTCAAAAGCTACATGGAAACCCAAAGATTATTATAAGTGACAGAGATCCCATTTTCACTGGAAATTTTTGGACAGAATTATTTTCTTGTCTTGGTACTCAGTTAGCTCATATCTCATCTTATCATCCTCAATCTGATGGGAAAACTGAGATAGTAAACAAATGTTTGGAAGGATATATTCGTTGCTTTGTATCTGATAAACATACACAATGGGGCAAATGGTTGTCTCTGGCTGAATGGTGGTATAACACTTCCTTCCATACGACAACAAAAATGATCCCATTTATGGCACTTTATGGATATCAGCCACCATCCATCACATCATATTTAAGAGAAAATTCTAAGGTTCAAGCAGTGGAACATCACATTGAACATCAACAACAAGTCCTCCAACTCTTAAAGGATAACCTCATGTTGGCACAGAATAGAATGAAACAACGGGAAGATCAACATCGCAACGAAAGAAGTTTTGATGTAGGTGATTGGGTATTCCTACAGCTACAACCATATAAACAAATGTCCCTCAAGCAAGCTAAAAAGGATAATAAAATTATCACCAAATTTTTATGGTCTGTACAAGGTGTTGCAAAAGATTGGTACTATGGCATACAAATTGGAGCTTCGTTGGTCCGTACAAGGTGTTGCAAAAGATTGGTACTATGGCATACAAATTGGAGCTTCGTGCAACATCTCGAGTGCACCCAGTTTTCCATGTTTCATGTTGAAAGAAGGTTATAGGCGACAAGCTCCCAATTCAAATAATATTTCCAAAACTTGACGAGGAAGGAAAAATTATATTGGAACCGGAAGTAGTCACAGAAACAAGAACTTGATAGCTACGAAATCGATCAACCTCGGAGTATCTCATCAAGTGGAAGAACTTATGTGTTGAAGATTCCACATGGGAGGATGAGAATTTTATACAGAAGCATCCAAAACTACTCAAGCATTGAGGGCAACACCTTTTTTTAAGGAGAGGGGCATGATAGGTCCCTATAATACTAGTGATTACCCGATTACTATTGTAGTTGTATCCCTTATTAATATTGTTGTGCCCCTATTGTTACCATATTTTTATTACTGTGCCCCATAGAATCCCTCTATTGTTATTTTTGTGGCTTTATATTATTATTGTTAGGTCGGTTGGGTTATATTGTGAATCATTAGACTCCTATATATAGAAAGGAAGTTTTTTCATTTGAAACATTGAAGAATTGTTCATTTATGTAATGTAAAGGAGGTTGCCCCCTTGAAGAGGTTGAATTCTAAGGCGTTGATCTATCTTTTCTATCTTTTCTTGAGCTGGTTTCATAACACGCTACTTCTCTGACCTTCTCTATCTCTCCTCTGCTCTCTGTCGAAAACTGCTCTTGGAGTGCTTTTATACAATATCCTTTAGGGATACTCCACTAAAATTGGTTACTACACTTATCTCCAGCTAAACTTAGCATATCCACTTAAGTTTATCCACAATGCTAGGCTGACTGTTGGAGGTAACTGTTACAGTAACCATTGGGTACGCACATGAAGGATAAGACCTTATCACGCGCATATCTGGTGGTCAGGTAATATGCATGTGGATGGTATTCAGGAAGTTGTAAGAATTTTCTCACATGGGAGAAAAGTTGTAAGATGTATTTTACCAAAAGCACGCGATTAGCCCAAAGAGTCAACACATAGAATTGGAAAACAACTTTTCTTGGGTGTTCTCGACCCGATAACGTTCATGCATGATTCTGCATGAGATCGCGTGACAACCATTAGGTTGAGAGGGTCATATCAAAGTTTGAGATTGTCCAATTGGTTTGGTGAGTGGATGACGCAATAGCCGTTGGATCTGGAGAGATCATATCAACGGTGTCGATTGATCACTTTATAAAACAACCCTCCATCTGATACAAAACAAATATGAATTGCATCCATGGTTTATTAAGAAACAACATTTGACGGAGCTGGTAGAGTGATGTTCTGTCTTTTCGTAGGTCACAGGTTCAATTCTATCAGACCCCAACAAATTTCACATAACCATTCCAGGGCCACGTGGCGGCCTCCAAGATTGCCACATGTTGGCACCTAATTGGTCCTAAATGGTCCTGGATCAATATTTGATCACTCCTCCCCATTGGGAATCTTTTGGACCCCAAAAGTCTGATATACTAATTTGTACATTAGATGAGAGTAACAACACCCTCTTCTTTTAGCCTCCATACACTGCCTTCATGGCTAGTGCCTTTTAACCAAAACCTGAAGGTAGTCAACTCTTTCCTTCCTGGATGCGCTTGTCCTCCTATTAAGAACTGTCTTCCTTGGGAATTTCTATTGAAAAGTTTACAGAAGGTAGTTGAGCATCGCTTCCTTGATCATCGATCCAAGATGGCTCAAACAACATGAGATTACATCATAAACAAATGCAAACTCAACTAAAATTTGCATATGTACCAATGAAAGTATGTTTTACTGAAATCTTGTCAAAAACACATAAACTGTTTCTCCATCAAAAGAAAGAAATTCTACATCATGTGAATCATCATCATGTGACATTTCAGTACTTTCATTTACAAATGATCAACTAAAACACAAGCCGACAAAACATACCGTTTCAAACAACTGACTCTTCAAGTCAAGCATGTACAAAAAGAAAGAATTCCACCTCCAGTGAAACACTTCATCTTTATCTCCCTTTTCAATCTTGGAGACAAAATAAACTTTTCCAAGTTGACATGACATTGCATGCATGTTTAAAACAATCAATTGACCATCAAGTCAATTAAACATACATGTTTAAATACAAGGAAATAATCAACATTCCTGTGTCCATACATACCATTCTCATGTATGTATTCCCTTATTCAACTTTCTCTTAAGCACAATCATAAGTACAAGATACTCAATCATATGTACATGTACTTACAAAGTTGAAATGAATATAATTTTGCTGCAATAAAGCGAGTCTCATACTCAACTTTTTCCATTCACCATTTTGGTAAAACCCTGCAACTTGCATTCCATTAGCAAAGAAATGCATCAAATCAAAAGGCATGCAAATTTAATTGGATAAGAACTCTAACCATTTATTACCAACCCACATCAAAGGTGCTTCCTTTAAATGCACATTGACATCAACATGTGGATCATCCTGAAAAACATCAATTATGTAAACTTCCTTTCCATTCTTTCCAATCTCTCTTTCCACCTTCTTCAGATTTCATGGAAGCATTGTTGGATTCAAATTCCTACAACAATATGTCCTTGCTTATGGAAATAAGTACAATGCATGTGCATCCTTTTTACAACATGATTTGCCTTTTCCAATGGACCTTTGGCTTCTTGCCTCCTTTTCTTCAAAATTTTTTTGTATGTGGCCATTCTCTTCCAACATCTAGAAACACTATGGTTATCCAAACCAAAAAAGGAACATGTAATTTTTTCCCCATGCTTATGTGGAAGTTTACCATGCTTTACATGATCAAAGGAAATATGATTGAAATCAGATTTATACCTTTCTCTTTCACCTTTTTTACCTTCATGAGGAGGTGAATTGAATGAAGAAGTGGCTCCCTTTGGAACACCATCAATCTCTTCAATGCTTTCAAATATTTTCATAATTGTTAAGTTCCTATACCAATAGGGGTCATAATTTTGAATGACTAAGGTTAAGCCTTGTATTATTGTACATAACTTTGCTTTCTACAAATGTTTTCCATATTAAAAAATTTAAAAATGTAAAGAGGGTATGTCCTAAAAGAATAATCAAAGGACAAAAATAATGAAAATATATGAACCCCAAAAGACAAAGAGAGACCATGAAAATGTGCAAGTCAAAATGCCACTACTATTTACTTTTTATGCATAATAAATGATTGTGTGTAGCTTGTTACTTATGCCACAATCCATGATAGTCAAAATGTTTAAACTTTGCTATTTCATACTTTGAATTTTATGTTTATAGGTAGTGAATAAATCTGACCAAACAGTGTAATATTGGCAAATCATTAGACAAGTAGAGTGAATAAAATGAGCTCATCAGTTTAATCTGAGCCCTTGGATGATATAAGGTTAGAATTAGATAGTTTATTTTGTAAAGAAAAGAAAAATATTGATAAGGGTTTGCTAGCCTAAATGCACCCAAATAAAGTGAAGAAAAAATGGTAGGATGAGTAAGTGGGTAAGTAGTAGAAAGGTTGCAGAAATATCGTGTCATTTGATACAAAAAGCGCTTATGTCATTGTTCCAAATGCATCATTTAAATGTGCATAAGTGGTAAACAAAACAAAAGAAATGGTTCATAATTTGGTTTACTTAACATCCCCTCATTCATTTTAACCCCTATGACACTCACTAACTTCCCTTTCATAATAAAAATATTAATACCTATAGTTTTTAAGTCAAAAAGGCTCAAAGCATTTCTCTGACTTCTGGTGGGACCGGACCCTCAGCTTGATGACTTAAGAAGGAAAGGTGTTAAATTCCCTTATAATTCATTCATCCCCCTCACAAAATTCCTTTTGTTAAGGTTAAGTTCTCTTGCCTAGGAAAACCATTTTATAAACATGTTTTTTATAAAAAACCCACCAAACATATTTATCCTAAATACTAAGTATATGGAAAGCATACTACATTTCTTATACCTAAGTGCAATACCCCTCTGCTCATTTCGCCACATATTAACTTTTTAACTTTATTATTTAAATTCCTGAAAACCCACTACCCCATATATATTTAACTCCCTTATACAAAATAACCCCACCCCTTAGTTTAGTTATAAACTAAACTACTACCCCATAATCCCAAAAATATATTAAATCCTGCCCTTAGTCCTTAATCCCTCATTAAAGTGCCCCCGACGAAGATTAATTATTAAGTTAATCATACACTGCCAGAGATTAGACCCATGGGCCCCCCGAAAAACTTTATGGATAAATCACCGTGCAGTTTCACCTCTTGATCACCCTGTGATCTCCCTCCCCCACATCCAATGACTCGCATCCATATTGGGCCGTCCCGATGTACGCCCTTTACCCACCCAATAAGGTGGTTTTCCTCCTGGCCCCCGATGATATGTGGCAAACATTGAATGGAATTGGTCAACCCCTCCCAAATACCGCCCGCACCACAAAAACAGTTTGATGGCTCTCCAAAACTACTGCCCCCATTCAATCGAAAACTGTCACTGTTCATCAATCAATGAACCCACCAAAAATTAACCATTTCTTCTATAAAAGGCTGTTTACCCCTCTTTTCACTCTTTTCATGCAATTGTTATTAAGAATTCAGAAAAGCCATTGCAACCCCTGCAAACAGCGAAATTGCTCACTGACCTCCGGCATTACTCTAGAGACATTGTAGACAACCCAACTCATCCATCATTCCATACCAGAACCATACGAACCTCCGCAAGCACCATCAACCACCATATATAGTCGATTCCGCCCAATTCTAGGTATTTAACCGTGGAATTCCAACTCCGTTATCAAATTCATAGTCAATTAACCTACATAACATTGTTAATTAAGTAAAAAACATCAAAATTGCTTCCATTTTAACACTATGAACCATAAACAACTCCAAAACCTCCATTTCCCTAAAAGATATGAATCACCCCACACACTCAAATCCACAAGAACTAAGTATGGCTGCCCCAATTGCTATGGATGTAAGGCCCATCACTACACCTCATTTAGACCTGGACCACCTTCCTTTAGCTAATAAAGATTTCCAAATAAAAGATACCTCTGCCCAAGAGTCCTCGCTCACAGTACATTGCCAAAGTAGGGACAGGTTCCTAAACCATGCTAATGAAATTGGCCTTTGGGAGTCAAATTTGCCCAAGTACCAGTTCCCCCAAGTCCACATTTTTCGTGAGATTGTTCATATGCTCTATGCTTGCTACATCCTCACTCATAGAACTATCATGTCTTATTACCAGAAGGTCCTTTTCACCATCACTGTTGATTCTATTAATGAAATGTTGCAGCTCCAACCAGGGCCAAACTTAACCCTGCTCTCAATTGGAGACTTGTTGGACCTGTATCCTAAACTTAGCTCTACAAAATTGGCCCAACTATTCCAAACCTTCATTAGAGAAGAGAAACACATCCTTAAGGACTCCTTCCCATATGTAGCTGCTTTTTTTCCCCATATGGCCAGAATATTGTAGCCATGATATCCTGCATTTTGGGGTACACCACTAGTGAATACATTGATGAGTTAATCCTTGCCTTCATGTCCATCTACACTCCAGGACAACCTCTTGCTGTCATTTATGACTATGCCTAATTTATAGCTGATAGGATGCATGAGAAATTCCTTAGAATGAACAATGAAAGAGTTTTCAAGTATTCTTCAGTTTTATACCATATGTTCTTATATTACCAACCTGATAAGTTCCCATTCACCCTTCAAAAGCTGGACACCAAAGGACAACCCATGATAGTCATTTTTTAGACCCCATTGATCCACCAATCTCAGTCTCCATATCCTTATTCTGATTTTATTGATTTATTTGTACACCCAGTCATGACAATGTTGGCTGGAAGCCCTCCCCCTAGAATCAGTCCAGAAATAAAGAGAGTCCTTCAATTGTCTAAACATACCAAAGTGGGTGACTGGTACCTTTACCAGAACCATACATAAATTAGGATATATGGTTTCATGCTTGCACCATATAAGTTGCCAAGATACCTCCCCATGAGGTTGTTTTCCCTAGAATATTATAGACAAATCATCAATGCAAATGAAGTCAACTTCGTCAATGCTAAGAAGAAGGCTTATTTCAAGATAAAAGACCAACTAGGCCCCTTCATATGCAACTCTAGGGAGGCATGCAAAGAAGAAGACCTAATTCTGCAGAGAATGAATTTACAAAGAAGTTTTGTTTGGGGATATGATCCTTTGGAATTCATCACAAAGAAGAGACAAAAGGTTAAGCTGGGACCTTTCATTCACCATCCCATACTTGAAATAGAAGCATATTCAAATCAAATATAATGGGTGGAAGGTACCCTAGTAGACCAAGACAACACCAGAGTAGACGTAGATAATGCTCTAATTGATTTAGAAAAGTAGCTTGATGATATCTCTTTTTGCAGGTACCAAAAGGACCAGAAAGAACCATGAATACCAGTCCAATCATGCAGACTCCTCAGAATGAGGAGAAGATCCCAAAAAGAAACAGAGAAGGGGCTTCCACTTCAAGAATGGCCAGCTCCGATTTGTAGCAGGAATCAAACAAGAGGCAAAGGCTAAATCTAGCCTCTAAGAAGGAATATACTGAAGACTCAACTGAGGTCACAAATACAGGAGCAGAAAGAAGTAGTCCTACCAATCCATCTGGAGGCATGCAAGAGCCTTCCACATCACAAACTCAGATTTTGGAAATGTAGCTTAGTGTTGAAGTGTCTTCTTTTAGAATGATTGCGGACAAAGACCAAGATATCAAGGAAACATATAAAGAAATCAAAGCAAGAATTGAGAGGCTTAAGGCCCAAACATATGCTCAGTACCTAAAGCTGACTCCCACCAATCAAACAAGGCTAATGTCAGCCTTTGACATTAAAGAGGGAAATCTGCAGATGACTTTTGTTAAACCCACAACTCAGTAGCCCAAGACAACCTCAGATTTTAAGAAGGTGGATTTTGAAGTGTTGGCAAGGGAAATTCATCAGATAGACCAGATTGAACTACATAAACAGGCTAGAGAGATGATATACTCCACCTTGACATGTAAAGCCATAGCTTCCCATTAGCTACAAAACTCTCTGAACAACATCTCAACATAATTCGAATTAGAGAAGGCCTCTTCACAGGCCAAGGATACAAGGATCAAGTCCTTAGAGGACTTAGTGATTGAATTGGGACAGGATCCCAAGGATACAAAAGCTACAAAGTAACTTATGAAGAATAAAAATGATGATATTGTTACACTTAAGAGGCAATTGAAAACACCCCAGCTGCAACATCCTCAAACTCTAGAAGTCATAGAGAATCAAACCAGACATGAGGAGTTGATGGACTTGGTCTTGAAACTAAATGATCAACTAAAGGAGACAGAAAAGGAGTTGGATGCTTTAATTAAATTGAAGCAAAGCAACATGGCCACAACTTCCAAAGAGGTCATCCCTACAATATCCATAGTAGTTCCTTCTACACTGGCAGCATCACTGACACTTACTGCCCCACCTACCACAACATTGCCAGTCACAACAGAACCTACAACAACAACAAGTGCACAAGGAGAGAAAGCAATAGAATTGGTTAAAGCCATGGAAGAGATGTCTATCCAGGCTACTAAAATGAATAGGTTAAGAGAAAAGGTTTCAAGTTTGGAAACAGACTACATACTTTCCCAACTGAAGTAGAAAGAAGAAGCACAAAAAGCCCAAAGAATGAGTGAAAGGATCAAAATCTTAGAGAAAGACTTAACACTAGAGAAACCACTCGGGAAAACCAAGGAAATGTTGTGGGCCAATATCATTGACTCTGTCAAGGATATTTGGCCCTCAATTCATGTTATTTTTGAAAAAATAGAGTTAGTAAAGTTAGCTACAGAAGCTATTCAGAAAGTGAAGGAGGAGTTGGGAGATAAGCTAGAGGATGCCAGTAGACTCATCCACTTCCTCAACAACAAGAATAGATATGAGCTCCATGACCTAAATATAGAAGATAGGACTATGACCATTTTAGAAATAAGGAAGGTCCTCTCCAAAAGGAACCTTATGCTTAACTTAGATGAAAAGTGTCACAATATGCAAGTAGCCATTGATAGGCTCATTATTAAATTCCAGATTTTAAGGGAGAAAGGTCTGCCCAATCCTATGTTTATCAATGATAAACTCATGACACAGTCAGACTATGATACTAGACTTGGAAATTTGGCAAAGGAGCAAGCCATCTCTTCATCCATAAAAGCATTGCCAACAAGCAAAGTGTTGTGCAACACATTTGAGAACTTGTTTCTCCTGGAGCATGAGATCAAACATTTATTCCTCATCAAGCCCAATTTTTCCAAATATACTGAAGCTGATGAAATCTACAGGAGAATTATGAATGTAAAGTTATCTGATGTAGAATGGTGGGAGACAATGATAGATTTACTGGGATAAATTTACTACACGGTAAAAACAGAACAGTCGGTGTTAAGGGAAATGTTCCCCTAGGGCTTTTGGGTTGAAACACTAGAAGACTGAAAGTTGTCTATACAAAGAAACACACATTCACACAACCATTATGCTATTATAAGAAAATTCTATGATAAGGGGCGTACCTGAGGTCTTACATTTGAGAAGGTCATTTAGGGTCCAAACCCTTCTTGGAGTTCCTTTTGCTCGTTTGACCTGCAAAACAACCAATTCCGGAGAGTACAGTAGTATATGGACTAAACCTTATAGAGAAACCATCTTCATATTATAAAGAAAGGTAGTTATTTATGAAATTTAAACAACCATTCACATATGAATTCTGACATGAATATCATAAACATGAAGAAGATTTATATCGGGAACCAAGACGTGTTTCTTTTATTATAGACAGATAAGGTACAGAAAATCAACAATTTCACCTGAGTCGTCCTTTCGCAGGCTCCAAGAAAAGCCTTCTTCCGGATTCGTCCAGCCTCAAGCCTTTAACAAACTCCTTCCATGACTTACTCCATGATATCACAAGTACTGGATGGACATCAACACACAAGGAAACAAGGGTTTCCTGTACAAATGGGGGAAGTGTAGGAGGCACAAGGATCTTCAGACCTGGTCAGGGAAATCTCAGCATAATAACCTTTCTCTCTCCTCTCTCCTCCTTAGGCCTTCCCATTGAATCCTTTTTATACTTCTCCCAAAGTAGTTTTTTAGTTGGGAGTTGGTTGGGAACAATTTGGTCACGGGCACTAACAGGTGATCAGCAGGTAAAACCCACGATCTCCGCTCGAAATTAAGGAGTTTTATATTTTTTTAAGTGTTTTAATACATATACGCGGGTTGGGTATATGCCTACCCACGTATACACGCATTTAACTCAGGGAAATGTCGTGTATAAGGGATAAAACATTGTTTTTTAAACTTTTGGACCAGGTCTAGAAGGAGGGGTTACCCTAGGCCATGAGTGCAGCATCACAAACCGTAAGAGTGAGATTTGGAGCTATAACAGATGCCCCCTAATATATGAGGTCAGAAGGGGTACATGATGGCCAAAATGTATTAAGCAAGTACATGGAACTGAAATCTATCAAAAACCGAGAAGGACTTCACCAGAGTTTAGCCTACCGAGCCACAAAAGGAGATCAGAAAGAAACATTGTCTGAGGCAGGCATACCCATGCTCAGGAAAAAGGAAAGCATGTCGGCATATCAAGTACAAGTGGATCCACTAAGTATACAAGTATAAATGAGTGGAAAATACATAATGGATCATCGTATCATGATCGAACAAGTACATGTCTGAATATCACATATAAGACTGTCAATGATGCTGAAAGATGCAATGGATCACTAATATCAAAGACTAGTCCCAAAAGGTACCAACTGAACATGATGGAATAGGATGGTACTACACTGCAAACTCAGGTGCTAGCATATAGAATGTCGCCATGACTGACTGCAACATATAAGGTGGAGTGGTATCAACTAGCAACAACAGGAGAAACTGTCAAGTGAACCAATGAATGTTGATACAACCTGAGGTCTTCATCGACCACCGTGGTACATTTCTACACCATGGGAATAAATGATCTGAAGTCGACCATGTGAGAAATCGTTTGATTACCGGTCATTGATGTATACCATTAACAAACGTGAGACTACTCACTGATGATGATAATGAGCGTCAAGGTACCCAGTACAATCTAACAAGTGTGAATAGATGAGCTGGAGTCGAACACCTGTAAGAATCTATCGATCAGGAGACAATGATGGTTTCCCACTGTCGATAGCGAAGGATCTGCCACTAATGACTGCAAACCCCAAGGTACTGCCAAATGGACTCTAGATCTTTGCCCCAGAGCAATGAGTCGGAGTCGAAAGGGAAAGATCCGCTAGAAGGAAGGCATTAAGGCATCCTTCATCAATCTAGCGCAAGTGTGACCCGTAGGCCAATAATGTGGAAGGAATCAGACAAAAGAGATGTAGTAACCCAACCGAAGTACGTTTCCGGCGTACACAATATGTGGCTAGTGCACAACAGAAACCCTCTGAACCAACCAATAATGGAAGCTGACACAGAGGCGAGGTATCCACCAATAGGGTCAAATGGAAACCAAGGTACTACACGAATCCCAATGTGTGATAATGTAAGCTAGTGTTGAACACATGGGAAACCACTCAGTCAAAGACCCATGATACTGATCAATGTTGAGCACAAGGTGACCTATCAATAATGAAAATAGGGCCAGGGTGCAGCTCTAGGCCTGTCCTTAGAGCAAGATGTCGTCGTCGATAAGGACAAGTCCCGCCAGCAAGAAGTCAATGGAGACCTTCTCAAACCGACATGAGTAAAGGACCAATATAGCTGATGTGATGATAGACATGCCACTGACAACCAGGGATGGCCGACTGAAAAATGAGTCAAGAGACAACGCAGAGAGGCCGACTCAGGCTAACTTCCCTTGAACAAAAGCACGACTCAATGTGACTATGTGGTAGCATATGATGACTTTGTATAAGTTCGTCATGCAGGAGGCACGAACGAACCCTCCATATGATTGGAAGAGATAACCAATCGGGGGAGAACTGACTCAATAACAAGGTTAAGGCATACCTAAGTCAAACTAAATCCCGCCCAAACGAAGGAGACTTTGCTTTGAGTGCTTTGTTCAAGGGTGACACGACTGACTCTAGTTGCCAACAATAAATGGAAATACTGTCCCATTCCCGCTCTTTTTTGGAATATTTAATTTTTTTTTCTTTTTCTGTTAAGCTTGAAAAAGAATAAAAGAATGCTATGGTATAGTGGAAAGAACGCGTGTTGGTGAAACAGATGGTCAAGTTCCTGGGAAAGGAACATTCCTATGCTCAATGCACGGAGGTGAAAACTGGTCAGTGACACTCAAAGGTGTGTTCCTTCCATGGGTCAAGGTGTGTCAAGCTGCAGAAGCCAAAGGTATGCAAGGTTGATTTTGCAGTCGTCATGGTCAAAAGTTGGCTTAAACATGACTCGAAGTGAAGCCGGCTCTAGGCCAAAAGGTGCAAGTAGTCAACATGCAATGCAGTAGTACAACTCAACACAAAGGAGCCTCTAGGGTATAAGGCCAGAACGAAGCGAAGAAGCTAAGAGGAATGAGTCTTCAACACATAAGTCATGGCGGGACTACAGAGGACTCACGAGCCTACTCAAATCGGAGCAGCATGGGCAACAAATGTCAGTGAGGTGCTAACTACTATGCCCATGAAAAGGATGGCTCTACCAGCATGTCATGATTTAAAGAATCGGCGAGTGAAGATGGCTTATGAACCATAACACAATGGGGTCGACCCTATGGCAGATGTATCGACAAATGGAGGCTAGTATGCATAATGCAACAGAAAAATGGTGTCCCTAACCTATATGCCAATGAGAAAATGATACCTTCCATGACGGGTCAGCAGTCATGGAACCGTCTCGAAACTATCGAAAAAACGTCCAAAATGTCCTCAAAATCAAACTATTCTCGACATTCCAAGCTCCCAAGTTAGAAGTCACATGAGGCCAAAAAAAATAAAATTTTGAAAAAATTTTACATTTTTCAAAACCTATAAAAGAGCTTTTGGACTCACCATTTTCACCATTTGAGTTTGAGAGCAAAGAATTGGAGCAAAAGGAGCAAACTTCCCATATGCCAAATTCAACTGTTCAGATTCTTCAAAAACCTCCAGGTAACTCTTATACTTATCTTGCAATTGATTTTGACTAGTTTTAGGATTTTTAATTAATGTTTTACCGTTGAATTTTTTGCCAAAAATTTCACCGCGGTGTATACGCGGGTTGGTAATATGAAACTCGTGTACATGTGGGCCCTATATGCCACTGTGTGCGCAGGGACCCATGTATACGCCGCGAACATTTTTAAACAAAAAACTAATGGTTGAAAATCATTTTTTCCTCAGGATGCCAGTCACCTGGCGAGAAAGAGAGCATGCCGCGGTGGATAATGAAGTCATGAACGATCCTGATGCTTTGGATGCCCTATGGGGATGTGGTTTGCTTAAATTCTTCAAACTGCCGAATATGAAAGCAAACACACGTTTGTTTGAGATGCTCATTGATTATTTGGATATTGAGGAGGATGCCTTTATGATTGACCAGATGCCACTCAGGATAGAAGTGGAAGATATCTATTTCATCACGGGCCTTTCCCGAAGGGGAGAGGTAGTACATTCCCGGGGCAGGACACGGAACAGTCTCTCAATCAAGGAATACGTATAGATATATTGCCCGAGACATCCCAAGAAGGTTGGGAGTCAGATTTCCATCACACATGTGGCGATTTTATCACTGAGGATAATCATGTTCACCATAGCTCGAGTGAACGGATCAGCCTCTCTGCATCAGGCATCACGGCTAACCATGAGCGTGGCAGTTGACTGTCTCACCACTGTATTTGACTGGTGTACTCCTCTTCTGGCCAACGTGAAGAGCCAACTCACTTCTATCAAGAAGGGACAGACCAAAAAAATTGGATATGGGACTATCCTGTGTTCTTTATTTTTTGAGAAGGTCCCTACACTCTGCCCTAGGGTAGCAGTTTCCATCAGCACCCCACGAGATCCACGCATGGGCTGGTGGGCTAACCTGATGAAACATCTAGGGGGTGGGGAGGTCCCACGGACTACATTTGATGATGACTTCTTTACCTGGTGGGATCAGCAGATCATTGCCATAGATGACTACCCCTATGTTGGGTTGGATTTCCGAGGAGATCCTGATCTGGCATTGCCACCGACCTCAGCATGGGGCGACATTGGCAAGTATTTTTTGATTTTATGATTTTTTTGGATTTTTCAAATATAATGATGAATTTTGAAAAATATTTTTGATGGGATTCAAATGACTAATATGATGATCATGTTCCAGATATTGGGCCGGTACGACCAAATGGGTTCCCGTGGCATGGACAGCACGGCCAAGGAGCCGAAGAGTTGGCTGCTGATACAGAATGACTTCTACATAATGTCTAGCGACACTTGGTGAGACTGAGTCACTGAGTACTGATGGCTGCCGTAGAGGACCTTCCTGAGGATATGCAGCGTCATGTGGTTGGCATGCCACATGACTGGGTTCGCACTTTTCGGCGTGTGGCCAATGCGATAGTTACCTACTTAGCCGCTCATCCTGAGTCGGGGCATTAGATATACCGGACATGATTATGGGCATTTGAGTCCCAATTTTGTATATTTTTGGACAAACATATGTACACTCGAGATGCTTTATGATATATATATATATATATAGTTTGACTTTTTGATGCTTGATTTTATTGTGATGAATGATTGATGTGCCAGTCTAATGCTTGATTAGCGATAGAATCAGTTAACCAATTATGAGATCTTGGAATGTGCGAATAATTAATATAAGTAAATGAGATTTGCAACAACCTCACCCTTAAATACTGGCGATATAAGCATGGATCCCTTACCCGATAAATGTTGTTTAATTGTGACACTATCAATTGAGAATCAAGATAAACTACCAACGAGTCGATCTCGTGAGAAATTGCCTCGGATAGTAAATTAATAACGGCAGTATACTCAGCCATATTGTTCGAAGCAGGACCAATGCATACTCCCCTTGATACCATCAACTGACCAGTTGGATAATAGAGTACCCAAGCTGTGGAAGCAAGGTTCCAAGTGTGACGACTAGCACCATCGGAAAACCCAAAATGGACCAAGTCATCCATCAACACCTGTCACAGCAGACCAAAAAGTGTTGATATAAAAAAATATCGATGATATATGTACAAATATACATAATGTACAAAGAAGCCATTGCCTAACTCCTACTTAAGCAAAGTACTTCTTTAGGTAAAGCTCGTTTCGGGGTTCTGCCAGCTTGTTTCCCTCAAAATCGATTAACTCATACGACCCTTTTTCTAAAACTCGTTTAATAATGAAAGGACCCTACCACATAGGCTTAAACTTGCTTGCCCCCAAGGTGTCTTTACCTTGGTCATAGACTAAGACAAGGTCACCTTCAAAAAATACTCGAGGATGGACAGCTTTATCATACTGCGTTTTAACCCTTTTCTTATGATCCTTATTCATTGTGGCAGCATCTCGACGTTGCTCATCGAGATGTTCCAAGTGAAGGAGGCACTCTTCGAGACTCGAAGTCTCTGGAAGGAGCTCAACAGCTAACTTAAGAGATGGAATTTCACATTCAACTGGAAAGATAGATTCCATCCCATAAACCAACTAAAAAGGTGTAAAACCAGTAGCAGTATTTATGGAGGTCCGGTATGCCCAAAGAGCCGGATACAACATAAGATGCCAATTGGACTGAATTTTGTCGATTGTCCATTGGAGGATTGTCTTAAGAGTTTTATTTACTACCTCGACTTGTCCATTGGCCTGAGGATAATAAGGAGACGAATGCTCCTTCCGGAAATCCAATTTGAGAGCCAATTCAGACATCAGTTGATTCTGGAAATGACTGCCATGATCAGTGACAATCTCTCTCGGGATACTGAATCTTGAGATAATCTAATTAAAAAGGAACAATTCTGCCATGTCACTATCGTTTTTATAAGTGGGCATGGCCTCGGCCCACTTCGTAAAGTAGTCTACAGCCACGATAATGTACCTATGATTCACCACTGAAGGCGGATTACAAGTTTTAAAATCAATGCCCCACTTAGTAAAGGGATCGACGGTGACAACGGGAAAAAGAGGAGCTGGATGTGCACGCATCTTCCGAGTATAAATTTGACAAGGGTGACAGCATTTGACCGCTTCAACATAGTATTTAAAGAGTGAAGGCCAAAAATAGCCGGCACGCAAGATGCGTTGGGCTGTAGCAAGCCCTGATAGATGACCACCACAAGCTCCACTGTGGCAGTCATTTAGCACTGACTCTGCTTCCTCTAAGGTTAAACAGTGCTGAAGGATTGAACCAACCCATTGACGGTATAATGTGTGACCAATGATAACATAATTTTTTGCCAGGTGACGTAATTTGTGACGTTCATCCTTGGAGAAAGTAGAGGGAAACTTAGAAGTCTGGAGATAGACAATGATATCTCCATACCAAGGGTCGAGTGAAGAGATGAGGAATAAATGTTCGTCGGGAAAACTTTCCTCATAAACAGTATCATCTCCACAAGGCAGCTCAGAAATTAGCTCAATAAAAACCATGGATTTCTTAGACTTGGCAGACAAGAACTCGAGATCAAATTCTTGCAAAATGAATATCCATCGATTATATTTGCCCCCAATCACTCACCTACTGAGGAAAAATTGAAATG
Source organism: Pinus tabuliformis (assembly GCA_031772625.1). NCBI lineage: Eukaryota > Viridiplantae > Streptophyta > Pinopsida > Pinales > Pinaceae > Pinus > Pinus tabuliformis. The sequence continues at coordinate 648,645,349 of CM062817.1, forward strand.
GATTGACCGCCGCTAAGACAAAAGTTTTGCATAGCAGGATATAATGATGGAGCCGTTGGACAGCATGGACAGCTGCCAAAGCCAACTTCTCAACTGGAGAATAGCAAAGTTCAGGACCTATTAAGCCTCAGCTCAAATAATAAATCACATGCTCGGTAAGAGCATCGTCCTCCTAAACGAGAACCATACCAATGGTTGATTCTGCTGCAGCGAGATATAAAAGGAAGTCCCTACCATAATCCGGTGGACTCAAAAGCGGGGTAGAGACTAGTGCCTTTTTCAAAGAAATGAACGATTGCTACGCAAAGTCATCCCACACAAATGGAACTCCTTTCCGTAGCAAACGCATGAACCCTTTAGTGATCTCGACATAGTTCGCTATAAACCTTATTAAGAAATTAGCCTTCCCTTGAAGACTTTGAAGTTGTCGATTTGAGGACGAGGGAGGCAACTGAACTATTGCCTCAACCTTGAAGGGATCAACCTGAATCCTATCATTTGACAAAATGAACCCTAACAACCGATCAGATGTAACCGTGAAAACGCACTTGTTGGGATTCAACCAGATTTTATAAAAACGACATCACTCAAAAACCATTCGAAGATGACTAGGGTGATCAGTTCTCTTTCGAGAACGAGCAGCGAGATCGTCCAAGTATGCTTTGATGATATGTTTGATGTCATGGAAAGCATATGACATGGCCCGCTGAAAAGTGGCTCCAGCATTTTTAAGACCAAAAGGCATCTTTCTATATGCAAAGGTACCCTAGGGACATATAAAGGCTGTCTTATGTTGATCTTCAGGACAGATAGAAATTTGATTATAACCAGAAAAACCATCCATGAAGGAAAAAATCTCATTACCCGTACACTTGTCGATAATCTGATCAATGAATGGCGTGGGGTAATTATCTTTTGGACAAGGCTTGTTTAAGTCCCTAAAATCGATGAATACTTGGATTGTTCCTTGCTTTTTATCCACAGGGACTAGATTAGAAACCTAATCAGTAAGAGGAACAGGGTATATGAAACCCACCTTTAGCAGCTTCTCAACTTCAGCTTTGATAGCTGCTGCTTTCCTAGGATTAACCGGTCGAAGCCTTTGACGAACCGATTTGGCATTTTCATACGTCTTGATCTCATGTTGAACTATAGAAGGATCAATGCTAGGCATTTCTTCATAAGACCAAGCAAATACATCTCGAAATTCCCTGAAAAGGTTGGTGTAAATTTGAATTTCTTCAGGGGAACATTCAATTCCGATGAAGAGATTCTCGATCACGTTAGGGTCCCTAGAGATGTTTATAGGTATCATTTTTGAAATCATCGACATATTACCTTCGGCACTAACATGTGCTGGAGCCAAAGGATTTGACACCGTACACACATCACTAGTAAAGAGCTCGGAGAATCTAGATTCTACTTCCTACAATGGGGAAAGAAAGTATGAACGATGGTGTAAGTCTTCCCAAGGTCGATCTATACCCATCATTACTTCGAGGATTGCTTCTTCAGAAGTTAAAACCGAATCTAAGCAGTACAAGGCAGAGGTAGAATCAAGGCTCCAGGCCGGGGCCACCTCACCATCTAACTCCTCTTCGAAAAAAGGAATAGAGTGGTCGTCTGTAGAGTTGACGATAGACTGATATCTAAGCTCAGCTGCAGATATAGGGAATGCCATTCCATTTACTTGTCCTTCAACTAATGTGGTTGTAGGTGAAGGCAAGGTCCAAGGGTCTGAAAAATAACGAGTTTGGAAGAACTCTTCTCGAGGAGACTCCTTAGATGATGAAACGACATTGATTCTAGCGATAGGAGAGGGAAGATCAAAAGTACCCATCAATGAGGAATACATCCCCACTCCTAAATTCTCAGTAGGCAGACGAGGGTTATCCACTAAAGGAACAGTTCAGTTAGAGATTGCTTGAGGATCGATTGGACAATAATCAAATTGATCAACCTTAACGATTTTCCCCTCATGAGGAAAGCAAATGACAAGAAACAGAGTCGAAACAACGATGTCCATTTCGTATACCTAGTTCCTTCCTAAGAGGAGATTGTAGTCTAGGTTAGCATCTATGACTTCTACTTCAATATTGATGAACTTCCCCCCAACACATATAGAAAAGGCTGGGATAATCCCATGTGGCTTATGAGAATGACCATCAAATGCAGTCAAGATGGTAGGTGAAGGAAAAGCCAAAGGCGATCCAATAGCCTTCTAGCATGACATCGACATGATGCACGTGGAAGCTCCTTCATCAATAACGGTACAAAAGATGTTAATTTTCCGTTATGTAGACTTTATTTGGAAAGCCATATGATGAGGGAGTCACTTTTTGACATTTAACATGTCAAAAGTGAGCACTAAAGAGTTAGTTGGGTCGACTGCCCCAATTGCAGAAAGTAAAGCACTCCGTTGAGCTGGACACGACTGGATAACCTCTAAAGCGGACATGGTGCATAGACTCTGAGCCAGATCCTCAACAATGGAGTAATTCTGGGCGGCCTTAACTTTAGGATTAATAGTCGCGCGTTTAGCAGAACCTTTCGGTATCTGTGGTATAGTCTCGACAGGGGGTTGCTCAATATGAAGGTCGGTATTTCCGGGAGCAGTCTTGTCCTTGGAATTTTCGGCTTCACCGTAATCACGTGACCGAGTAGCCACATGGATTTTAGAACCCATCATGAAAACATTTGATGATTTTTCCCCTTCCTGGTTGCCCCGTGTGGAGGTTCCAGGGTTTGAACTCGCTCCAGCAAGAAGTTGTTGCCCTTGGGGAAAACGGTTGGTTAACACAACCTGAGAACTAGAAGTCCCTTGCTACCCTAACAAGTGTTGAGTGTCTTCAATCTTGGGGCAGAGGTGAGTTAAATGGTCTCCACTGCACAACTTGCATGGAAACTTGACTTTCTTTCAAGACACATTTCTACCACCACCAGCATTATTGCCGGATTTATTTGCGTCAGCCTTCCCATCCTGGTTCTTTTTCTTACCTCGTCCTTTCTTTTTCCCATTGGAATTTTGATTTCCTTTGGGGTTATCAGATTGGACAGCATTAATCGAAGAGGTTTGGGAAGCCGGAGGGTTAGACGATGTGACTTGGTTGTTAGAAGCAGTTTGTAAAGACAACTGCTGCAATTGGTTCAACAAGTTCATTGCATTTGTGTCTACCGACCCAACGATACCATCTGCATGGGGACCTGGCTTCGACTTGGCTATGTCAACCTTGGACCTAGGAGCATCTGGCAAGTATTTTTATAGGATCCCAGACTAAGAGTAGATCAATTCTAATTGTTGGGCCCTAAAAATGGTTTGCTCCTCAGAATAGATTCCAGACATGGAGACATCCTTAGAGATCTCGGGTTGTAAAGATTTCAAAATCCATTCAAGATGGTACTTCAGAGGGATTTTGGCTTTAATGAGCCTCTTTCTCAGTCTCCATTCTTGAAAATGGTCAAAAATGTGAGTTGCCTTATCCTGATGAAAAGTGGCCAGAAGTTCAGTTCCGGCGTCATAACAGACAGGCAACTGGAAATGATTTAAGAAAATATTAGCTAAGTTAGCGAAAGATGTAAAGCTGCCCCCTGGCAACTCTATATACCATTTGGTGGCATTACCAGTCAAGGTGCGTTCAAAAAGTCTCAACCTAATCGAGTCATCAATAAGGGAGTTCGATGAGCACCACAAATGGAATGTGGTTACATGGTCGCCTGGGTCTTCACCGCTCTTCCCTTCGAATTTTGGAATGTCTGAAGGGAGTTTGGTTGGGACTAGAGGCCAGGCTGGATTGTATTTGATTGGATCATTTGTTAACTTAGTGAGATCTGGCAAGTTCAAAGTTGCCAGAAATGGAAGCCTAGGAGGACCTTGGGGATTCCACCCAGACTGGGCGGAGCTCCCAAAGTTCTGAAATGATTGGCCTAGATTTTGGAAGGCACCAAGCTGCCCGAAGTAACCAGCAGAACCGGCTGAACCAAAAGGCAAGCCTTGTGATCCAGCAAAATTCAGAGTTTGACCAACTCCGGCCACAAAGCCTCCATAACCAGTAAAGTTTCCTCCTAAAGGATTATAAGGAGTTGATAACCCCTGATACGGATTCCAAGCAGAAGCTAAGGGAGGAATACTTTGAAACGAACTAACTGTGGAGTACGGCCTATTCCCTTGTTGGTCGAAGAATGGATTCCCAGTTTCTGCGCCACTAATCCCAGGGTTAGTCCAACCTTGGAAAGGATTGCTGCTTTGTCCTATAGAAGAAAAAGGCATGGATCCTATTGTCAGGTTGGAATGTGGTATATGACCACTTTCGAAAGGAAAACCCTGGAATGAAGCCGATCCACCCATCATGGACGTGGCGACACTAAACGGAACTGATGGAATACCCTGTGAATGGGTGCCAAATGGGAAGAATCCAGAACTAAAAGCATTGGTTTGGGAATTTCCACTTGTGGACGGAATGGAGGTAGACCCAACTAAAGATGTGCTAGCAAAAGATCCAAACAAAGAAGCAGAGGAGATGGAAATCGTTCCTCCCCCTTGTACCGATGTTGGAGTCTGCATAGTTGTAGCACTTGTAGTAGAAGCCATGCTTCCAGTAGTGGTCATCGACGGTAAGCGCGTAATGTGACCTGGACTTGACAGTCTATGCGTTGGAGTCCCAACGTATTGTAATACTTCCAGATGGCTAGATGGTAGGGGAGAATTCGGAGCTGCTAATGACTCTGAGAGTTCTTCTACCTCTATGTTGTTCTCTGTTTGAAAGAGAACTCGAGAAAGAACTGGAGTGTTCCTCTCTTGTTCTGCGGAAGTTCCAGGCCTTGCTTGAACACTAATGGCCCTGAGAGGAGGATCAATCCTCGATGTGTCAACTGCTGTGGGACGAAACCCACCAGCAGTATTACCTTTGGGCCTTCTAGGAGAAGGCTCTAAACTTGGTGGTGAAATACCACGAAGTCTTTGAGACCATCTAGGTGATCGGTCAGCCACTTTGAATTTTTTGTTAAGATCTAACTAAAGACTCAAAAAACTGAAAGCTAGGTGAACTAAGAGCACAGAGCACACACTATAAAGTCCCTAAAGATATCAGCCAGTCAAACAACTTCCAAGTATTTCCGCTCCGGGTGATTAGGACCGGACACCAAAATACAAGAAAGTGAATTAAGGGGCCTTCCGAAGATAGTCTGGGATGATGAGGGCCCAGTCCTATCAGCGAAGGTAACAAAGGAAGTTACGCTGACCTCCTAAAAACAGCCTGTGCCAGTGCAAGCCCCCAAGATTCGCAAGGGTGCCCTCCAGTAGTATCGTTGAGAGTGATGCAATGTCGACCTCAGGTGCCACGGGATTCCCCTCCACAGCCACCTATGTAGATCTCTAGGAGTAGCAACTATGCATACCAACTTGTTGCAGAAGCCAGGCGGAACAGTCATGAGGTAAGTTCATACAAGTAGGAGAGGGGGTATCTCTCTTCCCTATCTTCACAGACCCTCGTGCTTAAATCCCAGATCCGAAGATTTCCTGGTCTTCCTAACGCTATTGGATTTTCACTCACTATTCAGACTCTTATGTTTGACAGTTTAAATGGCCTTAGAGTTAACTCTCCACTCGCCTAATCCAAGGCCCTAAAATCCTAAAACTTGTTGGTGTATCTAACTTCACTAAAAAAAAAAAAGTTTTAGTGAATTTTAATTAGCACTTGATTTTAAAATAGGTTGTTCTTTAAGTCACGGGATAAACGGAAGTGAAACTAGTGGTGTTTTGACGCAGAAGAAATTAATAAAAACAAAACTACATGCAAATGCACTTGTTTTCGTTTTTCGATGAAAATAAATCTCTACAGGGTTCAGAGGAACTTCAAATAAAACAAATTTTTCTTTTCTTTTCATTAATTCAAGCTTCACACTCACAAAAGTTAACAAAGATATGGATGCCTAAAAAGATATGCAAATCTATCCTAATGCAACAAGTATATGCTGATGCAAGACTCAAATTACTCTAAAATCAAGAAATGAAAGTTGCTTGCTTATCAATTTTTATTTTGCCACTTAAAATGTTTAGATGGAATATGAGATGCTACCATTCATTTCGTCTAAACAATAAAAACAATTTTCAAGACAAACAAAAATGCACTTTCATTGACTAAAAGGAAACCAAATCAAAACAAAGTTCAAGAAAGCAAAACCAAGTTTTTCAAAAAGTTTTCTTCAAAAGCAGCAACAAAGATGTATTTTCAAAAATGCTCTCAACAAGATTGAAACTTTGTGATTGAAGAATAGGCAACAAACACATTTTCAAGTTGACACCACACAATGGATGAAAACTCAACAAAAATAAATTTGTTTAAAGATGCTCTTAACAATCAAAAGCAGCAATGAAAGCTTTGGCAACAAAGACCAAAAAGATCAAAAAGACAAATTTTCAAGAAAGCGTCAATCAACAACTTTCATGAAACAAAAAAGTGGATGGTCACAAAAAGCGGTTTTGTCAAGCAAACAAAAAGTCACCAAAAGCAAGATTTAACACAAAGATTGAGATCAAACTTCCTGCCATGATGAATCAGAGCAGCCAAGATTTCCAACAAGAAATCTTGCGTGCTTAAGCAAAAAACGATGACGCTTGCAACAACAAAAACAAGACTAACACTTCTTACAATGAGAGAGAATTTGGAACAAGATGCTTGCTATAAAACTAACAATTGATACTGGAAAGTGACTATTTAAGACTGAATCAAACCAGCAGACAGACCTTCAGAGACAAAAAGATTTAAAAATCTTGAAAATTGCAAGATATACGCAACTGAAATGATGTACAGATTACGTGTATATGCAACTGTGCCTAAGGAAACCTATGTATACACGGGTTCACTTGAGGAAACATGCATATATACGCTTGTGTAACTAAGAAAAACAACGTATATAAAAGATTTCAAGAAAAATAAAAAACACTATGAAGAAACTGGCAAAACTTACAATTCAAGAACAGACCACACAACAACAGCAAGAAAATAGGCAGCTGAGCCCTGATTGGCTTGAAAACACCCAAACTAGGAACAACAACAGTGTTGTCCCCAGTGGAGTCGCCAATTCTATTAAGGTAAATGTTCCCCTAGGGCTTTTGGGTTGAAACCCTAGCAGACTGAAAGTTGTTTATAGAAAGAAACACACATTCACACAGCCATTATGCTATCATAAGAAAATTCTATGATAAGGGGCGTACCTGAGGTCCTACATTTGAGAAGGTCCTTTAGGGTCCAAACCCTTCTTGGAGTTCCTTTTGCTCCTTTGACCTACAAAAAAGCCAATTATGGAGAGTATAGTAGTATATGGACTAAACCTTATAGAGAAACCATCTTCATATTATAAAGAAAGGTATTTAGTTATGAAATTTAAACAACCATTCACATATTAATTCTGACATGAATATCATAAACATGAAGAAGATTTATATCATGAACCAAGACATGTGTTTCTTTTATTATAGACAAATAAGGTACAGAAAAGGAATAATTTCACCTAAGTCATCCTTTCGTAGGCTCCAAGCAAAGCCTTCTTCTGGATTCATCCAGCCTCAAGCCTTTAACAAACTCCTTCCATAATTTACTCCATGATATCACAAGTACTGGATGGACATCAACACACAAGGAAACAAGGGTTTCCTGTACAAATGGGGGAAGTGCAGGAGGCACAAGGATCTTCTGATCTAGTCAAGTAAATCTCAGCATAATAACCTTTCTCTCTCCTCTCTCTCCTCCTTAGGACTTCCCATTGAAGCCTTTTTATATTTCTCCCAACGTAGTTTTTTAGTTGGGAGTTGGTTGGGAACAGTTGGGCCATGGGCACTAACAGGTGATTACCAGGTAAAACCCACGATCTCCGCCCTAAATTAAGGAGTTCTATATTTTTTTTAAGTGTTTTAATACATATACGCGGGTTGGGTATATGCCTACCCGCATATACACGCGTTTAACTCAGGGCAATGTCGCGTATAAGGGATAAAACAATTTTTGTTTAATTTTTGGACCAGGTCTGGAAGGAGGGGTTTCCCTAGGCCATGAGTGCAACATCACAAACCATAAGAGTGAGATTTGGAGCTATAACAGTCGGGTAAAATAGGTAAAAATAGCGCATCAGGGTCAAAGAGAATCAAGGTTAAAGAGTATCAGATGAAAGATAAAAGTTAAAGAAGACTCCAGTGTGAAACACTGCAACAACAAGCCAGCATAAAGGGCTACACTTCAACAATAAAGGCCAGCACAACCATAATAAAAGGGACAGCATGAAACAATTCATTAGTTGTCTCTATCTTCTTGCAAGAAGATATTTTTATTTCCTAAATTAAATCTCAAGTTGTTTTGAGATATTTTGTAAATAATATTTGTATAAATAATTCATAATTCGAAGTATGTAGTGTGGATTCCAAAACATTTCTATAGACTTCTTGTTCTTAATTCTCAAATTCTATTGTATCAATGACTGGATCAGCCAGATGTATCAAGGAATAAAGATCATATATTTCACTGGATTCTTATGTAAATAAAGGTTCAAATAAGTATTTTCTGATGTTCAATGTTATTTTTCTTTAAGTTTTTCCCACAGTCTTACTTGTATCTCTAAAAATATGAATGCTATAACATGAAATGATATCTCATAAATTGCTTATATGCACTCTGTTTTGACTGTTATGCATATTTAATGTTTCCTTCACTAAGGAATTCTTGATTGCTCCTTAGTTTAGGTAGTTCCTTGTGATCTATAGCAAAGGATTCTTAATTGCCCTTTGTTCATGATTATCCTCTATTCTTCATCTTAACCCCAGTCTGAGGATTCTTAAGTGCTCTCTCACCCTAGTTAGGATCATTTCACCCATTTGACCTAAATATTTGCACTTTACTTTGCTAGCCTGCCCTATGAACATTCCCTTTAATGAATTGATCCAATTCTATTATCCATTTGTTGACTCCATAGCCCAATGGCTTAAAGACCTTTCTCTATCCATCTATTCCAAGAATTCCACCACCCAACCTTCAATTCAAAACCAAAACCCCAATGAACATTAAGAACTAGCCTAAAATCCCAGTAAAACAAAGCTAAATTTCATAGAGAGAGCCCTCTCTGAGTCATAGGTTGGCTAGAGCCTATACTTAAAAGATTGGTTTGTGGTTACCTTGGTTTATTCCTTCTTCTGATAACTTCTAAGGAAAATTCTGAGTGATAACATAGTGGCAACCATACTGGGGAAAACCCTCAGTCCTAATAAATCTTTAAGAAATTTTTAATTCTGTATTTTGAGCCTCTTAAAGTAATTTATTAGAAGTTATTTCTCACAAAAAGAAAACAATTAGAAAATTCTGAAATTTTGGCTTCGAGGAGAACTCATTATACTAGGGCTAACCCAGATCCAAACCCTCCCCCAGTAGTTGATAATCCCAACCTGATTTCAAGAAAAACCAAAAAAGAAGAAAGTTCAACTAGTCACACACCCTTAGTTAAAGCTAATTCATGCCCTGATGAGTGGTTGTTTTTAGAATATCTTCCCTTTGACGAGAAATTTGATTTGTCATTATTTAAGTCAAAGTCTGAAAGTGAAATTCATGATATTGTCCTAGATCCTGAGTTTATTGCAAACCTTGAAGTCCAAAAATCCAACAAATCAATTGATGAGTATATTTTGAATTCACCACAATCATCCCTTGGTATTGCCAAGATTCCTAAGCTTTCTGAACAATTGTCTACCACTTTCAGTTCACCATTGTTCCCTTCAAATTCTGAAGTCCATTCTCCACCCCCGTTTATACCTTCACTCCCTCACCAACCTATCATATCCCAGGTACCACCTACTAGTCCTAGTTCATCCTCCACTACTGTATCATCTTCTAGTGCCTCAACCCCAAATCTTAGCCCTTCCCAGCTTATAGCCATGGCAAATAGATATGCTCCCCTTGTCTTATTGTTGGCCGGATAAATCATTCTTGCGGACAAGACCAATCTCCCTAGTATCAAAATATATATCTAGAAACAAGCAGGACAAGCAAATTTACCTTTCTCTAAATATATTGCGATTCATTAATAAAAACTAAGAGGTGTTTTAGACCCTACCTTAAGTCCAACGCTAGTTTGTGGCAGCCATACTTCGATCATCCAAAAGAGTTTCCTTTTAAGAACCTACAATCACAAACAAGAACACATCAAATAACACCTGCATAGCTAATATAATAAATCATATTCATCATGGTGATCAAGGAATCCATGAAATAAACCATAAAACACAGCTTATTGAGAAAAATAAACTTGATTGTATTAACTTTGAAAATAGAAGAACTTTACAACCTTTGGTGCCTTGATGTTGTACAAGCTCCTCCCAGGGTCCGGAACAGGAATCTCCTCTACTTTGACAAGCCTCACACTCTTCCAAATGAGATCAACAAGGTATGTAATCTTTCCTCACAAAAGATCAATTAGGAAGACTAAGTTCCAGTAGCATTTCACCTCAAAAATCTTTAGCTTTCAACCTCCCCAGTAACCAACCCAATGCTTCATTTTATAGTGAAAAGGAAGGAGGTTACAGGTCCACCTATGAAGGGATAGAGTCCTCCTTCAAAGAGATAAGCTCCTCACATCAAGGGGTTAGCTCCTTAAGGCATGGGATGCATGAACCTTAAAGGAGCGAACTTGCCACCTCAAGATTCCTTCTAGAAGCTTCCAGAAATGACTCAAAGTGAGTTTTTAAGAATGTACTTGAGCCCTTTTGACTTTTACAGGGGTCCGCACCCATTACATAGAGACAGAGCGGTCAGGTGCGCAGGGGACATCACCATAAGGTGCGGAACCGAAGGTAATGCTACGAGAAAGTGCGGAACCAGAGTTTCAGAGACTTTTAACGGCATTCTCTTATTTTCAAGGCTTGACATGCATAACTAAGGTTTAAGACTCGTAAAGGAGGAAAGTATGAGTGGTGATAGACTCACACAAATTGTAGAATGTCATCGTGACAATATTTTGTGCAACAGATTGCCCCCTAAAGTGTGAATTCTGTAATAGATGAGGATAGCATTTGTCATCTAAGAAGAGTGAAGTACTTTATCATTTCAAAGATCATCCTATGGACACCCCAGTCAGAACCTGTAAAAACATTCAATACAAAATATATATATGTGAACATATCATCGCTGAGGTAGGCATTCCCATGCTCAAATCAAAATTGACTAGAAAACTAACTAAACTACTCTGATAAAGGAATAACTTTGTAATACGTCATAAGTATAGACATATGTAGACACAGTATGGGCACAGCCATTTGTTTATGAATAGTCCACTGTATAATGAATAACAAAATTCCTCGCAGCCTGGATGGTGGAAACTAGATCCAGGGTGTTGATTTCTGCTTCCCGAACTAGTACGATTCTATCCATGTGAATGAATGTGTCGAAGTTGAACATGGTAGAAACCACTTGATTACCAGTCAATGATGTGAACTGTTAACAAGTATGAGAGAAACCATCAGTAATTTCAATGTCTCTCAAAGTACTCAGTACAATCCATGAAATGTGAATAGATGAGCTGATGTCGAACATGTCATAGAATCCTTTGATGGAAGGTCAATGATGCAACCTGTTGTCGAAGGAAAGAAACCTGCCATTAGGGCATGCAGATTCCAAGGTACTAACGATTTCTAGATCATCTTTCTAGATAAGGAGCTGAAGTCAATAGAAAGCGATCTGTCATAGGCAAGCCCACAACACGAAATCATAGATCAAGTTTGAAGAAATATATTTGACAAGGACTAACTCAGGGATGGTCAAGATGGATGACAAATATTTTGCAGATGAATGGTTTATTTGAACTGACCTCTTGAACACATAATGACACTGTAGATGGTTTGGCGACAATTTACCTAAAGCTAATACCCAGAAACCGGCTAAAGACTTTCAATATGGTTTGATTAACTATTAGGCAAAGGATTTCCCAACCCAGGTGAACAAAAGTGTCGTGTTCAAGAGTGGTTGACTGCTTTTCTAAAACAAAAAGTATAACAAACAAGTCCAATTTTCTCTCTTTTCCCCCACCATTTTTGGTAAGTACCTCTTTATTTTTGACAAGCTTGAGGAGGATAACATTTGCTTGGTTATAAGCTCATCCTTCGGATGAGTCCAACTTAGTTTAAAATTCGAACCCTAAGAAGGAGTGGTCGGTTCCTATTTAAAATTGAACATGTCCTTTATTGTTTAATTTTAACGAGTCCAGTATAGGAAAAACTCGATGTTTTTCAATTTTAGGGAGTCAGAAGAAAAGCTTAAGAAAAATCCATGGATGTCCTTTTTCATAAATTTGTGTCTCCCAAGCCCGAAAAAGTATAAAATAATACTTGAGAGAACCACTTGACCATTATGATCAGCCCTGATCTGAAAAAGTTAAAAAACGATCAAATACGCGTCGTTTTATAACCAATATCGAACTTGAAATGACAAAAGTCCGGCAATATTTTCATGTTTATGCAGTCAGAAAAGAGCTGTAAGTGGACTATCCTTCTAATTCTGTTTTAACGAGTTAAAAAGGGAAAAACTCGGTAATCTTTTCATATTTTACGAGTCAGAAAAGATCTTAAAGAGGACTCTAATGTTTTTTGTTGAAAATGATCAATTTCCCCTGAAAAATCCAATATTCTGCGAAAAAAATCAAAACATAACTCATACCTATTTAAGATAAATAAAAATGCATCAAAAAGTTACCGTTTTAAAGTGAAAAATAAATAAATTAAAAATTCATTTATTCAGAAAAGCTTATAAAAAGGGCTTTTGTAAATTCATTTTTACCGTTTGACTTTAGAGTGAGAAGAGAGAGCTTTTGGGTAAGAAAATTCTTGTGAAGATTGCGGAAAATCTGTCTGTTGGAATCGAAAACCGTCAGCTCCAAGTAATACACATCATCCTTATCTTGCATTTCATTTTTAGGCTTCCATTTTTATTTTTGATGGAAAAATTAGTTTAGAAATCCACTCGTGGGGGTCTGCAGGTGCAACATGCGGACCCTGCGGACCCCGACTTTTTTCTACAAAGGAAAGAGTCAGAGTTCCACGCCTGTTTCTTAGGACAAGTGCGGACCTACGCACTGTCCCTAACTAGCGGGTGCAGACCCTGCGAAATAGGTTTTAAAACTTCAATTTTTTCCATTTCCGCCCAAAAATTTTTGAACTAAAATGTTCTAATATGTCTTTTGTGCAATGTAGGACATACAAAATGCTTATTTGGAGGGAACGTGAGCACAAAGATGTGGACCTAGCCGCAATAAATCATCAACCTTAATTGGATGCATTGAGAGCATGTGGACTATTTAAATTCTGGGCCATACCCGGCATCAGGGCCCAAGTAGACGTTTTGCAATGGTTGGTAGATAGGTGGAACATATAGGACCAGTGTTTCATTATTGGTGGCCATCAGCTTGAAATAGAGATAGAGAAAATTTATTTCTTGACTGGTTTTCCCAAGAGAGGTGAACGATTATCTCTATTCGGGACTAGGCCAGGTGGCCAGTCTGTCGCTAGTCTCCGACTAGAGTTTTGTAATGACCAAACAAAGGACAAACAGATAGATGTTAAAACTATCTCCCATCTTGAACTTAAAGTGATTGCATTTACTGTCACCAGACTCTACAGAAGCGCAACACTACATGTAGCTACCAGATCCCAAATGTGAATGGCAGTAGACTGTTATCGAGGCACCATCTTCAATTGGTGCGAGGCTGTGTTGGCGAATGTAAAAGGCCAAATAACTAGAGAAAAGAACGGACAACTAAAAAACTTTGCATATGGTTTCCTAGTTGTGAGCTTTGGTCTAGAGAGGGTCCCGATGTTGGTCCCACAACAGCTTTCCATTGAGGTTGGACTTCCTCGAGAGCCTAAGATAATGTGTTGGGTTGCAGTTATGGCCCGTCATCTTGAGGAGGGTTCAGAGGTTGTTTGATTTCTGCCTGAGTATTTTCGTTGGTTGGAGAACCAACTTTTCATGATTCAAGATTTTCCATATGCTGGGATGGATTATCGTGGTGACCCAGACATGACTCTTCCACCAGGAGAGCAGTGGGATGATTCAGGTAAAATCATTCTCAACATTTTCTAAGTTTTAACTAATTTTTTTTTGTTTTTTAAATCATCCAAAACTGATAATAAAAAGTTTCAAATGCAGATGTGGGTCCACGACGACCAGCTGCTCTCCAGCCCTATGAGAGGAGACACCTAGCTGCAGTAGTACTGGCCCCACAAGACCAATCTACAAAGACCCTGACCGAATTGGAAAATCATCTAGAGTGTTTGACAACAGATATTCCAGAGACTAGCATAGATGATATTCCACTTAGGTTACAGCGTTACGTGATTGGGGTCCCAGGACCTTTTAGGAGGTTCCTTTGTAGGGTGGCCCAAGCAGTGGTTTCTTATTGTGATCATCACCAGTGATAGGATGATCACCTTTGTAGACTCATACGACATTTTTGCTTTTTTTGTATTATCATTTTTGTTGATCATAAGGCGTTTTTCAACCTATGATCGAAGACGATGTACATTTGACACACTTCTATGCTATGATATATCACTATTACTCGCTACCTTGTATAACATGTTATGGTATGTTTTTAAATTTACTATTTGATTATTGTAAATGTCTATTTAACATCCGAGAAGCAACTGAGTCTGCTAATGTATTTAAATATCTTGGAATATGTTGATATTCAATGTAGTCAAATTCACGTTACAAGAGATGAAATCTCAAGAATAATCTTAATAACACTGGATTTCTAATGGCATAAACTCTATTAAGCTGTAATACAACGAGTTTAGAATCTAACCTAACAATCAAACTTTGAATCCCAAATGAGATGGATTCAGATAATAACTCAATCACTGCACTATACTCTGCAATGTTGTTCGTTGTTTGATAGAGGCTTACCCCATGCATAGATACCAACTCATCAGAGGGTGAATAGATAAACCAAGCTACAGAAGAAATGTTCTGTGTACTACGACAAGCACCATCAGCGAAACCAATGTATGTTTGAAGAGACGTCGACATCTGCAATATCAAGAGTAAAATCAAGATAAGCAGGAATAATGATAAAACCACTCTCTAAACTAGGCACACATTTCTAATCTAAACACACCATATAGAAAGAAACTAATCTAACAAAAATCTCCACACCCAGATTTAAGCATAATATCACTTCAGATAAAGACCATTTCTGGGTTTACCCAAAGAGACACCATCAAAATCTACCAATTCATAGGCCCCTTTTGCCAGATTTCGTTTAAGAACATAAGGACCATGCCACATAGGTACAAATTTTCTAGCCCCTAGCCTATTGTTTGCTTGATCATATGGTAAGACTAGGTTTCCTTCCAAAAAATTATGAGGTGTAACATTTCGATCGTACTGAGCTTTTATTCGTTTGGCATGAGTTTTGATTGTTAATGCAGTGTCACGTCGATTCTCATCTAGCTAATCTAAGTACAACAAACCTTTCTCCTCTTCAGAAGTGGCTTGGAGTAATTCTATGGCTATTTTCAATGATGGAATTTCACATTCAATGGGTAACACTGCTTCCAAACCGTAGACCAGTTGAAAAGGAGTGAAACCAGTTGATGTTTTTACTAAGCTTTGATATGCCCAAAGTGCTGAAAATAACATGTTATGCCAATTCAACCTATGAATACCAATGATTCGTCAGATCATAGTGACTAGAACTTTATTGATGGCTTCAACCAGACCATTAGCCTATGGGTAATATGGAGTAGAACTATCATGACGCGGGCCAAGTTGATCTGTTAGTTCAGTCATCATGATGTTTCGAAAATGACTCCCATGATCAGTAATAATCACTTGAGGAACACCGAATCTAGTAATTATATGATTGAAAATGAAAATTGCAGCAGTTTTGTCGTCTACCAAAAATGTAGGCATCACCTCGGCCCACTTAGTAAAATAATCTACCGCAAGGATGATATATGCATGCCCCCCGACCGAGTGAGGGTTACATGCAATAAAGTCGATACCCCACTCTACGAAAGGACCAACGACAATTATAGGGTGGAGAGGAGCAGGTGGAGCACACATCTTATGATAAAAAATTTGACAATTGTGGCATTTCCGGACCGCATAGATATAATATTTAAATAAATATTTCCAGAAATAACCAGCGTGCAATATCTTTTGGGCTGTGGCATACCCAAACATATGCTCGCCACATGCTCCAGAGTGACAGTCATTTAGAACCTTTTCAGCTTCTTCATGAGTTAAACAACGTCAGAAAACAGAATCCGCCCCACAACGATAGAGTGTATCTCCAATAATACTGTATTGTTGGGATTGGAAACGTATTTTTTGTCATTGAGATCATGAAATTTCAGGCCAAAAAGATTGAATTTGGAGATAAACAATGATATATCCATACCATGGATCAAGAGTACTGATAAGAAACAAGGATTCTTCCACAATGGGCTCTTCTGCCACAGTTTCAGTATCAGCACACGGGAAATCACACATCAGTTCCGCAAAAACCAAAGATTTCTTTGCCTTGGATTTTTCAAATTCCAAGTCAAATTCCTGCAGGATAACTATCCATTTGGAATACTTGCCCCCTAGCAATTCTTTTGTCAAAATATAGATCATATGGTTACAGTCAGAAATTACTGTAGTTTTGCATAATAAGATGTAATGACGAAATCTTTGGACAGCTTGAACAACTGCCAAGGCCAATTTCTCTAGATGTGAATATTTAAGTTCAGTCAGATTTAGAGTTCGACTAAGATAGTAAATCACATGTTCACTGTTGAATTCATCTTCCTGAACTAAAACCATCTGAATGGTGGAATGAGAAGCGGCGAGGTACGAGAAGTAATCCTAGTTGTAGTTGGGAGGATGCAATAACGGTGCATGGGTGAACATGTGTTTAAGTACATCAAAAGATTTGTCAGCTATCTCATCCCAAAAGAATGAAGTATTCTGTTTCAACAACCTAGTAAAACCTTTTGTTATCTCGACGTAGTTAGGAATGAAACGACATAAAAAGTTTGTTTTCCCTTGCAAACTTTGGAGTTGGCGAAGAGTCGAAGGAGGAGGTAATTTGACAATAGCTTCAACCTTCGAGGGACCGACACAAATGCCAGATTTCGAAACAACAAATCCTAGTAAATGACCTGTTTCTATACAGAAAACACATTTGTGTGGATTCAACCTAATTCGATAATGCCTACATCTCATAAATATTGCTCGTAAATGAGTGAGATGATCAGCTCTACGTAATGAATGGGCAAGTAAATCATCGAGATATGGCTACACAATGTGCTTGATGTCATGAAATGCTTAAGACATAGCCCTTTGAAAAGTTTCTTCGGCGTTCTTCAATCCAAAAGGTAATTTGCAATAAGCAAATGTCCCCCATGGACAAATGAAAGCCATTTTTGGTTGATCAGCAGGGAGTATGTTGATTTGATTGTAACCGGAAAAACCATCCATAAAGGAGAACATTTCACTTCCGGCACAATCATCAATAATTTAATTGATATAGGGGGTTGGATAATTGTCATTAGGACAAGCTCGATTAATATCCCTATACTCAATACATATTCTTATCGTTCCTCGCTTTTTGTTAACAGGAACAATATTCGATACCCAATTCGTTAAAGGAATTAGATAAATGAAACCTGCTCGAAGTAATTTCTCAACTTCAGCTTTAATAGCAACAGCTTTTTGTGGATGTATCTGACGCAAACGTTGCCGGACAGGTTTAGCATCCGGGTAAGTTTTAATTTCATGGACAATAATTGATGGATCGATTCCTAGCATTTCTTCATATGACTAGGCAAACACGTTGCAGAATTCTTGAAATAGGGCTTTATAAGTTTGGAGTTCATTGTCCGTACAGGAAGCACATATATGAATTGTTTCAATAATTCTAGGTTTAACTGAAATGTCAATAAGAACCATTCGAGAAATATTTCCCAAATTTAACTCAGAATCAGGATGTTGCAATGGATTCTATGGTTCTTTGACATAATTAGTAGTAAAAATAGATGAAAAATCATTTTCAAAATGATCAAGCTCAGGTAAAAACGAAGATCGATGATGAAGATCTTCCCATGGTAAATCATCAACAAACAAGAGTTCACGAATCTTCTCATCAGTATGAACAGGATCAGAAAATATTGTTGAATCTGAGGTTGATATTGAAAGTGATTCTCCATGGACCACATCATTAGATCGATTTCGGTTGAACAAGAGTCGGAAAACGACTGTACAACCCGGTATGCAATTTCAAAGGGACTCAAAGGCATTGCGCTACCAAATGAATCCACCTCAGACTCGAAAGGTATGATCCAAGGATCATCAAAAGCAATAGTGTTCAATGAAATCATGTGAATAATTGTAGTAGAAGGTGATACATTAGGAGGACAAAAGGAAAAAGTTCCTAGTAAACCAGGATCTTTAATCAATCCTACCCCAACATCCTTGTAAGGGATAGTTGTTTTACCGACATGTTGAATACTTTCAGAAGAGGATGGGTCAGATGAAAAAGAAGTCAGTTGTTCTATGGTTACAATATTTCCATTATGAGGAAACTTGATAAGCCGAAAGACTGATGAGACAACCACAGTCATAGCATAAGATCAACTGCGACCCAAGAGAAGGTTGTAATCTAGAGGGGCATCAACCACTTCCACATCTATATTAACAGTTTTTCCTTCAACCGCTATAGGTAAATCCTGTAAAATGCCAAAAGGATGGAACCCACAGCCATCAAAAGCCTTTAGAATTATCGGGCATTGATTGAGTGTAGGATAACCAAGCGATCTCCAACACTGGATCGACATAATACATGTAGAAGCTCCCTCATCAATTGCAGTCCTAAAGTAAGGTCTTTTTTTGACTAACTTTGATTTTGTTTCAGAAGGTCGGGGATTTTTTCGTGTAAAGTACCTGACTTCGTATAAACGAGGTCAAGGTACTAAGCCTAAGCAATTACTTGCTCTTCAGTAACAACTCCTGCCTTAGCTACATCCTCAGTGATTTTAGGTAATAATGATTTAACGAACCATTCTGCTAAAATTTGATTCTGAATAAAAACTTTCAGTAAACGTCATCTACGTCGCCATTCATGAATATGATCGGAAATGTATGTGGACGTTGACTGTTTTAATGAAGTTAATAATTCCATGCCATTTTCATATCTGACAGGCAACTAAAAATGAGTTAAGAATGAAGTGGCTAACTGACTAAAATTATAAAAAGAAGCTCATGGTAACTCAATGTACCACTTGGCAGCAAGACCAATCCGAGTGCGTTGAAAAAGACATAAGTGAATTGAATCATCAATAATGGAATTACATGCACACTAAAGGTGATAAGTCATCACATGGTTTAACGGATCCTCCCTTGATTTACCTTCAAACTTTGGGATATAAATGGGCAACTTATTCGGCATTGGCAGCCAAAAGGGAAGATAATTAATTAGATTGTTCATAAGGCATGACAAATCAGGCAAGTCCAAAGTTGCAATAAATGGTAACTAATGGTTAGGGTCGCGAAAACCTTGGGTCATAAGACCAGCCCCAGGAGGAGGATATCCAGGATAACTTGGAATTGGAATTGCATTTGGAATATTATATCCTCCCAGAAAACCAGGATTAGCTAGACCAAACTGGGGTTGTTGAGGTTGCTGATAAGTATATCCAGGGTATGGTTGATACTGGTAAACTGGGATTTGCACAGCAGGACCGAATTGGTACTATCCCTGGTACGGTTCATAAGTGAATTGCGGTTGACTTGTGACAACCGTACTTGGACTAGGTTGTCCTACAGGCATTTGAACTGAAGTCTAAATTGTAGGTCTTGACTGAGGTAAAGAGGCTTGAGGTGTTGATGCAGGGAGAGTAGAAACCAGAGTTGCCGATACTCCAGAAGTAGGCGAGGTATATTGAACGGAAGTTGTAGTAGTTACAATAGTCGTTTGAGGCAGAGTTTGAGGTGAACTAGGCCCATACTAATGAGCTACACCAGGTGTAGAAGTTTGAATAGTAGGCTGGACAAGTTGCTGGGTTGAACTAGAAACCAAAGGTTGTCCAGATTGAGATGACAAATGCACATTAGGTTGCAAAATCTGTTGATTTTGAGATGGATCCCACACCATGTTCATTCTGGGGTATGGAACCATAAAAGGTTGAGCATATGAAGGGCCATAACCGAGTTGAGCATAGGGCTAGTAATTAAATGGTACATTTCCAACTCCTTGTACAAATGATTGAGCAGAAAGTGGTTGGAAACCTTGAGTTGGGTACTGACCTTGAGGTTGATAACCTGGAGGCATGTACTGAAACTGGGGTTAATCTTGAGGTATATATTGATACTGGGGTTGACCTTGAGGTATGTACTGAGTCTGGTGTTGACCTTGAGGTATGTACTGTCCCGAAGGTATGTACTATCCTTGAGGTTGCCCCCTAGGCGGTAATTGACTACCTTGAGGTTTCCCCCCAGGTGGTAATTGAGTACCTTGAGCTTGCCCCCCAGGCAATAACTAACTACCTTACGGTTGCCCTCCAGGTAGTAACTGACTACCTTGAGGTTGCCCTCCAGGCGGTAACTAACTACCTTGAGGTTGCGGATTTGGAATAGTACCAAACATCATAAGAATTTCTTCTACGCTCAACGGTTGAGTTCCGTTATTGCCAGTTGATATCCCATGTTCAATGGGTTGAGGAGATGCTCCTGAAAAAGTACCAGTGAGTGACTAATACCCCAAAGGAACAGAAGGACCACCATATAAAAATGTTTCCGGTGATTGGGAAAACATGGATGACTGCCTCGACATATTCAATGGAGGATAATAACCTCTGGGTTTTGGATGAAAAGGAATTTGAGGTGGTGAAAAACTGAGACCCGGATTTTCTAAAAAGTTGGTCAATGAGACGTACCAAGCGTCACTCCTAAATGGACTGTAGAAAATTGATTCACGCTCCCTAAGTTCTAAAGTTGGTTGATTTTTAGGGAGATTTATATCTTCTTCTGGACTAACAAGTTCTTCAATAGAAATGAGTCCAGAAGGAAGATTTTGGGTAATGATACTTCCTATCCTGGGTGAACCAAGACCACTAGAAGTTGGAGAAGCAAATCCTGAAGATGGAGTAGCAGCATGTTCAGTTTCAGGCTCAAAAAATTCAGGTTCTTCAGCTAATTCACTAGTAGAAGAAATACTACTAGTAACTTCGGAAAATGAAATTGGTTCAGAAATATACTCTATTGCTTGAGCTTGATAATTAGGATGAAAAATTAAAGAAGACTCTCCAGCCTCCAGTGACCCAATTGTATTGTCACTAGGTGATACAAGAACTCGTAGCCCTTCAAGCTGGCTTGGTGTATACTAGGGAGGTTGCCCCTGAAGTCTACGGGATTGTCTCGGTAATTCAACCATGATTAAATATTTAATTACCTCACACGCAAACAAAGAAAATCTCAATAAAACCACCTAAAGTCTCTAAAGAATGAAACAATTGAATCACACGGCTAAAAAAAATCTAAGAGTTCAAACCACACACAAACAGTAACTTTCCATACCAAAAATGCTAGTTGGTGATGAAATCCAACGTCGCAGAATTCAATACAAAAAGGGCAGTTGGAACAGTTACCCCGAAAACCTGCTTAATGAAACAGATTGGCACAATCTTCTTCACAAAACTATCTCGAGTGAAGAGAACCCCCCAGAGAGTCCAAGTGAGTCTAGTCAACATCTGCTCCAGGTACAGTGAGACCTGTCCTTCACCACCTTAGGAAAGAATCTTAAGATTATGGTCACTAAGGTTACCAACAGTAACAAATACAACTGGGGGAACAGTCTACGATCTGATCTATGTGCAAGGGCAGAGTAACAAAGCTTAATCCCCTTGAAGGCTCCTCGACATGATCAATCTAAGGTTTACCAACAAGTGACCCCAGGCTCCTCGACAATGGTTAATTTGAGGTTTACCATTTTTAATATGTGAAAATCTTCTATCTTTCCCAATGAGACAAACTTGATTGTCTCAAAGGTTCGTACATGATCTCATGATTGACTCCTTTAAGAGGATCTTCCCAAATTATATCAATTACAATTGGATTTATTTCCTACTGCAAGATATCGCTACTTGTTTGTTTTAACTATCTTGGAGAGTTAATTACTCCCTACTCCAAGATACTAGCCTAAGCTATATTGGTGATAAGAGCCCTAGAATAAAAGATTGCTAGTTCAATTTTAATTTAAGAGTTATTTCTATGGGTTGTTTCTTAAGTCAATAGGTATGGAGATGAAACTTTGATGGTGTGAAGACTCAATTCCAAAAACACTAAAAAATGCACCTAAGATGATAAACAATCCTTTTTCCTTCAATGAATTTCTAGCTAAAAGAAAGAGTTGAGAATGCAATTCTTTGAAAAACAAATCTTTCTTTCAACATGTAAATGAAAAGAAAATCTTTTTGTCTTTTTCAAAAAACTCAAAACGAGACTACTAATTATGCTCACAAAAAATCCCTTTCTTTTTCAACACTCAAAAACTACAAAAAACAAATTCTTTCAAAAGAGATTCTACAATTTCTAGAAAACACTCAAAACTATAAAAAACTAATCTTGAGATCTAAAAACTTCTAAAAACCTAATTGAAATAAAAGCTTTAAATCTTTTTGAGGACGTTTTACTTAGTTATTCAGTAAACTAAGGATTAATTCGTTCAGAATAACAAATCAATCAAAAAACACCCAACTATGTTTTCTTTTATAAAAATGAAATTCAAAACTTACAAGCAAGTTCGTTCAAAGCTTTGCAAAGAGAAAACAAAATCTATTTCTCAGCAAGGGCAGATTTCACAAATTAGTCAGACTCATCAAGAAGAACAAAAAGACTAGGGTAATATAAGGTTTCTTAGGCTTCTAATCTCTGAGTCACTAGAAAGACCAAGCGAAAATCAATCTAGACACGCAAAACTTCTAGAAAATCACCTAAAACAGAAATGCCAATGGAACTCACTCACAAGAGATTCTTGACAGAACACATACAGATCTGGGTAGACACTAAAAGTCGTAAATCAAAAACTAAACTTAACTGGACGAAAACAATTTAGGTTTTTCAAAAATTTTAACAGGGTCCACAGGCTTCCAATAGAACCAAAGGTGGTACCACTCTGTGTACTAAAGGAAAGATGCAGAGAGATCCGCACTGTCTGTAAAAAGAAAGTGCGGTTCCCTGTAAACTTCAGAAAAAAACAAAAAGAATCCAGATCCTAAAAACTACCCAATCCCACACACATCAAGCAAAAACCAGAAACAGGGACAAGTTTCTCAAGTCAAAGAAAAAGGAAAAGCAAAAAACCAAATTCAGATCCCTAGCGGAGTCGCCAATTTGTTGGCCAAATAAATCATTCTTGCAGACAAGACCGATCTCCCTAGTATCAAAAGATATCTAGCAACAAGCAAGACAAGAAAATTTACCTTTCTCTAAATATATTGTGATTCATTAATAAAAACTAAGAGGTGTTTTAGACCCTACCTTAAGTCCAACGCTAGTTTGTGGCAGCCATACTTCGATCATCCAAAAGAGTTTCCTTTTAAGAACCTGCAATCACAAACAAGCACACATCAAATAACACCAGCATAGCTAATATAATAAATCATATTCATCATGGTGATCAAGGAATCCATGAAATAAACCATAAAACATAGCTTATTGAGAAAAATAAACTTTATTGTATTAACTTTGAAAATAGAAGAACTTTACAACCTTTGGTGCCTTGATATTGTACAAGCTCCTCCCAGGGTCCGGAATAGGAATCTCCTCTACTTTGACAAGCCTCACACTCTCCCAAATGAGATCAACAAGGTATGTAATCTTTCCTCACAAAATCTCAATTAGGAAGACTAAGTTCCAACAACATTTCACCTCAAAAATCTTCAACTTTCAACCTCCCCAGTAACAAGCCCAATGCTTCGTTTTATAGTGCAAAGGAAGGAGGTTACAGGTCCACCTATGAAGGGATAGAGTCCTCCTTCAAAGGGATAAGTTCCTCACATCAAGGGGTTAGCTCCTTAAGGCATGGGATGCATGAACCTTAAAGGAGCGAACTTGTCACCTCAAGATTCCTTCTAGAAGCTTCCAGAAATGACTCAAAGTGAGTTTTTAAGAATGTACTTGTGATTTTTTTACTTTTATAGGGATCCACACCCATTACACAGAGACAGAATGGTCAGGTGCGCAGGGGACTTGACCATCAGGTGCGGAACCACAGGTAATGCTACGAGAAAGTGTGGAACCAGAGTTTTAGAGACTTTTAAGAGCTTTCTCTTATTTTCAAGGCTTGACATGAAGAAGTGAGGTTTAAGACTTGCAAAGGAAGACAGTATGAGTGGTGATAGACTCACATAGATTGCAGAATGTCGTGGTGACAATATTTTGTGCAACACTTACCTGCTCCACTTGGTTCCATGCCAACAGACTACCAGAGTAAAATCATCCAATTTGATGGCATAGGAAACTACACTGCACAACACCATGTTAATAAGATGACATACTACTTTGAACTTCATGAAATTGATATTGTGGATGTCCAAATGAGACTGTTTACTCAAACAATAGCTAGTGATGTTAGGAAATGGTTTAGATCACTGTCTGATAATATTATTGATAGTTTAGAAGTATTTCATCAACAATTTTTTAATATATGGGAAAAGAAAAAGAATCATCTATAAATCCTTTCAGAATATGAAAATATTAGGAGCGGACCTAATGAAACTGTTCAAGATTACTACACAAGATTTAATAATATATACAATGCAATTCCAGTTAATCTCAGACCCCCACCTAACTTAGCATTAATAAAGTTCCCTGATGGCTTTGACACAGACATGGCATTCCATCTGAGGGAAAGAAACCCCCCAACCCTAGAAGATATGCAAAGTGTAGTTGTAAGTGTAGAGGCTAATTTATTAGCTAAAAGAGCTAGAGATAGGAGTGAAAGAAGAGGAACAACTAAAGATGAGTCGTCACCCTCTGACATTAAAATAGATAGCTTAGCGAAAGGCATGCAAAAGTTTATGGATAGAATAGAGAATATAGAGAGGAAACCCCAGTGGGATAATCAATAGGCACCTCTAGTTAGAAACCAAAACTTTAGGAAAATCTAAAACCAAAACACTGGAAAAAATGGACCTGATCAGAATATTGGGCCTCCTTTCCAAGAAAGTTATTGAGAAACATCCCATCCTGAAGACCCAGTGCAAGACACACAGATTAATCTATTGGGATTAGATGATGAAGGTGTTGTTTTTTTTACCCAAGATGATTAGGAATTACATATTCTGCATCAATTGCAAATCCAGTCTAGAGAATCATTTGATTATAAACAAGGTTATGATTATGCCATCTTTGAAGTGCATAAACAGTATAACCTAAGGAGTAAAAAGAATTCTGATATCCCTGACCAAACCAAGAAAATAGTGCCAAATCAACCCAAGAAAATCAAAGAAGCCATGCTTTCTAAAATCCTCCAGATTCTCCCTAGACAAAACCAGAATCCTTCTGGCCCCACCATTGTAGATATAACCCCTAATCAACCTCCTGATGATCAGCCCTCCACTTCAATTCCCCCTAAAGAACCAGTGAACAAACCTCAAAACACTAGATCTGAAAAACTACATAAAGAGACCCCCAGTAAAGGAAAAGAATACCATCCCACTCAAATCCTTGTTGTGAAAATTCAAAACCCTCAAACAGAAAAATCCCCTTTGCCATTCAATTTGGGAGCAGAGGTAGCTAAGTTAAATATTTCAGTCCCTTTAACAGAGCTAATCAAGAATGAAACTTACAAGACACAGATAAACTAGACTTTAAACATTTCCGAAAATGAGGATTCTGTTAACCTATTTGATGAGCAACTAAAACTTATATTTGGTCCAAATGTTAATGGAAAACCACTAGAAGGAGGAATACCACCTTTCTACATTAGCCATAACATCCATGACAAAATTATTCACAATGTAATGTTGGATTCTAGGGCCTCCTGCAACTTAATGCCCAAATCAGTAATGAAGAAACTAAACCTGTACATTACAAGCCCTTACAAGGACTTATTTTCATTTGAATCAGGTCAAGTAAAGTGTTTGGGGTTGATTAAAGACCTATGTGTTACCTTATTTCAATATGCTGCCAAGAGCATCCTTATGGATATTGTGGTTGCTGACATCCCACCGAAGTATGGCATGTTGTTATCGAGATTATGGGGAGCCAAACTTCAGGGATCTTTACATATTGATATGTCATACGTAACAATTTTTGTTTTTGGACAACCCAAGAAGCTGTACTGAGAAACTTTAATGAAATACATGGTAAGTAGCCAGGATCGGCCTCAAAAATTTCCCATCTACTCCGTACATTCAGACATTGATTATTTTATCCTATATAATGTTGATCAAACACAAGAAACTATTTTAGACAGTGTTGATATAGAACCAAAAGAAATTGCAGTTTCAAAACAAGAGGAAATTGTCCAAACTTTAGAACTTTCCACTAAACAAGGTAGTCAAAATGAGGAAATGTTGGTGGCACATGAGATATTGTGGCACCTTGATTTTGATGGGTCAGTCAATAAGTTTGGAGCAGGAGCAGGATTTTGGATAAAAAATCTGGAGAATAATCACTCAGAAGGCCATGCATACAGACTAAATTTTAAATGTACTAATAATATGGCAGAGTATGAAGCACTAATTTTAGGTCTTAAATTAGTTAGAAATCTAGGAGCCAAAAGGGTTTCTATCATGGGAGACTCTAAACTGGTTATAAAACAAATTGATGTTGTATATATGACAAAAGACCCTAGATTAAGTTGTTATATAGGAACCATTGTAGAAATACTAAACACTTTCTTAGAAACCAAGCTTGCTATAATTCCTAGAAAACATAATATGCAGGCTCATAGTTTAGCAATGTTTTCCAACATATGCAAGTTACCCTTTCAACCTAACCATCAGTACACTATTGAAGTTAGGCACATACCTATAATCCCAGATAATTTGAAGAACTGGCAAATATTTTCTAATGATAGACAGATAAACAATTTTTTAATCTTGGAAGAAGAATTTGTAAATAGCAATATAGATACTGACACATCAATAGATCCTAACATTAAATACAAAATAGAAATAAATGAGATAGAAGGTGAAGAGATAGATAGATTTCACCCACTAAATTTACAAAATCAGATGTAGAAAACCTAAAACAAGTTGAGATTGATGAAATAATTAACAAAGACACCAAAGTAATCAATCTCTAAGACAATTTATTACCTAAGGGATTAACCCCTTTGGAAGACTTGTTTGATTCAAATGATGTTCCTAGAAAGCCTAAAATGGAACCTTTGAAATCTGATATAGAGGAGTGTAATATAGGCACTAATGAAAATCCAAAATTGATCAAACTTTCGAAATCACTACCTCCAACTGAAAAGGTGAAATACATTGAGTTATTAAAATAATTTCAGGATGTCTTTGCTTGGAGTTATGAGGACCTCAAATCCTATGACACCAGCATCATACAACACACAATCCCTATAAAACAAAATCGAAAACCTTTCAGACAAAAACTTAGAAGGATTAATCTTGTCATATTACCTTCAATTGAAAAGGAAATCCAGAGAATGTATGATGCTAAGATAATTGCACCAATCATATTTTCTGATTGGGTTTCAAACTTGGTGCAAACTAGGAAGAAAACTGGAAAGATCAGACTTTGTGTCGACCTTAGGAACCTCAACAACGTATCACTTAAAGACAATTACTCTCTCCCGAAAATGGATCATATTTTGCAAAGGGTAGTTGGATCAACCTGAATATCATTATTGGATGGGTTTTCTGGTTACAATCATATCTTATTTCATCCTGATGACCAAGCCAAGACTACCTTCACTACTCAGAATTAATTAGATCATGGACCAATATGTTAAAAAAGGATTTGACCACAAAATGGACTGTTGAGGCTAAGAAATCCTTTGAAGACGTTAAACTAACCTTAACTAGAACACCAGTTTTGATCAGTCCAAAATTTGATAGAGATCTCATCTTATTTTCCTTTGCTTTTGAGCACACTATTGGTGCAGTTTTACTGCAGAAAAATGACTAGGGCTATGAACAACCTATTGCTTTCTTTAGCAAAGCCCTGAGAGATGCCCCCTTAAAATATAACATAATGGAAAAACAAGTCTTTTCTTTGGTCAAAGTTATCAAGGATTTTAGGGTATACATTTTATATTCTCATATAGTAGCCTATGTTCCTAATTTAGTAGTCAAAGACATCCTAACTCAGGGAGGTCCAGATGAAAAGAGGGGAAAATTGATTGCTACTATTCTATAATATGACATAGAAATCAAACCAACTAAGTTAATCAAGGGCCAAGGTTTAGCCAAGCTCGTGGCTGAATCAAACTGTCACGCCTTGGATATAAACTTTATTGCACAAATAGATAATGAAGAGGAGGTGGCGACTCCACTAATCAGCCAGGCTTTATTGAATCACCATGGTATTCTGATATCATTTATGTTTTACTGATTTTACAAGCTCCTCATGAATTATCTAAGACCAAAAATAGTTTTTTAAAGATGAAATCCTTAAAATTTTGTATATTAGACAATGCTTTGTTTTGGAAAAAACATGAAGGTATTCTTCTCAACTATTTATTAAAATATGAATCTGACAAAGTATTACAAGAGTTTCATGCAGGTGATTGTGGAGGACACCTTTACTGGAAAACCACTGCTGATAAGATTCTTAGAGCTGGTTTCTACTGGCCTACCTTGTTTTCTGATGTAAAGAAACATTTCACCTCTTGTCACAAATGTCAAATTTTTGAGGGAAAGAAAAAGCTTCTACCTTTACCCCTCAAGCCAATCTCTGCTGAAACACCTTTTCAACAATGGGGTTTAGAATTCATTGGTGAAATTCACCCACCTTCCTCTGCCCAACACAAATGGATCCTCACTGCCATAGACTATTTCACAAAATGGATAGAGGCCATACCTTCAAGGCAAGCCACTAACACTATTATCATAACTTTCCTTGAAGCCAACATTATATCAAGATTTTGATGTCCAACTAAGCTCATTACTTTTACTGCAGTAGCCTTTAAATCCAAAAAAATGATAGATTTTTGCAACAAGTATTATATAACCCTGGGCCATTCCACAGCATATTATCCTCAAGGAAATGGACTAGTAGAATCCTCAAACAAAAGTTTGGTGAACATCATCAAAAATTTGTTAGAGGACAATAAGAAAACATGGAACAAAAAGCTAGTCAATGCCTTATGGGTAGACAGACTAACCACTAAAAAATCGATTGGTACATCTCCTTACCAACTAGTTTATGGGATGGAAGTTTTTTTTCCATCCTCCTTGGGAACATCAGTGATGAATTTGTTTCAAGAATTGCAGGTTGAACCAAATAGTATCCAAAGAAGAATCAACCAAACAATTCATCTTCAAAAAACCAGGGAGGAAGTATACATCATATCTCAGGTTGTGCAGGAAAGGATTAAAAAGATTTTTGATAAGAGAACCAAGGCTGAATATTTATACCTTGGTGACAAAGTCCTAAAATAGGATTCAAGGAGGGAAGATAAAGGTAAACATGGGAAATTTTATTTCCTATGGAAAGGCCCATATGTCATTTATGCTTTCAGAGGTAATAATGCTTTCTTCCTAAGAAAAATGGATGGTACAGAAGAAGAAGAAGGTGGACCAGTGAGTGCTCGAACACTCAAACATTATTTTGAACCTAACTACTGTTTTTTTATTTTTCCACTGTACATATTTCATTTTTCAAAAAGTCTAGTGTGGATTGGGATGGTGATTTTTGAAGTTGAAGCCTGAAGAGAAGGCCCTAAGCTTTAAGAATTCACTGTCATAAGTATCAATAATGCAGAGGCATAGAGGATAATTTTGCAAGGTAACATCAACAGCAGTTTAGAGACTACTAATCTATAAAGTTATGGACATTTCACAAGGAAATGTCATCCCCAAATGGAGCCACTGTTAGGTTCCTATACCAATAGGAGTCATAATTTTGAATGACTAAGGTTAAGCCTTGTAATATTGTACACACCTTTGCTTTCTACAAATGTTTTCTATATTAAAAAATAAAAAAATGTAAAGAGGGTATGTCCTAAAAGAATAATCAAAGGACAAAAAGAATGAAAAGGTAAAAAAATTGAAAATATATGAACCCCAAAATACAAAAAGAGACCATGAAAGTGTGCAAGTCAAAATGCCACTACTATTTAATTTTTATGCATAATAAATGATTATTTGTAGCTTGTTACTTATGCCACAATCCATGGTATTCAAAATGTTTAAACTTGGCTATTTCATACTTTAAATTTTATGTTTATAGGTAGTGAATAAATCTGACCAAACAGTGTAATCTTGGTAGATCATTAGATAGGTAGAGTGAATAAAAGGAGCTCATCA
The DNA here is from genome assembly GCA_031772625.1 of Pinus tabuliformis. Classification (NCBI taxonomy): domain Eukaryota; kingdom Viridiplantae; phylum Streptophyta; class Pinopsida; order Pinales; family Pinaceae; genus Pinus; species Pinus tabuliformis. The sequence goes on from CM062817.1 coordinate 648,675,860, forward strand.
GTTTAATCTGAGCCCTTGGATGATAAAAGTTTAGAATTAGATAGTTTATTTTGTAAAGAAAAGAAAAATATTGATAAGGGTTTGCTAGCCTCAATGCACCCAAATAAAGTGAAGAAAAAATGGTAGGATGAGTAAGTAGGTAAGTAGTAGAAAGGTTGCATAAATATCACGTCATTTGATACAAAAAGAGCTTATGTCATTGTTCCAAATCCATCATTTAAATATGCATAAGTGGTAAACAAAACGAAATCAATGGTTCACAATTTGGTTTACTTAACATCCCCTCATTCATTTTAACCCCTATGACACTCACTAACATCCCTTTCATAATAAAAATATTAATACCTATAGTTTTTAAGTCAAAAAGGCTCAGAGCATTTCTCTGAGTTCCGGTGGGACCGGACCCTTGGCTTGATGACTTAAGAAGGAAAGGCATTAAATTCCCTTATAATGCATTCATCCCCCTCACAAAATTCCTTTTCCTAAGGTTAAGTTCTCTTGCCTAGGAAAACCCCTTTATAAACATGTTTTATGTAAAAAACCAACCAAACATATTTATCCTAAATACTAAATATAGGGAAAGCATACAACATTTCATATACCTAAGTGCAATACCCCTCCACTCATTTTGCCACATATTAATTTTTTAACTTCATTATTTAAATTCCTGAAAAAACCCACTACCTCATATATATTTAACTCCCTTATACAAAATAACCCCACCACTTAGTTTAGTTATAAACTATATTACTACCCCATAATCCCATAAATATATTAAATCCTACCCTTATTCCTTAATCCCTCATTAAATCACCCCTGACGAAGACTAAGTATTAAGTTAATCATATACCATTAGTGATTAAACCCATGGGCCCCCGAAAAAATTTGTGGGTAAATCTCCGTGCAGCTTCACCTCCCAATCCCCGTATGATCTCCCTCCCCCTCATCCAATGGCTCACATCCATATTGGGCCAACCTAATGTCCACCCTTTACCCACCTGATAAGGTGGTTTTCCTCCTGGCCCTTGATGCTACGTGGCAAATACTGAATGGAATCGGGCAACCCCTCCCGAATACTGCCAGCACCACAAAAGAAGTGTGATGGCCCTCCAAAACCACTGCCCCCTTTCAACCAAAAATGTTCACTGTTCATCAATCAATGAACCGGCCAAAAATTAATTGTTTTTGCTATAAAATCCTGTTTACCCCTCTTTTCACGCAATTGTTATTGAGAATTCAGAAAAGCCATTGCAACCCCTGCAAATAGCGGAACTGCTCATTGACCTCTGCCATTACTCTAGAGATGTCGCAGACAACCTAGTTCATCCATCAGTCCATACCAGAACCATACTGTTATGAAACCAGCTCAAGAAAAGATATAAAAGATAGATCAACGCCTTAGAATTCAGCCTCTTCGAGGGGGCAACCTCCTTTACATTACATAAATGAACAATTCTTCGATGATACAAATGACAAAACCTCCTTTATATGTATAGGAGTCTAAGGAGTCACAATATAACCCAGCCGACCTAACAATAATAATATAAAGCCATAAAAATAGCAATAGAGGGATTCTATGGGGCACAGTAATAACAATAAGGGGGCAATAGGGGCACAAAAATATTAATAAGGGGTATAACTACAATAGTAATGGGGTAATCACTAGTATTAAAGGGACCCAACATGCCCTCTCCTTCAAAAAAGTGTTGTCCTCAACGCTTGAGTAGTTCTAGATACTTCTGTATAAAATTCTCATCCTCCCATGTGGAATCTTCAGCAGATAAGTTCTTCCACTTGATAAGATACTCCGAAATTGATCGATTTCGTCGCTGTCAAGTTCTTGTTTCTGTGACTGCTTCCAGTTCCAATATAACTTTTCCTTCCTCGTCAAGTTCTAGAAATATTGTTTGAACAGGGAGCTTGTCACCTATAACCTTCTTTAAACATGAAACATGGAAAACTGGGTGCAATCGAGAAGCTGCAGGAAGCTCCAATTTGTATGCCATAGTACCAATCTTTTGCAACACCTTGTACGGATCATAATACTTTGGTGATAATTTATTATCCTTCTTAGCTTTCTTGAGGGACATTTGCTTATATGGTTGTAGCCGTAGGAATATCCAATCACTTACATCAAAACTTCTTTCATTGCGATGTTGATTTTCCTATTGTTTCATTCTATTCTGTGCCAACACGAGGTTATCCTTTAAGAGTTGGAGGACTTGTTGTTGATGTTCGATGTGATGTTCCACTGCCTGAACCTTAGAATTTTCTCTTAAATATGATGTGATGGATGGTGGTTGATACCCATAAAGTGCCATAAATGGGGTTATTTTTGTTGCTGTATGGAAGGAAGTGTTATACCACCATTCAGCCAGAGGCAACCATTTGACCCATTGTGTCTGTTTATCATATAAAAAGAAATGAAGATATCCTTCCAAACATTTGTTTACTATCTCAGTTTTCCCATCATATTGAGGATGATAAGATGAGCTATGAGCTAACTGAGTACCAAGACAAGAAAATAATTCTGTCCAAAAATTTCCAGTGAAAATGGGATCTCTGTCACTTACAATAATCTTTGGGTTTCCATGTAGCTTTTGAATTGTTTCCATAAATGCAGTAGAAACTGTACTGGCCTTAAATGGATGTGATAATGCACAAAAGTGTGCATACTTGGTAAGTCTGTCAACTACCACCATGATGACACTCTTTCCCTCAGACTTGGGTAAACCTGTGATAAAATCCATTGAAACCTCCTCCCAATGTTGGCTTGGAATGGATAAAGGTTGTAATAGACCCGGTATCTTAATTGTTTCAACTTTATTTTGTTGGCAAACCAAACATTCCGCCACAAACTTTTGAATATATGATTTAAGGCCATCCCAAAAAAATTTCTTCTTAACCCTATGGTAAGTTTTTAAAAATCCTGAGTGCCCTCCTAAGGGAGAAGTGTGCAATCCATAAGAATCTTTTGTTTTAGCTGGGAATTCTTACAGAGGTATAAGCGATCTTTGTACCATAATGAATCATTTTGCTAGCTAAATGTATCAGACGTACTGTAATCTTGTTGTAACTTTCGAATAAGTGCCCACACTTCTTCGTCATTCTTCCATTCCTCCCTTTCTTCATTTATCCAATCTAGTTGGATAATAGAAATGGCGCACAAAAATGCTTCTACATCCTCATCCTTTCTTGAGAGTGCATCTGCCACCACATTTTGCTTGCCATTTTTGTAGATGATTTCAAAGTCATAACCCAACATCTTTGTGACCCACTTTTGTTTCTTTTCAGAGGATAATCTTTGTTCTAAAAAGTATTTAAGGCTATCATGATCCGTTTTTACCTTGAAGTGTCTTCCCATTAGGTAGGGTCGCCATTTCTTAAGTGCATGGAGTATTGCCAACATTTCCTTCTCATAAATAGCTTTTCTTAAAAACTTTCCCTTGATTGGACGACTTTCAAAAGCAATGGGTCTTTCATCTTGCATTAGAACAGCACCAATTCCATTTCCTGAAGCATCACATTCCACAATAAAGGTTTTTGTGAAGTTCGGTGTAGCTAAGACCGGTGCTTGGCACATTGCCTCTTTAAGATGTTCAAAGGCCTTTGTTGCTTCCGGAGTCCATGAAAATGCATCTTTCTTCAATAATGTTGTTAGAGGTGCTGCTATTCTCCCATAATTCTTAACAAACTTGCGATAATACCCTGTCAACCCGAGAAATCCTCGCAGATGCTTTATGGATGTGGGAATTTTCCATTCCTTAATGGCTTTAATTTTGCTAGGGTCTACCTTAACTCCTTCATGAGATACAATATGACCCAAATATTCCACCTCCTGGACTCCAAAGAAACATTTGGATCTTTTTGCATATAATTGTTTCTCCTCCAATAGTTGTAGCACCCTGTCAACATGTTCAACATGATCCTTCCAAGACTTGCTGTAGATTAGTATATCATCAAAAAATACTAACACAAATTTTCTAAGGAATGGTTTGAAAATTGAATTCATCAAACCTTGAAATGTTGAAGGTGCATTGGTAAGGCCAAAAGGCATGACCAAAAATTCATAATGACCCTCATGAGTTCTAAATGTTGTTTTTGGAATGTCTTCAGTCTTCATTCTGATTTGATGATATCCTGAAAGAAGATCCAACTTGGTGAAGTAAATTGATCCATGCAATTCATCCAGTAATTCATCAATGACAGGAATGGGGAACTTATCTTTAATAGTGAGCTTGTTGAGCTCCCTATAATCCAGACACATGCGCCATGATCCATCCTTCTTGTGCACCAATACTACTGGAGCAAAGAAAGAACTTTGACTCGGTTGAATTATACCAGCCTCTAGCATTTCTGCAACCATACGTTCAATTTCACTCTTTTGGACATAGGGATATCTGTACGGCCTGATGTTTGGAGGAACACTTCCTGGAATCAGATGAATAGCATGATCATGATCACGCATAGGTGGGAGACCTTTGGAGTCTCAAATACCTTGGAATGATTGTCCAGGACTTTTTGGAGATCTGGAGAAATAGATGATTCCGATGTGGAAACATCTAGCGAACATAATTGTGCAATTACACCTCTTTGTTCCTTTTTTAGAAGCTTTGTCATACCATTAGAGCTGATTATCTTTCCTGGTTTCCCTGCAATACCCCTTAATTCAACTTCCTTTCCTTCCATAGAAAATTTGATGAAAAGTTCTTGAAAATTAAAAGCTATTGTACCCAAGGATTGTAGCCATTGGACTCCTAGTACAACATCAGCACCTCCCATTGGAATGGAAAGCATTGGGCTAGTCAATACATATTCTCTCATGGATAGCTTGATATTATGGCACTTTCCAGAGCAATTTATTGTTCCTCCATTTGCAATCATCACTTGACACTCTGGTGCTGGATATAGGAAGCAATTCAATTCTTTTGCTACCTTACAATGAATAAAATTGTGGGTGCTTCCTGAATCAATCAACACTATTACCTTTTTCTTCTTGATTTGTCCTTCTATCTTGATGGTTTGAGGAGTGGTAATTCCCGCCAATGCATTACAAGATATGGTCGTATTTATTTGTTCTTCATCTAGGCTTTGTTCCTGGAGTATATCCTCTTCTTTTGACCTTTCTTGCTCCTTTTCTTCTTCCTCTTCACAATCTATGTAGAATAATTTCTTCTCAGCACACTTATGACCTTTAGTGTATTTGCTATCACAACTGTAACAAAGCCCTTTTTCTCTTTTTTCTTCCAATTTTTGTGGTGTCAACCTTATAGGTTGTGGAAGACTAGGGGCAACAACACTTCCGTCTTTATAGTTGTGAGTGGTATGCTTCCTGGTTGCCATAATTTTGCTTTCCATTTTTCTTGCTAACCTGAATGCCTTCTCTAATGAATCAGGTTCCCAAAGGCGAACATCATGTTGGATATTATCCTTTAAAGACCCTATGAACACATCAATCCTATGCTCCTCTGGAATATCTTTTACCCTTATGTTCAATTTTTGGAACTCCTCAATGTGCTCCATTATTGAACCCTTTTGTTTGAGACTTATCAATTGGCTAAAAAAAGTGTTGCTTTTTGTATCCTCATAATGTGCTATCAATTCTTCTGTAAAAATTGCCCAAGTGATAAATTGTTTACGAGAGCAAAGCCATTGATACCATACAAACTGATTTGGTTCCAAATATAAAGTTGCCATACGTACCTTTTGTGTGTTTTGCACATTATTGAGATCAAAAATTGCTCCATCTGTAATATCCATGTTGCGGGATCCTTGCCATCAAACTTCCTCATATCGATTTTTGGAATATGGTGGGTCTTCAATCCAACATTAGAGTCTATGGAATCATGATTAACATTTCTTTTGTTCAAATCATGAGTTTCCTTTACAACCTTTTCACCATTAGTAAGTATTTCTTGTAGAAAAATTTTCAAATCTGTCTTCAAATCTGCCATGTCTGTCTTCAAATCTACCATGTCTCTCTTCAAATCTGTCTTCGAAGCATCCATCTTAGCTTCCATGTCCTTTATCTTAGATTCCACACCATTTATCTTAGATTCCACACCATTTATCTTAGCTTCTATTAGCTTTTGTGAGCGTGACATTTGTTGCACTTGTTCTTGTAATTTTGATATATCATGTAGCATTTCTTCCTCTTCTTCATGAGTCATGCTAGAGCTTTCAGGTTCCTTACTAGGTGTTTGCATTTTCTTTCCTTGGGGCATCAGTTGCCGATAATAATGCTTTACTATTCCCTTTGAATTCCTTCAAACCAAGCTTACACAAAAATAAAAATAAAAACTACACACCTTTTTTCACTTTGTAGAAGCCTGATATTGAATCTGATGTATCTCTGTAATTTCGGAACATCTAGTTCTGAAATTGTGACCTATAGTAGCCTTCTGCCTCCTCTTTCCAATGCCACCAGTCTGATCCAAATTGGATTCTCCAAGGAAGAGTTATGAAAAATCTCCCACAATGACCTGCTTATAGACTAGTTCAGTAGAGCCAACTTGTATGACGTGCCACAAATCACTATTTCAACCTTTGGCTCTAAAAAAATATATACAAGAAACTAGAGTCCGTCTTTCTGTACCTTCTTACGAAATTTCAATCTGATTCTCAGAAATAAAGTTATGACGATTGTCCCCAGGTCACCTGTTTGGAATGTAATTCAGGAGTCTGCAAGAAGACCAACTTCCTCAGATCATATCTCTACAAATATAGCACGAAAAGTTCAGAAATTTAGACCCGAGATTCAGCGCAATGTCTTCTCAAATAGGTTTTTTTTAGCTTCTGAAACATCGCAGAAAATTTTTTATAGAGAAAATGCCACGATGACCTGTTGGGAGTAGCGAAACCCTAGAATCCAAGGCTCTGATACCAAATGTTATGAAACCAGCTCAAGAAAAGATAGAAAAGATAGATCAACGCCTTAGAATTCAGCCTCTTCGAGGGGGCAACCTCATTTACATTACATAAATGAACAATTCTTCGATGATACAAATGAAAAAACCTCCTTTCTATATATAAGAGTCTAAGGAGTCACAATATAACCCAGCCGACCTAATAATAATAATATAAAGCCATAAAAATAACAATAGAGGGATTCTATGGGGCACAGTAATAACAATATGGGGGCAATAGGGGCACAACAATATTAATAAGGGGTATAACTACAATAGTAATGGGGTAATCACTAGTATTATAGGGACCCAACACATACGAACCTTTTCAGCCACCATCAACCACCATTTACACTCAATTTCACCCAATTCTAGATATTTAACCATGGAATTCCAACTCCATTATCAAATTCAGAGTCAAGTCACCCTCATAACATTGTTAATTAAGTGAAAAAACATCAAAATTACTTCCATTTTAACACTATCAGCCATAAACAACTGGAAAGCCTCCATTGCCCTAAAAGCTCTGAATCAGCCCCCACACTCAAATTCACAAGAACTAAGTATGGTTTCCCTAATTTCTATGGATGTAAGGCCCATCACTATGCCTCATTTAAACCTGGACCACCTTCCTTTATCTGATAAAAATTTCCAAATAAAATATACCACTGCCCAAGAGTCCCCGCTCAAAGTACATTGCCAAAGTAGGGATATGTTCCTAAACCATGCTAATGAAATTGACCTTTGGGAGTCAAATTTTCCCAAGTAACAGTTCCGCCGAGTCCATATTTTTCCTGAGATTGTTCATATGTGCTATGCTTGCTCTGTCCCAAGTCATAGAACTATCATGTCTCATGACTAGAATGTCCTTTTCATCGTCACTGCTAAGTCTATTAATGAAATGTTGCAGCTCCAACCAGGGCAAAACCTAACTCCACTCTCAATTGGAGACTTGTCGGACCTGTATCCTAAACTTAGCTCTACAAAATTGGTCCAACTATTCTAAACCTTCATCAAAGAAGAGAAGCACATCCCTAAGGACTCCCCCCCATATGTAGCTGTTATCTTTTCCCCATGGGGCTAGAATATTGTAGCCATGATATCCTGCATTTTGGGGTACACCACTAGTGAATAGATTGATAAGTTAATCCTTGCCTTCATGTCCATCTACACTCCAGCATAGCCTCATGCTTTCATTTATGACTATGCCCAATTCATAGCTAATAGGATGCATGAGAAATTCCTTAGAATGAACAATGAAAGCGTTTTCAAGTATTCTTCAGTTTTATACCATATGTTCTTATATTACCAACCTGATAAGTTCCCATTCACCCTTTAGAAGCTGGACACCAAAGGACAGCCCAAGTCAGTCATTTTTCGGACCCCATTGATCCACCAATCTCAGTCTCCATACTCTTATTCTGATTTTATTGATTTATTTGTACACCTAGTCATGACAATGTTGGATGGAAGTCCTCCCCCCTAGAATCAGTCCAGAAATAAAGAGAGTCCTTCAATTGTCTAAACATACCAAAGTGGGTGACTAGTACCTTTACCAGAACCATATAGAAATCAAGATATATGGTTGCATGCTTGCACCATATAAGTTGCCAAGATACCTCCCCATGAGGTTGTTTGCCCTAGAATATTATAGACAAATCATCAATGTAGATGAAGTCAACTTTGTCAATGCTAAGAAGAAGGCTTATTTCAAGATAAAAGACCAACTAGGCCCCTTCATATGCAACTCTAGGGAGGCAGGCAAAGAAGCAGACCTAATTCTGTAGAGAATGAAGTTCCAAAGAAGTTTTGTTTGGAGATATGATCCTTTGGAATTCATCACAAAGAAGAGACAAAAGGTCAAGCTAGGACCTTTCATTCACCATCCCATACCTGAAATAGAAGCATATTCAAATAAAAAAAAATGGGTGGGAGGTACCCTAGTAGACCAAGGTAGCACCAGAGTAAACGTAGAGAATTCTCTATTTGATTTAGAAAATCATCTTGATGACAACTCTTTTCTGTAGGTACCAGAAGGACCAAAAAGAACCATAAGTACCACTCCAGTCATGCAGAATCCTCAGAATGAGGAGAAGATCCCAAAATGAAACAGAGAAGGGGCTTCCACTTCAGGAATGGCCACCTCCAATTTGCAGCAGGAATCAAACAAGAGGCAAAGGCTAAATCCAGCCTCTGAGCAGGAATATACTAAAGACTCAGCTAAGGTCACAAATATAGGAGCAGAAAGAAGTAGGAATACCACTCCATCTAGAGGCATGCAAGAGCCTTCCACATCACAAACTCAAATGTTGGAAGGGCAGCTTAGTGTTGAAGTGTCTTCCTTTAGAATGCCTGTGGACAAAGACCAAGATATCAATGAAAGATATAAAGAAATCAAAGCTAGAAATGAGAGGCTTAAGGCCCAAACATATGCTCAGTACCTGAAGCTGACTCCCACCAATCAAACAAGGCTAATGCCAGCCTTTGACATTAAAGAGGGAATGTTGTAGATGAATTTTGTTAAACCCACAACTCAACAGCCCAAGACAGCATCATATTTTAAGAAGGTGGATTTTGAAGTGTTGGCAAGGGATATTCATCCCATAGACCATATTGAACTACAAAAACAGGCTGGAGAGATGATATACTCCACCCTGATAGGTAAAGCCATAGCTTCCCATCAGCTACAGAACTCTTTGAACAACATCTCAACACAATTCCAGTTAGAGAAGGCCTCCTCACAGGCCAAGGATACAAGGATCAAGTCCTTAGAGGACTTAGTGATTGAATTGGGACACAATACCAAGGATATAAAAGCTACAGAGTAGCTTATTAAGAAGAAAAATGATGATATTTCTACACTTAAGAGGCAATTGAAAATACCCCAGCTGCAACATCCTCAAACTCTAGAAGTCATAGAGAATCAAACCAGACATGAGGAGTTGATGGACTTGGTCTTGAAGTTGAATGATCAACTAAAGGAGACAAAAAAGGAGTTGGACACTTTAATTCAATTGAAGCAAAGAGACATGGCCACAATTTCCAAAGACGTCATCCCTACAGTATCCATAGTAGTTCCTTCTTTACTGGCACCCACTGCTGCACCTGCCACAACATTGCCAGTCACAACATAACCTACAACAACAACAGGTGCACAAGGAGAGAAAGCAGTAAAATTGGTTAAAGCCATGGAAGAGATGTCTATCTAGGCTAATAAAATGAACAGGTTAAGAGAAAAGGTTGCAAGTTTGGAAACAGACAGCAGACTTTCCCAACTGACGCAGAAAGAAGAAGCACAAAAAGCCCAAAGAATGAGTGAAAGGATCAAAATCTTAGAGAAAGACTTAACACTGGAGAAACTACTCAGGAAAACCAAGGAAATGTTGTGGACCTTGATATCATTGACTCCGTCAAGGATATTTGGCCCTCAATTCAAGATATTTTTGAACAAACAAAGTTAGTAAAGATAGATACAGAAGCTATCCAAAAAGTGAAGGAGGAGTTGGGAGGTAAGCCAGAAGATGTCAATAGGCTCATCCACTTCCTCAACAACAAGAATAGATATGAGCTCCATGAGCTAAATATAGAAGATAGGATTGTGACCATTTTAGAAATAAGGAAGGTCCTCTCCAAAAGGAACCTTATGCTTAACTTAGAAGAAAAGTGTCACAATATGCAAATAGCAATTGATAGGTTCATGGCTAAATTCCAGATTTTAAGGGAGAAAGGTCTGCCCAGTCCTATGGTTATCAATGACAAACTCATGACATAGTTAGACTATGATACTAGACTCAGACAGTTGGCAAAGGAGCAAGCCAACTCTTCATCCATAAAAGCATTGCCAACAGGCAAAGTGTTGTACAACACATTTGAGAACTTGTTTTTCCTGGAGCATGAGATCAAACATTTATTCCTCACCAAGCCCAATTTTGCCAAATATACTGAAGTTGATGAAATATATAGGAGAATGATGAATGTAAAGTTACCTGATGCAAAATGGTGGGAGACAATGACAGATTTACTGGGATAAATTTACTACACAGTAAAAACAGAACAACCAGGTAAAACAGGTAAAAACAACACATCAGGGTCAAAGAGTATCAGATGAAAGATAAAAGTTAAAGAAGACTCTAGCATGAAACACTACAACAACAAGCCAGCATACAGGTCTACACTTGAACAATAAAGGCCAGCACAACCATAATAAAAGGGACAACATAAAACAGTTCATTAGCTGTCTCTATCTTCTTGCAAGAAGATATTTCTATTTCCTAGATTAATTCTCAAGTTGTTTTGAGATAATTTGTAAATAATATTTGTATAAATACTTTACAATTTGAAGTATGTAGTGTGGATTCCAAAACATTTCTATAGACTTCTTGTTCTTAATTCTCAAATTCTATTGTATCAATGACTGGATCAGCTAGCTGGATCAAGGAATAAAGATTAGATATTTCACTGGATTCTTGTGTAAATCAAAGTTCAAATAAGTATTCTCTCACATTCAATGTTATTTTTCTTTAATTTTTCCCACATTCTTACTTGTATCTCTAGAAATTGATTAGTTGCACTCTGTGTTGACTGTTATGCATATTTAATGTTTTCTTCACTAAGGAATTCTTGATTGCTCCTTAGTTTAGGTATTTCCTTGTGATATATAGCAAAGGATTTATAATTTCCCTTTGTTCATGATTATCCTCTATTCTTCATCTTAACCCCGGTCTGAGGATTCTTAAGTTCTCTCTCACCCTGGTTAGGATCATTTCACCCATTTGACCTAAAGATTTGTACTTTACTTTGCTATCCTACCCTGTAAACATTCCCTTTAATGAATTGATCTAGTTCTACTATCCATTTGTTGAATCCATAGCCCAATGGCTTAAAGACCTTTCTCTATCCATATGTTCCAAGAATTTCAACACCCATCCTTCAATTCAAAACCAAAACCCCAATTAACATTAAGAACTAGCCTAAAATCCTAGTAAAACAAAGCTAAATTTCATAGAGAGAGCCCTCTCTGAGTCATAGGTTGGCTAGAGCCTATACTTAAAAGATTGGTTTGTGGTTACCTCAGTTTATTCCTTCTTCTTATAACTTCTAAGGACAATTCTGAGTGATAACAGATGCATTATTGGATTCAAAGTCCAACACTTTTTAGCAATATGTCCTTGCTTATGGCAATAAGTGCAACACATGTGCAACCTTTTTACAACATGATTTTCCTTGTCCAATGGAATTTTGGCTTCTTGCTTCCTTTTCTTCAAAAGCTTCCTATATGTAGCCATTCTCTTCCAACATCTAGAAACAATATGGTTATCCAAACCACAAAAGGAACATGCAGTTTTTTTCCCATGCTTATGTGGAAATTTACCATGCTTTACATGATCAAAGGAAATATGATTGAAATCAGATTTATACCTTTCTCTTTCACCTTTGTTACCTTCATGAGGAGGTGAATCGAATGAAGAAGTGGCTCCCTTTGGAACACCATCAATCACTTCAATGCTTTTAGAGCTTTCACAACTCTCTTGTTCAAGTGCATGCTTATGAACACCTTCTTCTTGAAAAGTTTGTTTCAAACTATTGCATTCCCCATGAATACAATCTTTACAAACTCAAGGTAGAGAATCTGAAATGAAACTCCTTCTAGGAATTGTTTCAATTTCCTTCATGGCTACTTTGGAACTTTCTCCATAAGATTGTCCATAGCGAAGACCCAAATACTTAGGCCTTCCATCAACCATTATTGGCTCAACAATTCCCTGTGCATGTTTGCCCAATCCTTTTCCTTTATAGCCCATTTTTGACATCAACTTGGACCCTATGCCTCTCATATGTTTTTCAAAAGAACCGATACAAACATTCTTAGAGGAAATTGAAGACGAAATAGAATTGTTTACCTCTTCTTCAGACTGATACTTAACTAAGGCTTCTTTGGCAACAAGGAGTTGTGTCTCCAACTCATGCATCCTTTCTAGGTTCATATTTGCAATATGAAGTTGGCTCTCCATTTCCTGCAACTTGTCAGAAAGCAACTGCTTCTCTTCCTTCATGGAATTCAACTTCTCTCAAAGTTTGGTGCTCTTCCTTTCATCCTCATACATTTCTCTCACCATATCCATCATGATGAACAAGTCTTGCTTCATGTCTTCATCGAAGAATCTTGTGAAGGAGGAAGATTTTGAGAACTCACTTGTAGAAGTTGTCATTATCGAAATGAACTAAAGAACTTCAACAAAATTCACAAAGAGCTTATTCAAGCAGCCTTTTACCTTGACGTCCTTTGGGTAGGGATAATGCCTTCATCTCTTCTTCCTTCTTGTCCTTTCCCGGACTTATCTATCAGTAGCTTTCCCTTCACCTTTGCAAACTCAAACAATTAGTCAGTTTACAAACAATCAAACAGTCAAATTCTATGTACTGTTTAAACACCTTTCAAGTCAAACAACAAACCTTTTGCTCTGTCAATCAAGCAACTTGCTCTGATACCACCTGATCTGAAATGGGGGTTTAACAACTTTTATGCTTACAAGAACCTCCCACTCCAAAACTTAACAAATAAATGGTATAGCTTGTATATGACACTTGCAGAATTTAAATACTTGAAACAGGTGTATGTATTATGTTTGTTTTAAATCGTTTAAGTTCTTATTTGTTTCTATTGATATTAAACATGTACAACAGTCATATAATGAAAAAAATAAACAACCACACATAACAACAAATTTAATCTAGGAGTTCACCCAAATATCGTGGGCTACATCGCCTTGAGTTTCTGTCAACTTGACTTAGCTCTTTGGGATTATGAAAAAGGTTCTTTTACAAGTTCCAAACTTAACTCCAAAGGTTACTAAACTAAACTAGTGGGATTAGAATACCTTCTATATCCCTGTCATGGCTGTCATCACTCTGCAAATAGATCTAAGCTTCCCTAGACTTGATTCGTTCAATCAATGATCTGAGCTTCCCTGAGCTTCTTGATGGCACTAACTCCTTCAGAATTCTGTGACTGTCTCTGAAACTTCTTCTACTGTCTCCAACACATATCAGACACCAAAAACAAACTGATCATTTGATCATTTACTGTCTAAAAGTTCCCTGTAGCATCTCGGCCTTTAGAAGTCACCAAATGCTTCTACAAATCCCTGCAATGGATTCAGAAGGCTCATTACAATTAGGAATGATTGTTGGTTCACTGAGAATGAGTACTGGTAGCTCCTACAACTGCCTCCAACCTTTGGTGGCTCCTGATCTCCAACATCAATCTTCCTAGATAAAATTCTCCATGAAAATGACTTCCTCAGCTTCTCTAGACTATACCATCGGCTTCAAAAGGCTCTAATTAGCCTAGCGAGCCTCTTGTTTCACTCTCGTTGCTTCTATGAGCTTCTCTATCTCTCCTATGCTCTCTGTTGAAAACTTCTCTTGGAGTGCTTTTATGCAATATCTTCTAGGGATACTCCACTAAAATTGGTTACTGCACTTATCTCCAGCTAAACTTAGCATATCTACTTAATTTTAACTGCTTCGCCAAGTTTACTGTCAGAGGTAACTATTACCGTAACCATTGGGCGTGCACATGAAGAATAAGACCTTATCGTGCATATATCTCGTGGTCAGGTAATATGCACGTGGATGGTATCCAGGGAGCAGTAAGAAGTTTCGTGCATAGGCGAAAAGCTATAAGCTGTATTTTACCAAAAGCGTGCGATTATCCTGAACGATCGACACGTAGCAAGGGAAAACAAATTTTCTCGCGTGCTCTCAACCAAATAATGTTCATGCATGATTCTGTGTGAGATCACGCGACAACCATTAGATTGAGAGGGTCATATCAATAGTTGAGATCATCTTATTGTTTTGGTGAGTGGACGAAGTGATAACCATTGGATTTGGAGAGATCAGATCAATGGTACGGATTGATCACTTTATGAAACAACCCTCCATCTGATACAAAAAAAATATGCACCACATCCTTGGTTTATGAAGAAATAACGTTTGACGGAGGTGGTAGAGTGTTATCTTGTCTTGTCGGAGGTCACGTGTTCAATTCTGTCAGACCCCAACAAGTTTTACATAACCATTCCAGGGCCACGTGGTGGCCTCCAAGCTTACCACATGTCGGCACCTGATTGGTCCTGGATCAATATCTAATCACTATACCTTATCCTCTTGGTAGTGAATTGGTTTCCATCAAGACATTGGTGGATGATTTGGTCTCTCCCATCCATCCACCTTTGATTGATCCATTACGACCATAGTTACTGTGGATTAACCCTGACAGTTCTAACCTACCTATAAATATATTCCTTTTCCACTAATGGAGGAGGTTAGTTCCTCTTTACCCTCGACATATACTATTTTCGTCACTATGTCATCATTTCCATCACTAAATATGTTAGTACCTACACCTATCACGTCCTCTTGGGGCATTCCATCGGTCTATTTTATGGATCATACAACTTTCCCTAGTGTTTCTATGCCTACTCCTTCATCTATACCGACTACTGTAGTTGATCATAGCCAGCCTATAGGATCGGGGTTTTTGCCTCCTAGCTTTGCTCAACCTACTATTATTGTTTCTCAGATGGGTATGGTAACCTCAAGAAATGTGTGGGGAGGATCATATGTTTCCCCTAGCTAGTCTAGGGCTAACCTTGCTTCTAACATTTCTCAAGCCTGGTATAGTTTGTTATTTGGAGAGACACCACCTTCTAGTACATTTCCTGGAGTGACTAGTTTACCTGGGGTCAACCCTACTGTTAGCACCATCACATGTATGAATTATCCTCCTTATTCTGGTGTTGTTACATAAGGTGGTCCATCTTTTCTCATCAAGTACAATGTTATTAGCAACCATGCTTTTTGGGTTCCTTTGCTCTATGGGGATACTTACCCTAGGAGGAAAGATCCTTACACTAGTCATTATGGCCCACATCCTTTATATGTTGGGAAAGCTTGTTACCATTGTCGAAAACCTATTCCTTAGAATCAGTATAGGAGGGGACCTCATGATTGCTTAGGGGTCCCTTCCTCCTATGAACCATTTAGTTAAATTCATAATCCTTTCTTGTCTTCTCTCAATCTTTTATATTTGGTGAAGCTGACTAGTGACCCCATTCATCATGATCCTTAGTGGCCACCCATGCATGCCAAGTTTTATTCTGATATCCCCAAATTTGAAGGGAAACCTGGAGAAAATCCATCAACACACATCACCACCTATCATTTGTGGTGATCATCATATTGTTTAGTGGATGATTTGATTAAACTGCACCTATTTCAACATATCATGTCTAGAGATGTTGCTAAATGGTAAAACAAACTAGATATTTCATCTTACAATGATTTTTCATATTTGAACCAAACCTTTTCAACTCATTTTCAGTTACCTACAAGGTATGCCATTAATTTTGATCTCTTGTCCAATTTCAAACAAGACAATGCCACATTTATTTCTGATCATATTCATGAATGGCGACATCGTAAGAGGCTAGTGCGAACCACAATCCTTGGTGAAATTCTTCGGAAATGGTTCATTCAATCATTGTGACCTCCTATAAACAAGGATGTGTCCATGTTTAGGGTTGTTACTAAGGAATAGGCTATCTTAGCTTGCCAATAACTTGATTTCATTTATTCTTAGTTGGGCATGCTTCATGACATCATTACTAATGCTCCTCACCCTTCTATCGAACCAATAAAAAACTACCCTGGGACCACATGTTGATGGTGTGATTGGGTCTGTTTTTATTTTGTGAAACAACTTCTACCTAACTTGGGAAATCGATCATGATATCACATGCCCCAATAAGTGTGCATGGCTCTACAAAAAAACCCTCTTCTGAGCAGTCCACTGATGTTGTCATGGTGAAGTCCACAACCCCTAAGAATAATTAGAAACTTGGTAGGAAGAAGAATACAAAGAAAAAACAAAAGAATCAAATTAATTTTCCACTCTATCATAGTGAGATAATCATAGTGAGAGAGACCCAAGTTCAACTTCGTTGAGTTGCTGGATAGAATGCATCCCCTTTCACCTTTTATTTTACTTATGTGAGACTTATCCCATGATAAAGGGGTGGAATTACACGATTGAGCTATTTCTCATAATTATTTTGCCAAAATATTATACTTATGAGATAATAATTATTTCATAATTAAGATAATTGAGGAAAATCTCATAATTTTGAAAAGGGTTTCTAGATTTTTTTCATTCCCAAGGAGATCAACTTGACCCACTTATGTATAATTTGGCTACGGATCCATTATTGTAAAATTTTAATCACATCTCAAACCCTTAGGTGTCTATATACATTCTCCTAAAGGATATAATGAGCCTATATAATCCCACAAATAGGAAAGGGGGTGAGAGCTATTATCCAAAATATAGTGCGAGAGATTTGTTGTATTGGGAGAAGGAGACCATACTATAAGCTTGAGGAGATGATCTCATTTGTTGAAGGTATAATTGTACCATTTTGTTTATGATTAATGAAATTACATGTTCCCTTTCCTATAAATCTATGATTATGGTTGATTATACATGTTAATGTTTATTTAAGCTAACAGTCTTCTACAAAAGGCTATTTATGGTCTCTGTTTGGTGATGCATGTGTGTAGGTAGTTGATCTATTGTAGGAGAAAAGATATCTTGTTTGGAGAGAAGAATTTCGGCATCGAACCCAACATCCTTCACCAATCTGTGAGGGTTGCAGGTGTGAGCTCAAACCCTTAGTGTAGGGCTACATGCATGATTGAATTCTTGAGCATATGAATTGGGATTTATATCTGTGATTGAATTGGTCAATTATTTTGTTGTTTTGTATGCTTTCTAGGTCCATAGGGTTACAGGGAAATAACTCCTTATGTATGGAAGAACCAATTTTGTTGTGTCATTTTCCTCATACAATAGTATTTTTCTCTGTAACCCTGTGCCTAGATTAGGATCACCAAAAAGGAAAAAAAATGGTTAAAACAATAAAAGAGACAGTTCCAAACTATATTATCATACAAGTAATCAATCATGCATTCCCTAATTCTATAGGCTTTGAACCAACACATGGCCTCCTTGCAAATTGGTGAAGGCTCTTGAATTCAATGCAGAATCCTCTTACTCCAACTAGGAGATTTCACTCTTCTGTTATCGATCTAGGCCTACACACAAGCACAACCAAATAAGGATGACAAGTGATCTTCCGCAGAAGACCATTAGCTCAAAATCAATAAGCAATAACATGAACAGATACCAACAAATACAGATCTGAAGAGAAATGAACATATATATCTACTAATCATAAACCAATGATACAAAATTTTATCATCAACTTTGGATCTCCTCTCTAAAGTCTAACAAAGTCTCCCACTATGAGAAATATGGCCTCAAAGAAAATGTGTCTCTCAAAAACTAAATCAAGATAAAAAAATCTCATGACATTTCTCTCTCTTTCTCTCCATAGCTTGACCATCTAATCTAGCCAAGTATAAACAGAACTAAAGAGACTCCCAAGAGGATGAATATGGATTCTTAGAGTGAATAGAAATTAAGAAGCTTCTCTAATAATGCACCCTATCCAACTCGAATCTGTAAGATAAGGTGATGAGTCAAATTGATCCCCTAGGAACCATAAGTGTCTAGAACAAGACTCCTGCCTGCATGCACAAAACTAAGAGAACTCAATTATGGTCACATGGAAGATGGATCATCCATGCAACTAGAGTCTTCAGGACACACTTGCAAGTAAGTAAAATAAGAAAAAGAGTGGTCAAAGGATCAATGAAAATGGTCAAAAATATAGTAGTTCAAACATACTAACCCCGAGGAGCACCAAGAACTAGAATTGGACAAAAAACGAGGAGATTTCTAAACAAAGAGGGAAAAAGAAAAAAATACTCTCATTGAAAGCACTAGTTCTATTATGAAAAAATTCACACACAAGGAGCTATTTCTCCACAACCTTATGGACTTAGAAATGTTACCAGAAAACAAAATAGATGACTAACTCAATCACATATATAAATCTTGATCTATATGCTCAATCAATTAATCATGCATGTAACTCCTACATTAAGGTTTTGAGCTTGCACTTGCAACCTTCGCAAATCCATGGAAGGATATTTGTGATATTTTTTTGGTGATGGATGTGTGCAGGTAGTAGATCTATTTCAAGAAGTAATATCTCTTGGTTGGAGCATAGAATTTATGCATTGAACCCAACACCCTTTTCCAATCTATGAGTTGAGTTGAACTTGGATATCTCTCACTCTGATAGAGTGGAAAATAACCTCCCTGAGGTGAGGGGGCATGAGTTTTTTCAAACCATGCAATGCATGAGGTGAACATGCCCACCAACCCTCATAACTATGGTAAACCAAGGCATGGGAACCTATATCATCATAGCTTATGAATTTATGATGTTTATGATTTTTAACCTTATACTTTCTCCTATAGATGAGATTGTATTGTGGTTAGAGAAATCATGTTCTCTAGGAAGGTGCTAATATGGTTCATGATTATGGACCTAATGGAGATATCCCTCCTAAGAAAATTTACCCTCTCTTATTTTATTTATGTTCCCCCTTAGCCTCTCCTTATGGATTTATTTGAGTGTATACATTGTTATTTCCTCCTCTATATAATTCATCTTTTTTCCTTTGGGATAAACTGCTTGTTGATTTTTTGTGTTCTTCGACATTCCTTTTATGACCCTCCTCTTAAATTTGACCTTCTTATTCTGAGGCTCTCTAGTTTTACTTTTTCTTTCTCCCCTTCTAGCTACTGATATAAATAATTTATCAAAGGGATGCATGGAAACATTAGAGGAATTCTGAGGTCTAAAATGGGCCTCCTAAGGAAAACAATAGAATAATAGTAAAAATAATAATTTCTAAATGAAAAGAAAAAGAAAAAGAAAATTGTTGTATTTTTTTATTTATCCCCTTATATGTCTAATTAAATTTTCAGTATAATCATTTATTGGATATGAAATCTTGCAAAATTAGATTTTCTGTCCAACAAGTATCCACTTTGCATGATTTTGAGTAGACCCACACTAATAAAAATGGAAAATACATTAAAAACAAATAATGTTTTATTCTTGTATTTTCAGATTTTCTTAGTGTGGTTCTACTCAAAAGTATGCAAATAGGGTATTTTTTAGACGTGGAATCTAATTCCATAACCAAATAGTTCCCCACTTGAAATTTGTGTAAACCTATAAGGATATGATTCAAAAAATTGTAGTTTCCTCCTTTCCCTTAAAAAATACTCACCTCTGGGGATGAAATCATCCTCTTGAATCCTATTAGTCTTTAAAGTTGACCTTTTTTTTAAATGTTCATTTTGAGGTCCATTTTTGAGCTAAAAATCCCTTGATGCATGGCAGTGATGGTAGGGTTTCTGTTAGATGATCCAAAAATAATTTATTATCATAGGTTATAAAATTGAAATAAAATAAAATACTTATTAATTTAAGAAATTAAATTAATAATTATTATTCTAGAATGATTAATTATTTAATGGAGACAATTAGAATTAGTATATTGTTGTAACAAGATATGACTCTCCAAATGTGTCGTATCTTAGGCTCTATTTTAGGAGATTAGTTAGCTAGTTGGTTTGAATAGCATTTAATGTAAATGGACACTTGTTATTTAATAAGTGATCCATAATTAGAGGTAGTTAGGACATGGAGCTTATAAATAGCTCATTGCAAGAGTGTTTGGTTGTTCGGGTGTAAACTCTTGCAAAATCAATTATGTAATTGTTTTTTTTCTGATTAATAAAATTACGTGTCTGAGGACACTTCTGCCATTAGTTTCTACAAGTGACTCATGAGCTCGTCTTCACACTAAGACCTTAGCTGGGATTTTCCAAAAGAAGGCTCCCTTGAAAATCCAAGATGAGTTGCAAGAAGCAGAGGATGACTTTCTAGGTGAGTGGAATAGTTTTTTGGATTCAAAGATGTTTGCATCAGTTGCAACCTAGGTGTCTAACACATCACACCCCCATGACTACCAAAACCATTCTTTATATACGATTAACTTGTTCTTGTGTATGAAGTTTCCACTCAGCAAGGTCTTGCTTGACATGAATTATGCAAAGGATGAAATTATATTAATGTTGGATGATATTTAACTTCATCTAAAGCATAAGGATGGATAGTTGACACGTTTAGAAATAGGTGTAGCAACATGCCCTGAACCTAGAAATCACATGCTAGATGAGTCAAAGGCTATCAAGGTAGATGCTTTAGTTTTGTAATTTTCATTATGATTAAGCACTCTTAGCTATTTTTTCTCTTATTCTCTTTCAAGCCTATTAAGGTGACTTTTTTATGTATAGTTAGCCTTCTTAATGCCCTTTGTCATAGACAACAATTCCTTGTTATATTTTTCCTTTTATTTCATATAAAAACTTCATATATTGATGATATCTTAATTTGTTGATGGTTTGGTTTCTTTAAAGGAAAACGAAAAGATAAAAAAGGATCAAACACAATGTAATATTCTATATATAGTCAAAGTATTTAGCTTACAAAAAAAACTCAAAACACATCTCTATCCTAAATTTATTTTTCTAAAATTTGAGCACGTGATAACATATAAAATTACTCTAATACCACTTGTGGTGTTCCTTGATAGCTAAAATGAAATATTTAAAGTAATATAGATACCAAAATTAATTGCAAAAAGAAAATAAATAAAACTAAAATATTGAAATAAAAATAGTAAGAAAACATTTATTTATAGCCTTGAGGGTTAACTTAGTTGGTCGAGTCCTTGTCGTTAAAGCACCTTTGTAATTGAGAGGTGACAAGTTCAATTCTCTCGACACTCTAAGGGTTAGGATCCATGGTTGAGCCGATAGGAAGTGATACTTTGGGTAGATATTCTCAGTACAAATATTCCATGGACATAGTGATCACTGATATCTAGGGACCATGAACCATATAGGGAAAAATACACTTTTATTTATATTCAAAACTGAAAACAATATTCACTTTCCTCTTCGAGGGGGAAACCTCCAACCTAGAATATCTCCAATTATAGTAATATTTACTTGGAAATTGATTAAATAACTTCTACTACTTGATATAGTTTTTAATTAACCATAACCCCAAACACCAAGTGGACATCCATAAATAAGGCCCCAATCACTAACTACCTTATCTTGACTAATGAGGCTAACTTACATTCATTGCTTTGATAGTCTACTACATATTGGAATTTATTTATAAAAGATGACCCCAATACATCAAGTTACAACCCGTTATCCTTTAGAGGAGTTAGGGTATGACCCTACCATGAGGCCTGACAATTCAAAAAGCCATTGTAGTCACAAATATTGTATCTTCCTTAATTGTTTCCTACATTAAAGGAGAAACCAATACCTTGAAAATTGATTGATCTTGCATCAATGTTCACATTTGATCCGATGATCAAATTTTAGCTCAAAAATGTAAGTTCCTAGAATGTTTTGAAACTGACATCTTGTTGAAGTGTTCATCATTTTGAATCTAATGATGTTTTTTTCACCTAAATCTCAGATTGTATGCTAAAGTTATCATGTTCTGATTTTTTGGCCGAACAACTAAAAAAATGAGCCGATTTAATGACTAGGCAACTAACTGGGCTAATGTACTACTGACATCATCCAGGGTGACTATGTAGGTATCGACCAATGAGGTTCTTCCGAGTGGCAGCCTCATATTGGTCGAATTTCTTGTGTTTTTATTGGGTCATATTTTTCAGGGTGGACCAATTAGGGTGTGCCATGTGGTATCCTAAGGTAGGCCAAATTTTGTTAAGGATTTGGATGGCCTAGACAGGGCTCAAATCCCTGACATCCATTTCAATAATAAAGCACTCATATAATTCTCCTACATGGTGTTGCTTAACACAATATGGCCATGACACTTTATGAAGTTTCATTGGTGCATATATGGGAGGAGGGGCTAGGAAATTAGCCCCAAGGCCTGGTCACCACACTGCATACAACCCTAGGAACAAAGGTTAAGGGGCTTGGGACCTTAGCTCAATCCCTAGTCATAGGTTTCCCACAAGACCGTTGGAACTAACTGGAAGGTGTCAACAATGGAGGGGGTTTCAGACTAGCCCTTGGCCTCAGTCACATGTTACCTTTATAGGACCTCAACTAGAGTCCGTAAGGCACCAATTGGAGGGAATGGTGGTAAGCTCGAGGCTCTGCACGTATGGTGCCCACATGATCACGATAGTTGAAGTGAGGGGCCTTGGTGGATATGGCAGGTCGTTGGCCTGACCCTTGTCACTATGGACGCCACCAAGACCATGACCTCAAAGCTTAAGGGGTTAGGTAGGTGGGGGTGGGTGGTTAGGCCCAGCCCGCAACCATATGCACTCCATGTGGCCAGAAAAATTCCGTCTAAGGGTTATTGGGAAATTTAATTATCCAACAAATATCACCTTTGGAGGGTGAATTTATCGCCTCCACAACAGAAAATAGGGTGATTTTGTAGGAAATTTAGACTATTAGTCTAATTTGTAGGATAGATAACAAAGAAACTAGATAAATAACATGTTAGAGTCATAACTTTGAGATTTTTTGGCCTTTTAGAGCTCAAGAAGAGTCCATCTAGGGGATTTTGGATATTTTGGATCCGATGGTTACCTCTATTTGCTAATTAGAGCACATCTACAGATAATTTTTGTAGGTTCAAGTCCATGGGTGTATGGATCAATCAATGTTTTGGAGGTGCATGAGCACAGAGAAGGCCTTGTGGGGGTTTTCTTACCTTTGGAGGTTTACTGTAGTAATTATTACTTGCAGGGTTCATCTCATTTATTCTTTTCTCACTATGTCTTGTTGAGGAAAGCTTTCTTTTATATTTCAATGTGGAATTGAAGTACCTATATGCTCATGTATGCCCATTTTTAGATGGAGTAATGGGTCTTTGTAGGAGACATCTTTATTTTCTAATGGTTTCATGACTCACTGCAGGTTGTCATGATGTTTATAGTGAGTGTTATTTGTAGGAGAACATTTCCTTGAAGGGGAAACTAGCCATTTGTTTTATCAACAAATTTTATGTACTATTTTCCATTGAATATATGAAGCATCTAGCTATGTTGGTAGGCCCATAGATGTAGCCCAGGAGGGGTGAACTCTGTCACCAAATTCTTTATTGTTTCGCTTCATGAATTCTTGTATGGGTTAAATGATTAGATGTTGCTTACATTTTAAGTTTACATTAAAAACTAACTCATAACTTGAAGAGACCTTTGAAAACATGTTTTGTCATAAGACCCATTTTTCCTTGCAAAGTGTCAAGAGAATGATCATTTTTAGGAAGGATAGCCTCTCCTCCAATTTTAGATCAAATTGGTATCAGAGCAAGGCTTGACCAAGTTGCAAGAATGGGAAAGAAGGGTCTCCAAGAGATAGAGTAGATGAATTTATCTCTTCGAATGGAGAACATTGAATTGATAAGAATGCTAGAAATTGTTGAAGAGAAGAAGAGGCATGCATGCCTTTAGTTGCATCATGTGCTTGAGGAACAAGTTCAAGTTGAAAGCTCTTCTCCTGTGACAGTAAAGGAAACCTCGAAAGTGAAGGAAATATGTTAGAGTGGTTCAAACAAAGGTTATGGACTGTATGAGGAAAATTATGCATGTGCATTTTGTAAGCATCTCATGGATTCTTATCATATGTCGTTGGTAAGAGTGGGTGGCTAGAGTCATCTACAAAGTTGTAATCATCATTTGAAGTAGAAAATATGGATGGCAAGTTTAAGAAGGTAATAAGAATTCAAGTTCAAATCCTTCTATTTATGTTCATAATAACTCTTTTGCAACATTTGAACAACATACTAGAGGCATTGGTACGAAGCTTCTATATAAAATAGGCTATCAAGGAAGAGGCTTTAGCATCAATGGCCAAGGGATCACCAATCCAATCATGGTACAAGAGAGACCAAAATATCAAGGATTTGGACATGGTCAAAGAGAGTTTGTAGAATGCTCTAAACAGTTTGAGGAAAATCAGTCATCAAAGGTTGTTATGTCACACCAAGATGGTGAAGACAATGTTCATTTTTCTTCTAAGAGAGACAAATGCTTTAAAGGACCTTGCATGTCAATGTCCACTCCACATTTCCAAAGCTGCAGCCGAAGGGATATGTATAAATATCATGGGTGTTTTCCAAATGATGGTAATTTTGACTATTTTTGGAACATGTATCCTTGCATTTTCTATGATTGATTTGACCATTGTGTGGCTGTTTGTGAGAAACACATGGTAATGGTCAAAATAATGGATCAGATTCTTGGCATCAAGCATGATGAATCTCCTTCACATTTGAGGACTTCCTTGTTGGAAATCAAGAGAAAGTGATTTTGTACCCATTGCAAGATGCATGGGCATGGGAATGAACGATGTTGTAAATTACATCCAAAGCTTCATTCCAAGAAGGGAAAAGAGATTATGCAAACCAATGGAAAGGAAGAAAGAGGTGGAAAAGAGGTCGCATAGCATTACTAAGGAAACCTTCTAAGCAAAGTTGATGCAAAAAGAGAACCCATAAGCCTAGAAGAGGCAAAGATTGGGTAGACTATTTGTATAGTTTGATTTTTCTTTGTAAATTGTAAAAAGTTGTTGTTGTTTACGTGTTTTGGGTACTTTTGGAAAGTGAATAAGAATAATCACTATGAATAACAAGTATGTAGTTTGCATTGACATGTTATGTAGTTGGCTTATTTATAAGTCCAAATGTTTGAGGACTTTTGGAATGTACAATGTTTGTCATCCAAGTTTATCTACAAGTTTGTCATGTACTCACTAATGCAAGTGTTCAAGATGAAACTTGTTGTGAATAGAATATTTGTTTAATATTGTACAAGATGATTATGTTATTCTAGATAAAGGTAATGGACTCATTGCATTTTTGCAGCGGTCTACTTTTGTGTACAAGCTCAGTTTGAGCATGGTAAAGAAATTTTGTATTGCTTCTGATGTCTAATATGGAAAATCAAGTTTGTCTTCAACAATTGAAATTCAAGATGAAGTTTTTTGAGTTGTGAAACATGGGGTTAAAGAGAATGTTTATATTCCACTCATCAGTTTTTTAATTTCTACATCAATAATAAGAATTTTGGTACAATTATTAACAAGACAGTAGGTCTTAAGGAAGAGGATAGGTGAAGTGTCTTGATTGGAGCTTGAAGGGAACCAATTGAAAACAAAGCATTATGGATTGTGTTTTTGGGTAATATTGAGTTTCAACATCATTTATTTACTAGGAGAAGTGAACTTTTGGAGTCCAAAAGTTCCTAGTGGGGACGTATGATTCGGTGATCAAATTTTAGCTCAAAAATGAAAGTGGCTAGAATGTTTCAAAAATGGCGTAAATTCAAAGTGTTCACTACTCTAAATCCAACAACATTCATTTCATCTTAATCCGACATCGTATTCTCAATTTATCACGTTATAATCATTTGGCCCAACAACTAAAAGAAAGTGTAAGTTTGCTGACTAGGCTACGGTACTATTGACATCATCCAAGATGACTATGCAGGTATGGATGAATGAAATGTTTCCAAGTGGAAGCCTCGTATTGGCCAAATTTCTCATGTTTTGATTGGATCGAGTTTTTCGTGGGGGGCCAATTAGGTTGTGCCACATAGCGTAACTAGAGGTCGCCACATGGCACCCCATGGTAGGCCGAAATTTGTTAAGGGTTCAGATGTCTTGGGCAGGGCTCAAACCTCGGACCTGCAGTTCAATAGTAAAGTGCTCATCTAATTCTCCTACACGGTGTTGCTTAACACAATATGGTCACGATGCTTTATAAAGTTTCATTGGTTCATATATGGGAGGAGGGGCTAGGTGGTCAGCCTCGACCCTCAGTCACTGCACCACATGCAACCCGAGGTGAAAATGTTAAGGGGCTCGAGACCTTAGCCCAGACCCTGGTCACAAGTTTCCCATAAGACCATCGACACTAACCAGAAGGTGCCAACAATGGTGGGGGCTTCAGACTAGCCCATGGCCTTGGTTGCATGTTATGTGCACAGGACCTTAGGTGGAATCCAGAAGGCACTAGGTAGAGGGTGCAATGGTACACTCTAGGCTCTAGGTGTATAGCACCCACATGACTGTGACAGTTGAAGCGAGGGTGCTCCAGTGGAAAGGGTGGGTCGTTGGCCCAACCCTCGGCCACGTGGATGCTAACAAGACCACGACCCCGAAGCTTAAGGGGCTAAGCTAGCGGGGACGAGTGGTTAGGCCCAACCCACGACCATATGCACCCCATGTGGCCAGATCATTGCGCATAAGGGTTATTGGGAAATTTAATTATCCAACAAATTTCACCTTCAACGGGTGAATTTGTAGGACAATTAGACTGTTAGTTTGATTTCTAGGGCGAATAACATAGAAACTAGATAGACAACTTGTTAGAGCCATAACTTAGAGAGTTTGGGTCCTTTTGGAGCTCAAGAAGAGTCTATACAGGGGTTTCTGGACATTTTGGATCCAATGGTGACCTCTGTTCACTGATTAGAGCACATATTAAGAGAATTTTTGTAGCTTCAAGTCCATGGGTGTATGGATCAATCTATGTTTTGGAGCAGTTCTTGAAGGTGTCTGAGCATGGAGAAGGCCTTGTAGTGGTTTTATTATTTTTAGAAGTTTACTGAAGTAGCTATTACTTGCAAGGTTCAACTCATTTATTATTTTCTCACTATGTCTTGTTGAGGAAAACTTTCTTTTGTATTTCGATGTGGAATTGAAGTAATTGTATGCTCATTTATGCTCATTTTCAGATGGAGTACTGGGTCTTTGTAGGAGACACCTTTATTTGTTGATGGTTTCATGACTGGCTGTAGGTTGTCATGATGTTTATAGTGAGAGTTATTTGCAGGAGAACATTTCCTTTAAGGGGAAACTAGTCACTTATTTTATCAACAAATTTTATGTACTCTTTTCCATTGAATATATGGAGCATTCTAGATATGTTGGTAGGCCCATAGATGTAGCCCAGGAGGGGTGAACTCTATCACTAAATTCTTTATTTTTTTTCTTCATGAATGGCTGTATGAATTAAATGATGAGATGCTGCTTATGTTTTAAGTTTACATGAAAAACTAACTTGAAGAGACCTTTGAAAACCTGATTTTCCATAAGACCCATTTTTCCTTGCAAAGCATCAAGATAACAATCATTTTTAGGAGGGAGAACCTCTCCTCCAATTTCATATCAACATCGATCATTATCTTCAAATCAATATTATGTTGAATTAATTATTTTCACATCCTTTCAATTGAAACCAGAGGGAATAACTTCATTTTTTTTGCCTATTTTCAAAGTCTTGATCATTAATATATTCATCGTTGAAGTTTGAAAATCAAAAGAAGGATTTTCCAATGTTTTAAGCTTGAATTTCAACCTTCAACATTAGCTAGTAATTCCTAATTCACAATTATTATAAAAGAAAATTGCTACAAATTACAAATGTGTAGGAAATAGGGAAAAAATGCACTTAAAATGATAACAACACACTTCCTAAGATAGTCAAGAGCATAAAACGCTTGTTCTTTGTTATATATATATATATATATATATATATATATTAAAAAACACATACAAATGTGCATTGGCCAATGATTATATTGGGTATTTCACAACCCTTTGTTTCATCATTTAGAAACTATAAAATTTTACATTAATTTAATACTTGTAGCATTAATTTTCACTAACGACGGTTAGATTTGAATTGATCCAATTCTAATATTGGGTGGATAGTCTGAAAGTACTACTAGCCTATCAAGCACAAAAATTGTCTTTTCCTTTCCAAGTCTAATAATGCAAAACTCAAAACATTACATTTTTTCTCTCATATGGGTAAGGGAGGCATGCCATATTCTTTTAGGTTCGAATACAACATCGTGTTGATGCCATCTTTCTTCTCCACTCTCTTTTTCCTCCGTATGCAATTTGAACTTCTTTCAGCTTCAAATACAACATCATCTTGATGCCATCTTTCTCCTCCACTCTCTTTTTCCTCCATATGCAATTTGAACTTTTGGTTGAAGCTGTAACAATTATTCATGATTTGTGTTACTTTTTTTTATCTACATATTAAAAAAGCCTTCTCAATTGTTCATGATTATAATCTAGGCTTAAACAATGGTTGTGTCTAAATTTCATATATATATATTTATGACTTAGAGTGAAAAATAGGATAAACAACTATCTCAAAAATCTATATCAAAAGTTTTCATTTAAAAATATATAATTAAACAAAAATATTTCATTTTTTTTTCAAATTACTCAATAAACTTTTATTAACTAAAATATTTTATTCTTTTAAAAACTATTTAACAAATTTTGTTAAACAAAATTTCCCTCTAAATTATTTAAATGAAAACTTTAAAATCTTCAAAATACACATTCTTATAGCTGTACCTTTCAATTATTGCAAACTGTAAAAGAACACTTTATAATACACATTCTTATTATTGTATCTTTCAATTATCGCAAACCCTAAAAATCTTTATAATACACATTCTTGTAATTGCAAACCCTATGTTTAGAATATAAGAGATCAATATAACTCAATTTGAACGAAGTTTCATGTAATAGTAACACAAATAAGTATGTGGCCATTTATTTGTGCACAAATAGAAAAATTAGGAAATGCAAAAGCATGGCATTCTTATTATTTTAAGAAACCATCCTCTTTTAGAAGAAAAAAAAAAGACCATAATGCATTTATTATCCTATCTTTATTCAACTAGTGATAGCAAACTGATAATATTATTTTACAAAGTTGTGATGTAATATAAGTTATAAGGTATATGGCATTATTATCGAATAAATCGTTATAATTCATTTATTATTATCTAAATATACTATATTTAGATATTTGAACATATTATTTTATGTGTAAATCTTGTTTCGGCTATATTTAATTAACACTTAGATATAACGTATAAAATAATCACATATAAAATAATATTGTGATGTCCCTATAACTTTTAGCATCTTGACATAATTCATTAAATCTATTATATATTATAATATTTGATCATATTATTTTTTGTTTAAATTTTGCTAGCATGTTTGGATATATTTAATTAACAATGGTTTACAATATACAAAATAATATTATGATATCATTATAACTTTTTAGCAGGGTGACATCATTAGTTAAATATATTATAAATTATAATATTGTCATATTTTTTCTAACCTTTTAGCAATGTGACATTATTAATTAAATACATTAGTAATGAAATCAAAATTTAAAAATTATCATATTTATAAATCATCACATGACTATTAATAGAAATAATGTAACGCATAATATTTATTATAATAATATAATAATAATTTTTAATTAGAAAATAGAAAACAATAATTTATTGTTTATTACATTTGGAATATGAAAACTATATATAATTAAATAAATACAAGTTGTTGAGAGGCTTTTGAAGTTAAATTGTGTAACTTGATTGGACTGAAATTTACGTTTTTTTTAATTCCTTTCTAAAAATTTGAGTTTTTCCCTCTATTTACATAATTCAATTTCAAAAATCTATTTGCAATATAAAAATTTATATTTAATAAAAAAAATAAAAATATTATTAATATTATTATAAAAATATATTATAATAATAATAATAATATTTTTTAGAAAATAAAATTTTATTATAATAATAATGTAATATTTTTTATTAACAATAAGCTGCTAGCTACTTATTATACTTTGGTTCCGAAATGTATATAGAGGTGTTTGAATCATATTATGAATGTTTTTGTTATAAGAGTTGTTGATGGAGATTAAATAATTTTCTTCTTTTTATTTTATTTTTAAATTTTTATATTTGTTTTAATTTTATATTAAATATGAAAATATTTAAAATATAATTTTTATTTAAATTTAAATATTTATTAAATTTTAAAAAGTTTATAAATATTTAAATATTTAAATTTTACCTATTAAAAAAATTAACAATATTTTTACCAATTTTAAAATATTCTAAATCATTTATTTTCAAAAATATAAAAAAATAAACTCCAAACAATAAAACTCGTAAAAAATGAAACGACCTAAGTATTCCTTATTAAATGCCTTTATACTAAACTTATAATTTCTTAAAAAAATATTTTAAACTTATTAATTAATGAAAAGAGAGATCTAGATACTTAATTAAAGAAAAAGGCACACTAGTTTGAATTGTGTTCGAATTAAATGTAGTTTTTTATGTACGAAAATTTTACCAACCCTATAAAGTTTTCCCTATCAAATTCCTCTGTATTAAACTTATCACTTCCTTAAATTTTATATTAAACTTATTAATTAAGGGAAAAAGGATATATATACTTAATTGAAGTTAAAAAGGCACACTAATTTGAATGGAAAAGTTTACTAACCCTATATTATTTTCCTGTGATATTGTTTGGTTAGTATAATTTATTAAGTTAAAAATAATTTAATTTAATTTGTATATTAATATTTATTACAGTAAGAGACGTTTTAGTCTAGTATGGTAGTGATGTTGTAATGTTTATACACATCGGTATTTCCAATTCAGTGTGGTAAAGATGTTGTAGTAATGTTTAACATTTTGATTAAGTCAAATTATATAAAAATAAAACTAAAAAAAAAAATTAAATAAAAAGATCAATGTAATGTAATGTAAACCTTTTAAACCAATAAAAAAAAAGCTTTGCTCTCGAGTTAAGATGGATAACAAAATTAATATAGATATATAAATGTATAAAGTATATAATATGTAAATATAACGAGGACTACATAGTTGCTAGTACCAGGGACTTAACTTCAATATAGCTTAATTAAATTAAAAAATAATAAAGACAAAAATTTCATCAAAAAAATAAAAAAACTTATAAAATATTGTATTGTTGAATGCCATTACCAAAAATTAAGAAATATGACTAATTAATATTGTTTATATTAACATATATATACTTTAAAATTAGACTATGAAAAAGGCTATTTCATCTATAAGTTAGACTAAGCCATAAAGAAAAAGTAAAAGGGATTAAAAAAAAGATTAAGAAAAAAACAAAAATGTTAATTCAATGAGATGGCAAATAATGAATAAGTTTAAAAAGAAGGTCGCTTTGTGATGACATGTTGCTTTGAAGAAATATTTCTAAATCAAGTTTGTAAAGAAATGCGTGTGGTGAGGCTGTGGAAATCATTAAGCTTAAAAAGGAGGTTGCTTGATTGGGACATGTTGCTTTGGAGAAATATTTCTAAATCAAGGTTCCAATGAAATGTTTGTTGCATTGAGGCCAGACATCATTAAGTCTACAACATCTCGCCAAGCTATCAGGTGAGCTTAGAAGTTTCCATATGGACCTCTTCTTAATAGTCTCAACGCACTCGAAGTAAGAGGTAATCAACATATGCATGTTAGTTTAATGAAGTGGCCTCTTGTAAGTCATCAATGAAGATCAGATATCTCTCAAAGGATATGGATAAATCATAGGATCTTCACTCATTTGACTTGTGCCATAATGCATGCATTAGAGAGACATTAAAGAATGCCTCTAATCTCACTTAATATTGATAAAAACCTCCCCAAATCATTTGTTGAACCCTCTTCCAACATTTTTTATAATAAAAATAACCCTTATTTTTAATAGATATCCCCTAATTTTACCAAGTATCCCCTTTTTACCCCCAAAATCTATAAATCACTCCTACCCCACATCTCCTACTCCCCACCATATCTACAATATATTAACTCTATTTTCACAATTTTAAAACCCCAAATGACAATAAATTGGTAAACAAAATAAAATAGTCATGAACTAAACATCTTTAATCCTTATAAACCATGTGAATATAAAAATAATTAAAAAATATTTAGGAAAAGGAAAAAAAATCATCATTTATTTACATAGTAGAGTGACAATCAAAATATCAAGTAAGCCTTAATATTAAAGCATAAGGAATAGATATGAAAAATGCAGTGCAAATGAGGAATATGGTGTCTTAATAATAAGCTAACCATTAAGTTGCAATGTAATTGGAGTCTACTATTTATGGGGATAAATGGGAAGATAAATGAGCCTATTATTGTACAAGAAAAATAGTTATAACTAGTGTTGAAATCTAAGAAAAGATGAAATAAACTATTATTGCATGGGAGACATAGTTATAACTAATGCCGAAATTTAAGAGAAAGCATTGGCTTAGGTTCATAACCTAACATGTGAATTGAAACATTGTAAATCTCTGTATTAAATCTCCTTTTTTTTATTTTTTTCTTGCCCAAGAAAAATTAAAACCATCTATTAAAAAGTCAAGTGAGGTGATTTATCCATATTAAAAAGTAAATCTCCTTCTCCTTTTTATTTTTTTTCCAAACTCAAAGAAAAATTAAAAACATCTATTAAAAAGTAAAGTGAGATGATTTATCCGTATTAAAAGGTAAATGTCCTCTTCTTTTTTATTTTTTCCTTACCTCGATAAAAAATTAAAAACATTTATTAAAAAGAGTAAAGTGGGGTGATTAATCCATAATGGGGTGATTTATCCATATTAAGGTTAATGGAATACAACAATGAATAAGCTTTCGGATAATGGATAGGTGTCATATTTTCCACACCACAAAGGATTTGAGAGCATATGTTAGGATATTCCGACACATAGGAAATAGTTAAGTATAACTTGGTCTAGTATAGAGTTAGGTAAAGTGTGTTTCTTTACTATGTAAATTTTGTAACTTATAATCCGACGATCACGATATGTAGTGATCCGACGGTTCATTCTCTCCTCGGTATTACCGACACTTGATCCGTGGCTTAACACTCAATTGGTACATGATTTCTATTTAAAGAGCATGGAGGGTCATTTGTAGGTTAACTCTTCATGAGAGAAGCTTATGTAAAATTTCATTCTTTTATTAATAAATTTCCTAAAGTGGCCGCATTGGCTCAGGAACTGTTTCCCTCTTTGAGGGTTTTAACCACGTCAAAATACTGATGTATTGATCAGTGATCTGTGTGTGAGCAGTGTCCTTTGGTGTTATGTCTGAGGAACTTACCCTGTAAATTCCTACAGCATATCACTATGTAAATGGTCGACCCGTATATGATTATCACCGTGGTTAAAACGATGAGTGGAATTGTGTCAAATACTGCAAAATTTATACCATGAGGTCAGTGGGCATGAAAATATTTACAAAATATTGAGAAATGCATGCATTTATCCTTATTTGATCTTCTCCTCAAACATACGGCTCTAAACTTCATTGCTAATTTGGGCATTAAGTTCTACCTACGAAGGTTGGAATTCCAAAACAGAGTTATTCATCAAATTTAATTTTATTGTTAATTTGGATATTAAGTTCTTGGATATTAAGTTCTACTTACCAAGGTTGGAATTCCAAAAAACAGTTACCTATCAAATTTAATTTCATTGTTAATTTAAATATTAAGTTTTACTCACCAAGATTGAAATTCCAAAACAGAATTACCCATCAAATTTAAGGATTTTCACACTTTCCCAATAGATTTTTTGATATTAAATAAAAATTTTAACAATTTTGTAAATTTTAAACTCTCTTTAACTAACAAATCACCTTATGAGAAACAAAATCTCCATCAAACTCCATCCCCGCTACCCACCTCCATTCATATATGCTCATAAGACATCAAGATGCATTGAAGAAAATGAAAGGCTTTATTTGAGGACGACTTAAATTATGTTATGCGTTGACTTTGGAAACGAAGTGATGGATGATTATATTATTAGGTAGGCAAACACTGTGCTTAGTTGTGTGTGGCGACACAGGGGGATTGGCATCAGGTAGTGGGCGCACAAATTGTCAGCTCAGACAATGCCTCAGTTCCCGTTGGGAAAATTTTATAAAAATGGCAGAAGCAGGGCACCCATATCACCCACAGATCGGATTGGATGAGAAGTCAAACCAGGCAACCATATCACCGACAGATTGGATTGATTAACAAAATAAACGAGAGACGGTGAGATTCTCAATTCTCAAGAAAAACGTAATTTGAATTAAAATATTTCAATTGTAAATTTTGAGAATATTGAATGGACAATGTTCATTTTATTTCATAATATAAATTTATATATAATGTGTCATTTTTCATTGTTTAAATTGTATTTTTTATATGTAGAGTATATATAACTAAATATACATTTTAAGCATAAAAACTTAAATTGTTTTATGGTATATATATATATATATATATATATATATATATATATTTTTAAATGATATATAATACATACAATTAACATTAAATTATTTTACATATTATTTACATTGAGATATTTTATAGTGCAAATTAAAATAGTTTTATTATTATTAATATATTTTTAGGTATATGTCAATATTAATTGGTAGACATATATATGTGATATAGATATATATGAAGTTGATATTTATAAAAATTCGTTAACATAAAATCTTCAAATAGTTTATTTAGATTTTATGTTCAAATATTTTTGAAAATATAAGATTTCAATGTTTTACTCACATATTTTTTTTACTTCTAATTAATTTATAGCATATTCATTTTTTTATTATTATAAGGGGCATTACTTTTATATTTAAAACATATTTTTTATTTTTATTTCGAAAGAGCCGATAGACAAATTTATGCATCCCCTCCTACTGAGTTATAACACTTTAAATTTAGATATTAAAATAAATATGTTGATAATAAGCTACACTATAAAAACATAAACAAACAATTAAATGAGAAAATCAATTTATTTTTCTAATATACAAATAATTAAAATTGATCCAATTACAATAAGTTTAAAAAGTGAAATAGTTACACACTTTTTCTAATATTTGTTGTTTTATTTTTTAATATAAGTGAACTAAACCATTATTAAGATAAATCTAAAAATTAACGGTTATATAGTTCCCTTTAAAATATATGGTATAGTGAATAGGTAATTTGAGGAAATAATTGAGAGTTTGGAATATAAAGAAATGAGGTTGTTTTTAAAGTTTCAAAATGAATAATAAATTAAATAAAAATGATTTGATGGTAGATACTAAAGGTAAGGATGGAACTATTTTGGAGAAGGTAACCAAAACATGAGTTTATAAGCTCTCTAGTACTTTTTGCTATGTATTTATTTTATGTATGATGTTTTAAGAGTAAACATAAGTTATATGACTTTATTTTTGGTAGTAAGTGTGCATAATGAAACAATAACAACTTTGCATATGGATGAATCAAAGTGCATATTCTTAGTTTAAAATAATTTAATACGAAATTTATATTGAAAATCAACAAAAGGTAGTCGATGTTTGTTTGACGAGAGTTACTAAATATCATGTTATATCGAGGAAGAAAAGATGACAATGCCTATTCGTGCAAAGATAAATGATACCTCAAGCGTATAAGAAGGTAAGTGGTTCCTTCACTAAAATTATTTCTATGTGTAAACATGGTTATGAGGTGATTAAATTCCATGATCATTAGTTGATGATGGAGTGGGAATAAAAGGTTACAAGGTTGAAATTAATAAGACACTCAAAAGTGTAAGTGCTTTGACACCTCCCATATGTTTTAATGGGAGGTTGAATAGTCATGAGCTTAACTTAAATGGATTATGAAATTATTATTATGGGTTTAAGTAGGTGACCTAATTCATGTTTATTATGAGTAACATATTAGAATCTTGACAACTATGTCAAATTTATTAACATGAAAACTAGGAGTTTAAAATATCTTGGTATATATGCTTATTATTGAGAGAAGTAATGTCAAATACTATGTTATGGAATAATTTTTTTTTTTGACAAATTCGGATGCTGGTTATATTCAAAAAAGGATAGGGAGACTAAGCTCCAGAGTTACATGAGTAGAGCTCACAGGTTGAGCTTGCAACTGGATTACATTAAAACATTCTGCTAAATTACTTTCATTTTCGACTTGAAGAGAACTAGCACAGGAATAGATTCGGACAAACTGAGAAAGAAGTAAACAGACTTTACAAAACATCCTAGTCTATACTTATGTGGCTGATCTGTCGAGCAGTGGATTCCTCCGGATGGTTATCAGCTTCAGCGATCTTGATGCTAGAGGAACTGGTGCTTGGAGCATTGATCTTCTCCATCATGTATTTGAGAATGTCCATAGATTCTTGGATATGTGCGCAAGTATTGGATAAGGCATTAAATTGCTCCTGCAGAGAGGAAACACGATGAAGAAAAAGGTTTAAATCGGCTTCATATTTAGCAGTGATTATCCGAGTGGCGGAATCAATTTTTTCATCCAAGAGGCGTTGATGCATTCTGATTTGCTCAAGTTCTTCCTGCAAATCACGGCAATGAAGGCAGTCTTCACTACGGGCCATCTGGAGGTCCTCGGCTCTGTCCTGAAGAAACACTAAAATACTGCGCCAAAATGCTGAAACACCTGTGACAATAAAAGCAAGACAGAAGGTCTGAAAAACAGGGAAATGAGAGAAGTGAAAGCTCAGAGAACAGAGAAAAGGGCGGTGAAGAATTCCAGAAAGGATAGAGCCTG
The DNA here is from genome assembly GCA_031772625.1 of Pinus tabuliformis. Lineage (NCBI taxonomy): Eukaryota > Viridiplantae > Streptophyta > Pinopsida > Pinales > Pinaceae > Pinus > Pinus tabuliformis. Next base: position 648,713,303 of record CM062817.1, read on the forward strand.
TTGGAAGAGCAGGTGAGGGGGCGGAATGATTACAAGAAGTTAGATGATAGAGATGGAATGAGACAATCCTTAGCAGCACTGGCTCGAGGGGGTGCGCTTTAAAGAGAGGAGGGTTATGAAAATAGTGGGGAGAAAACAGAGGCCATCGAATCTCAGGGAGAGCGGAAGCAACAGAACGGGCAAGAAAGGAACTGCAGAAAGAAGAGTGTGTGATGGGGGAATAAAGGAAACTAGCACTAATATTGAACATTGAGGGACAGCTGAGATCAAAGATGATCGCTATAGCAGCAGATCGAACGAAGATAGGAAAGGAGGCCTAGAAATAAGGAGAATGCTCCCAGGTATTTGTAGCGAGCGGGCTACAAGAAGTGAAGGACAGGATCACGCGGTGAAAACTGGAGTGATCACGGATTTCACAAGGGCGACAAGAGTTCAAAAAAGCTGAGCAGTCTGCAGGATGAGATGGGAGGATTTTCGACGGCGTAGAATAGGCTACATCGGGATTGCTTTGGATTTGGTCAGGGTACGCCCTGAGAAAAATGTGAGTCTCTAGATATGGAAGATTGTTACAAATCATGAGGGGGATCATGGGAGGAATTGAAACAGATCCTCATTGTTATAGAGGATATTTCCTTTTGGCCGTATGCATGCTTGACTGGCGCATTTATCTGCTTCTCGATTTATGGTGCGAAGGATATGAAAAAATTTGAAATCTCGCGTTTGGTTGATCATTGCTTGGCATCTGCTGATGGTTTGTTGTAAGAAGATGTTGGAGGCTTTTCGCTTGCTAATCATTAAACTAATAATGATAGCAGAATCGCCGAAGATCATAGCTTTCTTGATTCCATGAATTTGTAGTTGGAGTATTCCTTGATAAAGCGCCAGAGCCTCTGCTCTGTTATTTGAAAGGTTCCCTAATCCCCACTCAAAGGTGACTAAGGGCTCACCATTGGGTTTGTAGATAACTCCCCCTGCTCCCGCCACTCCCAGATTTGATTTGGAGGCACCGTCAAAGAACAAGGAATGGGAGCTGCTAGTGCTAAGCCATTTATTGAATTCATCCTGCTTAAGTCGTATTTTCCAGTTGTGGCTGTGAGTGCTGTCCAAGTTGCTATAGATTCTTGCTACTGGAAGGATACTAAACTTGTCTGTCAGACTCCTGATGAAGTCTCTTTCTTCAACACAAAGACTTGTCATGTCAACTTTCTTTGTGCTCTTAGCTGCAATAGTTTCTATCGCAAGGCTTTTAGCCTTGCTACAAAGATGCCTGGTTGAGGTCTCTTTATCTTTAAAGATCTTTCTGTTCCAGATTCTCCATAAGAGGGAAAATGGGAGGGAATCCCACACCCTCTTGGCAATATTGTTTTTCTTGGATTGCCAGGGGTAGTTTTTTTTCCAGTTGTTAAGGACTTCCCCAATGGATAGCTGTGAATTCCAGGTGAGAGGGACAATTGGGGTAATGCTATTCCAGCAAGAGAAAGCAAAGGGGCATGAAATGAAGAGGTGATGGATAGACTCTTCTGCCTCTTGACAATTAGGGCATCGGGAAGGTCCAACAATACCTATTTTATTTATTTATTTATTTATTTTCAGATTTTCTGTGGTGAGGGTTTTCCCTTTTAAGAGGGTCCACATAAAGAATTTCACCTTAGGGATGGCTTCAGATTTCCACACTATTTTCCAATATATCCATGGTGGAGCCAGGTAGTCCCTGTTACATAGATAATTATAACCTGCTTGTATTGAGTAACTGGTGCCATTGGGATCCCATCGGAATCCATCCTTGCCATTTTTAATTGTAGGAGCAATGTTGTGAAGATGAATCTGGAAGTTGTCAAGGTTCTCTTTGAGGTGTTCAGGGATGGGGGGAAGGCTCCATCTCTTCCAAGCTTGGGTATTTGTATCCCATTGAGAAATTTGGTCTAAATTGTGTATTCCTTTACTTTGAAGAAAGAGAATAATTGGAGCCATACCTGGAAGACTGCTAATTGGCTGATTCCCCATAATTTTATCAGTGCCAATGTTGATTTTTCTGCCACCTTTGGGAACCTTGGAGACATTTTGAGCCATAAAGGAGATGGATTTTTTACAGAGTTTCTAGATCCTTGTGCTGCTTCTGATGGGTATTTCAGTTGTAAGCAGTTGCTGCCTTGGGTGGCTGAGGTATTTGGCCTCCAAAACCTTTTTCCACCAAGCTGGCTGATCCTCGATAAGTCTCCAAACTATCTTTCCACCAAAGGCTGAGTTCGTGAGCATTGGAGATCTAATTCCAAGACCTCCTTTTTCTTGGCTTTGAATGACTTGTTTCCAACCAACCAAGTTAAATTTTTTCCTTTCGTTTTCCCTCCTTGCCAAAGGAAAAATCTGAGAATACTATCCATTTTGTGGTGAAATGAAGCTGGAGCCTGAGCAAGGGAGAATTGATATAGAGGAAGAGAGGAAAGGCCTGATTTGAGGAGCACCAATCGGCCAGCTGGGTTGAGCCAAGTGGATCCCCACTTTTGAACTTTTCTTTTCATTTTGTCTAAAGTTGTTTCCCAAACATCAGCTCTTACGTGTCCTATACTCACTAGCATTCCTAAATAGCTGAAGTGGTCCCAATTTAATTTGCATGGCACACCAAAAATGTTGGCTATGTTTTGGAGCATTTGAGCTGAGGCGTTCCATCCATAAACACAACTTTTGAAATGATTTATCATTCCCCCTGAATATCTCATGAATTTATCTAATAAAGATTTGAATCTTTGAGCTATGATTGCGGACGCCCCTCCTATCAGCAGGGTATCATCAACAAATTGGGAGTGATTGATGTTTTTCACTCCATCTTCAAATTTGATGCCAGTGATGAGGCCTGCCTGTCGCTTATGGTCAAGGGTGCAACTGAAGGACTCCGCCATTAATAGGAATAGGTAGGGGGACAGAGGACAACCTTGCCTCAATCCTCTTGAGGATTGGAAGGCAGGGCCAGGTTTGCCATTGATAAGGGGAGCTATCCAAGGACCAGAGATACAAGCTCTTATGAGATCAATAAAAGAAGAAGTGAAACCCATTTTTTGAAGAACGAAAAATAGAAAGGAGTGCTTAACCCTGTCAAAATCATTTTCCAAGTCCAATTTCAGGATGAAGCCCTTTTCATTTCTAGAATGGCTTGAGTGAATGGCTTCCTGAACTAACAGAATGGAATTTGAAATTTGCTTATTTGCCATAAAGCCACCTTGATTCTCAAAGGTTAGCATTGGCAATAGAGGTTTGAGTCAGGAAGCAAGCATTTTTGTGAAGATTTTATAAGAAGAATTGCATAAGGATATGGGGCGGAAGCGGGAAAAATTAGAGGGGCAGTTCTCCTTTGGGATGAGGGCCAGATGTGTTGAATTTGTGTAACCTCCTAATTTATTTTTCCTCTGAATCCATTTAAAGTATTTGATGAGGTCTTTTTTGATCATTTCCTAGTGCTCCCTATAGAAACAAATAGGAAAGCCATCCGGCCCTGGTGCTTTGTCAGGCTGGAGGCCCCAAATTGCTCCCTTGATTTCTTCTTCCTTTATTTCTTCTATCAGCCTTTCATTTGTTTCTGCTGCAATCTTGTTTGGCAGATGCTGTAGGAGATCATAGTTTTCTTCCTCCCCTGATTCAGTTAGGAGCTCTTTGAAGTGTTCTGAAGCAACGTTTTTGATAGCAGTTTGATCATTATGTTGAGTGCCTGCATTATCTGTGATAGTTGTTATATTATTTTTGATTTTCTGAACAATGGCTTGCTTATGAAAAAATGTTGTGTTCCTGTCTCCGCTTTTCAACCAAGTCTGCCTTGATTTTATTTGCCATTTTTCTTCCTCTTCTCTTCTGATACTATATAACTGGCTATAAAGATTTTCTTCCTGGTTTTTTTTCGGCCTGATAGCATTTTTGTTTTTCTATTATATGGTGAAGTTCTTCGATTTTAGCTTTCACTTCTCTTTTCTTGACTTCTAGCTCTTTATACTGAGTTTTTGCCCAATCCTTGAGGGCATTCTTTACATTTCTGAGTTTGCTTTCCCAAATAAAACTTGGAGAGCCTTCAACATGCTGACGCCAAGTTTGCTGGATCAACTCTTTGGCTGCTTCACTGTCATTCCATAAAGGGCTGTATTTGAAAGGGAGTGGGCCCAGAGGGCAGTGAGATTCAAAGGTTAAAGCAGTGGGGTAATGGTCTGAAGCAGCAAAAGGGAGGATGGAAGCGTTGACAGCTGTAAAGGTGGAGAGAAGGGACACATTTACCAGGATTCGATCAAGCCTTTCCATAATATTGCTTCTCCCCAACCTGCGATTACTCCAAGTGTATTTACGATTCTTTGGAATGATATCTACAAGGTCACCATGTTGCATTACATTTTCCAACTGATTTCTAAAAGGATCTGGGGTGAAGCTGCCTCCACGTTTTTCATTAGCATGTAAAATGAGATTTAAGTCACCACCTAAAATGATGTTGTTGTTGTCTTCTTCTGCTATGTTATTGCTGAGGGAATCCCAACAAACTTCCTTATCCCTATAATGGTTCAGAGCATAAACATTGTAGATTACAATCTGTTGACTGCTCGTAATGTTCTGCAAGACAATCTTGATCCAGTGCTGTTCTACTATTTCTGTTGTACTGTTCCATTCATCTTGAAGCCAGAGCGTAGCAATTCCTCCTGAGGCTCCTCTGGAATCACATATACATCCTTTGTAACGCTTATGCTGTTCAATAATCTTGTTCATTTCTGGCTGTCTCTGCTTTGTTTCTTGAAGTAAAACAATGGCTGGTCTCTCTTGATTAATAAGATCCTTTAAGGCATTTGATTTGGAGGGGTGCCCTAATCCCCTACTGTTCCATGAGAGAATTTTCATCATTTCAGGTGAAAGGTGCGAGGAGTTTCTCTCCCTCCCAGAAGGGCAAGGGCAGCCATTCTGGGCGAAGTTGGAGGAAGAGATACTTCCTGTAACCCATCAAGTTTTCTCACAAACTTTGAAACTGTAGGCCATGTTCGCTGAGGAGGCAAGGATTTAATCAGGGAAGAAAAAGCGTGTTGGAGTACTACCTCCTACGGTGGTGCCTCTAGAGGGGCCATACCAAGAGGCCGAAGAACGATTCAATCCACAGGTTGCAGGCAGCGGCAAGAGCAAAGGAGCATGCACAAACTCCACATATCTCACTAGGCTATGGAATATTATTACTATGATATGGAATAAATAATAGGAAACTTGAGTGCCAGAATCATAATTATTATAAGGTATAAACCCTGAAGGTTGAATAATTCATAGGTTTAAATGAGTAAGGCACAACATGAAACTTAACCAACAATAGTGCATGCTCTAAGATATAATGGTTTTTGGAATGAGATAAGCCTAATATGTGAAGTGATATGAGACCCTTAGGAAAGGATCAAAGGATATAGAATAGTGCTAGAAAAATTAATGAGATGATGAGTTAACCATGGATAAATATATTTATGTCATGATAGACAAAAAACATGAATTTGTATATGATGATTTAAGGCATATCATGGATGCTATTGATAGCCTAGTATGGCCCTTTCATGCTAGATTAAGAAGAGGAACTATTGCTACCTTATATGGAGGATTTGGCACCAGATGCTCAGGCAGAGTTTATAGAAGATACAGTTTTGTACAAGAGGGCCATAAATAAAAGACAAGGGCAACATGACCTTTGACAGATTTGGTTGAAAGGACAACTTCCAGGAAAAGCTAAATGGTAAACTAGAGAGAAGGTGGAGGAAAAATTTCCTCACCTCATCTAATAAAAGCCTTTGGGGACAAAAATCCTCCCAAAAAGGGGAGGTGTGATACTGATTATATCAATATATATTTTTTCGTCCATCTCAATTCTTTCAGAGTGGAAAGGGTGGAGGAATCATCTCTATAGACTATTCACACTAGCGGGTCGTAGTTTGGAAAATACGGATAAAAAACCTTTCGAGAGCATTTTGAGGCATCAAACAACATTTTTTTGGGCTAAAACTTTGCCACTTTAGCACCACATTTTTTTTCTTATCATATACAAAGGAACCTTTCCAACAATATTATAATTATGTCAATCAGATTTTGTATGTGAAAGTTATGCTGCTTAGAAGTTGACCTTCCTATTTCCGCAACCATAATTTGAGAGGATGCCAAGTCAACCCTCATTATTCATGAAAAAGGGGATAGCCACAAGATTATCATGTAGAATACTCTATAAGATTCTATATTAGAACTCTAGTTAAGAGTTGAGTAGTCAAATCCAACCACTAGTAGGCCATTGGGCTATGTCATAACCAAGCTAATAGGAGGAAAATGGTTTCCATTCTTTCGAGTGCATTTGTTCCATAGCTGAGCAAAAAGAGACAAGAGGGATAGGATATAGAGCACAAAAAGATATTCATGCAATGTATTATCCCACGAACCACAGGCCATACTTATGGATACTCACAATAGTATTTCCATTCAGTGAAAGAGAGTATAACAACCTCACCTTCCAGCTAGGTTTTTCTCTCAAAAGAGTTTCCTAGGTCATATCTTGTGTCAAATGTGTGTGTGAGATTTTATTTTAATTGTTCTCTATTTTCTACATAAATTCAAATTTGCATGCATTCATTATTAACAGTAAATCTCCATATCCAGAAATCTAATAAAACTATAATAGTGTATAATTTCAAATTTCAAATATAATTTTATCAAATCTGTTATGAAAAAACGACTAGTCGAATATCCATAGTAGTTTACAAATCAAATCTTTTTATGTGAAATATCATGGACACATGCATTATAATATAAACAAGATATAGCCTATCTAAACTCCTATGGAAAGCATCAAATAAGTAAATGTAGATCTAACAAATAATATGAAGACATGAGAATGTAAATAATAAAGTCCCAAGACAGGAAAACATCCATGGAAGCAAGGCCTTATATTCTTTAGGTAAATGTCCCAATTACAATTGCTACAGCACACACATGTATGGAGTCCAAATGGGATCAATATGAATCTCGACCATAAGAATGATCTAGCCTAGGGACCCATAAAGTCCAAACTAACAATCAACACCATAAACCATTCTCCATTGTTTTGGATTTGAGGTTGGTTTCTTCAATATATAGTAACTAAGAGAAACCTATACAATTTATCATAAGACATAATCAAGGGTGGATATCCACCGATCCATAAAGGTTTCTCATAAGATCATCAAGACATAAAATATAAGTGATGGGTAAAAATGACCTATGAGTCTAGGTCACCATTACCTAAGAGACTAACCACCACTAACTAACTCCCAAAACTATCCCCACGTGTACACATGAAATATTTCTACAACCTATTAAGGATATTTAACATTTATAAATTGTTGGTATTTTGATGTATGTGTTGTGCTTGTATGATGTATGTGTTGTACTTGATGGAAACCCACTTATAGCAGAACAACTCACTTGTATACGGTAACTAGATGAATCTGCAGAAGAGATATCAGATGTGATAGAACACATGATAGTAGTGGTTATAGATGTGATGAAATGTAGGGAAGCTTCAAGGAATCAGTTCAGGAGGCAACTCGCTCAGATGAAAGATCACAATATACCAGGTTAATAGTACAGAGTTACAGATTAGACTGCACAGAATGAAGAAAGAGAGGTATACGCAGGTTCACCATTGGCCAAGCCGCATATACATGCAGATTCACTGTATACAAGTCGTGTATATGTACACACGTACTTTCACAAAAGGAAAAGCACATATACCTTGGAAAACTAAGTTTTTGGTCTGAAGTATTTGGTCCATGGTATTTTGATCCATGGTATTGGTCCATGGTATTTGGTCCGAGGTATTGACCTTAGGTGTTTGATCCAAGGTATTGGTCCTAAGTGGGTTTGGTCCATGGTATTGAGAAAGGCCTAAAACTATAAAAGGAGGAGAAGATCATTAGGCCATAATACACAAGCATTGAATATCTGATGAAGTGTGATATCTAGTATGCAGGTTATTGGGTTATGGTGCACTGCTAGATGTGAACCAAGGAGGGACCTTAGCGTTTGATGAAAGATAACATCTAATGATGTATCGGGATCTCAAGGCTTGAAGTGAATTATTTTTATGTGATTTGATCTTGTATCTGAATAACTAGCACATGTTGTAGTCTGTAAATATGATGATCTCGGTATGACTAAAGTCTGGAATAGTTGTAATGTTTAAATCATCATTTACATATCTGTACGCAGGTTCACTTTGAGGAAAGCACGTATACACGCAGGTTCGACATATGGAAGTAGCATATACCTTATAAAATATGTTCTAGTTGCTTCTATCTGCTGTTATAGTGTTCTGGGTTTCGGCTTGAGTTCTGGTTACTGCATTCTAGTGACAGTATTCTGAATGATCAGATTGATGGGTTTTCAAAGTGATTGACTGATTCGGTTGTGGTTGGTTAGAAAGGTGATTATTGATGCAGATATATTTGATATGATGTTATTGATGGATCCAATCTGAAAATTTATGAAACATGATCCCTGGAAGAAAAAGGAGAAGGTCGTAGCCTTCTATAGGTCGACACCTACGTACTAGTAAACACATCGGCTAGTACAAGAGCTAGGGGGTTGTAGCTTCCTTCCAGAAGAAGTTGGAGAACGAGAGAAGGTTGTAGCCTTCTGCAGGTAGAAGCCTGTGTACTGGTATAAGACCGCACTAGTACAAAAACTGTAAACATAATTTTCTTATTAAAATAAGATAGAGACGATTGCAGCAGGTGGTTTTCACCCACATTGGGTTTCCACCTCATATCTCGGTGTTCATGTGTGTTGCTTATGTGTGATGATTTAATCTATTTTTACTGCACTTGTCTAATGAACTCCTGATATACTGATTAAAGTTCAATACATGATAATTTGGGTTAATCAAAATATCTCCGCATATACGTTGGTTGCATTAAGTACAGTCGCATATACACGCTAGTTCACTAACCTGAAGTAGCATATACAAATTAGTTTTCAAAATTAAATTATTGATATGATAATACTGATTCACCCCCCCCCCCCCCCCCCCCCCCTTCTCAGTATTATTTCCAACATAAATGCCCCAAAAATGATTTTATAATGATCATCATTATGATATTAAGCACAAAATTACATCAATCCTCTAGAAAACATTAAAACACATTCTAAAATTTCTATCCCATGTGATAATTAAGTTGTAGTTATTTTCTATCTCATGATAATGTAATGATTAATGGTTGGATTTTATGATGTGAGTTGTACTCTTTGATGAAGTTATGATGTTGGAATTTCGATGTCTAAGGATAATTTCATAATTGGATTCGTAGAAGGATTTTGTACCATCCTTTAATGTTTCTTAGGGTACATAGGTTATCATACCAAACCTAGTGCTTATGGAAGCAACAAAATTATCCAGATAAGGCTTGAGGATTGAAATCCCAAATAGACTAAGAGGGCCTTAGAGCTAGAAGGTAAAGATCAAGGAGATGTTGAGAGTCTAACTTACACTCTCTATTAGTTATGATGACTAACATTTTTTGTGTGTTGTAGTTGCATTGGATTTGGGCAACAAGTTATATTATAATATTAGGACTTATGCATGGTGAGTGCCACCATTCGTAACAGGGTTAGGGAGATTAACTTAGTGTTTTTTAATGGTATGATTCAAATGAGAGTGGAAGATAAGGGAAGGAAATAACTTTATAATTAAAATGATTTCCCATACCCTTGGTAAGTAAAATTAATTGCAAGACAAAGTTCCCTGAAGGGTGAACATATCTAGTTCCTAATTTTTTTTACGTATATACATTAGCCATTCATGATATATAAAAATATTTTGTAGAAACAATATAGGTTTTACTACATTTTATAGGTGGTGTGGGTGCAAGAATTAACCTTGATAACCACACAAGTAACTCCCACATTTGCATGATAGTACCACGATATCATTATGTGAAGTTCTATATGATGGTTATGGTTGTTTAGTGGTAGAAGAGATTGCTTGAGGAACAAAAGAAATAAGCTATTTATATATAAGAAAAAAATAATAAAAGTTGCACTATTAATTAATATTAAAAAAGTTACCAAAGTTGGGTGTTGTTTCTTGATATGTTCCTTGTTATGAAACTATGCCAAGGAATCTTTTAGATGTTAAATAACTTCCCTACTTTAGGCCTCAATATGGCTCTTGAATGATAGAGGTAAACCCTAAAATACCTAGTAATCTAGTTTCCTCCTATCACTTTAGTAACTACTCAACACTCTAAATTCTTTAAATACCAATCTCAATGATTACAATATAAAATGAGATGGAGGAGTAATGTACGTAATGCCCTTACCTAAGATGATTATCTTACATTGTGATGATAAACTACCAGCTAAATGATTTTTCTTTGTGATTTATTCTAATAAGCATTTAAATATATGTATGAGGTATGCGTATGCTAGATACATATCCACACCTTTCACATATACACTAGTAATTCGTAGCTTATTATGCTAGACAAAAAACTGCTACTATAAATGATATTGTAGACCTATAAAACCCTTGGAAAACCACTTAACTTTTCTTTAGATCAACTTTTCATTCCCAATAAGTTATAGTTTATTTTTTTATTAACATAACAAAACCTCTACTCACAAACTAGCCTGCTCTTTCCTCCAACTTTGTGTAACTAATCCACTTACCTTCCACCACAATGTGCACAATAAAGTGCTCTATGTGACTCGTCGAGGATGGTTCTTCATATAGTCCCTTCCTTAGGGTTGCACATTCTCCCTTGAAATCTCAATAGTCCTTTTGGTTCAAGGACATAGCCCTCAAACTTTGGTTCCATCAGCTTCCCACTCTAGAGCATTAATGTAACCTTAAGATACTAACTATTTTCAAAGAGTTTTTCCAACACATACTCCCTCAAGCTGACCATCAAGGGTATGGCAGAGAAGATTTGTGGCCTCCTGCTTAGTGTATCATCTACCACATTCTAATTTTCCTTGATGTATGAAATCCTAAAATTATACTCACTCGTGAATTCAATCCACCACCTATGCATAAAATTCAAATCCCTCTGAGTGAAAATATGCTTCAGCCTCTCATGATCATTTTTTAACTCAAAAATTATCCCAACAAGGTATTAATTAATTGTCTAGCTTAATTAGTGGTTAATTGATTGTCTAACATAATAATCTATGGGTTACCAGTGTATTTGTGTGAGGTGTGAGTATGTAGCTAGCATATGCATCCCTCATACATATAGTAATAATACTTATCAGAATCAATCACAAAGAACAATGATTTAGCTGGTTAGTCACTATCACAATGTAAGATTATTAGATTAGGTAGGGGAATTACAATGCAGACTACAAACATGCATCTATATATGAACCTTTTGTATTAGGACCTTTCCATTTGTCATATTTATCCCATATTTTAGAAAAATAAGACTAAGTTTATATGGAAGATACCAAATCAGTGTAAAGAGTAATAAATGCCTTAAGTTTCGATGAGAATGGAAGTATTGGGAACTGAAAGGATACATAGAAATATCATGGATACTAAATAGGGGTGGAGATATTTATCATGTATTGATATTAAAATAAAATGTGATGGGCATCAAATAATGAATTCGATAGTTCAGAATCATTCATGAAACCTATAGGTGAGTTGCAAACATATTTCAAGCATGAAAATGTATTCAGTGAATAAAAAAATATATATAATAAATATCATAGATTGCATGCAACTATTTTAGAAATCCTTCTACATACTCAAAAAATTGTACAAACATTTTTCACAACATATAATGATATTATATGTTTTAAGATGGATATTATTGTTCAAATCTTATAAATGACAAGCCCTCACATAAGAGGATTTATAACATAGATTATATTTATTGTTAATAATATATAAGACACTAACAACATATTGCATGAATTCAAAGAAAAAAGGATATGCATAAAACATAAAACAAATAGAGAGATGGAGTTGAATTGATTCTACAATTAGGGGTTGAAATCATCATGTATATTCCATGGTCTTCTAAAATATAAAATGGCGCATAGGGATATTAAGAAGGACCAATCTCTACCTGTAACAATTCCAACCCCTCTGAAGTACTAAGAACTCCCCTTTTATCCATTACTGAATGTTGAATTCTTACCTCTTTTATGCAATTCAAATCCAAAAATAAAATGAGTATTTGGGAGACTCAAGTTGGATTGACAATATAGGATTGTTCTTAAACTAATTATTTTAATAAAGTTGTACAATTGATGATAGCCACCTTCCACCAACCAGCCACTTTTTAGAACATCACCCTACTGGCTATCATGTTTCTATAATTTATGATGTTACCTTACCTACAATATGTTTTACAAGCCAATGGGATAATTTTTGTTAAACATATTAGGCTATTTCAATGTGGAGGTTCCTTAATGCTCTTGAAAAAAGGACTAATGATGAAATTTAAAAGTTTCAAGACTTCAAATGTAGGGTTTCTCCCATCATAATTTAACCCTTTCATTGGATTAGGTAAAATACCTAGAAGACTCTCAACCAATTTAATGACAATTCACTTTCTAAAAACACCTCATTTCAACCATTTCCTTGAATGTTAATAGTCTCAGAAATATTTCATGTCCTATGTGAAAGTATGTAGGATGTGCAAGAGAACTCAAGCTTTCCTAATGTTATGCAATTCCCTTATAAGACAAGATGAATTCCCCAATACTTCACTAGTGGCTTTACTTGCAAGTAGGGATGTGTCCCTATCTAATTCACAAGAACATTTGTGTTTGGGTATGCTAGGGAATATCATGTTAAAATGAAAGTGGAATAATTTTTTAATCTGAATCATTCTTTGAACCAATCCTACAAAAACCAAATCCTCCTTATCATGCCATGTCCACTCCAATGTGACTATGATTTTAATTTCCAATCAATCATTTTCATCTACAACGCTATTAGTTTTCCTTAAAAGAGTATCCACTAGAGAAAAATATGTATTCCTATTTTAACTTTCCTCGAACATATCTTCATAGCCATGAAAGTAAGGATGAGGAGGAAACATGTACCTATATGTAAAATGCATAGCAATTTTACTTTGTAAAGTGGGTATGTAAAATTTATTTGACATGTATCAACATGGCACTTTGTTTTGATAATAAATTTTATTTTTGACTTGTGATTTGCAACTTGGATAGTGTGCTTAGGCTTAAGGGAAAGCAAGATATTAAAAATGGATAATAATATGGAATATGAATTTAGCATGAATGTTGAGGTTTTCAAGTCTAAAACATAACTTTGACAAAGATTATATGTAATAAAATATGTTTAACATAAAATTTAAAAGGGGACAAGACCTAGGCCCACTTTCCTTAGTAATGAATGCATAATCAATATTGTGCTATTTCTTCTTTAAACATAATTTGTAATCTAACTTATAAGTTGATCCTTATCACTTTATCAACCCATAAAACTAGTGCAAAGCTTCACCTTTCAACGGCTCAAGTCGAAGTTTTAAGAATGAACACTTATAATTACAACATCTAGCTCCAACTTGGAGATGATTCTTCCATTGACATTTCAAGAACTGCGAAGATGTTGCTTCTTTCTTGTGTGTATGGAGTCATTCTTTATCCAATAACGAACTTACCATTATGTTGACAAATAACTAATAAAAAAACATTTTTTAAAAATGAAACTAATTATTATTAGCGAGATTATTTATTTACCGATCTATATACTCTAATCAGTGGATTGAACCTAATAAATTTAAATGAAATTTCCAATGGAGCCAAAATTTCCTTTTACTAGTTAAGTGAACTTCATGCAAGCATTTGGTTAAGAACACGCATAACAAGATTGATGACTGTGACAAAAAAAAGAAAGGGTAATTCATACTTATAGTCCAAAAATACTATCCTCATGTAGGTTTAGACACTTAATTTATTTACCAAGATTGGCTCCAACCTATATTCAAGAGGATTTTTATAAGCACGAGAGAGAGAAATTTCATTAACTAAGGAGGACACTGACATTTCCCCTTTCTGAATGTGTCTTGGTATATTATGTATGATAATAGATTTTTCCACATCATTTCTAATGTCAATGACTTCTCCTTCTTGTGATTCAAATAAATAAAGAGGAAAAAAAAACATGATTTCTTCATTCCATTCATGATCTTCATCTAATTTTCTCTTGTCATTTTTTTCGCCAAACACTTGTTTTACAAATGTATTCAGGCTCAAAAATAAAGAAGCAGGAAATTTTATTGGTGCGCAAGGGGGCACCTTGGGTTCAAGAGAATTTTCCAGAAAAACCCCGACAAACATTGACCCTTTTAGCAACACTTTCCAGTAGGTGAAGTATGTCCTGAGGCATCTATGGCAAACTGTAGGAACCTGAACAATTCTGCAAAGGTGAAGGAGAACAAGAACCTTTTTCTTAAGTTACTCACATTCAACATATTATTATTTTTATTAAAAAGAAAATGAAGTATCCCCCAATTATGTGTAATTATCCCATAATTCATACATTTTTAAGACAATACCCTAAAATGATATAACCACTAAACATTGTACAAATAAACAAAATAGGGAAAAACATACTCTTCTATTGATACTATGGATCCTTCATTATAATCAATTTTATCATGACTCACCATCCTAACCGATCATTCAACATTACAACAAAAGACTATATGTTTAGGCTTGCCTATGTGTATCCATGTCAAGGTGTGTCTTTTACTCCTTAGCCTTTACATGTGGACCCAAGCTGACCAAAATCCCCTTAGTAGTAAAATATTACTATGGACTATTACACATTACTATGGGCTAGTAGACATTACTATGGGATAGTACATACCAAATTAGCCCACCGACTTTCCTTATTCTTCGCACTTCCATGTGATATTCCTTGATTGGCCTTCATATGCGGTACTATCCTATGCGATAATATTATGTGTAGTTCTCAAAACATGTTAACCCAAAACACTGCTCCAATAGGCCCCCAACACCCACCTTTGGATTGTCATTGAGCCACTTAGTCTTTCTAATGCTCTAATGAGGGGATTGTATTCTTTGTGGTCATGAAAAAAATTCCAAAGGTTTTCTGTTGGAAGAATTTTCCATTGATGTAAAAGGGTGAATGGGCCAAAATTTTTTTATTGATTTATGTGCAAAACCTTTAGAGTGGTTTCCCTTTTCATACCATTTCATTTGATAGGTGGCATGCCTTGTGGGTCCTCCTAGTTTGAAAGGTATTGACGTTTGAAGTTTGATGCCCCAAGAGGATGGGTTTAGCCCAACATCTTTCCCCTAAATTTCATGGCCTTAAACATTTATCACTACCCTTAAAAGAAGGACAAATATGTAATCTAAATCAATCTAAGCCCATGTGTCCAAGTATACTTTGAAAGGAGATTAATAAAATAAAATAAAAAATTCAGTGCCCTAAGCGTTCTACTCCAAGTTGGCCCTAATTGGTTCAGGTTAGCTCCTCTGAAAATATGTGTGTTTTATGAAAATATTCATTTTTCTGGGTCAAGTTTTCCCCAATATAGGGGCCCCTCCAACATTATATATTTCCCAGTCATGGAGCACAAAGAGACATGAATTCGTTGCATGATTTGATCAAGTAATTCATTGATCAAATCTAAGGCCTTGTGCTTAATGATGATTTAAATAAGGAAGGTTGAAGTTTCTAAGACCATGGATTTGATTGGATTTAAATTTCTGTGGAGATCTCACTAGTTTCAAAAGTTTTTGTGAGGTTATTTCTTGAGGCATTTTAGCCTCCTTGAACCCTTTGTGAAGGAAAATTATAAAAATTTTATACACTAGTTTGAGGCTCTTTGTGGTAGCGAAATAAACCTCTATAACAACCTTGTAGCAGTATTGAGGCAAACTAAATTTCAACCCCCTTCTGAGACTCGTATTCAGGCCATTCCTAATTCTAGTTGTCACATTTTGGCCCCCTCCTAAGGCCTATTGTGGCCCTTATCACAAGACTGTTTCACACATGTTTGAGGGTATTCTAAGGCCTAGTTTTGACCTATCCTAAGGGTTACTTTCAGAGACAAGGTTTGTTTTTGTGGAGCATCAATTCAGCCTCCATTTGAGGTAAAATCACACTGGGTCTGTAGCACAATTTCAATCCCTGTGAGGTGTGATTTTGGATTATTTTCATGAAGGAAAATCTAAGTTTCTGAGGCAACATTAAGGCCTAATTGAGGCACCATTATGTGGTAGATTCCCCCCCACTTTGAGGTTGACTTTATGACACTTGTTTTGGTCCTCTATAAGGAAACTCATTTAGCCATGTGACAGTCTTCCTAAGGCAAATCCAAGATTGTGGTTTCTTGAGACAAATTAAAAAAAATTGGACATATATATGCCAAATCAAAGGCAGAGATACAAAACTGAGGAAGAGGCATACTCAAGTTTTCAGAGGAAGAGCTAGGACTATATTGAATTAGTTGATTTAGCTTGTTTTGATGTGATTCAACCATTAAAGTTATTTTCAAATTATGTCAAATATTATCAATATAAGGTGTGATATTTTCTTTGAACTTTATTGAAAACTAAAAGTCAAAGTATCAACAGTACATATCTTGGATATTCAAGAAGGAAACTTGAAGTGACAAGGCAATGACAAGTTTGGAAGAGCCTTGTTGACCATAAGTTGATCATGTATTAAGTTGGAAGTATTTATATTGTTGTAATTGGGCCATTTTCCCTAGTACGAAAGCTCGAGAAGATTTTGTTTTACCTTTTATTCTATAGGGTGGTGTTAGGGAAGGAAGATGTAGCTTCATTCAGGATGTTGTCACCTCCTTCCAATGGATGCTAGTAAACCAAGGGTTGTAGCTCCTTCCAGTAGTGGCTGGTAAATATCTTGGGGTTGTATCCCTTTCGGTTGTATCTCGTAAAATGGAAGTTGTAGCTTCCCTTGTAATATAAACATATTGTTCATATATATTATCTTCCCCTTTGATGTGATGTTGTTGGTTAAGGGTTTTAATACTAAATTGTAAGAAAGAATGAAATACTGGTTCACCACCGCCGCCCCACCCCCCTACCCCCCTACCAAGTATTTCCAACAATTAGTATTAGAGCAGGTTACCCTGTAACAATCTAATCACTTGAGGGAATATCATAAACAAGCATAGATCATATGGAAGGCATCTCTTCAAAGAAAATTCTAATATTTTATGGAAATTATTATCCACTTGTTAGTGCCAAAATGCACCACTCACGAAGAATTTTTCTTGAGATTCCAACGCTGGAGAACCCTAAATGTCAAAGGCAAAAATTTCATAGAAAGCCCTAAGAGGGAGAACACTAAACAAATTGACTAAAAGTGATAGGAATTGGACATAAACATTCTCAGTAATTCTAATGGTATGCACCAATGGGGATATGACACCAACAATTGGCACAAACACATATGTCCAATGATAGTAGCTAAGCGAGCACAAGCAAAGCTGGGTGACACTAGAGATCTGACACCGAGCACAAGCATACATCTGACAACCCAAAACTGCATGCACCACCAACGCTCTTGGGTTTTAGCTAGGCTGGGGGATGCAAAGGAGGACACATGTCACCCTCCCATGCTTCCTGCACCCTAGCCAAACTTTCAACGCTAATTTTGGGGTGCATGTAGAGGGTGCCATGTCACCCAAAATGTCAACCTTCCACAGTGATTGGCTCAACATTTCACCCCTCCATAGTGACCCATCATCCATGTCAACCTTCTACATACACCACATCATCCAATCAAATCACCTTTCACATCCAATCACCTTCTGCCACGTTGCACCACCATGGAAACATGTGGTAGGGTCCACCGACCAATACAACATCATCATGACTAAGACATTTTTTTTCCCAATAATGGCCCCACACATGTCATAGAATTTTTTACAAAAGGCCATGGGGCCCATTTTTATCACCATTTTCTGCACCTTGCCTCAAGCTCATAGCCCTGGTGCACCCATCAACTTGAAGAAATTTAATTCTCCCTTTCTAATCTCATATTTCCAAATTGAAACCATTAATTATCTTCCCCATCATGAATTCATGTTGCTATAACCTTCACTAAGCTAAATTTCAAGTGAAATCAAACTCAAGAAGAAAACCTAGCCCTACCTACGTAAAAAATGCTCATCTACTCATAGAAATCATTCCTTTTGGGGAATAAATTCCCCATTTTATCCAATGAATCTTGTAAGCGTTATCATGAGCTAAAATTTCCCTTGCAATTGGCCAATTCTAGCATGAATTTCCAAAAAACTCTAGTTTGATACTTGCTTGCACAAAAGCTAGCTAAAATCCAACCATTTCGAATTAAATTTCCCTCCACAACATCGACCAATCCTATTTAGCCACATGGCACTCACTGTTATAGACATATTTGGGCACTGCAAACCCAATCAAATATGTCCCTAAACCAGGGGCTTCTAAACCCCTAAAAGTGTTGTTTCATACCCTAAAGGAACAAGGTCAGCTAATTACATAATCTCCCAGAATTTCTCCCTAAAAAACTACTCAGAACTGGTCAAAACTGGACCATATAGACTGCTCCATGCATAGGGTGTGATGCATCTCACCTATTACACATGGGGGGTGTGATGCATACTAGAAAGCTCTTCTATAGGTTGCGATGAGCAAGAGCAGAAAAATGGCAGAAGCAGTTTGCTAGGTGGAAATCTAGAGAATCTTCTAGAAACTACTCATATGACACTTGCCTCTCTAAATTCGCCAAGGGATGAGTAAGAAATCATGAAATCTCCATGTGGAACCAAGTACTATCAATGAAATGACACTAACCAAAATCCCAGAAGCTAACTCACTCTCCTGTAAACATCTATATATGGATCCCTCATCCTAGAGATCCAAGGGCTGGAATTTTGTAATTTGCAAGGAAATGCTATTGGTTTCTCTTTGAAGACATTGTTGGGTGATATTTCTTTTTATGAGGTGAAGAGGGATTTCATGCTGGGAGGATGATGCTGGATCAGACAACTTGGTTGTAATCCTCTCTTCTACTACTTCTATCAATAAAGCTATTTGAGTTTTCCTCCATATGCTTGTATATCTATGAATCTTGTATTTGTATATGCATTTATATGGTTAATGTACATCTGATCCTACATTGTTTATGGTTATAGATCTCTATGCTTTAATGGTATTTTGTTGCTTTGACTCTATAGGTGTTCTTTGAAGCGGGATAAGTGAGAAAGGAGTGGTGAAAGCTCTATCAAGGGAGAGAGGAAATGAGTAAGGAGACTAGCAAAAGACTGAGGTTGGTACTCTTTGCTTCTCTCTTATCTATCTCTCATAAAGGAAAACACAAGTAACTTCAGTTTGTTTGTTTCTAAGATAGCTACCCGTCTTAGTGGGACTAGCAGCTCTGAATGGACACTAGTTTTCCCGATAACACTCACACATTGGAAAGTTAATTCCACTCACAAACCTCACTTCCTGTCATTTCCCTTGTTACACTAGTCTAACCAAATCCCTCTCAACAATTTTCTCATCCCCAATAGTTACACCACCAGTGCCAAGTTCTTCTGATGTTCCAATGGATGAAGAGTCCAAAGATCATGATTTCTATGATCATGATGTCAATGTTTGATATCCTATGAAATGAGAAAGGTTATACAATTGGTACACAATACCTTTGATATAATGGGGGAAAAAATAACCTATTTGAATCAAACTTTATCATAGAAGTGGTCCCATAAGTGTACCATTTTGCTAGAAATTGTATCATGGTGTGTTAGCGAATATTTGCTAGATCATAGAAATATTATTTCTACACAAGGAGATAAGGTAGTCATCAAGATCACACGAGAGGCCATTCCAAATATGCTATAATTCTAAGACAAGGAAGGTATTCAGAATGCTAGACAAAGAAATACTAGAAGGTCAGTGGAAGGGCCTCTCCCCAGAGGTAATGTGGGAGATGATCAATGCAAATGTCAAAGAAGGAATAGTTTCCCTTTTTATGCCTCCTCCCTACCCTATCATGGTATTTGATTCTATGTAAGAAATGTCCTTTTCCATGATTTCTCAAGTCCATGGTCTCAATACAGATGTTCATATAAGTGATTTGGTCTTAGGTTTCTTAGTCATCTTATGTCATTTAACCACCAAGGCCTACACAAAATATGACTTTCCTGAATTATTTTCTAATGAAATCCATGCTCAATTAATAGATTTTGAGGAAAGTAGGCCTTTTTCGTATAAATCCTATCTGGTCCATATGCTTATTCACCAAAACTATTCCTACCTTGAGAACTTAAATCCTAAGATGGTTGATGAGCAAAAGCCTATATTAATTGATTTTGAGTGGTTTCTCATGGTAAGACAACTATAAAATAACCAGTTATTTTTCAAATATGTGTCGCCATTCATGTCAATTGTGTACACTTTGTTGCATGGTGAACCTTTACCCAAAGCCCCTAAGTTCCTTAGGGAAAAATTGTAGTTCAGTCTTGATACTAGAGTGGGTGATTGGTACCTCTTTTAGGAATATATAATCATAAGAGTATATGGATTTGAAGAAATACCATACCAGTTGCCGAAATTTCTTACTCCCTCGTCTTTACACTACACTACATAATGCAAAGGTTTAATACTGTCAACCTACACTTCACTTCTAAAAAGGAAGTTGTGACTTTCAACCTCCCTCATGAGGTGGGGCCATTTGTGGTCAATGCAAGGAGTGCCTTGAATTTGGTGGATAACATCTTGAATTTTTTTATTTCTCACAAGCAAGTGCATGGAAATATGATCTTCAAAAAATCATCTATTAAAGAAGAAAGGATACAAAAGGACATAAGCATGACCCTAGTCCCATAGTAGAGGAATATGCAAATAGATCTACATGGGAGGAGGTCAAGGAATTTTTACATCCTGCAGAGTCAAGAATCTCTCGCCTCTTAGGGAATAAAAGAGCCACATCAAAGCCCATAGAAATAGATCAAGGAGAGGACCCTAGATCCTCGAGAGCCAAGGGACAAGAAGTGGAAGGATATGATGAATACTAGTAAAATGGCGAAGATATATAATCTCAAGCATTGGTGCTATATAATAGCCAACTAACAAGCCAATCAAATCCAACTTTCACTATCGAGCACATGACCTTTGCTATGTCAGCATCTGAAGAAGTTGAGTCAGGTGAGGTCTCTAAGACTAGAAAAATGTTAGATGTAGAACAATTTCAAGCAATGGCTAAACAATAAACCAAAGAAAGGAAAATGGATATGAGAATACCCAAAAATCAGCCACTCCCTATGATGCAAATCAAAGGTGCATTGGATCATGAGAGGGGAATTTTCAAATTGGTGACGTTGTAATCTATTGTCGCTTTTTATATCTCTTGTCACACAATTGTTTCAGAAGATGTAGAAGGACCATAGAGACAACCCTCAGTTGAAAGAAAGGGTCAATGCCTAGGGCATCCATAACAGTGTTTTTGAAGATTGTATGAGGGATTTCTGTTGAAATCCATATATCACATAATTTTAAAAGACATAATTCAGAGCTTGGTTCAATAGTCCTTCACCAAGGTATACTCAAGAATACACACATATCTAAATACTCATGGGTAAATATGGCTTATCTCAAAGAGAAATTCCTTGGTTATGGTGGCCAACACACAATAATACATAGTTTAATATTATTTTTGTTGTATAGATGAATAGGAGGAAGGAAAGGAGGGAAATCAATGCAGATGGTTGTACATAACACAAAATCCTAGAGAAAATCTCCAACAGAAATATGGAAGAGTGAGGAGGTGAAAATGCAAAAAAATTGGAGTGTGAATTAAGGTCTCAAGCTCTATGTCTCATGAATACATTTGTCACCAAAAAACAATAAGTAAATATTGTGCACATACATGTATTGTAGGCTATCGAATAACATAAGTAAATCTGTTGTTGACATAGGTACTTTTCACTACTTAGCAACAAACATACAACCATAAATGAGAGTGAAACCAGTAGCTTCATTACATGATATCAGAGGAGGAAAGACATACAAGAAGTGATATACAAAGGGGGAAACATACTCCACATTGATCTAATTGGAATAAAAAAAACAACTTCATTAATCTTTGAAGATGGAGTCCAAATCACTAGTCCATCACATTTAACAATTGTATAAGCCCAAGCACCTCATGAACAAGCATATTGAACCGAAGTGGAACCACGTTCTCTACAAATAGAACTCATAATTTTCTAAGCATAATTCGGGCCTTCTAGATGAAGAATTCATGAACCTCCTTTAAGTGTTTCTTCCCTCTTTTTATAAGGAAAGGGGGAGCTTGAAAAACAGTTACAAAATATCTGAGCCAAGCTCCAACTGTTCGATCGACTAGCTGTCTCAGCCTGCACAGGTTGTACTCACCAAATCATTACAATGGGTTTGATTCCTTTCTTTAAAATGCAAAAATTATAGAATAACATAAATAAGAAAAATTAAATGATGGTTAAGAAAATTATCTCCATGCCATTCCTATGATGGCCTCTAATTAGGCCACGTCTTTTCCATGGTGTTCCTCTTCAGTTACTCGGTTGGTTCACCTGTCATTTTTTCCTTAACTGCTTGAATTCCCCACTTTCTGGAGTTGGGAGCGATCAACTATGGTGGCCTTAGTGGTGTTCCAAAATCATAGCTTCCAACTCATCCATCTTTTAACACTTATGCATTACACTATCGGAGCCCAATATGTCTTGTAACATTACCATAGTGCCACTTCGGAGATGCAACTCATTGGAACTTTATTTTTAAAGACATTACGAAAACACAAAGTTTAGATGTCTTTGGCCCTTCTATCCTTAACTTCTCATTTATTAAACACCATAGAACCACTGCATGTGACCAAAGGCTTAAGGCATAGGAGCTGAAATATCAGAGCCTCCTCTCCTCGTAACATCATTTGAAATAATCTTTCGAAATCATAAGGTTCCAATGCCACCAAGTGTTGTTGTTTATCCCCTTTCTATTTTTCCTCCATGGGACTGGGTGCGGTGACCTGAGGCTTGGTGCTTGGGTGCTTAAGGATTCGGGCTTCTATCATGGCCTATATCCTTTTATAATTCATGCTTAACCCTTGGTCCTTTCTATTTTCATGACCAAGCGCCTCCACATATCAAATCGACCTTCACCATCGAAACTTTTCAAAGATAAATTAACATGGGAGTTACAATGACTCCCACTTCCCATATGGCCCATAGCTCTTGGTTCTCATCCCCAACTCTGCACCTTTAGTTCTTTGAGACTTTACGACCAAATTCCATCAGATTTGGGAGCTCCCTCCATCAGAAGATTTTCAAAGAGGAGTTAAAACATAGTTACAATAATCTCCACCTCCAATGAGCTCCTAGCTCTTGGGATTTAAATCTCCCTTGGTTCCAAGTCCTGTCGATTTCTCATGACCAAGTGCTGACTTATATCGAAAGCCCCCTTTTCATCAGAAATTTGGGAAAAGGATTTAAATTGAAGTTACCATGTTTTCAAACCTCCAAAGAACTTCCCTTCAATATGAAAATGTTTTGATGTGTCAATATTGTGATGTGCTAGACCTCTGACATTTTGATCTCTGATATTCTAATGCTCTGATATGCTGGACCTCAAGTATTCCGATCTCCAATATTCCGATATTCCTTCCTTTGTAAGGCTTCAAATCTCTAAACTTTAGTAGACCATATCTTTTGATCCAGAAGTCTACTTTTAGACTTCCACATATTGTTGGAAAGATTGTTTAGACAACTTTCCAATGGAGAGGGTATGACTTAGGCTTTGACTCCTTATACTGCTTGGAGGATGACTGAAAAATTCTCTTCTCGTTGAATTTTTAGACAAATGAAATCACACCCACCATGATGATCCTCTACGTGAACCTTGCATCTACCATAGGAATCATTATGAGCCATGCATTAGCTGCAACACACATTCTTGCCAGTTTCGTTGACATTAGTGCCAAGATTCATGCATAATGCTTGTAGAATCACCAACAACTCTCCAACACTCAATCATGATAAGACACTCATGATACCTCAATGATGACACCTTAAGGACATTACAATTCAAATCAAGACTAATGGACCTATTTTGCACTATTTTGACATCATTTGGCACCATTCAAACAATTTTGCAATAAGTGACAACACAATATAAAGAAAATATAGTCAGGTCCATGGAGGAATATGAAGTCCACCAAATCTCCTTCCTAGTTGATCATGTTCCATCCATAGATCTCATGGAACTAGAAATGCAGGTGATGGATGTGATGCATAGGTTGATATGTAGGACCAATGCTGCAACCAAAAAATTAAAAGAGATGTATAACAAAGCAAGTGGGCAATTGAAGTATGAGAGAATGGTAATATGTAGATCTAGAAATATTAGGATAAAGAATCTGGAGGATATTATTGGAAATAATAAGATGGGGTTGAATCAATAGTTCTTTACAATTTCTATATTATTCCAGTTAAGATCACTAGTTAAACCAAAACACAAAAGGTACAAGAAGAAAAAAAAAATTATTAATGAAAATGATGACTCCAATTTTCTTATACAAAAACTTAAGCCCCACCTTGTACAACAAAATATTTAGAATTTAACTCCTTCAACAGTCCAACCCTAAATGAGGATTCCAATCTTCAACTAAAAATCCAAGCTCTAAACTAGTATGAGGACTCCAATCCTCAAATCTCAATCCAGGTTTCTCATTAGGCTTCAATCTTATATGATGAATCCAATCCTATAGGGCTCCAATGCTTTAAATTTTAATCATTCCTTTAAGGTGGATTTCAATACTACTTCTATACATCCCAAATATTCTTCAACAAGTCTTGAAGTATGTCTCCAACAATGTTCCAATAATTCTTCAAGGATGTCTCCAAGGGATCTTCAATCTCAACTTCAAAAAGACTTCTAGATCAGCTTCAACAAGTCTTCTATATCAACTTCATTTATGAAAAATGGGACTTTAGAAGTTACTTCAAATGTCTTCTATTACTACTATAGAACTAGCTTCACAATTGCTCTAGAATGATACTCCAAGGTTTTCACAAAGTGTCTTCAAGGCCCCTTTTCAGGGTACTTCAAGATACCTTAAAAATGGCTCCATAAGATAAATTTACAGATCTCCAATACTGCTACAATATGTCTTAAAAAATGCCTTCAAAGAATGATCCAAGATAGTGAATTCAAGTTGCTTCATGGGCCTCTTAAAAAATGTGTTCAAGTATGTTAATATTTCTTTAGGTTTTCTAGAAAAAATTCTTCAAAGTTGCTCTTGGGTTAGCTTTAGGTTTGCTACAACAAGTGACTTCAGGACTGTTACTGTAATAGCCCTGGTGAAAATTCCATGTAATAAAAGTTAATAAAGGCAAAATAAGGCCATGGTTAAGGGACACTTGTTCCAAGCTGAATGTCGGGCAAATATATCCTAGTGAGAATCACTGGATATGTGTGTTTTGGCTACGGAAAATTGGCAAAGGCATTTAAAGGAAAAAAGGCATTTTTGGCTCATTTATTTATGAAAATAAGCGAAATTAGGAGAAACGTCAGGTGAAAAGTCACATGTTGCATGCGAGGAGGAAAATGAAGGAAACTAATGGAAAATGAAGAAAATAAAGGCCTCATTAATAAAAAGGCTTCAAAGGATCAATCGGTAACCTTTTGTTTGTTCAAGTTTGGAGCTCTCTCATTATTCTCTCTCTCTCTCTCTCTCTCTCTCTCTCTCTCTCTCTCTCTCACTCTTGGTCACTTAGAGTTTTCTTGGAGCACTCTAGCTTTGGAGCAAGAAAGGAAAAGAAAGAAAATGGAAAGGAAGGAAAGAAAGGATCAAGGAAGGAAAAGTTGGATCAAGCAGCTCCAACATTAATACTTTCAGGTAACCTTTTTCATGTTTGATTTTCTAGATGGTTTGGACATGCATGGATATGCATGTTGGTGTATGGTTCTCTTGTTGTTGGTGGCATGGTTTTTCCAGGTTATGGAAATGTTTTTCAACATACCATTTCTTTTCTCAAATGCCATGGTATGTTGAGATGTTTATCTTGGTTTTGAGCTTTGGTTTTCCAGATGGATTTTGGAATTCGAGGTAGAGGTGGTCTCAAGTTTCATTCCTAAAGGCTAGGAATCCCTTGACTGTTTTTGGCAAGATACACGGCAAAGCCTGTGGGAGGAGTCTCGATTTAGGGCCTACTGATATGGGTTTGGATTTTGGTAAAGCTTGAGAGACTGGTATCGGTTTAGGGCCTAGTGATACAAGATTGGATTGCGGTAAAGTCTGAGAGACAAGGAGATGATAAATTCCTCAAGGATAGTGATGGATTTTGGATGGAATTCCAAGTTCAGTTTGATTGTGATCTGAGCATCGGTTTTGGTGTGATTATGGTTTAATGAGGGTGGAGGTGGTTTAACCTCTGGATTCCCTTGATTTTTCTTGGATTGGTTGTTCTATGAGATCCCACATTTATGCTTGGAATATGGCACGAGGGTGACTAGCTGAAAGAGAGATTTGGTTGATCCATGTATGTGGTTGGGTGGTACATCCCGAACCTAGTTGGATTTGCCTATGTTTAATAAGAGTTAAGTTCTCTTACTTTTGCATTTGTTTATATGTTGATATAATGGTTGTCATATCTCTAATATTTATATGGTTTTATGTTGGTTATAAGCATGGTTATATGACTAGTTCATGTCATGGTTATTTCATGTATTTACTTGTATTTGTTAAATGGATGGATAAAATACCTAATTGATGTTATAACAGTTCAATGGAGGAGGTGATAGGTGTTGTATCTCTAAGATGATAGTGGTCAGCTATCATGATAGGGCATTTAAGATATTTGTTTTGGGGGGTCTTGTTTTAATTTTGGAGGACCAATGTATGAAACAGATTTAAAATGGTCACGCATAACCTTTTTGAATAATATTAATATTTAAACAGAGGGCTACTATTAAAATCCACACAGTGATATAGCTTGTCTAGTGATGAGCAGAAATTGGAGGATGATATGACTATTACAATTTTCAAATAGAAAATTAAATAACCATAAGTAAGAAAACTTTCAAACAATGTTCAGAAAGTTTAACAGAATATTCCTAAGATTACAAAAGATGCTAATGATTTTATATTTATAGGGAATTAGTTAAACAAATAGTTTATATAATTCATTCTCTTTAAAGATGATCACTTCAGAAGCTTATAGGAGTAAATTGAAACACAACTATTTCTACCTGCTTATCTTTGTAAAAATTAAGAATATGAAGAAAGAACACAGTGAATGAAAACTGGAAAACTTACAGGGAAAACAAAACTATATGAATGAAAACTCAAAATCATTTGCTTTGCTATTAATGATTCAGAAAAAGTCAAGTACATTTAATGTTTAGAAATGTTTCTTCAAGGGTGCCTCCCTTAATAACTCGTGGAAGGGAGTTATTTATACAATCTTATAGCTAAGATAATATCTTAAAGAAATTTACAAAAATAAATCAATACAAAATTAGGAATAGAAACTGATAGTCGATCTATCATTATTTTGTTGTTGAGTTGTTAATGACTGTTCCTGGAAAAGCTAAAAACTGCTGAATTGTTGACGACTGTTCTTGGAAATATTGAATGTTGTTTGATCCTCCTTTCAGTCAAGTAAATCAGTTAGTTGTTCCCAATGTTTCTTATCTGGGATAGATAACTTAATTACCCTTCGATAAACTTCATCCATTTATATATATTTAGTAAAAGTGGGTTTTACTAAAAATACATGTTTGATTTCATTTAGGATGAAAAAGGTATCTCTGAGTGCATTAATCACAACCCTTGGTGTTTCTGCACCTCTTATGTTTGAAACTGAAGCTGCATTGGTGGCAACATCTGTAGGCTTTCGAACATAATATTCAATGGTCATTAATTTATCATTTATCACAAGCATAGAGGGAAAAACCTTGCTGGTCAAGGGTTCTAACCTGCTAAAAAATCGTTGAACTATGACATTAAAGTTGTTGCATTTTTCCTCGAACTGAAGAATGAGGTTCTTCTTTGTAATTATCTTCTTCACTTCAAGTATGGTTGTTGTCTTGTCATTTATACCTAATTCTTAAATCCCATAACTGTCTTTAGAATTTAGAAACTTGATTATCTCAGTGGCAACTTCTGGCATGTCCTTAAGTTACTTGGAGATAGTTTCAATAGCTTCTTGAGCTTTCTCCAACAAGTATTTTTGATCAAATATTATCTTGATATAAGGCCAGATATCCTTGATTGATTCAGTAATCTCTTCCCATAAAATATCCTTTGCCAAACCCAATTTGTTTCCAAGGTAAGATTCTTTGATTTATTTCTGCAATACTTCAATTTAACTTTTTGTCCTCTGTAACTCAGCTACATGTGAATTGTCTGCAACTGCTTTCATATGTTGTAATTCCTTCAGTTCATCCTGCAACTTCTCGATTTCTACTGTCTAAATGGACATGTTCTGAATAGCTTCAAAAATCTGCTCAACTCCTTCTATTGTACCTGTAGTTGCTATTGTGCCTGAAGTAGAACTCTGGTTATAAAGACTGCTGCAAGAGGAACTACATCCATTGGAATTTGATCCCTTTTCATAGCTTCCTCTTTCTCTTTGACCAATTTCTCCATTTTCTCCTCCATCTATTTTATTTGCATATTTTGTTCCATGATGAGCTTCATCGTGTCAGATTTCTGAGTCTCAGTTTCTTCAATCTCCTTAGTCACTGGGTCCTCAAAAGTTCGCAGTTTGAGCTGCTTCCTTAATGCTGAGAGCTCAGAATTTTTCTTCCTGACAAGTTATTCTACAACATTTATATTTGAGGGATCATATCCCATCTTCAGCACAAGAGATTCCAAAGATTTGATCTTGGTGTCCTTTGCCAATGAGGAAACGTTTTCCAACTTGAGCTAAGACTGTGTATTGGCCAAGGTGACATGCAACTTTGGCAAACTCATGGTAGTGTTAGTTAAAGTGGAAGAAGTCATTTGGCCAGTTTGTTTGTGCATCTCAATTTGGTCAATTGGATGTACATATTTTACCTTAAACTCAAAGGAGGTTTTCTTTTGATAATGTGCAGGGGTCCTGGGATGTGGAATTTGAGCTTGTAAGAAAGCCATCTCCATCTTACCCTTTTTAGAGTCAAAGACTGAAAGAAGTCTAGCTTGAAAACTAGAAGAGCGTTTCTAGAATTGAGTATAAGTGTTCAACTTCAATTCCTCATTCTTCTTTTTAATTTCATTGAAGACATGAAAGATATCATATTCTTTGTCCTTCTGACTGCTTCCACTAGTCTAAATCACCTACTATTCTTTAGAAGTAGTGGAATGAGTGGGGGACTGAGTAGACTGTCCACTAGACTGTGTAAAAATAAAAGTCTCTCCAAGTCCATAAAATGTTGTTTTATGTGGCTCATTTGTTGCACTAACCTTCACAGAGATCCTAGGTATCTTCTTTCTATGTACAATTCTAAAGCCCTAGCTTGATGCTTCAGTTGTAGGGGATGACTATTCTTCCCTTCCTTGTTTAGTTGTCTTTTCCTATGCAAGTGGGGTTTTTACATTTGAAGTAGAGACTATCTGTTCTTTAGCTTCTTGAAGGGTGTTCTCCTTCCATTCTAACTGATTTTTGTACTACTCTATTTCAGACCTGGCTGTGTGGTGGTATGTAGTAAACTTATTTTCAACCTTGAGTTTTGAAATTACTCCCATTAGGTCATAAGACCAAGTGAAGTTGAGATCAAACTTCATTTCCTTCAATAACTTGTCTACTTCTTCTCCTACTGCTCTAGTGTTACAGATGAATGGACCAACATAAGCCATTGGCTTGAATTGTGATTTCTTCTTTGAAGCCACAAAATGTACTTCATATGCATTTAACCTCAGCCTAATATATTCCAATGCAAAAGTTCTGATAGGGAGGTACTTAGGAAGTTTGTAGGGTGGAAGCTCATAGCCATAGAATCTGATTTCTGTATAGTTTTGGTAAAGATACCAATCTCCTGTTATGGCTTGATCAACCAGCTGCAATACTTTCACAATTTCATCACTAATTCTTAGTAGTGGAGTGTTGCTCATAAGATTTATAGATGGATGAACAAACAATTCTATAAACTATTTATATGTAAGTTCTTCCTTCTCCTTCATTCCCATAGAAGTCTAGAATATCATTGATTGTTGATTGTCTTCTTCATCTAACTTCTACAAGGTGAATGGAAACTTATCTCCCTGAAAATATATAAAAATATACACAAGTACTAAAGCATACTTGAATACTTCTTTAGTATTAAACTGGACAAATTGTTCATGGATGGCCTTAGCTAGAAATTGGCTAAAATTATAGAGAACAGTGGGTTTGGAATTAGTAGAAAAGATAGACAAGAAACCTATGATGGCTTCATTTACATATTGATCAGAATTGTAACCAAGTATATAAGAAATAATAGTGGTAATTTGTTTTGTTTGTCTGGGAGCATGGATGAATCATAGGGAGGGTTTCTTTTAGGCAGAGGGATATCTACAACTAGGAATAGTTCAAGATTTTGAGATCTTTTAGAGAAATCTAGCTTTTGATAAGCTTCTATTAGGCTTTTGTGAGAAAAAAGGATGGGTTGGTGCAATAGTTGGGGCCTGCAACATCTGTTCAATAGACTAAGCATTGATGAAACAAAGAATTTCTCTTATAGGTGAAATGATAGCTCTTCAAATGGTATCATAGGATTCCTGGCATTTCCTAACAAATTCAAGTGCTCTGTGTATCTGAGGGAAAATGTAATGAGGAAGGTGGGAGTCCCAAAGTCCTATTTCATCTGTTTGATCAACTAACTGATCCTCCATCTAGCATTAGATTTCATATAAATCAAATTGAGATGAAGACTCAATGATTTTACAGTCTCTGTCAACCGAGGGAGTATGATGGAAGTCAAATTGTGGATGAATGAGAGGATTTGGGATTTCTGCAATTTCCTTTCCCTTAGGAGGCATTTTGTTAAGTGAATTGCAAGCTGAACTTGACGGAAATGGGAAGAATTGGTTTGAAACACAGTGATAACAGAAAAATAGTATAACTGAAAATGGATTAGGTGGACCTGGATGTTGGCTTGGTTCTAAACAGAATTGAAAATTCAGTTGATTGATGAATCTGTCATTTTGGTTGCAAGCTTCAAGTATCCAACAAATTATGGGAATGCACTGTGTAATGGGTTTTTGTGAAAAACAAGGCTTATAATGAATAACATGGAGCAGGTCCATTAATCGAAAGTTAAATTGCCATTAATTCTCCAACAGGGCTGATAAATGAATCAATGGAATATTGATGTGTGAGCGGGAATGGGAAACTAAATGAATAACAAACAAATAGGTGGCAGCTAATTGGAGGAAAGAAGTGACATGGGGTAGATGTGGAAAATGACGTAGGAGTGGAAATAAACGGTCGAATGAAAACCGTGTTCGGGAGTAAGTTCAGGTTGTAAGTTGTTTCGGGATTTTAAGTCCCGAAAGACTAGGATGGAGGAAAAGCATTTTTAGAGGGTGGTTTCCAAAACTGTCAACTTCGGACCCCCCCCCCCCGCCGTCGATAAAGTTCAGATAGCAAAGGAGGGTTGAGGAGCGATGTAGGCCATCAAATATTGGGGGAGTGTGCGGCATGAAAAAAATATGTGAATGAGTTTTAATGTGACAAGGTGGATAGCGATGGTGGGGTCCAGAGTTATGGTGGATGTGACATGCGTGGGGTATGGGGTATGGTGAATGAATGAATAAAGTTTGAATATCACAAATGAAATTGATATTTACAATTTATGGTTAATTAAAACCAATCACCATATACACATGTATCCTATGTTTTGACTTAGGATAAAAATCCTATCATGCTCCAATTTCGTTTCTCTACCTACCCTTACTTTCCTAACATTTTTTAAATCTTAGTCACCCGAGTGCATTTAGGATAGCAACTCAACATTTTCCTTTTAATGTTTAATCTACATCAATCCCTTATTGCTTCCATTGGCTTAGATTAAACGGTTGAGCCAATTTTATTTGCTACCTGTTGACAAACAATTCAAATCAAATCCAATCATGATTAAACTATACAATTGGATTGTATGAACTAGTGTGGCATTTAAACAATCTGCAGACAACTTTTATTTGCAAAAATAAACTTTGACTAAGAGTAGTGGCATTTGGATTTGCAACAGTTTCAGAATTTATTATTTTTTCTTTTCTTTCTAATCTAACACTTTTTATGTTTGCCTTCCTTTTTTAGGGCATTTATTCTAACATTTTATTTGATATGGACTTATTCATCAAAATATCCCTAACATTTTTTGATTCAATATCCTTTTTGTCCATACCCTAACTCAACATTTTTTGGAATGATTTTCATTTTTTGACTAATTGATGCTAACATACCAAAACGAAAAAATGCTACAACAATATGGGATACTTGTTGGATGAGTTTAAGAAAGAAAAGCCACCTACCTTTGATGGAGAGATGAAGAAATCATAGGATGTAGAGTCATTGTTTCTTGGTATGAATAAATTCTTCCGATTCCATGATTATTCAAAAAACATGAAAGCAAAGATAACCACTTTAAATCTCAAAGGTAAAGCAAATATTTGGTGGGAAGACATGAAGAATGTCAAAGGTATACATGAGGAAGATTTGACTTGGCATGTGTTTGAGAGGCTCTTCAAGAAGAAGTAGTTGTCGGAGAGGTACTATGATGACAGAGCTAAGGATTTTTATGAGTTGCAAATGGGTTATATGACAGATGATGAGTATACTAGTAGATTCTTGGAGTTGTTGAGGTATGTGACTTACCTCAAGGAGGAGAAGACCAAGGTTCATAGATTCATCAGTGGAATTCCAGTAGCATACAGACACAAGATTGAGTTTGATGAGCCTAGATCATTGGAGGATGCCATCTGAAAGTTGAAACATTACTATGAGTAGTTGAAGTGCAAAGTTGAGCCTAAGCATAACTTGAAGAGAAATGAGAAAACTAAAGGAAAATAACCACCAAAGAGAGGAATACCTCCAGTTGCAAGTGAGAAAGAAAATGTAGTTCCTTAAAAGAGGTTCAAGACAACTGAGAAAGGACATGGAGAGAAGTAGGATAGAGGCAGTGGTAGGGAACCATTGCAATGTTTGATATGTGGTAAGGATCATCATAAGATGGATTTTCCGCAGTATCAGAGTGGTGGTAGATCCCATATCTATAGTTTTTAGGAGGTGCGTACAGTTGGTGATGTTGGTTATAACATTCCTTGGATCTATGCAGTTGTGGACAGCAAGTAGGAAGATCATTAGACATCAATCATTGAGATGGATGGTAAGCATTTTGATTAAGTTGTTTCTATTTTGATTGATCTTGGATCTAACTATAGTTATATTAATCTTGACTTGGTGGATAATTTGAGAAAAGAAGTGCATGCAGAATCCTGGTTGGTATAGTTGGCTATAGGTACAAAGAAGAGAGTTCACCATTGGGTAAGAACTTGTGCATTTGAGTTAAATGGTATGCCTACAAAAACACACTTGAATGTATTGCCATTGGGATCATATAGGACACTTTTGGGTATGGATTGGCTATACCTTCACAGAACCAAACTGGATTGGTTCGACAAGGCCACTGAGTGTGTGGATGATAGTGGGGAAAAGAGGACTTTGTAGTGGAAGAAGAAGCCTACATCAGTGAGTATGGTTGCCACTATGCAGGCTAATCACAGTTGCAAAAAAGGTTGTGTGATGTTTGTAGTACATATTTCTAGTGACAAGGGTAAGGAAGTTAAGGATGCAAATGTGTTAAGCAAGTACCCATTTTTGCAATAGTTTTAGGATGTATTCCCTAAGGACATTACAAAGTTTTCATCTCATAGGGAGGTAGACTTTTATATTGAGTTGGTGCAAAGGGAAACTCTAGCATCAAAAGCACCTTACAGGATGAGCACACCTGAGTTGGTAGAGTTGAAGTTGCAGTTAAAGGAGATGCTTGACAAGGGATATGTTGTAACATGCATTTTTTTATTGTGTATAACTTTCATTTTTTGAAAATAATTTAAAAAGGGAGACAAAGCAAAAGGAAGGAGCAATAATGATATATCGGAAACTAATGGTTATATGGATATATGTATATATCTATATATATATATCGTAAAGCATAACCGTATTAGATTTACAAAGAAACATGTGTTAAATTAATTTTAAAAAACATTTTGAAAAGAGATAATACAAGTATATCGAAATTAAAATACAAAGGAAATGAAGGAAAAGATCGAATTTCAAAGAAAACAAGTGTTGAAACATTAACATCGGACCCGAAATATTATATGTTACGTTTAAAAGTTCGGCGGGTCTGCAATATGGATGGTTGGCACCATGGATAAGCGCCAATTGCGATTAGCGATTGGGTTTCAAACCCAAAAATTTATATGCCATATTTTATAACATCGGCGGGTTCGAAATAATATAAAATGCTTATATTATATACATATGACCCCACCGATTGTGACTTGTGATGGTGGACCTAAAATGCATATAGGTTATGTTTTATAAATCGGTGGGTCCGTGTTATCGCATAAATTCTTAATATATATGCAGGTGGCTATGCCGATTGCGATAGGGGTAAGCTAGACCCGAAAGGTATATACACCATGGTTTAAAGTTCCGTCGGGTCTGCCATGCCACAGAGCCTTGAACATTAAGAACCATCGATTGCGACTTGATATAGTGGACCCGAAATATTATATATCCTGTTGTAAAGTTCTGGCGGGTCCGCTATATTGAAAAGTTTTCATATGCGTTATGACTAAGAATTTTTAATATATTTATATAAATAAGCACCGATTGTGATTTATAAGGGGAAGTCAATTTAATGCTAAATAGGCAGATGTGATAAGTTTATTAAAACAAGTTAATCCCTTTTCAGTTCTGCTTTGCCTGTTTTGCATTGGTTTTGTTGTGTAAATAGGAAAATCAGTGTTAAAGCGAGATTTAAAGAAGAAGGAAGTTAGTCAAATTTCTTGTTTTTCTGGCCAGTAAAAATGCACCCGATACATGCGTAAGACAAGTTCTGCAAAAATTAAACACAAGTTTGTTACAATTAAAGAAGATTAATTACCATTGAGGCACCTTCAGAGGAATTCAACAACGGATTAAGCAGAGCGAGCCAACAGTTATCATCTCCTTCTAAATTCAGTTTTGTTCTTGCTATTCCATGTTCTTTGAGGTGTTTTACCCTCTGTAAATTCTGTAGTAATTTTATTTCATATAGTTAGAAAACAGTTAGATAGGTTTCATAAATCAATAACTGTTCCACAAATGTATAAAGGTGGAAAATTTTACTAAGTAGGGGTTGGAATTTTGGAGAACCAGGCCACTGTATTCCTGATAACATCATTGATTAATGAAACAACCATAAGTTTCCAAGAGTTGTTACATATAATTTTGTAAGTTTCGCTATCATGTGTCATGAAATGTTTTCTTCTTTTTAAGTGTAGTAATGAAGTTGCAAGGTAAAGTCCCTTAAAGAGCGCCCTTATACTTAAAGTCCTCACTTCTTTTCCAAGTTATAGATAGTAGTTTCTGTGAAAGGCCAGCATATTGTCTATGATTTATTTCTCATGATCATAATTCCTCTAAGTTAGAGATAATAGTTCTTGTGAGAGATTAGCATATTGTCTTTAACTTCCCCTTCAAACCTTCCTCATTCATCATTTATATTTAGCAATAAATGGCATTCTGAGATGTTCTGGTCATACATGTATTAAGACTCTAAGGCCAAGTTTTCCAAGTCCTTCATTTGGGAATATAATAAAAAATAAGTGATGGTAAATAATCTTTATTAATGTCTTAAGCACAATTTCCCTACAGCCAGGAAATTGGTTTCTTAAGGAACAACATTAATTGGTGTCGTTGCTGGGGAGAGAAAATAAGAAGATTTTTTCCTAGGTTTCAATATTTTCCTCTGGTTGTTCAGTGAGGACGAGATATTTGGAAATCTAGTCATCTTCCTTACATTCCTTGACCTCTACCTGGCTGATTGTAAGCTCTTGGTTGGTTGTAAGTCTGCACTAATCCTTGATTCCCCTCAGTCTCTTGTACCATATATGAATCAAGTGTGTTCCTTCATTAGTTCCAATGCTTGACATGTATGGATATCATGTCCCATTGACTTACAAAGATTGCAAAAAAGAGTCCTGACTAAGCTTTGGTGTTTCTACATCATGGGACAAGTTGCGCATAAATGACCTCATACTCTAAAAATCTCGCACCACAAACCCTTACCTTGCACCAGTGGATTTGCAACCCCTATAGCCATATATCGTATCATAGTTGGACATTGATTTATGTGGTTTCCTTATTTTCTACGTATATTTCACCACAATTCCTTGTATTTTTCCTTTCGTTTGGCTATATCTTGTAATTGCAACATTAATGCTACTAGCTACGACTAAACTTGAGCCACTCCTGGAGTATTTTCATTTCCTGCATGGGATTCTTCTAATTTCATGGAAATTTCTAATGTTTCAAACTGTGAAAAAAATTTTTTTTTGGTTAATGGAATGCATATATGGGGCAACAATCCCACAATGAACCACTCCTTGTGTTGTGCATCTAGAATCTGAAATGTGAATTGATCCACCAACACCTTAAATTATCGGTTAAAGTCTCATATTGATAGAATATAGATGATTGGTTGAAGATTAGTAGTTGTTAGATACTGTCCCTTTTTTCCTGGGTATCATTTTGTCTTTCCCCTCCTTTGTTCTTTCCTTGTATGTTTCCCCACTTCCCTTTTTTGTGTTTTATCCTTTTTTTTCTTTCCTTTTCTTTTCTTATATTTTTATACTAATTTTATTTTCTTATTTTATTTTATTCCTTCCTCTTCATTACTATTATTATTCTCGTAGCCTTACTTCTTCCTTTTTATTTGGATTTTGTCCTTTTTGTGATTTTAGATTTTTTCCTTTTCTGATTTATTCTTGATGTATATTTATTTAATTTATAATGTTTATAAATACTTATTAATATACATTTATACGTATATGACTTTAGTTTCCCTTTCTTAATATTTATTGTAAAGATTAATCCTTTTCTTTTTTATTTCCTTTTTAAATATGAGTTTTTTTTATTTATTATCATATTATTATTATTATTTATGCTTTTCATATATATATATATATATATATTAATTATTATTTAGTTTATTTTGTACTTATATTTTTTTATACCATGAGTATATTGTAATCAATGTGGGTCAAAATGCTTTGATTTTTTAATTAATTTGCAATTTTTTAAAAACTATTTCTAAAATTTATAAGTTTTGGTAAAATTAAATATTAAACTTTTCTTTTTAGAAATTGAAAATTATTTTTTGAATTTTTAAAATTTGAATTTATAATTTTTCATTGGTGGTTGACTAATTTTATATGCTTTAAAATCAAAATTTCAAAATTAAAAATTGCTTTAAAAAAACCTTTATTCGCTAAGTGTCATAAATTAATTATCGTCTTTTTCCAAATTTATGGATTTTTCAATATTTAATATTTCATTTTCCAAAAAAAATAGTTGCTATTAGGTTTCAAGGTTTTACTAACCATGGAAACTCATTGATTTAAGAAACAAAAGCAACAACGTTGCATATTACATTGATTTTTTCCTTATTTATTTTCTTCATATTTTTCCCTTGCTGATTTTTATTATTTAATGGAATTTGTTCAATCATTTTCCTCAATAAATCTTACTTATATTATATATTTTCACAACTCAATTTTAAATAATGATGCAATATAAAAAAACATTAAGTCAACTTTACGATAAATAAGATTTTCTCTTTTGTCTTTACAATTTCAGTCATAACTTAATGATCCAGGTGGGCTCAGAAACCAAAAAGGGCTCTAGAAAGGCTTAGAAATCTTGGATTGTAGCAAAACTAGGACCAAATCTAAGAGCTCATTGTCTTGATTCCAACGTCGCAAACAACGCTCAAATCCCAGTTCGTATGCTCAAGATATTTGTTGTCAAAGTTTTGGTCAACTTGGCCCCATTGCCTAAATTTAGCAAAGTGCTAACTAAATTTGGAGGCTAGCTAAATCTAACAGAATCTGCAAAATTTGGTAGCCACTAATGGAGTGACATTTTGACCCTTCATGATGGCTAGAACTAACCAATTTATTGAATGATTAATTTTTCCAATAACC
This sequence comes from Pinus tabuliformis, assembly GCA_031772625.1. NCBI lineage: Eukaryota > Viridiplantae > Streptophyta > Pinopsida > Pinales > Pinaceae > Pinus > Pinus tabuliformis. The sequence continues at coordinate 648,751,539 of CM062817.1, forward strand.
CTTAAAAATCGGTTGACGAATTTTTACCATTCTATTTTAAAAATAAAAATTATATATATTAATGGGGTGGAGGGCCACCACCCCCACTAATCCCTCTCATGGATCTATGTTAAATATAACACAAATGGCCAAAAACCATAATAGCATACCACAATTGGAGGTCAGGAGGTGTTGAACCCACGCCAGTCAGGTGGGTCGGCCCGCCAACGTCGGCCTCATAACAAACATTAAAAAAAATGACGCCAATGCCATAACAAGGGTCCTATGTGATTGGACCCTGGGACCTTCCCAAAACCACTGACTTAATTTATACATACCAACTGACAAGCCAACCCATTGGGCTTTATAATATCTACTCAGTGATGTATTTAACAACCTGAATTAACCATTCGACCAAGCAAAACCAAGAATCAATTGAGAACAATGGAATCAGTAGACCAGAACCATGACGCAGTTCTAGGAGGCGGAATCCTAACATAGGGTATCTTAGAGGAATCTTTAAGATTTCCTTGGAGCTGATTTTTTACGGTGACAAAAGTATGCCAATTTTATACTCAGATTAACCAGAATTTCACCTAGAGTCTGATGGCATGATCGGTTTTCCAATAAGCAACATATTTTTCATCGGAAGAATGTTGAGAGTGGAGCTATGAAGGTAGAACCTTGACGTAAGAATCTGCATAAAATCTAAAAGATTCCCTAGAGTCCAAAAAATAGTAGTTTCGGAACCAAACCAACTTTATACTCATTTTTATCATTTTTTTCACAAGGAATGTGATCGTATGATTAGTTTCTTCATCTAAGAAACTACATATCATTCAGCCCATTGAATATAATATTTGAGGAATATTTTAGATTCTCAAGAGCCTAGATTTTACTGAATTAGAAAGGGGTCAATTTTACAGTCAAATTTCATGATTTTTCTCCTGGAAATCAATGGTACAATCCATATCTTCAGCAGAGTTGTTCATTTTTAGGCCATCCCTTGAAGTGGAGGTGTAAGATTCCTTTTGTATTTTGTACACATTTTGATTTCCGTTGAATATTAATGAAAGAGGCCTCCCCACATTGAGTAGGGCCCGGAGACGTAACCCACACTAGGTGAACTTCATTATCAATTTGTGTGTGCCTTTATTTCTCATGGTTGCCTTTCAATTTAGCTTACGTTATGTGTATGCATTTTGTGGTTACATTCTCTTTTACATACAATTCTGAATGCATCAATGAAGTAAAAATATCTGGATCAAGTTTGGTATCAAAGCACACCTTCTGTTGATGTGGATTGCAAGTGTATTATAACTGGGGAAAAGCTCCAAAGAGATGAAGGAAAACTTAATTCCTTTTATCCAGAAGTGGGGGGTGCAACACGAAGAAGGAAAATGGCAGATGTGGATGCTTGGTTGGAGGAAGAGAAAATTTTTTGAAAGGCCTTTGACACCGTGGCAGAAAAAGTTGACAAAATGTTTGCAAAGTATGAGAAGACAATGGCGAAGCAGGAGAAGAAAGAATCATATGATCACGCCTAAGTCATTGAAGGAGGAGGAGAAGATCCTCCTAAACCCCCATATCCATTTGATAGTGAATTCTCCACTTCTTCCTCATCTTCTCATCATTGTAAAAGTATAAAAGCTCATAAAAAGCATTTTTCAAGTTGGATGTCAAGTTTGATTTTCCTATGTTTAGTGGAGAATCTAATATAGAAAACCTAGATAACTGGATCATGTGGGTTGAAGTATATTTCCCCATACAATGAATCAAATAATATGAGACCAAGATCTAGTTAGCATCCCTTCAATTGAGTTGAACTGCTCTCATATGGTGGGAAGGTGAGTTGCAGAAAGGTGGAAGAGTAATCGTAAACTTATTTCCTCTTGGTATGAGTTCATTTCTACTTTAAGATGACAGTTTTACCCATCGGGATACAAACATGAGGTTGTGATGGAATGGAAACATTTGAAACAAGGTAAATGACAAAATGTTCAGAATTTTACAGAGGAGTTTAGGAAATAAGCATTAGCATTGAATGTTCCATTAGACTCTCCTGAGACATTGATGAAATATATTAGATATTTGCATAATTATTTATGTCACTCATTATTATTATTTGAACCTAAAATCTTGATGAAGATAGTGTGAAGGTTATAAATATTGAAAGTAGGGGTGAGCATGAGTAAGATGACCACCCAAAAAGGACACTAGCATCCAAGAGAATGGAAGAAAATGCCTCTTGTACTTATTGTGAGAAAGAAGGGCATGATGAGGAGAATGATGTAAATTGCATCCATAATTAAGTCCAGAGAGGAATGGAAGAAAAGAGAAGCAGAAGACGGTTACTACCATGCAACAAGACCAAGAATATGAATCAGAGGACGAGGAGAAGATCACAACTACATGATTTGCAGGTGTTGGACCAATTGACTTGGGATCAGACTCATGTGATGAAATGCAGATTGCAGCTTTTAGGATAGCAGGTGATGTACCTATTGACCTTGGTTCTGATTCAGGCGGTGAAACAAATATTTAAGCAGATGTTGTCCCAAATATGAAAAGGTCACTAATGACTGCATGCTCCAACAACTCAAAGACACCAACCGAAGCATTCAAGTGAATAATGTTGAACTAAGGGGAATCCTACAAGAAGAAAAGGAGGAGAAACAAAGGTTATGACATCAATTATAAGACAAGGAGAAGGCCTTGGAAAAGTTGCAGTATAACAAGCTTGAGGTAAAAAGTGATTCTTCAATTTCATGTTCTTTTTATGATCATGATTTCGTTGCTTTTGAGAAACATATTACTGTTGAAAATAATACTGAGAGGTTGGGGGGGGGGGTGTGAATCAGTATTAATCGAATCAATCAATTTTTCATTTCATACTCTGATTTATATACACCACTTCAATGAAGGGAAATCGCTTGTGCACACAACTGTCTTTAAGGCAACCAGTGTATATCCAGTGAACTTGTGATTCAGTTAATTCATCATATGTTGATCTTTAATCAGTGCATCAGTACTTTATTAACCATTTAAATGATAACCATGTGCAGTAATAACAGAATAAACAATCACACATAAGAAACACACATGAACACCAAGAATTAAGGTGGAAACCCAATGTGGGACAAAAACCACCTGTTGTAGTCTGCTTTTAATATAAGAAAAAATTGTTTACAATCTTATACTGGTGCAGACTCATATCAGTATGTAGGTACCCACATGAAGAAGGCTATAACCTTCTCTCATTCTCCAACTTCTACTGGAAGGGAGCTACTACCCCCTAGCTCTTGTACAAGACGATCCGTTTACTAGTATGTAGGCATCGGCCTATAAAAGGATCCAACCTTCACTTGTTTTCTAGCTGCTACTGGAAGGGAGCTCCAACCCCCTAGCTCTTGTACTAGCCAATATGTTTACTAGTATGTAGGCTCTAGCCTAAATAAGGTTATGACCTTATCTCTTCCTCCTCAGACCACGTTTCATAAATTTTTAGACTGGATGCTCCTGGTACACAATAATACAATTGAAGGCCTCATTTCATCAAATTTTCATACTGGATCCATCAACAACATTGAAGCTCAAAATCAATCACCACTGTAATACAACCAATCACTCAAAACCCATCATCACTAAAGCAAATCACAATCAATCAATCTAAACATTCAAAACATTGTCACCAGAACACAGAGTAGAACCCAGAACTCTGCAACAACAACTAGAACCAACTACAACTTCAAACATCATATTTCATAATGTATATGCTACTTTGATGTGCCGAACCAGTGTGTATATGTGCTTTTAACAAAGTGAACTAGCGTATAGATCTACAAATACTAACTTAAAACTACACATCTATTCCAGACTTCAGTCATACTCGAGTCATAACATTTACAGAATGAAACATGTGTTAGTATTCAGATCTAGCCCAATCAACATCAGATCATGTAATGATAAGTCATTTTAGTTCTTATGATCCTGATCTAACATTCTATCCAAGGTGCACAAAATATTTTAGATCATCTCATAATCATAGCCCCTACAACATAACATATACTTCAGATAGAAGTATTCCTCATAAACCCATTCACATGCACACATTGGCCTAATGATCTTCTCCTCCTTATATAGTTTTATGCATTTCTTAATACCTCAGACCAAAACCACTTAGGACCCATGGTATTCTTTGGTAGGATCAATTAGTTGTTACTCTGCTCAATATTGTGGTCTAATACTATGTGACCCCTAGTATTCTTTGCTCTTGAATTTCCTTGTTTTTCCAACCTGTACACGCATTTACTCTTGTGAGAGTGTGTATATATGTATATGCTCTTTTTGTTTTGTGGACCTACATGTACATTCTACTTAGACAAAATGAACTAGTGTATACTTCTCTTTCTTCAATCTTTGGAGTCTGATCTGTAATCCTTTGTTGTTAACCTATTGCACTGTGAACTGCCATCTATGTGAGTTTACATCAAGGACAACATATGTATCATAATGCCAACAATCTCCCCCTTTGGACTTGATGGCAACCACAACACCACGGTACTCTCCCCCTTTGACATCAATGGCAAAGGGCTGACCAAAGTATTCTCCCTCTTTGATATTCATTATGATGTCCATGCTCCCCCTGAGTACATGCAGAGTCTGCAAAGATATTTATCAAAAGAATAGCATGAATCTATAACTCAACTAAGTGAATACAAATTCCCTAAGACCAATGACTCATACATACATCAATCACCCAACCAAGTGGGGATACACCAAATGTTTATACATGACTGAAATAGCAATTATTACATCATCCTTCCCATGCATAGGTATTTTCATGACCTTTACATCATATGATATACATGACATTTATAACAAGGACCAACAATCTAAACAATACCATGATAGTCATCAGCAACTATCATACACCATATATGATTTGCACCATCAGCATTTGTCAACAACATCAAGATCAACAATATGTATATGTCCATCATCAAAAGAGTCACCTGAAAGGATCAAGCAATATAATTATTGTCATGTACCAAGGCCTTATAATATAATGCCAACAATGCATTCTTAGAAACATATGCTCCCCTTGAACCTGTGCCAATTGTTCACTATCATATCTGATCATTACATTTGTTAGTAAGAATCATCAAGGCATCATCATCAACCAGATATTCATCAACTTATTAATAGATTATGAGGTCCAAAAACACTTCCACATATCATCAACCGACTGTAACCATCATCAATCAGAACATAATACATAATTGACTAAACCATATCAGACCCCTTTTCATGAGTCTGTCCAAGTAATTTTTCTTCAAAACACGATATACGCGACTGTGCAGCTTCTAAATTGCGTATATATGCAACTTCTCTTCGTAATAGTTGTGTATGAGAATTGGAATACTGAAGTTTTACACATTCATGTCCCCCTAGGTTTGTTATGTCTCTAAACTGAGCTATGCCACATCTTTCTGACAACAATTCCTTCTTCTTCAATACCTTGGATTGTAATGATGTTTGCTCCTTTTGGTATGGTTGCCAAAATTTTCTCCTGCATCCCTTTCCTTTATTTCCAAACTTGTTACACGCATAGCATATTACATGTTTCATATTCCTTCTATCACAATCAATAGATTTGTGACCAAACATATTGCAAGCAAAAAATTATCCCTTAAAGTACCTAAAAACTGATGATCTTTCTATGTGATGGTCTTCAACCATTCTACTTCTGCATCTCGCTGCAACATGTCCAAAATTATGACATATAAAGCATTCAACATTATTTGTTAGAGAAAAGAAACAATTATCCCTTCCATAGTTAGGTGGAGATATTTTTCTTTGAAGTCTTTCTTTCCATGGTTGTTGATGGGGTTAACCTCTTATCTCCTTACTGAGCATTTCAGATTTTGCATTGAAGTTCCTTACCTCATCTTGTGAGCTAGATTCACCTTCATGAAAACCAAGACCAGTCTTTATAATAGGCGAACACTGAACTTTGATGATTTCATCTAACGTTTCCAATCCTTTCAAAAATCTAAGATTCAGAGTCTTTGTCTTCTGAAGTTCTTTTCTTAGACTTACTACTTCACATTCTAACACTTCATTGTGTTTGTCCTTTTCAATGAGTTGATGTGTCACTATGTCTATGACTGTATCCTTTTCTGCCAAACTGATTTTGAGTTGACTGATTTCTTTAAGGAAATCTTCCTTTTCTAAGGCATCATTTTCATATGCCATGAGTAGTTTAATTTCTTGATCATCTTCATCACTATTGGACAAGCCATCACTATCATCATGAGTATAATAACTTATATTACCTTCTACAGACATATTTCCTTTGACATGAGGGCATTTAGTAGCGTAATGACCAACTCTACCACAAGAAAAGCATTTGAATGGTAGCTTACCTTTGAATCTTCCCGAACCCCATTGAAGCTTCTTGATAAAATTTACTTCTTCTTCTAAAATGTGTCCTGATTCATTGTTCTCTTCATTTTCCTTTCCCTTTGCTGATGCTTTAAAAGAAGCTTTTGTCATATCTGATGAACCTCCTTTTCTCATTTCAAAGGAAGTTAGGATTCCATGGAGTTGAGTCAAAGTAATAGTTTGAATATCCTATTTTTCTTCTATGGCAGACACTTTTGACTCAAATTTAGAAGACAAAGATCTCAAAATTTTCTCAACTAAAGTAGATTTCTTTATCTCTTCACCCAAATTTCTCATATTATTTACAATCCCATCTACTCACAAGAAATAATTATAAATACTTTCATCACTATGCATCTTGAGAGTTTCATATTGGATTCTAAGAGTTTTTAGTTTAGCACGTTTTACCTAGGAGTATCCTTCATAGTTCTGAATGATTCTGTCCCATATTTCCTTGGTTGTGTTGAATTTCATGACTTTGACGAATTCTAATTCTGATAGAATTCCCAATAAGGCATTAATGGCTTTGGCATTGATTTCATATGTTTTCCTTTCTGTTGGATCCATGGGGACTGCTGTTGGATATTGATATCCTTTTTCCACAATTTCCCAAACATCAGCTCCAAGTGATTGAAGATAAGCTCTAGTTCATGTTTTTCAATATACCAAGTTGTTCCCATTGAATATTGGTGGTCTGATAGATCACATGCCTTCGTGATTGTTCATTTTGAAAGATCTTCCTTCAAGCGATCAAGCTTCTTCTTAAGGACCTTCTCTGATACCAATTGTTGGAAATAATACTGATAAGGGGTTGGGTGAATCAGTATTAGTCAAATCAATAACTTTTTGTTTCATACTCTAATTTATATACGCTCAATGAAGGGAACTCGCATGTGCATGCAACTGTCTTTAAGGCAACCAACATATATCCAGTGAAATTTTGATTCAATTAATTCGTCATATGTTGATCTTTAATCAGTGCATCGATACTTTATTAACCATTTAAATGATAACCATGTGAAGTAATAACAGAATAAATGATCACACATAAGCAACACACATGAACACCAAGAATTAATATGGAAACCCAATGTGGAACAAAAACCACCTATTGTTGTCTTCTTTTAATATAAGAAAAACCTGTTTACAATCTTTTACTAGTGCAGACTCATACTAGTATGCAAGCACCCACCTACAGAAGGCTACAAACTTCTCTCATTCTCCAGCTTCTATTGGAAGGGAGCTACTACCCCCTAGCTCTTGTACTAGCTGATCCATTTACTAGTACGTAGGTGTCGACTTACAGAAGGCTCCAGCCTTCACTCGTTTTCCAGTTGCTACTCGAAGGGAGCTCCAACCCCCTAACTGATCCGAATGGAAAATGGCATCAACCCATGGTACTCATCCACCCATATTATTCATCGACCCATGGAATTTACCCATGGCATTGTAAATGGCATCTGCCCGTGGTATTGTAAAACCCACCCATGGTATTCATTCACCCATGGAATTGAAACTTGGTATTGTAATTGAAAAATACTATAAGTAACAAGTCACATTTTGTAAAAGGACAGATTGTCCACCACAATGTAGCCTTTACATTTATTATTGGTTTTAATAAAAAGTTTCTTTGTGGTTTTGTTTATTGGGCATTCTCCTTGTCAGGCCAGGGTAACTCCAGAATGAACAGAAGAAAACTGATGTATTATTTCATTAGAGAACTATTGTTTATATACACAAAGGAGATGGAACAGTTCATGTTCTTGATGACTGTTCACATTCTAGTTTACCCAACCGCCTTCGGATTAGGTGTGAACATTCCCCCCCTTAATCTGAAGGGATGTTGGTGAGTCCAAGCATCATTCTGAATCTTTCAAGCTTTTCTCTTCCAAGCGCTTTGGTGAAGATGTCTGCAATTTGCTCATTTGTGGAACAATGATGGAGATGGATTGTTTTGGCCTCAACATGATGTCGGATAAGATGATATTAAGTATTGATGTGCTTAGTACGATCATGGAACTTTGGGTTCTTGGCCAAATTTATTGCATAGGTGTTATCAATCATGAGTGGAGTTGATTGTACTTGTTTTACCTGCAAATCTTCAAGAATTCTCCTGAGCCACACAATTTCTTTCGTTGCTTCAGCTGCTGCCACGTATTCTGCTTCTGTTGTGGAATCTGCTGGAACTGATTGTTTGCGTGATCTCCAGGAGACAGGTCCTGATCCAAGACTCATAACATATCTTGAAGTAGATACCCCAATTTCTTTGTCTCCATCGAAGTCTGAATCAGAGTATCCAATCAAGTTGAAGTCGTCCACCTGTGTATACTTGATTCCAAGGTTTTGAGTTCCCTTCAAGTACCTTAGAACTCTTTTTGCAGCAGACCAATGTCCCTCACAAGGCTTTTGCATAAACCTGGAGAGGATTCCAACAGCAAATGAAATGTCTGGTCTGGTAGTATTGAGGTAGATGAGACTTCCTACAAGCTCTCTATACTTTGTTGCATCCTCAAATTCCTTTCCTTCAATAGATGTGATCTTCAAGTTTTGTTCCATCGGAGTAGAAAGAGGATTGCACTCTGTCATGCCAAATCTGTTTAACAAGTCTCCAATGTATTTCTTTTGAGAAAGAAATATGGATTCTGGATGTTGGGTTACTTCAATGCCAAGATAGTAATGAACATAGCCCAAATCAGTCATTTCAAAACTTTTTCCTAATTCTTTCTTTATGGATGCAATATAGCTTTCATTGTTCCCTGTCATTAAAAGATCATCTACATATACCACAAAATATACAACTGTTTTGCCAACTTTCTTGACAAATAAAGTTGCATCATCAAGATCAAAATGTTTGAAGTTGAGTTTCAGAAGATGCTCAGTTAGTTTTTCATACCAGGCTCGTGGTGCTTGTTTGAGGCCATACAAGGACTTCACAAGTTTGCATACTTTATGTTCATGTCCTTTCACAGCAAATCCTTCAGGCTGGGACATAAAAACATTCTCTTTTAGATCTCCATTCAAGAATGCAGTTTTTACATCCATTTGATGGACTTTCCAACCGTTCTGGGCAGCTAGTGCAAAGAGTGTCCGGATGGTGGCCCATTTTGCTATGGGGGAAAAAGTTTCCTCATAATCGACCCCTTCCTTCTGTGCAAAACCTTTTGCCACAAGCCTAGCTTTGTGCTTTTCAAGTGAGCCATCAGCTTTGTACTTGTTCTTGTAGACCCACTTGCAGCCAATTGGTTTGGTTCCAAATGGAGGATCAACCAGCTTCCAAGTGCCATTCTTTATGAGGGCCTCATACCCCTTCTGCATCGCTTCTTTCCATTCATCATGAGAAGCAGCTTCTTTGAAGGAAGTTGGTTCAAAATATGTAGACAAGTTCAATTCACAATCATAAGTAACATCCATATCAACAGGTGAATTAGAGTCATCTACATCACCTCCATCTTTTCGATTTGTATTTCTGGTTCCTGTTTTTCCAATTTCATCAGGATGAACACTTTCAAGTGTCTTTGCAGCCACTTTGGGGGACCTTTCTGAAATGGTCCAGGCTGCTCTGTTGATTGAGTTGGGACTGAATCAAGATTAAGTCTCCCAATTCTATCAATTACATCACTTAAAGGATCATCCGGTGTTGGAGTTTCATGCAAGGGAGATTGTTCTTCAGAAGAAGATTCCACATGTTGATCTAGTATAGGAATCCCCCCTTCAAGATGTGGAATCTGATTATCAAACTCTTGAAATGATTTTGTTTTTGTGAATCTATCCAAGCGATCAAGTTGCCGCTCAACAACACTGTCAGATTTGGATGATTCAAGAAAAATGACATCTCTAGATACAACAAACCTTTTATTTACTTCATCATAGAGACGGTATGCTTTAGAGGTGTTTGAATACCCCAGGAAGATACACTTACGACTTCTAGCACCAAGTTTGTTTCTATGTACCTTTGGTATTAAAGCATAATAGGTGGAACCAAAAATCCTGAGATGTTTTACCGAAGGAACATGTCCATACCACAATTCATAAGGAGTCTTGTTTCTTATAGCACTAGATGGACATCTATTCTTTATATATGCAGCACATAGAACAGCATCAACCCAAAACATTATCTTTACATTTTTGAAGAAAAGCATGGATCGTACCATATTCAAGATTGTTCTATTCATTCTTTCTGCTACACCATTCTGTTGGGGATTATAAGGTACAGTTGTTTGATGTTTGATCCCATGATGGTGAAGATAGTTTTCAAGTTCATTTGATGTATATTCTTTTCCATTATCAGTGCGAATAGACCGAATATGAGATTGTGCATCATTTTCAATCCACTTATGAAAATTCTTGAATGTTTGAAAAGCATCAGATTTGTTCTTCAATAAATAAACCCAACACATTCTAGTGTAATCATCAATAAATGTCATGATATATTTATTTCCATTTGCAGAAGAAACAGGCATTGGACCACATAAATCTGAATGAATGAGTTCAAGCTTCCTATGTGCTCTTGAATGTGAATCATGAAAAGACTGTTTGCTATGCTTTCCTAGAATGCAAGCATCACATTGCTTATGTTTTCTAGGAATGGTAGGCAAACCAGCAACACCATTTTTCTTCAACAAGCGGAGACTATCATAGTTTAAATGTCCAAATCTAGCATGCCATAATAAACTTGACAGAAGTGTACCTTCTTCATGATGAGAAATATATGAGAAATGTTGTGCATGAGCAGAGGTTCCTTGCAGTTTAAGAAGTCTTTATTCTTCTATTCCCCTCATGACAAGTGAGTGGTCAGATGCCTTTCTTACCTCAAGCTTTCCATCAAACATATGAATGGAGTGACCTTGCTGGCGGATGTGGACCAGGGACAACAAGTTTCTCTTGAGCTGTGGGAGATATAGAACATGATCCAGAAGAAAGTTTGGAAGACAAGGCAGTTTAAGCCGATTGTGTCAAGCCCTGATGGCTTGATTTTTGACTGATCTGCAAAGTATACTGCTCCATCAACATTGTCAGTGAAATCTTCAAAAAAATCTTTCCTATGAGTCATATGACAGGTTGCTCCTGAATCAAGCAACCAATCATTTTTCAAAGAAGCAAGTGAAGCATTAAACAAATCTTCATTTACTCCAATGTTACATTGTGCCTCAATATAGTGAGCGGATTCAGGTGCTTTACCTTTGTCTGTGTCATCAGTTTTACCTTTCTGTTGATTTCTTCTCTGCTCAATTTTGTCCCATGGTAGCTTGCATGTAGAAGCATCATGTGATCCATTTCGTTTGCAGCGAATGCAATGCAGATCTACCTTTTCTGCTTGAGAATGTCTGCCCCACTGCCTCTGAAGTATCTTCCTCTTCCTCTTCGTCCACCTCTTCCTCTTGTAGAATCTTGAGCAGGATGATTTTCTTTATGAGCAAGGCAAACAGTCTCTTCAGAAGATTCAGGGACTGTCTTCTTTCCAAAGGCTTTCTCTCTTTCAGCAAAATTTTTCACAAGAGAGTCAAAGGTTATATCTTTAAGATTTCCATTTGCTTGTAATGACTCAAGATAATTGGAGTAGGTAGGATAGAGTGCTTTGAGAAAGGCAATAAGAGAGATATCCAGCTCAACCTTAGTGGATTTAATATCATGCATTATAGACTTTATTTCAGATGTAAGAGCAAGAGGATCATTATTTTTCAGTTCAAGAGTGAAGAGTTTAATCATGAGCTGAACAACTTCAAGTGCAGAATGTGAATCATAGAGTTCTTTCAGCTTTTGTAAAGCTTCAAAGGCAGTGGAATAGGATGAAATATGACGACTTACTTCTTCCTTTACAGATGCTACGATCAATGCATAGGCTTTGTTGTTCTTGTTTTCCCAAATGACAAGTTCTTTATCTGATGTAGGCTGCATAGGGTCTTTGTCTTCTTCTCCGACACACACTCCTTTCCACAACTCATTGTAGATGAGGGTGTGTTTTACCATCCGAGACCATTCAGAATAGTTCTCCTTGCCAGTGAGAACTATTCCTACCATAGAAATTATTGAATGCATTCTGTAACAAAAACCTCTGCTAAAAAAAATTCTGCTGATAAGAAATTTCTGCTGATAAAAAACTTTTACTTATGTACAGTGAAATTGTACTAAAAAAAGGGCAAATACTTTACTGTTTCTTCAAAGCCCTCCAAAGATCCTCACCATATTACATATGTATAGACTACGCATTCAAAACTCAAACGCTGGTTGATATATATATATATATATATATATATATATATATATATATATATATATATATATATATATATATATATATATATATATATATATATATATATATATATGCTGTTCAAAACGCTGGCTGGTTAATATATATATGTCAAGGTACTTTCACAAATAATGCTTTTAGCCGCTAGCACTTTTTTTGTTACATGGCAATCAACTCAAATTTTCACAACTCTGTATATTGACCAGACTTTTAAAAGAGGCAAAATATTATTCAGTCCAGCGCAACAAAATAACGATAAATTAAAATGGTGTATAAAATGTCAATGTCGCTTGTTCAAGTCTCACCCCAACCATTATTGTCTCGAGCATCCAAGAGTTGAAAGTTCATGAATGCTTTTCAGATTTACAGGAAAGCAACCACCTGGTAAGCGAGCTCCACAGCTAACGTAACCATGTGTCCACCAGCACATTTACCAGCGCATCGGTCTCACATCTCTTCCGCCAGCTTCGACATGTACACGCTCTCGCTCTCGCTCTGATTCCAGCACTTGCACGGCCAAGGATTCAAAGTTTATGATAAAGTTTGAGAACTCTAGTTAACTGCTTCCAAACAAAACTGTTCATATGAAAAAAACCTTGGAGCAGACTCGAAGGGTGTAGTAGTTTGAGTTAATGGCACTAACAGCAGCATTTTCTTCTCGCAGTGGCAGTTGGTTGGATTAATACAAAATAGTTGAGAGCAGAATCCCGGAAATTTCTTTGACAAAATGGAATAAATGAGCCAGCAAAGTTTCTACATCGAAATTAATAAATGATAAGAAGGGACCCAGTTGGAATGATGGGCATAGGATCCATCACCATACATGCCATGCCTCTAAGCTGCTCAGATGCCGGGCGTTGTTACTGTGGGTAATCGAGAGAGAGGGAGAATTGCGCTGGATGTGAAGTGTCAGGCCGAGAGGGTTTAAAGCTTTCAGTGGTCGAGATAAGCAAGGCCTACAGAGCCCGAGCCCTTGTTTGCCTGCAATACGTTTTTCACAAAACATCCCCCCAATGTTCCAGCTAAACAATTGAGGCGATTGTATGTGTAATGTTTCAAATAACGCAGGCGTTCAAACCGGGCAGTGCGCAGTCTCAGGCGTTCATGTTAGTCAGAGAGTGCAGAGATACCATGTCAGAGGAATATCAGACAGAGGCAGAGCAGCGTAGGATAGAGCAACGCAGTGCTCAGGACAGAGGCAGGAGTTACAACCAATTTTAGAACCTGGGACCTGTGCTCTGATACCATGTCAGGCCAGGGTAACTCCAGAATGAATAGAAGAAAACTGATGTATTATTTCATTAGAGAACTATTGTTTATATACACAAAGGAGACGGAACAGTTCATCTTCTTGATGACTGTTCACGTTCCAGTTTACCCAACCGCCTTTGGATTAGGTGTGAACACTCCTATTTTTCTTCTGGCAATTCTAGTTTTCAGATCTTAGGGGTCTCTCCTCCCAAGATTCATTTCAATCTTTTAGATCTTGGGGGCCTCCTCCCAAGATCTGGATCAGTGGTATCAGAGCAGGTTATGATTCCATGGGAATGAGGGTTTGATGCATATTTCAGTTTCAAATTTTGCAGCAAGATTCAACAAACTTCATGCATGTGCTACATCCTCCACAGAGCATTTTCTTGGGCCAAGTGGGAAGAATTTTTCTTTTTTCATTTTTTTGCAGGAATGTTTTTGGGCGGCGAGTTTTCAGATCAGATCTGAAACATTTGGTACAAAATTTACAAAATCAAATACCAGATCTAGATTCCTTGTGAAAAAATACCAAAATTCAAAAAAAAACAGCCAAATCAGAGTCCGGATGAGGGAGATATCGCTGATTTAAAATCAACTATGTTGTAGAATTTTTTCTGACGACAACTGGTGGACGGCGACTCTCCTATCATTTTTTGAAGTTTTTGTTGCATAATTTCATAAAAAGGATTGTAGATCTAAGCTCCTCTTGAAAAATCACCCAATTTCAGAAAAAAATGGGTCGAATCAGAGTTCGGATGTGGGAGATATCATTGATTTAAAATCAACTATTTTTTCAAAACTTTTGTGATGGCAGAAAACATTGCAGCGCAAATCAGAGATTCTAGGGTGTCCAGATAAGGATTTACAACACATGGGAAGCTGCAAAATGATCCTTCTGCTACCAAAAACAGGTTATAATAAATATTTTGAGTTATATTGGCCGAGTTATGTCCATTTTAATTATGGAGAAGCATTCGGAGCAGGTTTTATCAGTTTCAACATAGCAGCATTCGACTTGGGTTATTTGGAGACATGCCCTCCCACCCCAGGCTATGTAGGCACCTGCTACTTCATCAAAAACAAACATCATGGTTATGGGTCAACCGCATAAAATCCTTGTCATCGAAGTCCATTTGCTAGGCCGCACACTGTTAGTATCACAGTTGGTCACAAGCATTACAAGGTATCTCTATCCTTGGATCTTCATTTGTCATGGTCATGGGACATCCACAAACCCACACTTCATCGAAGTCCATTTGCTAGGCCGCACACTGTCATCATCACAGTTGGTCACAAGCATTACAGGGTATCTCTATCCTCGGATCTTTGTTTATCATGGTTATGGGTTAACCACATAAAACCCTTATCTTCAGTGGCTCTTCATATTCAACAAAGGCTTCGTAGGAGGGAACTGTACGCAATGGGGACCATTGCTTCTTAAGGAGGGAGGAATGACCCGAATGGAAAATGGCAGCAACCCATGGTACTCATCCACCCATATTATTCATCGACCCATGGAATTTACCCATGGTATTGTAAATGGCATCTGCCCGTGGTATTGTAAAACCCACCCATGGTATTCACTCACCCATGGAATTGACACGTGGTATTGTAATTGAAAAATACTATAAGTAACAAGTCACATTTTGTAAAAGGACAAATTGTCCACCACAATGTAGCCTTTACAGTTATTATCAGTTTTAATAAAAAGTTTCTTTGTGGTTTTGTTTATTGGGCATTCTCCTATTTTTCTTTTGGAAATTCTAGTTTTCATATCTTGGGGGTCTCTCCTCCCAAGATTCATTTCAATCTATTAGATCTTTGGGGCCTCCTCCCAAGATCCGGATCACTAGCTCTTGTATTGTCTGATATGTTTACTAGTACGTAGGCACTGACCTACCGAAGGCTACGACCTTCTCTCTTCCTCCAGGGACCACGTTTCATAAATTTTCAGGCTGGATGCTCCTGGTACACAACAATACAAATGAAGGCCTCATTTCATCAAATTTTCATACTGGACCCATCAACAACATTGAAACTCAAAATAAATCACCACTATAATACAACCAATCATTGAAAACCCATCATCACTAAATAAAATGACAATCAATCAATCTAAACATTCAAAACACCATCACCAAAACACAGTCACTAGAACACATAGCAGAACCCAAAACTTTGCAACAACAACTAGAACCAACTGCAAATTCAAAAATCATATTTCATAATGTATACACTACTTTGATGTGTCGAACCAGTGTGTATACGAGATTTTGACAAAGTGGACCAACGTATAGATCTGCAAATACTAACTTAAAACTGCACAACTATTCCAGACTTTAGTCATGCCCAGATCATAACATTTACAGGATGAAACATGTGTTAGTATTCAGATCTAGCCCAATCAACATCAGATCATGAAATGATAAGTCATTTAAGTTCCTATGATCCTGATCTAACATTGTATCCAAGGTGCATAAAATATTTCAGATCGTCTCATAATCATAGCCCTTGCAACATAACATATACTTCAGATAGAAGTATTCCTTAGAAACCCATTCACTTGCACAAACTGGCCTAATGATCTTCTCCTCCTTATATAGCTTTATGCCTTTCTCAATACCTCAGACCAGAACCACTTAGGACCCATCATATTCTTGGGTAGGCTCAAATAGTCATTACTCCGCTCAATATTGTGGGCTAACACCATGGTATTGACCCCTAGTATTCTTCGCTCTTCAATTTCCTTGTTTTTCCAACCTGTATGCTCTTTTCCTCTTGTGAGAGTGTGTGTATACATATACACTCTTTTTGTTCTGTGGACCTGCGTGTACACAGTACTTAGACAAAATGAACCAGCATATACTTCTCTTTCTTCAATCTCTGGAGTCTAATCTATAATCCTTTGTTGTTAACCTATTGCACTATGAACTGTCATCTATGTGAGATGCTACCAAGGAAAACATCTATATCATAATGCCAACAACTACAAGAATTAGTTCAAATTTAATGAAGAAAATGGGATATCAAGGAAAAATCATCGGCATTAATGACCAAGGCATTGTGAATTATATCAAAGTGAGGAATTACCTCATTATGCAGGACTTGGTTATGTCAGAAAGGAGGTTGGAGAATGCTCCTAGACAACCAGTGTCCAATCAATGACAAATGATGGTAGCACATCACAAAATTCTAGTGCTAGTGAGTATTCCATAGGAAGTTCTCCTCATTAGGGATGCACCAAGAACAAGAGTTCAAAGAAGGTCCATAAATCTTGGAGGAGGAAGGACGATTGTAGTCACTGCAATAAGGACAGACATCAAAGAGCCCCATGTCATGTACACATGAATAAAAGGAACATGTCAAGGAGGAAGGACAAGTCAATGAAGAAATCTAGCGACAAGAAGAGAACTTGTTCATCTAGTTGCGTAAACAATGGGTAGCATTTTTAAGTAGTTGAGTATGGCCACATTTTTTGTAAATCGTATGTTTCAAAATGAATGCAAACGTGATGATGTGTTTTCCATCACTTACGAAAGAAACATGATGATGTTTTATGGCCTCCTTTCCTTAATAGATGGGGTATTGATTTCTGTTACGATTCTAATGTAAATTTGACCAAAGAGTGCATTACAAAATCGTGGAAAGTATGGTGTTTCTTGGGTCATGTAAAGGATGTTAATATTTTAACTAGAGAGAAAAAATATATTTACAAAGATTTATTGAGAGGAAAATCATCAACAAAACACATGAACAATAAAAAATGCACATGATATTTAACTGGGAAAACCCCAAATCTAGGGAAAAACTGTTATGAAACCAGCTCACAAAAAGATAGAAAAGATAGATCAATGCCTTAGAATTCAGCCTCTTCGAGGGGCAACCTCCTTTACATTACACAAATGAAAAATTCTTGCTAATACAAATGAAAAGACTTCCTTTCTATATATAAGAGTCTAAGGGGTCATAATATAATCAGAGCCGACATAATAATAACAATGTAAGGGCACAATAATAACAATAGTGGGATTTTATGGGCACAATAATAACAATATGGGGACTAAATGGGCACAACAATATAATAAGGGGGTTGTAATAATAACAATAAGTGGTTACAAATAGTAGTATAGGGACCTAACATGCCCCTCTCCTTCAAAAAGTGTTGTCCTCAATGCTTGAGTAGTTCTTGATGCTCCTGTATAAATTTCTTGTCCTCCCATGTGGACTCTTTAGTGGGTAAGTTCTTCCACTTGATGAGATACTCTGAAATTGATCAATTTCGTAGCTGTCGAGATCTTGTTTCTGTGACTGCTCCAGTCTCCAATATGATTTTTCCTTCCTTGTCAAGTTCTAGCAATATTGTTTGAACTGGGATATTATGCAACTTTTGAATGAGTGGCCACACTTCTTCATCCTTCTTCCATTCATACCTTGTTTCATTTATCCAATCTGGTTTGGTAATAGAAATGGTGCACAAAAATGCTTCCACATCCTCATCCTTTCTTGAGAGTGCATCTGCCACAACATTTTGCTTCCCTTTTTTGTAGATGATTTCAAAGTCATAACCCAACATCTTTGTGACCCATTTTTGTTGCTCTTCAGAGGATAATCTTTATTCTAAAAGGTATTTAATACTATCATGATCTATTTTTACCTTGAAGTGTCTTCCCATTAGGTAAGGTCACCATTTCTTAAGAGTGTGTAGTATTGCCAACATTTCGTTCTCATAAATAGCTTTCTTGAGGGACATTTTTTTTATATATGTAACCATAAAAATACCCAATCGCCTACATCAAAGCTTCTTTCATTGCGATGTTGATATGTTTATTGTTTCATTCGATTCTACACCAAAGTGGTGTTATCCTTTAAAATTTGGAGAACTTGTTGATGCTCGATGTGATCTTTCACTACTTGAATATTTTTCTTCTTGATATGTCCTTCTATATTGAGAGTTTGAGGAGTGGTAATTTCTTCCAGTGCATTACAAGATATGGTCGGATTCATTTCTTGATTCTCTATGTGATCTTTCACTTCTTGAACATTTTTCTTCTTGATATGTCCTGCTATCTTGATAGTTTGAGGAGTGGTAATGATTTCCAATGCTTTACAAGATGTGGTCGGATTCATTTCTTCTTTCTCTGGGGTTATTTCCTAGTGTATATACTCTACTTTTGACATTTCTTGATCCTTTTTTTCCTCCTCTCCACAATCAATGTAAAATAATTTCTTCTCAGTACACTTATGACCTTTAATGTATTTTTTTATCACAATTGTAACAAAGCCCTTTTTCTCTTTTTTCTTCCAATTGTTGTGGTGTAACCCTTGTAAGTTGTGGAATGTTAAGAGAAACAACACTTCCATCTTTATAGTTGTGAGGGGTAGACTTCCTTGTTGCCATAATTTTTATTTCCACTTTGTAACAAAGCCCTTTTGCTCTTTTTCGTTGTGGTGTTTCTATAAAGAAGGTGTTGCTCTTTGTATCGTCATAATGTGATATAATTTTCTCTGTGAAAATTGACCACGTAACAAGTGGTTTACGAGAACAAAGCCCTTTATACCATAAAAATTGATCTTGTTCTAAATATGAAGATGCAATACATACCTTTTGTAATAGTGGTAAACCATGTAGATCAAAATATTTCTCCATTTGTAGTATCCAATTTACTAGATTCTTGCCATCAAACTTCCTCATCTTGACTTTTCTTGATTTTAGGAGCTCAATCTTGAAACCACTGTAACTCTGTAATTTCAGATCTCCAAGTTCTGAAATTTCTTCCTGTGGTAGCTCTCTGAGTTCTCTTTCTAACCCCACAAGTCTGATTAGAATTTGATTATCCAGGAAAGAATTATGCCAAATCTCCCACGGTGACCTGATTATAGACTATTTCAGTAGAGTGAACTTGTACGACATGCCATGTGTCACTGTTTCGACCATCGGATCTGAAAGATATACACAGAAAACTACTATTTGTCCTCTTTCTATAACTTCTTACGAAATTTCAATCTGATGCTTAAAGAGAAAGTTATGATGATTTTCCCAAGGTCACCTGTTTAGAATGTAATTCGGAAGTGAAAAACCCATAACTTCCTCAGATCATATATCCAAAAATATAGCAAGACAAGATCTAAAATTCGGACCCAAGCTTTAGACCAATTTCTTCTTAAATGAGTTTTCTTTTTAGCTCCTGAAACTTCGTAGTGAAAACGTTATAGCAAAAATTCCACACTAACCTGTTTTGGAGTAGTGAAACCTTAGAATCCAAAGCTCTGATACCAAATATTATGAAACCAACTCACAAAAAGATAGAAGAGATAGATCAACGCATTAGAATTCAGCCTCTTCGAGGGGGGAACCTCCTTTACATTACACAAATGAACAATTCTTGGCTGATACAAATGAAAAGACTTCCTTTCTATATATAGGAGTCTAAGGGGTCATAATATAATCAGAGCCGACATAACAATATCAATGTAATGGCACAATAATAACAATAGTGGGTTTCCATGGGGCACAATAATAACAATATGGGGACTACATGGGCACAACAATATAATAAGGGGGTTGTACTAATAACAATAAGGGGTTACAGTAGTAGTATAGGGACCTAACAAAAACCCAACCTAATGAAATTTCATTAACCTTGCCCAAAACCCTAGCGAACCCTACCAAGTGATCCCTCATCGCTCACCTCCCTAGCCCTAAATTTACATGAATTATTTCCATCCTTTTATAGGCTCCATTACATGCAATACCATGGGAATAAAACCATGGGTACACAATACCATGTGCCCCAAAACCATCACTATTTAACCTGGTCAACCTTGACTCTAAACCCAAGTTAATTTTATCTAACAATTCCCCCCCTTAAACTTCACTTGTGGTTCCTTGACTAAATCCAACCAAAACTACTAAGTGAGACAACCCCCTCACTCTAGCCCTTACCCCGCTCAAATCTTTTTACCTGGGGTATTTGTTAACCTAACATCCCCCCTATCACTTAGGTCTAACCTAGATTTTACAAGTGATTTACCCATGGATACCCATGCCTTACCAGGTCTTACATCTATATTCCCATTTACAAGAAAATATTTGGGTCCATTATAATATTTTTCTTTTTGCCCCTTGTCATTGTGTTTGTATGACCATCCTCTAATCTCTCATGGATCTCTCATGACCCATTTTCCATGTTTCTCATCGCTTATGTTCAACCTTCCCATGAGCCATTCCTTGCATGATCCACCATCTGAATACCACATTATCATGTGTGCGAGCATAAACTTGCTCCTTTACAATGACCATGAGTCTCCCCACCAATCAAATCAATGGCATCATTTTTGTATTCTCCATGACCACCACGACCACAGTCCCTTCCATGCATTTAGATGGCTTCTCCAACTCACTTAGTTCTCCCATTTCTATATCAAAACCTAATAACCCCTTTTGCAACTGTTTGATCCATTGCGATGTCCAACATACCTTGCACGAGAAGTAAATAAAAAAACTCGACATTCATGGGAAAATTTTCCTGGTCTGATCCATCCTCCCCATTCGATCACTTACATACAAATTTCAAGGTTGCAATGATTTCTTTCATGATTTTTAAAGGATCATCAATCCTACCACTGAGAGCCCATACTCAACTGTCGACCGTCTTGTACATTGTTGCAGGTAGCATCAGAGTATTCATACGCACGTGACCAAGTGCTTACTAGATGAGTAATGCTAGGAGCCCCATGCCCCAAGCCCACCACATAATATATTTCTCCATCGGGTTAAATATGTAGTAGATGGTGTATGTTGTGGCCTACACCTCATTCATGGGGTCTAGTCCCTAGAATAATTCATCAAAGGTGGCCTTGGTGCGCTCCCCTTCACCTCACTTTGTTACTCATTAAGCCACGGTCAATGCATATGCTGGTATTGATCCAACGTCACCTCCCAGAATTCAATGGGCTCAAAAATGTTATCATCCCACTCATAAAATCTGGCTTGGCCCTCAGCCATAACATCCCACCTATCATTGGGGTTTCCTAGTTGCCTAGTTGGGTGCTGCAATGACCTCCATTTTCGACCTGCAAATCCGCATCCTCTTATGCCGCATAATGTTAACCATGTATATACCACTTCTTGTCACAAACAATGGTGAAGTACACAGCTCCCCCAATAGCATATACGCTTATCACATCAAACAACGATGGGATCTTTTCATTGATTCAACTTGTGCTTTTGAAAGACTTTTACTTGGATGCACCATTGCTTCAATGACCTTTGTAGATTTGGAAAGTCACCACCTTTCTTAGCCACTGATTACTAGCGCATTGTCCTTCACATATACTACATGCTTCATCAATTTCATTTGGCCATGGAATAGAAACCCTTTCTGGGATCTCAAATCTGTGTAACTCAGGCCTGCCCCGCGGCTATCCCACGATGGATTCACTCACCATGGATTGTGCCACCTTTTCCAATAGAAATCTCATAAGAAATAATAACAAAATCTATTCTAAATCTCTCTTTCATTCAAGCCAATACAAACTCTTGGCAATAGAAGAGCCCCTCTAAAGCCAAAACAACTCTAATACCAGTTGTTAAGATTTTAACTAGAGAGAAAAATTATATTTACAAATATTTATCGGGAGGAGAACCAATAATAAAACACATAAAAAATACAAAATACACATGATATTTAATCGGAAGAACCCCAACTCTAGGGGAAAACCCACCCTAATGAAATTTCATTAGCCTTGGCCAAAACCCTAGCCAACTCGGCCAGGTGAGCCTTCATCACTTACCTCGCTGACCCTACATTAGAATGAAGTATTTATAACCTTTTATAGGCTCCATTACATGCAATACCATGGGTAGAAAACCATCGATACACAATACCATGTGCCCCAAAACCATAATTTCTTAACCTGGTCAACCTTGACTCTAAACCCGAGCCAATTTGTCCTAACAAAGCAACATATATTTTGCAAAGATGTACTTTAGGTTTGCAGAGGATGTAGGTGTTGGTTCATCACTTATGGCTCCAAAGAAAAAAGGTGAAGGAGAAGGCAGTATTGGTTGTTAGGGCACTTGTTGTGCAGACGAGGGAGTATTACAGATTGCATATTGTGTTCATGCTTTTTGAGGACCAAAATCTCCTTAGTGGGGAAGAATGATCTAGGTGGACTCAGAAACCAAAGAGGGCTCTAGAAAGGCTGAAAAGCAAAATTCATTGGATTATAGATAAACTAGGACTAGATTGAAGAGCTTGTCATCCTCATTCCAACAACATAAACAACACTCAAATCTGAGTTCGTATGCTCAAAATATTCATAGTCAATGTTTTGGTCAACTTCGCCCCACTGGCTAAATTTAGCAAAGTGCTAACTAAATTTTAACGCTCACTAAATTTGGAATAATCTTCCAAATTTGGTGACCACTAACGAAGAGACAATTTTACCCTTCACGATGTTCGGAACTGACTAATTTGTCAAACAATTAATTTTTCCGATAACCCTTAAAAAGCAGTCGACGGTTTTTGACCATTCTGTTTTAAAAATAAAAAATATATATTAATGGGGTGGTAGGACACTACCCCCTCCAACCCCTCTCATGGCTCTATATTAAATATAACACAAATTTCCAACAACCATAACAACAGACCACAATTGGAGGTCAACGGGTGTCAAACCCGTGCTGGCCAAGTGGATCAGTCTACCACCGGTGACCTCATAACAAACATTAAAACAAACACCAAACATATTTTAAAAAATGACATGAATGTCATAATGGGGGTCCTACGGGGTTGGACTATGGGACTTCCCCAAAACCACTGACTTAATTTATACATACCAACCAACAAGCCATCCCATTAGGCCTTATAATATCCACCCAATGATGTACTTAAGAACCTAAATTCACCATTCAACCAAGTGGAACTAAGAATCAATGAAGAGCATTGGAACCCTGTAAAATGATCAGAACGATGATGTAGTTACAAGAGGCTAAACCCTGACACAGGGTATGTTGGAGGAATATTTCAGATTCCCTTGGAGCTAATTTTTTATGGTGAGAGAAGTATGCCAAGTTTATAGTCATATTAACCAAAATTTCACGAGTTGGATGGCGTGATCATTTTTATGATCTAAGCATTATATTTTTCAAAAGAATAATGTTGACAACGGAACTATGAAGGTGGAACCTTGACGTAATCCAACTTTATACTCATTTTTCTCAACTTTTTGCAAGGAATGTGATGGTATGATCAGTTTCATGATATGAGCAGTTGAATCTCAGTTAGCTCACATAAGAGAATCTACAAGGAATCTTTGAGATTCTCGAGTAGCCCAGATTTGACTCAGTTAGAAGGAGGTTGAAATTATAGTCATATTTCACAATTTTTCGCGAGGAATTCAATGGTGCAATCCATTTCTTTAGTGGAGTTGTGAATTTTTTAGACCATCCCTTGAAGTGGAGGTATAAGGTGCCTTTTGTATTTTTTATTCATTTTGATTTCTGCTTAAGATTAACGAAAGTGGCCTCCCCACATTGATAAGGGCCCACAGACATAACACACACTAGGTGAACTTCGTTATCAATTTATGTGTGCCTTTGTTTCTCATGGTTTCCTTTCATTTCCTCTTATTTTATGTGTATGCATTTTATGGTTACATTCTCTTTCATATGCAATTCTAAATGCATCAATGAAGTAAAAACATTAATCATTTTGGTTAGTAACCACATTAATTCTTGATCCATGCTCTTTGAATGCAATGAAGCAAAGACTTTTATTGAATATTTTCATGCACATCTTTAAAAGGGATATCTTAGAGGATATTTTCTTGAAATTCAATAGAAAAGTCATTGGCATAATCAATGATCAAAAAGAGGAGAAGAAAAATAATCGAAGCAATGCACTTTTCATTAACTGATAAGGAAACAAACTCATGCAAAAATGAAAAACAATTCACTACAATGAAATTTAATGTAATAGAATTGAAATAGTATCTATACAACTATGCTTGGCATAATTGCATGAAAATGTATAAGAGAGTGTGCCCTAACTAGCCAAGGCCTTTTCATGAGAGATTTAACATAACTATTACTAGCCAAGTGGAATAAAGTAGCCCATACATGACAAAAGTGGAATAAACTGGTTTTTAGAAAAGAGGATCTACTCCTCAAGTGTGCACTTAATCCTAGAAAATAGGATCTATCTCTAGAAAATAGGATCTCACCCTATAATGTAGGAAGGAAGTGCTTCTATCTCTAGAAAATTGTAATTTCATTAAGACCATTTACATTATATAACTCACTAGAATTAAAAGATGAAGATTAAGTGCATTGTATGAGAGAAATAATTATGCATGTACACCAACAAAATCATTGTTTAATTACCAACTAGTTGGATCAATAAAATATGGCATATGGAATAACATATCTTTTATATAAGAATATCCTTGTTCACCTTGTTGCTTGTTTTTCTAAACATGACTAGCCTTATGACTCAATAGCTTCCTATATGACAAAAAAATGTTTATTAACTCAACAATATCCCCAAACATCTGGTCCAAAGTTGGAGATATTCTCTCTAATAAAAAATACATAATTAGGTTGATGTGATGCTACATAACAAACCTTAATAATTAGAAACTTCAAAGGGTTGAATTATTGTTTTCATCATCAGATAAAAAATTTCAAACCTTCTATTGACATTTGACAGAGTTTTATCGTTATTTTTTTCCATTGAATAAATCCTCACAAAATAGTAATGAAAAATTTTCTTCTCCACCCATTTATCAAGGAAAATGTGATAGAAATCCATCCAAGATTTTTTTGAATTATAAAGAAAGATTCTAAACTAATTTCTACATCCTCCCTTGAAGGAATGGTATAACGTTTAAACAAAAACATCATCATGTTCAATTCCAATGTAATTAGTATATTATTGAAATGTTGTAATATGTTATTTTATTGTAACCCCATCATCTCCATTGAATATAGGAATGGATTTACATTTTTTGCAAACATCTTAAATGGAGTTTTGATGGAAGTATAAGTGTCTTGTGTATATATATAACCCATGAGTTATACTCCTAAACAATCGACTCAAATGGTTCACTAACCCCTAGTTGAATTGGTAATATTATTCTTTCTCTATAGGCATTTTAGTATATGATAATGAATATAACCTATCTTATCTTTTAGTGGAAAATAATGAATCAAACATATCCAACTAAACATCCCAAGAAGGGACCCTCCCTTTTATAACAAATAAGGCAAACACAATACTCATCCTAAGATTTAGTGGACGAAAAAGAGAAAGGAAAAATGATTTTAGATATTATTGAATGATGAGAGAGTTCTAAGTAGAAAAGCTAATTTCATTTATAAAAGTACTTTCATATAGTAATTTTTCATATATAACATGGTATAGTCCTTTCTTTCACCCAACAATAAAGTTTGTTTCCTAGTAAAGTCAGCAACAATGTGAAGTTACCAACAGAGCCAACCACCCCCCGCCCCATCCTACTTTTAATATCTTATTCAAAAGAACCAAATAACTTATTTTTATGCTCTTTTTTATTAACAAGAATCAAAACATAGACATTGTCATATCTCAAGGAAAGAAATTGTGTAACTTTATCCCCAACAATAACAACAATTTATATGTTGTTTTTGGCTAGGTAACTATACTAAGGCATCCTGTAGAGGCTAAATAACCTCCCCACTATATGCCTCAAAATGTCTCTCAGGACAAAAGGGGTCACCCTAAAATATCTTGTAAGATAGCTACCACATATCACTTTAGTAGTAGCCTAACCCTCAATGCTTCAAATGCCATATTTTGATGTTTTCAAGATAAAATGATATGGAGGTGTAATATTTCCTAGACATATTTATCCACAAATAGATGTTCATACTAATTCTTGTATGTTGGGTACCTTTATCCAATATTTCATAAATTTTAGATTGATTTCATATGGATGATATAAAATAAGTTTAAAAAATAATAAATGCTTCAAGTGCTAGCAAGGATGACAACTTTTGGAAATCGAGGTTTACACAAAAATTTCATGCATACTAAAGAGGGCTGGAGATATTTAGAATTTATTGATATGAAAATAAAACATGATGGGCATGAAATAAAGTATCTGATAGTTTAAACTCATTCATGAGATCTATAAATGAGGTGCATACATATTCAAGCATGAAAAGGAATTCACTACATAAAATAGAAAGATAATAAATATTATAAATTACATGTAACTATACTTAGAAATCCTTCAACGTACTTAGAGCTTTGTACAAGTATTTGTTCACAAAATATAGAAAGATATTATATATCTTAAGTTGCATATAGTTGCTCAAAGCTTATAGACAACTAACAATCACATCAAAAGATTTGTACCATAGATTGTATTTCTTATTTGGGGACATAAAAGAGACCACTAGCATGTTGCTTGAATTCCAAGAAGAAAATAGGTTTAACGCAATAAAATGACAAAAAAATTAGAGAGGAATTGATTCTACGATTAAGTGGTGAGTCCATCAAATTCCTTGGTATTCTAAAAAAAATGGCCCATATTTTCCTTGAGAAGGACAAGTTTCTGGTGACAAAAATTCCAACCCCTAAAAAGTGCTAAACACTAACTTTTCAATTAGGCTTAAATGATGAATTATTGTCCCTTTTGTGCAATTAAATTTGCTTGGGGTGGCTCAAGGTGACTTGACAAGATAAGCATGCTCATGAATTAACTTTTCCAATAAAGTTGGATAGTTGATGTTATCCAACTTCCATTAACTAATAACTTGCCTAAATAATCATGTCAACAATGATATTTTTCTAAATTGTGATGAAACCCTACTTCCCATATGTTTTACAAGCCATATTTACAAATTAAAAATTGCCAAAGTTTACATAAAAAAAAGGAATTATATTGAAATTTAAGAAATTGAAGACCAAAGATGAAGGGTTTCCCTAGCATAATTAAAACCTAGTAGTTGCTCGAGTAAGAAACCCAAAATATTTTTAACATTCTTACCATTGACTTTCTAAAACCCATCACTTCTGCCCATTGAATTGAATTTAAATGTTTTCCCAAATATTTCATATCCTCTATTGAAGTATTTAAGACATATAGGAAAAATCATTTTTTTTGCTTATACTAACCTTTATTCAACTATTTAAGACATGTGGAAGAACTCAAGATTTTCTTAGCGAAGCATTTCCCATCTAAAATGATATTAATTCATCAAAAGTTATGGGTTATTTATGTGTAATTTGAAATCTATGTATGTTGCTCTCTTTAAATTCTCTTTTGAATCTCCAAATTGAAATTTTCAATGTCCTATTTAAATATTTCTACTTTGGTAGACTTGGGATTACAATTGTATTCCTTTGAATGTCCCACCATAGTGCAATTTTTTTTGCAGACTTATTGTTTTTCATGGATAAATTTTGATGGATTTTCCCAACAAGACACATAACTAATCCATGATGCATTCTTTGTAGACTCTCAAGGGATGCATAAATAGTGACTACGATTCTATCATCTCGACAGAAATTCATTATTGGTTCTATAAAAATAGGCATGTGTCTAAATATAATTGACAAGAATCTTTTTTGGTAGGCTAGAGTGTCTCTAGTTATAAAAAAAATATGTCACCATTATTGATACCGAAATTAAATTTAAATAGTCACATTGTAAGTCTGACTAGTCACTTGGAAATTAAATTAAATATAGTCACATTGTAAGTCTGACTAGTCACTTGGAAATTAAATTTAAATAGGAAAGAAAATTAATCAATGGCATCATTTTAATTCCCTTATCCTCATCTATTGGGATATCCTATGTAATGATTTATCAATTTCGCAAACCTGTTTCCATTAATATGAACTAAAAACCATTTTTTTTTCACTTGGTATGGGAGGTGTTAGTATCTTATAAGTAGAGTATTTGAAAAACAAGTTTTTTTTTTTCAAATTATTTTGGGAAATGTACATAGGTCTTGCTATGATCTTGTAGAGATCAAGCAATTGGCCTTAGTATAGAATAAAAATTTCATTATTGAAAGTAATTATGTCAAAGAGTTTGAAGGATCATAAGAGGTCAAGTTAAATGAGTCTAGGGTCATGTTTCAACAAAAAATCATGAGTAAGGTTATGGTGTCATGTTTTATCATCACTGGCACACATTTGTAGGGTCACTTGGGTCAGTTAGAATGTCAAATCACAACTTACCATCACATCACATTCGTACAACGATCAAGAGGATAGTGTTGCGCTTCTAACAACCTCTGCATTTTATGATTAAGGTTCAAAGATTGTCATCATCATTCTTGAAATTTGAATTTAGCCACCTTGGGAGTTCGAATGCTTGGTTAATTTCCAAAAGCACCACTGAGCCATTTGTTTTTCCTCAAGAGATCGTTGAGAATCACTTAACGTTCGATGAGCAAAGGAGGCAGGGGAGGCGCTGCGCTCACAAATAGGTGCTTCGTTTTCCAATTCAGTGGTACAATTGCTTATCGAGGTGTCAATTCTTAATTTTCTTGAAGCCTTTGTTTTTCATGTCATTGAAATTACTCCCATGTGCTAAGGAAATGCATTGAAACCCTGCAAACTTCTAAATTGTTAGCTCATTACATTTCGTGGAGAATACGTTGCACTTTGCCTTTGTGTTGCATTTTCATGTTCTTATCCCCACCAAATACCCACAATTTTTTTTCCACCTTGATATTGAATATTAACATATCATTCAAGTGATTTTAAAGTTCATACTTGTTTGTTTCTTTCCTCAGATATCAAGAAAAAAAAAAATTCCCCCATGCATTGTGCTTTTATTTTTAATGCTGCCATTGTGACCAAGAAAACAACTAGCTTTCGTTTTGGGTTTGGGATATGAGTTGGGTTGTTTGAGTTTTCTATGTAGAGTTTTCATTCTGAACTGTCAAAAAACCTTAATCTAATCTCCATTTCATCGATGCTACCTAATTTTCTATGATTAATTGATATACACCAAGTTGCATTCAAGGAACCTTGGAATTCATCTTTGCTATGAATATCATGACAACCCCAAATAGAAAGAAGCATAAGGGAGGAGCTATTGTCAGATTGGATCCTCAAGACCTCACTTTGATGAACTCAGACCCATCAATCATAGTTTCCTTTGAACAAGTTGGTTGCATTAGATGTTGTGAGAAGATCCAAGGGTATTATGTACAACTAACCAAAGAATTTTCCTTGAGCTTTAGCGGATTAGATGTTAACGTTAGAGGGATCACTTTTCCAGTGTTAGATTTCACTATCTCACCTTCCAACAAAGATTCCTCTACAAGGAGAGTAGTGGTTCAAGGGCATGCCTCTTGACATAGTCAATTATAAAGATTTCTTGAAACCCAAATACATAAATAAAGGGTATGGATATGTTGTATCTAGACAATACTTTCTAAAGGCCTACAAAAAATTGTTGAACGTAATCCATAGGTACTTTACTTGTCATCATCGTCATGTTATGATTGATTTTACAGGGATTCCTATATCAGTTTCTATGGAGACGTGCTTCTTTATTTTGTAAGTTATCTTTTGTTATCAATCATGCTTTGAATGTGTGTCTTATGTTTAGCTAAACAAATATTTGTCTCAGAATTCACTTTAAAAGTGTTATGATTTAGTTTGCTAAGCAATTTATGTTTTCTTCTTTAATGGAATTTAGAATTCATCCCATTGTTTAATGCTCTATATGTCATTTCCACCTATCTTCTACTCACCCTCCTACAACAAATTTGACTGAAAAACTCCAAAAAGACTACCCACCTTGCCCCCTATAGAAGATCCCTCTTTCTCTCCATCCAATCTCTATAAAAGTATCAATGTACATGGCTGTATTTCCCAATGGATCTATCTTCTACCCTACCAGCAAATTGTTAAAACCTATTTCCCTCTCAGTATCATACCTAGCCTAATATCTAAGTGACTAAAGAATCATATAAAGATAGTTGAAACATTTGGATAGAGAGAGCCCTCTCTGAAGTTAGAAGGGCTATATTCTAGCTTCTAAGTGGTTTTAGGTTACTTTTGGATTCCTCTCCTCAGCTTGGAGGAATTACAGAGTGTTAACAGGAGGAATCAATGCTTTTGTTTCTGAGGAAAATCCATTATGGCTTCCATTGATCCATCCTGCAACCAAGAAATCTCAACCTTGATAGCATCCATTCATATAAAATTGAACCAAATATGTTGAATCCTTATCCAATAATCATCCACGCATCCATTTCCATAAGTAATTGACAAATTTTGTCAACTTCTTTTACATGCTCCACAATCAATAAGCCACCAAAAAGCAAGTGGTAGCCTTGAGTAAATAGTAGAGGCACTTGGACAGTTTTCAAGTCCACCTTTTTATCCTTCGCAATGTATGAAAAGGGTTTTGAGTGGCCAATAATTATGTTCCATTCCCTCACAATATTAACCCTATGTAAAATGGTTAAAATACATGATTTTTTTTTGTTTGTCATATCTAATTTACACATATGGACATGAGACTTTGATTTGATGATATATTTCGGTTTTGACTTGTGAGTTTCTACTCATATGGTATGCTTAGTGGGAGAGGAAGAGATTACATGATAAGGATAGAAGATATAAGTTTATATGGAATGTTGAGGCTTGTAATTGTAAAATATATCTTTGACAAATATTCTAGCTAATAAAATGACATGGTTCACATAAATAGCTTAGGGGATAACACCAAAAACCAATTTCCTATGTAATGAATCCATAATTAGGATTTTGGTATGTATTTTTTAAACAGCAATTGTATTTTAGTTTAGAAACTAATATTGATCACTTTCTCAACCCACACTATTAGTGAAAATACTATTGCATACCCTAGTTCCAAGTTCTAAGGATGAGCATTTGAGTTATCATAAGAAGATATGTTCATTAGATCATACATTGATTTATAAATGTATGCAATTGGAAGAACAATGTTTTAATTAGGAAATGGGCTTATGAGAGCATGAAAGGATCTATTGCAAGAGTTCTTTTTAAGCTATGGAGATGAGATAGAAATTTTTTTCTAATTAGGATAATGTGATGAGGATATTTCAAATCAATTTTGAGAGATTCTAAGCTAGCTCGTGAATGATGAAAATGAAAGAAAGGTAGTATTTTTTCTTACACAATTTTATTGATTAATGGATTGGGGCCCTCAATATTTGATTGAAGTGTAGGTTGGGAGGAGAGTTGTCCCACAACTTCTGTTACCAAATCTATTTCTTATAGTCGATTTCCTATTAGATACTAGTTGCTCTATTGGTGGGAACTTATAAGTCCTTGACTACATCTCGATGTAAACTATGTTTAGTGATTAGAATTATGCCTAAACAATTATCCCTTCGATTTCTATTAATTTAAACATGAAATCTTGAATGAACCATTTCATTTTATAGATAAGTGAATAAATTGTTGGTTGTAAAATTGTAACTCGATGGCCAATGAATTGGTTAATTCAATAATAAGTCAAAATAATGTGTTATGTTGATTTTGTAGTTGCCAATGGTTAAATTCTTTGTTTCAATTACACTAGGAAATCATATTATGTTGATCATACTATTATCATGTTATATTCACTAGTTATTTTAAGCATAAATGTTGGTTAGTTGAGAAATTCACTGTAATTAAATGCATCAATGTACATTTATGTAAAACATTTGATGGTTATTTCTCTTTTCTTAGATTTGTATTTTGTATGGACATTATATTTATGTAACCATAAATAAGGATATTTTAGATATCTCGATGGTTTCTCTAGACTAGTCTTTGTGGGTAGATGGGTTTAGGATTGTACCTAACTAACTAGGTGTACGGATTCTCATTTGCACCTACAAATTATTAATTTTGGGCCCTTGGCTTTCCGTTACTGTAAATTATACTATCCTAACCAAGGGTATCACTAGGTACTAGGAGTGGTAGTAAGATCCTTACAAAGGGATTTGATTACAACACATGCTTCTCGACCAACCAAAGATATGTATTAGGGACTTGAATTGTAGTAATATCCTTAAACATCATAACCCTATTAGGCATGGGGGTGTTGTAAGTCTATAAATATCTTTACCGTGCTATGGTTAATTAATTAGATGTTCGATCCTTAATTTGAACCATTAGATAGAGTGAATTTCTATTCCTTGATTTGGCCTATTGGATAGACTTGGGTTTGTGGTCCTTGATTTTCTCTATGAAATTAAGAGAGTAAACTTATTGACCATTTGGAGATTTACCATAGAAGTTCATGGATCTTGAGCCTTTCTTGGGGGAGGTCACCTTGATTCATGTGGCTACTTTGGATGAGTGTAAATATGCATCTTGGAGGAAACCCCTCCATGTTGATAGCCTACTTATGTAGTATTAGTTTGGACTAATGGTTGGTCTTTGGTAAGGTGAAGGATGTACATGTACTTAATGTAATTGTGTCACATAATAGGCTTATTACCTAATGAATTACTTGATTATAGTAATGGCTATATTATTTAACAGTGAGAATGGTATTACTAATTTCAATGTTGCACTTATTGTTATCCAATTTATTATATTTGGATTGAGTTAGTTATGGACTAATCTTGGAAAATAAATTGATATGTAATGTTCATCCTCTTGGGAAGGAGGGATATTATAGGGAACCATACTTGTCCAAAACTTACACCCTATAATTTTGAACATTACCACCATTAAGTAATATTATTGACAATTTGAATACATCAATTGAAGTCATGAATGTGAGAAACAAAATAGTTAGGGAACAATGATGGAAATATTTTCCATATGTGAGGTATCCCACCAAAGATAAAAGTGGTAATGAAGGTACTCATAAAATTCACCATGATGTATATAGATGTGTCAAAATCAAAAATTAAAAGAAATCAATTGGTTATAAATTAATGGTTAAAATCACCATTAGATCTGAGGTATACCAATTGGTAATTAAATTTCTCTTTTCAATCCAATTTATAAAATTGTAATTCTAGTTCCAACTACTAGAAATGCATATTTGCAAAAATCATAATTTTTATCCATAGAACTAGATGTGTGAATACAATGCCATTATTATTCTATGGTGAGTTGAATTTACTTATAATGAGTTCTAGAATGGGTATTATTTAAATATTTACCACAAAAGACCATGTTGAAATTAGAAATCGAAGTGTAAGTGAAGATGTCAAAGGCATTGTCTTCAACATAGCTGTAGGATTTCGCACATTAACCCTTGAAGAATTGGGGATAGTTGATGGGAGGATAATAGTTTATCTAGTCCCTAATGCAAGAGTATTGAAGGCATTGAAAGAAACATAACCATTGTTTAATTATTTAATAAAATGTAATTCTATAGGGATAGTTTTTATTTTTGTTGCTATTATAGCCTAGTTTTGGAAGTAGAGTTTGAGGGAGTTATAAAGAGAGAGAGAATGAATCCATCAATAACATAGATGTCATAGGTGTCTAGATTGTTGTTTTCATTTAGATTGTATTCAAAAAGCTTTGTAGGAGTCCATTTGAAGTCTTGTAATTGAGTAAGTTGTCATAGTCACTAGTATTGTAGTTATCTTAACTATTTCCCTTATTGAAGGAGAAAACAATATCTTAAAGAAGAGGTAGATCATTGCATTTGTTTGAAAATAGTCAATCATATTCACATCATACTTTTTCTCCAAATGATCTTGCGTCAATGCTTACATAAATCATTGTCTTTGAAATAATGTTGGGTCATTTTCATCATTTTCACATCTTGTAAATATATGCGTAAAGAATAAATTGCTTCTTTTGTCTATTTTCAAAACCTTGACTAATATATTTTCCATTGAAATCTTAAAATCAAGAAATGTGTTAGCCTGTACTTCATGCTTGAATTTCAACATTTAGCATTAGTAAATAACTCCTAATTCACATGAACTAGAAAGAGTAATCATACCAAATTACAAATGTGTAAGGAATGAATAAAATTGCACTTAAAACGATAACATCACACTTCCTAATACAAATAAACTTACAACATGCTTATTCTTTGTTATAGATATTAATTAATGCACACAAATGCACATTACCTAATGATTGTATTCAATGTTTTGCATGATTGCATTCCATTATTGAGAAACTATAATTTTTGCATTGAATTAATATTTGTTACAATTTTGGATTTTTCTCTATAACAATTGAATTTGAATTGAACTAATACTTGTGTTGTATGGTCATATTTAAAGAACTAATAGCTTGAAAAAAACATATATTTTCTTCTCCTTAATATAATCATACAATGCCACTTTAAGTGGTCAAGGGAGGTGCATCATGTTCTTTTAACTTCTCATTCTTCTTAAACCTTGGCTTAAATGTTAATGAAAATATTTAACAATCTACAATTTTCAATGTGCATGCAACTTGTGGTATTATATGTTCAATGTGTCCTTTCAATGGGAAAATGTATCTATTTGTGTATTTATTCCATTAAGTAAGGTAAATATGGCATTATAATCAACTATCAAGTGAAGCATAACATCTTCTTGTTGGATGGCACAATGCAATCTAGAATAATAAATTCTTTGATAGACGCACTAATGTTTATGCAAATTCCAATTTCCAAATTATTTGCTAGAATGCAACAAGATGATGGAGCTTAGTGGAAAGGAGTCGCCTTCATTAAGTGGGCCCGCAGGCCAAGTATGGCTTAAAGTCTATTTTTGGATCACAGCAGGAGTGATCAGAGTCTATTTTTAGACTGCTAGTCAAAAATAGAAAAGTCAAATATTATTGTCTCATAATAATATTTAGACTATAAACTTTATCTTATTCTCTTGGAGCACTTCAGTTTGAGCTACAGATGTGGCACATGCAACTGTCAGAAGGAAATATGCTTTCTTTGTGGGTCAGTTGAGTTGTTGCATGCATGGCTTCAGTTAGAACTCAAGCAGTTGAGTTTGGTGGAGTTGAATGTGGAGTTGATGGAGTTGTGTTCAGTTTGGCTTGGTTAAACTAGTTTTAATTAGTCTAAATACAAATAGACTAATGATGAGTTGTTAAAATAATTATTAACTCATAAAGCAACTAAAGAATACATCAGTTAACTCAGTTGCATGTCAGTGCATGTACAGTTCAACAGGGACAGGTGTTAGAGGATGAGATTGCTATCAGTTGTGACTATAGTTGTGCATGAGGATTTGCACAAGCAATGTATTGAGTATGCCAATGAGTATTGTGTTGATTTTCCCAGTAGAATAGCCTGTGCTCACGTGATTTCCAGTGTGAGTGATTCTCAGCAGGTTTATGCAATAGAGGCAGGCAAAGCAGTGGAGCAGATTTGAACTTGTGACTTGTTTGAGTCTGAGCTGGTTTGTGTGTAACAAGTGGAGATAGTGCTGGATACTTGTGAGAAGTATTGACTATGTAATGTTACATGTTCTCAATCATTAATATACAGATAGTGTAGGGTTTTCAGTTGTAAGCTTTCCCCGGGTTACATACTGTGTTAATGTGTGCATGTTATTGATGTTTTATTGTTATTAATGCTGCTAAATTGATGATCAACATAGAGGAGCTTATGTACTGTGTATGTATTCTGCAATAGTACATGATCAGGATAATCTCCATTGAATATGTGTTTATTATTCAAAATTTCTACATGGTATCGTAGCTGTTGATCATCAGATCTACTATTCAGGAAGTTTTTACATTCTATTTCTTCAGGCAGAGTCTGTAATCGGGCCAGGTAGCCTCTGGTTTCATCCTTCCTTTGGAAGGTGAGATATCCGATGAATGTCCATATAGTCAATCTTTGTACGAGAAATATTTTGTTCTCACGAATCTTAGATCCGAGGTGGTTGAGTTTGGAGCTGGTGGAATTCGAATTTGCAGCAGTGTTTTCTTGGTGTCAAAGAAGCAATGTGTTTTAATGGATTGTGATGGAGTATGCTCTTGAGGGCAGCTCAAACTATATTGCATGGAAGGACAGGATGGAGGTAGTATTGGATGATAACGGGTTGAAGGAGTTCATAGAGACTAATGTCCTTAAGCCCACGGATGCTACTCAAGCTGATGCTTGGCAAAAGAAGACAACAAAGTGTCGAAGGGTTCTGTTGGAGGGCGTGAAGGATCACATTGTGTCCAGCCTGCATGGAAAGACTTATCCATACTTGATGTGGAAGGCTTTAATAGATCTATTCCAAATCAAGAGCGATTAGAGGAAGCTGGCGCTCAAAGATAAACTCAGAAACATCAAATGTGAGAAGGGTGATAGTATGCCCAAGTATCTCACGAAGTTCACCCAGTGTCAAGATGAGCTGGGAAGTGTGGGGGTTACTGTCGATGATGAGGACTTGGTGAGCTTGGCTCTCCTTGGTCTTCCAAAGAGTTGGCATTCCTCTCATGACTCTGTCAATGGTCGGGAGAAATTGCCAGGATGGGAAAGATTGTGGTTAGATCTTGTGCAGGAGGAGATCAGGCAGAGTACCAGGGACGGATCTTCATCAAAGGGAACTGATGAAGAAAATTGCGCTTTGGCTACCAAAGAAAAGAAGGGGAAGAGAAAGAAAGCTTCTCAGTCTGGTGTAAAAGGCAAGAAGCAGGACATGTCCAAGGTGAAGTGTTTTCACTGTCACCAGCACGGACACTATGCCACTAATTGTCCGCAGAAGAAGAAGAACAAGAAAGTTGCTGGATCTATAGCAGGATAGGCTCTAGCCTCGCAGTTTGAGCTTGGTTTTTCATTGATCGCATGCCTGGTTTCAAGTGTGATGGGATCAGTGTGGTTCTTGGACAATGGTGCATCTTTTCACATGACAGGAGACCGAGATTTGTTTTCTGATCTGAAGGACAAAGATCTTGGAGTGCACATCGAGATGGGCGATGATGGTAGATACAGTGCGACTGGTATCGGTACCATTTCCTTTGAGAGGGAGTCTGGTAAACCCTTCGTATTCAAGGAAGTCATGCATGTTCCAGGATTGAAGAAGAATCTTATCTCTGTGGCGATGTTAGAAGACAAGGGGTATGATGTTGTTTTCAGCGAGGGAAAGGCTTTCCTGTGTAGCAAGACAACTGGTGAAACCTGGAAGATAGGGGTTCGAGTGAGGAACCTTTATTAGTTGCATGTAGATGGATGCGCAAAAATGGCATGCAAGGTAGAAGGATTGGTGAGCTGGGATGATGGTGAGTTGTGGCACAGGAGATTGGGTCACCTTCACCATGGAGCCTTGAAGATACTGCAGCAGATCACTACAGGGCTTCCTAAAGGCACTCTTGCACAGTCAGATCAGTGCAAGGGGTGTACTTTGGGAAGGTTTGTGAAAGCCACCTTTCACGAGAAGGATAGTCCCGCCACAACGATCCTTGAGAGAATTCACATAGACGTGTGTGGACCTTTCTCAATTGCTTCGACAGCAAAACACAGGTATTTTTTTTCTCTGTAAATACTAACTTCTATTAACTGAAAGGAAAAATATTTTTACATATGATCGAGGCATAACAGCACTCGTCATAACAGAACAGCCCCATTACAGACATGAGCTGGGGAAACCAGTTACAAAAGTGCAGGAACCAGAAAACAGACAAAGAGAGAGACATGCTTTGCCGTGAAGGAGAATTGAGCCAACACAGAGATACAAAGGATTTTGCAACCCAGTATATACAGAGTCATCAAATTCCACCTGGGTGCCAAAAAAAACGATAGGACATTTGCACAGAAACCTGACCATAAGCCTGAAACCGAAGCCGATACAAAAAGGAACAGTCCCAAGTGGCATTACTTCTCCTCTGCTGGTGCGTTGATCTTCTTCTCAGCCCGATCAGTGTCTCCAGTCTTCAGACCTTCACTTCCGCTTAAATCACTGTCAGTGATAGTTATGGCTTGCTCCGCCTCGCCCTGAGTTCGGTCCTCGGCTGCAAGTCCTGTGTCTTCGGTTGGAGGAGGATTTTT
Source organism: Pinus tabuliformis (assembly GCA_031772625.1). NCBI lineage: Eukaryota > Viridiplantae > Streptophyta > Pinopsida > Pinales > Pinaceae > Pinus > Pinus tabuliformis. The sequence continues at coordinate 648,790,420 of CM062817.1, forward strand.
AAGAAAAGCCTCCTGCTCATTTAACTCTTTTTCCCAATTCTTCATGCCTTCTTTGCCCGAGGAGTTCTCACTGCCTGGAGAGGGGATAGGGGCGATGCAGGCCAGGGGGGAGACAAGGTTTTCCTCTTCCGAGAGTATGAGGGTAATGTGGGCGGTGACCAGGGGTCTGTGCAGATTGCTCTGAAATTTGAAGTGCGTTGTTTGAAAAGCGCTGTTCGGAATGGGTTTCCTGCCAGAGCCAACAGAAGGTCCAGCATCATGGACAGGGGAGGGATTGAACGAATCTGGCACTATTTCCATGGCAAAACCAACTGGAGGTTGTAAACGGGTGTCACGACGTCCCTCAGAGCGTTGCCGCTTGCCTGAATGCACCATGATGACAGTATGAAGGTGGGACTCAAAAGGGTTATGGGTGGGATGACTACCAGGATGGGGTTGGGTAAGGCAGGAGGGTTGTTTGCCAGAGCTAGCAACCGATAGCACAGTAAAACAGAGCGTATGGACCGCTATGAGAATTTCATACAATAACAGAGAGCGAGAACCGAGAACAGGGGCGAGATTACCTTTGAGAAGGATGGCTTTGAGCCCACAGTGATGCACCAGGTTTAAACCAGAACCCACTGCTCCCGCAAACCCAGTTCTATCACCGCGCGACAGAGCCCAAAGCTTGATGAATAAGTCTTGGATCGACATGATTATAACCAGAGGCATAATGCATCGATCAACGCAGATCTTAATTGCAAAACCACCACCTGAGTTCGCATTAATATCCATTCCTTGCTCGCATGAGGTTACATCCCGGGAGGCCACGCTGCTCTGCAGCTGGTAGTACTGGGCATTAAACTCATGCATTGAGAACTGTGGGAGCCGTAATGACACCCGGATCCAGGAGAAGTTTCCCTATCTCAGACTTTTCCTTCTGCACCAGATTATTGAAGTCGAGGAGCTGAGAATTAGAGATGAAGTTTGCTGGTGATCCGATGTGTAAATGTTGCCCACAATCAACTCCCATATTAGCCAAGAGGTCTGCAACTTTGTTCCCTTCTCTTCGTATGTGTTTTAAGGATATCGCTCTGTGGGAAGAAAACCAGCGTTCAATATGCCATAGCCGTTGAGCCATTCTCCAACTGTTACTGATCTTGGATGAAGGGGATCCCTGTAGAATTTTGAGACCATTTGGATAAGGATTTGAGAGTCTCCCTCTATTAGAAGAGGGAAGAGATTTCTATCTTGCGCTAGAAGTAGCCCTTGCTAGAGACCTACTAACTCGGCTGAGTTATTTGTGTCCCACCCTTGTGAGCCTAAGAAGGTTATGATATTAGCTCCTTTATGATCTCTGAAGATCCCTCCAAACCCAGAAATCCCTGGGTTACCCTTTGAAGCACCATCAAAATTGAGTTTATACATGTTCCTGGGAGGAGGTTTCCATTTCACCATTGAGGGATCTCTTGGAGGCTTTGTTCCTTTGATCACATGTTCTTGCTTTCTTTTAAAGTTCTAGTTGTTCCATATTGATTGTTCTTGAGGGAGAGATGGGAGGTCCTCTTGGTACCATGTTTTTAGAGATAAGGTTTCTTCAATATTTTGAGTAATGACTTTCCATATATCATCCAGTGGTCTGGCTTGGTTTTTGAAGATTCTACCATTTCTCTCCTTCCATATGGCCCATGTTACAAAGCCTGGGATGAGCTTCCAGAGAAAGTTCAAAATTTTGCTTTGAAAGGGGTGAGGGTCCCAGTTTCGTATTGTAGCTATTATGTCTCCATTAGCACCTCCATCTTTTTGGCAGTGGAAGTTTATTTTTTGCCATAGCTTGTGGGCCAACGGATAGTAATACATAAGGTGTTCAATGGTTTCCTCTTCTTTTTTGCAGTTGAGGCATATGGAGGGTCCATTGAAATTTATTTTTCTCAGATTATCCCATGTGAGAATCGTTTTATGACAGAGGAGCCATAGAAAGGTAGATACTTTCGGCCAGATGGAAGGATCCCATATTTTGCTCCATAGCGGATCAAGCCGTATTTGATCTTTGACAAGTATATTATATGCTTCTCTAGTGGAATAGATTCCTCTTTCTTCATATCCCCATCTAAGAATGTCTTTCTCCTCAGAGTACTGTATTTTCCTGTTTGTTAATTCTGTATCCAAAGTTTGTTGGTCTTGCCTCGTACCCTGTGCTATGACTTGAGTCGCTTTGAGCCATTTTCTGTAGTCTTGCTGAGAGGTATTGCGCCAAAAGTTGCTTACCGTGAGCTAGGGGCGTAAAACCTGCTCCAGGGGAGAATTAGGTGGGAAAAGGTCCCTAAGTTTAGGCATCTGTTGCCAAGAATCGTCCCAAAATCTGGCTTGATCACCATTCTTCACTTCCCAAAAACTGTGCTGCTGTATGAGGTTCTTGTGCTGTTTTGCTGAGTTCCATATGATTGAGCCATTACTAGTCTCTGATATTCTGATGAGTTCCTCCCTTGGACAATTTCCCACATACTTGGCTGTCCATAAAAGAGCCCAAGGGGTGGGAGGGCCCGAAAGCCATTTCCACCAGATTCGAGCTCCCATAACAGCATTGCTATGAGTGGGGTCTCTTAATCCAATACCACCTCCTTTCTTTGGGAGACAGGCTGTCTCCCATTTGACAAGGGCCCATTTGCAATGGAGTTCGCTGCTGCCCCATAGAAACGCTCTTTGGATAGATTTGAGTTCTTTGAGAACCCATTTGGGAGCCGCAAGGATTGAAAAGAGGTATAAGGGCATGGCTTGAAGGACAGCTTTAATTAGAACAAGACGGCTAGCCATGTTGAGAGATCTGTGCGTCCAAGAGGAGAGTCGCACTTCCAGATTATCTAGGAGGGTTCTCCAGGAGGAGTGCTTTAAGCCAGAGACTATGAGCAGGGCTCCTAGATACGAGGAGGGGAGTTTGGCCGGGGAGAAGCTTAGAATGCGTAAGATGGCTGATTGGGTAACAAAGGGAGTATGAAAGAAGAAGATTTGAGATTTGGAGTGATTTATTGAGGCGCCGGAGGCTTCTGAAAAGTCGGTTAGAAGAGTTTTAAGTTGTCTGGCTTCTTGGACTGATGGATGCCCATAGAGCATGTTATCGTCAACAAATTGTTGATGGGTAAAAACAGGGGATTTGTGAAAGGAAAGGCCTCTGAGACGGGCAGCTTGCTGAGCATGTTTAATACTTCGCCCTTGACCTTCTGCCATAATGATAAACAGGAAAGGGGAGAGGGGATCACCTTGCCTGATACCACGGGTAGGGTCAAAGGTTTCGGAGGGTATACCATTAATTAGAACAAAGAAGAAGGAGGATGAGATGAGGCTCATAATCCATCGGACCCAGGAAGCATAAAAACCAAATGCTAGAAGAGTCTTTTCAATATACTTCCAACTTAGGCTGTCAAAAGCTTTGGAAAGATCAAGTTTGAGTAGCATACCTGGCTTCTTGGAGATCTTCAAAGAATGAATTATTTCATGGGTAAGGATGATCCCATCTGTGATCTGCCTTCCTTCAACATATCCGGACTGTTCAGGTGAGATAATGAGAGGCAGCAGGAGCTTGAGTCTAGAGGCTATAATTTTAGAGACAATCTTATAGATTATGTTGCAGAGGGCTATCAGCCTGTACTTGTCCGTCTTACAAGGCTTCTCCACCTTGGGTATCAAAGCTAAGAAAGTAGCATTTATCCCTGGAAACATCCATCGGAGAGAGCGAGACTCTTCCACCACCTGCCATAACTCATTCTTAATTAGGTCCCAGAAGTTATGGAAAAAGTTGGAGGTGAATCCATCCGGTCCTGGGGCTTTTCCGGCTTTTAATTGTCGCACTGCTATTTCCACTTATTGAAGATCAACAGGCTTGAGGAGCATTTGATTATGCTTTGCTGAAATAAGTTTGGGGATATTGCCTGTTATTTTTTTAATGGCCTGAGATCGGTCTATGTTTGGTTCTTTGTGCATGTGCTTGAAATAATTTAATAGTTCGGCCTCTATCTCTTCATGCTTTTCCATTCTAATGCCTTGCTCGTTTTGAATATGAGTGATATTGTTGTGCATCCTGCGCTGGATTGTGGTACTATGAAAGAATTTGGTGTTTTTCTCACCATCTTTGAGCCACTTGATTCTTGATTTTTGCCTCCACAACGTTTCTTCCTGCTTTTCCTTCTCGGCTAGTTACAGTTCCAGGGTTTTCTCCTATTCTGCCAGGTCCTCTGATCTGCCGAGAGAGATGATCTTCTACTGTAGCTGCCTCATTTCCAATTCTATGTTGGATTTTCCTTAAAAGATGTTGCCAAATGAGGTATGATTCCAGTGCTTGATTTTACCTTTTAGGTGCTTAAGTTTTTGTTGGAATTGAAACATTTTGGAGCCTGGCGGAGGATGGAAGTTTTTCCATTCTGTGTTGATCAGTTCATGAAAGCCTGGATGGGTCATCCAGAAGGCTTCAAAGTGGAAAGGCCTGCGGGTGTTGTTTCTGGGTCTAGACCAGTGAAGTGAAATGGACCAGTGATCAGAACCTGTGAAGGGCAGGATGGATGCCATAAAATCACCTCCCAGATGAATGGCATTGTCAAGAGATGAGAAACCTGTCCAATCGAGAAGCGATCTGCTGGCTCCCAGCTTCTCTGTTGTTCCAGGTGAAAACTCCATTATTAGAAGGGAGGTCAAAGAGCCAATTGTTCTGGATGAAGTCCTTCAACATCGATCCTTCCTGAGAACTTTTGCATCTGCCTCCTCTTCTTTCATCCAGTCTTGTGACCATGTTGAAATCACCTCCTACGATCCATAATGGATGTGGTCTGGTTTGGTTAAGAGTCGAGATGGAGTTTAGGATCTCCTCTTTTCGATGTGTTTCCTGTGGGAAATAAACATTGGTTAAAAGTCCATGTTGGTTTGTACCTATAATATGAAAAGTTGCTTGAAGAAAGTTCCTTTGTGCATGAAAGTTGTTGAGCATCATGGCTCTGGAGTCCCATATAATGGCTATTCCTCCTGAGGCGCCATCTGCATCAACTGCTATATTATGACTTCCAGGCCAGAATTTAGCGGCAAGTCTATCAAGTGCAGTAGAATCACACTTTGTCTCTTGCAAGAATAGTACTTGAGGGTTTTCTTGCTTTAACATGTTTTTGAGGATTCGGGTTTTCCTTGGGCCGTTAAGCCCTCTTATATTCCAAGAGATTAGCTTCATTGAGAAAGAGTGTTTTCAGGACGATAATGCTTAGTTAGCTTGGCATACCTACCCAATTCCACTAAGATTTGCCCAACCTTGATTGTTCTCTGAAGAATGGTTTTCCTTCCTCGCTTTTTGATATCTTTGACAATAAAACGTCCATCCCAAGGGCCTCCTGTTTGTATACCTAGAGATTTCTGCCTCTGTGCTCGAGATAAGACTTCTTCCAGGTTCTTAAGCTGTCCCGCTGGAATATTGTCGAAGTTATTTGTGGTGCAGGCTTTTTCGAGACCGGGAAGGTCCAAATCCCCAATGTCTATTGTTTTTGTTTCTTCCTCCACGAATTGAGAGTAATCTTGTTCTTCCATTGGTTCCTCTTCTGAGCAAGCATCTGGGTTTGGGTTCTCCAGCTGCATGGCTTGAGTATTCCATAATATTTCTTTCTGTTTGTCTGAGGTCGAAGCCTCCTTACCTTGAGTACCTGCTGGTGACATTGTGGATTTTCCTCCTTTTGACTGTTCTTCGTTCATAGGTTCTGGCTCCGGCACATTCGTTTGTATTTCCGACTGGTTAGCAAGGGCCCCAAAACTGTTGCTTGTGGACGGTCCTGGTTGGCTGGTTTGCGCAGCCTTTGGTTTTGGTGCATGTTTCTTGTGTGCTCTCCGACAGTTCGGAACCTTGATGAATCCATCTGCTTCAGATGTCTCCTGATCCGATGCTGAGGAGGGTTTCTGTGTTAAAGGGCAGTCCCGATATAAATGCCCGAGGGCATGACATCTTCGACACCGAAAGGGCACATGTTCATAGTCAATAGCTTGTAACCATTCAATATCAAAGTGAGCAATGCTTACCGCATCTGGAAGAGCTTGATTGAGATTCATGTAAACGCAAATTCTAGCATAAGAAGTGTATTTGCATGTTTTCGTTTCCTCTGCCGTTTTGACAAACTCACCCAGGGTGTTTCCGATCGCCTTTAGGGAATATTCCTCCCAATATTCCACAAGGAGTGAGTATAGACGTATCCACACCGGTGCCCAACTAAGGTCCACCGTATTTGGGTTGAATCTCTCCACCCATCCTTTGAGAAACAGTCCAGCCGCATTGAAGAAGTAAGGGCCGCCGTCCAAAACCCTATTTCTGTCCTCCAAGCAATTGAAGATAGCTGTAAAAAAACCTTTCGGCCCCAGCTGCAGGGTGATGTGCCCCTTGGGGTGCCATTTCACATTTATCCAGCTTCTTAAGGCCCTTTCAGTTGGCCACAGACCAATGAACTTCCCTATTAGAGCGTGATCTTTCATAAACTGGATTCTCGCATCAATTCGGTGTCCTGGTAGTTCAACCCTTGGGCGAACCGCTGCTACTGGTTTCCATGTAGCAGAATGAACTTCTGGTGACTTTTCCCCTTGTTTTACTCGCTGACTTTCTGGAACATTATTTTTCCCATTCTGATCTATGGCTCCCTTCCCTGCCGTATTCTCAAACTTTTCATTGTCGCTTTGTGGGGGAGGTTCATCACCCCCCTTGTCTGGGGCACCATGAGGGTGTGTACCCTCAGTCCGTGAAGGCGAAGGACCTGAACCCGTCAGTGTTTGCAGAGAGTAGCAGAAGAAATGTAGAGCCTGCCATCACTGCAGGTGTTCAAACCCTAGAAACGCCTCTCCAGTCCTCAGCCTCCTTCAACAAAACCGCAAAACACAGGTATTATGTGAATTTTGTTGATGATTTCTCTTGTAAGTGTTGGATCTTCTTCATGCAGAAGAAGAGCGAGACATATTCAAAGTTCTGTGAATTCAAAGCATTGGTTGAGAAGGAGTCAGGGAAAAAGCTGAAGGCTCTTAGGAGCGATAATGGTGGTGAATACATCTCTGACGAGTTCAAGGATTTCTGCAAGGCAGAAGGGATTCGAAGAGAGCTCATATCTCCCCATAACCCACAACAGAACGGGGTTGCTGAGAGGAAGAACAGAATGATCGTGGGTGCTGCACGGGCGATGTTGCATGATCAGTCCTACCCCTTCACTTGTGGGTGGAAGCATGCAATACAACAGTTTATGTGCAGAACCGTTGTCCTCATAGGATACTTGGCATGAGTATACCCGAGGAGGCTTATTCTGGTAAGAAGCCTGATCTTTCTCATTTGAGGATTTTTGGTGCTAACGTTTACATGCATGTGAAGAAGGATGCCAGGAAGAAGTTGGAGCCGACCGCGGAGGTTGGGATATTTGTGGGGTACACTGATACACCCCACAACTATCGTGTGTATTTTCCAAACAGTGGTAAAACTATTGTGCAACGAGATATAAAATTTCAGGAGGAGAAAGCCATGAAGTGTTCGCTTGAGAGGGAGCTACGCGTGCATGCAGATGAGGAGCTATTAGTTGCTAAGGATGAGCTTCAGGATGTGGATCAGCCACAGGACGAGGTTCATGGAGTGGAAGAGACCACTCATGTAGTGCCAACAATTAGAGGGTGAAAGCGCTTGATAGAAGCTGAGCGACTGGCTCAAGATGCAAAGAAAGTTGTAGGACCACCTACAACCCAATGCAGGCAGAGACAGTCACCTGATCGGTACACTGGATACATGGATCTTATGAGCAAGTGTGTTGTGGATGAGCCATCCTCTTTCGAGGAAGCTGTGGAGGATCCCGCATGGGTAGACACCATGGTGGAAGAGTATGATTCTATTGTCAGAAACAGTGCATGGGAGGTTGTTCCTAGAGTAGAAGGGAAATCAATGGTGGGTTTGAGATGGATCTACAAAGTTAAGCAGGTAGCTGACGGGAGTGTGGAGAAGTACAAGGCAAGATTTGTTGCCCGAGGCTTTTCACAAATAGAGGGGATCGATTATGAGGAGACCTTTGCACCTATCGCAAGGTATTCTTCCATACGGACGATTCTTGCTATCTCAGTGCAGATGGGGTGGCACATTCATCAGATGGATGTGAAGACTACGTTCCTCAACAGAGTCATTGAGGAGGAGGTGTACATTGAGAAGTCCGAAGGCTTTGAGGTCTTCAGCAGCGAGTCGCATGTGTGCAGGCTCAAGCGAGCGCTGTATGGGTTGAAACAAGCACCACGTGCTTGGAACACACGGATAGACAGCTATTTCACTGGACTTGGATTCTCCAAGAGCAAGGCGGATCCTAACCTATACCAGATTGTGGTGGAGGGTAAGTTGCTTATCATTGTACTGTATGTAGATGATTTGATTCTAACGGGTGATGAGCTGTTGATACTTTCATGCAAGGATGATCTTGCTAAGGTGTTTAAGATGAAGGACTTGGGCCTCCTTCACTATTTCTTGGGATTGGAAATTTGGCAGCGCAGTGGTGGACTGTTTGTTTCTCAGGGTAAGTATGCTCGGGAGATACTGGAGAAGTTCAACATGCAAGGCTGCAAGCTTGTTGATACTCCTCTTCCTGGAGGTTAGAGGAAGGAGGATGCCACTTCGGCAGAAGAAGTGGATGCCACTGTTTATCGATAGTTGGTGGGGTCGCTTATGTATCTGGTCAATACACGACCCGATATATGCTATGCAGTTAACCAGCTTTCACAAGCTATGGTTAAGCCTACCAAGCTCTTCTGGAAGGCAGGCAAGCATGTATTGCGTTATTTGAGAGGCACATTGGGATATGGATTGTGGTACAGACAAGAGGATGAGGTGAAGCTATGTGGCTTCACGGATGCAGATTAGGCAGGGAGCCCAACGGACAGAAAGAGCACATCAGGAGGGGTCTTCAGTACTGGGTCTACAGTAGTTTCTTGGTACAGTAGGAAGTAGAGATCCGTGGCACTCAGTTCAGCAGAGGCCGAGTACATGGCAGCAAGTTTGGCTGCATGCGAGGCTATATGGATGAGGAAGATCCTGGTCGGTTTGTTCGGTTCTCACTTGGATCCTACTATGATTTACTGTGATAACCAGAGTTGCATTAAACTCTCGGCTAATCCTGTATTTCATGATAGATCTAAGAATATTGACATCAGGTACCATCATATCAGAGATTGTGTGCAGCGGAGAATCATGTTACTTTCATACATTCCAACGGAGGATTGGGATGTTAATATCTTGACGAAGGCACTCACCAGGAGCAAATTCGAATACCACCAAGGCAGGATAGGGGTTGCTGATAATCCATATCTTGTTGAGAGGGAGTGTTGAGAATGCAAAAATATGATGGAGCTTAGTGGAAAGGAGTCGCCTTCACTAAGTGGGCCCGTAGGCCAAGTATGGCGCAAAGTCTCTTTTTGGATCACAGCAAGAGTGATCACTAGGAGTGATCATAGCAGGAGTGATCAGAGTCTATTTTTAGACTACTAGTCAAAAATAGAAAAGTCAAATATTATTGTCTCATAATAATATTTAGACTATAAAATTTATCTTATTCTCTTGGAGCACTTCAGTTTGAGCTATAGATGTGGCACATGCAGCTGTCAGAAGGAAATATGCTTTCTTTGTGGGTCAGTTGAGTTGTTGCATGCATGGCTTCAGTTAGAACTCAAGCAGTTGAGTTTGGTGGAGTTGATTGTGGAGTTGATGGAGTTGTGTTTAGTTTGACTTGGTTAAACTAGTTGTAATTAGTCTAATTGCAAATAGACTAATGATGAGTTGTTAAACTAATTATTAACTCATAAAGCAACTAAAGAATACATCAGTTAACTCAGTTGCATTTCAGTGCATGTACAGTTCAACAGGGACAGGTGTTAGAGGATGAGATTGCTATCAGTTGTGACTATAATTGTGCATGAGGATTTGCACAAGCAATGTATTGAGTATGCCAATGAGTATTGCATTGATTTTCCCAGTAGAATAGCCTGTGCTCACGTGATTTCCAGTGTGAGTGATTCTCAGCAGGTTTATGCAATAGAGGCAAGCAAAGCAGTGGAGCAGATTTGAACTTGTGACTTGTTTGAGTCTGAGCTGGTTTGTGTGTAATAGGTGGAGATAGTGCTGGATACTTGTGAGAAGTATTGACTATGTAATGTTACATGTTCTCAATCATTAATATACAGATAGTGTGGGGTTTTTAGCTGTAAGCTTTCCCCGGGTTACATACTGTGTTAATGTGTGCATGCTATTAATGTTTTATTGTTATTGATGCTGCTAAATTGATGATCAACGTAGAGGAGCTTATGTATTGTGTATGTGTTCCGCAATAGTGCATGATCAGGATAATCTCCATTGACTATGTGTTTATTATTCGAAATTTCTACATTATTAACTATTGAAACCTGTACATCACATGGCTACAAGGTTCCTCCTACATTCCCTTCTTGCTCTACATATCTATAAATTTTACTTCTCGCTCAAGTTTGTAATATGTGTTCATGATTTGTGTTAGTTACTTTAATTTAACTTAATAAAGCCTTCTCACCATCATCAACATACTAGACCATGGCTGAATAATAAGCATATCCAAATTTAATAAACATATTTATATAAAAAATTAAAAATTACGATATTTTTTTTTGTTTATATAAAAAAATTCTTGAAAGTATATATAAGAATTCTTCTTTTAGTTAAAAGTATATACAACAAATCAATTAGTTTTCTCTTTTTCAAAATAATATAAATTAAAACACCATGACATTATTATAAGCATGACATTATTATAAACATCAATTACTTTTTAAATAATTGAAAAAAAACATATGCATGTATTTACACTTACAATCCTTAATCAACTAGTGATAGTGGGCAAGGAACTATTATCCTATTATAATTATAAGAAATGTGGCATTACTATCTTATAAAAATTGTCATAAAGTATAAGTTATTATATTGCACGTTGTTATTTATTAATTGTTATGCAAGTCTATTAGTTTGTTAAAGTATTTATTTATTTTTAAATTTATATTGTAGTTTTAAATTATCATTTCAAGTAATTTTATAATGTTTTCGTTGTTTGGTATGATTATATTAGTTTACTTTAGTTTTGTAAGGTGAGATACATTTTAGTAGTAGGTACGTTTTTTTTAAAGTAAACATCGAGTGGATCGACATTTTTATTTTTTAATAAAAGTATAATATTTATTATAATTTATTTAAATATATATAATAGAATATGTGATTTTTTTTTATTAAGATAGAGTTGATATGTTGTATTTTGGAAAAAAATTGAATTTAATGAACTTTTATATATATACATTATTTTCAACAAATTTAAAATTCGAAAGTTGCAATAAACTTATATGCCCAAGATTATCATTTACATAGATAAATATCCCATATAAATATAAAATTGTTGATAGTTTTGTATTATTATAATATTATAAATAAATATATTATAAAAATTAGTTTTGTAGGGTGAGTATATGCCAAAGATTATCATTTATTTACATAGATAAATATTCCATATAAATATAAAATATAAAATTATTGATAATTTTGTATTATTATAATATTATAAATAAATATATTATAAAAATTAGTTGTGTAGTGTGAGATACATTTTAGTAGTAGGTAGTTTTTTTAAGTAAACATTTTTAGTTTTTAATAAAAGTATAATATTTATTATTATTATATTATTATTATTATTTTATTATATATATATATATATATATGTGAATGTTTTTTTATTAAGATGGAGTTGATATGTAGTATTTTGGAAAAAATATTTTATTCTAAAATATAAACATGATTATTGAGAAGTATTTTTAGTGAAAATCACATCAAAATTCATTTGTCTAGGCCTTTCGAACCACTAAGTGTGTTTTATTTGTCGACATGTCTTGATAATGAACCACACTTACTGGTTCGAAATGTGTTGACAAATGAATTTTGTTGTGATTTTTGCTAAAAACATTTCTCAATAAACTTGATATAGATTATAAACATGATATTTTAATAGCTATATTAAATATTAGAATTATATATATGTGTGTGTGTAAATGTCCATTTTAAATAATTTAAATAAAAAAATTCTAGTATAATTTATTCAATTTTTAATATAAAATAGATACATAGTATTTAAAAAATATTAATAAAAAAAATCAATATGGAATCAAAATAAAATATTTCAATATGTATAATTAAAACATGCATTTAAAATATATTAATAACAAAAAAAAGCATTTTAATGTAGAAATCATAAATAAAATATATCAATACCTATGTAAATAAAATATTTTAGTGTTAACTATGTAAATATAAGTAAAATAATTAAAAACAAAATATTTCAAATACAATAAAAACATACCTTTAAAATATATTAATAACAAAAAAGACATTTTAATGTAGAGATCATAAATAAAATATATCAATACCTATGTAAATAAAATATTTTAATGTTAACTATGTAAATATTAAATAAAATAATTAAAAATAAAATATGTCAAATACAATATTAATTAGGTGAAATATTTTAATGACAATTATGTATATAGAATGTAAAAAGGTATATTTTTGGGTCAATTTTTTCCAAAATTTTGTAAAGATTTGTTGGAATTGCAAATTTAAGTTGTGTAGTCTATACAATTAGAGTGCTCAAGAAGATGCATTAAAAAATGTAATTTAAACAATGAAAAACTACAATATTAGAAGAATTGTACCATTGGAAGAGTTTAATAGTATGTTTCTGAAAATGAAGAAGATGTGCTATTTCTTCCATGCTCAAGACGGAATTGATATATGACCTCCTCTCACACACATATATACGATGCTCAAAATGAAGGAAATGTGCAATTCCTTCCATGCCCAACATTCAACATAGAGTGTGTGTAACTAATTTAGATCCATTTAAACCCTAAATCTATTAAGTGTCAAGAGAATCAAATATTTTAGGATGCAAATTCTTTTTCAAATCTTACACTAAAAAAACATATTTACACCCCAAAAAATTTGATCCCCTAAACTTTTAATAAATAAAAAATTAAAATAAATCTATATTAATTTATTAAAATATTAAATACATATATTTTCTAATTTAAAAAATAAAAACATTATACACACAAATCCAACATGGCTATAGCATTTTACATCAATGAATACTACACGTAAATTTAGCATATAAAATATGAAATTATTGATAATTTTATATTAGTATGGTATTAAATATATTATGGAGTGTAATAATAACATAATAATTATTTTGGTCATAATAATACCTATTCTAATAATATTATTATCCAAGACATAGAATAAGTAAGTCGTCATTACATTGGGGTTATGATCTAATAAAATAGACTGTTTGCACTATCTTGCGAGTGGCATGCCCATGATAATTTTTGCACCTTTTGTGCGTGGAATGTCCATGATAATTATTGTCACCTCCATTAACAGGCCTTCGTTAGTTCCTCTATCGAATTTATTACTTCATACGGTCTTAAGTGAACTTTAATCAAAAGACGGATTCACATAGAAGGCACGGGCGTTTCCATCGTGCTCAAACTATGGAGTTATTTTGGTAAAGGAAGGGGAACGTTTTAATTCAAGAGGAGTTTAGTTCTCTATAGGTTTAGTTACGTTGCCTTTTTCTTAAAAATTTTAGTGTAATTTAATTTTGAAATAATTTAATTTATTTTTGTGAGAATAATTTCGGCTAAATCACATAAAAAATCATTTGTCGACGTGTTTCGAACCAATCAGTGTGGTTCATCGTCAGGACAAGTTGAAGATCCAATCTGAGCGATAAGTTAAATAGGGACAGCATGTTAGAAATTCTACAGTTTCAACAACGATTCTTCATGCGGAATAAACTCAAAGAATCATTAAATCTTAATGCCCAGGGATACGAGTTACCTCCAGCCATTGGTGATGTTCTGATGGAGGCCACAGTCCACTTGCTTCTTCTTTAGCAGTCCAGCTTCTATCCAAGCAAAAAAAAAGAACACAAAATTCTGAAGGCACTTCCAAGCTCTGCTATCTCAGCTAGATGGTGTGAAACTGACGGGGGTTGAGAGATGAGCTTGGGGACCAAACAGATGAACATATAGCTAAGCTTCCATCAAGCTTCTCATAGCTATGTGTTAGATGTCCACAAATCAAGGCAGAGAACTCGAATCAAAGTGATGGACCACTTTAGTAGCTCCTAATTACAAAATTAGTAATTGCAGTTGCATTTTCTTAACTTAAGAAAACTACTGCAGTTGGTTTCCATAAGTTAAGGAAAGACTGCAACTCCATAATTGTAGGCAGCAATTTGTGCAAAATTAATAGAGCTAACATTCTCCCACTTGGTCCATACTTCCAAACTTAATGTCTCAACTTAAAAACCATTGATAATCTGTATTAAGTAATAGATACATGAATCATGGCGATAAGTCCTCTAATGACGAGTATTATCTTCCATGTATTACTATGCATTTATTTTTATTATAATTTATGTGGCAACAATTTCTTAATGAATAAACCTTATGTTTATTCTTGGTCCTTCTTAAATGAATTTTCTCGAATCAACTTAAGGTGCACGTAAATATGAGAAGAAACATCACAATAATTAAGAATTTCATTAAAATAACATTGTCCATACAATGAAAAACTACATAATGGAACCAAGTCCCATATTCAATACATGATCCTTGAATTTAAACGGTGGCATGCCCTTAGTCAAAGGATCAGCAATCATTAACTCAGTGCTGACGTGCTTAATGACCACTTTCTTTTCTTTAACACGTTCCCTTATAGCTAAATACTTAATGTCGATGTGTTTATTTCGACTCCCACTTTTATTGTTTTTAGCCATAAAAACAGCAGCTGAATTATCACAATATATTCTCAATGGCTTAGATATAGAATCCATAATTCTAAGCCCAGAAATGAAATTCCTAAGCCATACACCATGTAAAGTAGCCTCAAAACAGGAGAAGAACTCGGCTTCCATAGTGGAAGTGGCAATCAAGGTCTGCTTGGCACTCCTCCATGATACAGCTCCACCGGCCAACATAAATTTGTAACCTGATGTTGATTTACGTGAATCAACACATCCAGCAAAGTCAGAATCTGAGTAGCCAATTACTTCCAAGTTGTCTGTCCGTCTATACATAAGCATGTAGTCTTTGGTTCCTTGAAGGTACCTCATTACTTTCTTTGCAGCTCTCCAGTGGTCTAAACCTGGATCACTCTGATATCGTCCCAACATTCCCACAACAAATGCAATGTCAGGTCTTGTGCAGACTTGAGCATACATTAAGCTTCCGACAGCAGAAGCATATGGAATGTTCTTCATTTGTTCCCTTTCAAAGTCGTTCTTCGGGCATTTGTTCAAATTGAACCTATCACCCTTCACAATGGGAGCTACACTTGGTGAACAATCCTTCATCCGAAATCTCTCTAAAATTTTATTAATATAGGTTTCCTGTGACAGACCCAAGATGCCTCGAAATCTGTCTCTATGGATCTTAATGCCAATGACATAAGATGCCTCACCCATATCCTTCATATCAAAATTTTTAGAGAGGAATTGTTTCACCTCATGTAGCAAACCCTTATCATTGGTTGCTAGCAAAAGGTCATCCACATATAAAACAACAAAACAAATTTTACTCCCACTAACCTTCAGGTATATACATTGATCCATAATGTTTTCTACAAAACCAAAAGAAGAAATTACATTATGGAATTTCAAATACCATTGGCGGGATGCTTGTTTTAAACCATATAATGACTTCTTGAGCTTGCAAACCAATTGCTCACCATCACTAGAGGGGAATCCTTCAGGTTGTTTCATGTAAACCTCTTCCTCTAGATCTCCATTAATTCTATCTATGGAGATATGACCTAGTCTCCGGTGCCATAATTTAGAGGAATCTTCATTAATAACACATCTTTTAGTGCCAGTGTGAACATGCATTGAATCATATGTGACATTGTTTTGTAAATTAATGCAATAAAGACCATTAGACAAAATACCATTCCCAACATAATCAGGTTTATAGAATAGACTGAAAGATTTTTCTGAAAAGTTTAAGGAATATCCAAAAAGTACAAGCCTTGAAACTGAGATCAAGTTTCTAGAAAAACTTGAAACATAAAAGGTCTTTTCTAACTTCAAAACAAAGCCACTACTTAAAGTTAAATAACATGTTCCTATAGCTTCCACATGCGAGTCCATCTTGTTTCCTGATAAGATGCTTTGCTCACTTCCCACTGGCTTCCTTAGGTTTCGCAAACCCTTTGTCTGCAAGCCATTTCTGAAACTTGGCGCATTCCTTCTTCATGTGTCCCTTCTTCTTACAGAAAAAACAATTGGAAACCTTCTTGATATCGGCTTGGGGAGGTACTTTACCTTTCCCTTTCCGATTGGCTTGAGATTTGCCCTTTCCACGCATTGCCAGCATTGCACTCTCTCCCAGTTCCATCACCAGTCTTTCTTCCTCTTGAACACACATGGTCATAAGTTCATTAATTGACCATTTATCCTTATGTGTGTTGTATGAGATTTTGAAAGGTCCATATTGGTGCGGAAGGGTGTTCAGGATGTAGTGCACTAGGAAGGACTCCGATATTTCAACCTCGAGTTTCTTCAATTGAGCCACAATGTTCCTCATCTGCATGATGTGTTCGTGCACACCTTTCACACTGGTGAGCCTTAGGGATGAGAACTTTATGATTAGGGTGCTTGCTAGTGCCTTGTCTGAAGAGACGAATTGTTCAGCAATGGCCTTCAACAAGTCTCGGACCTTGTCATGCTGATCAATGGAACCTCGAATACCAGCTGAAATTTTAGTCTTAATTAACATCATGCTTAGATGATTGGATCGCTCCCATCGTTCACAAAGCGCGATGTCCGTTGCAGTGCTGGTATTGGTGAGTGCCGATGGTTCATCTTTCCTGATAGCATAATCTATGTCCATCCACCCTAGATGAAGGAGAATCCTCTCCTTCCAAATCTTGTAGTTATCTCCCTTAAGTTCGGGAATGTCACAACGAATTTCAGAGAAATTTGCAGGTTGTACTACTGCATCAAAATAGAGAATCACATGCTTATGTTAAAATTGAGGCTTAATAAACTTTTATGTTTTACCAATGTAAATCATGCTAAAAAGAATTGAATCAAATGACATAAAAATTGCCTGTGGGCTAAATTTTTAATTCAAACAGATTCAATAAAACTTTATGATAAAACTTATTAATTCATAACTCCTGTGGGTAGGTTATGAAATTTTATCCTAATTAATTACATAAATATAATAAAGATTCCTGTGGGATAAAATTTATTATATTCAGTGTAAATCATGTTAAAAAGAATTGAATCAAATGACATAAAAATTGCCCGTGGGCTAAATTTTTAATTCAAACATATTCAATAAAACTTTATGATAAAACTTATTAATTCATAACTCTTGTGGGTAGGTTATGAAATTTTATCCTAATTAATTACATAAATATAATAAAGATTCCTGTGGGATAAAATTCATTATATTCAGTGTAATTAATTACAATTTAATGTCTAAATAATCTTTATGTGATTTTATCAAACAAAATATATAATTTTATTTAATTAAAGATGCTGTGGCTATTCTCTAATTAATTAAAATTATATGGATCACTAGACATTATTTTGCTGCATAAACAAAACTTAACCAGAGATAAAAAAAATGTTTACTGAAAGGAGTAAGTCAAAATGACATTTTAATAAACTCCATATAACTGTAATATTTTTCCAGCAAAATCAAAATTAAGGTTAAAGCAGTCAGCATTACCGAAAATGACTACAAATTGATTGTTCAATTTATAAACTTAACCCGGAGATTGACTGAAGCAGCGTTGATCTACTTTGCACTTGCATAGCAAATGCAGTTCGAAGGCTAGCTGGCTTGACTTCAGGCTCCGTCCTTAAGTTTATAAAACAACAAAAATTGACCAACAAACAAGCTATTTTGGTCACAAGATAAAATTAAAATCAAATTTACATTCCTTAGTCTAACTGTCCCATAATTTATTTAAGACTAATTCTTAAATTAATTACAAAATGGGCTCTAAATAATTTGCAAACAAAACTGCAAATTTGAAATATATTTATATAAAATTTCATGTGAGCCTCCATAATTAAATAAAAATTGAACCAATATGGATTTCAACCTATTGTCATTACATTGGATATTCATTAGTAAATGAACTAATGTTCATTTCAGCATTATGGGAATTATTTGCAAGCAAATCCAATTAATAACAATTTATAATTGATGTAATTATAGGCCCTCCTTTCACGAATAACAATAGATCATAATGCCAACATTTGACCTGAGCATGTTTTTCTATCCAACAAAATCTTTACAGAAAACCAAAACAGTCAAATTTGTCCAAGATTTCCTAATCAAGGATTTTTGCATTCTAATTCCGAATGTTACTATTTATTATGTGAAAGAGTGCATAAAGTATTTCCTTTAACATGATTCTAATTCTGAATGCGGAGCCATAAAATACCAAAATTTAACATAAAGTATTTCCTTTCAGAATCTGGCACGTTTCTTTAATGTGTGGACATAATTAAAAATGCTGAAGCACTTTGGGATTATAAAATGTTACTTCAACAGTTATCTTCGCATCTAATGGCACAATTTTATACTCTACTGCCGTTTCACGACTATTTCTCCTCTCACAGTAAATATAAAAACAATAGCCATTTATATGAAGAAATTGCGTAAAAATGGCGGTTTGTCTATCGTTTCTCTTTAAAAATGACCATTTCTTGATTCTTCCCAAGTATATAATCATAATCGAACTTATGAAAACACATAATTACTCAAGTATAAATTTTCTTTTAATAAAACATAAAAATAGATCATGCGAGAGAATGGGACTAATAAATACAAAATGCATATTCATTCAGTTTAGCGGGATTCATGCATCATTAAACGTTGATTCTGTTGCCTCCCACAATATCATGAATTGATAAGCACTAACTTCATTAAGTTTATTAGTTTAATTACCATATTATTGTTGTTTGTTTGAGGTGCAATGTATTGATTGCAAATCCCGTTACCATGAGATCTAATCAACAATTTTATTGCAGGTAAGTGAATCCTGGTAAAAGGCATGAAAGAGATCCCCAAAGCAAATAATCGCGGAAAGATAATGAAATCTCAAATAAGTCAAATTTAATGGCACGACCGTAAAGATCAAAGCCAGATAAAAGAACCGAAAACGAAAAGTTACACATGATCCAGAAAGATATGGCCGATAAAACCATGAAATCCGGAACATCACGCCATTTCTTATGGCAACCCCGAAAATTAAAACTTTAGTTCTGCTATGAATTTAAATAGATCAAGTGAAATAGATCAAGCAGAAATACAAAGTTCCACTTACTCAACTTGATGGCACTGGACACTCTTAATAAGAATGCAGTGAGACAATGCGTTGGGTTGGTAGGCCTTCCCAACTACCACCGTTTCCTTGAATAAAACTTTAAAACTTTAATTCACACCGCAATTTATCATGAAATGCACAAATTAACTATCAACAACACGCTTTGCTATTCAGGGGTAGGCAAAAATAATTTGATGGTCACACCGAACCGTAAATGCCAAGGTTACCAGTGGACGTAACGGAGAGACAATACTTCCACGGCCTTTGATAAATCTATTTTATGGGAGCAGGAGGAACATGCACAGGATTGGGATGAGGATGGATGGATGTGGGTTCGATCCGGTAGAAGCCCACTTAATTTTGGGCAAAACAAAGCGAGCACTGTCTCTGTAGTTCTCCAAATGAACCGGAAGCCAGAGAAAGTTTGGAACACAGTATTTGACATGTGAGAATATCCAGTTACTAGATTCTTATCGTAAAATCTCTTTACGCATTTGGCCAAACATTCCTATGCACATAATACACAATGCAGTATTTTTACAGTAAGCTTTATTTTCCTCGAGTGATCAAATGCATGCATATAAACACAATCAAATGCGTATGTCAGAACTAAGGTGCTATGGCCAACTACAGCAAGGCAGAGGTAAAAGGGCTCTGATACCAAATGTTAGAAATTCTACAGTTTCAACAACGATTCTTCATGCGGAATAAACTCAAAGAATCATTAAATCTTAATGCCCAGGGATACGAGTTACCTCCAGCCATTGGTGATGTTTTGATGGAGGCCACAGTCCACTTGCTTCTTCTTCAACACTCCAGCTTCTATCCAAGCAAAAAGAAAAGAACACAAAATTCTGAAGGCACTTCCAAGCTCTGCTATCTCAGCTAGATGGTGTAAAACTGAAGGGGGTTGAGAGATGAGCTTGGGGACCAAACAGATGAACATATAGCTAAGCTTCCATCAAGCTTCTCATAGCTATGTGTTAGATGTCCACAAATCAAGGCAGAGAACTCGAATCAAAGTGATGGACCACTTTAGTAGCTCCTAATTACAAAATTAGTAATTGCAGTTGCCTTTTCTTAACTTAAGGAAACTACTGCAGTTGGTTTCCATAAGTTAAGGAAAGACTGCAACTCCATAATTGTAGGTAGCAATTTGTGCAAAATTAATGGAGCTAACACAGCAGGCCATTCCAACAGCTGTATTTTACTGAGTAACGGATAAATAGGACCTCCAACGGCTAGGTTTGACCTTGATCCCTCCCCGTGGGCCTTGGTCAAACCTAGCCGTTGGAGGTCCTATTTATCCGTTACTCAGTAAAATATAGCTGTTGGAATGGCCTGCTGTCCCTATTTAACTTATCGCTCAGATTGGATCTTCAACTTGTCCTGACGATGAACCACACTGGTTGGTTCGAAACACGTCGACAAATGATTTTTTATGTGATTTTGCCGAAATTATTCTCACAAACATATTATGGAT
Organism: Pinus tabuliformis; assembly: GCA_031772625.1. Taxonomy (NCBI): domain Eukaryota; kingdom Viridiplantae; phylum Streptophyta; class Pinopsida; order Pinales; family Pinaceae; genus Pinus; species Pinus tabuliformis. Next base: position 648,811,320 of record CM062817.1, read on the forward strand.
CACAGAAGTCTAAATTATATAATAGTTTAATTTAATTTAGATATTAATATTTATTAAAGGTTAAAGTATGTATATAATATTGTAAGTATATAAAATGTAAAGATGAAAAAGGAAAAAAAATATCATTTTAAAGAAAAAGGGAAACAATCAAAAAGGAAAACAATCACTAAGTACTGAGATAGGTAACAATGAAGAAATGAAGAACCTTATTATGGAGGTTATTTGGTGAAGATATATTCCATCAATCAAAAGAGGTTAAAATAAATAAAATTATAATAAATTAAAGAATACATATTTTTCTTTTACTGTATTTTCTTTATCTAATCATTAAATATTGATATTATCTCATTTTTCAAAAAGTCAATTTGATAGAAAAATATTGCACTATGTAACATTCACAATACTAATAATTTAAGACGAGACTTCAAAATAAGCATAGATTCATTTATAGTGGATTTTTGGACTTATTGGAAAAAGCTCGTTTTTGGCTTCACACACACCATATGATCCAACATTGCACACATTTAAGCATAAAGCAAGAGCATTAAAGCTTGAAGCTTAAAGGTTGAGACTCACACAACATGTCCACACCCATGGGCCATTGGTATTATATATAAAATATTGACTCGCTTTCTTGTTTATGTAGGTGAAATAGTTGTTTTTCATTTGATTTTGAGAGTTTTATGTAGTTTCTTTAGTGTTGGTACACTAGTAATAGATCTCAGCTTTTATAAAATAGGTATATTTGTTAGTTTGATTAGAAAACAAATATATTTTGTGGTTGGATATGGAAATCTCAAATGTGTGGTTACCAAGGCTATGATGCTTTTGATACATTCAAACTTGAATCTGAAGACAATTGGGTTTGTGCATTTTATGTGTTAGCCGATCTACCAAAAAGCTCTACTTTTATTCCTTGTTAAAACATTATGAATTTCTTTAAAATCCACACTTACATATTATTACTACTTGAAATGTTAGAATCCTCCTAAATTCTTATTTAAAAGGATCTTCAATCTTATATTATTATTTATAACGTTCTCCTTAAGTCCAACTCATCAAATTGAAAGTTAAGATGGATTATTCATCTTCAAAATATATTATAGTAAATATGTTTGACGAGACTAGCTAAGATGGATTATTTCTGTTCAAAATATATTATAACCACACTACTTGAAAACTTTTAAAAAATGGTTTAGCATAATTTGTTAAACCTTTGAAATCATGTAAATAATGACTATATATAATTGTGCCAAATCATTGGCTAGTTTAGTATTAGGAATAAATACGGATAAATATGTTTGATATTTGTAAAGTAATATAAAACATTATCACCCGATGCAATGAGTGTTAAATGAACTATTCAAAAATCATGAGAAATTAGTTACTTATGACTACCTCTCATGGAAATGGTCATAAATCAATGATGCAATGAGTGTTAAGTGAACTATTAAAAAATCATGAGAAATTAGTTACTTAAGACTACCTCTCATGGAAATGGTCATAAATGAATGATGCAATGAGTGCTAAGTGAACTATTCAAAAATCATGAGAAATTAGTTAGTTACAACTACCTCTCATAGAAACGATCATAGATAAATGACTCACTTAAAGCAGTGGAATTCCAAAATCATATCTAATATAAAACATATACATTTATGAAATTACTTCATTAACTTTTATTTTATAATCAAATCATAATTAAAAAAATTACCACACAAAACTTATATTAACAAAAAAATTATATTTACGATTAAAAAAAAAATAATAATAAATAATATATGATATTTAAATGATGAATAAAAACATAAGGAAGAAAAAAATAAATAAAAAAAATGATAGATATAGAAAATACTTGTTGAAAAGAAAACCTATCATAACAATCAATTGAGAGATAGAAGCATCTAGCAAATTTATACCAACGCAAAAAAAAACAAAAAACAAAAGAGTTGAGTGCACCGATGGAAATATATCCTTTGTCAGACCGGCAGTGTAATTACTGCCGTGTAACAGTAGGGAGGAGGAATACGCATCAGCGTGTGACACGCTGCGCCCATTGTCGGTTCAGACGACTTTTTTTTCTTTTCGTTTGAGAGTGAATGACGACGGCGGCCATCACAGCTCCAACGGAAGAAGAAGATGGGAAAATTGTATAAAAATGGCAATAGAAGTCCGTCGGATCAGAAGTCGGGCCGGGCACCCATGTCACGGACGGATTTGTTTGATTAAGAAAATAAGCGCAGAGATTCTGAACGCATCATACACGCCTTGGCCTGTCTGCCGAGTGCGCCCCATCTCATCTCAGGAATCATTTACTTCCCTGTTTGGTTCGTAATTTGCTTTGCTTTTCTTTTGTTTTATGGTCGTTATCATGCATGAATAAAGGAATGAGTGATGGAGATAGGTAGGTAAGTAAATATTTTTCATTTCACGTCCAGTCTGTGCACTGATGGATACGAGTAGAGGGAGACCCACTGTCCCCCTAGCCTTTGAGGCCTGGCCTGTCACGAGAGTCATGGGCATCTGTTTTTTCTTTGAGGACGTACAGATCCCTCTGCATGATCCACTCCTGTTGAAGTTGTTCCGCAATGATATTAAAGAAAGACACGCGGGCCAAGATGGAAATTCATAGGCCATGGAGGAAAATGTAGAAGGTGTGATGAGGATAAAATCTTATCACAAGTGAACAAGAATTTCCATGATTTATATGGGTGATGTTATTTCTGTAAAAAAGTGAGGTTTACTAGTTATAAAGCAGATCTAAAGCAGATCTATTAGTTTTTTAAATTACAAAGTTATTAGTTCTAAATTTTATAGGTAAAAATCAAGTCATGCTTAGGGTAGGTTTGGCTCAAGACCTATGCAATCTTTTGGTGATTTTGATGACTTAAATGCCACTAAGTCGTGGATACTCAAGCCATAGGTCTCACTCAATGAACCTCTGACATATCCTTGTGTTCGTGACATATTAAACAATACCCTTAATTTGACTACATAAAATACCTCTTAAAATCATTTTATTTAATTTTCTAATAATACAAACCCAATATACCTTCCCAATTTAAAAACCCCCTACTCTCACTTAGGTATCCATTTTTCATTAACATCTTTGAGTTTCAGTTTTTATACCTACCAATATAAAAACCCTTTACTCCTATTATATGCTCAATATATTATGTCTTTTTTTAGTTCCATTTTTTATACCTACCAATATAAAACCCTTTACTCCTATTATATGCTCAATATATTATGTCTTTTTTTTAATTCCATTTTTATACCTATCAATATAAAAACCCTTTACTCCAATGATATGATCAATATATCATATCTTTTTTTTAGATCCATTTTTTATACTTATCAATATAAAAACCCTTTACCCTTATTATATGCTCAATATATTATGTCATTTTTTTGAAGCCTTGTGTTACATTTTAGGCTTGCTAGTCATCTCACAATTAACATAACTTATCAAACAAAAGGGAAAATAACATTGCATGAGATTTTTTTATTTGAATAAGAGTGTCTATGTGAGAATAAATTTTTGGAATATTTTTTTTTTTAAATAAAAAATTAGTGGACTAGTGATTTAATAGAGAGACTATATATTCTTTGTAGTTCAAGAGGCTAGTTTAAACTCTAAGTTTAATCTTTGAAATTATGATTTTTTAGATATGTGGTATTTAAAAGTCATAGTATTGGCCCATAATATTGCAATAAAAGGTACATGTTAAAGAACCTCCATGATAAAGTATGAGTTAATCCATGATTAAAAATCTTATTACATTTTTTAGTGTCTCTCTCTATATATATATATATATATTGAATTTAAATTATAACTATAATTTACTTAATTTTTATGAATTTTTTTAATTTTGATGATGATTAAGGTGTATTGAAGCCAATGTGATTTACCAGATTTTAAGAAAGTAAGAAATAAATTGAAAACATTATTTCTATCTTTAGAGAAGTGAGAGAAACATTCTCATCTCAGCATAATTTTGCTATTTTAATAAGTGAAAAATATTGATAGTGTGAGAAACATTTTGAAAATTAAAATAGATTTAATAAAAATTTAAAATAAAATGTTTTTCATCTTTAACTTTATACATCATTTATTTTTTAGTATTATTAAATTTATTTATATAATTAAAATATATTATTTTAATAAATATAATATTAATTTCATGTAAAAATATTAGATTGCCAACATTTAATGCAAATAAGAAAAAAGAATTTATATTAATAAAAGTATGAAGAGGAGTTATTATTTTTCCTCATAAATTGTCATTTTGATAGTTATTACAATTAAACTTATATTTATATTTAGAATCTCATGTTAGATTGAGGTTTGATTTTGAGTTATATTAGATAACTCCATTTTCCTTTTTTTTCAATTGAAGTTGTGTTTAGGGAAAAATATTAAGCGTGGACATTATATTTAACCATGTTATCAAAATTTTGGGGTCTAATTAATGTTAAATAATTTTTAGGGATTAATGTTAAATAATTTTTAAGAATTAATAAAAAGTGTAAATATTTTATTAAATATAAATCTAGAGGAATATAAGTGTCAAGTGGATTTGAATAATTATTTTGGACGTTTTAGAAGGTGAAAGTAACCATTATAACTTATATATATTTATATATAGTTTATATTAATGAAATAAATTTTATTATGGAGTTATTAAATTCCCAGTTTATTAGTGATATCAAAGCTTAATGTAGTTTTGATAACTCATGATCTTTGAAGATTCTTTGTCTTTTTATTCTATAATCTAAGTGCATCAATTATTCTTCTACCACTCTTCCTCTACAATATTCCCTCCAATCCTTGCCTATGCATTAAAACTTGGCATAGAGAAGCCATAAAATGCCTCCATATTTTCAGTATACACTTAGCTCATTTTATAAGGAAAAGTAAGATCATTTGGCTCATTTGGTTGTGTGAGAGATGTTTTTGAAAATTAAAATGGATTTGAGTAGCAAGGGCATGAGATTTGAGAAGCCAAACAAGAGTTTGATATGGTAATTATTAATATGTTCAAATACTCAGCAACATCTTTTAGTCTTGAAGATGTGTTCCTCTACAAGACAAGTGTTAGGGTTATTCATCATGAAAAAACCACATCATAGTAAATATTCAAGTATAACATTCATAAATATAGGGTCACATGTAGCTATCCTAAACCAACCCACTTAATTCTAAGCACATAAAACATTTATTAAGCCCTATATAATGAGTTATTATATCTTTATTGTTATATTATTTTGTAGTCCAAAAACTATCATTGTACCATTTCATTATAATTGTTTCCTTTATCCTATATATATACCAAAGACACTAAAACTTAAGATCATTTTATCTTGTATTTTTTATTGGATTCATTGTAAAAGGAGGTTCCCCCTAGAAGTGGAATGTATTCATTAGCATTTTGTCATTTTTAAGATGCTTCAATAATTACATTTTGACAATAGAACATATGAACCTAGGGGTTTTCCTCGTACAATCAAGAAATCATCTCATTTTTGCTGTAACTTTAATATTTTTAGGAATCCTCAAACAACAAAAAATTGAGAGGGCTAAGAAGAAATAATAAAGTGTATGTGCTCAAAATTTTAAATTTTGCTTAGATACTTTCAGATATTATCCTATGGAAGTTGGGAATTATGACTATCTTTAAAATTAGTTTTAGAGTCATCTTCGCATATTCACCATAAGTTCGTTGCTTGGAAGCTTCAAACTATGAAAGAATGAGTACATTGAGGAGAGATACTACAGTACTAGTGGACAATATTATAGATTTTTTTGTAATATTTGGAATTTAGGGTTTGTAACTAGTACTAAAAATCATTTTTTTGAATGAATCCTCTTGGTAGGTTCGTTGTAACCTTGTCATAAAGGATTTTCATACTGTGAAATTTTTAGGGATATAAAGAGACATACTCAAATATATTAAATAAAATTTTCATAATCATATTTGAAATTTTTGATACATGGTACATTATACAACATAACTCCTGGGAAAAAGCCAAAAATCAACAAGTTTTAATAAATTCACCATAACTTTCACTTGGAACATCAAATTTTGATAGTACCATTACAATTATAAAGAAGACATATCAAAATTCTACATGTGAAAATTCTGGACTAAGAAGGGTTCAAATTTTAGATTTATATCAGGACAAAGATCAATCATCTAAACAATCTCCAAATTAGGGTTAAAAAGGCATGTACCTTACAAGTGGAATAGCTTTTGATTATTGGTGATAGAAAATTTGTGATAAATATGAGTATTATTATTTTCTCATATGGCAAAGGGGTCAATAAAAAATACTCAAACAGGACATTTGAAGAAAGTGAATATTTAGGTGCTCCCAACTAAAGAATAAAGTTAATGAAACGGAATGCCAATATCATGTTAAAATAAATGGTTTATCATGTTCACAGAAAAACCTTAAAAGAAAAGTGATGGAAGAAAAATAAATAAATAAATATCCATGATTAAAAAATAAGGAAGAAATATATAAGTACAAACCATTATTTTAGAATCCCCCTAAAAGGGAGATGGTGATCCAAGGAAATCATGAACATAAGGAGAAGAATGGCATTGGGACTCAATAACATATGAGGAGTATTTTATCAAAATTGGAGAGCCCAAATATTGAATCACAAAATCATGTTCAAGCGTCACTTCTAGTTCCACAACATCAAAGGTTCAACTTGGCACCAAGAAACTACTTCTTTCTGAAGATATCTATTGAGGAAGCTTGATTGTAAAGATACTATAACATGGATATTCTAAATGGATCAATACTCTAATTTACACCAAATGTAAGTCATACATAAGGTATATATTGCATCATTTTATTTAGAATAAGTTCAAATTGTATGGTATGAATGGATTTGTGAAACAGGAAAGGATTATTTTTTATCTTGGTCCATTTTTATGAAGAAACTAATAGCACATTATAGGGATATTAAGAGAAATAAATTCTTTAGTCAATTAGTAAATCTATGTCAAAGAGGTCGAAATAGAAAAAACATTCAACAATTCTAAAAGTTTTTTTTTTTCTACGTAAAACTATATCTATTATATTAACAAGGAGATAGTAAATTTACATCATGACCGTAGTCAAGCACTCTGCTCCTGTGGGAGGCAGTTCTTTCCAGAACAGGCATATTTGAAAAATGTTTATTTTTGTTTCCCACGCAATGGAATAACCTCTTAAACATGAGACAAATCAAAAACTCAAAAAAGACCTGTGGGGAATGATCACTGAAACATGAGACAATACCAGAAACCCATGACTGAGTTGCCTTAAAACCATGCCCAGTGGAGAGGGGCATCCTACAAAAAGGAGAAGCGTGGATGGCTTTTCTATTCATCAATGGGCTCTTCAGTAATTCGACACCAGACCATATCAGCTGGTTCCTCTATCTGTGTCACATTCTAAGCTTCAGGACCCAGATCTACCATCATCGCCTCCCGTGCGCTGCTCCTTTGTTCGTTTGTTTCCCGCTAAGGAGTGTTCTCCGTAGCTAGCTGAAAAGATGAAGAGGGGTCCGGGATTGCCCTCGAATTTTCTGCCTGAGTCCTTAAATCAACAGCTAAACTTTCCTCCTGAAAAACCACTGTAAAATAGGCTGTGATCCTGGGCCTGTTTAGAGCACTGTCAAAGGTGAATATGGCGGAACCAGTGGCAGGAATCGGACCGGGTCGAGAGTCAGAGGCTCGAGATCTTCCTCTTCTACTGTGAGAAGAGAGCCCTCTCCTTGGAGGATGATTCAAGTCGCTGGAGGATGAATCCGTTGGGGCTCTTCTCGGTTGCCCCCTACGACTGCCCACTCTAGGTCTCAATCGAGGCATCCTGCAGATGACAGTGGCCCAGATCCAGAAATGTAGTTGTGGGGCAATACCCTGGATGCGGCGATGCCTCCTAATTGAGCCTCCTCTGCCTAGTTTGAGCTTATCCTCTAGGTTTGCCAAATCCCTGCGCGCGTGCAATATCCAAAACCAAGCATAGATATCAGTTGCTAATAAATAAGAATGGGAGGGCCAATTTGCAATACCTGAGCAGTACTCGGGGAGGGGAGTGACCAGCCTTGCAGAGAAGGCCAAGATTATCAGCACCGGGATCCAAATCCCACCCTTCTCTCTGAATTTCTTTACATGTGCTAAGGTATGCTGGCGGAGCGGCAGAACCACCGAACTATCCATCTTCCTCGACCCTTCTCTGGCTTCAAAGTTACCAGTCTTGTCTTGGGAGTCTCCTCTCATTACTGCTCCCTTGATGGCTTGAGCCTTCCACTGCACGCTGGTGCGTGCGCGACTTAATTCCCTCGCTGTGAGCCTGGCATTCCAGCTGATCCGGTGGTATAGCGTACCCTGAATGATGTTCATGAAAATGTGTCGTGCGCTGTGTGTTATTACCCTTCCACGTTTCCTATAAAGGTCAAGCAAGTGGCTTTTTGCCCCGCCCATCCACTGTCCTATCATCTTAGCTCTCAGTGCTAACACCTGCATCCGGGGGAGCAGCTTCCTTTTGGACCTGAAGTTTACATTCCTGTGCATGATCATGGTTTTGGATTATGTCAAGCGTCCCTGTAATAAGAGTGTGCTTATACTCCACCCCTAGGTTGGCTAAGAGGTCCGCAACCTTATTGCCTTCCCTTTTTACATGAGTGAAGATGATAGCTCGATTATTGTGAAGCCATTGTTCTAAGGCCTCCAATCTAGCTTCAAGTCTCCAGCTTTTGGCAATTTTCCTAGCATGAGTCCCATTGAGAATTTGCTTGGCCATGTTGATGAGGATGAGGGAGTCGCCTTCAACTTCCAGGGGTTGAAAGTTGTGGATTCTGGAAAGGAGAAGTCCTTGCCATAGTCCCTCCAGTTCTGCTGAGTTATTGGTGTCCCATCCTATGTTGCCATAGTAGATGAGGAGGGGCGAGCCTACATGATTTCTGAATATTCCCCCATATCCAGCATTTCCGGGATTGCCTTTTGATGCTCCATCAAAATTGAGCTTGATAGTGTGCTTTTGTGGTGGAGTCCAGGTATCCTTCTTTTCTTTGCTGCTTTCTGAGTGGGCTTGAGGTGGGTTTCCTTGTTGGAGTGGCAAATTCCAATTTGCCCAAATGGCCTTCTCATTTGCCAGAGTAGGAAAATCATCTGGCATCCAAGTGCGAAGCGCTAATGTCTCCTTAAGGTTCAAGCAGAAGTTGCTCCAGATGATCTCTATGGGGGTTGTTTGGTCTTTGAATATATGCTTGTTCCTTTCCTTCCAGATACACCAAGTGAGGAGCCCTGGTATTAATCTCCAAAGTTGATTGAGTACTTCACTTTTGTATGGATTCTGGTGCCATTGGCGAATTGAATCGATGATATCTTCTGATACCCTGCATCTTCTTTGGCATCGAAAGCTGGCTTTCTCCCACATTTGGTTAGCCAGGGTGCAGGAGTCCAGAAGGTGCTAAAGAGTTTCCTCCTGTGATTTACAATTAACACATATTGATGGCCCATGGTAATTTCTTCGCCTGAGTTTATCCCATGTTAGTATTTTCCGATGCCCCACCAACCATAGGAAAAGTGATACTTTGGGCCAGTTACCAGCTGACCAAATTCTCCCCCATATTGGATCTAGAGGTGATGTAGTCGAACTTATGATCTTGTGGGCTTCTGCGGTGGTGAAAGTTCCTTTTGGCAAGTAGCCCCAGCGTAGGATGTCTTTGTCCTCGGAGTATCTCACTTGGCGTTTTTGGAGCTCCCCTTCCAGTTCCTTAATTGTCCTTTGATCAGCTCTATTGATTATCAATTCGCTATGCTGCCATTTCCTTTATCCTTGATCTATTTCCTGAGTCCAATGGTGCCATATTTCTTCTTGATGCTGCTCATCCCCTGAGTGGCTTGGGAGTCGACTAAGGAGGCTGCTGAGTTTTGGCATCTGGTTCCAGGCATCCATCTAGAAACGTGCTATCCTGCCATTTCGAACCTCCCAAAAACTGTGTTGTTGAATCATTAGAAAGTGTTGTTTAGCTACATTCCAAATGAGTGAGCCTTTTGCATTGGGCGTTAGCCTGATGAGATCCTCCTGTGGCCTGTGATTGGCATATTTAGCTGTCCAGATGGCCGCCCATGGTTTGTTGGGGATGGTTAACCATTGCCACCAGATTTTTGCGCACATTATAGCATTACTGTGGCTGGGGTCTCTCAGACCAATGCCTCCTTGCTCCTTAGGCTGGCATACGGAAATCCATTTGGCCAAAGCCCATTTGTGGTTTGTGCCCATCGATCCTAGAGAAAGTTGCACTGTATATTCCTTATTCTTTTTATCACCCATTTAGGAGCTGCAAGGATTGAAAAAAGATAGAGCGACATTGCATGTAGAACAACCTTGATTAGTACTAGTCTGCTGGCTATATTCAGAGATCTATGTGTCTAGGAATTGAGCCGGTGGTCAAGTTTCTCAAGAAGCAAGCGCCAAGAGGAATGCTTGATAGCTGAGTCAATGAGATGGGCTCCAAGGTATTTGGAAGGGAGGGAGTCAATGGAGAAGCCCAGAATACGAGCGATGGCCCTCTGAACGACAGGAGGAGTGTGAAAGAAAAAGATATGAGATTTTGAATTATTAATACTAGTTCTTGAGGCCTCGGAGAAATCATTCAGCAGGGATTTGAACATAGAATCTTCTTGGACAGAGGGGTACCCGAACAGCATGTTGTCATCGACAAACTGCTGATGGGTTATAGCAGGGGTGTTATGGATGGAAAGACCTTTGATTTGCTGGGCAAGGCGAGCCTGAGTAATGTGGCGACCTAATCCTTCATCCATGAGAACAAAGAGGAAAGGCGATAGAGGATCGCCCTACCGAATACCTCTTGAGGGGCTGAAGGGGCGGGATGGAATGCCATTGACAAGGATGGAGAAGAAAGTAGAGGAAATGAGACTATGAATCCATTGAACCCATATTGGAGAGAAACCAAAAGCTAACAACATTTTTTTTATGTATATCCAATTTAGCTTATCAAAGGCTTTTGACAAGTCCAACTTGAGTATCATACCTACTTGCTTGGTGCGCTTGAGAGAGTGTATAACTTCATGCGAGAGGATGATGCCGTCTAGGATTTGTCTTCCTTCCACATAGCCGGATTGTTTAGGTGAGATGAGCAGGGGCAGTAGCGGCTTTAATCTATTGGCTATGACCTTTGAAATCACCTTGTAGATTACATTGCATAGAGCAATTGGTCGGAACTTGTCTGGGGTAATGTTGCTTTCTTCCTTTGGAATGAGCACAATAAAAGTAGAATTGAGAGAGGGCAGAAGCCAGTGCAGGGTGCGCGACTCCTCAACTACTTGCCAGACTTCATCTCTGATTAATTCCCAGAAGGCATGGAAGAAGGTGGTTGTGAATCCATCCGGGCCGGGGGCTTTACCTTCCTTGAGCTGATGCATTGTTGTGTCTACTTCCTGTTGTTGAACAGGGCGAAGAAGGAGCTTGTTGTGATCTTCAGTAATGATTTTTGGCACGTTTCGTGTGATTTTTTCAATGGCCGACCTTCTGTCTTTTTGGGGCTCTTGGTGAACCTGCCGAAAGTACCTTGTGAATTCTTGCTCAATCTCATCATGCTCTTCTACTCTTTCCCCCCCTGCTTCTGAATGAAAGGGATAGTGTTGTGCATTCTCTGCTGTACAATTGTTCTGTGGAAGAACTTGGTGTTTCTCTCCCCCTCCTTCAACCATCTTATCCTTGATTTTTGCTTCCATAATATTTCCTCCTGCTTTCTCCTCTCCTCCAGTTGGTAATGAATGTGTTTCTCCTATTCCAAAGTTTCTTCATTGTGTCCCTCTGTGATTATTTTCTGTTGGAGTTGTTCCATTTCCCTGTTTAGATTCTGTTGCACCTGAAAAATGTTTCCAAAGGTTTCTTGATTCCAGAGCTTAATATGAGTTTTGAGATACTTGAGTTTATGTTGAAACTGATACATTTTGGAGCCTTCAGGTGGATGAAAATTGTTTCGGGTATTTTTGATGAAGTCTTTGAATGTGGGATGGGTGAGCCAGAACGCCTCAAAGCGGAATGGTCTCTTATTGGCATTACCCAGTCTTTGCCACTGAAGGGCGATAGGCCAGTGGTCAGAGCCTGCATAAGGGAGAATTGCTGCTGTTATGTCCCCTCCTAAGTGGAATGCGTTATCAGTCAGAAGGAATCGATCTAGCTTGGAGGTGATTTGATGCCTTCTAATCCTTCGATTTCTCCATGTGTGTGTTCTATTACAAAACTGGAAATTGATAAGGGCATTGTTTTGAATGAACTCCTTGAAGTGCTCATTTTCCTGCTCCATCCTTGTTCGACCTCCTTGCTTTTCCTCTAATTTAGTTATCATGTTAAAGTCTCCTCCAATGATCCACAGGGGGTGGACTCTATGTAGACTTAGTGCTTCTATCATGTCAAATAAAGCCATTTTATTGCTCGCCTCCTGAGGGAAGTAGACATTTGTAAGATGTTCGTGAATGTTGGTACATAGAATATGAAAGCTAGCTTGGATGATGTGGTGGGATGCGTGTATGTCTGAGAGCACTATCGCTTGCGGATTCCATGCTATAGCGAGCCCGCCAGAAGCCCCAGAGGCATCCACTGCCACTGAGCTACTACCTATCCAAGCTCTGGAGAGTATGTTTCCCAGAGTATCACTGCTACACTTCGTTTCCTGAAGGAAACAAATTTGTGGCCTTTCCCGCTTTATCATGTTCTTAACCATTCTATGTTTTCCTGGGCTATTGAGCCCCCTTACATTCCATGATGTGAGCTTCATCTTTCACTATTAATGGTGGGTTTGTAATACTTGGTCAGCTTCACATATCTTCCTGAGTCAACCAGGACTTTCCCCAATGCAATTGTTCGTTGAAGGTCGGTTCTTCTCCCTCTCTTCTTGGAATCTTTTGGAGTGAGGCTACCGTCCCAGTAACTGCCCGGTTGGATGCCTAACTGATGCTGCTGGTACACCTTGGCTAGGATGACTTCCAGTGTGTTGAGTTGGTGCTCCGGTATCTTGTCAAACTCCTTCTTTTTGCATGCTGCTTCAAGCTCTAGGATATCAAGTCCTCCTAGGTCAAAGCTTTCCGTCTCTTCATCCATCACTTGTGGCTGATTCATATCTTCTAGGGCTGTGGCTGTACTCATGGTATGGATGGAGGGGGCATCCACCTCCATATCCTTTGTCTTTCCACTCAAGAACTTTCTGATTTCTTTAGGAGGCCCAAGGTTCTTTTCCAGTTGGCTGGGAGGGGAAGAGGAACCAGGGGGTGGAGGGATAACAGAGGCTGAGATGGGCGGGAGCCCTGAGTTTGAGTGCAGAGGGGGATCTTCAGAGGTGTTGGCTAGGATTTTGAAGCTGTTGTTGGTTGAAGGGAAGGATGCAGCTTCTGGCTGGGGTTTCTTCCCATTTGAGGGTTTTCTATGCGATCTTTTGCGATTAGTAACCTTGGTGAACCCGTCTTGGTTTTGCATGTCAGAGGGATTGGGGGGTTAGTGTTTGGCATTCAGAGGGCAATCCCTGAAGAGATGTCCAAGTGCATGGCATTTGTGACAACGAAAGGGAACATGTTCATAATCCAATGGTTGAGTCCATTCATAATCGTCGTGAGAGAGACTTACTGAGTCTGGTAAGGCCTTATCCAAGCGCATGAAGATGTAGATGCGAGCATAGGATGTGTATTTGCGTAGCTTCGTTTCTTTTGCTGCTTTTATGTATTCCCCCAGCCCATTTCCTATATCTCTTAGCGATTCTTCATCCCAATATTCCTCTGGCAGTGAGTACATCCTGATCCATACTGGTGCCCAGCTGAGATCCTCCTTGTCCGGGTTGAATCTTGCTGCCCATTCCCTTAGATAGAGGCCAGCTAAGTTGAAAAAATATGGCCCTTCGTCCATTACTCGGTTCCTATCCTCGATGCAGAAAAAGATATCGTAAAGAACCCTTTTGGTCCTAGCTGTAGTGTAACATGGCCCTTGGGTTTCCATTTGGCCGAGATCCATCCATGCAATGCTCTTTCTGTTGGCCAGAATCCGATAAATTTTCCAATGAGTGCATGGTCCCTCATATACTGGATTCTCCCATTGATTCTGTGACTGGGTAGTTCTATTCTAGGCCTTTCAGCTGCTATGGGTTTGCATGTGTTCGAGGTTACCTTTGGTACTTCTGTGTGCATTGTATCTCTTTCTGGTATCTCATTGTTTCTTCCTGATTGGTTGAGGGGCGCATTTGTTTTGTCTTGCAGAGGGGGTTCTCTATTAACCTCATCCTCATGTTCCAACCCTGAGAGCATCGATCCTATTTGCGCCGACGGATCTCTTTCAACTTCTGGGGAGGGCTTTGAGGCCCCCCCCTGAGATTTTCCCATGCCCGTCCTCGCTATACCAGAATCTTGTTGTTGATCTTCGCTAAACTGCTACTGCGGCGCTGCTATGACAGAGGACTCTACACCGTCGCAAGGTTTGCTCAAACCCTAGTTGCAGAGCATCGAACCTGCCACCGCCCCGGTTCCAAAAATTCCAAAAGTTAAGTCTAAGGGTAAAGAGTATTTCAAAGGATAAAATGTTAGACCTCTTTATGGGACTTTTAAAGGAAGACATCCAACATGAGGTGCATCTCTTTGAACGTAAATTTGTAGAGAATGTTTTCAATTTTTCAAGAAAAGTTGAAAGTAAAAATATGGCTATTAGAAAAGTGGTCCATAACAACTATGTAAACATAATTATCCCCCACTGAACCTCAATCAACCAAAAAGGTTGACACCTAAACAAATATATGAAATAAGAGAAAAGGGATTATGTTTCAATTGTGAAAATAATTATATTAAGGAGAATAAATGTGGTGATAATAAGTTATTTTACATAGAATGTGAAGAGAGAAAAGATCAATTATTAGAATTGTCACAAGCTAGAGCTAGAAGAGAGTACTCCAAGAATGCATTGCCATGTGTTGGCAAGAATTGGTACTCCACAAACCCTCAAGATGGTAGAATATATCAAAAAGAAAAAGGTAACAATGTCAACTGATTTAGGTAGTACCAATAACTTTATCAATTAAAATTAGCAAAACTTCTCAATTGCTTTGTATTTATAGCACCAAAATTTCAAGTAATGATTGTAGATTGAGGTACCATAAATTGTTAAGGGAAATGTTGAGCCTCAAACCTGCACCTTCCTATACACCCTCTCAGCCTTCCTTTTCCACTTATTGCATCCACCCAGCTGTTAAATCATTGCATTGTAGTTTAAAAAGAGCTCTTTACATGGTTTTCTTACTATGCTTATGACTGTTGTTTGGTTTAGTTTTTTTGTTCATGCAGCTGCGGAAACTTGTCAGTTTCTGCAGCCAGCACAGGATTCCGCAGCTATTTTGTTAAAAGCTGTGCTACAGGTGTCCTATGAAGAAATGAGCCACATGGGCAAGCTCCAGGTGACGGATACATGGAACGTGTCCCTTCAAATCAGCCAAATCATCCATGGAAGGTCACGGTCAACGAAGGTCAAAGGCAGAGCCAACCAAGGAGTTCAGCGGTGGCACGTCTCTGTTTTGAGCACGTGAACGTTACGTGGCACAGTCCTCAGCTCACGAAGACACCGGCACACCTGGAGATCACTTCTGTAACCTGAATCTAACAGCTACCACTCCAGAGATTTAATAGACATGATGACAGTTACGCTAGATCTCGGCTGAAGGGATCTACGTGTCTTTGGCAACACAGTCAATAGCGTAGGAGTTAGTTAGCTAGTTTCAGCATTTTGTCATTATAAATAACGCGTCGATGAATGCTGTAAAGGAGTTTTTTTTGATATGTAAATTCTGAATTGTTGTGTTATCACCCCACTGTTTATATATGTTGCTGTTTTAATATATGAGAAGACTTTTCTGAGTTTATTCGTGTGACTACTTGTTGACTGGCTGAAGTGGCAGAGGGCCCCTGCGCGCTGAAGCCTTGTAAAGTTTTCATTTGGTTTTATTATGTTCTTGTATCATTAGCTTGTACATAACACACTGTTTGATGTTTCTTAACTCACTGCTGTTTAGATTTTCACCTCTGTTTTCTTATAACTGTCAACTGATTAGTGCTTTTCTGCAGGTTTTCTTAGGCAGCCCGGGAAAATTTTCATCTTTTTGATAACTATTGACATATGAGATCATCTTGTCCTTCCTGCTAACTTTCATTTTCTGAAGTTTAATTTCAGCACTGTCTTTCTCAAGTTGTGATTTTCTTACTTATTTTTTTTTGTTATTTAGATATCATACTGCTCATCAATTTATGGTTTCTTTCTATAGTGAAGTGACTCTATTAGCAAGAAATCAGAATATTACTAACTGTAGTGTGATTTAGTTATCATATTGCTTAAACTTATTCATGATTGCTTCCCACAAGGTAGATTGAGCTGAAGGGTAAAGGATCAGAAGAGTTGAAGTAGTGTGATTAGTTTCCTTTCTGCAACTTAATTTCTTGCAATTTAGTTATCATATTGCTTAAACTTATTCATGGTTGCTTCCCACAAGGTAGATTGAGCTGAAGGGTAAAGGACCAGAAGTGTTAAAGTAGTGTGACTAGTTTCTTTTATGCAATTTAATTTCTTGCCATTTAGATAGCATATTGCTTGACTTATTCATGATTACTTCGCACAAGGTAGATTGAGCTGAAGGGTAAAGGATCTAAAGAGTTTAAGTAGTGTGAATTAGTTGCTTTGCTTTTGGTTTGAGTTGCTTTAAGTTCAGTTTTTACTTTCTTTTCATTCAGTAGCAAGGATACTGGGCCATTGTCATTAGTTCACTGTTTGATGCATTTACTTTCTCTTAAGAATTGATTTCAGTTTAGCTGTTTTGAAGCTTTCTTCTTGAGCACTTTCAAGTTTGAGAAAATCACTGTAGAAACCACCATCACCATCCATACTCCATACTTCACTTTCATTTTCACCATCACACATTAGGGAAATATAAATCCAAAAATAAACTAAAAACTCAAAAACGACAAAAGATTAAGGAAATGGTTATCTAGTACATATAGTACACTTCACTTCGTCAGTTTACGAACCCTGGATTGACATTTTAAATAGCAATTTAGATCACACTAAATTGACCAAACAGGAAGTTCTATATATTAAATGTGGTGTTGGAAATAATATTGGGGGGGGGGGGGGGGGGTTGGGTTGAATCAATATTATCAAATCAATAACTTTTTTATTTCCATAATCAGATTCATATATGCTACTTCAGTTAAGGGAAATCGCATGTACATGCAACTGTGTTTAGAGGAACTAGTGTATATCCAATAGACTTATGATTTAGTTAGTTCATCATATATTGATCTTTAATCAGTGCATCAGAACCATATAAACAGTAACCAGGTGCAGTAAAAACAGAATAGATCATCACACACAAGAAACACACATGAACACCAAGATATAAGGTGGAAACCCGATGTGGGTGAAAACCACCTGCTGCAATCATCTTTGTCTTCTTTTTAATAATAAGAGAATTCTATTTACAATTTTTGTACTGGTGCAGCCTTATACCAGTACACAGGCTTCTACTATAGAAGGCTACAATCTTCTCTTGTTCTCCAGCTTCTACTGGAAGGGTGCTACAACCCCCTAGATCTTGTACTAGCTGATATGTTTACTAGTACATAGGTGCCAGCCTACAGAAGGCTACAACCTTCTATTTTCTTCCAGGGACCACGTTTCATAAATTTTCAGACTGGATCCATCAACATCATTCAATCATCAAATATATCTGCATCAACCAATCTCCTTTTTAACCAACCACAACCGAATCAATCAATCACTCTGATCATTCAGAATGTTGTCACGAGAATACAGTAACCAGAACCCAAGCAATAACCCAGAACACTGCACCAGCAAACAGAAGCAACTAAAACATATTTGATAAGGTATACGCTACTTCCAAGTGTTGAACATGCGTGTATACGCGCTTTCCTCAAGGCGAACCAGTGTACAGATCTGTAAATCAAATTTATGAGGTATACATAGTTTTGATATGTAGAACCAGCGTGTATATGCTTCTTTTCTGAAGTGAACCTATGTATAGATCTGTAAAAGATGATTTAAACATAATAGCAATTTCAGACATCAATCATACCCATATCATCATATTTACAGACTGCAACATGCTCCAGTTATTCAGATACATGATCAAACCATATGAAGATAATTCACTTCAAGCCTTAAGATCCTGATACATCATTAGATCTTATCCTTCATCAAGTGCTAAGGTTCTTCTTTGGTTCAGATCAAGCACGACACCATAAGCTAATAACCTACATATTAGATCTCACACTATATCAGATATTCGATACTTGCACACTTTGGGCACACTTTGGCCTAATGATCTTCTCCTCCTTTTATATTCTTAGGCCTTTCTCAATACCATGGACCAAAACCACTTAGGACCAATACCTTGGACCAAATACCTAGGGTCAATACCTCAGACCAGATACCTTGGACCAATACCATGGACCAAATACTTCGGACCAAAAATTTAGTTTTCCAAGGTATATGCACTTTTCCTTTTATGAAAGTGCATGTGTACATATGCATGGCTTGTATAGAGTGACCTGGAAGATCAGAAAGAGAATTATTAGCCCGACTTGAAGAAAAATAAAAAAAATGACATGCATAGAGCAAGAGATTCTAGGGGAAGGTTTTTAGCTAGAGCCAAGAGTTCGATTTTTACAACTCCATCTACTTCAAGGAATAGACAAGAGACACCTCCATCATCTCCAACTTATACTCCTAGCCCTAGGATTCCTGGAATTCAAGAGGTAGTAGTTGACTCTCCCACACCTTCCATCGAATCTGAATTAGAAAGAGATCCTTTCCTTCCTTCTACAGAGAGACAAATTGTAATTGAAGAAGTAGAATCATCAGAAGAAGAAGAGGGAGAAATTCCTTCTCGTTCACCTTTAGTAGAGGAACCAGAGGACTCTGAAGTCTCCAGGGAAACTACCATGACAGAGGAAGGAGCAAATGGATTTGGTAGAGGTAGAGGAGGAGGAGGAAATAATGGAGGAGGTAGAGGTAACATTGGGGGAAATAGGGATGGAGATAACTCATTCGGATTTCCTATAGTTGATGAGGACTCCCGAGCCACAATGAAAAACATCTCACCATCTGTCCTCCCAAACTTCCATGGGTTAAGAAATGAGGACCATGAAACATTTCTATTTGAGTTTGAGGTCGTGTGTCGAACTTATGATTATCTGGAAGACTCTCAAAAACTCAAACTGTTTCCTTCAACATTGAAAGGAGCAGCCTTGAAATGGTTCATGGGATTACTCACTCAATCCATTAGGACTTGGAATGATATGAAACAAACATTTTTGGATAGGTACCTAGACTATTGTATGCCCACCAATCACAAGGATGCGGTATTCAAAATGGTGCAAAGAGAAGATGAAAACTTGGAGGATTTACTTGAAAGATTCCAATACAATCTGAAAAGAGCAAAGATGAGTAACTTGGATGAGGAGACCTTGAAAGCCCTTCTATTAAAAGCCATTAGAGATGAATGGATAGATATTTTGAACATGATGGGGAAAGGAGACATATCTCAACTTCCACTTCATGATATAGCAGAACTGTGTGTCCATCTCTCAAGGGGGAAATCTAAAACTCAAAAAGGGCCTAGAGATCCTTCTCTCATCAGAGCAAACAAATCTGCAACTGGATCAGTAAGTAGGGCTGAGATTGGCAACAAGCTTGATGAATTCAAGACTGACATCTTAGGGAGTCTTAGTGAGCAACTAGACACTCTTAAGATTCACAATAAGCAGAAAGCAGAAGCTGAGGCTTTGGCCATCTTTTGCCCAAAGTGTAGAAAGAAACATGCTCTAAGGGAATGTCCCTTGGATGCAAAAGTTGTAGAAACATGTGTAATTTGTTCAGAGAATCATGAGACCAAGGATTGTCCTTCAATTCCTGGGCTCAAAGTTGTCTTTCAAGAAGATCCAAATACAATCGAGTCTCTCTGTTTTGTTGCAAGGAGACCTTGGCAGGGGCAACAAAATCAAGGGTTTAACAACTCTATGAATTTTCAACCCCCACCAAATTGGAATCCTTGGCAACAACCTTGGTCCCAACCTCAAAATCCTTTTCAATCATGGGTACAAGGTATGCAAAATCCTTATGGGAGATTTGCTCAATTTTATCAATATCCTCCATCTTTTCAAAACCAACAAGCTCCACAACTTCCAAATCAAAATCCACAATTATCATTGCCATTTCAACAACAACAACCTTCTCAATAGAATCCAAATTCTCAACTCTTGCTTCCATTCCAACAAAAGTCAAATCAACTTCCTTCTCAGCCATTGCCAAACCCCAATAACAAAAACCCTCAAAATGCTTACATGATGGAAGGTCAACAATTTCCTGCCTATATGATTGTTCCTCTCAATGATGTACAACTCAGATCAGGTAGAGTCCTAGATAAGCCTTCTATAGATGCTCAAAAGCAAAGCATTTCTGAGGAAGATTCTCTTGAAGCCAATAAGGGTTCTGAAGCATCTCTTCAAACCCAAGCACTCAAAAAGAAAAAGAAAAAGAGTTAACCCCCACAACTCCTATAGTTGAGCAACCTGCATCTTCATCCACACCTCCTTTTCCTGAAAGATTACAAATTGACAAAGGGGTGGAAAAACAAATCTTGTTGCCTGACTATGATTTTCTAGATGAATTGAAGAATGTCTGTATCAAGATTCCCTTGTTACAAGCCATTAAAGAGATTCCTATTCTAGCGAAAACAATAAAGGAGTTGAGTCTTAAAAGACCAGGAAGGAAACCAAGAGATACAAGAAGAATCCACCTGGTAGGAAAAATTGCAGATATCATGATGGGAAAAATTACTATGCAGAAGTATGTAGATCCCGGTAGTCCAATTGTCAAAACACATATCAATGGGGTAGAAATTCCTAATACTTTGATTGATCTAGGGGCTGCTATCAACATCATGAGTAGACAGACTATGGAACAGCTAAAACTTCCTAATCTTCTTTTTACACCTACTTTATTGCAACTTGCAGATCGATCAATTATTAAACCAGATGGTGTATTAGAAGACATTTCAGTCTCCTTAGACTCTTGGTAATATCCAGTGGATTTCATGATTTTAACTCCCAAGAGTAATTTAGGAGGACATCCTCTCATCTTAGGAAGACCTTGGCTAGCCACAGCTGATGCTTTTATCAGTTGCAGGTCTGGGGATATGTATATTTCTGATGGTAATTCGACAAAGAAGTTCAATCTGTATCCTCTAGCAAAAGTGATTACAGAAATAGGAGATAATGAGTGGGTTGATGATGAAGATACTATACAACCTGTCTTTACCATTTCTGAGATCAGTGAAGATAGTCAAATTCTGAACACATTAGAAAACTTTGAACCATCTTCAGAATATGACCACACACAATTTCAGTTGGATTCTGACATTGAGTGTCTATCATCTAGACAAATGTCTCTTTTCTCTATGGAAGAATTTGGTAGTTCTGCCATTGAGATCTTTTCAGGAAAAACATTGAATATCAACAAAAACTTGGAAAAATCACAACAGGAAGAGCTAACCAAAATCTTGCAAAAACATTCTATTGCATTTGCATGGGAGTATACCGATATGAAAGGTATTGACCCTAAGACTTGCATTCATCACATCTACATTGAGGAAAACAGTAGACCAATCAAACAACCTCAAAGAAGGATGAATCCAAACCTTAGGGAGATAGTGAAAGAAGAGCTCCAAAAGTTACTTAATGTAAACTTCATTTATCCAATTTCAGATAGCCAGTGGGTTTCTCCTTTGGTTATAGTACCTAAAAAGAATGGTAAATGGAGGGTTTACATTGATTATAGAGAATTGAACAAAGCAACTTTGAAGGATCACTTTCCTTTACCCTTTATTGATCAGGTATTAGATACTTTAGCAGGCAAAAAGTATTTCTCATTTTTGGATGGTTTTAGTGGTTACAATTAGATTCAAGTAGCACCTGAAGATCAGGACAAGACCACATTTACTTGTCCATGGGGAACTTTTGCTTACTGAGTACTTCCTTTTGGATTATGTAATGCACCCGCAACATTTCAAAGGGCAGTACTAGGAATCTTTTCTGATCTAATTCATGATTGTGTAGAGGTTTATATGGATGATTTTACAGTTTATGGTAATTCATTTGAAGAGGCATTAGAGAATTTGGAAAAAGTCCTTATAAGACGTAAAGAAACAAACCTTTCATTAAGTCATGAGAAATGCTTTATGATGTTTACTGAAGGGATTGCTTTAGGACATCATATTTCAGGGGATGGGATTAAAGTTGATAGATCAAAAGTTGAAGTCATCTCCAAGTTGCCTATTCCAAATTGTCAAAAAGATGTTAGAAGTTTTCTTGGATTTACTGGATATTATAGAAGATTTATTGAAAACTTCACCAAAATAGCATCTCCGCTCTTCAAATTACTTACAAAAGACTGTGAATTCAAATGGGATCCTGATTGTCAATCTGCATTTGAAACTTTGAAAACAAGAATATCTGAAGCACCCATTTTGAGAGGGCCAAATTGGAAACTTCCTTTCCATATTTCTACAGATGCTTCAGATACAGCTCTAGGAGTTGTGTTGGGTCAAAAGGATTTAGTTCCTTATGCCATTTACTACACCAGTAAAAATTTGACTCCCACTGAGTTAAATTATACTGTGACTAAGAAAGAGTTCTTAGCTGTTGTTCATGCAATCAACAAGTTTAGACATTATATAACAGGCTATGAAACTTTTGTCCATACTGATCATTCTGCAATTAGATATCTCATGAACAAACCTGTTACTAATGGCAGAGTTACAAGATGGCTTTTACTTTTACAAGAATTCAATATTACTGTGTTAGATAGACCAGGGAAACAAAATACAGTAGCTGATTTCTTGTCTAGAATCCAAAATACTAACGAAGATTCTCCTGTAGAGGATAAGTTTCCAGATGAATATTTGTTTGCAGTAACTACTAAGACTCCTTGGTATGCAGATATTGCTAACTATTTGGTTACAGGGAAGCTACCTCCACACTTATTTCCTAATGAGAAAAGGAAAATTATTCAGGAGAGTTCAAATTATTCATGGATTTCTAATGAATTGTTTAAGAAAGGGCTAGATTGTGTGATCAGAATATGTGTTCGGGAAGATGAAATACCTGACATCCTCAAGGCATGTCATGATGAACCATGTGGTGGACACTTTGCTGACAAGAGGACAGCCTATAAAATCCTTTCTTTAGGATATTATTGGCCTTCTCTCTTCAAAGATGCAAAACAATATGTCAGAAGGTGTGACAGTTGCCAGAGAGTGGGAGACCGACTCTTTCAAATGAAATGCCATTACAGCCACAGGTACTCATTGAACCCTTTGAAAAATGGGCTTTAGATTTCATTGGACCCATTAATCCACCATCTAGACAAAAGAAATATATATTGGTTTGCACTGATTATGTCACTAAATGGGTAGAAGCCAAGGCATTGCCTTCTGCCACTGAAAATTCAGTTGTTCAATTTCTTTTTGAGGATATTTTTACTCATTTTGGTGTCCCAAGAGAAATTGTGACAGATCAGGGAAGTCAATTCACATCTAACTTGATGGAGAAGCTGATGGAAGAATACAAAATCAAGCACAGAAAATCTACTCCTTACCATCCTCAAGCAAATGGTCAAGTGGAATCTACAAACAAAGTTCTTGAGAGCATCATCACCAAAACTGTTCATCTCCACAGAAGAGATTGGGCAGAAAGGCTCCCTGAAGCCTTATGGGCCTACAGAACTACATGGAGGAACACAACAGGACATTCTCCCTATGAACTTGTTTATGGGAAAGAAGTCCTGCTCCCCATTGAGTTTCAAGTCAAGACTTTCAAGATGGCAGTTCAGTTGGGGATGAATCTATCAGAAGCCCAAAAGCATAGAATGGAGCAGCTGAATGAGCTAGATGAGATCAGACAAGATGCAATTTTAAGGACTGATCTAGTTCAACATCAAAGAGCTAAGTGGCATGACAGATATATTAAAGAGAGAAAGTTTCAAGAGGGAGATTGGGCTTTACTGTTTGATTCCAAGTTTAAAGACTTCAAAGGGAAGTTTCAGACTCATTGGCTTGGGCCATATGAGATTGATAAAGTCTTTAACAATGGAGCAGTAAGAATCAAGACCATTGATGAATTTCAGACTCCTCTTACTGTGAATGGCCACTGATTGAAAATTTATCATAAGCCACTTTCAAAAGAGGAGTTTGTCAAAATGTTCCAAGAGAATTCTGCAATAAGGCTGGTGGAGAAGAATCCTTCTCTCCCACCAGCCTAATCTTGTTTCTTTCAGTTTTTGAAAAAAAAAAAAAAAAAAGAAAAAAGAAAAATGTGTATAAGCCTGAAAACCAATCCTAGATTGGCGGTCTTATGCAGAAAATCTAGAGTGAAAATCAGGGACACCTGACACTCTATATTTTCCAAAAAAAATCTCCTCTCCTTCTCTTTCCATCTTCACTTCATCTCACTTGTCATTTCACTTCACCTCCATCTCATTTTCATCTCCATTTCACTTCATTCCACTTCATTTTCACTTCATTCCACTCATTCCATTTCATTTCATTAATAAAAACCCCTTCCAGGACTATTTTCATTCAGTTAGTTCTTTTCTAACTATCTTTGTGCAGACAAGGGGGTGCTGTCTCAGTTTCCGCAGCTGGGAACCGTTTCCGCAGCCAGAAGCAGTTTCCGCAGCCAGAAACGATTTCCGCAGCCAACATCACTCTGTTTTCAAAAATACAATCAACTGTTAGTGCTATAATCATGAAATGTAGGTGTAATTGAGTTAAAGACATGGGGCATCTCCAAGATATCAAAGAAGAGCAACTGGTTAGAAGCCTTGAGCAAAAATTGACAAAGTTTCCAAAGGTATGATCAAAAATCTTTATCAAATAACAATTCAAGTCATAATTACGTATAGTTATTAAACCATAACAGGCTCTCCTATGTGCAATGATTTGATATATTAGCCCACTATCACTCTTATTCCGCGATGTCACTCCACACACCTCGCATTCATCTCCCTAACGGTCTCATGATTACTCCGAGTTTGAACTCAAGTATGACTGCACTTCTAGTTATTACTCGTACTCTTGAGACGTGACCTATTGTGTTACGGCTCTTCCCAGCTGTAATTTCCACAGCCGTCTGTTGAGACGTGTAAAATCTCATACACAGTCATCCGACTCGAAAGAATCTTGCCGTTACTCCACTCGCTTATCACTCCACTCATACTCCACTTATATCATACTCCTTGCATGCATCCACATTTCATTTTATGAACTCGTTTATCACTGCTCACCCACTGTTCCTCCCGTAATTCGGGTATTTCCATTCACTGTTCTCTATTTCCAACTGCAGTCACTACAGTTTGCTCTAAACCCTGACTACCGTCACTATAGTTTATCCTAAACCCTGTAACAGAGCTTTTTTTTCCCTTAACCCTCACACACAGAAGAACTCTCAGCGGAATTTAAAACAGAGGATGGGAAAATTACTGAGAGCTGAGCCGGAAGGACCGAAATACTTGGAGGGTTATCCTCAAGTTAAGGAATTGCTGAAGAAAGTCAGATGGCTATGATTTATCCAGAAGTTTAAAGGCTATAACAAGGAGGTGACCAAAGCTTTTGCAAGGTCCTTTAATGGACAAACAGTGGAGGTTGGAGATTTAAAATTCACAGTGACCGAGGCCACAGTAGCAGCTGCCACAGGCCTACCTCAAGAGGGTGAAAGGTGGTTTAAAAATAGAAGTGTGGACGATCAAATATGGAGAACCATGCTACAAAACCAAGGTATGGATACCACCGTATTCACAAGAGGCATCCCTGTTCATGTATTAAAAGAGGAATGGTCTAGTCTACTGTTAGTCATCCAGAAATTTATCATGTGTGAAGGTCGTTTTGGCTCTATGTATATGTATCATGTCAGGCTGATGATGAATTTCATAGATGGTCACACTCTTAATTTGCCTCTTTTTCTGCTATCAAGTATGAAAAAGATGAGTTTTACAGTTCAAAAACATGTAGGCAATATTGAACCTCATCTTTACCATCATGGGCTCATCAAAATTCTTATTGAGGATTAGTTGAAGAAAACTAAAGATACTTGGGGGAAATTCTTGACAAGAAACTACTTCCAAGAGCCATCTGAGGCCTCTGGAAGTAGTCCACCAAAGATTCCAAGGAAGAGTAGGAGGAAAGAAAAGAACATTACAATCCAAGACTCCCCTACAATAGAAATTCAAGAAACAGTCCAAAAAGAAAAAGAAGATAGAGCTAGAAGTAAGAAACAGAAGAAGGAAAAAGGTAAAAGAACCATCCAAGAAGTCTATCCATCCCCTGAGAAATCCATAGAAGAGGATTATCAACCTCTGTCAGAAAGATTAATAGATCTTCAAGCCACTGCCATAGCCAAGAAAAAGCAAAAAGGAAAACAGAGTGCACAAAAGAAGAGTACTAGTTCATACTTAAGAAGGAGCACTAGGCTAAAAGGGAAGGGGAATAAAACCAAAGAAAAATAGTCTCACTTTATTGATTTAGATGAAGAGACACTTGAGAAATCTCCAACTCAGCCAAGCATTGAGTCAAGTCCTCCACGTGAGGAAAGCCCTTTTCGGCCGGAAAGAGAGAGCAGTCCTCCTCCACCAGATTTTGAGTTTAGGCCGAGAAAGACACCTGAGGTAGATTCTAATCAGCAAGAGGCATACAATTACTTGGAAACCTTAGAACAATCAGCTGCAGGACCAAGTACCTCTCTGCCACCTGATGCACAAGTTCAGTCTTTGAAACAGGAAATATTTGAGTTAGAAGTCCTAAATAGGCATATCATACAAGAAAATGAAGCACTCAAAGAGCAGAGTAAAGTAGACAAGATTGTCCATGATAATACTATACTCCATTTAGGACTGTGGCAAAAGAAAAACAGAAAATTGAAGAAGAAGTGCAAAAAGTTAAGCAGAGCATTGATTAACCTCAAGTTCAAATGCCTAGTCAGGAAGCCAAGGATGATGTTAGCATCAAGGAAGAAGAAAAGAGGGCTAGATGTCCTTGCAGAAGCATCAGAACATATGGATTAGAGGGAAATAACTCAATTTTGGTTGCATGAGGACATGCAACACCTTCACAGTGGGGGTATGTTGAGCCTCAAACCTGCACCTTCCTATACACCCTCTCAGCCTTCCTTTTCCACTTATTGCATCCACCCAGCTGTTAAATCATTGCATTGTAGTTTAAAAAGAGCTCTTTACATGGTTTTCTCACTATGCTTATGATTGTTGTTTGGTTTAGTTTTTTTGTTCATGCAGCTGCGGAAACTTGTCAGTTTCCGCAGCCAGCACAGGATTCCGCAGCTATTTTGTTAAAAGCTGTGCTACAGGTGTCCTATGAAGAAATGAGCCACATGGGCAAGCTCCAGGTGATGGATACATGGAACGTGTCCCTTCGAATCAGCCAAATCATCCATGGAAGGTCACAGTCAACGAAGGTCAAAGGCAGAGCCAACCAAGGAGTTCAGCGGTCGCACGTCTCTGTTTTGAGCACGTGAACGTTACATGGCACAGCCCTCAGCTTACGAAGACACCGGCACACCTAGAGATCACTTCTGTAACCTGAATCTAATAGCTACCACTCCAGGGATTTAATAGACATGATGACAGTTACGCTAGATCTCGGCTGAAGGGATCTACGTGTATTTGGCAACACAGTCAATAGCGTAGGAGTTAGTTAGCTAGTTTCAGCATTTTGTCATTATAAATAACGCGTCGATGAACGCTGTAAAGGAGTTTTTTTTTATATGTAAATTCTGAACTGTTGTGTTATCACCCCACTGTTTATATATGTTGCTGTTTTAATATATGAGAAGACTTTTCTGAGTTTATTCGTGTGACTACTTGTTGACCGGCTGAAGTGGCAGAGGGCCCTTGCGCGTTGAAGCCTTGTAAAGTTTTCATTTGGTTTTATTATGTTCTTGTATCATTAGCTTGTACATGACACACTGTTTGATGTTTCTTAACTCACTGCTGTTTAGATTTTCACCTCTGTTTTCTTATAACTGTCAACTGATCAGTGCTTTTCTGTAGGTTTTCTTAAGCAGCCCGGGCAAATTTTCATCTTTTCGATAACTATTGACATATGAGATCATCTTGTCCTTCCTGCTAACTTTCATTTTCTGAAGTTTAATTTCAGCACTGTCTTTTTCAAGTTGTGATTTGCTTACTTATTTTTTTTTGTTATTTAGATATCATACTGCTCATCAATTTATGGTTTCTTTCTATAGTGAAGTGACTCTATTAGCAAGAAATCAGAATATTACTAACTGTAGTGTGATTTAGTTATCATATTGCTTAAACTTATTCATGATTGCTTCCCACAAGGTAGATTGAGCTGAAGGGTAAAGGATCAGAAGAGTTGAAGTAGTGTGATTAGTTTCCTTTCTGCAATTTAATTTCTTGCAATTTAGTTATCATATTGCTTAAACTTATTCATGGTTGCTTCCCACAAGGTAGATTGAGCTGAAGGGTAAAGGACCAGAAGAGTTAAAGTAGTGTGACTAGTTTCTTTTATGCAATTTAATTTCTTGCCATTTAGATAGCATATTGCTTGACTTATTCATGATTACTTCGCACAAGGTAGATTGAGCTGAAGGGTAAAGGATCTGAAGAGTTTAAGTAGTGTGAATTAGTTGCTTTGCTTTTGGTTTGAGTTGCTTTAAGTTCAGTTTTTACTTTCTTTTCATTCAGCAGCAAGGATACTGGGCCATTGTCATTAGTTCACTGTTTGATGCATTTACTTTCTCATAAGAATTGATTTCAATTTAGGTGTTTTGAAGCTTTCTTCTTGAGCACTTTCAAGTTTGAGAAAATCACTGTAGAAACCACCATCACCATCCATACTCCATACTTCACTTTCATTTTCGCCATCACACATTAGGGAAAGATAAATCCAAAAATAAACTAAAAACTCAAAAACGACAAAAGATTAAGAAAATGGTTATCTAGTACATATAGTACACTTCACTTCATCAGTTTACGAACCCCGGATTGACATTTTAAATAGCAATTTAGATCACAGTAAATTGACCAAACAAGAAGTTCTATATATTAAATGTGGTGTTGGAAATAATATTGGGGGGGGGGGGGCTTGGGTTGAATCAATATTATCAAATCAATAACTTTTTTATTTCCATAATCAGATTCATATATGCTACTTCAGTTAAGGGAAATCGCATGTACATGCAACTGTGTTTAGTGGAACTAGTGTATATCCAATAGACTTATGATTTAGTTAATTCATCATATATTGATCTTTAATTAGTGCATCAAAACCATATAAACAGTAACCAGGTGCAGTAAAAACAGAATAGATCATCACACACAAGAAACACACATGAACACCAAGATATAAGGTGGAAACCCGATGTGGGTGAAAACCACCTGCTGCAATCATCTTTGTCTTCTTTTTAATAATAAGAGAATTCTATTTACAATTTTTGTACTGGTGCAGCCTTATACCAGTACACAGGCTTCTACCTGTAGAAGGCTACAATCTTCTCTTGTTCTCCAGTTTCTACTGGAAGGGTGCTACAACCCCCTAGATCTTGTACTAGCTGATATGTTTACTAGTACATAGGTGCCAGCCTACAGAAGGCTACAACCTTCTATTTTCTTCTAGGGACCACGTTTCATAAATTTTCAGACTGGATCCATCAACATCATTCAATCATCAAATATATCTGCATCAACCAATCTCCTTTTTAACCAACCATAACCGAATCAATCAATCACTCTGATCATTCAGAATGTTATCACGAGAATACAGTAACCAGAACCCAAGCAATAACCCAAAACACTGCACCAGCAAACAGAAGCAACTAAAACATATTTGATAAGGTATACACTACTTCCAAGTGTTGAACATGCGTGTATACGTGCTTTCCTCAAGGCAAACCAATGTACAGATCTGTAAATCAAATTTATGAGGTATACATAGTTTTTATATGTAGAACCAGCGTGTATATGATTCTTTTCTGAAGTGAACCTATGTATAGATCTGTAAAAGATGATTTAAACATAATAGCGTTTCCAGACATCAATCATACCCATATCATCATATTTACAGACTGCAACATGCACCAGTTATTCAGATACATGATCAAACCATATGAAGATAATTCACTTCAAGCCTTAAGATCCTGATACTCATTAGATCTTATCC
This sequence comes from Pinus tabuliformis, assembly GCA_031772625.1. Classification (NCBI taxonomy): domain Eukaryota; kingdom Viridiplantae; phylum Streptophyta; class Pinopsida; order Pinales; family Pinaceae; genus Pinus; species Pinus tabuliformis. Next base: position 648,841,642 of record CM062817.1, read on the forward strand.
TTCATCAAGCGCTAAGGTTCTTCTTCGGTTCATATCAAGCACGACACCATAAGCTAATAACCTACATATTAGATCTCACACTATATCAGATATTCGATACTTGCACACTTTGGGCACACTTTGGCCTAATGATCTTCTCCTCCTTTTATATTCTTAGGCCTTTCTCAATACCATGGACCAAAACCACTTAGGACTAATACCTTGGACCAAATACCTAGGGTCAATACCTCAGACCAGATACCTTGGACCAATACCATGGACCAAATACTTCAGACCAAAAATTTAGTTTTCCAAGGTATACGCACTTTTCCTTTTATGAAAGTGCATGTGTACATATGCATGGCTTGTATATAGTGAACCTCCGTATACCTCTCTTTCTTCATTCTGTGAAGACTGATCTATAATTCTTTGCTATTTACCTATTATACTGTGATCTTTCATCTGAGTGAGTTGCCCTCTAAATTGATTCCTTGAAGCTGCCCTGCATTTCATCACATGTGTAAACACTACTGTGATGCATTATGTCACATCTGATATCTCTTCTGTAGATTCATCTACTTATCATATACAAGTGAGTTGTTCTGCTACAGGTGGGTTTCCATCAAGTACAACACATACATCATAATGCCAACAATCCCGCCCTTTGGACTTGATGGCAACTATGTTGGTGTTGATTACCGCAAGCTGTAGAAACTGTTAGAGATAACAAGCAACACCAAAGTACTCTCCCCTTTCGACAGCAAGGGCAAAGGGCTGACCAAAAAGTAGACTTCCATATCTGAACAATTGAATATAAACATTGATCAAGCTCCCCCTAAGCACATGCTGAATTTTCTGATTAAACTTCCCCTTTGTACATGCTGAGATGCACTATATCATCCATGCTCCCCCTGAGCACATGCAAAGTCTGCAAATATTTGCAAAAAGAATAACATGACTCTATCACTTGATTATGTGAGTTTGACCTTCCTATCGCCAATGACTCATACATACATCAATCTCCTAACCAAGTGGGGATATACCAAATTTGACTCTTCCATCCAACCAAGTGGGGATATATCAATTGTTTATACAAGTCAACAACAAGAAACATTACATAATTCATCCCATGCATAGTGGGGTTAAAAATTATGTCTTTTCATGACTGCTACATTAAAAGATATACATGACATATATAACAGATACCAAATGTCTTAAACATGACCATGATAGTCATCAGCAACTATCATCAACAACATTTGTCAACAACATCCAGACCTGTAACCTAGAATACCATTCTCTTGACCAACCATCAATCAATAGAAAGATGTATTTATAAGCATCATCACCAAGGACTTCTAACCATAATGCCAACAATGCATTATTTGAAGCATATGCTCCCCCTGAACCTGTTCCGTATGTTCACTGTCAAATATGATCATGCATATATCAGCAAGAAGTATCAAGGCATCATCATCAATCAGATATACATCAAGTTAATTTGTGAGGATCAAAAGTACTTCTAAATAGCAAGTACCAACACATTTCCACACATCATCAGCAGATTGTAATCATCATTAAACAGAGCAAATAATTGTTTGAACCATATCAGACCCTTTTTCTTGAGTCTGTCCTACTGCTTTTCTTTAAACCAACATATACGTGACTGTGTCCACAGAAACTCGCATATGTACGAAACTACACTGCAAGAAACGCGCGTATAACCACCTTTCCCTGAAAAATAGGATCTAACAGCAGGATGATGTAGAAACTACTCCCAACTTTTGTCTAAGATATTCAAATGTCTCTTTGGGTAGTGGTTTAGTGAATATATTAGCAACCTGTTCTTTGGAAGGAACATACTCCAATTTGACCTATTGTTCAAGCACCTGTTCATGTAGGAAATGATATTTGATGGGTATGTGCTTGGTCTTGGAGTGCATGACTAGATTTTTTGAAATACTGATGGCACTTGTATTATCACATAGCATGGAGATAGGTGGAGTACATGTGATCTGAATATCTTGCAAGGTTTGCATCATTCAAAGTACTTTTGTGCAGCAAGATGCAGTAGCCATGTATTCTGCTTCAGCTGTAGATAATGCAATTGAAATTTGTTTATTGTTGAACCAAGACACCAACCTGGAACCCATATAGAATGCACCACCACTAGTGCTTTTTCTGTCATCAACACTTCCTGCCCAATCTGCATCTGTATATGCATGAAGTGTAAGATCTGTATCTCTAGGATACCATAAGCCAAAGTTCTGTGTTCCTTGAAGATATTTGAAAATCCTTTTGACTACCTAAAGATGTGATTCCTTTGGATTTTCTTGGAATCTTCCAACTATTCCCACTACATGCATGATGTACTATCAGGTACTTGTTAGATAAAGCAGACTACCAATCATGGATCTATAATTTGGTTGATGTACTGCTGCTGATTCATCATTTGAGATGAGAGTACATCCCGTTACCATTGGAGTACAAACAGGTTTAGAATCTTCCATGTTGTACTTTTTTAGGATCTATTTGAGATATTTGGTTTGTGAGAGAAAATACCATCTTTATTTTGCTGCACTTGTAGACCAAGAAGGTAGGTAAGCTCACCAAGTAAGGACATTTCAAATTCTTACTACATTACTGAAGAAATATTCTAACTCATGGATTCTTCATTGCTACCAAAAATGATATCATCAGCATACATCAGTGTCCATCTTTGTATATAGATTACTATCTGCTGACCCCTTTGAAAAACCCTGTTGGTGGAGATATTTGTCAAGACCGTAATACCAGGCCCTTGGAGCCTATTTTAGACCATAGAGAGCTTTCTTGAGTTTGAATACAAGTTTTGCATCATTTCCAAGAATGAATCCTTTTGGTTGTTCAATATAGACTTCTTCTTCTAAGTCTCCATTAAGAAAGGCAAATTTTACATCCATTTGGTATACTTTGAATTTTTGAAAACTAGAAAGAGTAAGAAACATTCTGATAGTTTCAAGTCTAGCAACAGGTGAAAAAGTTTCTTCAAAGTCTATACCTTATTGTTGAGCATATCCTTTACAAACAAGTGTGGCCTTGTTTCTAATAACTTCTCCATTTTCATTCAGCTTGTTTTTGAATATCCATTTAGTTCCTATGATATTCTTATCATGAGGTCTAGGAACTAATTCCCAAGTATTATTCTTTTCAATTTGCTCAAGTTATTCATTCATGGCCTTGACCCAACATTCATCTTTGCATGCTTCATTTACATTTTTAGGTTCAGTGGAAGATAGTAATGCTAGATAGCTTGAAGCTTCGTCAATGGTTCTTCTAGTCTGCACACCTGCCCCATTTTCTCCTAAAATTTGTGCTTCTGGATGATTTTTCTAAACATACTTGGACGAAGTCTTTTCTTCTATCGTTATCTCTTCTTTTGGTGCTTCATTGGTTTCTTCTTCAGAATTAGTGTGATTTGATGTGGGAAAATGATCCTCATCTTCTTCATTGTCATAATCTTCGGTTTTTATCTATTTGGGATTTTTGCATGCTTCATCAAGCACAACATCAATACTTTCAATAATTTTCCCAAGTCTTTTGTTGTAACATTTATATCCTTTACTTCGGGAAGAGTAGCCAAGAAGAATACCTTCATCTGCTCTGGGTTCAAACTTACCAAGTTTTTCATCAGTACTTTTGATCTAACATTTGCTTCCAAAAACTTTGAAGTATTTTACAGTAGGAGTCTTACCATACTAAAGTTCATGTGGAGTTTGAGTGTTGTTTACTCGAACATTTTCTTGATTGAGAATAGTGACAGCGACGAATGCAACTTCACCCTAGAAGGTTGCAGGAGTTCCAGATTCATCTAGCATATCACGAGCCATTTTTTGAACAGTTCTATTCATCCTTTCTACCACTCCATTTTGTTGAGGAGTCCCTGTGGTAGAGAATTTCCTTTTTATTCCATGTTCTTCACAAAAGTCAAAGAATTCGTCTAAGGTAAATTCCCCTCCTCAATCAAATTTGAGGCATTTGATTATGCAATCTGATTCATTTTCAACCAAAGATTTGAAGGCTTTGAACTTTTCAAATGCTTCATCTTTATGCTTTAGAAGACCTATCCAACACATTCTGGAGAAATCATCAATGAACAATATAAAGTATTCTTCTCCACGGGGTGACTTTCTCCTTGATGGACCACATAAATCAGTATGAACAAGTTCAAGAGGCTTACTAGCCGACCCTTCCTTTTCAACGAATTGAAATCTGGTTTGCTTATCGAATTGACATGATTTGCATATAGTATTTTAAGGAATGTTGATATTTGGAAGATCACGAACAGCCTAGAATCTACATGCTTTTATTATTTGAGAAAAGCTTAGATGTCCCAATCTTCTATGCCATAGCCAGTTTTCATCATTTTTGCTTAGATAGCACTGTTTTTGTCCTCCTTTGTGTATGTATAGATTGTTTGGAGTTCTTGTCCCTTTAATCACAGTTTCTCCTATATCAAGCTCACGAATAACACATCCATTTGATCGAAACACTACTTCATTTCCTTGATCACACATTTGACTCACACTCAACAGATTATGCTTTAAGCCGTCAACATACATAACATTCCCAGCTTTAACTTTTTCTTTCAAGAAAACAGAGCCTTTACCTTTTATGACAGTAGCAGTGTCGTTTCCAAATGAAACACTCTTTTCCCTTTTTAAGGCATTATATGAGTGTAGTTTTTCTATGTCACCTGTCATGTGTTTTGAGCATCCACTGTCGATGTACCACTGGTTTTCTTGTCCTTCTGCATACAAGGCTATACCACATCTTTATGTTTGCAGTTCTTTCTTTCTCCATATTTTGGGATTTAATGGAGTTTACTATTTTTGAGATTTTTTCTAAAATTTACTCCTGCATTTAGATTCTTCATGGAAAAAGTTGTTATAGATTGAGCATTCTATTTCATTTTCAAGAAGAGAAAAGCTATTATATGAAATTTTCTTGATCCCTGTCACATTTCTTTGATTTTGTGCTTCTCTAGTCATGAAAGTTTTGTAAGAAACACATTGAGTAGCTCTATGTCCAAAATTATGACATGACAAACATTGACCATTAAAGAAGTTCCCGCGATCATCTAATCTACTGACCTGTTGATTGTAGTTGAAGTTCCTCCTACTGACCTGTCGATTGATATTCTTTGAAGCAAATTGAGTATGACTTACCTGAGGTTGATTTTTGCTTCTGTTCATCCTTGAAGTAAATTGAGCCTAATTCACCTGGTGATCTACTTTATGCCTTTGCTGACGATTGTCAAACTGTTCACTACTCTTTGCTACATCACAATAGCTTTTAGTAGAGGTTGACGGCTTCTATGATTGAGATGTTTCTTCAGCACCTATCTTTATCCAACACCTATCTTTATCAGAGGAGAGCGCTGCACTTTGATAATTTCATTTAAGGTTTCTGATCCTTTGGCAAATCTAAGATTGAGAACTTTTGCTTTCTCAAGATCCTTTCTTAGACCCACAATTTCACATTTTATCTTTTCATTGTGTTTTTCTCTTTCAGCAAGTTGGAATGTCAAGGTATCTATAATCATATTATTTTCTTCTAAACAGATTTTGAGTTTAGAGATTTCTTCATAAAGGTTATCTTCATCTAAAGCATCTAAACAATCATCATCTTCATAAGCCATCAGAAGTCTATAGCCATTACTATTTTCATCTTCATCACTATTTGATAAACCATCGCTATCTTCATGTGTATAGTAGCTCTTTTTACTTACACTTTGTTTTCTATTCCATTTTGAAGTTTCCTTCCCTTGATCATATTTATCTTTATGATGACATTTGGTAGCATAATGATTGACTCTACCACAGGCAAAACATTTGAAAGGCAGTTTACCTCTGAATCTACCAGAACCCCATTGAAGATTCTTGACAAAGTTCATTTCCTCTTATTCTTTTGAAATATTTCCTGATTCATTGATTTCTTCTTTTCCTTTTGCTGGAGCTTTAAATGCAACTTCTCTCATATCTAATGGACCTCCTTTTCTCATCTCAAAGGCAGTTAAGATTCCATGAAGCTGTGTCATAGTAATAGTATGTAGATCCTGCTTTTCTTCTATGGAAGATACTTTTGATTCAAATTTAGCAGATAAGGATCTTAAAACCTTTTCAACTAAGGTAACTTCCTTTATCTCTTCACCCAAATTCTTCATGCAATTAACAATCTCATCTATACATAAGAAGTAACTAGCTACACTTTCATCATTGTGCATCTTGAGAGTTTCATATTGAATTCTGAGAGTTTTCAGTTTAGCACGTTTTACCTAAGAGTATCCCTCGTAGCTTAGAATGATTTTGTCCCATATTTCTTTGGCTGATTTGAGCTGCATAAATTTGACAAACTCTGATTATGACAGACTTCCCAATAATGTATTGACAGCCTTAGCATTAGTTTCATATTTCTTTTTACCTGCTGCATCTGTAGGAATTACTGATGGAAAAGTATATCCTCCTTCCATGATTTCCCGACATCTGTTCTAAGAGATTGAAGATAGGATGTGGTTCTTACCTTCCAATAAACAAAGTTGCTCCCATCAAATATTGGCGGTCTGATGGATACCCCGCTTTCTTGATTACTCATGATGATGGATCTTCCTCTAAGCGATCAAGCTTCTTTTGGAGGACTTGCTCTGATACCAATTGTTGGAAATAATACTGAGGGGGGGGGGGTGAATCAGTATTATCAAATCAATAACTTTTTCATTTCCATAATCAAATTCATTTACACTACATCAGTTAAGGGAACTCATGTGTACATGCAACTGTGTTTAAAGCAACTAGCATATATCAAACAGACTTATGATTCAATTAATTCATCATATATTGATCTTTAATCAGTGCATCAGAACCATATAAATAGTAACCAAGTGCAGTAAAAATAGAACAGATCATCACACACAAGAAACACACATGAACACCAAGATATAAGGTGGAAACCCAACGTGGGTAAAAACAACCTCCTGCAATCGTCTTTGTCTTCTTTTTAATAATAAGATAAATTTGTTTACAATTTTTTCACTGGTACAGTCTTATACCAGTACGCAGGCTTCTACCTGCAGAAGGCTACAACTTTCTCTCATTCTACAGCTTCTATTGGAAGGGAGCTACAACCCCCTAGCTCTTGTACTAGTCGATATGTTTACTAGTACGTAGGTGCTGGCCCACAGAAGGCTATAACCTTCTCTTTTCTTCCAAGGACCACGTTTCATAAATTTTCAGACTAGATCCATCAACATCATTCAATCATCAAATATATCTACATCAACCACTCTCCTTTTGAACCAACCACAACCGAAACAATCAATCACTCTGATCATTCAAAATGTTGTCACCAGAATAAAGTAACCAGAACCCAAGCAATAACCCACAACACTGCACTAGCAAGCAAAAGTAACTAAAACATATTTTATAAGTTATATGCTACTTCCAAGTGTCGAACCTGTGTGTGTACGCGCTTTCCTCAAGGTGAACCAACGTACAGATCTGCAAATCAAATTTATGAGGTATACATTGTTTTGATATGAAAAACCAACGTGTATACGCTTCTTTTCGGAAGTGAACGTACGTACAGATCTGTAAAAGATGATTTAAACATAATAGAAGTTCTAGACATCAATCATACCCAAATCATCATATTTACAGACTACAACATGTGCTAGTTAATCAGATACATGATCAAACCATATGAAGGTAATTCACTTCAAGCCTTAAGATCTTGATACATCATTAGATCTTATCCTTCATCAAGCGCTAAGGTTCTTCTTCGGTTCAGATCAAGCACAACACCATAAGCCAATAACCTACATATTAGATCTCACATTATATCAGATATTCGATACTTTCACACTTTGGCCTAATGATCTTCTCCTCCTTTTATAGTCTTAGGCCTTTCTCAATACCATGGACCAAAACCACTTAGGACCAATACCTTGGACCGAATACCTAGGGTCAATACCTCAGACCAGATACCTTGGACCAATACCATGGATCAAAATACCATGGACCAAATACTTCGGACCAAAAATTTAGTTTTCCAAGGTATACACACTTTTTCTTCTGTGAAAGTGTGTGTGTACGTATACGTAGCTTGTATACAGTGAACCTGCGTGTATACAGAGCTTGGTCAATGGTGAACCTGTGTATAGGTCTCTCTTTCTTCATTCTGTGAAGACTGATCTGTAATGCTTTGTTGTTTACCTACTATACTGTGATCTTTCATCTGAGTGAGTTGCCTTCTGAACTGACTCCTTGAAGCTGCCCTACATTTCATCACATTTGTAAACACTATTGTCATGCATTCTATCACATCTGATATCTCTTCTGTAGATTCATCTAGTTATCATATACAAGTGAGTTGTTCTACTACAAGTGGGTTGCCATCAAGTACAACGCATACATCATAATGCCAACATGTGGGGGAATATTTATTGGATAGTCATATGACTACAATCCAAATGAGTGGTGCTAATGTTGTAACAAGGTTCCAATGGTTACACCATTCAAAACAATGACCCTTAAATTTCAAAATATTTTCATAAAATTTTCCTCAGAAGGGAAGACAAATGCTTGGAGGTATCCAAGGGAAATCTTGTAAAGTGATAAGATTTAAAATCATGAAAAATTTGCTCAAAAAGGATAACTATGGTATAATTTTATAATTTTTCTTATTATATGTTCAAACATCTATATCCCCTACTCTAGTGGATGTCCAAAAACTTATCAATGATCATTCCAATGTTTTTGATGAGACACTTGATGGCCTTCCACATACTCAAGATCATGATCAAGCTATTAATTTTTTATTTAGAGGTATACCACCTAACATTAGGCCTTGCAGATATCCATATTCATATAATAGTGCGATTGAGCATCTGATTCAAAAAATGTGAGAGGCAAGAATCATTCAACATATGCAAAGTGATTTATCTTCACGAGTGGTGATGGTTACAAAAAGGGATGGTTCTTGGTGTATGTGTGGAGATTATAGATGTTGGAAATATCTTTTTCAATGATGTCAAATATAGGAGGACTACATATGTCCAACATAAATATTGGAAAATGAAGATTATTGCAAATAAAGTTTTTAGGATTTTGATGCCTAGCTTGGATACTGTATTTATTAAGGAATTTTTACTCAAATTTCCTAGATAAAATTGGATCATAGGATATATGGTTGGAAATATAATTTTTATACCTTTCCAATGGTATATGGAACTCCCTATAACTCCATAGGAATGAGAAGATACGAATTATTTCATCATGATGGCCCAACCAAAGTACAAGTAGGCAAACCCAACTAGTTTTACAAGTTGGCCCCATAAGTGAATGTAGAAACATTGAAGTGCACAAGAGGAGTTTAGGAATACTTTTTGGGTGATTCTTGGAGTTTAAATGTGGAAGAAAAAATCTTATTCATGCACTGAAAGAGTCATCTTGGAATTTTGGTTATCTCTTCTTTTGAGACATTTCATATCCTTAAACTTGGAGGAGATAAAAACAAGATGATATTCATTTACTTGTGGTTAAAATTTTAGATCTTGTTTCAATATAATTTTAGAGATATGATCTGACAAAGTTAGCATTCCTTAATGCTCTTGAAACATGCTCCAAATAGGTCAATTTGGTAATTTTAATATGAATTTATTTTTGGGATGTCTTGGATTTTGAAATTTGGAGAAGAAAGAGAAGATACCTCAAGCTACCTATCATGAAAATTTCATACCTTATTTTGATATATTTTCAAAGATATTATCTAAGGAAGTTAATGTTCCTTAATGATCCTAAAACATGCTTCAAATATGTTGCCTTGATATTTTCATGATAACTTTATTTGTGTGATGTGTCATACTATGAAATTGGGAGGACATAAAAAAGGGAACACAAATTACATATAGTTGAATCTTTCTTCACTATAGTTTGGTAGATATGATCTTATGAATTTAGTGTTTTTATGAATTTAGTGTTTTTGGATGCTCCTAAAACATCCTCCAAATAGGTCATCTTTGAATTTTTTCTATAAATTTCTTTCTGAGATGTTTCAACCTGTGAAATCTAAAAGAGATAGAGAAGAGATATCAAGGTAATTGTAGCATAAATTTTAGAACTTGTTTCACTATAAATTTGGAGATATTATCTGAGGAATTTAGTGTTCATGAATACTCTTAAAACATGTTTCAAATAGGAGAGCCTGGAGTTTTTTCTATGAATTTCTTTCTGATATATTTCAAATGGTGAAATCTAGAGGAGACAAAAAAGATATTTCTACATACTTATGGTGTAAAATTAGGAACCATATTTGCAAAATTGAATATGTGGCATGTTGTGCAATTTTGTTCTTGGAGAGAAGTTGAAAGCAACAAGTTTTGGGAAAAGTAAACTTGGTGAAAGATAGAGTAGCAAGTAGGTTAGGTGATGGTAGGAGAAACATACCTCATGAAGGAAAATGTAGCAAGAAGGCTTGTTGAAAACATAAGCAACTAACAAATATTTTGTGGAAGAAAATAAACTCAGTGAAGTAGGTTGGTTCCTACAAAGTAGCAGAGGGGATTGGTGTCTCTTGTAGGTTGGTTCACACAAAGTAACAAAGGGGATTGTTTTCTCCGCTAGATTGGTGTGTACACAAAAACAAATGGGATTCATTTTTTCTCTAGGATTGTGCCTACAAAGTAGTAGAAGGAATTGATTTTTCCTCTATGTTGTTCCCTATAGAGTAGCAGAGGGGATTGGTGTATCTTGTAGGTTGGTGCATACAAATTGATGTAACAATAGGTTAGTTCCTACATGAAATTTCCCATATATGTTTCTATGTATATGTTATGTTACTTGTTCAATTTATAAAATTAAGTTTTTATGATGTTTGAATTTTTAAATAAGTAAAATTTTCATTATATGGATTCACCCCCACCCCCCCTCTAAGTATATTTGTGAATCCAACAATTGGTATAAGAGAAAGTTTCTTTAGAAATAGTATAGCCATTGGAAGGAAGATCTTAGAGGGATTATGGCTATCCATGAAGGTTTACTTAAATCTCCTATGTTTGATGGATCAAACTATAACTTATATAAGAAAAACGATGAGGGAATATGTGATGTATTTTGGTATTTATGCTTGGAAATTTGTATTTTATGGAAGGAAGCATGATAAGCATAGTGTAGAAGTCATGATTTCCATCTTGAATGACCTATCAAAAATAGATTTTGGTAAGGTGATTCTTTGTAAAACAACAAAATAAATATGGGATAAGTTGTAAAACACATATAAAGGAGGTGACATAGAAGAAATGAAAGATAAGGAGAATCTAAATATATATACAATATATGAAATATGAATATATAAGTTAGGTTATAGGGAATAATTTCTCAAATACTCAAAGAAAATCAAAGCCTATGATTGCTTGAGCTATGAAATTTATGAAGAAGAAGCTAAAGTTGTAAAAAATCTAATAAGATGATCTTGGAAATTCAAAGTTAAGTTGTTATCCAAATGTTTTAAGTGTGGTGTAATAGGTCATTATGCTTTCGAATGTCCATATTTGAAATTGGAAGATGGAAATGATGAATTGCCTAGCCATGAATGCTCAAGTTGTTGATCATCAAAATGAAGATTCATATTTAGAGGAAGAAGTTGAAGGTGAAGAAGATGCAAAATAAGTGCAATCCATAGGTAAGCTATTATTTATCATAATTGTAGAAGAAGAGGTCATATTTCTTTTAGATGTCCACATGTAATTTTGGAAATAGTAAGGATGAAGACGAACATGAGGATAAGATAAATTGTTATGAGTATAAAAGCAAAGGATGTGGCTCATCCAAAGAAAGTAATGTAGTTGAATCTGATAATGAAAAAATGGAATTCCTACTCATGACCATGGAGGATCGATACTATAATAAAGACAAATCAGATTCATAGGAAGAATATGTTTATGATCTTAAGGGAGAACTTAATTTTGCATTAGATGATATAAAAAGACTTAGAAGAAAGATTAAAATTCAAAAGGAGTTGTTGCAGAAACATGTGAAAGAAAGGAATCATGATATTGATGAATCGACAATCTCTCTCATGAAGTTATAAATAGAAGAGGGAAAGAAAAAAAAAAGAAATTTTAATGAGCCAACTCAAATAAAAGGAAGGACATTGTGAGAAACTAGAAGCGAAGGTGGCTTCATTGAGAAAGGATTTAGAAAAATCCAATGATCCACTGAATAAAAGTTTGAAGTTTGGAAAAGGTACTAAAATATTAGATGATATTATTAGTTACTAAATATATCTATTAATTAAAACATGCCTTGATTATCATGAAACCACCAAAGGAGAATCAAGCTCAATAACATCAAAAAAGAAATGCAAATAAGAACTTGAAAGGTAAGTTAATTTGCTCAAAATATGTATCAATGAAATCAACAATAGAAAATAGGGTGAGGACCAATAGAGATATAATTTTTAAAAGAAATAAAGTAGCACCAGGAAAGGAAGTAAAGATAAATCGAGACCCCAAAATGGATTTTAAATAATAATTCCCGAAAGAAGGACTTTTACATCTAGTTATCAAAATCTCTTTTATGGCTATTTCTTTTCATGCAAGAATTTTGTTCATAAGGAAATATATTGTATATCATATGTAAGAAATGACTATATCAGTAATAGGAGTATGGGATAATATAATATCTCAAGGAATGGTTGTGTAAGTGACAATCCTAGAAGTTTTATTGAGAATGATACAAAAATTATAGTCCATTTGCCCCCTTATTAGATCATGTTGAATGTATAAAGTGTAGTAATTTTGGAAACAAATATTGTGATTGTGGGAGTAGTATATTTAGCGCTCCAAAACAAAGTAGAGAAGAAGATATTAATAAATCAAATAATAATGGTATAGAGAATGAAGCAAAAGAAGAAATAAGAATGTGGTCTAGCCCTATTTGTTCAAAACAAAGAAAGCCAATGGTATATAGAAAATGGATGTTCAAGTCATATGACAAGAGATAAAATAAAATTTCTCTCTCTAAAGGAATTCAGAGGAGACAAAGCCACTCTTGGAAATAATAATTCAAGAAGTATAATTAGAAAAGGCACAATCAATCTTGATGATGGAAGGAAAAAAAAATATTTTTTTGCTTGTTGAAGATTTAAAGCACAATATATTGAGTGAAATTAAATGGTTGATTAAGGGTATGATATCACATTCCATTATAAAGGATGTGAAATAAGAAAAATAGGTTTAGGAAGATTGGTGGAAAATGTAATTGGGTCTCCAAACAATGTATATGTCCTCAATGAGATTAAAAGAAAGAAAAAGTTCTCTATGGGAGTAATATCTAGGACATCTCATTGGTAAAAGAGAGCATATTTCCAAGTGAAGCAAGAGGTAGAAGGTCTCATCAAGAATATGGATGCATTATAATGTAACCTACAAGAGAGGAATGATGAAATGCAAAGGTTGTAGGATATGAATTGACAACAAATGATGCGTTAAAAAAGTAAAAAAAAAATGTATTTCAATTAACATCAGTGCATAAGTTCAGGGGGGGAGCACCTTTCCCTTGATATCAAAAAGATGGAGACATTTGAAATAATAGGAATAGTTGCAAACAATGAAAATTTCAAATGAGAAGAAGCATATGTTCAAGGGGAGCATCCCTTGGATGACAAAAAGAAAAGTTATAGAAATTGAAGTTACTATCAAGGGGCGTTATGTTGCAGTCAAAGGAGTTAAATTACAAATGAAAGGAAGCATAAGTCCAAGGAGAGTAATCCAAAAATGAAGAATTAAGAGGAAGTTCATGTACAAAGGGAGCAGTCTCAAGCGAAGAGTTACAAATGAGGAAATTTTGCATGTAGGCATAGATAGACATAACGATGATAGGGGGAGCCTAGTTTCATACAAAGGAGAAGTAAGAAATAGATGATATAATTATTTTGTTGTTAATGTATTAGTGGAAGAAATTATAGCCACAAGTAAAAGAACCCATTTTCCATTAATGCCAAATGGGGAGAATATATAAATATAAGGAGGGATACCAGGAAGGGGGAACAATTGCAGTCACTAAGAGAATTCATAAACAAAGGAAAAGTTGTAGATATAAGAAGAGTTATAGATAAGGAGAAGCACAAGCTTAGGGGGAGCATCCTTTTTCTATTAATTTCAAAGGGGGAGAAATTGTAGGCACAAGGAGAATTGCAGACATGGGGATTTATTTAATATTATTGCAGACATGGGGAGTTCTTTAGTATTTTTGAAGAATAGATTAAGGGTTACCATCAATGAAAAAGGGGGAGATTATTGGAAATGTTTTTTTTCATTGATGTTAAAGATATGTGAATGCTACATATGTCCAAGATAAAGATTAGAAAATGAAGGCTATTGCAAATATTATTTTTGGGATTTTGATGGCCAATTTGGATACCCAATATTTGAAGGAATTTTGACTCAAATTTCCTAGATTAAATTGGAGCATAGGGTATTTGGTTGGAAAATTTATTCTGATATTCTTACAACAGTAGATGGAAATCCCTCTAACCCTATAGGATTTTGTTAGTATGACCCAAACAAAGTACAAGCAGTATGACCCAACCAATTTTACAAGTTGGCCCCATAAGTGAACATAGAGACACTATAAATAAATGATAAATGAGTTCATTTGATGCGTATTCGAGTAAGAAGAGATCTAAAGTGCACAAGAGAAGGTGAAGAATACTTTTGGGATGATTCTTGGAGTTTAAAGGTGGAATAAAATATGTTATTTAAGGGATAAATGAATCATCTTGGAAATTCTTCTATAACTTTTCTTTTGGGATGTTTTAGATAGTGAAACTTGGAGGAGCTAGAGAAAATATATTCGTGTACCTATGGTAATAATTTAAAACCTTGTTTCAACATAATTATGGATATATGACATGAGGAATTTAGTGCTCTTAAATTATCCCAAAACATGCTTCAAATAGGTCAACTTCATTAGGAGAATTTTGAGATCTCAAATTAGCCTCTATGGAAAATAATTAAATAATAGTAAAAATAATAAAATAAGAGTCATGAATTTTTAAAAGAAAAGAAATAAACTACATTTTTTTATTGTAATTTTTAGTTATCTCCTTGTAGGTTTACTCAAACTTCAAGTGTGTACACTTGACGGATGCAGAATTAGATTTCACATACAACAAGTACCCACTCTACATAATTTTGAGTAGTTCCACACCAAAAAAAAAAATACATGAAAAACTGTGTTTGAAACATGTGTTTTCATTTATTTGTTTGAAACATACTTTTTCATTTTTTTTTTTCTCGATGTGGATTTATTGAAAAGTAGGCTAAGTGGGTACTTGATGGATTTGAAATCTAATTGTTCATTCTATTGGGCATAGTGTTGTCATTGATGTAAAATGATATGTCAAAGAAAGGAGATTGTTAGACATAGTGTTATCATTTCATTGATGTCAAAGGAAGTATGATGTCTTAAAGGTATGATGCTTTGAAAACATGACTTGATTTTTATTTTTGAAGTTATGAAGATCAAATAAGTGTAGATGCTCTAGTTGGATAGTCCTCACTAAGAGTTTTTCAATGGTATTCTACACTTGGTCAAGCTCCTCTAGAATAAGAAGAAAGGTCGGTTTGAACATGACACTCTATAAACATAGCCTAATATTTATTGAGCATCTATTAGAATTATTTTGATCAAACATACCTGCAAATAATTCGATTAGATAGTGGACTAGTGTAAGCCTGCGATGTACCCAATACCCATGTGGTGTGGTGCATCCAGTGCAACTCCTATGTGACATGTGGAAAATATGACATATTACATGATAGACGTGGAAGAATCAAGACACATGGTAGGTTCTATATAACACAATTTTAACATCGACATCATAGAGTTGGATGATGTGGTAAAAGCAGAGATGGTTGATGTTGGCTTGTTGGGGCCTGACCCAGGTTCGAAAGAGTTATTATCCAAACAAATCCCGCACTACCGACCCTTTCAGCAATAGTCCACAGAGCGCGAACTGAAGTCTCACTCGGGTTAGTAGGGGAGGGCGCTGGAACCAGGTTTCCACACCCTTGGGATCTCTTAATGTGGTCTGGAGGGGTCATGAACCGTTCTACGGCCTCACGCCACTCTATACTGTCGTCGATCTTCTGTGTAGATCCACACAAATGAGCTTTCTTATTAATGAATTTATTACAGATCTGATCTTCCTCTTATAGTCTTTAAGCAAACATTTAACAATAAAAACCAGTGCACGCAATCATAATTAACAAAAAGGACAGTTCATAAATTCAGAACATAAGCAGCAGATAGATTCGCAATAAAGCACACAATGTTTCAGAACTTCTTATATTTATTTATCTTCTGTCAATACAACCAGAACTGCCCTGTGCACTCAGCTATAGGGATCCGCGCACATAGCTGCGGACTCTACCAAGCCTCTGTGCACACAACTGCAGAGCCTATATCTATCTACCAACACCCTTGACTCAAACTTATAGACGCAGAGAGAATATTGCCTTCATAAACCCATAACATTCAAGATCAAAAACCAAAAATTGACTTCTAACCATAGAGCCTTACTCTATTTATACATTTCCATGGTCCGCAGACCATGGGTAGGCTGATTCACTTTCTATTTTCTTACATTATTTTCGAGCGGACAACCCTTTGACTTGACTCATTACAATTCACGCTCTGTGTACCTCACGAAGCTTTTACCATACTTTTACCCAAAATTGTGGGCTTTGAGCCCCAAAACCGTTACGCAGGCCCTCTGCTACCCAACAGGCCCCCAACACAATCATCGTGACTCGTCCCTAGTCACTTGGCTGGTGCAGCAATATTTGTGCAGAGTTCATTCAACAACTTCTATGCTTCGCTTACATTCGCAACAAAATTTTCCGCCATCTGCTGTACCCATTCTATGTGAGCCACTGATGCATCAGTATTAGTTTTCGTTGCTTGTCCAGGTTCATATACTGCCTGCATGTGTGCTAACTTTCCTTCGATGTTGGTGGAGACCGCGAATGCCTCATCAAGCCACGGCTGGATGCATTCTTTAAGCACTGCTTCCTTCTACTGAGCAGCGTCAACTTGTGCCTTGAGAACCTGAGCCTCCCTCATTTTGGCCAATCGCTGCGTGATGGCGACCATTTGCATAGTTCCCCAGACTTTGTCATAAGCCTACTGTAACTCCCACACTTTTGCCTCTACCTGTTGTAGCGTTGGGTCTTCCTGGAGGGATGTGAGCGTCAGGAGGGACTGATCCAACAATTCTGAGCAATCTTGGACAACACGCTTTATCACTTTCAGTCCTGCTTGAATTTCCCCATGGCATTACTCTCAAACTTTCGGGGGTGTGGGTGGCTGCGCCTTCAGTCTTAGCTCTACAATTTGTAAATTTAATTCCCACTGGGCTTTTGTGGCCTCCTCTTGGGCCGTACAGAATCCTGTGGCCATGTGATGAATCTTGTCAGCTATAGGAAGTTCTGCTGGGACAACCAACTCTGGTACCTTGCTGCAGGCCTCTGCCATGGCCTGTTCCACTTCCTGGTTGTGTGTGACCAAGTCATCACACTGTAGATTGACCTGCTCCAGAATTTCCTTGTTCTCCATTAAGATTTGGAGAGCGCAACCTTCCCTGGCATGAAGCTCGGTAGTTACCCCATCGTGCGGTTGGTATAGGGTTTCTCTACGAAGGGCGGCCAAATTCAACCCCCAACTTCTCATGTCACCTTCGGCTTTTGCTAATACAGTGCTTGCTGGCAACACTACAATGTTCATTTTGTGGGTGTGCACCATCTGCTGGGCTGTAGCTATGTCATCTTCTAGGTTTGGTATTATCCCTCCAGGGGATCGCACCTGTAATGCCTACAGCTGCGCTCTAAGCTCCGCCAACATAGTTATCTACTCTATCATTAGCTCCTCCAATGCACCTGGAGTGACATTGCGTGCTGATTTGCTACTGTCAGGAAACTCTTTCTCCAAAGTCTTTGTTA
Organism: Pinus tabuliformis; assembly: GCA_031772625.1. Lineage (NCBI taxonomy): Eukaryota > Viridiplantae > Streptophyta > Pinopsida > Pinales > Pinaceae > Pinus > Pinus tabuliformis. Next base: position 648,859,658 of record CM062817.1, read on the forward strand.
TCTTTGACTTTTTGCATGTATGTGGCGATTCCTTGATGCATGGCCTCTTGCCTTGGGTCAATTTTGTGGGAAAGTCCGTGTGTTCCCGTGTCTCTGTTTCCCTCTGCATGTCCTATTCTGATGACATTTCCTAATCTTCTGTGATCTCCTCGACTATTACTTCCTTGGTCACCTCCTACTGCGAAGCTGCCTTTTGTCCCTAACGTGTCCTTTCCGCCAGTTTAGTGAGTCACAGCTGGATTTCCTTCTTTTGCTATTGTGCTACCATCCTTTCTAATATGGCCATGTCCGAGGCATGCCACTCTGGAGGCCATGCTACTAATACCTCGTAAATTGCATCGTCTATTGCAATGAATGAAAGCTTTACCCATGATTGTTTTGGATCCTTTCGCGGCTGGATATATAGGTTATGCATGTCCACTTTGAACTTGGCTGTGCTTTGCAAATTGTTGTATACTATCGGGGATAACTGCGGTCTACGAGCGATCCATGTCCGGATACTCACCTCCATGAATATCCAAAATACCTTGATGTCATGAACCCTTGTGGTGTCCTTTGTAGCCTAGAGCGAGTTATACCGCACTGCTTCAGGTAGGTTCTTCTCGATGCTGGGAAACTGGCTACCCTGTGGCAGTTCTCCTGCAACCAGAAGGATTGATAGTAGCAACCATGCATAATGGAAAGTCTTACCTTTCTCCTGTGCTTCCTTACAATTGGTCAAAAATTCGTCGCATAGAAACTATGGCCAGTTGAACTGAATCCCTTTTGCACACTACTCTGCAAGCGTAATGACAGGGGCTGGCACCTCATCTGCGCGACATTTCCTTATGAGTTTACTAGCCAGTAGTTAGGTGGCGACTTGCACCCCTCGGTCTTTGATGCTCACTATGGAATACCCACACTTCTGCTTTTCCAGCTTATATTTAGCCTTCATTGCTTCGGCAAGACCCACATCGCTACTGGTGCTGGCTATGTCTGCAGGGTCATTCCCTTTAGTAGGCAGATGGGTAAGTCGGTGTACTAAATCAGCCGTGATGGGAATTGGTTCCTCCAACCAGAGATACCCATCATGTACCAGACATAGTAACTGTCGGATAACAAAAATGGTGATGGTCGTGTGGTGATAGTGGGGTATCCACCTCAGATTGAGTAATCCCGCCTTTTCCACACCCCTTAGCCACTTCCACTGCAGTAATTTATCTTCGACCAACTGAGGGAACTTCTTGCTATCCGCAAGATCCCAATATTCGAACTTGATACTTGGTATTCGGCCTAGCAGCAGACTGTCAAACCTTATCTCATTCGGGAGAAGCGGGGTCTGGAGCGTACTCTTTATGGCGTCCAGGTCCTTCGGTATCTTGGTCATCCCATGCCATGGAGAGATATATGGTGGTAGTGACGGTATTTGGACAGAATTCTCTACTTCCTCATGCTATTCTTCAATCTAAGCGATCAAGTCCTGAAAATCTTCCTCATCCTCATCGATTTTAGTGGTGATTGCTTTTCCCTTTTTTGCTATTGACAATTTACTGAATCTCGGTGATACCCGGACTGGCCCCATAGTCTGCTTGTCTTTTCGAGGTCACGGTGTGTGAGGGGACTTTGGAACCTTGGGGGCAGTAGCTACTTCTTCTGGGTCCTCCTGGGCCGGATGAAACACTTCTGTGAACCTTGCTCATGTTCTAGCCATGGTACACATCAGAGGCCTGATAGCTGGGTGGTTACTGTTCTATACTAGCTCAAATCTCAAATATCCTAGTGTTGGCCAAGGGTTTTTGTAGGATCACATGAGTTTGAATGTAATCCTTCCCTCCACTTTCAACTCATTAAAATCTTCTTGGTGGCAGATCTTTTCGTATCTATCTCAGAACTCCTGTCTTAATGGCCCACCGCCCGCTTCTCTCTATCGTAATCTGGGACCATTTGTTGGCTTGTGGGGGCCTGACCCAGGTTCAAAAGAGTTATTATCCAAACAAATCCCACACTACCAGCCCTTTTAGCAACATTCCATGGAGCACAGACTGAAGTCTCACCCGAGGTAGTAGGGGAGGGTGCTGAAACCAGGTTTCCACACCCTTGGGATGTCTTGATATGTTCTAGAGGGGTCGCGGACCGTTCTGCAACTTCGCGCCACTCTGTGTTGTTGTCGATCTTCTGTGTAGATCCACACAAATGTGCTTTCTTATTAATGAATTTATTACAGATCCAATCTTCTTCTTACAGTCTTTAAGAAAATATTTAACAATAAAACCCAGTGTGCGCAATCATAATTAACAAAAAAGACAATGCATAAATTCAGAACATAAGCAACAGATAGATTCGCAATAAAGCACACAATGTTTCAGAACTTCTTATCTTTATTTATCTTCTGTCAATACAACCAGATCTGCCCTGCGCACTCAGCTGCAGGGGTCCGCGCACATAGCTGCGGACTCTACCAAGCCTCTGTGCACACAGCTGCAGAGCCTCTATCTATCTACCAACACCCTTGACTTGGACTTACAGATGCAGAGAGAATATTTCCTTCATAAACCCATAACATTCAAGATCAAAAACCAAAAAATGACTTCTAACCATAGAGCCTTACTCTATTTATACATTTCCATGGTCCGCGGACCATGGGCAGGCTGACTCACTTTCTATTTTCTTACATTATTTTCAGGTGGACAACCCTTTGACTTGACTCATTACAATTCGTGCTCCACGCACCTCGCAGAGCTTTTACCATACTTTTACCAAAAATTGTGGGCTTTGAGCCCCAAAACCGTTACGCGGGCCCTCCGCTACCCAACAGTTGATATGGTAGAGATGGTTGATGTGGCAAAGTTGGCTGACATGGCAGAGGTAGAGATGGTTGATGTGGCATATATGGATGATGTGGCAAAGTTGGTTGATGTGGTGAAAGCAGAGATGGTTGACATGACAGAACCCTGACACATGGCACCTCGATGATGTGACACGTGGCATGTAAAATAGCTATTTTTGAGTGGCTAACAGGATAATTTTTTAGTGACATGCGACACCACCCAAAGAGTGCCACATGGGAATAATAACACCATCCTTTGGTCAAAATTAGGTTTCCCATCAACATATAGGGTTTTGGTCAATTGGTGAGCTCAAATTGGAAACAAATTTTAGCCCCATGGTCCCTGGGGGGTCCTCTGGTCATGTCACGGTTACATGGGTCGAAGTTTATGTAGTCAACTCTAAAAATTATGAATGAATGGTCTCATCTTCCCAATGATGGTTAGTATCAACACACACACACACACACACATATATCAACCTCATGTTGATTTGGGAATGGAAAGTATGCTTGAACACCAACAAATATTTTTATGTATCTCTATGGCCTCGTGATCAAGTTGGAAGCATATTGTTGTGGTTGTATGTTGAGTTGTATCTATGTTGAAGATGTATCTCTTTGGTGTATCTTTGTGGTCTCATGATAAAGTTGAAGGGGTGACTCTATGGTTAAATTTTGAGTTGTATCTTTTTGGTCTTATGATTGAGTTAGAGGCATGGCTTTGTGGTGGAATGTTTGAGTAGTATCTCTTTGGTCTCATGATTGAGTTGGAGGCATGGTTTATGGTTTAAAAAGTTATATGGAAGGCCCATGTTTTGGTTTGCAGTGGTTATAGGACCTGGCTAAATAGAATAACAAAGTTGGTACTAAACTCATTTTCAACCAATGGTGGTCATAGGCTTGAGTCTAATCAACAAGGTGTTTTTAGTCTGAGCATTGACAACAAACACGCGCACACACACACATCTCTCTCTCCCTCTCTCTCTATCTCTCTCTCTCTCTATATATATATATATATATAAGAATGTATGTATGTATGCATGTATTTGTCATAGGTCAGCAATGAAATTCTACAGTCAAGTTGACATTGGCTTCGGTTTAGTTCCTAGTGGTCATGGGTTTGAGTTTGAGGTTAGACAATTTTGGCATTTATAATTACATGATAGAAAAGTGCCTATTTTTGAACTAGGTTAGTGCATTTTGTCGAACTAATGGGTACGTTTTGTAGAACATGTATGTATGTATGTAATTATGTATGTATGTATTTATGTATTTGTCAAAGGTTGGCTCTGCAAATGTAGCATACTGTGAAGTTGGTATTGGCTTCGATTTGCTTCCTAGTGATCAAGGTTTGAGTTCGAGGTTAGACCATTTTTGCATTTATAATTATATGATATAAAAGTGCCTTTAGTTGAACCAGGTTAGTGCATTTTGTCGAACTGACGGGTATATTTTGTAAAACACACATGAAATAATGAATTTTGTAGATCGAGGACCTAAAAGGTACATTTTTTCAATCCAATAGGATCATTATGTTGAATTGTTAATATTTATAATGTTTTGTGGGTCGTTTTGATGCTCAAATTAAATTGTTTTTAAAAGGGGAAATGGATAGAATCCTTTTGTGATAAAAAAGGGGACACGAGAAGTCATGAAGACAAATTCTTGAGAATAGGAGGTCATATTTATTTTGTTATTATCAAAATTTTATGGAGCTCATGAATAGGTTTATTTTTGGTATGAATAAGATGTTGTAGATTGATGATTGAAGAACAAGTTGAAGTTGTATTAATATGATCAGACTTTTTACGGGTAATTATTGTGTTTTGAGCTTGTGGATCCAGTTTGAAAGATTTTGAAAATAGGACTAATATAGTTTGATGCAGGAGGTGGGTGTATCAATTAGGTTGGAGCCTACAAATTATAGAGGTTGGTGCCTTAATAAGGTTGTATCCTACATATTATAGAGATTGGTGCCTCAATCATGTTGGATCCTATTGCACGTTAATGCTTACATATCTTTGGGGGTTGGTATCTCCTTTAGGTTTGTGCCTGCAAATCTCTTTTGGGGGTTGGTGCCTCTAGTAGTTTGGTTCCTACAAATCTATTTTCAGGGTTGGTTCCCTTAGTAGGTTGGTTCCTCTAGCAAGTTAGTTCCTACAAATGTTGTAATCAAAGATTGAAGAAGATAAGAAGATTGTTGTTTTCTACTGCAAGTGTTTCCATGTGCATATGGTGTTCTCATGTCTTGATGTGATGATTGTCTTCAATAATATATTGTTATGTTTTTACTTATGATTAATAGAAAAATTGTTTAATTTTGTTAAAATTACTCATTGCACTAATTCACCCACCTTTCATGTGTAATCATAATTCTAACACATCCAACAGGTGTACACACTTGAAATTTGATTAAACCAACAAGGATATAAGTCAAAAATAGGACTAAAAAGTAGTTTTCTTCTTTTCCCTCCAAAAATTTCTCCCCTGGGGATGAAGTCATCATATTGAATCCTTTTGGTTCTCTTAAAGTTGATTTTGTTAGTAAAATTTTCATTTTGAGGCCCATTTTTACCTAAAGGATCCTCTAATGGGTATTTTTGCTATTTTTCTTGTTGAGATGTTTTATATTGTGAAAAGGAATAGAAAGAGAGGTCATAAGGTATCCGTCATTAAAATTTCAAACCTTGTTTTGTTGTAATTTCAATGTTATGATATTATGAAGTTAGTGTTCTTCAATTCTCCTAAAAGATGCTTCAAACAGACTATGAAACCTAGAGGATACCAAGAAGAGATATTAAGGTACCAATGATAGAAATTTATTACCTTGTTTTGCTATAATTTTGGTAGATATGATCTGAGGAAGTTGGTGTTCATGAATGCTCCTCAAACATGCTTGAAATAGGTCATCTTGGTAATTTTGTTGTAACTTAATTTCTCTGTTGTTTTAAACTGTGAAATTTGGAGTGAAAAAAACAGACTTTCAAAGTCCCTATAGTATAAATTTTATACATTGTTTCTCTATAGTTTTGAGGATATTATAAGGAAATTAGTGTTTTTAAATGCTCCTAAAACATGCTTCAAATAGGCCATCTTATCATTTTTTCTATAAAAATATTTTTTCAATGTTTCCGGTTATGAAATATGCATGAGACAAAGAAGAGATGTCAAGGTACCTATAGGATAAATTTTAAGCCTTGTTTCACTATAAATTCAAATATATGATTTGAGGAAGTTAGTGTTCATGTATGCTCATATGACATGCTTCAAATAGGTCAAATTTTCATTTTCTCTATAAATTTCTTTATGAGATGTTCCAGACTGTGAAATTTGGAGGAGACTAAGAGGATATCTCTAGGTACCTATGGTGGGAGTTTCAAAACTAGACTTGAAAAATTGAATATGTGGCATGTTGTGTAAGTTTGTTCTTGGAAAGAAGCCAAAAGAAACATGTTTTAGGATAAGTATCCCTAATGAAGGAAGAAGTAGAAAATAGACCTAATGAAAGTATAGACAACTAATAGACCTAGTGAAGGAAGAAGAAACAAGTAGACTTAGTGAAAGTAGAAGAAGCTAGCAGAAATTATGAAGAAGAAAACAAACCAAGTGAAGTAGGTTGGTGCCTACAATGAAGCATAAAGGATTGATTTTTTTTATAGGTTGGTGCCTACAAAGTAACATAGGAGATTGGTGTCTCCTATAGTTTGGTGCCTAAAAGTCAATATAGGGGATTAATGCCTCCTATAGGTTGGTGCCTACAAAGTAGAAGAGGTGTTAAGTTTAGGTATGTTCTATGCTAGAGCAATTTATTTAATTTTCACAGTTAGCAATCACATCAGCATTAAGATAAACTGCAGATAGAACATAAATATAAATCGCAGAAGACAAGCCAAGGCAAGAGGACACAAGATATGGCGCGAGCCAAGGACAAACCCCACAATGTGTGGGGAAACCCTTTGATCAAATCTTCTTTTATCTTCAAAGTTCAGCAGAGAAAGAGAGAGAGTACATCAACAAAAGTCAACACATTGACTTATCTAGATCTAGCATAGATCATTTCATAAAATGATGAGATCAGTTGAAGACATTCTGCTTCAACTGATTCTCAAGGTGACTCCTTCACCTATCATTGTGCTGGATCTCATCCATTTGTTGCACCTAATTGTGTAGCACCATCATGATGCTGCCTGTTGCATCATTATGATGCTGCCTGTTGCATCATTCATCACAATTGTACCATTCTCATGATTATATTTACTATGATGTTGTTCATGCTCCATGCATCATTGTTCTACCCATACACATGATCTAATTCATTATGATGCACATGATATATGCATTATGTTGCTTCATACTACCCATATGAATCAATCATTGTGCTGCATCTCATCCATTTGCTGCACCTAACTGTGTAGCACCATCATGATGTTGCCCGTTGCATCATTCATCACAATTGTACCATTCTCATGATTATATTTACTATGATGTTGTTCATGCTCCATGTATCATTGTTCTACCCATACACATGATCTAATTCATTATGATGCACATGATATATGCATTATGCTGCTTCATACTACCCATATGCATCATACTTCTCATACTGCCCATGCATTATTATATCATAGTTGCATCCTTATGATAATACGTCCTTCTGCCTACATAGATATTTATTGCCATAAACTGCATATACCTTGTCATGTATATATGAGCATAGTTTAGAATATATGAGCATACAGAGTATAACTTGTATCACCCCAGCGTATATATGTATATTGTTGTCTTGTGATCATATGTACAGTCTTTATTACCTTGACTACGTTCACATGTATACTACCTAGTGTATATACAGGGCTATCCAACGAATGTATATAACCATAACTGCAATGTATGACTGTGCGTTCTTTGTATGGACCTGTGCATACCCAGAATGGACTGCGTATGACTGTGTTCTACAACGTATATATATATGTATATATATCTGCTATGACAGTCATATGAGCCACGTGGCATATTAACCTACATTCCAATATATATTATGTTGACTGCATTTCCATTTATATATTGCGTTGACAGTCTTTATGCTTCATGACCAGCGTATTAATATTTATGCCCTGCGTAACCCTTGACTACATATAACCATGAACAGTGTATAATGATTCTCATTTAATGTGTTTTGTATTTCATTCCTTACTGCGGCTAGGGTTTGACAGTGTTTGGGCCTCCATCTTGAGCGTATATGACTGTGTGTAAGCATTCAGGAAGCCTCCTTGGCTTCCGTAGATGAGGGCTGTTGATTTACTACGTTCATTACTCATGTGTTGCCTTAACTGCATTCAATGCTTACATGCTGCCTTGACTACGTTCAGTACGCTGTGATCCTTACCTTGCTGCAACTAGGCTCCACTACAGCATATAAGCTAGGGCATGTATTGATTGTGTGAATATCTCCCATGACTCCATCAAACCAGCGTATAATATTCATAGTGTATCCACCATGAACAATGTGTATTATGAGCAACATATATCTTATAAGACTGCATTGAATTAATCTAGGCCAACGTACTCTTTTTGTGACTCTCCTTCCAAAAACCCAAGACGTGGAGAGGAGATCACATGAAGAATGAGTGTTCCAATTGACATCAAAACTCTTCTATCTATACTAAAGTGAGGATGATGAATAGACACGTTGGTTGGGCTTCTAGAACCTACATAATAGTTGGTCAACTTTGATAATAATTTCATAAACAAAATAAATTCATATCTCCATAAATACTTATCGGAATCGGATGATCTTTGGATCAATCCTACACCTCTCGATGAGAGGGATCCAATAAAAATATCAGTTGCCATAAATAAGCTGATCCACATGGAGTTTGGCCCTAGTTTCCAATTTAACACTCCATCTCAACTAGGGAGAACTCCATCCGTTGATCCATAAGTCCGACTGTACTATCTCTGCCATCAGTGCCCTGCACTGTTCTACCCAACTCTGCTCAGCTCTGCTAGCTCTGCTCTACTCTACTGGATTTGTTCTAGTCTGCTCAGCTCCGCTAGCTTTACTCTACTCTGCTCAGCTCTGTTGGCGCTGCTAGCTCTGCTCTGCTCAGCTCTGCTGGCTCTGCTAGCTTTGCTCTGCTCAGCTCTACTAGTTCTGCTCTTCTCAGCTCTGCTGGCTCTGCTAGCTCTGCTCTGCTCAGCTCTGCTCTGCTTTGCTCAGCTCAGCTCTGCTCAGCTCAGCTCTGTTAGCTCTGTTAGCTCTGCTCTGCTTTGCTTAGTGCTACTGTCTCTGCTAGCTCTGCTCTGCTGAACTATGAAGAAGAAGAATTGATCGAGAATGTCTCATACCATTCTCCACTGACCCAAAGTCAGTCTTAGAGTGCGCACCACTGGTCCCAGACCAGTCTCAACCAACCCGAAGTTAGCATCATAGTGGGTACCACTCCTACCACTGGTCCCAGACCAGTATCGCAGGCTCAAAGAGTGTACTACTAGTCCCAGACCAGTCTCAACCAACCCGAAGTCAGCGTCATAGTATGTACAACTCTCACTGGTCTTAGACCAGTCCTGCACTGACACAAAGTCATTTTCGGAGTATGTACCATTGATCCCAGACCAGTCTCAGCCAACCCGAAGTCAGCATCATAGTATGTACAACTCCTACCACTGGTCCTAGACCAGTATCGCAGGCTCAGAGAGTGTACTACTGGTCCCAGACCAGTCTCAACAGACCCGAAGTCAGCGTCATAGTATGTACGACTCTCACTGGTTCCAGACCAGTCCTGCACTGACACGAAGTCAGTCTCGGACTATGTACCACCGATCCCAGACCAGTCTCAGCCGACCTGAAGTCAGCGTCATAGTATGTACAACTCCTACCACTGGTCCTAGACCAGTATCATTGATCCTAGATCAATGGAGGTCATCCTAGCATAGGGAGTATGGTAGATACAACGATGTGTCCATCGATACTACTATGGTCCCTAACTTCATTTCCCTGCTCATTGATCAGATGAGAGGTACTTCCCATGAGTCCCAGACTGCATGGGTAGGATGCCTCGACAGGAGAACTTAATCAATCATGTCCTCAGGAGAACACATCAATCCTGTTACAATCGCCTTGGAGAACACATCAATCCAGGCCTCACAGGAGAACTAATCATCTTGCTACATAGGAGAGTGAATCATCCTGTTCCACAAGAGAGCGAATCATCTTGTCCCACAAGAGAGCAAATCATCTTGTTCCAGTGCGCACCACCAGGGGAGGGTGAGTCACCCTGTGGTCGTATGTTGCTTCAGTAGAACTACAAGCCCCCCAGAGCTCCTAGAGCTCAATGTATGCAACATGCAGGACCTTTTTACAAAGGTCTCTCGATGATCACAAATTTGATCTTTCCTCGGGGCTTTGTCCTGTACATCATCTCAGTGCGATGGAGCTTCCTTGATCATCGACTTACCATATCCCAAATAAGGCAGTATTCGATGTCTATCTGCTGGAGCAATTGTCGAATACAGGATTCCTCAAAAATCGAATCCCACCTCTGGTTGTCACAAAGAATCACAGTGGTATTCATCATGTGTACAAATAGCTCACTGAAGAGCTTCAGCAACCCGACTGCCTCACAGAAGGCCATACTATCAGCAATGTATTTTGCCTTGGTGGTGCTCAGAGTCACTGATTTCTGCTTCCTACTCATCCAGGATATCGAGGAAGATTCCAAAGAGAAACAGCACTGAGAAGTGCTCTAGTGATCCTCCACACTGCCTGCCTACTCATCATTCGAATAATCATGTGGTTTCATATTTCGGCAGTGTATCTCAATCCATGGGAGATTGTGCCCTGAAGATATCTCGGAAGATTCTTGGCACCAATCCAGTGAGGCTCAACCAAATATGAGCTCACCATGCTAACTGAAAAACATATGTCTGGACAAAAGTTCACCAAGAACATCAACACGAATGAGTTTTGGAAACACAAAGGCATTTCCCAAATCAAGTCCGACATCACTACCATATAACCTTTGAAAGTTAAGATCCTTGAGGTAGTCACAGGCTAGCAATTTATCTTCCCATATTCAGAATCCAACTCCCTCTGTCTTCTACAAATGAGAGGGTCTGCACCTGTCAGACATAGGTGCCGGTATGAGAGGTTCATCATCCATAACCTTCGAGTAATGGTTTGGATCGGTTTCACTCCTAGTGAATCTCAGCTGCATTAGATAGTTATCAATCGTCTCATACTATGCCCAAGGTGTTTTTCTTCAAGCCATAGAGAGCTTTCTTCCACTTGTATACATGAGATTCCCTGATCATGATTCTCAAACTCCTCGGGTTGTTCCAAGCCTGTGGACCTACTGCATGAGGGGAATGGTCCCCTTATAATATTTTCCTTCGGTACATTTTAGACATGTACCTCATGCTCCCTTTTGAATTTAGGCATCCTAGTCACTAGCTGACTCGTAGACCTCCGGTGTTGAGTCAATGGACATGGTCCCCAGTGGACTTCCTACAACTTGGTACAACCCTGAACTCAAAAACATCTTTGAAAGATCTATTTTTAAACACGTACCTTTCCATTGATAAGTGCCATCTTGTAACCTTTGACTTCCATTTCTAAGATGGTCATCAGGCTCTTCTTGAGATGAGGTACATAAAAGCGATTCTGGGGTTCCTTGCTTTTGTGGAAGAGTCGAGCATTTCCTTGATGACCTGCATTACCAGTCATTCCTTTAATCGAAGATGTCCCAGGAATGGTTGTTGTCTTCATCAAGAGATGTGTCTCTGCCATTCCGGCACTCCTTCACATAACGGCTGAACTTATTTCAATAAGGCATCTGCCTTTCCTTCCACCCTTAGATCTGAACTTCCCAATGAAGTGATCTTTACATGGGTCATCGGAAACCTCTGCTACACCATTCTGATAACATTCTCTGATTCGACTTCACCCTAGGTGAATTATAAGGAATGCATTGATCCTTCTATCTTGTCGCAACTGCCTTTGGTGATTGCTCTTTCACTCTTGCTTGGGCATTGTATTTACCTCAGCTCTAATACCATGTTAAGTTTAGGTATGTTCTATGCTAGAGCAATTTATTTAATTTTCATAGTTAGCAATCACATTAGCATTAAGATAAACTACAGATAGAACATAAATATAAATCACAGAAGACAATCCAAGGCAAGAGGACACAAGATATGGCGCGAGCTAGGGACAAACCCCACAATGTGTGGGGAAACCCTTTGATCAAATCTTCTTTTATCTTCAAAGTTCAGCAAAGAAAGAGAGAGAGTACATCAACAGAAGTCAACACATTGACTTATCTAGATCTAGCATAGATCATTTCATAAAATGATGAGATCAATTGAAGACATTCTGCTTCAACTAATTCTCAAGGTGACTCCTTCACCTATCATTGTGCTGCATCTCATCCATTTGCTACACCTAACTATGTAGCACCATCATGATGCTGCCTGTTGCATCATTCATCACAATTGTACCATTCTCATGATTATATTTACTATGATGTTGTTCATGCTCCATGCATCATTGTTCTACCCATACACATGATCTAATTCATTATGATGCACATGATATATGCATTATGCTGCTTCATACTACCCATATGCATCAATCATTGTGCTGCATCTCATCCATTTGCTGCACCTAACTGTGTAGCACCATCATGATGCTTCCCGTTGCATCATTCATCACAATTGTACCATTCTCATGATTATATTTACTATGATGTTGTTCATGCTCCATGCATCATTGTTCTACCCATACACATGATCTAATTCATTATGATGCACATGATATATGCATTCTGCTGCTTCATACTACCCATATGCGTCATGCTTCTCATACTACCCATGCATCATTATATCATAGCTGCATCCTTATGATAATATGTCCTTCTGCCTGCATAGATATTTATTGCCATAACCTGCATATACCTCGTCATGTATATATGAGCATAGTTTAGAAGATATGAGCATACAGCATATAACTTGTATCACCCCAACGTATATATGTATATTGTTGTCTTGTGATCATATGTACAGCCTTTATTACCTTGACTACGTTCATATGTACAGTCTTCAATACATGATTGCATTCCATATATGTATGTGACTGCGTTCACATGTATACTGCCTAGCGTATATATAGGACTGTCCAACGAATGTATATAACCATAACTGCAATGTATGACTGTGTGTTCTTTGTATGGACATGTGCATACCTAGAATGGACTGCGTATGACTGTGTTCTACAACGTATATATAGATATATATATATATATATATATATATATATATATATATATATATATATATATATATATGTATATATATTTGTTATGATAGTCATATGAGCCACGTGGCATATTAACCTGCGTTCCAATATATATTTCGTTGACTATGTTTCCATTTATATATTGCATTGATAGTCTTTATGCTTCATGACCAACGTATTAATCTTTATGCCCTGCGTAACCCTTAACTGCATATAACCATGAACATCGTATAATGATTCTCATTGACTGTGTTTTGTATTTCTTTCCTTACTGCGGCTAGGTTTTGACATCGTTTGGGCCTCCATCTTGAGCATATATGACTGTGTGTAAGCATTTAGGAAGCCTCCTTGACTTGCGTAGATGAGGGTTGTTGATTTACTGCGTTCATTACTTATGTGTTTCCTTAACTGCGTTCAATGCTTACATGCTGCCTTGACTACGTTCAATACACTGTGATCCTTACCTTGCTGCAACTAGGCTCCACTACAACGTATAAGCTAGGGCATGTATTGATTGCGTGAATATCTCCCATGACTCCATGAAACCAGCGTATAATATTCACAGCATATCCACCATGAACAACGTGTATTATGAGCAGCGTATATCTTATAAGACTGCGTTGAATTAATTTACGCCAGAGTACTCTTTTTGTGACTCTCCTTCCAAAAACCCAAGACGTGGAGAGGAGATCACATGAAGAATGAGTGTTCCAATTGACATCAAAACTCTTCTATTTATACTAAAGCGAGGATGATGAATAGACACGTCGGTTGGGCTTCTAGAGCCTACATAATAGTTGGTCGGCTTTGATAATAATTTCATAAACAAAATAATTCATATCTCCATAAATACTTATCAGAATCGGATGATCTTTGGATCAATCCTACACCTCTCGATGAGAGGGATTTAATAAAAATATCAGCTACCATAAATAAGCTGATCCACATGGAGTTTGGCCCTAGTTGCCAATTTAACAAGAGGGGAATGATATCTCTTGTGGGTTGGTTCTTACAAAGTAGAAGAGGGAATTTCCATATCCTATAGGTTAGTACCTACTAAGAAACAGAGGGGATTGGGGCCTCCTGTAGTTTGGTGCCTACAAATTGATCTAAGAGTAGGTTGGTTCTTACAAAATATTTCATATAAGGAGGTTTTGTGGTCTTCTCCTATAAGGGTTTCCATGTATATCTTATGTTACTTATTTAGTTTATTAGATTGAAATTTTATGATGTTTGAATGTTTAAATAATTAAAAGTGTCATTATAATGATTCACTCGCCCATCTCATTGTAATTGTGAATACAAAAACAAATATCTCAACAAAATGGTTATGAAAGATAATTTTCCTATCCGTTATTCATGAATTATTAGATTAATTGCAAGGATCAGTTTTATTTTATAACAACCTTGGTAAAAATCCATGTAATAAAGTTAGTAAAGGAAAAAATAATAACAAGGTCATGGGACACATACTCCAAGCTGAATGTTGGGGAAAACATCCTAGTGTGGGTGTTCATTTGGTTTATTATGCCTAAGGGAAATTGGAAAAGGAAATGTAAAAGGTTTTGGAAAGGAAAAAAGGCATTATTGGCATTTGTTTATGAAAATAATGGAAATTAGGAGAAAAGGAAGGTGAAAGATCACAGGTTGCATGTAAGGAGGAAAATGAAGGAAAATAATGGAAATTGAATAAAATGGAGACCTCAATAATAAAAAGGCCTATGAGGGTCAGCTAGTAGCTTTTTGTCAATGTTAGCCTTTTCTTAGCTTAGTTTTAGAGTGAGTCTCGGAGAGGAGAAGAACACCAGGAAGAGAAGGAGATAAAGCAAGGAAAGGAAGGACAAGGAAAGAAAAGGAAAGAAAGGATCAGGTAAGGAAAAGTTGGATCAAGAAGATTTAGGAGTACTTGTAGATAATAGGTTGCATGTATGATTTCCTAGTTGGTTTTGACATGCATGGTATGTCCATGTTGGTATTTGGTTCGTTTGTTGTCATTGGCATGGCTTTTTCCAAGTTTCGACAATGGATTTTAGCCTTGCCTTTCCATTTCCAAATAGACATGGTGTGATGGGACTTTTCTCAATTTGAGATTTGGATTGCTAGAATATTTTGGATCCGGGTAAGGTGGTCTTAGGAAAATTCCCAAAGGCCTAGGAATCCCTGGACTAGTAATGGTGGGATACACGTTAAAGCGTAAGGGTGGAAATGAGAAAATTACTCAAGGTATTGGAGAATAATTATAAGGGATCCAATCTTGGTTTGGTTTGGTGATCTCAATGCCAGTTTAGGACAGGTCACAGTATAGTGAGGTTGGAGGTGGTTTAACCACTAGTCCCTTGGTTGTTTATGGATTGGTTTTTCCCATGAGATCCCACTTTCAAGATTTGAATATGGCACGAGGGTGATTGGCTAAAAGAAATATTTGTTTCAGCTGATTTATGTTTGGGTGGTACGTGGAAGTCTTGAACCTAGTTCAATTTTTCTTATGTTTAATAAGAGCTAAGTTTCTCTTTCTTTTGATGAGTAAATGTACTTGTTATTATGTGGATTTAATGTTTGTTCTCTCATTGCTATTTATCTAGTTATATGTTGGTTATAAGCATGGTTATTTGACAACTCTTAGTCATGGATATTTCCATATTTTTACTTGTAACTAAATGAATAATGAATGCAAGACCTAATTCATGTTATGAAAACTAATTTGAGAAGGCATTGATCCTTCTTGTTAAACCTCAAACAATTTTTCGTCTCCTTATGTTCAAACTTGCATTCATGACCTGTAGGTTGCATATTTAACAAGTGTTTGACAAAATGAAAGTTATGGTTAGATAGAATTAGGTTAAGTCCTTGATCAAGTGTGTTATAAAAATAGTTGTATTCATGTCTTTTATGAGTTCTAGAAGTTTTTATGGAGTTTTGGGGAGTGACTAGGTTATAGCCCTAGAAAATAGCCTTAAATCTCACAGTCTCTGACTTCACACTGGCAAAAAAAGGCTACAGTTCCACCTAGGCAGGCTCATGGGAGCGATGGAGGCTCTCACTCACTTGGAGGGCTTGGTAAGGGAGCAACTCAGGCTCTAGTTAAGAAAAAAGGTAATTTTTGTCAAGGACAAAGGTCTAGGAAGTTTGGATCAGCCCTTGGGGAGTCTTGTAGCATCTCAGGAAAGACAGTAATGTCTTGTTGTGTTGAATCCATTTCCTTAAGGTCATCTAGGAGGTTTAGTCATATCATTGTAGCACTCTATTTCACATTTACCTAGAGGGATTTTAAACGTGGGTAAATGAGGGGTAAGGGCATTACAGGGTGGTATTGGAAAGGGTTTCACTCTCTTTTGGTGGTGTCTAGTTTCTATTCTCCTTATGTGATATGTGATACCATAGAGAGGTATCAGATCATGGTTCAAATACTTGGACTAAATGGGCTAGATGCATGTTGTTATGCATACATTGTCATCATTAAGGTTTTCATGGATGAGGTCATTTCATGTAGTTTGTGTCATCATGATGCTATTGGTATGTTATTATCATGATGTGTTGGCTGAGGTGAAGCAAGAGATGGATATCATTAAAGCAAGGTTGCAGCACTGGACTTCAAGGTAGAGCATATAATCATATAGCTTTGTATGTTTGCCATGCAGGTATGTGGTTAATGGTTGTTATAAGCATTAGGGTTACTTATATGCTCGTCATTTTGTGGTTGTTATGGATATAGATATGATAAATACGAGATGATCGATGTAGTCATATGCACATGTGTTAGATAGTCATGAATGATAGTAACTTCTTGTTGTATGCATTGTGGTAATATGCCTAGTGATTATGGTCATTGTAGTTGAGGTCTTGATGTTATTATGTTTTGTTCTATTTTTATTGACCTATGTAGATTATTATGATTATGACATTCAGGTCTGAGTTAATATATTATGATATTATGTCATACTAATTTAGATTGAACGTGCATATGTGATTATTATGCATGAACTACAATTATTTATGATTTTATGATGTGAACATGTTAGCTAGTTACTACTATGGATATCATGACCTTATTTATGTTTGAGTTGATGTCTTGTGAAGTTATATTACGCTAATCTAGATTGATTGTGCATACAAAATAGCCTCCCTTGAGATCTCTTAAGATATGAGTTTGCTTATGTCAGCTATTTCGTGTTTTAATGTTTGATTATGTCATCTATTTGATGTTTGAGTGTTTGGTGTCTATTATGTCATCTATATGTTGTTTGAATGTTTGATTAATTGCATTATATGAGTATGTGTCTACAAGATTTCCTGAAGGAATCATATTGTTCCAAGATGGTTGTACTAATACATATGTGTTGAGACAATTGATATGTACTTGAGTGTAAGTAGGTGATAGTTGTAGCATTATGTATTATGACTAACGAATGTGAGTTGATTGTTGAATATGACATGGTTGTTGGAATTGGTAAAGGTTGATTTCATATTTATAGACATGATGTCTTGATCTTTGGAATGTGTGACTGACATAGTGAACAGTGGCAAGGCAACATGCTTAGTATTAGTGTGACAACATAATAGTTGAGATGTTTATATAACTAACAATTGGGTGATGTGATAATACATAGTAAGAATTGATTGCAACAAGGTAAAATGGTAAAAGAAAGGAATTGGGAAAGAATTCTTTTAACTATGTTTGGGAACCACATTTCCAAATGAATGAGTTCTTTGCATATAGGAAGTGTTCTTAACCTATATTTTATCTGGAATTATGTGGATATATGTTATATTCCTGAACATGTATTTGATAGGTATAATAGTTGCTTTCCATTTATAGTTGGATCTATCAAGGGAATTGGAATCCCTTGAGATATGGCATGGATTTGTTCAGTTACAAAGTAGTGTGCTTTCCATGACAAGGTAGAGTAACTAGTATATTGTACATTTATATATGCACTAACAATTGTGTGTTTATGGTAGTATGATGCACGGGATTGCATGGAAAACGAGGCTACCATGAAATCATGAAGAAGGATCAGGTAGAGATTTTCCTTGGAAGCATTGGGAACCATGGGATTGAGTCATGGTGTTTGTTGGGAATTTTGTGACTCTGGTATTTTATGATTTGTTTGAGCTCGATTTATGGGTTTTGATTGTTTCTAGTGCAAGGCCTTGCCACTTTGTTTGTGGCATTGTATTGTTATTGGTTTTTATTTTTCTTTTTAAATTTTTCTTTCCTTTTGTGTTTTGAGGGTCTTGGGAATTAGTTGGGAAAGAGGAATTTAATGGAGCTCAGGAAGGACTGAATGGAACTTTACGGATAATTTTAGACTTGGATGAAGCTCAGTGCATCTATCAAGGCTGCTAAAGTTAACAATATGATAGTTGGTTTGATTGGTCAGATCCATTGGGATAAACGGATGGTGGTAGGATAGTCATGAGAAAGGTAAATTAAATGTACTTAAGGCGTCATATACCTTAGCTATGTTGGAAACTATTGTTATTGATGTTGTGTGTGTTGCATAGATAAAGAGAGTTATCTTAACCTTGACCTTATGATATTTGGTAATTATGTTGTGATCATAATTATACTGATGTCTATATAGGTATACGTGTATGTGTGCATGTCATTGTCTGACAAGGTCGTTAGGGATCAAGATTGTTTTATGCTAATGTGTATATGCATATATATGTATGTATCTATGTCTCTGTTTGATAGGGTTTTCAGATATCATTCTTATGGAGGAATGATTTCTTATGTAGGTGAATGTCATGAAGAGATTCCTGGTCTTACGGGGAATCAAGTGGGAAGAGTAGTCTTGACAAATATACAAGGTCAATATCATGTGGACATGAGTTGATATTATGTGTTTATGCTATGCCTATGTTTACATTATGGATAGGTAATGTTGCTAGATACATCATTGGAATGAAAACAACATGATTTGCGACATGATGAGATAAGCATGGATGGCGGAGAGACATTGGAAGCAAGGTTTCTTAGTAGAGAGTGTGGTTTTGCAAGTGCAGTGCTACTATTGTGCATATTTTTTTCATGTTGTATATTCAGTGATTGCACCTATGGTGTTGAGTGCCTATTGTTATGATGTGTTGTGTTTATATTGCATATGCAATGTCAGGTATAGATGGTGTTATGTACATGTTGGATATGAAGTTTTGTGTATATATCATACTATGCACATGTTGGATATGCACTGTTGTTTACATATTGTATTGTGCGCATGTTGGATATGTGGTGTTGTGTGTATATGGTTTTGTTCGCATTTTGGATATGTGGTGTTGTTATACATGTTGTGTTGGTGGTGATGTGTACATGTTTTGCAGGTGGTGTTCTGTATAGGTGGTACTATGTACATGTTGTGCATGTGGTACTATTGTACATGTGGTATTGTGTGCATGTCGTACATGTTGGTTTGTGCACATGTGGTATTGTGTGGATATTGTACATGTTGTTTTGTGTATGTGTGGTACTGTGTATGTGCATTGTGTAGTCGTGGTATTCTGACATGTGTATTCGTTGTGTTGTACTTTTTGTATGTATATTTATTTTTTTGTGTTGTACATCATATGTAGGTGTATTTATTGTGTTGTTTTGTATGCCAAATGTAGGTGTATGTATTGTTTTGTGATGTACACTAGATGTAGGTGTATGTGTTATGTCATATTTTAGATGTAGATGTATGCATTGTGTGGTGTCATACATTGTGTGTGGATTTATGTATTGTGATGCAGATTGTGTATGTGTACATGGTTGAAGAGAAGGCACTAGGTTCCTATTAGGTGTGGCAACCAATGAGGTGTGTGTACGAAAAGGACAAAGGACCGATTCAAGGATAAGTATCAATATTTTATTTTAGTTTTATTATGCATGTGATCTATGATTATGGTTTATGATGATTTCATTTGATTTTTTGTTATGATTTATGATGGTTGTGTTTGAGTTAACTGGATGTGATATGTTTATACATGATGATTTTATCAAACAACTAGTTTGACTTGTTGTGATAGGAAGTAGATAGAATTGTAGTTGTACCTTATTGATGGGCCACTAATGAGGCATGATTTTAGTTTATTTCAATTATTTTTTAGTCTAATGGAAATTATGTGCTTGGTATAGGAAAAGATGCAAATTACCTAGTTGGGTGGTTGAAATTGACTGCAATAATTAGCAATGGAAAAAGAAATTGGAAAATGTAGCAGTGTGTTGGTTAAGTATTCAAGAGTAGGGCCATTGTGGGACACTAGTACCCAATAGTGTCCATTTATTTCCATGAGAATGTTATCACTGGTATGATGGTTTTTAGGTGGGTGTTTCTGGGAAAACTAGTGTCTTGTGGAACGACTAGCCCTCTAGGTTTAGCAGCTACCCTAGAGGCAACAGTTTAAAGCAATTCAACAATTTCTTCTATGTGTAACAGATAAGAGAAAGATAATGAAACCAACCTGAAACTTCTGCTTAATCCATTGCTTAATCTTTCTCCCGTTTGACAGAACCCGCAACTCCTCCCCATACTTAACATGCTTGGAGAGTACGTGCACAAGTACAGCAACAGAGAACCATCAAAGCATCATGATTTATTACAACATAAACATTACAAAATTAGATATATAATGAACAAATGATAGCATTCACCAATGATAACATTCACAATTGCACAATCATATGGAAGAAAACTTGATGAACTTTATTAATAGAAGGAAGAATTACAACCCAGTTGTCTGATCCAGCATCATCCTCCCAGCCTCAATCCCTCTTCACCTCATGAAATAGCAAGATCACACCAACAATACAATGCTCTTTCCTCAATTACAAATTATCTTTTCTTACTTGCAATTCACAACATTCCAGCCCCTGGATCTCTTAGACGAGGGATCCATTTATAGATGTTTGCAAGGGTGTGAGTCATCTCTGGGGTTTGATTAGTGTCATTCCACTTGTTACATTTGGTTCTACAAGAGAAGAGATAACTGAAGTTTAGATCCCTTACTCATCCTTAGGCGAATTCAGAGAGGCAAGAGGTAGAGGGGAAGTTTCTAGAAGATTCTATGAGCATCCACTTAGAAAATTGTCTCGGACATTTGTCCATCCTCGCTGATCACACCCTATAGAAGGCCTAAACAGTATGCATTGCACCTTGGTAGTGGAGCAGTCAGTATGCATCGCACTTTGCCAGTGGAGCAGTCAGTATGGTTCAGTTTAGGAAATTTTTGGATGGTTTCTTAGGTGGAACTTTTGGGGAATGATGTATTCAAATGACTAAGCTCTTTTAGGGTATGAAACAACTCTTTTAGGGGTTGATGAGCCCTAGTTTATTGATATATAAGTTTGGGGTTGATGTACCCAAATATGTCTATAACAGTGGGTATATGCCTTGGTTGTTTGACCTTTTGGTGTGAGGAAGCCTTGCTAAGGGATGGATTGCTCGGAAAAGGGGATGTCAAGGAACATGGAATGTGAGTGACTACATGGAAGGGGGTTACACGATTGGCTAATGGACTATGTAGAAGAGAAGGGAAGGATGGGGGATGGATTTATTTTTGTCATTAGTATTTACAGATGGCATCAAATGCACATTAGGAGTGTGCCCTTGAACAATGAGTTGGTAATTATTCACTAAGAGGACAAGTGACATAAGGATGTACCATTGGACATTGGATGCATGTTTGACTTTGGTAGTGGATTTTGGACTTCCAAGAAGGAGTCAAATATCGTTATTACTTTGAGGGTGGAGCTGTGAGCCTTTCGATTCCCTTGTTGTAGATGCATACATCATATCCTTTTATTTGTTAGTTAAAGAAAATGTGCATATGTGCATATTATTGTAAAAGATATATCGAGCTAGATTTAGAAAGATACATAGACAATATGATTATTTTCTATTTGAAGTAAATATGGATAAGTATATATGTGTTTTTTTATTGTAAATACTACAATCAATTATGTTATAAAGCTCCAATACGCAGTATTTTCATGTTTTTCATGGTGGGTTTTCTCTTGAACAATATGTTCATTGTGAATACTACAATGAGCTAAGTTATAAAGCTCCATGCACGATATGTTTTGGTTTGCAATGGTTTTTCTAGTTATAGGTGTCATAGAACACTAAGTAAGGTGTTCCTGTAAGGGGGAGGGTTCTGTAATAGCCCTAGTAAAAATCCATGTAATAAAGGAAAATATAAGACCAAGGTCATGGGACATGTATTCCTAGTTGAATTTTGGGTAAAACATCCTAGTGCGGCTATTAATTTGATTTATTATGGCTAAGGTAAATCGACAAAGGCAATGGCAAAGGATTTGGGAAACAAAAATGGAATTATTGTCATTTTATTTATGAAAATAATGAAAAATGGGAGAAAAGGAAGGTGAAGGGTCATAGGTTCCATGCGATGAGGAAAATTAAGGAAAATAATTGAAATTGAAGAAAATAGAGGCCTCATTAATAAAAATGCTTATGAGGATCAATTTGTAGCTTTTCGTTAGTGTTAGCCTTTTGTTAGTTTCGTTTTAGAGCTAGTCTCAGAGAGGAGAAGAACACCAAGCAAAGAAGGAGATCAAGCAAGAAAACGAAGGACAAGGAAATAAAGGACCAAGCAACAAAAAGTTGGATCAATCCACTTCAATAGGAATACTTGTAGGTAATAAGTTGCATGTATGGCTTCCTAATTGGTTTTGACATGCATGGTATGTGCATGTTGGTATTTTGGTTCTTTAATATCATTGGCAAGGATGTTTTCAGGTCTTGATAGTGGATTTTAGCCTTGCCTTAACATTTCGAATAGCTATGGTGTGATGGGACTTTTCTTAGTTTCAATTTTTTATTGTGGGAATATTTTGGATCTGGGTGAGGTACTATTAGGAAAATTCCCAAAGGCCTAGGAATCGCTTGATAGGTAATGGCGGGATACATGGTAAAGCTTGATGGTGGAGACGAGAAAATACCTTAAGGTATTGGAAAATAATTTCGAGGCATTGAAGCTCGGCTTGGTTTTGTGATCTTGGCACTGGTTTAGGTGAGGTCACGGTATGGTGACAATGGAGGTGGTTTAACCTCTGGATTCCCTTGGTTGTTTATGGATTGGTTTATCCCATGAGATCCCACATTCAATCATGGAAAATGGCACAGGGATGTTCGGCTAAAAGAAAGATTTGGTTTAGCCAATCTATGGTCGAGTGATACGTGGAATTCCTGAACTTGGTTGGATTTTTCCTATGTTTAATAAGATTTAAATTTCTCTTTCTTTTGATGAGTAAATGTAATTGTTATTATGTGGCTTTAATGGTTGTTCTTTCATTGTTATTTATCTAGTTATATGTGTTGGGTGCAGCCAAATTGGTCTAGTTTTGGGAAAAGACTCTGCATTTCAAGGAGCAGAGTGTGTGGAGTCCTTGAAGTTATATTCACCATGTCATGTTTAGGGGGAATTGGGGTGGGTCAAAGCCCCTCATTTTGTAACGGATATCCAAGTTTTAGCTCATTTTTTTGTCGAATCCATAGTATGTGGACCATGGTTTTGTAGTAATGAAACATATATAAGGAGATGTAATTATTTTTCAAAGGAAATGAGATATAGATGAAGTGATCATAATTTCTATCTTTATTTTGTATTTTGGAATTTTAGGAAAGGCTCTATAGTTGAGTGTGTGGAAGCCTTGGAAGAGTTTGCATCTGAGTGCACAAACCACTTGGAACTAGGTGCACAGGTCGAAGGAATTATATGTGGTGAAAAGATCTATCTTAATAAAGAATATGAATTTTTGGCGAAGTCTTATGTATCTATATTCTTAATCTATGTTCATATGTACTGGTATGCATGCTTTTTACTTATTTCTATGAAAGAATACATTTTCTATTGTTCTCTGATATGTTTATGTAATAATCACAAATATGTGAAGTAAAGCATAAGTGCAAAGTCTTTTAGGTATGCGAAGTCGTAGATCAGTATAAAATATAAGAAAACACATGGGTGCCATAGTGAAATATCCCTCTAGCTATAGAAACCTAGTTCTACAACCTCCCATAACCGCTTCGAGTGAGACTACAATTTGCTTTAGGGCATTGTTGAAAGGGCCAATGGTTAAGGGTTTTGTTGGTACGCAATACAATTTCAACCTGGGTCCAAGCCCCTTCATCCAACAAATGGTTCCATTGTTGGGACCAGTATCTGTTTGAGGGATATACTTTTGCTTTTGTCAAAGAAGGAAATCCACGAGTGGGTTGAACAAAAAGAGCGATAATTCACAGTTTGGGAAATCAGAAATTTGCGTCGACTAAGGCTTGGTTGCAAAAAATATCTCTATACAAAACAACACAAGATATTCTTCGTGATGTTTTCTAATGAACTATATGAATGGGTATCAAATTTTACCAAGCATAAGACTTGTTTAAAAAATGATGAGCCTACCACATGGAGCCCTAAATTGATACAGCGACTCAGGAATACTAACAACAAGATCTCAAGAGCAGTTGATTTTTAGATTTACAGTATCCTGGGAGGATTTATTACTAAATTCACAGTAGAAAGGACTGTATCTTATAGCGAAGCTAAGGGAACATCTTTCAAGGGCCAACGCGGTAAGTACCTAAACTCTTTAAAGTTATGGATTAAAATGCTTTTATGTGAAAAGGGTGTACTACAAATGTAGTCAAATTAATGTTTGGATGAAGAGGTAATAAGTCTTAAGCATGACCAAGGTGTACACGAAGTGGGATGCGATATAGTGTAGAGAAAGAACCAAATAAATTTATTGAGACTGACTATAGTCCCTTGTTAGGTGGGCTTGAGAGTGAAGAAGGAAATAACCCCACAACCCCGTGGTATTCTCCCTCCCATCCTGAAGATGCACCGATGTTAGGAGTTGAGATAAATCAAGGCATCTTTGGGATTCCCCATCCACCTATTCCCCTTACCCCCCATTCCCCTCCCCATAATTCCCCTACGCCCCCTCACCCTCCCCCTCCCCCAAAAACCCTAGAAGGAAAATGGGCAATGACATTAATTTTCCTATCTTTAGAGGACTTGCATTATAGGATCTTGACCTGTTCTGGTTTGTAGCCGATGTAGTATGAAAACCAAGACAGATCACTGACGAAGATGTAAAGGAGGCACAGCTCATCACGACGTTGCAATAAAGAATGCTAACATGGTACATGAAGTATTATGTGACTAATCAGGTTGCTTCATTGGATGATATTAAGAAAGTGATGGTATCAGAATTCAAGAAGTCGAAATCAGAATCGCATTGCATTATGAAGCTTAAGGAGATAAAAAAAATGACTACTGAGTTTGTGTGGGAGTTGGATCAATGATTCAAGGTGTTAATGGGACAAGTAAGCATTAACATACCCTGAGAATAACATAAAGAATGGTTTATAGCGGCAATGTTGCCATATATCAAGTTACCCTTGACGCAACAGAAGATCATGACTCAAGCCAAAGTATTGGATATTTCCATGAAGCTGGAAGCCTCGTCGATCAGAGATACTCATGTAAGAGTACAAAAAATTCATAGTTAGCTAGCAAATTTGACATTGGAATTACAAGATCTCAAGAAAGGTAAAGAAACCAGATCAAAAATATGGTGTACAAAATGCAAAGTGGAGTTAGACTATAAGGATCAATGCCCTATGTTCAGAGATTACTTGGAAAGTGGAGCACCTAATCCAGTCCAGGATGAAATTTGTGGTGTGATATTTGTAGAACGAGCGGCTAACATCACTCTGAACATTGTTATTTATTACAAGTGTACAGACCCCGAAGCAGTTGTTTTGCAACTTTTGTAAGTTGGTGGGCCATGATGAGAGGAATTGTCGAAATTATTACTTGATGATGGAGTGCACTACTGATGCTTATAGACTACAAGCTGAAGGACATACATGTGATGAGCCAGGCCAACATGTTAGTCGACGAGAATTCCAGGGCCGAGGAGGAGGACGAGCTAGTTGAGGATGTGGCCAGATTATTTGTTATAACTGTGGACAGGAAAGACACTTCACAAGAGACTGTCATAACCCTACTACAACCTACAACTAATACAAATCTTTTGATCTCTTAATAGAAAAATTCATGTACTTGTTGCAAAGATGCAGGAGAAAAGGAACCAACAGAACACAACAAATATTCAAATGATGACCGCTGAGACAAGGGAATATGAACTACGCATCAACATTGCAACAACAAGTCAGAGTTGCAACAGGAGATGATAAAGGTAAGAAGAAGGTAGAAGAGTACTGATGGTTAAGAAATACCGCATAAAAGGTCCATGGATTTAGTATTCAAAGGAAAAAGAAACTTTCATGGGATTGAACTGAAGCTTCATGGATGTTGGGGCTTCAACATCTAGCATGCAATCGAATTTAATGCCAAAGAAGGACTGTGACAAAGTGTCTACTCCAACACAAGGATTAGATACAAGTATTTTGAAGTCATTTTTATAGACTTGTGTGAAGTTGTTGAGGAATCAAAAGGTTGTCAAAGGACTACAAGAGTTGATAGACTCTTGCGCTGATAAAGAGGTATTGCAAAGTAATCTGTGCACAGTAAAAAATTTACATTGACACAAGAAAAAAGTCGGGAAGTAAATGAGATTAGCTATGGAGATCAGGGAATATGATATGGATCAGGTAATCCTAGATTTAGGATCTAATTCCAACGTGTTACCTAAGAAAACTTGGGAGTTAATGGGAAGACCAAAGTGGCAATGGTCACCAAAAGAGTTGAGGATGGCTAACCAACTGAAGATCATCCCTATGGGAAGGTTACCTAGCGTCATAGTAGACATCGAAGGTGTCTGAACCATTACAAAATTCTAAGTGATTGAAATTGTAGATGATAGAAACCCTTATCTTATGTTGCTTGGATTGGATTGGGCTTTTGATAATTTGGTGAAAAATAATTTTAAGAAGAGACAAATGGTGTTTGAAAGAGAAGATATGATGGTCATTTCCCCTCTAGACTCCTCTGAAGGAGTGCACTATACAAAACATGTCCAAGATGAGTGCTGTGACGCAGATGTCGAAAACATTTATCAGATAAAAAATAAGGAGGAATATTGGATTAATCCTACTGTAGATGGAAAATTGGGCTGGGATAAAGACAGTTCTTGTACTTCAGATTCCAAGGAAGAACTAGAAAATTGGTAGAATAGGTTATATGAAGTCTCTACCACAAAATCACTTCACTGCATAACTTTTGAGGTATGTAATCTACCTTATTATGATGGGATTGGAGAAGTAAGCCTATTTCTTGAAGAATATGAAAGAGAAATACCAGAAGAACAGAGGTTGCAAGATTTGGATGTAGCCCTAAGGTCTACACCTACTAGATGGTGGGGTACTCATAAAAGAAATATAGCAGATTGGCAGTAGTGTCAAAGATTAATGTGGATCAGGTTTGGCTCAATTGACACAGAAATTGAAGTAAAGTATGATGGTAAGGTTGATCCCTAGGAGCATATTCATCGCTGCACTTCAGTTTGGAAAGAAATTCCAAAACAAGAGTGGGTACATGGATTTATCCACACACTAGAAATGATTCCTATGAATTGGTATCTTGAAATAGAACTGCGACATGGAACTGCAAACTAGACAGATTTGGTTGAAGGGTTCATACTAACATTCAGTTTTGATGATGATTTCCCATGTATAGACTCAGCTCTTCAAGAAATCAGAGTAAATATTTTTGAGAATGAAGCTCCATTAACATGGCAGCATGATTGGGCTGCACAATTACAAAATACATTGGAATGCTATAATATCACTACAGAATAAAGATCTACACAATATTGATATAACAAAATAAGAAGGACATCAAAAAGTTGCTGGACCAAAACCAGAAATACCAGATATAATGGAGCCAGTAAAAACAAAGAAAGTGAATATTGGGATAGAGGAAGACCCGAAGTTTGCGACGATTGGAGACTATTGGGATGCATATACAATTAGTAAAATCACAGAGCTGCTACATGAATACCAAGAGTTATTCCTCACAAATCTTTCTTAAATGAAGGGAATATTAGGGGACCTAGGAGTTATGAGGATCCCTCTGAAACTTGATGCGAAGCCTTTTAAGAAAAGAACCTATAGATTGAATCTGAAATAAAGGGAAAAAGTGAAGGAAGAACTGGACAAAATGCTAGAAACAGGGATCATTGAACTTGTCGAAAAGTCTGGATGGGTAAATCCCATGATAGTTCAGGAAAAGAAGACTAAAGGAGAGATTATAATCTGTGTTGAATTTAAGGAAATTAAATGATGCATGTGTGCAAGAATCTTTCTCTACATCCTTTACATACGAAGTATTGGGCAATGTAGGAGGTCACGAGGACTATTCTTTCACAAATGGCTTTTCGGGTTACCTTCAGATCATGATTGCCTCCGAAGATAGACATAAGACAACTTTTGCAATGGAGCGGGGCTCATTTTAGTCCCTGGTGATGCCTTTTGGCTTGAAGAATGTGCATACCATATTTTCTAGATTTGTAGTCACAACGTTTAAGGAATACATACATAAATTATTGGAAGTTTACTTTGATTATTGGACAATCTTTGGGTTTTTAAAGAAGCATATTGCAAGCTTAAGGATTATGCTGGATACATGTAGGTAGCATCATATTTCACTTAACTTGAAGAAGTTTATATTTTTTGTGCCTTGTGGCATACTCTTGGGGCATATTATGTGCAAACAAGGTTTGCTAGTAGATCCCACGAAGATAGCAGTCATTGTAAACTTGTCAGCACTGAAAACAATGAGACAACTATGCATGATGCTTGGACACACTAGTTATTACAGAAATTTTATAAAGGAATATGTATAGATAACTGCACCAATGGAGAAGTTATTGAAGAAAGATGTTCCATTCAAATGGGATGAATAATGTCAGGAGATTCTGGATATACTAAAGGAGAAAATGGTAATTTCATCGATCTTAGTTTTTTGGGACTGGAATAAGGAATTTCATGTACATGTCAATGCATCTTGCATAGCACTGGGTATAGTGTTGGCATAGCTAGGCATAGGCGAACTTGATCACCCTATATCTTTTGCAAGCAGAAAATTATCCAAGGCATAAAAGAACTATACTACAACAGAAGAGAAGGGTTAGCCATGGTTTATGTATTATAGAAGTTCAGGAACTACTTGTTGGGAGCACATTTTAAGATGTTCAATGATCACTTCACACTAAAATATGTCGATGGTTGTTGTTGTTCGAGGAGTACAATTTTGAAGTTGTATTCGAGTCGGGAGACTGGATGTCGGGCTCGATCATCTATCGAGATTGGATACAAGAGAAGAACCCACCAGTATCGAAGATAACCTACACGATGCACAATTGTTTACAATTAGGGTCGTGGATGATCACTTTGTGGATATTATTCAGTTTCTGGCCACTGGAATGGCGCCCGCAGAGTACACTAGACATCATAAGAAGGAGTTGGTCATAAAAAAAACTGATTTCACGTTGATTGCAAGGCACTTCTACAAAATGGGACCAGATGAAATACTGCAAATATATGTCCCAAAACATGAAAGTTGGAGTATTCTAGAAGAAGCTTATGGAGGAGTCATAGGTAGACATTATGTAGGAAAGGCCACTGTGTAGAAAATCTTAAGAGATGGGCTATGGTGACCCACATTACATAAGGATGCAAAGGAATTTTGTCGCGCATGTGATATATATCAAAGAACAGGAATGCCATTTAGAAGAGATGAAATGCCATTAAATCCATAGGTAACGTTGCAAGCATTTGACAAGTGGGCTATTGACTTTGTTGGAACTATTAAACCACCATGAAAGAAGACCTGCATAAGATACATAATCACTGCAACTAATTATTTGATGGGATGGGCCGAGGCATAGATAGTGAAGGAATACAATGCAGATACCATCGTGAAGTTCATTCTTGAATACATTCTATCCAGATTGGGGTATCCAAGGATATTGATGAGTGAGTGATCAAGGGTCACAATTCTTGAATAAGACCATTGAATCATTAACTAAGAAATTTCAAGTACACCATCAAAAAAGTACCCCATATCACCCTCAAATGAATAACAAAGTAAACTTTGAAATAGGAACTATAAACTCAAAGCAGGAACTCTAGCCAAAAAAACCCCAAAAAATATAAAAAACAGTGCTAAAAACGAAAAGTGTTGATGCTGGAATAACACTTTTTTTTTCTAGGGTAAATTTTCAAAATGTTTTAAAAATGGTGGTGAAAAGCAATTTTTTTGTGCAAAAATTGTCCAAAAAACACCCTCAAAACGAAAAGTGTTGATGTTCAAATAACACTTTTTTCAATGGTAAATTTTGTGCAAAAAACACCCTCAAAACAAAAGGTGTTGATGCTGGAATAACACTTTTTTTTTCAAGGACAAATTTTCAACATTTTGAAATAATGGCGTAAAAGGTTTTATCATGACTCCGAAAGACATAAAAATTTCAAAAGAATAATGAAAGCATAAAATTAGAAAAAAAAAATGAATTAAAACAATGAAAAAACACAAAACAAAAAAAGTTAAAAAAATTACAAAATGTAAATTAAAATATATATTTAAAAAAAACAAAAAAAAAACAAATATATAAAAAAAAAGTAAAAGAAAATCAGATATATAAAGAAAAAGGACAAAAAAAATATGAAATATATATTAAAAAAAAAGACAAAAAAATAAATAAATAAATCATAAAAGTGTAAAAGAAAAAAAAACAAAATTAACCTATAAAAGATAAGAATTAAAAAAGTAAAGAGAAAATTAAAAAATATAAACAAATAAATAATAAGAAAAATATATTTAAAAAAAATGTAATATATATATATATATATATATATATATATATATATATATATATATATATATATATATATATATATATATATATATATATATATATCTTGTAAACCATAAAAACTTTTGGAGAAAAAAAAAAACAAAACAAAACGAAAATATGGAAATATAAAAATAAAAATAAAAATTAAAAAAATTAAAAATTAAAAACAAATAAACTACAAAATTAAGTAAAAATAGAAAATTTTTAAAAAACATTAACAAAAAACAAAAAGAAAAAATAAATTGAAAATTAAAAACAAACTAGATTAAAAAAAAAAAAAACAAAAAACAAAAAATTAACAGAAAAACAAAAAAAAAAAAAATTAAAAAACTACTAAAATTAAGATTAAAAACATTTAAAAGAAACCTAAAAAAACAAAAATATACTCAAATTAAATAAAAAAATTAAATTAAAAAAAAAACAATTAAAATTCAAAAAACTACAAAATTAAGTAAGCAAAAATAGAAAAATTTTAAAAAACATTAACAAAAAACTAAAAAAAAAAAATTTAAAAATTGAAAATTAAAAACAAACTAGATTTAAAAAAGAAAGAAAGAAAGAAAAAATTAACAAAAAAAAAAATACTACTAAAATTAAGATTAAAAACATTTAAAAGAAATCTAAAAAAACAAAAATATACTCAAATTAAATAAAAAAATTAAATTAAAAAAAAATTAAAATTTAAAAAATATATATGTATAAAAAAAAAAAAAAAAATTTAAAACAAAATATATATTCTTTTATTAAAAAAATAAAACCATTTAAAATTTTTATTAAAAAAAGATATTTCGAAACAATTTAAAAAACTAAATATTTTTTATTTAAGATGAATTAAACAATATTTTTTTTATTTAAAAAAAAATGGACTCACGCGCTTCATTGCCCAGCCGCCCGTGGTAGCAGAGCCCTGTGTGGAGGGGTTGCATGCAAAGTCTTGTGTATCTATATTGTTAATTTGTGTTCATATTGACTGCTATGCATGCTTTTTACTTATTTCTACGAAATAATACATGTTATATTGTTCTCTGGTATGTTTATGTAATAAGCACAAATCTTTGAAGTAAAGCATATGCACGAAGTCTTTAAGGTATGTGAAGTTGTAGATAATTATAAAATATAAGAAAACACATGGGTGCCATAGCGCAATATCCCTCTGACTGTAGAAACTTGGTTCTGCAACCTCCCATAACCACTTCAGGTGAGATTTCGATCTACTTGCAGATCATTATCGAAAGGGCCTGTGGTTAAAGGATTTGTTGGTGCGCAATACACTTTGAACCTAGGTCCAAGCCCCTTCAACCAATAATATGTTGGTTATAAGCATGGTTATTTGGCAACTCTTAATCATGGCTCTTTCCATGTTTTACTTACAACTAAATGAATAATGGATGTAAGACCTAATTGATGTTATGACAGCGAATGTGAGAATGCCTTGATCCTTCTTGTTAAACCTCAGACAAGATTTCATCTTCTTATGCTCAGACTTGCATTCATGACCTGTAGGTTGCATATTTACCAAGTGTTTGACATAATGACAGTAATGGTTAGACTGGATTAGGTCAAGTGCTTGATCAATTTTGTTATCAAAAGAATTATCTTCATGTATTTTATGGGTTCTGGAAGTTTCATGGATTTTTTGGTAGTGATTGTGTTCTAGCCCTGAAAAATAACCTTAAGTCTTGCAGTCGTTGATACAGCACTGGCAGAAAAAGGCTACAGTTGCACTCAGGCAATCTCATGGGAGCGAATGGAGGCTCTCGGTCACTTGGCGGTCTTGGCAAGGGAGTGACTGGAGCTTTAGTTCAGAAAAAGGTAAGTTGTATTAGGGATAGAGGTCCAGGAAGGGTGGATCAGCCCTTAGAGGGCCTTGTAGCACCTGAGGACATCCAATAAGGTCTTGTTGTGTTGACTCCATTTCCTTAAGGTCGTATAGGAGGTTGAGTCATATAATAGTAACACTTTCTTTCACATTTACTTGGAGAGATTTTAAAGGCAGGTAAATGAGGGGTAGATGTGTTACATATTTACTAAATTGGATCTCCATTCAAGGTATCATAAAATTAGATTAAGGAAATACAAAAAATTACAAAACAAGCTTTAGAACACATGAAGGTCATTATGATCTTTTTGTTAAGCCATTTTGACTTACTAATTCACCTTCAATGTTTCAAATCTTGATGAATTCTATTTTAAAACCCTTAGAAAATTTGTGTTATCACTTTTTATTGATATACTAATCCATAGAAAAACTTGGGAAGAGCATGTACAACACATTGACAATGTATTAAAATTATTGGAAGAGTGACAACTATATGCAAAGACTTTCAAATGTGCCTTTGGGGGTTCAAGAAGTTGAATACTTGGGTCATATTGTATCACATAAAGGTGTGAAAGTGGACCCTAATAAAATTAAAGCTATGATGGAATGGTCAATCCAAAAAAACTTGAAGAAACTTAGAGGATTATTTGGATTGATAGGTTATTACAACAATTTTTCAAGAATTATGGTCAAATAGAAACACCTCTAACAACATTATTAAATAAGGAAACATGCTCTTTGTTAAGAAATAACATGAGTGAGACAAGATAGGAAAATTGGCAGATTGAATCAAGATACCATTTGTTTGTTGCTTAAGCTTCTCACATCCCTAGTTTGAATCTCGCAATGTGACATGAAGCAATGGTATATGAGAGGACTAAAATGGCTTAATCAGTATGTGCAATTAAATGTATAGATTTTTCCAGCTTCATTTGATGTTCTAATCCATCAAACATGTCAATGGGAAGATAGAGCCATGGTTGCACCTCTATGATTTTAATGGATTTTAATGTTGTGATATATCATGTTGTACATATTGGAAGGTATTGTGTTGTATCATAGAGAAATCAATACATCTAGCAACATGTACTAGTAGTCAATATATCTAGATTTGAAA
Source organism: Pinus tabuliformis (assembly GCA_031772625.1). Taxonomy (NCBI): domain Eukaryota; kingdom Viridiplantae; phylum Streptophyta; class Pinopsida; order Pinales; family Pinaceae; genus Pinus; species Pinus tabuliformis. Next base: position 648,893,521 of record CM062817.1, read on the forward strand.
CATCCACGGGCGTATAAGAAGGTGAAAAAAAAATGAGGAACATGTCCACGTGATCAGAAAGAAACCTAGCCAATAGAAAATATTCTGAAAAAAAAATAGAACCTCCTTTTTTAAATTTCAAAAAAATCAAATATTGTTAGTAGACATTTGAATGTCGTTGCCTTAAAAAAATAAAAAAAAATTACAAGATCCTTCAATAAATACCACTTTCTCGGCCCATAATGCATGAGAAAATCTATTTAAAAAGCCCATTCACCTTGACGAAAAAAATTCATGACTCTGATAATATCATCCTTTCATAATTCACTTACCTCTGGTGTCATGTTAAGAATAAACATGGGTGAGACAAAACCATTAGATGCAATTTCACGCTAAAAGTGCCCATCAAATTTTCCTGTAAATTTCCATGTCATAATATGTAAACCAATCAAAATCCTTTAAATTTAAAAAGAGGTACATGTAAATATTTTTCAGGGAAAAGAAGAAAAACTAATTTTTTATTGTATTTTTGACTTAGCTCCTTATAGGATTACTCAAATTTCAAGTGTAGACACTCGTTGGATGTGGAATTAAATCCCACATGCAACGAGAACTCATTATGCATACTTTTGAGAAGACCCACATTGATAATAACTTAAGATACATTAAAAAAGTGTGTTTCCAATGAGTGTTTACACTTGAAATTTGAGTAAATCTATAAGGAGATAAGCCAAAAATACTATTAAAAAAAGTAGTTTTCATCTTTTCCCTCCAAAATTCATAACTCTTATTTTAATATTTTAACTATTATTTTATTATTCTTCCTTAGGAGGCCACTTTTCAGCTAAAATTTCCTCTAATGAAGGTAAAAGGCAGAGAAAGCCGCAAGTCCCTTTGTGATATTGTATTGATCTCAATTTCTAAGTTTATAATACATTAACAGTCATTCTAGATTTTCTAGAACTAGATCTAGATCACACTAGAAAATCATCAATGGACATCACAAAAACTTATCAAAATGATAATTCCAAGTCATGAAATTGTATTATTGGACTTTGTGATTGTCTAGGGACTCAAAGTCTCAAATTTTTTAACTCTACAAGCAACCAAATCCTTTGAAAAACTTGACGGTGTGTGTATGGCTCAGGTCCTAGCCACACCTAACTTCTAAAAAACCTTCCTTCTGGAGTGTGACAATGTAAGCCATGGCATTGGTGATGTTTTAATGCAAGAAGGAAGACCTCTTGTCTTTGAAAGAAGAAAACTTAAAGGAAAGGACTTGCTCAAACCCATTTATGAGAAAGAAATTTTGGCCATACTACATGAGGTTAAAAATTGGTGCCCTTACTTAATAGGAAGACATGAGGTTAAAAAATTGCATCCATCTAGCTATCTTGTTGAACCGCTGCTCTATAATCTTGATCTCTTTTCTATATTTCTTGGCCAATCCAAGTCCAATATTTGAAATTTTCTCTAATAGCACTCAATGACATACCAAAACTCCTGTATACCTTGCTGAGGGTATCAAGTATAATTTTTCACTTTTCTTATTCAACTGAAAACACTTTTATTCTTATCACCTTCTTCTCATCAAAATAATTATGAAGATATAAACTTGATTAAAATCAAATTCTATAACATTCATATATGGCCATTCGAAGATTTTCACCCTTGGTTCCATGTGAGTAGTACTAATCAACTTCCATGTGGCATATGCGATGGAAACCTAGTCCACATGTCATCATGGGTGTGATTTCATGATGACACTAGAGCCACCTAGCCTACCATGTCATCCACTGACCCAATTAACATGCTTTAAATGTATTTGCATGAGTGGGATTTGAATAAATATTTAATTTAGAAATCCACATAAATATGTATATTCCACCATTATTAAATAATAAATAAATCCTACATCCAAATAAAACTCACTTGTGGGTGTAATCTACATGATAAATTCCAAATTTTCAAAGGCTTCATCATCCATAGGGAGAATTTACAACTTGTCCATAAAGCAATCCAAAATATTTCCCTGATTTTTGAAGGGGTAAAATTCCTAACATTTGCAAATTATGAATGAGGTTAACCCCAAGCTTTTTTCGAGTCACCCAATGAGTTAAACTTCAAACATTTTGGTTCATTAATTTCTAATGCGCTCATTGGACATCACTAAAATTTGATGCTTGACCTTTCTTGAAATCACTAAATACCGAACCTCATATCTATATATATATATATATATATATATATATATATATATATATATATATATATGATGTGTGCAAAAGTCAAGGTGGAACCCCTTCATGTCCAAGTAATCCTAAGTGAAGGCATCAATGTGCTTCTATAACAACTTGATCAATCACACCTTATATTTTTCATTCAATCCCCATTTGGTTCTCAAGGTTTGACCAGGACCTATTTCTATGGTTTCCATATTGGAATCCTGATCTTCCCCATATGAAGGCTCATATTCTATGAATCCAACACTGGGAGACATAGTAAAGGAGGAACTATAGAAATTTCTTGAACCCAACTTCATCCACCTAATTTCTGACAATCAATGTGTCTCTCCTCTTATTGTTGTCCCTAAGAAAAATGGGGAAAAATTGTGTATATTATTGAGAAGTTAATAAAGAAACCCAAAAATACTATTTCTCACTTCCCTTCATCAACTAGGTCCTAGACTACTTCGCAGGAAATAAATATTTTTCTTTCCTTGATGAGTTAAATAGTTATAACCAAATCCAAATCATGCTTGAAGACCAAGAAAATACCATACTAACTTGTCCATGGGGAACATTTGGATTGTGTAATGCCCCTACCACCTTTTAGCAAATTGTAATTGGTAAATTCTCTAAGATGTACATTACTATGTGGAGATATATATGGAAGATTTCACAACCTATGGTGACAAGTTTGATGAGGCACTCATAAATTTAGGGAAAACATTATAAGGTGTAAGGAATCCAATGTGTCCCTTAGTAATTTGAAATCTCAATTGATGTTAACTGATGGAATTTTATTAGGGCATTACATCTCAGCAAAAGGTATTCAATTGGATCCGACAAAGATTAAGGTCATATCAAACTTTCCCACTCCTCATTCACAAAAATAGGTGTGTAGTTTCTTTTTACATGTTCTTCATCACCAATGTTTCACTGAAAAAATTTCAAAAATATCTCTTCCATTATTTTCTTTACTAACTAAAAAATTTTAGTTTGTATGGATAGATAAATGCCAGCATGCTTTCGAGGAGTTAAAGTCCAAAGTATCACAGGCTCTGGTTTTAAGAGGACCTAATTGGTCCCTCTTATTCCATAATTTCATGGATGCCTTGTTATCACAAAAAAAATTATCATCTAGCTATAATTTACTAGATGGATTGAAGTAAAGCATGTAGGGCCAATTTTACCATAGTAAAATTGCTTTCACTGTTAGAAATTACTTAATAAACCACATTTGTTAAGTCATTTATAATTAAATCCATGAAGAATAATTAAATAAATCACTATTTATTTAATTATCTTCTAGGAATAATTAATTAAACATTGTTTAATTAGTATTCTTTGTCACATTTGACCCAATTATGAGAAATAAATAGATAAATCATTAATTATCTTATTTTTCACTAGGAATAATTAATTAATCACTAATTAGTTATTATTCCTTGTCAAGTTTGACCAAATCCCCTAGGAATAATTAAATAAATAATTATTTGTTTATTATTCCTTAACCATATTTCTTGAGATGATAAATATGGTTAAAGAATAATAAACAAATAATTATTTATTTATTATTTCTAAATAAAAGTTTAAACACGTTTTCCCTTCGAACCAAATATAATAAAATATTCCAAACGATTAATTATACAATGGGGTTAATAATATTTTATTTTTGCTCATTATTCAAGGATAACCTAATATTTTGTTATAAATAGAAGGGTTTTCCATTCATTCTTCACTTTCAATTATTTTCGTTGTTGCACTCACTGTTGCAGCTCTGATTATTATCACTATCACACACCATCTTATTTTTCATTTGAGTTCCCATTGAGCTCAAACATTTTGTTTGCTGGGTTTTACACATTATAGAGGAGAGAGACTCTACAAAAGCTGAAGATAATGAGGATAGCTAAGAACCCATCCCATAGAGGGGGACTGGTAACATTATGTGTTCACTTCATAGGTGTTGTTTAATAAAATATATTCTTTATATATATCTAGTTTGCATTGGATTAATGGAGTTATTTGTGCTTATTTTACTATTCCATTTTGTCTTTTAACTATGACTATGACATAGAATAGGGCTTTGGAAAGTTTTGTTTCTATCATTTGTTGTAGATCTACACTATTTAACAACCATTTTTATTGTTAGGGTTGTTTGTCATCCATAGCCTAAACTAGCTTCTTTTCATACACATTCAAGAAGAATTCTACATAACAAATTGGTGACTCCACTGGGGATTTTCTAATTATCGCTAACGCATTGGTGACTCCACTGTGTTTTAATTCTCATTCAAAAACCTGGGTGACCTTCAGTTTTTATCTTAGGGCTTTTGTTTTTTGGTCTCTTAGTGTTGTTTACTAGCATTCTAACCCTAGATCAGTCAAATTTCTAGCTTCTGTAAGTTTTCTGGAAATTTCTGCAGGTCACAGGAACGAGCCGTGACAAAGACACCAAACTTTTTGAGACTTGCCACCCAAGAACCAAGGAGAAGAAGTCACACTTTTTTGCTCCAAAAGTGCGATCTGGAGGTCCAAAGTGCACTTTCTGACCCAAAAAATGCGATATATACCTATGGTTTTAAGTTTTTTGGGATTTTTTCTAATCTATTTCTAGGTCTTGTAGAGAGCTATCTGTTGTGTTGGTTGATAATTGTCTTAGATTTCTTAGGCCTTTATCTACTCTGTTTCACTCGTCGAAGTGGAATTTAGCCCCTTAGGGCTTCTAGTACGCTTCCACCTTTATAGGATGATCAGGTGCTCATGTCCTAAGTGTCGTAAAATGCTCAAAATTTAAAGTGCTCAAAACTGGTTCAAATTTGAACGACTAGAAACTTCTCGTCTTCCCGATTCCGGTGCTGCAAACGGTTCAAAAAACGGTCACCGTATGAGGAAGTTATGGCAAAAAGAAGAATTTGTCCATAACATTAGAAATTTTAATTTTTCAAAAAAAATAAAAAAAGGAATATTCCGCAGAATATTCCTTGGAATATTCTAGGGAATATTCCCTTTTCGGCAGCCAATCATAGGCTGCCACGTGGCAGGTCTGAAGGCCACCACGTGGCCCCCAGATGACGTCAGCAAACATTGGGCGCATATTCAAAATTTTTTGTGAGTTCAAAGTTTTGAACCCACAACCTATGGGTCAACAGTCCAGCGCCTTACCATTAGGCCACGGGCTCATGTACTGTTAGAAGGGCGAAAGGAATTGTATATGAAGTTTAAACTGCAGCGGGGCAGAAACTAAAGGGGGCCAGCCCCTAAGGGCCAGCCCCCCATTGCATATGACCTTGGGCCGAGAACCGGGAGCTTGTCCATAACCGCCAGCAAACCACCAGCGCGCAATCCAAGGCAACCGGTCACATGCGCTGTTAATGCAACTGCAGTTAGACTGGCAGTTTTTTTGGTGGTGGCGCCAAATTTGGCGGATGCCCAGATTTGGCGAAGCTATCTGGGGTTAACTAAAGTTAGCTGGAGTTTTTGTAGGGGCAGCTGGCAGTTGGGAGTAAATGGCCATAACTTTGGCTAGGAAAGTCCGTTTTGGACAAAAAAAAAAATTGATTTTGGGTTTTTTTGACCTTCTGAAGCCATTGGTGTAGGTCTTACAGCCATTTGAGGTCATTTACAGAGGTTTTGGAGCTGTGAAAGTTCTAGGAGCCACTAGGGCCCAGTTTTGTGAAGACTGTATAGGGTTGCAGGTATCCATTGGAGGTGATCCAATAGTCAATCCTGAAGGATTCAAGTGTTTTGAATCCATTTTTGCCATCTATTTCACCTGTAGATGCTTCTATTCAGCTGTATATTCAATTTGAGCATTTAATTAAAACAAGGACAAGCCCATTTGGGAGCTTTGGACCCAGCAAACGTAGCCCTGGAGGGGGTGAACTGCTTTATCAACTTCTTTTGCATTTGTGGTTGATTTATTTTGCAGAACAAATTCGTTTTAGTGTGTTAAACAGTAAAAGGAAATAAATCTGCTATACTTAAATGGGTCATGAACAGCTGAAAATTTCATTTGTTTTCTTTCTGCAAGACATGGAAATCTTTTAAACATGTATAAGTCTGAATTGAATACCTTGCAAACAAATTTCAAGTAGTTTCAAATTCAGATCAAGTTGGTATCAGAGCTCAGGGTTTTGTGCAAAGATCTTCTAACTATCTTGCAAATTATTGATGCTTACTAGGTTGAAACTTAAAAGAGGGGAAGGACAGTTGACTAGAGAACGAGAGAATCCTCAGTCAAGGAAGGCCAAAGAGCCATCACCTCCACCTTCCATTTCACCCTCAAGAGTCTCAACAGAAGCTTCAAGAATGTCTGCACATGAAGGAGAAATTCCTGCAGACATGGATCCAAAAGAAGAAGAAAGAGTCTTCAGAAAGGCTTTCTTAGACCTCACTGAAATGGTGAGGATATTGTACCAAGAAAGAAATGAGAAATTGGCTGGAGAAGGGTCCAAACATCCACATGAAGGAGAGGGCTCTTCAGGAGGTAAGAAGGATGATGATCATTCCAAGAAAGGACATGGAGGAAATGGTGATCCACCACCCCCATCTTCACCTTCTTCCTCTTCATCCTCGTCTTCTTCTGTTCATAAGCATAGATCCTCTGGAAAAAGTCCTTTTTTGAAGCTTGATGTAAAATTCGAATTACCTATGTTTAATGGTGAAGTGAATGCAGAAAAGCTTGACAACTGAATTAGGCAGTTGGAAGTTTACTTGAGGATCCAAAATATGCATGATGATGCCACAAAGATTCAGTTGGCTTCTTTGAGAATGGATGGAGCAACATTGGTCTGGTGGGAGGCCAAGACTAAAGAGGAGATCAAGAAATTTGGTAAGGTGTTGATGCCTCGAAAATCGCTGCAACAACATTGGGGGATAACCACCCGGTCCGGACCTTAAAAGCAGCTCCTTTTCCGTTTGGTGTGGTGGCTCCGACTGTTCATCTAGGTCCAGTTACCTTCTCCCTATTGCTATTGGTTTATAATGTATCTTTAACTACCAATAGACAGGGACGTCAGATCACTTCTCCTTGCTAATCAGGCAAGAGAATGACCCTTAAGCTGATTTGGGCTCAGCCAAGCCACAACTAAAGTTTTGCCTCTTTGAGGAGAGGACTTAAAAGAATGTAGAATTTACTCTAAATGCAAGCTTATTCTATGATGCAAGCAAAAGAAACTAATCTAAATCCTATCTTAATTAGGCAGATATAGATCTAACCCAACTAAGAGCAAGATAATTAAAGTATTGGGATTTAGATATGTCTTGTTTATAATTAATATCAAGTTAATGAAGTAGTTCAATTAACTGATATTATGGATATCAAAACACATCCTATTGAGACCTTTTTACTGAAATAATAAACCAACAACACTCAGGAAGTAGTTCACATAAATGATATTGATTATCAAATCAGCAAACCCAATAACTAAACAATAATATGTGGAAATAGTTCACAACATATTACCACTCAATAAATCAGTTTTAATAAGACAGATTTCTGAGTAAATAGTTACTCAGAAATCAGAAATTAATCCATAAAAAACAGAGATACATAATAACAAGATTGAGACAAATTACCCATATTGACAATAGTGCACAAACATGAATAAAATGAGACATCCCTGTCACTATAAAAATGAAACTGATATTTAAAACAGTAGTATTAGAAATACCAATTTATTGCATCCATTTCTCTGTTCTTGGTCTCCAACAGCCCTTTACATTGCTTGAACTTCTGCCTTCAAAACTAGAGCCACAATAGTGCAAGCTTTGTTCTTCATGCATAATTCAAGATACAAAGGAAAAATCCTCAATAATCCCCAGATCTGAGATTTCACTTCCCTCTCCTACAACTCTAAATTCCTATTACAATAGTGCTTTCAGAAGTCTCTAAAATTGCAGAGGAGAGCAGCCCCTTTTACATTCTGCAATCTGTTATTTATAATATTTGTGAAGGAATTTTTGGAGAGGAGAGTTTGTTGAAGAGAAATCTGCCAAATATAATTTTAATTGCTCCTAATTCTGATCTTCAATTGCTGGAGCATTCTCATTGCTTGAAATCCTTTTCTCCATATCTTTTCCACTGTTTTCCTACAAAAGAAATCAAAATAAATTAAAATGCAATCAAAATATCATTTCTGGCAGTTAAATCAAACCCAATCAAATTCTATTTAAATAAATAATTAAAAACAAAATATAAGCTCTGTATTTGATGCTTGGAATGGTTTGATTGGTAAATGGTATTATCGACCAATGGATCTGCAATTAGAAGAGGCTTTGGACAAATGAAATTGAAAGCAATAACTCAGAAAATTGATTTTGTTTTCAAAATTCGGAGCCTGATCTTCTGCCTGATTTTTGGCCCAATAAATGATCAAATTTGTTGGTGAAACCTCTTTCAAAATGTTCTCCTTGATTTTCTCTTTCCAATGAGCCATCTCGGGCCTCATTTGGCCAAGTATAACTCAATTTATGAGCTTCCAAAGTTGATGGGTCAAATCTGGCATGAATCTGGAAATTCTGTTGCTGGGCTAAAAATCAGAATTTGAATTAAAAATCTAATCCTAAATTAGTTTCTAATTTAATTGTTAATCATTAATCTAACTAACTAATATCTAATTAACTATTTATAAACAAATCTATTTCGATTAAAAACTAATCAATATTAATCTAAATGATAATTAAATTTAAATTAATCCAATTAATTAACTGTTATAAATTAATTAATATAATTAATTTTAAATTTATTAATTAAATAATAATTACATGTTAATTTAAATAATATAATATATTACATATTATATATTAATATATAAACTAATTAATATTACCATATCTAATATATAAAACATTAAAACTAACTATATTACCCTTCCTCACTTCACTCATACGTGAGTGATATTAAAACAAATATGAAAACGTATGTTAAAAACAAATATCAAGCCTTTCCATTAGACTTAGGGTAAACCATCATTTGCTATCGCATCGGCAAAACTAGAGTTCAGTGTTGGGCTTTTTAATACCATGCGAAATCCCGATGCGAGGGAATGGCTAATGGGCGCATCGGGTTTCTTTATAATTTGTTGCGAAATGAACTCCCGACCCGATATCGCATCAGGGGATGACTAATGGGTATTTCGGGGGCTTTTAAAATATGTATAATGAAAAAGCTCCGATGCGATATAATTTTTATATATTAAATATTAATTTAATTTAATTAATTATAATAATTAATTTAATATTTAATATTAAAAATCAATTTTTATTTTGTTTTTTATTTTATTTTAATGAATTTAAGTTTTTAAACTACAGCTAAAAATAAAACTACAGCCACTTGAATGTTTGGGTTTTCGAGATTAATATTTATTTGGAAATTGGAGTGAATTTCTTAAAATCTCGATAATTAATAATTTGGCTGCATAACTAAAAATGAAAAATGTTAGTAAAAACTCGCTACGGGTTAATATTTAAAATGAATGCCTTATTGAACTAATTTATTTACAAAATGCAATATTGTACATTTTATACATTTTTAACCCAGGCTAGATAAATGATGAGACTTCAAAGGAGTGCCATTTTCAAACCAGTTGACCAAATGAGGCGAAACAAGCGTCAATGGGAAGCTTATAGAAAATCGATTCTAACAAAGCAATCAAAACAAGAATCCAAAGAAAACTAAAAATTAACAAAAGCGTAGGGCAATCAACTAAAATAAAAATCCAAAAAGGTGCTTAGCCAAAAATTTTATAGAAAGGGTCCCCATTATTAGAAGTGGACGCATCAATAATGGGGGGTGTTGTGTTTTTACCACAACATAAGGTTACCTTAACATGGCCTGAATTTCTGTTAGCCATTAAAAAACAGTTTTATTCTCTTGCTCACATGCAGAAAGCCATCATGAACTGGCAAAATTTCAGACAACTTAAGCGTCAGAGTGTCCAAGACTACACCCAAGAATTCAGGAGAAGAGCTCTCTTGTTAGGGGTAGATTTACAGACCCAGGAAACCTTGCTGAAATACATCGGTGGCTTGCATAGCTACCTTAGACACACCATCTTGATGTTTAACCCTACTAGCCTGGACGAGGTTTGTGTCCAAGCTACCCATTTAGAGGCAAGGGGAAAAACACATTTGAAGAGGGTAGAAACAAGCCCCCCAAGGGGAAAAACAAAGAGAAAACCTCCAAGGGAAAGAGCAAAAAGAATGCATCTGTCAAACAGGAGAGTGAGAAAGTGATCTGTAAACACTGTTCTAAACCAGGCCATGAGGAGAAAAACTGTTGGAAAGTATATCATGAAAAAAGACCTCAATTTAACAAATCCAAAGGGAAACAGAAAACTGTTGCTACTACATCTACCCCACAGGATTTAGGGGATGATTCAGGTGATGAAACCAAAATTGCAGCCATGGGTTTGAAAAACTTGAAGGGAAAAGAAATTGAAACTCAAGCCAGCACTAGTACCTCAAACTGCCGTGTACAAGCTCCTAATGAGGAAGAAAGAATTGAACTGTTTCATGTGAGGGTGATTTCAAAACATACTAAAATTGACACACTTTTTGATAGTGGGTCACAAGCAAACCTTATATCAGAGGACTTGGTCAAGCAGCTTAAACTTGAGACCGTTCCACATCCGAAGCCATATCCACTTGGATGGATTTGCAAGGATGCAAATTTACAAGTTTCAAGAAAGTGCACATTGCGCTTTGCAATTACTGCACATTTTATTGACACAGTTGAACTTGATGTGGTACCTTTTGATATAGCAGGAATTGTTTTGGGAAGTCCTTACTTGTTTGACAGGAAAGCTATCTTTCATCGCCATGAAAACAAATATCATCTTTTCAAAGATGGCAAGGAGTTCATTGTTAGAGTTCATCGCAAGAAGACAAATATAGCGATGGTGAATGCAGGACAGGTAAAGAGGCTGGTCAATTCACGTAAGAATTTTGTTCTTCTTATGATTAAGCCCAAGGTTGATGTGAATCATGAGTCATTTGACAATTGTGATCCAAAACTTAAATCAGATCTATATGATGTAGTTGATGCATATCATGAGATGTTTCAGGAGCCAACAGGTTTGCCTCCTAAGAGGGAGATTCAGCATGAAATCCATTTGCATCCAGATTGTCCTCTTCCAAACATAGGCATGTACCGCATGTCTATTATGGAGAATGCTAAAATAAAGAAGCAAATCAAGGACTTGTTGGACAAGGGTTTCATAAGGCCAAGTACTTCGCCATGTGGGTCACCGATTGTATTGATTCCAAAGAAATATGGCACTTGGTGTATGTGTGTTGATTTCAGGGCCTTGAACAAGATAACGGTAAAGAATCGTTACCCACTCCCAAGGATAGATGATTTGCTAGATCAGCTGAAAGATGCTCGATATTTCACTAAGCTAGACTTGTGCAATGGATATCATCAAGTAAGAATTGAAGAAAGTGACATTTTGAAGACAACCTTTAAAACCAAACAAGGATTCTTTAAGTGGCTTGTGATGCCATTTGGTTTGTGCAATGCACTTGCAACTTTCATGCGGGTAATGGATGATGTCTTGCGTCCTTTTCTTGATGATTTCGTTATTGTCTACTTAGATGACATCTTAATTTTCAGCAAGCCTAGAGAAGATCATGTCATGCATATTAGGAAAGTACTTGATGTTTTGAAGAAGAATCAGTTATTTCTTAAAATGTCAAAGTGTGAATTTGGAAAGACTTCTTTGGTTTATTTGGGACACATAGTAGGAGGAGGTGCTTTGAGAATTGATCCTGCTAAGATTGAGGCTATTGTGAAGTGGCCTACTCCCAAATCCGTAACAGAGGTAAGAAGTTTTTTTGGGTGCAGCTCAATATTGGAGGAAGTTTATCTCTAACTTCTCTTCTATAGCAGCTCCTATGCATGCAGTGACAAGTGTGAAGCATGCTTTCCAATGGGGAGGCAAGAAGCAAAAAGCTTTCGAATCTCTGAAAGAGAAGATTAGTTCAGCTCCAGTCCTTGCATTACCGGATTTGAGACAGCCATTTGAGATACAAACTGATGCTAGTGATTATGCTATGGGTGCAATTCTTCTACAACATGGTAAGCCTATTGCTTTTCATTCTGAAACTTTTAATGGTGCTGTTGTAAATTATCCTACATATGATAAGGAGTTGTATGCGTTGGTACAAAGCGTCAAAAAGTGGAAACACTATTTGATGGGCAAAGAAACTGTTATACATACCGACCATCAGCCCTTACAGTACTTGCAATCACAAAGCAAGTTACAACAGTCACGACACTTCAGATGGATGGGCTTCTTGCAACAGTTCCATTTGGTAATAAGGTACAAGAAAGGTACTTTGAATAAGGTTGTTGATATGCTTTCAAGGCCTATTATTGGTGCTGTTACTTTACTTAAGAATGGTTCCATTGTACATGATAGTTACATAGAACAATATGCATCTGATAAAGACTTTAAAGATGTGTATGCTAACTTGAGTAAAGGGAATCATGTAGAGGAAAATGACTATCACATGCATAACAATTTGCTGTTTCATTGGGGCAAGTTGTGTATACCACAGGGGGAGAGGATAAATGTCATAAGAGAAGCTCATTCTTCTCTTATTGCTAGCCATTTTGGTGTGAGCAAAACAGTTGCACATCTACAGAGGTATTGCTATTGGCCTCGCATGGTAGATTCTGTTTCAAGGTTCATAAGAGGATGTTCATTATGTGCTACAAGAAAGCCTAGCAATAGGAAGCTTGGTTTGTATACTCCTTTGCCGGTACCTTCTAGACCATGGGAGAGCATCTCTATGGATTTTGTAGGAGGTTTACCAAAATCTCGAAAGCAGCATGATTATTTATATGTAGTAGTTGATCGTTTCAGCAAAATGTGTATACTTATGCCTTGTAAGAAAACTATAACTGCTGAACAAACTGCTGAATTATTTTTTCATCATGTATGGATTCGCTTTGGTTTGCCTACTTCCATTATTAGTGATAGGGATTCCAGATTTGTGGGGAATTTTTGGTCCAACCTATGGGAGATGATGGACACAAAGTTGAAGAAAAGTACTGCTTTCCATCCGCAAACAGATGGACAAACCGAAGTTGTGAACAGAACCATTGTGCACCTCTTGAGAGGTTATTGCAGCAAGCATCCCAAGCTTTGGGATGAACATTTGCACTACATACAGCATGCTTACAATCGTGCCAAGCACTCTTCCACAAACACCTCACCGTTTGAAGCTTGTTTTGGTTACTTGCCAAAATCACCTCTTGATTTCATTCTTGAGAAAGATGTCGCCATTGAGGGACATAGTGATATTGACAAAGCTCGTTCATTCATTGAAATAATTCAGCAAATACATCAGCAAATTCAAGAACAACTTGAGAAGAGTCAAGGCAAGTACAAGGAAAGACACGACAAGCATAGAGTCGATCACAAGTTTCAAGAAGGGGATGAGGTATGGCTGTACATTAGTAAGGAAAGGATGCAAGGAGAAGGTAAAAAGCTGAAGCCTATTCGTTATGGTCCATTCAAAATCCTCAAGAAGGTTGGAAATAATGCTTTTCAATTAGATTTGCCTTCCTACATGCAAATGTATTCTGTTGTCAATGTGGAGAACTTACATTTGTATGAACCTCCTTTGATTACTGATCATGAAAATGTTGTTCAGCTGCCATCTATAGAATATTTCTCACCATAATTCTTAGATGAGCTTAAAGAAGATACAATCCTTGACAGAAGGACATGCACTTCAAGAAGGGGCAGTGTAGATTATGTTCGGGTTGGTTTCAAAGGCAGCAAACCGAACAAGGAAAAGTGGATGGAGGTGGACAGAGTGAGGGAGCTGTACCCTCACCTCTTTAACAGGTAGTTGAAGGCTTTTGGGGTCCAAAATCTTCCCAATGGGGAGGCGTGATCAGGTGCTCATGTCCTAAGTGTCGTAAAATGCTCAAAATTTAAAATGCTCATAACTGGTTCAAAGTTGAACAACTGGAAAGTGCTCACCTTCACAATTCCAGGGCCACAAACGGTTCGAAAAATGGTCGCCATATGAGGAAGTTATGGCAAAAAGAAGAATTTGTCCATAACATTAGAAATTTTAATTTTTCAAAAAAAATTAAAAAAGGAATATTCCACAGAATATTCCTTAGAATATTCTAGGGAATATTCCCTTTTCGGCAGCCAATCACAGGCTGCCATGTGGCAGGCCCGAAGGCCACCACGTGGCCCCCAGATGACATCAGCAAACATTGGGCGCATATTCAAAATTTTTGTGAGTTCAGAGTTTTGAACCCATGACCTATGGGTCAACAGTCCAGCGCCTTACCGTTAGGCCACGGGCTCATGTGCTGTTAGAAGGGCGAAAGGAATTGTATATGAAGTTTAAACTGCAGTGGGGTAGAAACCAAAAGGGGGCCAGCCCCTAAGGGCCAACCCCCCATTGCATATGACCTTGGGCCGAGAACCGGGAGCTTGTCCATAACCGCCAGCAAACCACCAGTGCGCAATCCAAGGCAACCGGTCACATGCGCTGTTAATGCAACTGCAGTTAGACTGGTAGTTTTTTTGGTGGTGGTGCCAAATTTGGCAGACGCCCAGATTTGGCGGAGGTATCTGGAGTTAACTAAAGTTAGCTGGAGTTTTTGTAGGGGCAGCTGGCAGTTGGGAGTAAATGGCCAAAACTTTGGCTAGGAAAGTCCGTTTTGGACGAATATTTTTTATTATTTTGGGTGTTTTCGACCTTCTGAAGCCATTGGTGCAGGTCTTACAGCCATCTGAGGTCATTTGTAGAGGTTTTGGAGCCATGAAAGTTCTAGGAGCCACCAGGGCCGAGTTTTGTGAAGACTGTATAGGGTTGCAGGTATCCATTGGAGGTGATCCAATAGTCAATCCTGAAGGATTCAAGTGTTCTGAATCCATTTTTTCCATATATTTCACCTGTAGATGCTTCTATTCAGCTGTATATTCAATTTGAGCATTTAATTAAAACAAGGACAAGCCCATTTGGGAGCTTTGGACCCAGCAGACGTAGCCCTGGAGGGGGTGAACTGCTTTATCAACTTCTTTTGCATTTGTGGTTGATTTATTTTGCAGAACAAATTCATTTTAGTGTGTTAAACAGTAAAAGGAAATAACTCTGCTATG
The DNA here is from genome assembly GCA_031772625.1 of Pinus tabuliformis. Lineage (NCBI taxonomy): Eukaryota > Viridiplantae > Streptophyta > Pinopsida > Pinales > Pinaceae > Pinus > Pinus tabuliformis. The sequence continues at coordinate 648,908,864 of CM062817.1, forward strand.
CTTAAATGGGTCATGAACAGCTGAAAATTTCATTTGTTTTCTTTCTGCAAGACATGGAAATCTTTTAAACATGTATAAGTCTGAATTGAATACCTTGCAAACAAATTTCAAGTAGTTTCAAATTCAGATCATAGGAGGATTTTAGCTGAGTAAGAAAGTTGTGCTTTTGCAGAGCTTTCAACCATATTTTCTAGATTTTTACCTTCCTGTTTCATATCTTCAAAGATAGGTTGTTTCCATCCAAATTTATCTCTTAAACCTTGTTTGGTCATTTGCTTTAGGGTCCCATTGTTTTCCCTAGGATTCACACCCATCTCCCTATCTTTTTGCAGTGATTTTCCTCCCTAGTTTTTTATTGTTGCTGCACCACTTTCCAGAAGTATAGTGTCATTTGATCCCAGTCACACCAATGCTTAGATATTTAAGCCTTTTTCATGTGTTTTCAGTTGATTTTGCCACCAACGAGCACAGTGTTTGCAAACCTAGCTTGGGTGGGATTTAGAGAGTTGATTTGTTGTTCATTTTATGTTTGTAATTTTAGTTTTTTTCAGCAATTTTTTTCTTTTTTCAAACATGATCTGGGCTTAATTAATAAACAAACTTACACACATAAGCACACCTTAAGAGAAGGGCGCTTGGTTTACATCGCCAAGCCAGGACTTAACTTAATTAATTTATCTCCCCACATAGAGACAAAAACATCTTGTTGATCTCCCTTCACCATTTTCATGTCACTTATGTCTTCAAACCATTGCGCCACCAAGGCGTTTTTCACAGAGACTCTTAAGCCTTCATCCCTGTTGTGGGGAAAAGTATCCGATGCGGATGACCCTATCCCTACTCTAAAGGTGACAGTCTTTAGCAACAACTGAAAGTAAAGCTTTGATGTTTTCCTTTATGAAAGTACAGAGAGGGGGAAGAAATGATCAACCAACCTGGTATCCTTCGCTTAGTCGATCTTGATCCTCTCTCTTTGTCTCTTGTTCCCAGCTCCTTGCTCTCTTTGCCGGTCCAGCTACACACAGATCCTGCACAAAACAAGAGAGGAAACTACAAGATACATGTACTCATAACTGATGCATGGATTAGAGTGAATCAAATATACATGTAAATACAATACATCAATGCAATACAAGTATATAGGAGAACATGCAAAACTTTATTGATAGAAGTAACAGGGTTCTGAGAAGGTTACAACCAATGATGGCTCCAATCCAGCAGCACCTCCCCAGCAGCAAGAACTCTCCTCTTCACCTCTAGTAAAACAATCACCCAATAGCTCTAACTGTAATCCAACAGCACCTCCTTTCTTTACACAAAATTCCAGCCTCCTTAGACCTCATAGAAGAGCTCTATATATAGGAGAGAAGAAGAGAGGATGAGTCAGCTTGAGGCTGGCATAGAGCTGACTAGTGTCCTCTCCCTCTTCAGTTAATCTTCAGTTCTTGAGTCCACTTGGAGATCCTTGCTTACACATGGTGATCAAGTACCTCTTACTCATCACAAGGCGAATCTGATGAACCAAGTGTCAGTTTGGAAGCTTCCTGGGCAGTTGACACCTTGCAGGATGACTGTGCCACTTGGCCAATCTCGCCCAGCGCAGGTAGCCTTCATTACTTTTGACTTCCAGCATAGGTACAGAGTGGGACAGTTGCATTACAGCGCAGAAGCTCAGTTAAGCAGCTGACATGATCCAAAATAAGCCTGTTTTGAAGTGTTTTCAGGTGGAGAACTGATTGGAAGTGCTGTTGTTTGATGACCTTGTTCTTTTAGGGGTAAGAACAACATGTTTAGGGACTGAGGATCCCTGTAATTATTGACATTCCATGCTCCATGATGCGAGGCACAAAAATGTCTATAACAGTTGCCCCCTAAAGTATGAGGCCGTTTATCGGGTGAAATGCTTTATCTAGAGGATCCGAAGTTCGTTCTAGTACTGAGGAGAGTGCCCTGTAATACAATACAATACAATACATTATTTTTCATTCATCATTATTCTCATGATCTAGCTGAGGCGGGCATTCCCATGCTCAGCTTTTTATAAATACATTTTGGTACATATGACAGACGATCGTCTGAAGATAGACTGATAATTTTCTGCTGAAATTATCATCCTTTGAGTAGGATGATCATCTGCTGCAATGATGTACATGGCAAATGCTTTTATATTTCCTGAATATATATCGCAGCCCGGATGGATGAAACTAGATCCGGGGTCTTCAAACTCGTTCGATCTTCACTCTAAGTACAAGTCGATCCATGTGAGAATTGCGCTGAAGTCGAACATGGAAAGACATCGCTTGATTACCGGTCAATAATGTAAACCGTTAACAAGCGCGAGAGGGATCACCAATAATGACGATGACCCTCAAGGTACTGCAGTACAATTCACATGGCGTGAATAAAGGACTTGGCGTCGAACGCCACGCAAAATCTTCTGGTCGAAGGTCATTGATGTATACCTGTCGCCGGAAGTGAGAAACTTGCCATTGAGGCATGCAAGCTTCAAAGTACTGATGGGGGTGTTCCTAGATCAGCTTCTTGGATAATGAGCTGAAGTCGACAAGAAGCGATCTGTCAAAGGAGGGCCTTAATGAATCCCACATCAATGACACGGAACGGAGCTAATGACTTTAGTGGAGGTGAAAACAAACTGTGACACACGATTCAGGGTGGTGATCATGAATGGATGAAGGATAATGTATGGCAGTGGATGGGACACGGTTGACACTTTCAGAATGACCCCTCTTGAACATATAACGACACTGATGCGATGGATCGGTAGCATTGCCCCAAACGTGGATGGTGTGGCGAGGACCATGGTGATGAGACCGGTGAATGAAACAACCCAACCCGATGTGATACGGAGGAAAAGTGTCATGTTCAAGAGTGACTCGCTACCATTAAACTTTGAATGTTCTCCCAATTTTTCCCCAGTCATTTCTGACCAGTACCTCTTTATTTTTGTCAAGCTTGAGGAGGATAACATATGCTTGTTCTATAACCTGCCCTTCGGGCAAGCCTATCGCTATGATTTAACGAGCCTAGCGATAGGGAAACTCGTTCTCGTCTAAAGACAAGTTTGTCGCTATTTAATCATTTTAACGAGTCTAACGACAAGGAAAACTCGGTCCTTTTCATTTTTAGAGAGTCTGAAAAGGTACAGAAAGTTAACTCCATGATTCCTTTTTCGTCAGCAAATCCCTTAAGTCCGAAAAAGTATAAAACAATACAGAAGGGATGGTTGTTCGGTACTTTTAACGAGCCGAACAAGACAAGCGCTCGATCCTTTTGTGCAATAATCCCTCAGGTCCAAAAATATTAAAATTTAGAGGAGGGATAGCGTTCCGGTCCTTTAACGAGCTGGAAGGCCAAAACTCGGCAAACTTTTCATATTTTACGAGTCAGTGAAAAGAGCTGAAAGAAGACTCGTCTTTTGAGGAACGAGTGATAAACAGGGATAGCTACAGATTCCAGGTACAGGTTGGAATTTTCCAATCACGGCAGTGTCACAAGGATGGCTAGGTGAAATCACTCTTCGTAGCTGTTTCTCAAAAGAGGTAAACACACAAATGGAAGTGAATGATCGGCCAAATGAACGGTGGAGGTGATGGATGAAAACACGATCAAGGTTCTTATGGCTGATGAATTTACGATCTCAAAAGGTTATTTACCGGTTCATTTTTTCCATGAGCTTGAACTCTGAGGGAAACTTTTGCTCACACTTTTCTATTTTTTAACGAGCATAAATTCAGTCCTAAAACTGCTCGGATTTGTGTTTATTTTTTAACGAGCATGAACTATATGCTAAAACTGCTCGATATACCAGTCATATGAAGAACGCCTCTCGTAAGGACCAATTTTTATAGAGCTTATGCCTTACCACAGCTGTGCTCACTTTTGGCAAATTTTACTTTTGCCCCACAGGCTTTCTTTCATGCAAGTTTGGAAATGGCTAATCTTAAAACCAGATAAATAACCGCCCCTAGCTTGCACTCCAGAAAGTTTGCATGCCCCCAGGTATAGGATAGAATTTCGAGGCTGCCCCTCCTCTCCCCTACTTCTGCTTTTCTTTGGGTGTTCACATTTATTTGTCATCTTGCTAATCTAATGCTAACGATACTTGTCTTCTCGTTATTTTAAGGGGTCTTACGCAGTACTCAGGCTTCCCGTCGGCCCACTTTTAACAAACAGCTATTTATGACAATAGATGAACACTACTCAAAGATAAAACATTGGTATTATTGAGGGAGGCTTGCCTCTTTCTTATTATTCCAAAGACGGTTCGATTTGCTGCAGCAGATCAATCTCTTTCTTCGGCGGTGCCTATCATTGGGTTGTCCTAAGATGGTTACCCTCTGTCACAACAATACGGTCTCCTTCTTAATAGACTGCCCCTGCTTATCCTTCAAGACACATGTTTCGATGGGCGAGGCTTGAATTTAAAGATGGTGACTACTTGTTGTAATAAGGGAATTCCTACTCGGGCATTGCCCACTTTTTTAGACAAAGGTGAATGATTCCCAAACACATAACTTTGAAAAAAGATCATTTTTCCAGAACAACCCCACTTCCTACGGACGGGGTACGGACTAGTCATGTTCTCCTGCGGAAATTCTGTCTTATACCCGGAGTTTCTTCTGCCCGAAGCAGACCAGGGTGCATGCCCCCTGGGTCCTAGTCTTTCTTTCCGAATCACTCGCACTCATCGGGAAGGAGGACCGGGGGCGGAGGCGAATCTTGAGTGAACAGACCATTTAGGATTGGTATTTGACTATTTGCGATGCGAGATCCCGGAAATGAAAGTTGGTCTACGAGCTTGACCACCCTTCCTTCATGTGGAAAACACATTACTCTAAAGAGTGAGGAGACTATCGCTCCCATGCAATAAATATAGTCGCGTCCAAGGAGTAGGTTATAATCCAAGGGTCCTTGAACTACCAACACGTTCATCCTGACGGTCTTCCCCTTCAATGTAACAGGTACATCGGGGAGGATCCCTAATGGTCGACTGGTTCCTTTATCAAAACCTGAGAGATTTCTCAACTCAGGTAAAAGCGCCGGGGAACCCAGTGCTTTCCAAGCAATAGAGGAAAGGATACTCACAGACGCCCCTTCATCAATGATAGTACCAGCCATAATCATTCTATAGATCTGGACAATGATTCTGAATGGTACACTGGCTGGTAACCGGGGTCTGCCTAGTTGATTCCAATCAAAGGATACAACCAGGTTGCTTGGCGGTGGGACCGAATATACGGCCGGATATGACTCTGATGATGTTCCTTCCTACGATAAAGGAATGGGCGCATTGCCCTGATACTCATCGGAGTCGTTGCTGATGAAAAGAACCTGGATGGTGTCATCCTTGTTCTCATCAGTGAGGGTGTCGTATGAAGACAACTCTTCGGCGACGGTGTCATTTGAAGATGGGTCTTCAATGACGGGGTCATTGGACGATAGAACCTCTGAAGGAAGAACCGGGCCAACTGCCATATCAACCTTTAGACTTTCGTCTAGTCTAGATTCAGTAGGTTCATTCTCAATGACCGACACTTCAGCTGACCACTTGAGTGGTTCAACCGGATTTTCAACTATCGAGGGATTAGGCGCGAGTTTTTGATATCCAGGTGGAAGTCGCACTGGTGACACCGGGCGATCTTCTAAAACTCTCTTGGCCTCATCTAAGAATGGACATTTGTGGATGGCATGATGACCTTCACACAATAGACAGGGTGATCTTGGTCCCCTTCTTCGTCCTTCACTCTCGCTAGTTGACGGAATGCAATCAACATGACAACCAGAGGTTGATGCTACCGGATTGTGCACCCTTGGGGACCAGTCCCTTAGTATCCGGGGAATACAAGGACAATCACGATGGAAATGGATCCATTTGCAAATGACACATGGCGATTTAGGCCCGGTCGGTGCAGTGTGTGGGTTTTTGTCAGCTTTCTTCTGCTTGCCCCCAGTCGCCTTCGCCAGAGGCTCCTTCTGCTTCTTTTCTCTCTTCTTCTTTTCCTTCTTCTCCTTGGGAGGCTGACTTTTGCCAGCTTTACCTTGCGAAGACGAAGGATCAGAGGAAGTATCATAAGAAGTGGAAGGCTGGTGGGTAGTTCTAGATTGTTCTGACTGTTGATTCGAATGCTCAGGATTAGTGGCGATCTGGACTACATTAGTTGAAAAGAGCCATACAGGGAGGCCGATTGTCAATCCTGGAAGCGACAATGTAGCCATATGAGGCGCACCAACATCTCCCCAAGAGGAGAAGGGATTTGGACTTCCACCAAGGTTACTTCCTTGGTTGGTGGGCTCCATACTTTTCAACTGAAAGATCAACGTGGGAATAATAGGTGATTATGTTCCGCTTAAAATAAATTTTATTAACGACGCTTTTTAGACACAAACTTGCTTTTTCATGTTTTAAGAGTCGAGAAAAAGCTAAAGATGACTCTAGTCGCCTTCGATGTATTAACGAGCCCGAAGTGACAAATGCTCGGTTGGACTTTTTCAGTTATAGAGTTTGAAAAAGGCCAAAAGAAACTGCTCTGGAGATCTAGGCAGAGGGTGTGCCAAACCTTTCGCGAAACCACAGAATACGTTTTACGGTACGGGTGGTCGATCTTCGTGAATGCTGTGTTCACTGCATCGCGATCAGTAGGGCGGCCGACACGGTTTCCTAAGGATAAAGGATAAAAACCTATAGGGGTCTCCCAATATACGCGACGGTACGCGGGAGCTCAAGTCCGTGTTAGTGCCACCGACTCTCAGGAGGAATCACCCACCTTCGTAGAGATCGACAGTCACTATGTTTAACGACGCCGGAACACGTCTCTACCTAGACCTCTAGATGTTTGCGTTAAATTCCAAAGCGTTGTTATGTAAATTGAGTTTATTTTAATGTTGATCTTTCTTAACAGTTTGCCTTTCAGGTTCGCCACGAGATGTATATATACAACTTCCTATATGCAATCTAAGAATGAGAAGCAAATCTTTTCAATCTTTCAACTTTGAAAACCTTAATCTACTTGAGGGAAAAGAAGGACACAACTTTTTCCATAGATCAAAGAACACACACTAAAATGCACACCTTCCTAAATCGTCAAGCATACAGTCAAATGCAAAATGCACAATGCATGTATTTCTTTTCGTTATCCTTAATGTTGATGCTAGACAAAAAGGAAACTGTTGTATGATTTTGAATCTAATTTCAAGTAGAAATAAACAAGCTTGTCCACAATCAAAAAGACACCTTATGATAGGCTTGTTTAAAAACACAGGAAATGTATAGATTCAAACCATGAAATGCAAATCGAACAAACTCAAACAGCTATGAACAGTAATAAAACTAGCTCTTAAGATCACAAAGACACTTTTACAGTCCAGGATCTAAGAGGTCACAGCTATACTGGTTCGCTTTTCACAATGGGAAACTGTAACTGCAACAAGAAATACTGAAAGAACATTCACAGTTTCATCACACAACTGAGGCGGAATAATGTCAAGGAGAAGTGGCTTACAGCAAGTACAATAACCAGCAAGCAATCAGCCAAAAACAAGTGCAAACAGGGCCAAGACACAATAGGAAGACTGAGTAAGACAAGGGCTAACTGGACCAGCGCAGGTTCTAGTCTGCCAATTTGACTCTCAGCGCAGTTCCCGAAGGGAGTACCTACGCTGTAATGCAGACTGCCTGTGGACAGCCTGCACTGACTCACGAGAGTTTCGTCTACAAAGAATTCCGGGTCATAAAAAGCTCAAAAATGCACTGTTTTTGCTGAAATAAAAAGCTATAGGTCAAGTACAGGCTAAGGGATGATCAAGAGGATGAAGATCTATCACAAAGAGTAAAGAGTCTTTTGTAGATCAGCTCTTCAAATCTTGAATCTGCTCAGCAAATGAGCAAGAGTAGCAGTCCCTCTACTTCGCTTTTGATATAGTCAAAAGCTTTTCGATTTGGTACTCTTTTCTTCAAGAAATGAATAGCAAAATACTACAAACACCAACAAGATACTAGGCTCCCCAGCGGAGTCGCCAGTTTGTTGTGGGGAAAAGTATCCGATGCGGATGACCGTATCCCTACTCTAAAGGTGACAGTCTTTAGCAACAACTGAAAGTAAAGCTTTGATGTTTTCCTTTATGAAAGTACAGAGAGGGGGAAGAAATGATCAACCAACCTGGTATCCTTCGCTTAGTCGATCTTGATCCTCTCTCTTTGTCTCTTGTTCCCAGCTCCTTGCTCTCTTTGCCGGTCCAGCTACACACAGATCCTGCACAAAACAAGAGAGGAAACTACAAGATACATGTACTCATAACTGATGCATGGATTAGAGTGAATCAAATATACATGTAAATACAATACATCAATGCAATACAAGTATATAGGAGAACATGCAAAACTTTATTGATAGAAGTAACAGGGTTCTGAGAAGGTTACAACCAATGATGGCTCCAATCCAGCAGCACCTCCCCAGCAGCAAGAACTCTCCTCTTCACCTCTAGTAAAACAATCACCCAATAGCTCTAACTGTAATCCAACAGCACCTCCTTGCTTTACACAAAATTCCAGCCTCCTTAGACCTCATAGAAGAGCTCTATATATAGGAGAGAAGAAGAGAGGATGAGTCAGCTTGAGGCTGGCATAGAGCTGACTAGTGTCCTCTCCCTCTTCAGTTAATCTTCAGTTCTTGAGTCCACTTGGAGATCCTTGCTTACACATGGTGATCAAGTACCTCTTACTCATCACAAGGCGAATCTGATGAACCAAGTGTCAGTTTGGAAGCTTCCTGGGCAGTTGACACCTTGCAGGATGACTGTGCCACTTGGCCAATCTCGCCCAGCGCAGGTAGCCTTCATTACTTTTGACTTCCAGCGCAGGTACAGAGTGGGACAGTTGCATTACAACGCAGAAGCTCAGTTAAGCAGCTGACATGATCCAAAATAAGCCTGTTTTGAAGTGTTTTCAGGTGGAGAACTGATTGGAAGTGCTGTTGTTTGATGACCTTGTTCTTTTAGGGGTAAGAACAACATGTTTAGGGACTGAGGATCCCTGTAATTATTGACATTCCATGCTCCATGATGCGAGGCACAAAAATGTCTATAACAATCCCCAGTTTCCACTTGGGCATATTACTCCTCCCCATAGGTTTCAAGTTCATAGTACCCCAAGTACCCATATTAACTCCTCTTCTACTTCATCTAATTCCTCATCTGATTCCAAGCCTCCTTCACCGCACACCATCATCATGTCAGGACCCACTGCATGTGCAGGAAACCAACCTGGTTTTGGCTCTGGTTCTACCCCGGTGATCACATCTAGCAGAACCATTACACGAACTATTCTGATAGCTCCAATGCTACCTTTCATTCCTAGGTTAAGACTCCTGGATATTATCCAATTGATTAATGACCCTATACACCACAATGCTGGTTGGCCATCTATGTCGACTAAGATTTCCTCTGACATTTCCAAGTTTGAGGGTAATTCTAGAGAGGACCCCACCAATCATGTTTGCTCCTTCCATATGTGGTGTTCATCCAACTCCATCACTGATGATTCCATTTGTCTTCAGTTGTTCTAATGCACGCTCATTGGAGATGATGCGAAGACGTATGTCGACCAACCCGCCGCCTCTCATTCCACTTTCATGATGTTTACTAAAGCATTCCGTTGAGTTACAAAATGGGTATGTATTTACTATTAAGTTCATCATCGTTTTCCTTGATTCTTATCTTTTTCATATCTTAATGCGCTAATATATTGAGGAATTATGGTAAGAAATGAAGGAATTATTTGTAGTTACGATTTACCTAACTTTTACCCTCCTTTAAGTAGGAAAGCGACAAAAGGAATGATTGTTGTTCCCTGACATTGGAACATCATAATCCGACAAGCAAAGGAAGAAACGCGTTGGTTGCAAATAAGGATGAGAGAAAATCAGAGGGATCAGCGCAGAATAGGAAAGATGTCTAAAGTTAGAAATCAGTTGCGAATCCCACAGGATCAGGAGATCCCGAGTCATCAAATTTACCATTTACTCTTTACCCCTTTCTGATTATAAAAGAAAGCGATTGTTGGAAGAAAGGGGAGGAATCTCTATTATTTTTCAAGTTGTAAATTTAATTACAGACTTGTGTTGTTGAAGAACACGATTACATTGTAATGCTACTTAAGTTTGATGATTAATATATAATTGAAGTTGTTGTTCCCTTGCATTATCTAAAGTAACATAGCAGTGTTCACTGGTGGCTAAGGGCCCGGCTTCTGGTGGAATTAGCTACTTTCTTGTGTTATATTTCTTATCCTTCTAGAGTTTGGTTGGTTTGATAATTTCTTATTTCTGTGAGTTTACATTATTAGCTGTTCATTACTTTCTTATATTGAAATAGTGTATGTTCTATTTATAATTTATAGCGCTATCATTTGATTTGAGTTGTGTTTATTATAGCATCAATTATCCAGATATTACATTGCATTGATTGAATCATCTGTAAGAGTTTGATTATTGCTATTAGACTCTCATAACTGATATCATTCCTATTTTGATTGCTTTATAGAGATTTAGTATAGTTTAGATTGAATCAGTTAAGTAGAGGTGAGTTATTGTTACTGTGCTCTCGCCTGATGATGTTGCTACTTGAATTGTTGTAAGATTTGATTTTAGTAGAAGATTGAGCTTTGATATTTCCTTTAATGATTACAATTGGAGTTTATTAGATGCATCTATACTACAATTCAGGAAACATTATTCTCTGAATTAATAGCAGCCACATACTATGTACATTCTTGAAATAAGAGGACTTGCCCGGGTTGACGCTTAATATGGGATAATTAGGAGTTTTAAAAGGCACCTTTTATCAGCCAACATTTTGGTGTCGTTGCCGAGGAGAGTGTAACCATTTACAAAGAGTGATGTATATCTGATAATTACTGTTGAGGAAGAATTGGGTATTAAAAACGGAAGGTAAGAACCTACGTAACGAGCAAGTGAAGTGCTTGCTCCTCCACCTACTTTTTAGCACAATTACAGAAAAGTGAAGTAGGTGTTTGATGCTTGTCTGTTGAGAGAGAACTGGGTATTAAAAACGGAAGGTAAGAACTTACGTACGAAGTAAGTAAAATGCCTACTCTCCTACCCGCTTTCAAGCAGACTTGTTAGGGACTTAAGATAGAAATAAACATTTGAATTTTTTGCATGAATGACTAAGAAGAAAAGACCTGAAAAAAATCCAATTCCACATCACAAAGCTGAAAAATATAAGGAACCGATGATCCTTGCATGATCAAATTTCATCGACGACATATTAAAGAAAGTTGAATCTCAGCCATCAGTAGGTCCCTGAACCATTTCTTCCAGACAACCTACTGTCTCCCTTTGGGCCACAAGCTCACCATCTGTAGCCTACATTGAGGTCCACAATAAAATAGAAGGCACTGAGCAGAGTTTCCAAGATATTGAAAATTCACACCCAAGTCCCTCATAAGAAGGGAATTATTGTAATATTCATGAAGGAGGAGGAGAAACAGGGGAAACAAAGGAACCAGGATCCCCTCAGGTAGTAATTGAGAAAAGGACACCCAGTGTCCCAGACCAAGGGAGTGTTGTTAAGATCCTTCCCACCCCTTCTAATCACCCTAGGAATAACTCTCTAACTCCAGAGATCCCGAAAGGGTACTGACATATATTTGATCAAATGGATAATAACCCACAAGCACCCCAGACCTCTACATTATAGTATCCTATCGTTGACACAACTGTCAACACACCCATGAAAGCTATCCCTCTACAAAATATTCCCACCTTTCATGGACTCACATCAGAGGATCCAGATGCATTTCTGTTTGAATTTGATGTATTATGCCAGTGTTATCATTACACCACAGACCCTAAGAAACTGAAGTTGTTTCCCTCTACGTTAAAGGGAGCAGCCTTGCGTTGGTTTATGGGACTAGGTGGGGGCACCATAAATGATTGGGATCAAATGAAAACTTATTTCCTTAAAAAATATCAGGACTATTGCAGATCTAGGGAACTAAAAGACAAAATATTCCAAATGGTAGTAAGAGCTAGTGAAACATTGGAAGAGTATGTGGAGCATTTTTAATATAACCTCCAATGGTCTCCCTACGCAACTCTGACTTTGCCTGATAATGTGTTAAAAACTACACTGATTAAAGGGATGAAAGACCAATGGATAGAGACATTAAATATTATGGGTAATGGTGATATATATCAAGAAGATTATGTTAACATTATTAATTTGTGTATCAGGTGCTCAAGAGGTAGTATGAGATTGAAACCAACAGAACGCGATATGACCACTAGGGACAAAAAATTATCTGGCAGAAGCATTACTCGTGCAGAAATAGGAAACATGTTGGAGGATTTCAGAATAGATATCTTGGGAACTTTGACGACACAATTAGACGTCATGCAAGCCAAGTAGAAGTAGGTTGAAGCATAACAGAACCTGGTGATATTTTTCCCTCGATATAGGAAGAAGCATAGTCATAAAGAATGCCCGCTCGATATGGTACAAACCTGTGCCATATGTACTAAAGATCATGCTACAGAAAACTACCCATCGCTCCCAGGGTTAAAAGCAATTTTCAAGGAGGTAGAGGAAGAAACAAAACCAGTCTACCTGCTAAACCAGCATCGCCAATGGCAAGAATGACAAACAGGTACACCTACTGACCCATATTCTTTCTTCCAGCCCTCGCAATACAATTCTCAACAATACGCAGGAGCTAGGTGGCAAAACCAGCCACCTTTTCCTAGTTGGTCACAACAACCATTCTCTATGCTAACATGGTCCAATCAATCAAATCAAAACAACAATTGGCCAAATTCCTCTTACTTTCCACCATTCTTGCAGAACAATACATATCCATCTCAATGGCCACCCTCCACTTCACAAAACCAGAACTGGCAGTCAAGCTGGAAAAGACCTACAAACCAGCCAAGAGGAATAATCCCCCTGCCTCAACCTACACTACCAGCACCCTACACATTGCAAAAAAACCCTCAACCCAATCTATGACCATAGCTCCCAGCCCAGCCCAACCCGAATCCCAACAATAGACCTGTCCAATCTGTACAAATTATTGAAGGACCAGAGTCAGAAACTGAGTTGAGGGAGTGTAATGAACTCAAATTAAGGTCTAGGTGGATAATTGAGTTAGAGGATAAAAATATACAATTATAAGATCCCTTACCTATAGAACAAACACCTCAAGTGGAGAATACGGTTAAATAGAAAAGCCATGATCAAACTATTACTTCTTCTCCACCATTCCTAGAGAGATTGATTATATCCCACTCAATAGAATATCCTAATTTTGATCTTCTAGGAGAAATAAAAAGTTTGTGTGTAAAAATACCCCTCCTCCAGGCTATTCAGAACATTCCAATTTATGCAAAAACTATTAAGGAATTGTGTACTAAAAAGCCTAAGAGGAAAATAAAAACAACCCCAACTGTCCACGTAGTCAGAACTTTGTTCGATTTATTATTAGGTAGAGAAACACTGGTGAAATATGAGGACCCAGGAAACCCTATAGTCACAGTACAAATAAATGGATGTTCCTTCCCCAATGCGTTAGTTGATTTAGGAGCAACCATTAATATTCTCACAACAACAACCTGTCAAAAACTTGGCATTACAGCCTTTGACCCAACTACGACCTTACTGGAACTTGCTGACCAATCGGTTGTCAAACCAGAAGGGACATTAGAGGATGTAATGGTGTCTGTAGATTCTTGGGAATAACTAGCAGATTTCTTGATTATCAATCCTAGAAACTGGCTAGATGGACATCCCCTAATTCTAGGAAGACCTTGGTTAGCAACCGCATATGTTTACATAAGCTGTCGAACAGACAGTATGACTATAGCAAGAGGAAGTAATGTGAAGAATCTAGCTTTATATCCTCCATCTCAGCCAAGCCTCACAATAATAAAAACTAGAAAATAACCTGTATCATATTTAACTAAAAACATTCGATAACTGCTAACTGTAGAAGATTCTCTTAAATTTAAGAATCAAACAGAAGATGACATTATTAACACTTACATTAACCAACCAGATTCTGTATCCAATCTAAAAGGTCACATGATCGAAGCAGCCCTGGATAATGAAATTGAAGAAGATTTCTTAAAATATATTAATGACCAAACAATACCAACAAGAATTGTTTATAACAACAAACCCATTGAAATTGAGCTAGGGAATGTCCTAAACATTAACAAAAACCTAACTAATTACCAGGAGCAGAGGCTTGTTCAACTCCTTAGAAAATATAAAGAGGCTTTCGCTTGGGATTACCCATATATGAAAGGGATTGATCCCCAATTATGCATGCACCACTTCTCTACAGAGAAAGATGCGAGGCCCACTCGACAACCTCAACGAAGGTTAAACCCTCACCTTAAAGATGTTGTTAAAGATGAACTACAAAAACTGTTAGATGTAAATTTCATCTATCCTATATCTAATAGAAAATGGGTTTCTCCAGTAGTTGTGGTGCATAACAAGAGTGGGAAGTGGCGAATATGTGTCAATTATAGAGAGCTTAATAAAGAAATCCAAAAATATCATTTCCCCCTCCTGTTCATCGACCAGGTCTTGGACACATTGGTAGGAAAAAAATTCTTCTCTTTCCTAAACTGCTTCAGCGGCTACAACCAAATCCAAATTGCCCTTGAAGACCAGGATAAGGCTACCTTCACCTACCTCTGGGGGACATTTGCTTACAGGATATTACCTTTTGGACTGTGCAATGCACCTGCCACATTCTAGAGAGCCATACTCAACATTTTTTCAGACTTGATAAAGGAGGGACTCGCGGTGTACATGGATGACTTTACACCCTATGGAGATGACTTCGAGCTAGCATTACAAACGCTAAAGAAAGTCCTGCAAAGATGCATTGCTACCAAGCTCTGTTTAAGCCATGAGAAATGCCACATGATGATGACCGAGGGCCTCATCTTGGGTCACTACATCTCAGCAGCTGGAATTCAGGTAGATCCAGTAAAAATTCAGATAATCCTCTTGATACATACCTACAGCACACAAACTGAGGTACATTGTTTTTTGGGATTTTCTAGATATTATAGAAGATTTATAAAGAATTTCTCCCAAATTGCTGCACCATTATATGCTTTAACAGGAAATATCAATTTTTTATGGACTGACAAATGTGACATTGCTTTTGAAGATTTAAAATGGCTAGTATCAACAGCCCCAGTATTACGGGGCCCAAACTGGGATTTTCCATTTCAGATTTCATCCGATGCATCAGATACAACCATTGGAGCAGTTCTCGGCCAGGAGGAAGATAAGAAGCCTTATGCGATATACTACATCAGCAAAAATTTAACTCTTGTTGAGTTGAATTACACCGTAACTGAGAAATAATTTCTAGTTGTAATCTATGCTATTAACAAATTCAGACACTATATAATAGGATACCCTATGGTTTTGTATACTAATCACTCTGTTATTAAATATTTAGCTAATAAACCTGTTATGAATGGAAGAGTGACATGATGGTTGATCCTTTTGTAGGAATTTGACATAACAATCAAAGATTGACTAGGAATGGAAAATCTGGTAGCAGACTTCCTCTCACGTGTGCCAAAGATAGACGACTCAGCAGCAATAGAAGATTAGTTCCCTAATGAGCACTTATTTTCTATAACCGTGAAAAAACTGTGGTACGCATATGTCATGAACTATCTAACAGTGGGAAAATTACCTAAGAACCTAACACCCAATGAAAGAAAACTAATAGTACAATGTAACACTCAATACTCCTGGATCAGAGGATATCTCTTTCATAAAGGAGTCGATATACATATTCAAAGGTGTGTTAGGGAAGATGAAATCTTCGACATCCTAAAAGCTTTCCATGATGGGCCTTGCGATGGACATTTTGCAGACCACATGACTAGGCATAAAGTCTTATAGATGGGCTATTATTGGCCCACCATTTTAAGGACACCAAGAAGTTTGTCCAGACATGAGATAGCTGCCAAAGAATGGGCTGCCCTAGACAGTCTAACGAGATTCCCTGCATCCACAATTAGTCATTGAACCTTTTGAATGATGGGCATTAGATTTCATTGGCCTAATAAACCCATCATCTAATAAAAATACATATATACTGCTTGCAACAGAACATGTGACTAAATGGGTGGAGGCATAAGCATTACCAAGGGCAGCGGAGGACTCAGTAATCCACTTTCTTTTCCAACTTTTCGTGTGGTATGGATTGCCTAGAGAAATAATCACGGATGGAGGACCATAATTTGTAGGCCATAAGATTGCTGCTACATTAAAAAATCATCATATCATGCACAAAATCACATCTCCATACCATCCGCAGGCATACCACCCGCAGGAAAACGGCTGGGTAGAAAGTACCAATAAAGTAATCAAGGCTATACTAACAAAGACAGTTACATCACATAGACGTGACTGGGCTACCCGAATGACAGAAGCCCTATCTGGATATCGCACGACATGGAGAAATACCACAGGATACTCCCCATATCAGCTAGTGTTTGGAAAAGAACCTATCTTCCCTATAGAATTTGAAATTTAGACATTAAGGATAGCTCAAGAATTAGGCTTGGACTTGAATTAAGCACAAATTAAGAAACTACGTCAAATCAATGAATTGGATGAAATTCAGAAATTAGCTCTTCACATACTGCACTAATCCAATAACAAAGAGGGAAATGGCACGATGCCCTCATCAAGAAGAAGATCTTCCATGAAGGTGATTGGGTGCTTCTGTATGATTCTAGGTTCCAGGATTTCCTGGGAAAACTCCAGACCAGATGGTTAGGCCCCTTTGAGATACAAGAGGTGCATGATAATGGCACCCTCACATTAGCCACCATTGATGGGTCTGGCTACTCTTTCAAAGCGAATGGACATCGAGTACACCTCTTTCACAAATTGCATACAAGGGAATCCTTTTTCCAACAGTTACGGGAAGATTCCAATATACAAATTCTTGTTGAGGAGGGCAACCCTTTCACAGCACTAGTCCAGTGAAGAATTTACTTTTTCTGAATCTTGTACATAAATTTCCCTTTCTGTTTGATTGAATTTTCTTGGATAATAAATTTTATATTATTTTTTCTCTATTTTTCCTTTGTTGTTCCCTATAAGGAACAACTGTTGTTCCCTCTAAGGAACAACAATGTTCGTGTGTATTTTCCCCTGTTGTTCCCTACAGGGAACAACAATTTATGCGTGCATTTTGCTTTGTTGTTCTGTTAGGTCCCTATAATAGTAGTGATGCCCCCATTAATATTGTAGTTGTATCCCTTAGTAATATTGTTGTGCCCCTATTTTCCCCATATTGTTATTACTGTGCCCATAGAATCCCTCTATTTTTATTTTTGTGCCCTTATATTATTATTGTTAGGTCAGCTTGCTTATATTATGACCCCTTAGACTCCTATATATAGAAAGGAGGTTTTGTCATTTGAATCATGAAAGAATCATTCATTTGTGTAATGTAAAGGAGGTTGCCCCCTCGAAGAGGCTGAATTCTAAGGTGTTGATCTATCTTTTCTATCTTTTTGTGAGCTGGTTTCATAACATTTTGTATCAAAGCTTTGGATTCTAGGGTTTTGCTACTCCAAATAGGTCATCGCGGCATTTTCGCTATAACTTTTTTTCTGCAATGTTTAAGAAGCAAAAAAACCCATTTGAAATAAAATCGCACTAAACGTCAAGTCCAAATTTCAGAGCTTTTGGCACTATATTTGCGGAGATATGATCTGAGGAAGTTGGTATTTTTGTAGACTCTTGAATTACATTCCAAACAGGTGACCTGGAGAAAATCGTCATAACTTTCTCTCTGAGCATCGGATTGAAATTTTGTAAGAAGGTACAGAAAGAGGATAGACTGTAGTTTCTTGTATATATTTTTCAGAGCCAAAGGTCGAAACAGTGACACGTGGCACTTCATACAAGTTCACTCTTCTGGAAAGGTCTATAATCAGGTCATCTTGGGAGATTGTGCATAAATCTTCCTTGGAGAATCCAATTTGGATCAGACTGGTGGCATTGGAAAGAGGACACAGAGGACTACTATAGATCGCAATTTCAGAACTGGATGATCCAAAATTATAGAGATACATCAGATTCAATATCAAGCTCCTACAAAGTGACAAAGGGTGTTTATTTTTTATTTTTATTTTTGCATAAGCGTGGTCTGAAATATTAGTTTGAAGGAATTCAAAGGGCATAGTAAAGCATTATTATCGGTAATTGATGCCCCGAGGAAAGAAAATGCAAACACCTAGTAAGCAACCTAAAAGCTCTAGCATGACTCATGAAGAAGAGGAAGAAATGCAACATGATATATCAAAATTATGAGACCAGGTGCAACAATTGTCACTTGCACAAAAAGTAATAGAATCTAAGATGGATGATTTAAAGAAAGATGTAGAAGCTAAGATGGATGGTTTAAAGAAAGGTGTAGAAGCTAAGATTAATCTGAACTTAAATAGGAATGCAACAAATTACAGAGATAACCATAAACATAGATATGCAGCGGAAATAATACTTCATTTCATTAATGTAAAATATTGAAATATGCTTACAAACAGTAATGGAAATAAACCAGCTAGGGCGATGGTAGCTTATCTCTGAGCAGAGATGTGGTGGCTACATACCTCTGAATTGTCTTACAATGAGGCTCAAGGGCCTTTTATTATTTAACAATAAGAGAAAACCCTAAACAACCAAAACCCTAACCCGAGGAGATGTAACACCAAGAGTTTGTGGGCCCCATTGGGGTGAGTTAGACAGCCAACTTCCCGGGGTCACGAATTGGTCATATTATCTTTGTTTGACATGCATGATAGCCCATTGGAAAGATCTCTCCGAGGACTATGACGGAAAATATGATATTTTAGCAGAAAAATCATTGGTAGTAGATTTCCCAAAAAACATCGTTTAGGGCCTCAAAACGGCTCCAGAAGTTTAGGACCTGAAAAACTGCTAAAAATAGTAAACTATGCTATAATTAAGGAAACTGAAAAACTGAAAGAAGCACTGGTAGTTCATCAATCCGTGGGATTGGGTACCTATTACGGACAGTGATCTTGCTCAGTGCCCGATAGTCAATACAGAGTCTCCAAGTCCCATCCTTCTTCTGTACCAACACAATTGGGCTCCCACAAGGTGATGAACTCAGACAGATGTGACCTTTCTGTAGCAACTCCTGAATCTACCTCTTGATTTCATCGTTCTCTAGAACGGAGTGCCAATAAATTGGTCCAATAGGTAGCGGTGCACCTGGGGTCAGATCAATGGAGTGCTTTACCTGACAGTGCAGAGGAACCCCTTCAAGGGAGGTGAAGATGTCCTCGTACTCCTCCACGACCTTGTCCATCTGTAGTTGTTGTGCTGAGGGGCCATGTCTGGAGATTGTGGCCACCGTCTTCTTCTTTCCTTGAGGGCGTATCATCAGGAAAACAAATTTCCCAGTTTTGGAAATGAGCTTACTGCATTGTTTTGCAGTAATCAAAGAGATGGCGGTAGGCGGTGCTACCTTTGGTATCCTGTACAACTTATTTCCCAATGTAATAATAATAGCACGGGGCCTTGATTCATACACAACATGTCACTTCCACAAGTATGGTTGTCCTAATAATTCATCACAAACTTCAAGGGGAGCAATGTCACGCAATACCTCACCCATGAAGGGCTTGATGTTGTATCGAAGGCGACACTACTGGCTCACACGAAGATCCTGTCCTTGGTGAAGCCACCTGATGGTGTAAGGTTGTGGATGTGCTGTGGTCGATAAGCCCAACTGCTTCACGACCTCTGCCGAAATGAGGCTCTTTTGGCTCCCGCTATCGACAATGAACTGTAGCGAGGAGCCCCTTTACCCACATCTGGGAGTGGAAGAGACGCTCCTCCTCCTGTGGATCTTCGGGTTCATTTTTCTGGATCTTGGCAGTAGCAACAGTGGCGTTGGGATCCGCATCAATGATCTGATTCCCTTTGTCATTCCCCTTGTCAGGTTCTGACTCAAAGTCGGAACATGCATCTGATTCTGAAACCTTTAGCTCAGCCACTAGTGACTACTTGGCTTGACACTCACTTGTGTTGTGAGTGGAGCTCTTATGGAACTCACACCATTTTCCCGTGTCCTTTTTCGGCTTTGCGGCACTGTTCTTTGCTTGCAACATCGGCGGGTTGTCTTGGGCTACCCCACCTTGGCTTTGTCCTTTGTTCTGTGGTTTAGGGGCACCTTTCCCTTGCTTCGGATTCATAGATCCAAAGTCTCGCTTCTTTTGTTTAAACTTTTGCTCGACCTTGACAACATATCGGTATGTTGTGCCGAGCGAGGAGATGTTTAGGAATTCTATTTCTTCCTGGATGTACTTTTGCAGGCAGCCGCGGTATTTGAGTATCAAATGCTGCTCTGAATCTTTGATACCCAACTTCGTGCGAAGGGTATGGAAAATATTGGTGAATTCCAACACATCTTGATCCCTTCCATGCCGCAGCATCGTCCACTTTATGTATTCATCTTCATAGCTTCCAATAGGGTAGTACTACTCCTTAATGGCATCTCGGAATGAATTCCAGGTGGGTGCGGCTGAAAATAGTGACCCAGTATTTTCATCCTTCTGCTCACAGTAGGTTTCCCACCAATCCTTGACGTGGGGGGCTACCTTGAGAAGAGCGAAAGCAATATTTTCTCGACTCAAAAATTCATGAATAGAAAAATAACCCTCTAGCAGATTTAACCATTTATCTATGGCATCTACATCTATCTGACCCTCGAATATGGGGATTTCAAAATTAACTTGTACCTTAAAGGGCGTGGTGTTTCTAGAGTAGCTACTGGAAGCTGATGCTTCGCTTCTGGGTAGCCGCTGAAGGATCTGGGCAAAGCTCTCCATCATCGCGTTCTGTTTTCGCTCGAGGGCTTCTTCGAGCAAGATTTTGATAGGATCTCCTACCCCCTCGTCTTTCTTCTCATCCACCATGGGAGGCCATCGGGATTTGTGAGGCTGGTCTTGCAAAGGTTCAACCAGTTCAAGCCCTAACTCCTTATATCCTGACCTCATTAGGGACATGCAAATAAAAACAAAGAAAAAGCAAATGGCTCTGATACCAGTAATCCGAACTTAAAAAAGAACGCAACAAATTACAAAGATAACCATAAACACAGATATGCAACGGAAATAATACTTCATTTCATTAATGTAAAATACTGAAATATGCTTACAAACAGTAATGGAAATAAACCAGCTATGGCGATGGTAGCTTATCTCTGAGCAGAGATGTGGTGGCTACATGCCTTTGAACTATCTTACAATGAGGCTCAAGCACCTTTTTATTATTGAACAAGAAGAGAAAACCCTAAACAACCAAAACCCTAACCCGAGGAGATGTAACACTAAGGGTTTGTGGGCCCCGTTGGGGTGAGTTGGATAGCCAACTTCCCGGGGTCGCGAATTGGTCATATTATCTCCGTTTGACGTGCATCATAGCCCATTGGAAAGATCTCTCCGAGGACTACGATGGAAAAGATAATTTTTTAACAAAAAAATCACTAGTGGTAGATTTCCCAAAAAATGTCGTTTAGGGCCTCAAAACGGCTTCGGAAGTTTAGGACCCGAAAAACTACTAAAAATAGTAAACTATGCTATAGTTAAGGAAACTGAAAAACTAAAAGAAGCACTGGTAGGGCTCCAAGTGGAATTAGCAGGTGGCCACCAATATCCACCTGGATCAAAGATTGATTGTTTAAAGAAAGGCATAGAAACTAATATGGATGGCATGGAAGCTAAGATGAATGGCATGGGCGCTAAAATAGATGGCATCGATGATAAGATGGAAGAATTGAAGATAAATATGAATAAGTTGCTACAAGAAATGGTCACTAATGGTGAAAGGGTAGTAAAGGAAACTCATGATGAAAACAAAAGAAATGTTAATCATGATTCCATAGACTCTAATGTTGGATTGAAGACCCACCATATTCCAAAAATCGATATGAGGAAGTTTGATGGCAAGGATTCAGTAACATGGATATTACAGATGGAGCAATTCTTCGATCTCAATAATGTGCAAAACACACAAAAGGTACGTATTGCAACTTTATATTTGGAAACAAATCAATTTGTATGGTATCAATGGCTTTGCTCTCGTAAACAAATTATCACTTGGGCAATTTTTACGAAAGAATTGACAGTACATTATGACGACACAAAAATAAACACTTTTTTTAGCCAATTGATAAGTCTCAAACAAAAGGGTTCAATAATGGAGCACATTGAGGAGTTCCAAAAATTGAACATAAGGGTAAAAAATATTCCAGAGGAGCATAGGATTGATGTGTTCATAGGGACTTTAAAGGATAATATCTAACATGATGTTTGCCTTTGGGAACCTGATTCATTAGAGAAGGCATTCAGGTTAGCAAGGAAAATGGAAAGCAAAATTTTGGCAACCAGGAAGCATACCACTCACAACTATAAAGATGGAACTGTTGTTACCCCTAGCCTTCCACAACCTATAAGGTTGACACCATAAAAATTGGAAGAAAAAAGAGCAAAAGGGCTTTGTTACAGTTGTGATAGAAAATACACTAAAGGTCATAAGTGTGGTGAGAAGAAATTATTCTACATAGATTGTGAAGAGGAAGAAGAAAAGGAGCAAGAAATGTCAAAAGAAGAGGATATACTCCAGGAAAAAATCCTAGATAAAGAAGAAATTAATCCAACCATATCCTGTAATGTATTGGGTAGAATTACCATTCCTCAAACCATCAAGATAGACGGACAAATCAAGAAGAAAAATGTAATATTGTTGATTGATTCAGGAAGTACCCACAATTTTATTCATTTTAAGATAGCAAAAGAATTGAATTGCTTCCTATATCCAGCACCAGAGTGTCAATTGATGGTTGCAAATGGAGGAACGATAAATTGCTCTGGAAAGTGCCATAATATCAAGCTATCCATGGGAGAATATGTATTTAAAAGCCCAATACTTTCCATTCCAATGGGAGGTGCTAAAGTTTTACTAGGAGTCCAATGGCTACAATCCTTGGGTACAATAGCTTTTAACTTCCAAGAAATTTTCATGAAATTTTATGCGGAAGGAAAGGAAGTTGAATTAAGGGGTATTGCAGGGAAACCAGGAAAGATAATAAGCTCTAACGGTATGACAAAGCTTATAAAAAAGGAACAACGAGGTGTAATTGCACAATTATGTTCGCTAGATGTTTCCACATCGAATTCATCTATTGCTCCAGATCTCCAAAAAGTCTTGGACAATCATTCCAAGGTATTTGAGACTCCCAAAGGTCTCCCACCTATTCGTGATCATGACCATGCTATTCATTTAATTCCAGGAAGTGTTCCTCCAAACATCAGGCCGTATAGATATCCCTATGCCCAAAAGAGTGAAATTGAATGTATGGTTGCAAAAATTCTTGACGCTGGTATAATTCAACCTAGCTAAAGTTCTTTCTCTTCTCCAGTAGTATTGGTGCACAAGACGGATGGATCATGGTGCATGTGTCCGGATTATAGGGATCTCAACAAGCTCATTATTAAAGATAAGTTTCCCATTCTTATCATTGATGAATTATTGGATCAATTGCATGGATCAATTTACTTCACCAAGTTAGTCTTCGTTCAGGATATCATCAAATCAGAATGAAGACTCAAGACATTCTGAAAATAGCATTTAGAACTCATGAGGGTCACTATGAGTTTTTGGTCATTCCTTTTGGCCTTACCAATGCACCTTCTACATTTCAAGGTTTGGTGAATTCCATTTTCAAACCCTTCCTTAGAAAATATGTGTTAGTATTTTTTGATGATATACTAATCTACAGCAAGTCTTAGAAGGATCATATTGAACATGTTGACAGGGTGCTACAACTATTGTAGGAGAAACAATTATATGCAAAAAGATCCAAATGTTTCTTTGGAGTACAAGAGGTGGAATATCTGGGTCATATTGTATCTCATGAAGGAGTTAAGGTAGACCCTAGCAAAATTAAATCCATTAAGGAATGGGAAATCCCCACATCCATAAAGCATTTGTGAGGATTTCTCGGGTTGACAGGGTATTATCGCAAGTTTGTTAAGAATTATGGGAAAATAGCAGCACCTATAACAACATTGTTGAAGAAATATGCATTTTCATGGACTCCAGAAGCAACAAAGGCCTTTGAAGATCTTAAAGCGGCAATGTGCCAAGCACTAGTCTTAGCTACACCAGACTTCACAAAAACCTTTATTGTGGAATGTGATGATTCTAGAAATGGAATTGGTGCTGTTTTAATGTAAGATGAAAGACCCATTGCTTTCGAAAGTCATCCAATCAAGGGAAAGTATTTACACAAAGCTATTTATGAGAAGGAAATGTTGGCAATACTACATGCACTTAAGAAATGGCGACCTACCTAATGGGAAGACACTTCAAGGTAAAAATGGATCATGATAGCCTTAAACACTTTTTAGAACAAAGCTTATCCTCTAAGGAACAACAAAAATGGGTCACAAAGATGTTGGGTTATGACTTTGAAATCATATACAACAAAGGGAAGCAAAATGTTGTGGCAGATGCACTCTCAAGAAAGGATGAGGATGTGGAAGCATTGTTGTGTGCCATTTCTATTATCCAACCAGATTGGATAAACGAAGCAAGGGAGGAATGGAAGAATGATGAAGAAGTGTGGGAACTTATTGGAAAGTTACAACAAGATTCCAATACATCTGATACATTGAGCTGGAAAAATGATTCGTTATGGTACAAAGATCGCTTATACCTCTGTAAGAATTCCCAACTCAAACAAAAGATTCTTCTAGAATTGCACGCTTCTCCTTTAGGAGGGCACTCAGGATTTTTAAAAACTTACCACAGGGTTAAGAAGGATTTCTTTTGGGATGGCCTTTAATGGGATATTCAAAATTTTGTGGCGGAATGTTTTGTATGCCAACAAAATAAAGCTGAAACAATTAAGACACCAAGTCTATTACAAGCTTTATCCATTCCAAGCCAACGTTGGGAGGAGGTTTCAATGGATTTTATCATAGGTTTACCCAAGTCTGAGGGAAAGAATGTCATCATGGTGGTAGTTGACAGACTTACCAAGTATGCACACTTTTGTGCATTATCACATCCATTTAAAGCCAGTACAGTTTCTACGGATTTTATGGAAACAATTCAAAAGCTACATGGAAACCCAAAAATTATTGTAAGTGACGGAGATCCCATTTTTACAATAATTTTTGGACAAAATTATTTTCTTGTATTGGTACTCAGTTAGCTCATAGCTCATCTTATCATCCTCAATCTGATGGGAAAATGGAGATAGTAAACAAATGTTTGGAAGGATATCTTCGTTGCTTTATATCTGATAAACAGACACAATGGGTCAAATGGTTGCCCTTGTCTGAATGGTGGTATAACACGTCCTTCCATACTGCAACAAAAATGACCCCTTTTATGTCACTTTATGGATATCAGCCACCATCCATCACATCATATTTAAGAGAAAATTCTAAGGTTCAAGCAGTGGAACATCACATCGAACATCAACAACAAGTTCTCCAACTCTTAAAGTATAACCTCATGTTAGCGCAGAATAGAATGAAACAACAAGAAAATCAACATCGCAGTGAAATAAGTTTTGATGTAGGTGATTAGGTATTCCTATGGCTACAACCATATAAACAAATGTCCCTCAAGCAAGCTAAGAAGAATAACAAATTGTCACCAAAATATTATGGTCCATACAAGGTGTTGCAAAATATTGGTGCTATGGCATACAAATTGGAGCTTCCTGCAGCTTCTCGAGTGCACCTGGCTCTCCATGTTTCATGTTTAAAGAAGGTTATAGGAGACAAGCTCCCAGTTCAAACAATATTGCTAGAACTTGATGAGGAAGGAAAAATTATATTGGAACTGGAAGCAGTCATAGAAACAAGAACTCGACAACTAAGAAATCGATCCATTTCAGAGTATCTCATCAAGTGGAAGAACTTATCTGTTGAAGATTCCACATGGGAGGATGTGAATTTTATATAGAAGCATCCATAACTACTCAACCATTGACGACAACACTTTTTTGAAGGAGAGGGGCATGTTAGGTCCCTATAATACTAGTGATGCACCCATTAATATTGTAGTTGTATCCCTTATTTATATTGTTGTGCCCCATAGAATCCCTCTATTTTTATTTTTGTGCCCTTATATTATATTATTATTGTTAGGTTGGCTTGGTTATATTGTGACCCCTTAGACTCCTATATATAGAAATGAGGTTTTATCATTTGAATCATGAAAGAATCATTCATTTGTGTAATGTAAAGGAGGTTTCCCCCGTTAAGAGGCTGAATTCTAAGGCGTTGATCTATCTTTTCTATCTTTTTGTGAGCTGGTTTCATAACATGTTCCCTATAGGGAACAACTGCTGTTCCTTACAAGGAACACCAATTTTTGTGTATATTTCGCTTTGCTATTCCCTACAGGGAACAAATATTGTTTCCTATAGGGAACAACAATTTTCGTGTGAATTTTTCTTTACTGTTCCCTACTGGGAACATTTGCTATTCCCTCTAAGGAACAACAATTTTGGCATGCATTTTTTTTCTTGTTGTTCCCTATAGGGAACATCAATTTTTTTGTATAGCTTTCTTTGTTGTTCCCTACAGGGAACAACTGTTGTTCCCTCTAAGGAACATCAATTTTTGCGTGCATTTTTTCTTGATATTCCCTATAGGGAGAAATTGCTATTCCCTACAAGGAAAAACAATTTTTAGTGTGTATTTCCTTTGTTGTTCCCTACAGGGAACAGCTGCTGTTCCCTCTAGGGAACATCAATTTTCGTATGTATTTCCTTTATTGTTCCCTATGGGGAACAACATCATTTTGCAATTGTTTTCTTGTTGTTCCCTACAGGGAACAACTGCTGTTCCATATAGGGAACAACTGTTGTTCCCTATAAGGAACAACACCTTTTTTTGTGTATTTTTTGTTGTTGTTCCTTACAGGGAACAACTTGTTCCCTTTAAGGAACAACACTTTTTGTGTGGGTTTTTCTTTTGCTATTCCTTTCAAAGAACAACACATTGTGAATATTTTTGAGAACATCCTCTTTCTCTTCCTTGCATAATCATCCCTAGACCACCCCAGTTTCACTCTTTATGATCCTCTTAATGGCATGAAAGGCACAATACATATTTAAGGACAATAAATATCGAGGTCTAGTGGAACAGTAAAATACCATTAATACTATCATCTTTACAAATATTTCTTTGTGATGATCCAAAAAGAAAAAGACACAATTATCTATCTCACTTTACTATCCTGATTTCCACTATAAACCAAACTGATTGATTATATGTACCATGCCGGTTCCCCCTTTCCTGTATAACTCTCTCTGTGTATTATTAATAAGATTATGGGTATATTCTTTTTATATATTGATATATCAAACTTCTTCTGCCATCCCTACTCTTAAGGAGTGATGAGCCACCCTCTAGGTATAAAAAGGGGACTGAAAAAAATAATATATATATATATATATATTCACTAACAGTTTTATGATTTTTTTCCACGGATGGAGGATAGGGGGTCTCTTCATGAGCCAACCTACCATGATCATAAGGAAGGAGTGAATTGACATTCCCACTATCGCCACCACACCAGGGATATGATCCAATGGATGCATAAACAAATAAAATCCTTGGAAACAGGAGGTCTCATCACGAGCTGGCCTGACCACTTTCGCTACTTCCCAGTGAATGGAAATGTGTTCACTTGGTTACCAAGCCAGCACATTGGTCTCTATTATGGACATCATAAGACACTTCCCCAATTATACAAAGAGGACCATGGTTCCCAAGGGTTAGAAAGCAACTTTGTCAAGGCTATGGATGCCTACAGGCAACAGAGGCTCTGTTGATGGTATTGAAGCTTTATTTTACATCAATAACTATTATAATACCCTCTTCTTATAATCTTTTCTATGGAGAGATTATGGTCCTAACATACCTTGAACCTTTATGCATGAATAATTTTTTTAAATCAATCACAATAGTTTTAAGTGGAATAACGGCACTAAAGTATTATTTCTTGCGCATGCTGTCCCTTTTCCTTTATCATATCACATCACGACATCCTATCACTTACTGATAATTCTCGATACAAGCCTTGATTTCACCACTCCAATATCCTTTATGGTCCTTTCATTAATAAGCATACCTTACCAATCCATCACCCCTGTACTTCACCACCAATTCTTTACCCTTTCATTCATTCAATCGTAGGCAACCTATTATTTCAAGGGGGGGGGGGGGGGCGGGGAACTCTAGTGTACTTATGAATGCGCTATCATTTTTTCATTGGATTTTGCAGAATGATACGACATTCCATGATCACAGAGCATGTGGTATGATAACAACCCTCAATAACGGTATTTATATTTATAAAGTATCACCTGATAAAGCTATCACAACCATTTGTTGTTCCATCACTCAACTCTATTCGTCGCTGTGTTTTCCCTGCTACACTTATCGTTTGTAGAATTCAAGCACTATGGGAGGAAGAACAGTGCATAGAGAACCGCTAATACTGGCTGTTTCTGATGCAGCCAGGGAAATTTTAGCTCGAGCCAGGTGGATAGCATACTTTATGAGATTTCAACCACCCAATGAGGAAATTGCCATCGAATTCTTATGAAATCTACAGAATGGACAATCCATGGTAAGGGGCAGGAAAATCACTGTATTAGACGCGGTGATAGTAGAAGTATCCGGGTTACTGGTAGAAGGACCAGTGTGGGTTGGTAAGCAGTTGAAGCTGCAAGACACTATCAAGGCTTTCAGGGATGAAGGATAGGAGCTAATCAAAAAGGGCAAAGGTGTTCAACCATCTTCCCTTGGAGAACCATGGGGAGGACTAGCAAGAATCATCCATAACTACATTACATGCGATGGGGGCAAGGACATGGTAAGTCTGCGTCAACTTAAACTCTTAGCAGTTCTAAAACGAAAGTGCTCTATCAATTTACCTGCATTATTGAATTCTTTACTTCCTGACACCACTAAGAGGCTAAGACGGTCCCAACATATAGAAACCGTAGTAAGCCACCACTATCTGATTAGGCTAATAGTCAGCTATAACCTCGCCCAACAACAATCAAGCTGGGATGATTTAATTTTAGCTCTCGAAGGAGGTTTAGCTTTGCCTGCACCTAACCCTGTTCTGAAAAGGAAGAGGACTACCCTTTCAAGGAACATACCTCAAAAGCGCAGACAATCCACAAGGTTGAGGTCAAGATTAGGAGCGGCCGAAAATCCTCAAGGCAGTATCAGTCAACCTATAGAATTATCTAGCCCAGTAAGTGAACAATACCTGCAGCTAGAGTTAGAAGGCCAGGATAACCCTGAATCAGACCATGAGGAAGAAATAGGGCATTCTAGAGAAGAACAAAGAAACGAATCGGGACTTCCCTCAACACCAAGCATGAGCCCCCAAGGTGATTTGTTGCACGATTTTGAATTGGCCCAGGTCCTGGCCAACATGAATGATTACATGCAAATTGAAAGCCCACTCAATCTTAATATAGGAGTAGCCCAATCTCTTGAGAATGCTGGCGACACCAGAATTCTATCTCCCTTAAAATATGTAAGCCATGAAGCAGAAACCGATGTAGAGGCCATTTGGGAAGTAGAGCACCAATTCGGTGACACGCTTCTAGTAGAAAATAGCCAGGTAGGCCTAAGTACAAAGAACATAGGCCAAGGAGAAGAAGTAGAGACAGAGATGCTTCGGGAAGCCGATATTCAATCAGGAGACATGGTCCTCTTAGAACAAAGCCAGGGTGAGCAACCAGGCACTTTAGAAGTAAAAACTATTAATGAGACTGTCAGCAGAATAGTTGCTCCTCTTAAAAGGTATAGAGCCAAATTGAAAAAGCTTAGGAAAGAATAGAAAAAGCTTTGCAAAACAATAAAAAGGCTCAAAATAAAGATAATGGAAATCACAGGGGGAA
Source organism: Pinus tabuliformis (assembly GCA_031772625.1). NCBI lineage: Eukaryota > Viridiplantae > Streptophyta > Pinopsida > Pinales > Pinaceae > Pinus > Pinus tabuliformis. The sequence continues at coordinate 648,938,937 of CM062817.1, forward strand.
AGGTCCTGGACAAAACCCTGGAGAAAAAAACGTAGTTGTACAGATAGAATCACATGAAGAGAAGGCTACATGGACTCAAACTGAGCCCATACCCACTCAACCAGTCATTATTCAAGAAGAACAACATGAAATTTTCATAGATATGGCTACTTAGATAGAGGATGTACCCTCTCACAGCATGGCTACTTAGACAGAGGCTTGGACTTCCCATAACAAAGAAACTCAAACAGAACACATCCTTTCTCATAGCATAAGCACTCAAACAAGCATACAAGCTAAAGACATCATGACACACAATGACCCCATTATTCTGAATCTTCAGGAAGAATTAGCACAGGCTCGGCTCACGTTAGAATGGCTTGAACAAGAAACTGTTTCCCAACAAAGATATCAAGAGTTGTAGAGGCAGCTTCGGGAAATGAATGCAACAGAGAGCGAGACCTTCGACAGATACAGAAAATCAAAAGAGAAAATAGAGAGAATCAAGCTCAGATTAGATAGGGTCATAGCTCGGACATACACCATCTGCTCATTATATACAAATGTCTTGGCATGCAGGGCCCCTGCCACTAATTATGCCTTGTTTTTCTTAGAATGATACTTTCTCTTGAAAATTAAAGCAGTGAGAGCTAGAAAACCAATTGAATTAAAAATAGTTGAAAAATTTATAAATTGTTGCAAACAACATGGTGTAAAGGTTCAAAGGTTGCTTTGTGAATTTTACCTGCACAATTTTGTATTAGAGGATGAGGTGGAAAAGAACCCCAACCCTTTTGTGGGAGTTGTTCAATTCTAGGCCTTTATCTCATTTGCAGTAAATCAACTTAAATGATTCAAATCTCATAATGCATTCCAAAGACAAGAGCATGGATTGGATCTTTGGGTAAGAAGTGAACCCAAACACCGTTTGCAAATGCTTGCCAACCACAAGAGTCTGATGACAAGGGAAGGGGTGATTAAAATTTTATGGCCTATTCATAAAGATAATGTACAAAACGGAGTATCATATTTTCAATCCATTCAAGAAAGCTCTCTGACTACATCCAAGCTTAGGTGGACGGTCTCTACTAGTAGTGTGCAAGATAGGAAGCCATTTAATTACAGAAATTTTAAGGCAGTTGCAGCTCGTTTTGTCACCTATAGCAACCTCATTTTAAGAGAAGGACCCTATTGGTTAGGATGTCGGTTTCGTAGCCCCATCATTTGGTATCCTCCTGAAGGTTACAGGGCCATCTATGAATTTCCTGAAGGAAAGGAAGGGCCCACTTTTGCGCTCTTATCTCAACATCATGGTTTCAGACCAATTTTTTATGCTTCTTCTCCAGACTACTCTTTAACTGCACTCCATCAGAATTACCTGCTTTTCATGAGGACATGAAACAAGGTAAGCATGGGAGTATGTTGAGTTACGAAATTGGTATGTATTTACTATTAATTTCATCATTGTTTTCCTTGATTCTTATCTTTTTCATATCTTAATGCGCTAATATATTGAGGAATTATGGTAAGAAATGAAGGAATTATTTGTAGTTACGATTTACCTAACTTTTACCCTTGTTTATGCAGGAAAGTGACAAAAGGAATGATTGTTGTTCCCTAACATTGGAACAGCATAATCCGACAAGCAAAGGAAGGAACGTGTTGGTTGCTAACAAGGCTGAGAGAAAATTAGAGGGATTAGCATGGAATAGGAAAGATGTTTGAAGTTAGAAATTGATTGCGAATCCCTCAGGATCGAGAGATCCTGAGGGATCGCATTTACCATTTACTCTTTACCCTTCCTGATTATAAAAGAAAGTGATTGTAGGAAGAAAGGGGAGGAATCTTTATTATTTTTCAAGTTGTAAATTTAATTACAGACTTGCGTTGTTGAAGAACGCAATTACATTGTAATGCTACTTAAGTTCGATGATTAATATATAATTGAAGTTGTTATTCCCTCGCATTATCTGAAGTAACTTAGCAGTGTTCGTTGGCAGCTAAGGGCCCGACCTCTAGTGGATTTAACTACTTTCTTGTGTTATATTTCTGATTCTTCTAGAGTTTGGTTGGTTTGATAATTTCCTATTTATGTGAGTTTACGTTATTAGCTGTTCATTACTTTCTTGTATTGAAATAGTGTATGTTCTATTTATAATTTACATCGCTATCATTTGATTTGAGTTTTGTTTATTACAACATGAATTATCTAGATAGTGCATTGCATTGATTGAATCATCTGTAAGAGTTTGATTATTGCTATTAGACTCTAAAAATTGATATCATTCCTATCTTGATTGCTTTATAGAGATTTAGTATAGTTTACATTGAATCGGCTAAGTAGAGGTGAGTTATTGTTATTGTGCTCTCAGCTGATGATGCTGCTACTTGAATTGTTGTAAGACTTGATTTCAGTAGAAGATTGAGCTTTGATATTTACTTTAATGATTACAATTGGAGTTTATTAGATGTATCTATACTACAATTTATGAAACATTACTCTTTGAATTAATACTAGCCACATACTATGTACACTCTTGAAATAAGAGGACTTGCCTGGGTTGATGATTAATGTGGGATAATTAGGAGTTTTAAAAGGAACCTTTATCAGCCAACACATTCCTTTCATATTTTTAGTTACCTCTCCAATATGACAGAGGTACATAACTCTTCAGTGCATTCCATTAGTCCTCTACCACCCGTCTTTCTGATCATGTCTAGGAATGGCGTAGAAGGAGGAGCATGTGTTGTGCTCTACCCTTCGAAGACCGTGTCTACCTTGATTGGTTTCTTAGGACTCTTTTAGCACCTATTGCCAAAGATGTCATGTCTCACTTTCCTCAGACAGAGGAAGAGGCTCTCCAGACTACTCTGAGATATGACTTGATTTATGCTCAATCTGGTTATGTCTATACCATGATACTAGACCTCCCCCGTCCTAGTGGTGCCAATGCACCAGGGGCATCTCATGCCATTGACGGTATCATTGGAGCTATTTCACATCCTTCACCATATACTCAGCAAAGTTATGGCTATTCGCAGGGGGGCACCAGTTCCTCCAACACTTATGCCCCTCCTGCCAACAACGTGTATTCAGGACAAAGCACATATTATGCATTTACCCAACCACATCAGTAGATTTTGGGACCAACTAGTGCTCAAATTGTCTACCAAACCATTTTCACTTCACCATATTATACTTATGCATTGTCAAGTGCTTCAACCCCTCAAGCATTAGCATTGCAACCTCCCATGCATGCTCAGCCCCAACATCCACCACTCCCTCATGGTGAAGCGTTTACACAGCAGAGTGTGACCAATCCCCAAAATTCAAAGAAAAAATAGGGGGAAAGGTAACAAAGATAACCAAGGTTACCAAGGTATTAAAACTAATGAAACCCAGGGGAACCAACCTAACACCAACAACCAGCAACAAGGTGACCAACCTAAGCAAAACAAGGTTATTTATACAAAAAAGCCTTGTGCATGTTGTAGTGTACATGGCCATTATACTAATGAGTGTCCCCTCTTACCTCATATCCACCAAATGTGGGAAGCCCAAGTAGCTTCTAGAGGTCAATCGCCCATGTTGTAACCACCTCAGAATCTTGTGCGATCTCAACCGGTCATGCTCACAAATTCTTTCCCTCGGCAAGGATTTATTGTTGCTTAACCTCAGCAAGGTCAAGCAACCCACCTTCCCCAACCTTTTGGTCCTAGTGACTACGAGATCCTCATGATGAATTCTGACAAGGTAAACTCTGATATCAACTTGAAAACTCCATCACATTAATATGAGAAGCCATCGACTTCGTCTGCCACTGATTCCAAAACCAAGGCATTTAATGAGCCTCTTATGACACCAAATGGTCTTTTATAGATCCCTCAACCTAAAGTTGAGTCAATTCCTAAGATCCCCAATGGACCATTATGTTGTAATGTGGCTTCTAATCGAGCTTTCCATACATACAATATAGTAGACAACTTGGAACAATCACCTATTGTCATGTTGACGTTGGAGGTGTTCCAGTTGTGCCCATCTCAAAAGAAATCTCTACTAACTGCTTTGGATGCAATAGATCCTTCGGATGATCATCTAATGGTATTTCCTGATGATACGTCAAAAAATCCTCCATTACCTCCATTGGTTTCTTTTCAGATACCAGTCAGACCCTGTAATGCCATCATCTCCCAATGCATTATCGACGAAGGTGCATCCACCTGTGTGATGTCCACTGCTCTTTATAAGCAACTCAAGTCACCTGATCTTTCCCCATCAACCATCACTTTGTGTACTTGGGACAGTCACTCCTCCCAGCCTCTTGACATGTATCGCAATTGTCTAGTGACTCTTGCAGGAAAGACTGTTCATGTAGACATCGAGGCTATTGAGGCCCCTCTAGATTGAAAAAGTCTCTAGAGTGAGGTTAATAATATTTTATTATTTCTCATTCTTCGAGGATAACCTAATATTTTGTTATAAACATAAGGGTTTTCCATTCATTCTTCACTTTCGATTATTTTCATTATTTCACTCACTATTGCAGCTCTGATTATTAACAATGTCGCACAACATCTTCTTTTTCATTTGAGTTCTCATTGAGCTCAAACATTTTGTTTGTTGGGTTTTACACATTATAGAGGAGAGGTACTCTACAAAAGATGAAGATAGTGAGGATATTGAAGAACCCACCCCATATTGGGGGACTGGTAACATTATTTTTCCCTTCACAGGTGTTGTTTAATCAAATATATTCTTTATATATATGGTTTCCATTGGATTATTGGAGTTATTTGCACTTATTTTACAATTCAATTTTTTTGTTTAACTATGACAGTGGCATAGATTAGGGCTTTAGCAAGTTTCATTTCTATCATTCGCTACAGATCTACATTGTTTAACAACCATTTTTATTGTTAGGGTTTTTTGTCATCCACAACCTAAACTAGCTTCTTTTCATACACATTTAGGAATAATTCTACATAACAAATTGGCGACTCCACTGGGGATTTTCTAATTATCACTAACACATTGGCGACTCCACTGCATTTTTAATTCTCATTCAGAAACCTGGGTGACCTTCCATTTTTATCTTAGGGTTTTTCTCTTTCAGTCTCTTAATGTTGTTTTCTAACATTCTAACTCTAGATCAGTCAAATTTCTAACTTCCGTAAGTTTTCTGGTCATTTCCATAGGTCACAGGAACCAGTCACGATGGAGACGCAAAATTTTTTTGAGACTTGTTGCCCGAGAACTGAGGAGCATAAATCACACTTTTATTCCCCAAAAGTGTGATCTAAAGGTCCAAAGCCCACTTTCTGGCCCAAAAAGTGAGATATACCCCTAAATAAGTCAGTACTTGCGACTTTAGGGTTTCTGGAACTTTTTTTGATCTGTTTCTAGGTTTTGCCTAGAGCTATCCGTTGGGTTGGTTGACCATAGTCTTAGCTAGCTTAGGCCTTGATCTACTATGTTTCACTCATCAAAGTTGAATTTAGCCCCTTAGGGCTCCTGGTACGCTTCCACCTTTATAGGAGGATTTTAGCTTAGTAATAAGTCTAAGTTTTCGCAGAGTTTTCAACCATATTTTCCAGATCTATACCTTCCTATTTCAGATATTCAAAGATAGGTTGTTTCCATCCAAAATTCTCTCTTAAACCTTTTTTGGTCATTTGTCTTAGGGTCACATTGCTTTCCCTAGGTTTCACACCCATCTCCCTATCTTTTTGCAACAATTTTCCTCCCTAGGTTTTTGTTGTTGTTGCACTGCTTTCCAGCAGTATAGTGTCATTTGATCTAAGTCACACTGACACTTAGATATTTTGACCTTTTTCGTGTGTTTTCAGTTGATTTCACCACCAACCAGCACAGTGCTTGAAAACCTAGTTTGGGTGGGGTTTAGAGAGTTGATTTGTTGTTCATTTTCTTTTTGTAATTTCAGTTTATTTCAACAATAATTTTCTTTTTTCAAACACAATTTTGGCTTAATCAATAAACACACTTACACACACAAAAACACCTTAAGCGAAGCATGCTTGGTTTACACTGCCAAGATAAGACTTAACTTAATTAATTTGTCTCCCTATACAAAGACAAAAACATCTTGTTGATCTCCCTTCACCATTTCCGTGTCACTTGTGTCTTTCAACCATTGCACGAATAAGGTGTTTGTCATGGAGACTCTTAGGCCTTCATCCCCAATTTCCTCTTGGTCATATTACTCCTCCCCTCAGGGTTCGAACTCATAGTCCCCCGAGTCCCCATATTAACTCCTCTTCTGGTTCATCTGATTCCTTGTCTAATTCCAAGCCTCCTTGACCACATACCATCATCATGTGAGGAGCCATTACAGGTGCAGGAAACCAACCTAGTGTTGGCTCATGTTCAACCATGGTAGTGACATCTAGCAGAACCATTTCGGTAGCTCCAATGCTACATTTCATGGGTGGGTTAAGCCTCCCAAATTTTAACCAATTGATTAATGACCCTATACACCATGATGTTGGTTGCCCAGCTATGCCGACTAAGATTTCCTTCAACATTCCCAAGTTTGAGGGTAATTCTAGAGAGGACCCCATCAATCAAGTCCACTCCTTCCATATGTGGTGTTCATCCAACTCCATCACCGATGATTCCATTCGTCTTTGGTTGTTCCAATGCATGCTCTCTGGAGATGCTACAAAGTGGTATGTCGACTAGCCATCTGCCTCTCATTCCACTTTTGTGACACTTTCTAAAGCGTTCCTTTCATATTTCCAATTACCTCTTTGATATGACACTGGTATGGAGCTCATGAACTTATTCCATCAGTCCTCTGCTACCTGTCTTTCTGATCATGTCCAGGAATGGCGTAGAAGGAGGAGCATGTCCCATGCTCCGCCATTCAAGGACCATGTCTACCTTGATTAGTTTCTTAGTAATCTCTTAGTGCCTATTTCCAAATATTTCGCGTCTCACTTTTCTCAAATAGAGGAAGAGGCTCTCCAGACAGCTCTGAGATATGACTTGATTTAGGCTCAATCTGGTTATGTCTATACCATGATACCAGACCTCCCTTATCTTGGTGGTTCCAATACCGGGGTCATCTCACGCCGCCGATGGTATCATTGGAGCTATTTCACATCCTTCACCATATACTCAACAAAGTTATGGCTATCCGTAGGGGGGCACTAGTTCCTCCAACACTTATGCCCCTCCTGCCAGCAACATGTATTCAGGGCAAAGCACAGCTTATGCATTTACCCAACCACATTAGCAGATGGCATGGTCATCTAGTGCTCAACTTGTCTACCATATCATTTCCCCTTCATGATCTTATACATATGCACCGCAACCACTTTAGCCCCTCAGGCATTAGTGCCACAACCTCCCATGCATCCTCAACCCTAACAGCCACTACTCACTTAGGGTCAAGTGTTTTCACAACAGAGTGAGACCAATTCCCAAAATTCAAAGAAAAATAATAAGGGGAAAGGTAACAAGGGTAACTAAGGTAATAAACCTAATGAAACCCAAGGGAATCAACCTAACACCAATAACCAGCAATAGGGCGACCAACCCAAGAAAAACAAGGATATTCATACGAAAAAGCCTTGTGCATGTTGTGGTGTACATGGTTATTATACTCATGAATGTCCCCTCTTACCCCAGATGCGCCAAATGTGGGAATCCTAAGCAACTTCTAGAGGTAAACCGCCCATGCAGCAACCACCTCAGAATCCTGCACCATCTCAATTGGTTGTGGTAAAAAATCCTTTCTCTTAGTAAGGATTTGTTGCTGCTCAACCTCAGTAAGGTCAAGAAGCACACCTTCCCCAACCTTCTAGTCCTAGTGATTACCAGATCATCATGATGAATTTTTACAAAGTCAATACCTCTAATATCAACTTGCAAACCTGGTCGCGTTAATATCACAAGCCATTGACTTCATCCGTCACTGAGTCCAAAACCAAAGCATCTATGTAGCCTCTTACAACACTAAATGGCCCACTAGAGATCCCTCAACCTAAAGTTGAGTCAATTCCTACGATCCCCAAGGGACCATTACACTGTAACACGACTTCTAACTATGCTTACCATACATACAATATAGTAGAAAACTTGGCACAATCATTGGTTGCCATTTCGACGTTGGAGGTGATCCAATCATGTCCATCTCAAAAGAAATATATACTAACTGCTTTGGGTGCAGTATATCATTCAAACGATCATCCAATTGTCTTTCCTATTGATACAACAGAACATCCTCCATGACCTCCATCAGTTTTTTTCAGATACCAGTCAAAGTATGCAATGCCATCATCTCCCGATCCATTATTGACGAAGGCACATCCACCTGCGTGATGTCCACTGCTATTTGGAAGAAAATCAAGTAGCCTAAGTTGTCCCCATCCACCATCACTCTGCATGCTTTCAATGGTCACTCCTCCCAACCTCTCAGCATGTATTGTAATTATCCAATGACTCTTGCGGGCAAGACTATTCATGTAGACATCGAGGTTATTGATGCCCCTCTAGATTACAACACTCTTTGTTAATTGAGACATATTTCCAAACACTTAGAATAGTTTTCCAACTTGAAAAGGACATAGCAAGAGTTCATAGTTAGATAATTCTCTTGTTTAATGAGTTGGATGAAGTTCATGAGGCTACTTTGCACCAAACATTAATAATACAAAATTGGAGGGCATAGTGGTATGAAAATATCATTTAGAAGAAGAAGTTAAAGGCTAGAGACCGAGCTTTGTTATTTGACTCCAAAATTAAGGAATTTAGAGGGAATTTGGACACTAGATGACTCAAACCTCATTAGATTTATATTTTCTATGACAATGTGGCCATCAAACTCTGAACTATAGATGAGGATGTTAGAAATACTGAGAGGTGGGTGAATCAATATTTCCCTCCAATAAGTTAATTTTAATCTTTAGAGAATTCAAATTAACATTGAAATTAGTTCAACCATTAATCAACATCACATCATATGGATATTAAACAACACCATTCAATAATGCATGAAATCAAGACAATACACAAGATATTTTAGGGGGAAACCCTTTCGGGAGAAAAACTGTTGAACACTTCTTAATATTTTTCTTCAATAATTTACATCGATTAGGAAGCTCCAACTGCCAAGTTTATTAGCTCCAACCAAAAGGATGCTCCAACACCTTTTTTATCAGCACCAACTGAAAGGAAGCTTCAACACCCTCTTTTACATGATCCAACTTGAAGGATGCTTTAACACCCTATTTTCCAGCTCCAACTGGAAGGCTGCTCCAACACCCTATGCAAGATCCAACCTACTTTAATACTACCCTACTCCCCTAAAGTGTTCTCAGGCTCCAACCTGAATGAGACTACACTCTCTTTCCTTGCACCACCCTACCCCACTCAGAAAGCTACCACTCGTCTTGAATGTGCCAACCTTTAACTAGCCACATCGGACCACATTTCATAATTTTAAGACTGGATCCACCTCGACTCAAAAATAAATACAAAATAACATGTAATAGACTCTCAAATCAATAAAATCTTCCTTTGCTCAATATGTACATCAAAAACTAGCATTACTAAAATTCTTCTCCTACACCAAACCCTAGTTGGACGACCTCAACAACTTAGTCTTCTCTATGCTCTTTGTCAACAATTTTTTCACTCATCAAGCTGTCGAATTCTAATTACAGTAAACATGCATAGTTGTCAAACTTATCTACAATGCATATATTCAATAACCAATTCTGCTCAATTAGGCAGTAGTACCATATCAAACCCTAATATTGCTTAATCACTCTATGTGCCTGACAAACCCTTAATTTATGGATACAACCATTAAAGAAAAATATAGGTTCATAACTAGTCACACAATTACTAACATTAGTTGATACATTCTCTACTCTACAAACTCCTACATAACAATTCCATTTCAACCCCTAGCAGCTCTCAATCATATTTTGTCATCTACAACTTCAATTATGAACAATATATGAAAACCCTAGAAGTTTCTTGACAACAATCAGATCATCAATGAAAGAAAAGTATACCAACTGCTCAATACATCAATGTCATTCTCTTCTATAATTTATTGCTCAATACACAAACCTTAATTCTTCAACATATGCATATATTTGTTTTCCATACATACTATGATTTTTCATCGTGTGGCAGCCTTATATAAATCCTTGTTCCAAAGGCTTCTGTCAACCATATTTCTCTCTTCCCAACAATTCAAACTTTGTCAATGCAACAACATCATTATATAAATACTTTGTTAAACAATCAACTGGTTAGTATATCAACATCATTCAAAACAGTCAACAATCATTAGAGAAATTTTGAGGTCTTAAATGGGCCTAAAAAAAATATACAAACAAGATCAAATTTATAAGAACCAATAGGATTCAATATGATGATGTCAACCATGGGGGATGATTCACTGTTTTTGGAATAAAAAAGTAAAAATATTAAAAAAAAACTATTTTATCAACTCATAGTTTCAACTTTTCTCCCTACATTTTCACTCAAATTTAGAGTGGGATCACTCATTGGATGCAAAATTTACTTCCCCATCCAAGGAGCACCCATGTTGCATACTTTTATGGACCATGATACGAAAAATGAGAAATACATGAAAAATGTGATTACAATAATGTCTTTTAATGTATTTCTCATTTTTCCTGTAGCAAGGTCTATCGAAAGTATGCAACATGGGTAATCCTTGGATGAGGAATTAAATTCTACATCCAACAAGTTCTCCCACTTGAAATTTGAGTAAAACAGTAGGGAGATAATTTGAAAATACTAGTTGAAAAAGTAGTTTTGTTGTTTTTTCCTTCTAAAATTTGATGATGTAATCTAATATTATTTTATTATTTCCACTATTATTTTTTAATATTCCTTAGGAGGCTCATTTTATACCTCAAAATTTCTCTAATGATGTACTCAAGAAGACTGACCCATTTAATGTCAACCCAAGTAATAGCAAACATACACACATCAGATTATAGGAAAACTTGCAAAGCTCATGACAAGATATGGCAATACAAGGTAACTCACTTTCTTTCACAACCAACCATTAAAACCCATCATCAGTGACTCTTCCCAACAACAATATACTCTTAAGGTATTTAACACTTGATAGTTGTGACAATAATTTCATAAGAACGCATGTCATATAAACAATCAATGCAACCAAACCTTCTGCATGTTAGCATCAATATCTATAGGAGAAGTAAACATAAAGGTATAATATTTCTCCCAAAATACATGCATTCAAATCCAATGCATTGTCTCTTCATCACCACATGCTAAGGAGACAAAATATGTAATCCTAACCAACATCTAATCACACTTTGATCTCTTATCTATTGGTCTTCTAGTCATTACAATAATATCTCTCTACAAGAATAAAAATGTGTTGGATTTATCTGTACTACGTATGAAAAGACAACATTTTTTCTTTGAATTACATTACATACCATGTGCTTGCAATTTTTTCTATTTTAATCACATTTCATAACATGTTCTGAATTACATGATGAATAGGATTTGATTGCACTATCACTCAAGTGGTTACATCATAAGGGCACTTCTTGATGCATACAACCTATCTTTGTTCAAGGCATCACTACCTCAGGTAATACATACAAATACTTGTTTCTATGTCGATTCTCCTCTCATTCATTACATGGCATATCACTACTCAAACTAGGATTATATCGATATTAATCTATATAAATCAGTGAAATACGGCCCTAGATGGGCTTTAAAACTCCTTCCAAAATAACACCTTGGAATAGCAATAGAATGACCCTTGAACAAGTATTTGAACTTCTTAAGAATTTGTTCCTCAAGAGGTCTAAACGCTTTAGTTGTATAGATATTTGTGTTATGCCTTAGTGCAGACCCCAAAAGACTCAAAGATCATGCTTCAGGTGATCTAAATCATGTTGTAGATCATATGCCTCATTATTTAATACACTGAATCTAAAAGTACACCATTTACCTCAGAGGAAATGGTCGAAAACCTTCAACAATATATGTGCCTTAGTGCGCTGAAAAGGGGCCGAAATATTTGCTAGAGAGCTAGGCCAAATTTGTCTCCCTTAAATATTATGAATTTGTGCCATAGATGAAGTATTTGATAGGTCCAAAAATGTCACTAATATGGATAGTATATATTACATAGGATCCCATGAAAACCCAAAACCAAAATATATAAAATATGATCCAAACAACCATTCCAAATTTTACCTCCTTTTGGGATTTTCAAGACAACTCCAAGCCACAGAGATGGGACAAAAATCACAAAAGATTAGACAATTTTTTCATTCCCTTTATTTAGGATCCATGCCTCCTTTTATAGTGATGGATGAGGTTATTTTCTTGAAGTTGACTTGTGCATATTGGAGGGAAATTTTAAATTTCAATTATTTTAATTTTGGAGCCAAAAAAGACCTCAAACGAGTTTAGGACCAAATTTAAATTTGGAGCATGAATTAATTAAAATAAATTTCCTTTGATCATTTTATAGATATGCTAGATTGGACTAGGTACATTATTAACTTATCACAAATACATCAATCCAAAATAGCTTTCCACGTCATCTAATGTTTTGGGGTTTTGACCACAAATAGGGGTTTTAATCTTTAATCAATCATATCTCCCAAACCGTGAGGAGATTCATAGCATTCCACATACCATCAGAATTGTCATGATGAGGAGCATCAAGTGAAGATAGTATCCTAAAAAAATTCATTGATATGCATCCTCAAAATATTCAACAAGCATGTGGATTTTAGGGCTTTCCAAGGCTTCTTGTCCTTTGGAGATTCCAACTGATGCAGTCCAAACAAATATTAAGAGTGTTCATGAATCTATTATCTCTCCAAAATTTATCTAGAGTTAATGTGAAAGAAATGATAGAGGTAACCACAAACCTACTTTGGAGATTAGGATCTAGCCTTCCTAATGCTCAGAGAGGGCTCTCTCTTTATGATTTAACTTTGTTTAGTTAATTGATTTTAGGCTAGCTATGATTGTACTTGGGTTTTGATTTTGATTTGGTGGTGGGATTACTGACTTAGATGGATAGAGGGATGTCTTTTACCATTGGGCTATGGGGTCAAGTGTCAAGAAAACAGGACTGGATCAAGTTCTACAGATAGTGTTTACAGGGCAAGGTAGTTGAGTAAATTTCAGATCTTAAGGCAGGATGGTGAAGTGGTTTTCAATCAGATCCAAGGAGCAATTAAGGGTTCCTTAACCGGATAATGAAGGAAATGGTAGGGGTCAATCGAAACTAAGGAACAAAGAAGGGTTCCCTAATATGGATATAAAAAGAAAACATTAAAATGATTAACTTTTTAAGATGGAGTGTACTTAAACAAATTCTGTAATATAATTCTAGTTAATTCATTCAATTTAGATAACATGCAAGTTTGTGAAACACTTAAGAAAATAACAAATTTGACAAAGAAAATACTCCACTGAAGTAGCTCAACACATGAATCATGTAATGCAATCTCTTTATTACTCAGTCCAGTCTGTTGACTTGAAAACTTGGTACAATGAACCCTCAGGTTACAGATCAATACAACTATAGAAATGTCTAGCAATCCACCTCTAATACTTCAAAAGCAGAAGTATTTATACAAAATTTACAAATTGTTTACAATAAATGTTGTCTCTAATAGACAGGACTTTTTTAGACTATAGATGAACTAAAAAGCTCCAACTGCTGCAGATTAATAGTTCTGGTGGAATGTGTTGTGAAAATGTTGTTGCTGTGAAAGTGGGAGGAGGTAGGATGTGGACCCAAAATTGTGGTTGTGCTGGAAGATGAACTAGCAGATGCAGATGTATCTCTATTTTTCTTAGTAGTTCACTCAACTGTTTGTTGATCCTCTAACTTGATAATATGAGACTTTCCTCACTGATGGCTAATCCTGTGACTACCCTGTTGTTTTATCATCCATTAGTGTCACAAAATATTTTGGAAATTAGATAATAATATATATATTTGAATAATATTCCCAAAATATTTTAAATGAAATTTATAATTAAATTTCTTCAAAACTATGTGTCGTTTCCAATGTGTGGTTTTGTTTTCTCTTTCCATGAATTCACAAAACCATGTGTAGTTTTGTTCCTATTACTCCTTCCTCTGTAAATTCATTTTATCTGTATGTAAATTCCTTTTACCCTTGTAGAATACCTGGATAGTTTTTCAAAACCATGTGTTGATTTGTATGGTTGGAAGAGTATTCTCACTTTACTCTTTTACTTTTACGTGCAACATGTTTTTACACCTGTAAATTGATTTCACTGTCCCTGTAAATTGATTTCACCTTGCCTGTAAATTGATTTCACGTTAATCTTCTATCATGAAATGCATTTACATGAATACTATCTTTGCTCCCTTGTACATTAATTTCATGTGATATTTTCCCTTTTATTTCCTCTAATAAATTCATGGCATCCGTGAATTTTATTTCATGTGTCGTTGTAAAACCATTTTACCTTTGAATCTCATTCCACAACCTTAGTCTTTCATGTGTCGTTGTAAAACTATTTTACCTTTGAATCTCATTCCACAACCTTAGTATCATATTTCATGTAGCTTTATAATTTATAAGATTCAAAACCAAAACAATTAATGGTTTATCGCATTGCTTTTGAGTGGTAGGTGGTATTTTTTCAGAGGACACGATATAATGTGGGCCTGCCACGTAGCAAAAGGGTGGGCTGGGAAAACCACTAATATCGTGTGTTTTTTGAGTGTTAAGTGTTGGATGAGCTGAGTGCATGATATGGAATTTTAATCGTTCATTTATTTTTAATGAATCTCAAGGGAAATAAAAATGAAAGGGGTTTAATTCTTAGTGCAGGGTGGGCCATTGGTTGGATTTGCAAGGGGAAGAGGTAGTATATGCTTGAAAAGAGTTAATATAGGCTTTTAGGGAGAAATTAATGTAAAGTCCAAAACTTTATATTAATAGGGTTTCGTGAAGTAAGGGGTAAAAAGAGGGATTTTATATGTATATTTTTCTATTTTACTTTGTGGAATTTATCTCTATTTTAACCATTACTGCCTCTGTGTAAATGATTTATTATTTCTGTGTAATTGTCTTTTCCTTCTAAATAAAGCCTTTGAACACATTTCCTTGTGAATCTTGGAGTAAATGGGTTTTCGAACTAGTATCAAAACTATTTGTCTAAGCTCCCATTCTGCTAATCACTTGCAAAATAAAACAGTCATTAATAAAGCATAGGTTTGACGGGGGCTTTATTGAACTAAGATGTCTGTGGACAAAGTTCAGATTGTGGATGGCTCAATTCTGTTTGGAAAATGCTTTTCATTTATTCATTTTAAACATAGGTAAGGGAATGGCGGAATTTCATATTGTAAAAAATCTGTGATTTTTCACATTGTGCAGATGGTTTACCACACAACAATCGATGATAGGGCTTCCGAGGATACATAGTGAAACAGTCGGAGGAGGATTTCGGGCAGGAGGAGATAGTTGGAGGTCGGTCTTTTGAGGGGGCTGTAATGGAACGGGAGGTGGTTTTGTGGCATATCACACCGCTTTTGAGTGGAGGGTGTATTTTGTGAGAGCACGTGATATAACGTGGGGCTACCATGTAGCAAAAGGGTGCTCTAAAAGAAACATGAATCTCACGTGGTTTTGGGATTTTAATTGTCGGACGATGGGAGTGCACAATATGGATATGGGCCGTTGGATCTGCAGGTGGGAGATCGGAGGGTTATCGCGTGATGGAGTTGCAAGGCCTGAGTCAGGGTGTGGTTGACGGGGACTGGGGATTAATAATGTGGTGGGTTACATATAATCAAAGGTTTAGTGACGGTTGGGGATTTATACAGTCGGAGGGTAATATACAAAAGGTGGAACTATAGGCTAGGAAATAACTTAGGATAAGGGGGTTTAGTGGGTTTTTAAGGGAAAAAAAGGAAATTAATAAGGGGAAAATTATTTCTAAAGGGTAATGTCTAGGGAAAAGTGTGAAATCAAAGAGAAAAAGAGTTAAAATGAGGGGAAAGGGTATTTTTACAAGGGAAATGAAAGGGAAGGGTCATAACAAAGGGAAAGTTAGTGAATGAGAAGTAATGAAGGGGTAATGGAGGGAATTTTAGACATGCAAGGGGTTGAGTGAAATGAGGGGAAATTAGTGAATGAGCTATAGTATTTAGGCCTAAAATCATATAGAACCTTTTAGGGTAAATACCCAAAGTAATACACAATTTTTGTGAATGTCCTCTTTCCTTTGATAGTTCCTCCTGCACATGAAACATAAGATTTAAGCATGATGAAGGTGCATTTGAGCTAGCAACCTTGTGCATTCCAAAACATCTTCTACCTACCCTTTATTTATCCTAGCATTTTCTCTTCATTTATTGGGTGCATTTGAGCTTGCTGACCCTTTATTCCTTTTTCTTTTGATAAGAAAACTATCTAATTCTAACCTTATAACTTCCAAGGGCTTAGATTAAACTGATGAGATCCTTATTATTCTCTACCTAACTACTGATCTACCAAGATTAAACAGTTTGGCTAGATCTTTATTTCTCTATCTATCAACATGAAATTTAAATCATGAATGAATCAAGATTAAATTGTTTGATCATCATGGATTGTGGCATTTTGACAAGCTGCACACAATCTTATTTGCAAAAAGTAAACTGAGAGGAGTGGCATTTGAATGTGCACAATTTCATGATCTATTTTTATCTCTTTTTTGTGGGGTTCATATTTAATATTCTTTTTTTATCTTTGTTTCTTTTTGTCCTTTGATTATTTTTTTAGGACATACCCTCTTTAAATTTTTTAATATGGGAAAACATTTGCAGAAAAGCAAAGGTATGTACAATATTACAAGACTTAACATAGTAAATTCAAAATTATGATCCCTATTATTATAGGAACCTAACAGAACCGATGTTGGAATCAAATACAAAAGCATTAAACAAAGGTAAAAACTCCCCTAATGGCTAATGGACACTGGCTTCACTTATATCATCGATCCCTATCTAAGGAAGCCTTCCTATATAAATCATAAGTGGATGGCCCAATAGTGATATGGAGCTAGTTTAGAAATAGAAGATTTTTGTTGGATAATTCATCTTTGTTAAAAATATTAAAAATAAATATATATATATATAAATTTGATCCAGGTGGATATTGGTGGCCACCTGCCAAGTCCACCTGGACCCCCACCATTGTTTCTCTCAGCATTTTCAGTTTCCTTAATTGTAGCACAACTTACTATTTTTAGCAGTTTTTCGGGTCCTGAACATCTGGAGCCGTTTTGAGGCCCTAAATGACGTTTTTTGGGAAATCTGGGGGCAACATGGGTCCATGGACTGATGTTGCCCTTCCCAAAGTGGTAGTGCTCAGATAGATCTTTCTAACGAGCTATTGTACGTGTCAAACGGAGATTGTATGCCAAAGTTACGACCCCGGGAAGTTGATGTACCAATTTACCCAAACGGGGCCCATAGTTTGGCGTTTCATCTCCTAGGGTTAGGTTTTGGAATGTTAAGGGTTTTCCATTGTTTCTCAACAATAAATAGGCCTTCGAGCCTCATTGTAACACAGTTCAGAGGCATGTAGCCACCACATCTCTTCTCAGAGATAAGCTACCATCGCCCTAGCTGGTTTATTTCCATTTCTGGTTGTAAGCATATTTCAGTATTTTCCATTAATGAAATGAAGTATTATTTCCGCTGCATCTTTGTGTATATGGTTATCTTTGTAATTTGTTGCGTTCCTGTTTAAATCCAGATCAGTGGTATCAGAGCGGTCTGCTTTTTCTCTGTTTTTCTTTGCATGTCCCCAACAAGGTCAGGATATAAGGAGTTAGGGCTTGAACTGGTTGAACCTTTGCAAGACCAGCCTCGCAAATCCAGATGGCCTCCCATGGCAAATGAGAAGAAAGACGAGGGGGCAGGAGATCCCATCAAAATCTTGCTCGAAGAAGCCCTCGAGCGACAACGGAACGCGATGATGGACAGCTTTGCCCAAATCCTTCAGCGGCTACCCAGAAGCGACGCATCGGCTTCCAGCAGCTACTTTGGAAACACCACGCCCTTTAAGGTACAAGTCAATTTTGAAATCCCCATATTCGAGGGTCAGATAGATGCAGATGCTGTAGATAAATGGTTAAATCTACTAGAGGGTTATTTTTTTGTTCATGAATTTTCGAGTCAGGAAAAGATTGTTTTCGCTCTTCTCAAAGCAGCCCCCCACGTCAAGGACTGGTGGGAAACCTACTGTGAGCAAAAGGATGAAAGTACTGGCTCACTATTTTCAGCCGCACCCACCTGGAATTCATTCCGGGATGCCATCAGTGGACCACGCTGCGGTAGGGAAGGGACCAAGACGTGCCGGAGTTCACCAATCTTTTCCATACCCTTCGCACAAAGTTGGGTATCAAGGATTCGGAACAACATTTGATACTCAAATATCGTGGCTGCCTGCACAAGTACATCCAGGAAGAAATACAATTCCTGAACATCTCCTCGCTCGGTGCAGCATACCGATATGCCGTCAAGGTCGAGCAGAAGTTTAAACGAAAGAAGCGAGACTTTGGATCTGCGAATCCAAAGCAGGGGAAAGGTGCCCCTAAACCACAGAACAAAGGACAAAGCCAAGGCAGGATAGCCCAAGACAACCCGCCGAAGCTGCAAGCAAAGAACAGCGCCGCGAAGCCGAAAAAGGACACTGGAAAATGGTGTGAGTTCCAGAAGAGCTCCACTCACAACACAAGTGAGTGTCGGGCCAAGCAGTCACTGGTGGCTGAGCTAAAGGTTTCAGAATCAGATGCATGTTCTGACTCTGAGTCAGAACCCGATGAGGGGAATGAAAAAGGGAAGCAGATCATTGATGCAAATCCCAACGCCACTGTTGCTACCGCCAAGATCCAGAAAAATGAACCCGAAGATCCAGAGGAGGAGGAGCGTCTCTTCCACTCCCAGATGTGGGTAAAGGGGCTCCCCGATACAGTTCATTGTTGATAGCGGGAGTCAAAAGAACCTCATTTCAGCAGAGGTCATGAAGCGATTGGGCTTACTGACCACAGCACATCCACAACCATACACCATTGGGTGGCTTCACCAAGGACGAGATCTTCGCGTGAGCCAGTAGTGTCACCTTCCATACAACATCAAGCCCTTCACGGATGAGGTATTGTGTGACATTGCTCCCCTTGAAGTTTGTGATGTATTATTAGGACAGCCATACATGTGGAAGCGACATGCTGTGTATGAATCAAGGCCCCGTGCTATTATTATTACTTTGGGAAATAAGTTGTACAGGATACCAGAGGTAGCACCACCTACTGCCATCTCTTTGATTACTGCAAAACAATGCAGTAAGATCAATTCCAAAACTAGGAAATTTGTTTTCCTGATGATATGCCCTCAAGGAAAGAAGAAGACGGTGGTCGTGGCCTCCAGACGGGGTCCCTCTGCATGACAACTACAGATGGACAAGGTTGTGGAGGAGTATGAGGACATCTTCACCTCCCCTGTAGGGGTTCCTCTGCACTGTCAGGTCAAGCACTCCATCGATCTGACCCTAGGTGCGTCGCTACCCAATGGACCAATTTATTGGTGCTCCGTTCTAGAGAAACAATGGTGGGGGTCTAGGTGGACTTGGCAGGTGGCCACCAATATCCACCTGGATCATTCCTCCCCCCTTAGGAAGCAATGGTCCCCATTGCATTGAGTTCCTCCATGAGATGAGGAAACTTTTGCTGAACTTGTTCCCTGGTGAGCCACTTGCCCTACTGTAGGAGATGGCCTGCTTTGACAACTCGATACAGTTGGATATTCTGTTGGCGAGTGTTCTTGATCTGTGTGTCCAGTCTGAAACAGATAAGGCCACCAGCTTCATTGAGCGCATCCAACATATTCTTCAGCAGGTCCATGACATTCTTGAGAAATCAAATGCCAAGTACAAGTAGCGACATGATCAACATCGGGTGCCACATAAGTTTCAGGTGGGCGACAAAGTCTGGTTACATTTGCAAAAGGAACGCCTTACCGGAGCCTATCGGAAATTGAGACCACTCCGATATGGTCCTTACACCATTACTAAGGCTATGGGAGACAATGCATTTGAGCTCAGCATTCCCCCATTCCTTGGCCTGCACCCAGTGTTCAATGTGGACCGCCTTCGGCCATACTTTCCACCATTGCTAGACACATCTGACATTGCAGAACAGCTCAAACCCATAGAATTAAATCCAGATTGCATGGAACAAGCTGCAACTGATCAGATCATGGACACACAGATCAAGAACACTCGCCAACAGAATATCCAACTGTATCGAGTTGTCAAAGCAGGCCATCTCCTGCAGCAGGGCAAGTGGCTCACCAGGGAACAAGTTCAGCAAAAGTTTCCTCATCTCATGGAGGAACTCAACGTAATGGGGACCATTGCTTCCTAAGGGGGGAGGAATGATCCAGGTGGATATTGGTGGCCACCTGCCAAGTCCACCTGGACCCCCACCATTGTTTCTCTCAGCATTTTCAGTTTCCTTAATTGTAGCACAACTTACTATTTTTAGCAGTTTTTCGGGTCCTGAACTTCTAGAGCCATTTTGAGGCCCTAAATGATGTTTTTTGGGAAATCTGGGGGCAACGTGGGTCCATGGATCAATGTTTCCCTTCCCAAAGTGGTAGTTCTTGGATAGATCTTTCTAACGAGCTATTGTACGCATCAAACAGAGATTGTATGCCAAAGTTACGACCCCGGGAAGTTGATGTACCAATTTACCCAAACGGGGCCCACAGTTTGGCATTTCATCTCCTAGGGTTAGGTTTTGGAATGTTAAGGGTTTTCCATTGTTTCTCAACAATAAATAGGCCTTCGAGCCTCATTGTAACATAGTTCAGAGGCATGTAGCCACCACATCTCTTCTCAGAGATAAGCTACCATCGCCCTAGCTGGTTTATTTCCATTTTTGATTGTAAGCATATTTCAGTATTTTCCATTAATGAAATGAAGTATTATTTCCGCTGCATCTTTGTGTATATGGTTATCTCTGTAATTTGTTGCGTTCCTGTTTAAATCCGGATCAAAATCCCATATATGAAAATCTTAAGGGGCATACATGAGCACATGCCATGTGAAAAACAACTCCAACTAACACATGACATGCAAGAAAAGTGTGTGTGAGAGAGAGAGAAGGGAACTTCATAGTTATGTGATGGTTATGTCAGGATCCTCTCTAATAAAAATGATTGTTAAACATGCAAGGAAGAGCATTGTTATTGATTAATAGTTGTTGCAATTCATATTGCTACAACTGCTCTTGTTGCAACTCTCATTGCTACAAATCCTCTTACCACAACATTTGCTATTGCAACTCTCATTGTTGCAACTCCTGTTGTTGTAATTATCATTACTTCAACTTTGGTTGTTGTATTCACTATTAATACAATTATTATAGTTGTAACTCCTACTTTCATCATTGCAACTCTTATTGTTGCAACTTCTATTGGTGTGACTCTTACTGCTACAACTCTATACTTGTTGCAAATCTAATGAGAATGCATGATCTATGGGTCCAATCACAAAATCAACCTTTATACAAAGGTAAATCTGCCAACATAATATATGATAGGTGTGTTTTCCAACATTGTTTATAATGAATAAGTCTTCATTGGAAATATTACTCATTTATCATCACCTACTACCGCCATTCGCTATCATTATACTTCCAAATTCATAAACCATCCGTCAAAAATTGTTAAAACCATTACTCTACATCAAATTTGGAAAATAGCCCCCAGGAATTGTCTAAGCCACCATTTCCTTTTGGAAATAGTGACAGTCTAAGGAGGAGATTTGCAAGCACCATAAGGGACTCATTTATCTGCCATGAACCTATTGAGAGAATAATATTAGAATCTTATGACCATGTTCGAGATATTATTCAAGAGGCAAGATGGATGGAGTATGTGCATAGGTTGAAGTAGTACTAGAATTAGACCTGAATTTCGATGCCAATAGGTATGTGGTTTCTGTAAGAATAGTTGTAGAAGTGAAAGGACTTCCATAAGAAGGATAACAATGGTATTTCGGGAGAATTTCTAAGCCTAAAATCTGCCCATGGTTCTTAGAACCTAAAGAGGCTTTAGTGAAGAAAGGGACAAGATTTGACCACTAGTATTTTCCACACCCTTGGGGCAATGTAGCCCCACTCAAATAGAGCTATATCACATGCAAAGGATGTTATGGAACTATGTACCTTTGACACATTCTCATTCTTGGCCACCTCAAACACGACTGCACTATTAATTTTTCATTTTTTCTTTCTCAAAACTCTACAAAACATGTTGGCCCATGAATAGAAGGAAAACAGAATAAGATATGTCACTTTAGATCATGGCCTTATGAAGTCACTTATGGAATGAGCCCTAAATAGATAAAGAAGAATATGGGAGGAAGGTATTGCAATTCCATTGGCTTCAAATCAACTGCAAGAACCCATATTTTTTGCAACTCCATCTGCTACAACTACAGAAGAAGATTATATTGTAATTCCTCTACATACAAAATACCCACTAGGACCTGAAGAGGAAGAAGGGAAAAGTGCTACAACTCCACATAGAGAAAGTAGCCCTAATATAGAGATAATTATCAATAATCCAACCACCAAATAGTAAAAAGGATGGGAGGGTATTATCAAAGACCACTCTATGTTCCAAAACCAAAAGAACTAGGTACACTCCTGCCACCACTCAAACCTGTAATTCTCCACAAAACCACTAGGGATAGAAGAAATCACATAAAAATAAGAAGATACCACCCTTATTGATACACAAGAACCAATAGGGGTAGGCGACCTAAGTTTTGAAGAATTGGGAATAGATGACATTGTTGCTCCATAAGAACCAGCAAGGAGCATTTTTGGAGAAGGGCTTGCTGCTCTATTTGATGTAAATTTTGAAGATGAGAATGTTGATGTTGATGGAACAATTGTTGTTACTCTTGTGGACACAGTTGTTGATATTCCTGAGGATAGAGTTGATGCTACTCCTATGGACATATCTACTACTACTCTTGTACACATTAGATGTTGTTACTCTTGTGGGCATACTTTTTTCCACTCCTAGGGAGAATGGTGTTGTTAACTTAAAGAAACAATTTTTTCTACTTCCACAAAATGTAAAGATGTAATAAAGTTTCCCTCTTTACCTCTGTATGCATCACTCATTTGACAAAACAAGCTACTCAAAATGAAAAACATAGAAATGAAAACCATGACCAATATGATGAGAAAATAATCAAATGAATGGAATTCTTTAAGTGATTTGAATGTCTTTCCCAGGAAGAAAATTCTGTTGTTACCAGATAACCCACTAGGAAAAAAAAGGAGAAAACCCCAATTGAAGAAAAAGGAAAGAAAGGTGTAGCAGTATAACCCACAAGTGCCACTGCAGACAAAGAAAACCAAAACTAAACATAGGATAGAGGAAGATAAAGGGATAGAGGATATTAACCATGAAGTGGATAAAAGCACAATAAGATAGGTGGAAATAGTTGTTGGCTTCCAGTGAGAAGGAGATGATACCCCTTAAGGAACACCATAAGGTTATTAAAGAACTGAAGGAGTAGTGGGCTAATATAATAAAGGTTTATAAGATGAAATTGGAATCAAGGAAGAGGAAAGGAAGAAGGTGGACCAACTAGATTGTATAATTAATAAACTAGATATCCAAAAGATTTAATTGGGCATGTTAGTGGAGGCTACCCTCAGCTGAAGACCTCACTCTCCTTAGTATAACATGTTTTGCAAGAAAAATATCTATTGTTTCATAAAAATGTACTCATGACTGGTAAAAGAATTTGAGATCACCAATCCTCTTACATTCCTTGCAACCTACTCAAAGTGCACTCACAAAGAAAAGAACCTCCTTTGTGAGTTATATCAACATAATTTCTTTTAATTTCATGAAAGTGTATAGAACCTCAATCACTTTGTTGGGGATATTGTACTTAGAGATTTTTTTTCCTTTTTGACCAATCAGGCTAATTGGTCTATAACTCATAATGTTGCAAAAAAATATTTTAACATCGATCCATGGAAAAGGGGAGAACACTTCATTCTCTTACAGGTCATCCAGAATCATAAGAGTTGCATTTCTTGTTCACCAAAGGTCTAATTTTCATTGAAGAATAAGCAAGAGGCCACTACACATTGCCTAAATCAAATCAACATACTTAGAGAAACTTCTAAGGAAGGATGCAAAGTAATATGGAAACAAACTAGGGTGGGGGGGTATTAAGAAGAAGGATCCTTTCAATCCTAGTAATTTGCAAACTGCCTTGCAAAGAGTGTAGAACCATGTAAAGTGCATGGGAGAATGTGGGCACAATTGGATCAGACTAAATTTTCATTATCTTATAATATGAGAGAAAGGAGGATACCTCCTTATAAATGAAGCAAGATATACATATTTTAGCCTTAGAAACCTCCATGGTAGCCCTATTATCTCTAACTCTGTTTGACCACTAGTTTCATAAGTGACATGCAATTTCTTTTTCTAGGGCGATATTATGAGTGTCCAAATTGGCACATTTTCAACACCTTCCCGTAACCTTTTTGATTTCATTCCTCCACTTTCCATTCCTTCCTCTTGCTTTTTTCATCCATTATCACCTTATTTCTAGTGTAGGTATGGATAATCTCTTTTTTACCACTTTTACACTTCTTCTTATGCATCATGTCATTGAAATGTTACCTTTCATACTAACATTGTTCGACAAGAGCATAAGTCAATGGATGCAACCCCTTGATGTTGCTACAATATTAACTTCAAACCCACAATTACTGTTGATGGCCAACAAACAAGTGCTACAACTCCTCGATCCAACACAACAAGTTCTACAACTCTTCTTCATGCCATTATTGCAACTCCTCCTTATTGTTGCAACTCCAATGTGGTCACTTGCCAAAGGGAATGTTGCAACTCACCCATGACCAATGAAGTTGTTGTAACTTATGAATGCCTTCAAATTTGTGTTGTTTCAACTCTATCATACTATGCCAAATCATCTATCAGCACTCTAGGTGTATGCCTAGCACGAGTCTCTCATAATGGGAGGTGATGGAGGCAAGAGGGTGACCAATTAAGAAGGACAACTCAGTTTTCAATGATGCCCAATTGATCTAAGTTAATCATTTTTCAATTTACACCAACTTATGAATAGACTATTGTGATATGACAAGTTGCTTGATTCTCTCAAGTTAGTTTTCCAACCTTTCACTCCTTTTAGATAGAAAGCATCTTGTATAAATACCTTCTTCCTTTAAAGCTCGAGGGAGGATTAAAAGAAAAGAAGACTTGACTGTTAGTTGTTGTATAATTTCTCTCTTTGTAGTAATAGAAAAACTCCTTTGCTCCAATCAATCAATGTCAATTTTGTGATTGTATGGCTAAATATTTCTCAGTACCTCACCTAAGAAGGTATGGTACCCTCCTTAGCTTGTACTTCTAGGTAGCAAATTTAGTAGGTATTTAGTATTTACAATTTTTTTAATTTACAATTAGTTCCTATTGTTGTAATTGTGTTAATTTCCTTTTGTTGCAATTTTGTAAATTTCCTTTTGTTGCAACTCTAATATTTTCTTTTTTTTTGTAGTCATGTTACATTCTTGTTGTTGCAACTCTAGTTTATGTAAGTAAATCATTAATTTCAAGGTTAACAATTGGCTAATGTATTTTCTTGTTTCTGGAAATTATGGTTGTTGTTGCAACTCATGTTGTTTTATGTCACCTATAGCTTACTTTTACTCTATTTTTAGTAATATTTTAAGATTCACAGGTGTGTGATGTTTACATATTGTTTATGGATTTTTTCCTTTCCATTAATTGCATCATAGCCATGTCCCATTGCATCTTTGTAACAACAATTCAAGAATATCATTATACTTGAATAAGTCACTTCTAGCAGTTGGTGCATTTACTTTTCTACAAGTGTGTTTACTTACATGAATTGTGATTTACTTGCCCCACAATTTACTTTCTTGCAAGAGTGATTTATTTCTTGCAAGGTGTGGTGCTTTTAGTCATGTCAGTGACTTGTGAAAGAACCTTTATCTTGTAATGTGACAACCATCATATTATTACAAAATTAGGACAACAAATTCCACTAACATATATTGTGCACGACAATCGACAAGTTCCAAATGAACCTCAAATTGACAATTTAAATGTACAACTAATCAATTGCTCATTAACATAATTAGAAATAATTGAAAAGCCCATCACACCTCTAAATTATTTACAACTCAATATAATGGACATATTGTCATATAAAATTATTTGACGACGAGAAAATAAATAATTATGTACATACATATCAACATCACAAAAAAAGAAAAGATAAGAACGAATAATTAAATGAAAAATAAATAATTATGTAAGTACATGATCCATAAACTATCGTGGATATTCCACTAGACAATTTGTCACAAAAAATCTAATAAAATTATATTTAAGATAGGAAATTCATAGCTATAATGACAGAAGGAGATTTAACGAAAAATTATTTCTGGTACATTCATACTTTCGACATCTTTTTTGTCAGAATTCTGACAACAATAGTCATTGAAAATTTTACATTGGTTCATTACAAATTATCATCAAATGACTAATGACAAGATAACTTCTTTACGCTGTCGAAAATTCCATCGGACGACTAATAGTAACCCACAATAGTTGCAACATTTTTTCATCATAAAGGGAGTTGCAAGACCAATGTTGCCAATAATGTTTTCTAAAATATTGTGAAGAACCTACCATAGTTGTGCCATTTCAGTCATCAAAAAGGGCATCACAAGACTGACATCCCCACTAATTTTTTTAAATATTTTGTGACAAATCTGCCATACTTGTGACATTTTTATCGTTAGAAGGAGCATCTCAAGATCAATTGTGACGAACCTGCCATAGTTGTGATGATTGTGTCATTTGAATGGGTGTCAGATGTCTGACATCCATGCGCCATAAGACCAATAACATTTATAAATAGCAGGTGTCAAAAGACTAATGGCATTGGAAATTAAAAAAATAAAAATAAACGACCTAAAATAGAATCTTCATCTCCATTAGACCCTAAGGATTCCCCATAGGGAATATTCATGATGATCATAGGACACTTTTTAACAAAGGCGAAAATTAATTATGTGACTGATCTCCAAGTTTTAGACACCTAGAGATTCAAAGTGAAATGAGGGCATCAACAAATAAACTGTTCAATAAAGCCTCTTTTTTAATCCTAAGAGCCATTACGTGGGATTGATTGACATGAACCACAATTTTTAGGATATTCAATTTCTTCACAAATGGAGCATGCTTGGAGCATTAGAACCTTAGACTAGCAACAACCGATGCAATGAAAGCATCAATATCAAGATTAGGTGGAGGAGATGAAGGATCATGCCCTCCAAAGCCTAAAACCTTCAGTCAGGTGGCTAGGATTTCTTCAAATCTTTCCCTACCAATAAATTTATGAGGATAGATTATCTATTTTGTCAACTTCAACATGATAGATTATTTATCACCAAATATGAGTGGATGAAAATATGACAAAGACCACACTCAAACCCAAAACCGATTGTACCACTGAATTATGCTACCATTCAGCTTATGCAATAAACCAACCACATGTATGAGGCTAATCGATGGCATTCTTCCTCCATATATTGATTCTCAAATAATGGTATATAGATGACATCCTTATTCTTAGTGAAGTTTGGGAATATACGTGTGCTTAGCAAAGGGGAAACTATTGTTGGAGAATTTTGTAAGTGACTATGTAATGTTTTTTATCCATCCAATGTTTTGGATGGTTACTCCATCCATCATCAAGGACCAAAGAGCTTTTGTGAGTAAATGAGTGTTGAAGATCCTTTTTATAGGATAAAAGGAACAAAGTATCCATTGGGTTAACATGTAGAGAATAAATTTGGTCAAGGTCAAATATAAAATTATTAAATTTATTGATAAGTGAAATAGGTATTTGACCAAATTGATATTTAAGGAATTTAAGTCAAATTAAATTAATTAAAAATAATAATTTTTATTTGTATTTGACCAAATTCCCAATTGAAAATTGAATAATAATAATTTTAAAAATAGAATAAGAATTAATTAAAAATGAAATAAGAATTACTCAAAATTTAAAAATTATTTATAATTAACTAATTTACGTTAAAGCAGAATTAATAATAATAATAATAATAATATCCATTTCTTATTGAAAATAAGAATTAATTAAAATTAAAAATTAAGATTAATAATAAAAAGAAAAGTAAGAATTAGTTAAATAGACCAAATTTGAGAATTAATGATTTAAAATAATAATCAATTAGATAATTTAATCTAAAAATATAACTCACAATAAATAAAATAAAATAATAAATAATATTGATTAATTGGAAATAATAATTAAATTAAATAGGGAATATAATCTAAGGAATAAGGTTAAAGGAGACATAATGAGGGTCCAATTGTGTTGAATTTCGAAATGATTAACAAATTTTTGGAAATGATAAAAAGATATATGAAAAGGGAGGGGTGGGGGTTCAATGAAGGCCACCAATGGAGGGAGAAAGGCAATGAAGTGAGGGGTGGGAATCAATGGGTAAGATGGTAGATGACGAGTTTCCAAGATTGGCTTAGCTTGTATCCATCCTCCCTATTAAAGTTATCATGGATCTTGTCAATTTAGAGGGCTTCTCGAATAATTTGTAGAAATTATTGTATAGATTTGCAACTGCTCATGAAGTTTTAATCAAAATATCAAGACATAAACCTACTATACTGCTATGTGGAAGTTAATTCACAATTTAGAAAAATAATATTAGACATGAAACAAGAAATAACACACATGCACCCAATAGTTTTCTTGGGGAAAGAAATCTGCTAGAAACTCCAATGTTTTCTTGCATTAATATGTTGAATAGAGATGTATTACAATTTCTTTGCTCAACTAAGCACAATCTGCAACTAAATAACTTATGTCTCTACTCACTGAGAAGCTCTGACCTAGACTTAGTCAATTTCTTCATTTTCTTGAGCCCTTGTTTCCTTGTGCAATTCCTTGAGAAATTAGGCCCCTATTATTTAGGAATTTCACCAAAATTGACTGCACAATTCCCAAGGTGATCATCTAACTGCATGCAACACCTGTACACTCAAGACTAGTCTACAATTGATGTTACACTGCCTTGGAATCTCCACCACGGCTAGGGAACTCGAACTCTCTACATGCACTAGCTATTTTGGGTTTATTGATTAATTAAATAGATGAGCACTACTTTTGACTAAAGTCCCACTACAGAATTAACCTTCCACTAGTTCCTCCAATAGTTAGAACTAGTTCATCTAAAAACAACTTGAGATAACTAACTTTGATTGCTACAAATTAGAAATCACACATGCTTAACTCAACTCTAACTCATCCAACTTGAATTTACTAGGTAAACTGGTTGACACAAGCCATGTCACACAATTTAACTTCGTCAAAGTTGTCTATTGATGTGGAAATTCTAATTTTCTCAATTTAATCAAGGAAACATCAAATTGAGATTTATTTGCTGCATTTTTCAACAATCCCTCTAAGTAAGAAAGGGATTATTAACCACCCCTATCCTTCACATGTGGAACTCAAACTTCCCTCTTGATAAGGCCTTTGTCAAAATGTCAGCATCTTGTTCCTCTGTTGGAACATTGTATTGTAGCAACATTATCCACCTCTGCACACAATCCCTTATATGGTGATACCGGATATCTATATGCTTGGATCAATCATGAATAACAAGATTCTAAAAGAGCTTCATGCAACTATGTTTATCACAGTAGATCACAGTTGGATCCATCATCTAACCAAGTAGTCCAACAAGTATCTTTCTCATACAAATTTCCTCACATGATGCTTGACTTGTAGCTATGTATTATGCTTCTACCGAGATGAGCACCACAGATATTTGCTTCCTGATGTACTAGGAAATAACTGTGGACCCAACACTAAAAATTACACCTCATGTATTCTTTCAGTCTGATGGACTCCTCATGCAATCTTCATCTATGAAGCCACACAAATCCACTACCTCTATTCATCTGTACCATAGTCCAAACTAGGTAGTGCCTCTGAGGTACCGTAAAACATGCTTAACTGCCAACCAAAATAATTTGGTTGGCCTAACCATAGCTTGTATCAGCTGGTTGACTACATAGCACATATGTGGTCATGTGTTCAAAAGATACATGAGTGAACCCACTAGCTTTCGATAAATGGTAGCATCCACTTCTTCACCTGAAGTGGCATCCTCCTTCATCGAGTTCGTCGCTAGAGGTGTCTCCACGGGTTTGAAACTCTCCATGTGACAGTTTTGTAGTATCTCATTTGCATATTTTCCTTGAGATACAAACAATTCCCCATCGCCTTGTCATTTTTCCAACACGAGGAAGTAGTGAATGAGACCCATGTCCTTCATTTCAAAATCCCTTGCAAGTTCCTCCTTGCAAGATCTGATCAGCTGCTCATCACCAATTAAAATTAAATCATCAACATATAAAATAATAATAAGTAATTTAACTTCTACCAATATATGATATATGTTTGCATCCACTTCACTTTTGGTGAAGCCCAAATCGATGAGATAACTATCGATCCTGGTGTACCAAGCACGGGGTGCTTGTATGAGATTATACAATGCTTGCCTGAGTCTACACACATGAGACTCTCGATCAAATGTCTAAAAACCTTCTAGTTACTCGATGTAAACCTTCTCCTCAATAACCCCATTCAAAAATGATATTTTTACATCCATCTAGGGGATTTTCCACCCCATCTGTGTAGCCAGAGAAAGAGTTGATTTAATCGATGAGTACCTTTCTACAGGAGAAAAGGTCTCCACAAAGTCAATTCCCTTAAATTGAGAGTACCCCATGGCCACAAATATGGCCTTATACTTCTCTATCTTTTCGTGTTTTTCCTGCTATACCTTGAAGATCCATCTCAAAACCACAACTGATTAATCTGTTGGTCTTGGGGCCACTTCCTAAACACTATTCTTTAAAATGTATTTGTATCCCTCCACAATTACATCAACCCATATAGGTTTCTCTACTACTTCCTTGAAAGAGGATGACATTGCATATATAATCTCGATCATTAGAGGAATGTAACTAGTGTATTGATTAGGTGACCTTCTCTACCTATGTTGACTTGAAGGAGTGCCCACATTCTCCCTCACATCTTGCACAAGTCTTTCAACTTCCTTGGTTATTTTTTTTCCTTCTTTGGATGGTTTTTCTTGAGTGGTTGTCTCCACTTTTTGCTCCTCAATTTGTGGTTTCTCTACAACATATTGAGGTTCCTCCTTTGGAGCTAAAATATCCTCTTCTACTAGGATCTAAAGCTCCCACTCAAGAGAGCACAAGATCACTTTCTCCTCATAAAACTTTACATCCCTTCACACAATTGTCATTCTAAGGTATGGAAAGTACACACGATAGTTGCGAGGAGTTTCTATGTACCCCAAAAATACCCCCAATTCTATTGTCAGCTCAAGCTTCTTCCTTGATTCTTTGGAGACATGGTAATAAACAAAGGCTCCAAAAATCTTGAACTGCGACATATCCAGCTTCCTCCCTGAGAAATCCTCCTCCGTGTAATCATAATAAGAATCCGATGAGGACTCCAACTATACAAATAGAATATTTTGTTGCATGCATATGCCCATAAGTGCCGTGGTAGGGCTTGGTCATGTAACATTTCTCTCACTGCTCCCACATTGCTATGGTTCTTTCTCTCAGCCACCCCATTCTGTTGTGGGTTGTGGGGTGTTGTCAACTCTTATTAAAAGCCTTCTTTTGCATATAAATTTTTAAATTCATTTAACATGTACTCACCTCTATTATCACTCCTAAGAGCTTTCACCTTCTTTTTGGTTTCTTTCTCAACCAGTGCCTTGAATTCCATGAACTTGGAGAATGTCTCATCTTTATTCTGCATGAAAAAGATCCAACAATTCTATGAGAAGTTATCAATAAAAATGAAAAAATATTTGTGTCTAGAAGTGGAGGTTGTTGAGAAAGGTCCACAGACATCAAAGTGGATCCTTTCCAATATTGCATGTGCTTTGATGTCTCAATCATGGAATGTGGATTTTGTGTACTTCCAAAAAGTACATCCTTTGCATACATCCTACGTCTCAAGTGCTCCTCTGGGGAGGCTTGTGGTTATTTGTTCCATAATCTTTAGGGTGTCATGATGTAAATGGCCAAGTATTTTGTGCCAAAGTTCACTGACATCGTGGCTCCTTGAGCCTAAGAGGGGAGTGTGACTCCCTCTAAAAGGTGATAGTACCAACCCTAGTCATGTTGTACCTT
This sequence comes from Pinus tabuliformis, assembly GCA_031772625.1. Taxonomy (NCBI): domain Eukaryota; kingdom Viridiplantae; phylum Streptophyta; class Pinopsida; order Pinales; family Pinaceae; genus Pinus; species Pinus tabuliformis. Next base: position 648,971,354 of record CM062817.1, read on the forward strand.
TCATCGTCCCCCAGCTCAATGTGCATCTGCAAGTATTTTTCCTCTGGGTCACTGAAAAACTATCTACACACTATCATGTCGAATGATGCACCTATTCCAAGTACCACATGCTCCCCATCATTGTGCTAGCCATGCATGTGATAAGGGTAAAGTTAAGCTTGAACTGTGAATCCAAGGCTTCACCTATTATTCCTCCTGAGGTCTTCTTTCTTTCCTTTTTGTGTGGGCACTTTGTGGCATAGTGCCCGAATTCATGACAATGGAAGCATTTAATTTTGGACAAATATTTCTTCTTCCCCCTTGGATGGAATTTGCTATAGATTGACATTTATTCCCTTTTCCCTTCTTTCCCTTCCCAACCAATGCAATTTTTTCTTCATCCTCACCCTTCAATGAAGTCCCATCTCTGGTATTCTACCTTATTTAATTTTGTCCCAAATAAAACCATAAGCGTTCCCAATTCAGTAGTTTCTCCCTCCCATTCACCGAATCTTGGTAGCTATGCTAGCTCTTGGGAAGGCCTACAAGGGTTAGGGTTACCAAATCATCTGATGGAACATTAAGACCAACCCCACCAAGTTCATCACGACATTGAGTGAACCTAATCATATTCTATGGAATATGTCATTCTTCTACATCTTAATACTTCAAATTTTATCCTTGAGTGCCAGCTTCATGTGGGAACTACTATTCTTGAACAATTATGTCATTTCTTTCCACATTGCGAACAAAGTTTCTTCTCCATGGAGATTTGAGACAATGTGATCCCATACTACTTGTAATATTATTATCCTCACCTTGGCTAAATCTTTCTTCCATTGAGAAAGCTTTTGGGTATCATATTCTAGTGGTTTTGCAACATTTGTCTTGATGTATTCTAGCAATCCATTGTCATTCAATACCTCCTCCATGAGATAAAATTAGAGATTCCTTCCAAGGCCTACTCTATTCTCAGTCCATTGAAGGCCATCTTCTCATCTATCCAGAGATCCTGTTGTGTTGAACTTCAAATTCGATCCTCCTAAGAAACAACTTCAAAATTCCTACTCTAATGTGAATCCTACTCTGATAGCATGCAGAAACTATGGTGTATATTTGCAACTGATCATGAAGGTTTAATCAAAATCACAAGACACAAACCTACTCTACTTATCTATAGAAGTTAATTCAAAATTTATAACAAAAATCTGAGACATGCAATAAGAAATAATGCACAAGCACACATCAGTTTTCCTGGGGAAAACAATCTACTAAAAACCCCAGTGTCTACTTGCATTAATCTGATGAATAGATATGTATTAAAATTTCTTTTCTCAACTGAGCATAACCTAGAAGTGAATAACCTATCTCTTTTCTCATTGAGAAGCTCTAACCCAGACTTAGTCAATTTTTTCCTCTAATTGAGCTCCTATTTCCTTGCGTAATCCATTGAGAAATTAGGCCTCTATTATTTAGGAAATTCACCAAAATGGATGTCATAATTCCCACGGTTGATCATTTGACTGCATGCAACACATGTACACTTAAGACTAGTCAACAATTGATGTTACACTGCCTTGGAATCTCCACCATAGAACTCGAATTCTCTACATGCACTAACTATTTTGGGCTGATTGATCAATTAACTAGATTATAACTAAGTTTAACTGAAGTCCCACCACACAACTGACCTTGCACTAGTCCCTCCAACAATTGGAACTAGTTTAACTTAAAACAACTTGAGATAACTAACTTTGCTTGCTACAAATTAGAAATCAAACATGCTTAACTGAACTCTATTTCTTCCAACTCGAAGTTACTGAGTCAACTATGTGACACAAGCCATGTCACATAATTTAACTACATCCAAGTTGTATGTTGTTGTGGAAATTCGAATTTTCTCATTTTAATCAAGGCAAAGTCAAATTGAGAATTTCTTGCTACATTTTTCAACATAATTCAAGAGTTATAAAAGGAAATGGAGGCAAGGATTTTGATTGATCGAAACAAATTAAGTGCTTGTACTTAAATGAGTGCTCATCAATGGCAAACTTTGAATAAATACACAAAAGGGGAAATCATTCAGTAAATACACAAAATCTCTCTTGTATCAACGAATCCAACCAAAAGTTTTGTAAATGCAAAAATTAAGTTTATTTTACTTTCCCTATTATTGATAGCATAGAAATAGGAAGCATTTTCACTCTCTCTATGTGTTTACATTTGAAGTACATTTGAGTCCCATTCACCTACTTTGTGGTCGATAATCGGACATAGATTAGCAAGCTAGTATCCATAGAAATTGCAAACGAACTAAGCCATCAGATTTATATGTTTAAGTGGTATTTCTCTATGATTTAGGGTTTTTTTCATTTTGAAAATAAGGCAATCAAATCCAATTTTTAAGTATATCTCACAGTTCAAAAGGCATTTCCACATTTGAAAACATATGTGCGTTCTCAAAGCATACATCAAGATTTTTCAAGGTATGTTAGTGCATGCACATTTTCAAATATAATAAATCCAAGTTACTCCTTGTTGAGATTGTATACACCAATATCCCTACCTTCTAGGACATATGAGAGAATTACTATAGATTTATTGGGAGGTTTTCCAAGGACAAATAGTAATAAATACTATTTTCTATTAGTTATGGATAGATTCAACAAGATGTTTTTTCTCACTCCTTGTAAGAATACCATCAAAGCCCAAGAGCCAACTGGAAATTCCATTGAGAAGATATGTAAATAGATACACAACAATTTTCAATACAACACTAGATCATTTACTGAGAGGGTATAATCACAAACACTCCAAGACATGGGATGAAATTCATATTCAATGTGCATACAATGTGACAGTTAACTCATTTAATCACATGAGACCATCTGAACCTTGTGATGAGTTCCTTCCACAATCACCATTTGACATGGTATATAAAAAGTGTTATGAAACCAGCTCACAAAAAGATAGAAAAGATAGATCAACACCTTAGAATTCAGCCTCTTTGAGGGGGCAACCTCTTTTACATTACATAAATGAACAATTCTTGGATGATTCAAATGACAAAACCTACTTTCTATATATAGGAGTCTAAGGGGTCACGATATAACCAAGCCAACCTAATAATGATAATATAAGGGCACGAAAATAACAATAGAGGGATTCTATGGGGCACAGTAATAACAATATGGGGACAATAGGGGCACAACAATATTAATAAGGGATACAACTACAATATTAATGGGGGCATCACTAGTATTATAGGGACCTAACATGCCCCTCTCCTTCAAAAAAGTGTTGTCCTCAACGCTTGAGTAGTTCTGGATGATTCTGTATAAAATTCTTACCCTCCCATGTGGAATCTTCAGTGGATAAGTTCTTCCACTTGATCAGATACTCTGAAATGGATCGATTTCGTAGTTTTCAAGTTCTTGTTTCTATGACGGCTTCCAGTTCCAATATAATTTTTCCTTCCTCGTCAAGTTCTGGCAATATTGTTTGAACTGGGAGCTTGTCACCTATAAGCTTCTTTAAACATGAAACATGGAAAACTGGGTGCACTCGAGAAGCTGCAGGGAGCTCCAATTTGTATGCCATAGTACCAATCTTTTGCAACACCTTGTACGAACCATGATACTTTGGTGAAAATTTGTTATCCTTCTTAGCTTGCTTGAGCAAAATTTGTTTATATGGTTGTAGCCATAGGAATACCCAATCACCTACATGAAAACTTCTTTCACTGCGATGTTGATCTGCCTGTTGTTTCATTCTATTCTGCATGAACAAGAGGTTATCCTTTAAGAGTTGCATAACTTTTTGTTGATGCTTGATGTGATGTTCCACTGCTTGAACCTTAGAATTTTCTCTTAAATATGATGTGATGGATGGTGGCTGATATCCATAAAGTGCCATAAATGGGGTCATTTTTGTTGTAGTATGGAAGGAAGTGTTATACCACCATTCAGCCAGAGGCAACCATTTGACCCATTGTGTCTGTTTATCAGATACAAAGCAACGAAGATATCCTTCCAAACATTTGTTTACTATCTCTGTTTGCCCATCAGATTGAGGATGATAAGATGAGCTATGAGCTAACTGAGTACCAAGACAAGAAAATAATTCTGTCCAAAAATTTCCTGTAAAATTGGGATCTCTGTCACTTACAATAATTTTTGGGTTTCCATGTAACTTTTCAATTGTTTCCATAAATGTCGTAGAAATTGTACTGGCTTTAAATGGATGTGATAATGCATAAAAGTGTGCATACTTGATAAGTCTAACAACTACCACCATGATGACACTCTTTCCCTTAGACTTGGGTAAACCTGTGATAAAATCCATTGAAACCTCCTCCCAATGTTGGCTTGGAATGGATAAAGGTTGTAACAGACCTGGTGTCTTAATTCTTTCAGCCTTATTTTGTTGTCATACCAAACATTCTGCCACAAACTTTTGAATATCCGATTTAAGGCCATCCCAAAAAAATTCCTTCTTAACCCTATGGTAAGCTTTTAAAAATCCTGAGTGCCCTCCTAAGGGAGAAGTGTGCAATTCCAAAAGAATCTTTTGTTTGAGTTAGGAATTCTCACAAAGGTATAAGTGATCTTTGTACCATGACGAATCATTTTTCTAGCTAAATGTATCAAATGTACTAGAATCTTGTTGTAACTTTCAAATAAGTTCCCACACTTCTTCATCATTCTTCCATTCCTCCCTTGCTTCGTTTATCCAATTTGGTTGGATAATAGAAATGGTGCACAACAATGCTTCCACATCCTCATCCTTTCTTGAGAGTGCATCTGCCACAACATTTTGCTTCCCTTTTTTGTATATGATTTCAAAATCATAACCCAACATCTTTGTGACCCATTTTTTTTGTTCTTCAGAGGATAATCTTTGTTCTGAAAAGTATTTAAGGCTATCATGATCCATTTTTACCTTGAAGTGTCTTCCCATTAGGTAAGGTCGCCATTTCTTAAGTGCATGTAGTATTGCCAACATTTCCTTCTCATAAATAGCTTTGTGTAAATACTTTCCCTCGATTGGACGACTTTCGAAAGAAATGGGTCTTTCATCTTGCATTAAAACAACACCAATTCCATTTCCAGAAGCATCACATTCCACAATAAGGGTTTTTGTGAAGTCTGGTGTAGCTAAGACCAGTGCTTGGCACATTGCCTCTTTAATATCTTCGAAAGCTTTTGTTGCTTCTGGATTCCATGAAAATGCATCTTTCTTCAACAATGTTGTTAGAGGTGCTGCTATTTTCCCATAATTCTTAACAAACTTGCGATAATGCCCTGTCAACCCGAGAAATCCTCGTAAATTCTTTATGGATGTGCGGATTTCCCATTCCTTAATGGCTTTAATTTTACTAGGGTCTACCTTAGCTCCTTCATGAGATACAATATGACCCAGATATTCCACCTCTTGTGCTCCAAAGAAACATTTGGATCTTTTTGCATTTAATTGTTTCTCCTCCAATAGTTGTAGCACCCTGTCAACGTGTTCAACATGATCCTTCCAAGACTTGCTGTAGATTAGTATATCATCAAAAAATACTAACACAAATTTTCTAAGGGTTTGAAAATGGAATTCATCAAACCTTGAAATGTAGAAGGTGCATTGGTAAGGCCAAAAGGCATGACCAAAAACTCATAGTGACCATCATGAGTTCTAAATGTTGTTTTCGGAATGTCTTGAGTCTTCATTCTGATTTGATGATATCTTGAACGAAGATCTAACTTGGTGAAGTAAATTGATCCATGCAATTCATCCAATAATTCAACGATGATAGGAATGGGAAACTTATCTTTAATAGTGAGCTTGTCGAGCTCCCTATAATCTGAACACATGCACCATGATCCATCCTTCTTGTGCACCAATACTACTGGAGCAAAGAAAGAACTTTGGCTAGGTTGAATTATACAAGCCTCAAGCATTTTTGCAACCATACGTTCAATTTCACTCTTTTGGGCATAGGGATATCTATACGACCTGATGTTTGGAGGAACACTTCCTGGAATCAAATGAATAGCATGATCATGATCACGAATAGGTGGGAGACATTTGGGAGTCTCAAATACCTTGGAATGATTGTCCAAGACTTTTTTGAGATCTGGAGCAATAGATGAATTTGATGTGGAAACATCTAGTGAACATAATTGTGCAATTACACCTCGTTGTTCCTTTTTCAGAAGCTTTGTCATACTGTTAGAGCTTATTATCTTTCTCGGTTTCCCTACAATACCCCTTAATTCAACCTCCTTTCCTTCTGCATAAAATTTCATGAAAAGTTCTTGAAAATTAAAAGCTATTGTACCCAAGGATTGTAGCCATTGGAATCCTAGTACAACATCAGCACCTCCCATTGGAATGGAAAGCATTGGGCTTTTCAATACATATTCTCCCATGGATAGCTTGATATTATGGCACTTTCCAGAGCAATTTATCGTTCCTCCATTTGCAACCATCACTTGACACTCTAGTGCTGGATATAGGAAGCAATTCAATTCTTTTGCTATCTTACAATGAATAAAATTATGGGTACTTCCTGAATCAATCAACACTATTGCCTTTTTCTTCTTGATTTGTCCTTCTATCTTGATGGTTTGAGGAGTGGTAATTCCATCCAATGCATTACAAGATATGGTCGAATTCATTTCTTCTTTATCTAGGCTTTGTTCCTGGAGTATATCCTCTTCTTTTGACCTTTCTTGCTCCTTTTCTTCTTCCTCTTCACAATCTATGTATAATAATTTCTTCTCAGCACACTTATGACCTTTAGTGTATTTGCTATCACAACTGTAACAAAGCCCTTTTTCTCTTTTTTATTCCAATTGTTGTGGTGTCAACCTTATAGTTTGTGGAAGGCTAGGGGCAACAACACTTCCATCTTTATAGTTGTGAGTGGTATGCTTCCTGGTTGCCATAATTTTTCTTTCCATTTTCCTTGCTAACCTGAATGCCTTCTCTAATGAATCAGGTTCCCAAAGGAAAACATCATGTTCGATATTATCCTTTAAAGTCCCTATTGACACCTCAATCCTTTGCTCCTCTGGAATATTTTTTACCCTTATGTTCAATTTTTGGAACTCCTCCAATGTGTTCCATTATTGAACCCTTTTGTTTGAGACTTATCAATTGGCTAAAAAAAGTGTTGCTTTTTGTATCCTCATAATGTGCTTTCAATACTTCCATAAAAATTGCCCAAGTGATAATTTGTTTATAAGAGCAAAGCCATTGATACCATACAAACTGATTTGGTTCCAAATATAAAGTTGCAATACGTACCTTTTGTGTGTTTTGCACATTATTGAGATCGAAAAATTTCTCCATCTGTAATATCCATGTTGTCGGATCCTTGCCATCAAACTTCCTCATATCGATTTTTGGAATATGGTGGGTCTTCGATCCAGCATTAGAGTCTATGGAATCATGATTAACATTTCTTTTTTTTTCATCATGAGTTTCCTTTACTACCCTTTCACCATTAGTGGCCATTTCTTGTATCAACTTATTCATATTTATCTTCAATTCTTCCATCTTATCATCCATGCCATCTATTTTAGCATCCATGCCATTCATATTAGCTTCCATGCCATCCATCTTAGCTTCTACACCTTTCTTTAAACCATCCATCCTAGCTTCTACATCTTTCTTTAAACCATCCATCTTAGATTCTATTACTTTTTGTGCAAGTGACACTTGTTGCACTTGGTCTCGTAATTTTGATATATCATGTTGCATTTCTTCCTCTTCTTCATGAGTCATGCTAGAGCTTTTAGGTTTCTTACTAGGTGTTTGCATTTTCTTTCCTGAGGGCATCAATTACCAATAATAATGCTTTACTATGCCCTTTGAATTCCTTCAAACTAATTTTTCAAACCAAGCTTATGCAAAAATTTCAAAAAAAATACACACCTTTTTTCATTTTGTAGGAGCTTGATATTGAATCTGATGTATCTCTATAATTTTGGATCATCCAGTTCTAAAATTGCGAATTATAGTAGCCCTCTACATCCTCTTTCCAATACCACCAGTCTAATCCAAATTGGATTCTCCAAGGAAGAGTTACGCACAATCTCCCAAGATGACCTGATTATAGACCTTTCCAGAAGAGAAAACTTGTATGAAGTGCCACGTGTCACTGTTTCGACCTTTGGCTCTGAAAATTATATACAAGAAACTACAGCCTATCCTATTTCTGTACCTTCTTACAAAATTTCAATCTGATGCTCAAAGAGAAATTTATGACGATTTTCCCTAGTTCACCTGTTTGTAATGTAATTAAGGAGTCTGCAAAAATACCAACTTCCTCAGATCATATCTCCACAAATATAGCACAAAAAGCTCTGAAATTCGAACCCGAGGTTCAGTGCGATTTCATCTCAAATGGTTTTTTTTTCGTTTCTGAAACGTCGCAGGAAAAAAGTTATGGCGAAAATGCCACGATGACCTTTTGGAGCAGTGAAATGATAGAATCCAAAGCTCTGATACCAAATGTTATGAAACCAGCTCACAGAAAGAGAGAAAAGATAGATCAACACCTTAGAATTTAGCCTCTTTGAGGGGGAAACCTCCTTTACATTACATAAATGAAAAATTATTGAATGATTCAAATGACAAAACCTCCTTTCTATATATAGGAGTCTAAGGGGTCACAATATAACCAAGCCGACCTAACAATAATAATATAAGGGCACAGAAATAACAATAGAGGGATTCTATGGGGCACAGTAATGACAATATGGGGACAATAGGGGCAGAACAATATTAATAAGGGATACAACTATAATATTAATGGGGGCATCACTAGTATTATAGGGACCTAACAAAAAGCCTGCAAGACAAGGAATAACAACCCACAAGTAGGAATAAAAGGTTGAAAACTTCATAGAAAATAGTAGAAGACAAGTGCTTAAAAAAGTCTAAAAACAATTGGAGATGCACAAAATACAAAGAGATGAATGGAAATTATAAGAAAAAGCATAAGTTCCATGTTGGAGACATTTGGTTACATTTGACCAAGGAGATAATGCAAGGAGAAGGAAAAATCTCAAACCCATATAAGGTATGTTCCATTTGAGAAACTTTCACAAAGAAATACAATAATGTAGCTCAATTTTCCATCCAACATAAACATCCTTTCAGTTGTGAATGTGGAGTATATGAAACTATATCAACAAATTTTGTTGGATTAAGAAGAGGTTAGTGAGAAACAACTATTACCCAAGTTTGAAGACTTGGTCCCTGAAGCACTCAAAGCAATGGAAGACATGGTAATACAAAAGAAAATCAAATGTCCAAGAAAAGGAGAAATATAATTTTTGTAGCTCCTTGAAGCACTCAAACAATAAAAGGAGAAATATAATTTTTGTAGCTCCTTGAAGCACTCAAAGGAGTGGAAGAGGACATGGGCATACAAATGAAAATTAGGTCCAAAAAGGGGATAAATTGAGTATTTGTAGATTGTGCTGAGAGGACAACTTCCAAACAAGGAAAAAGATATCTAAAAGACAAAATGAGGGATCTCTTTTATTGTAAATGACATAGATCCCATTTTCATTGGAAATGTTTGGACAAAATTATTTTCTTGTCCTGGTACTCAGTTAGCTCATAGTTCATATTATCATCCTAAATATGATGGGGAAATTGAGATAGTAAACAAATGTTTGGAAGGATATCTTCATTTCTTTGTATCTGATAAACAGACACAATGGGTTAAATGGTTGCCTCTGGCTGAATGGTGGTATAACACTTCCTTCGATACTGCAGCAAAAGTGACCCCATTTATGGCACTTTATGGATATCATCCACCGTACATCACATTATATTTAAGAGAAAATTCTAAGGTTCAAGCAATGGAAGATCACATCGAGCATCAACAACAAGTTCTCCAACTCCTAAAGGATAACCTCACTTTGGCGCAGAATAGAATGAAACAATAGTCAAATCAACATCACAACAAAAGACGTTTTGATGTAGGTGATTGGGTATTCCTATGGATACAACCATATAAAAAAATGTCCCTCAAGTAAGCTAAGAAGGATAATAAATTATCACCAAGCTATTATGGTTTGTACAAGGTGTTGCAAAAGATTTGTACTATTGCACACAAATTGGAGCTTCCTGCATCTTCCTCAGTGTACCCAATTTTCTATGTTTCATATTGGAACCTGAAGCAGTCACAGAAACAAGAAATCGATAGTTACGAAATCGATCAATTTCTTAGTATTTCATTAAGCTGAAGAACTTACCCGCTGAAGATTCCACATGGTAGGGTGAGAAGTTTATACATAAGAATCCAGAACTACTCACGCATTGAGAACAACACTTTTTTGAAGGAGAGGGACATGTTAAGTCCTTATAATACTAGTGATTCCCCCATTACTATTGTCATTATAGCCCTTATTGTTATTGTTGTGCCCCTATTGTCCCCATATTGTTATTATTGAGCCCCATAAAAGCGCACTATTGTTATTTTTGTGCCCTTATATTATTATTGTTATGTATGCTTTGATTATATTATGACCCCTTGGACTCCTATATATAGAAAGGATATTTTGTCATTTGTATCATCCAAGAATTATTCATTTGTGTAATGTAAAGGAGGTTTACCCCTCAAAGAGGTTGATTTTGAAGTCATTGATCTATCTCTTCTTCTATTTTGTGAGTTGGTTACATAACATTCTTCCTTAGCCCATTTTCAGGGCCAAAAGCCTTGCCTTGGGAAGTATGATTCAAGACAATAATTTACATGATTTTTGATAGCTTTTGGGGTTACTGTGAAAGTGTTTACACCATGCTAAAGGGCAGGCTATTTTTTAAGGATTCAAATATTATTCCTATTTATAGTATTATAGGTGACTATTCTAGTTTGAAAAGTCATACATATTGAATGCAGGTGAATATTCAATAAAAATCATGTAATTTACTATTAAATTGGTAATTTTTTTGGCAAATGTTATTTGTTTAATCATATATATGTAAAAAATAGGTGAATGTTTAACCAAATGTGCAAATATTGTTTGAAAAAATCTCTGAAAAATAGCCAATTAGAGAATTTTCACCCATAAAATATTTGCTTCTTAGGGGTGGTTCATGTGATGTCGGGTGCATGATATTTTTACTACCCTTGATTGTACCATAAAATGTATACACATTGGAGATAACTTACTCATGGATTGTTATATCTTGACACAATGCTTATATGGCACACTTCCATAGGAGGTTGGATATCTATTTGTCTTGCTAGAAGTTTTCATGAGACACAGACATAAAAGGTTTGGTTTCTTTCTTGGAAAAACAAACGATTAAAAGGAATGATGCTTGGAAACCAATAGGAGGGAATTGAGCCATGTGCAACATACAGACACTTGGTTTCTTTCATGGAACCTAGTGCTTGACTTGAGAATGCTTAGGTTGTGGAGTGTTCATGTAGGTGTTGTGGACCCAGAGGTACACATGACTTGAGAAGGAGCATTGGACCATTGAAGGCCTTTGGATGAGGAGTATTGGACACTTCTTGTGGAGCACTCACCTTAGGATCCTTGGTTAATGGGTGTGCATACCATGGAGTTTTCCATGTGTCACTTAGAGTGTTTCATATGTGGACCTATCTCATGATTAGTTGTGTATTATCAACATTATTCACTTTTTTATTGTTAACCTCCCTTACCTTTCATATATATAAAAGGAGGAGAAAGTATTTTCACTTGTCTAAGTGAACAACACATCAATGTATTAGAGATGAAAAAGCTAAATCAAACTTGTTTCTTTCTTATGTGTTATTCTTCATCATACTTTGCTTTCTTGTCTTGATCGCTAAGCTTATTATGTTGATCCAAGGAGGATTTAGGGTTAGGGTTTTCCCTAAAAAGATGAGGGAAGCTACGGTTTTGAAGAAACCCTAGAGGAGAAAAGGGAGCACTTATTTTTGTGGTTCTTGTGAAGGAAGACTAGGGTTTTGTAGCATTTGAAAGCCCTAATACTACTTGCAATTCTTGATGTGGAGAGGATAGTTGGATATTATCTTGTTTTCTCCTATAAAATTTTGTGACACAAGTGTAGGTGCCAAAGAATACTTTTTGGTGTGTATGCTAGCTTATTATGGATTTTTGGTGGAACAACCAACTTTGGTTGGGAGTTGGTGGCTAGGGTTTTCTATTTATGGTGGATGCTCAAACTAGGCTCTAGAGAGCATGACTTATAAAGGAATATTCAAAATCAGCTCTGTTGTAAGAGTGAAATAAACATTCAAATTGTACGGTTTATGTCCATACAAAGCAGTTAGGTTTCCATAGGTAGTAGTCCAAAAGGGATTACGAGCCATTTTTTGTTGATAATCAATGAATTGATCTATATGCATGAGTTGCAGATCACTTTAACATTTTCCACTGCTACAAAATAAGCCAGGCCACAATAAAATTAAATCTCAGTCAGCTTCATCAAAACAAGGTTGTTTCAAAAGCATTGATACCATCACAAAGTGGCCAAATGTAATCACCAGAATGAAGAATAACACAAGTGCAGTTGTGCGGTTTCATTTTTAGAAGGTGTGCCCTAGGGTTGGATGTCAATTATAAAGCTAGTACCAGATAATGGATTTTTTTTATAAATATAATCAAGAAATTAATATACTAGTTTTTAATAAGTCATCACATTACCAACATACAAATGTGGTGGTTGAAGCAACAATAAATATCATCTTAAATAAATTGAAGAAGTTTTGTAGATTAGATTAAAATAATAGGGTGTAGTGCCTTCCCACAATTCTCTAGGAAATCCAAACTCCACAATCACTCCATGGGCCATTCATACTTTGAACTATTGTATGGCCAAGATACCATAATCTTGATCAAATATTTAGCCTTATTGTTGCACATAACATTAGTGTCAAGATGTGCTGATAATGGTTCTCTTAAATAAAGCTTGCTCAAATTGTTATAAATGGATAAATTCATATTATGTGTAGATCAACAAAAGTAGGTGAAGAGTGATAGAATGAAGCATGCACATGAAAAAAAGTTAAATAATGGAGTGTATTTTTATTTTTGACACCAAATGAACAAAACATTGGGAAAATTATAGTCCTCATCCCTAGGAAAGTATGTCTTGATAAAGCTTCAAAACAATGGACCTGCAAAACTACAAACACTAGATGGACAAGAAATTTTGAGCCTTGTAGACAAACCTCCAAAAAAACAAATTTATGGTTGGATGGCAAGCAACCATAATGAAATTATTCCACCACACCAATTCTCACATCAACAATGTGATGTCAAAAATATAACATCATTTCCATATGAAGAAATGACACACTTGAATGTTATGAAGAGATGACTTGTTAATTAAATTTATTTGAAATGATTTTTCACCAGAGCTTGAAGTCATAATAGGGTAATACAAATATACCTAGATTATAATGCATTGAATTATCAGAATGTTTAACATTGAACTTGTTCAAATGGACCAAATGAAAAGAAGTATTTATGCATGATGGGCACTCCTACACAACTATTATAGGTATACTGGTACATGTTAGGAAATGTGAGGTCATCAATATGCTTTTGAATGAGATGCAAAGGGATGGGTATGAGCCCACTATTGTAACATACAATTTCCTTATTCATTGTTATGGCCATGTTAACTACATAGGATAGGATTTGGACATATTTTATGAAATGTAAAAGGTAGGGTTCACACCTGACAAGATAAATTCCTCCCCTTTTTTTCTAGCCATGTTACATTTGTGGACAACACCTTTCTAGAACAAAAATGCCTACAATCCACATAAATTGTGTAAAGGTAGGTAAAGAATAAGCAAAATAATAAAATAATACAAGAAAAATTTATATGATTAAATAAGAAATAGAAATACCGAGGTCCATTAATACCTGAATGAGCTCCTCTTGGTTTCAAGAATAAATTATTGGAGTATTCTAATCTTGAAGCGAAAATTCCTTATTTGACAGAGAAACAACAAAGTCAACATTAACTTAATTGTTCATATGTTGGAATGAGGTACGTTTTCTCCAAGACTATCCAAATCCTAAATTATTCTCTACTGAATAGGGTTCACCACATAAAGGTGAAATCTCATATGCGACCCCCCCCCCCCCCCCCGCCCCCCCAACCCCCACATCACTCTCCATTCCCTAGTACCCAATCTATCTACTAGAAAATAGTTGAAATCAACTCATTAGGATCCATGCATATACACTAGAAAAACAAAAAAATCATAAAGAAACATATGTGGTTTTATACATAAAGAAAAATATAGAAAACATTCATTAGCATATAACATTCAATTATTCATTCATTAATAATAGACAAAAAATATTTCATATCAATAAATTTTATCATCAAAAAAATGTTTTCATAATATGGTACATGATGTTTCTAATGATATAACTAGTACAATCATTTCTTTTTTTATTCTTATTCTTTATTTTTAAAAATAATTTAGAAATTACTTCATCAGTTGTTTTTCCCCTTTGGTTTTTTTGGCCTCTGTAGCTCCCATTAATGACCTCGTTGTGTACTCACAATGTCATCGAGGCTACCGCAAGAGGGGTGGATCATTAGTTGTAACAAGAAAGAAATGTTAAATATATTGATATTTTTTGTTATTATTACTACAAAGATTTTGTTAATAAAAAGAGGATTAGACTTTTATTTACGTGCTTAAGTAGTGGGGGAAAGAGGAGTATTTTTGGATGCAACCATATGTTCCTCTTCTATAGCCTCACCCTCTACAAGCTCTGGAATTGAAACAAGAAGGTCTATAATTAATACACCATTTTCAATTAAATATTTTTAATTGTAATCCTCTTTCTACATGAAGAAAAGGTGAGGCTGCCCAATGATTCTATAATAGCCTTGGTTAAAAATCCATGTAATAAAGTTAATAAAGGAAAAATAAGACCAAGGTCATGGGACATGTATTCCAAGATGAATGTTGGGAAAAACATCCTAGTGGGTGTTCATTTATTTTATTATGGCTAGGGAAATTGACAAAGGAAATGGAAAAGGCATTGAAAAGTTAAGGAGACATTAATTCACATTTTATTTATGAAAATAAATGAAAATAGAATAAAATGAAGGTGAAAGGTCACAGGTTGCATGTGAGGAGGAAATTGAATGAAAATAATGGAAATTGAATAAAATAGAGGCCTCAATTATAAAAAGGCTTCCGAGGATTAGTTCACAACCTTTTGTTAGTTCATTTTTGGAGCTATCTCTCTATTCTCTCATACTCTTGCACACTTAAAAATGTTGGGATATGGTCCCTGGGGTCAAATTTTGAGTATAAATTAATATCTTTTTGTATAATGTGTAAATTCTCCATGAAATGTTGAAGAGGAGTGCTATGAGTCAAACATTCTATAGTCCCTTAGGAAGGTAGGTGATAGAAGGTTTTTGAGACCCACCCATGGTCTGCGGACCATGGTATTGTAAGCAAATGCTATATATAGATGAGTCATAACGAATCTAAGGAAGTAACTTTTTGAGAAGAATCATTGTAAGGGAAAGGTGCTAAGGCAAGAAAGGTTTGTTTACTGTACTTAAGCGAAAGGGGAAGGCTCTTGCAGCTGAGTGTGTGGAGACCTTCGTAAGTCTACAGGTTGAGTACGCAGGCCCCTACAACTCAGTGTGCAAGGAAAATAAGTTTGTACTTCAATGATTATACTTAATAAAGACAATTTTGAGCTGAATTGAATATATTTGTGCATTATTCCTTACTTCTGCAAGTTTATGTATCTTTACTCTGAGTTATGATTTACATGAAGTAATTCTTATTTACTTCACGAAAATAGTAGATCGGCAATATTAATGCATACTAACTAAGGACCTTCGGGAAGGTCTAGAAGTTATTTAAGTACATTTACAATAATTTCTGTTATGAAAGGTTAAGGGTGCGCGAAAGTAGATCTAAGCCATAAGGACTACAGGAACCTATCACACAAGCCTCTGGATGTAGAAACCTAGTTTTGTCATCTCCCAATACTACTTTGGGTGAGACTGCAGCTTGCGCTACGTGGCCTTTTTCCGAAAGGGCCAACAGTTAGGGTTTTTTTGGTTAGTGTAGATAACGTTCAACATGGGTCAGGCCCCATCAAGCCAACAAGAGAATTCCTGGATCACTCTAGAATTAGAGAAAGGAAGGAAAAGGAAGGATAAGAAAACAAAGGGAAGAAAGGATCAAGTAAGGATGATTTGGATCAAGCGGCTACATCGGGATTACTTACAAGTATCATATTACATCTATGATTTCCTTGCTAGCTTTGGTATGCATGGTACATGCATGTGTGTATTTAGTTCTCTTGTTGTCATTTGGCATAGGTTTTGCTAGGTGTGACAATGGTTTCAGCCTTGCCTTTCCATTTTAGGATAGCCATGGTGTGATGGGGTCCTTTCATTGGTTGAGCTAGATTGTCAAATGGTTTTGGAACCAGGTGAGGTTGTATCGGGAAAATTCCCAAGGGCATAGGAATTTGTTGATAGATAATAGTGAGATACATGGTAAATCCTGAGGGTAGAAACAAGAAAATTCTTCAAGGTATTTAGGCCTAGTAATCCCTTGACCGGTAATGGCAGGATTGCAGTAAAGCCTCATAGCCTGTGTTTCTTTATTTGGGCCTAAGAATCACTTGATTGGTAAGGGCAAGATACACAGTAAAGCCTAGTTGTATAGATGAGGGTTTCATGCCTAGGAATCCCTTGATCAATAATGGTGGAATACGCGGTAAAGCTTAGGGAACCCTTGGTTGTTTTGTTGTGATTCCCACATTCATGCTTTGAATATGGTATAGGGGAGGTTAGCTAAAAGAAATATTTGGTTCAGACCAATCTATGGTTAGGTGGTAGGTGGAAATCCTTGACTCGGTTGGATTTTTCATATATTAATAAGTTCTCTTTTCTCTCCTGTATCTCATGATTATTCGTACTTGTTATTATGTGGCTTTGATGGTGTTGACGGTGTTGGACCCGCCAACATGTAAGGGGATCTCCTCAGTAAGAAATCCCAATTAGACCTCAGACCCTTTGGTGTAGGAGTGCTAGCAGTGGATCGTAAGGTAATGCGTTAACCGTGATGTCACACATAGGCAAGTAAGATAACTCTATCAGTAGCAAGGGTGTGACTGTTGCAGTGAGTCAAGGAAGGTGTATGAGAGGTTCTAACACAGCTAGGTTGAGATGAGGGTGAAGGTGAGGTCCAGGTTGAAAGGGATCAGTTCCAAATCAGCTAGCAACACACAACACATAGGACATACAAAGCTTTCAGTGGAGCAGTCCACTCGGATGCGTTACTCACAACATACAAGGTAATTTAACACGTACAACACTCATAGATCAATTTGAATGAGTGAAAAAGTTGTTGCAACAAGGTACATGTGAAAGGTATGTCTGATGTCTGGTAGAGCAGTCGAAATGAATGTGATAGCATTAACAACATATACAACACATTTCCATTAATATATTATGCATTACAACAAATGAATTAGTTCAAATGTAGAACACAGATTAAAGAAACATGCATTACAAGTGTTAAAGATCAATCTTATAACAAATACAATGCATGCATGAAAATGTGTTGACTCTTATAATATAAAGAAGTGTAAGTTCCAATCATACCATACATCCATGTAAACCCACTAGCCCCAACATTTGAAAATTACGGCCACATCCACCTACTCCTCCAAAGAGATGAACTAGCCCCATGCAGTGGAGAAGCCAAGGCATGTTACAATATTGTCCAAGCTCTTTCCAAGAATAGTCTTATCAGAAGCTTGGCTGACCAAAAGCCTATATAATGAGTTATAAGGGACTATTTATATCAAAGGGTGGAGTGACCCTTGACATTTCCCTTTGTGACAGTTCAACTACCCTCATGACTGTTCACCTACTCTATGATTGTTACATCCAACTATTGACACTTGAATTACACTTGACATGACTTAACATTACAATGCACATGTACTCATGTGAGACAACATGGCTTGAGCAAACCATCAAAGATGTCACTGACACTCGATCTGATATGATGAGACTAACTCTTTGACATGCTTGTGATAGTGAAAGTGATGAGTTGATGCCAATCTTGGTCATCCGTGATGGTGTGCATGCACCTCATGGTGACATCTTGCTTAAGTGAACTCTTGCCTCAGTTGCAACCGGTGCATTGGTTTGGCCCCTTCATCCAACTCGTCTACTAACATGTACATGGTATTCTTGGTTGTGGCTGAACCAGCAACACAATGATGCATATTGTCTGTGTTGATCTTCAAGTGTGTGTTGGTGGTCATGCGCATCAACTTGCCGAAGTACATGTTCAACTCTAGTTGGACTTGCTTCTTGTCTTCACCTTGGTGAGTGTGCTGAATGGGTTGGGTTGCATGCGTGTGCACAATGACATGAATGTTGTCGAATCCTTTGTATGCAACCAGTGACATTGCTCACCATGTCTACTCCACGTTAGTTGTTGGGATGGATCTTTAACTTGTACAGGCGCAGTTTCATTCGTGAGTGCATGTTGCGCCCAATGTTGTTCTTGATCCTGCTGCAACTCATCAATCTATCTGTGCAGCTTCATTTTCTTCCTTGAGTTGCTACTACAACACATGAAACTCCTTCTTTGTTCCATTCTTTGTCTTCATGGGACCTTCATATTGCATCGTTACCTCATAGCTTGAGTCTCCAAAGTTGCTTTTCTCCAAAGTTGCTTTCATTATCAGTGGATCTGCTTGATCTTGCAACTTTGTCCCACCTCTGTGTTGTCAACAACTTTCCTCTTACATTTACTGCGTTCACTGCATTTGCTACGTTCGATGCATTCACTGCATTCGATATGTTTCCTTCAACTGTTATTCATGATGTTTCTCGTTGAGATGTTGTTGTTTTCATATCTTGATGTCCTTGTTTATGAACAACTTGATGTCTTTGCAAGTAGGAAATCTCATAAACACTTGATCAACTGCATCTCCAAGTGTTCTTTGAATGGTGTCTTTAAATCTTCTCTATTGGAAACCATTGTACCTACACTGCTGAGAGGTAGATGAGCACCTGCAATACCTAGGGACATGGAAACACTCACGGCAAACAATCTATCAGTCAAAAACCAAAATGAACTTGAGAATTGACTTGCAAGATACCTGTGTGACTAATCATGAAGGTTGTGTAATTTCGGCATGCAGGTTGGGCGACTGACTGCCAAGACTGTGCAAGGCACAACCTGGGCTACTGGGAAACTGAATGACTACTGGAACTGTGCAATGCACATTCCATTCTGACTATTGATTGTTGGAATTGCATAATGTGCAATCTCAGCTGGCAATGGTTGCAAGCTCAGTGACTACATTGGGCAATTTTCTTTGCCAACAGTCACTGTCCCTCAAGATTACACAAATTAGGCCTCAGGAATAGCCGCTGGAGAGAAATGTGTATTTTTGGATAGGAAGGCAGAGCCTTCCCTCTCAGGAATGAGAAATGTTGTCTTGGTGAGGCTCTTGCTAAGGTAGAGTCCAAGCCGAGGCTGCCCAGACTCGCCGACGGGAAATGGAAAGTCAATGTGAGTGTGAATGCATGTTGATATTGAGTGTAAGCATAAGTGAATGATCATGCATGAAAATGGTGAATGACATATTCAAAAAATGGAACGACATGCATGTGGGTGAGGCGAGTCACCGAATCGGTGACCGTTCGTGAAAAATAGTTTCATGCATGTGACGGTAATGAGATGTTGACAAAAATTAAAACGGTGCTAGGACAAGCTCATATACATGTAAATGACATCATTC
This sequence comes from Pinus tabuliformis, assembly GCA_031772625.1. Taxonomy (NCBI): domain Eukaryota; kingdom Viridiplantae; phylum Streptophyta; class Pinopsida; order Pinales; family Pinaceae; genus Pinus; species Pinus tabuliformis. The sequence goes on from CM062817.1 coordinate 648,991,138, forward strand.
ATTCAAAGAAATCAAGAAAACAGTACTCATAGAAGAAAAAACACAAAAAGCAACAAAAATGCAACACAAGGCATGGGAAGCGAGTTTACACTAAAACAGTTGATTTGAATGTGCCAACTGCTACTATATGTGATGTGGGATGTCAAAGCTACAAGTTTGATGTGAGGAATGAGATTTGCAACGTCTGGTTGATGAGATTCAATAGCATCGAGGATGTGATGTGCATGCCACAAATCTAGGGAAAGTAACACTTGGTGGGAGGTTTCTGAAATGATCCTTACATGTAACCTCCAACTGCTAAACATATATCCCTGAAATAAGAGATGCCTTTGCATGTTGCCTTGGGAGAAGCAGCCTATACATGCAATTCATTCTTGCTCTGTCCCAAAGGGAACCGGTCAACTCAGTTGCACATGCAAGAGACTGCTTGACTACTTGAATGAAATGTGCATTTCTGGCTAGGTGTTGGGCTGATGGCCTAGAAGATTTGTGCAATTTCTGGGCAGAGCAACTGACTACTGCCTAGATTTGCGTAAATTCTAGGCTCAACAGCCCTGCTAGGGAAAATTTTGCAATTCCTCCTGGGAGTGTTGACTGGCAGAATTGAGGAATCTTGGAGCCCAGCAGGCTACCAGATAGGATTGTGAAGTTTCTGGAGGGAAGGTTGGTTGCTCTCCAGAAATGCACATTTTTCTTGGGGAAGCTACTCAGCCTGCGGCTGGAGCAAGTCTGGTGAATAGCCTATGAGGGGAATGGATCAAGTTGTGATCGACAAGCTACCTTTGTGCAAGAAAGACACTAAAGCTTATGAAATTGACGAAGCAAGGCAAGCTGCTGTGAAGGTTGGAAGGGAGGCTCCAAAATGAAGCTAAGGAAAAATTTTGGAGGGTGGTTGTAGTTGCTACAACACTTGGCGACACACTTGTAGAACTCCAGCTCTTTGAATGGGCCTTGTTCGTGGAAAGCAATTCTAACACCTCCAGAAGTATTGTTCTGTTGTTAGCTCCTCTTGGTTTCCACACTAGATTGATTGTAAGATGAAGCATCCACCAAGCTCTCAGTTAATTGACATGCATTCCAAGCCAAGGAAACATGTTGAAAAGTGTGCAACAAGAAATGCTTGTTGAGAATGCAACAAGATGATGGATCTTAGTGGAAAGGAGTGGCCTTCACTAAGTGGGCCCGTAGGAAAATTATGGCGCAAAATCTATTTTTTGATCATAGCAGGAGTGATCAGAGTCTATTTTTAGACTGCTAGTCAAAAATAGAAAATCCAAATATTATTGTCTCATAATAATATTTAGACTATAAACTTTATCTTATTCTCTTGGAGCACTTCAGTTTGAGCTACAGATGTGGTACATGCAGCTGTCAGAAGGAAATATGTTTTCTTATGTGTTAGTTGAGTTATTGCATGTAGGACATCAGTTAGAACTCATGCATGTGAGTTCTGTGGAGTTGGATCAGCAGTTAATGGAGTTGTGTTCAGTTTGACTTAGTTTAACTAGTTGTGTTTAGTCTAACTGATCAATAGACTAAGTGATGACTTGTGTGAATTAGATATTAATTAATTCACTAATTATTAACTCATAATTCAACTGAAGAATACATTAGTTAACTCAGTGCATGTACAGTTCAACAGGGACAGGTGTTAGAGGTTGAGATTCCTATCAGTTGTGCATGAAATTGTGCACATGCATGGGATTGAGTTATGCCAATGATCTCTATGTAGTGTGGGCCAATACCAAGTGAAATATAGCTTGTGCTCACGTGATTTACAGTGTGGGTGACTTTTCACAAAGTAAATACGAGTTTGGTTGAGCAATTCTCATTCATTCTCAGCAGGTATTGTGCAGTGGAGGCAGGCAAGCAGCAGAGGAGATTTGGAGATCAGATCTGAGCTGTATTGTGTGTAAGAGGTGGAGATAGTGTTGGATACTTGTGAGGAGTATTGTACTATGTTTGTTACATGTTCTCAATCAATATAATATATAGATAGTTGGGGTTTTTAGTGAGATGCTTTCCCCAGGAAAATACTGTGTTGATATGTTTGATTGATGCTTCTATGTGTGCATGTTATTATTTCTGCTTCTGCAAATTGATGATCAACGTAGAGGAGATTATGTATTATGCATGTATTCCACAATAGTGTATAATCGGGATAATCTCTATTGAATATGTGTTTATTATTCAAAATTTCTACATGGTATCGGAGCTGGTTGATTTGTAGAAAAAGTTCTACAGGATATCAAAGCGAGGATTGATCATCAGATCTATTATTCAAAAAGTGATTACATTTTATTTCTTCAGGAAGAGTCTGTAATCGGGCCAGGTAGCCTCTGGATTCATCCTTCTTTTGGAAGGTGATATATCTGGTGAATGCCCATACAGTCGATCTCTATATAAGAAATACTTTGTTCTCACGAATTTTAGATCAGAAGTGGTTGAGTTTTGAGCTGGTGGAATGGTGTTCAAGGATAAACTCAGAAACATTAGGTGTGAGAATGGAGATAGTATGCCCCAGTATCTCATGAAGTTCACCCAATGTCGGGATGAGCTGGGAAGTGTGGGGGTAACTGTTGAGGATGAGGATATGGTGAGTCTAGCACTCCTTGGCCTTCCTAAGAGTTGGCATAGCTACCAGGACTCGGTGAATGGAAGGGAGAAATTGCCAGGATGGGAGAGAATTTGGTCAGATCTTGTGCAAGAGGAGATTAGACGGTGCACCAGAGATAGTTCTTTATCTATGCATGATGAGGAGAACTGTGCCTTAGCGAGTAAGTCGAAGAAGGGGAAGGGGAAGGTTTCTCTTTCCGAATCCAGTTCTTCCAATGATGGGAAGAAGGTTGACAAGTCGAAGGTGCGATGCTTTCGTTGTCCTGAGTTGGGCCATTATGCTACTAATTACCCAAAGAAGAAGTCCAAGAAGGGATCTGGGGAAGGATCTGAAGGTGAGGCAGCCTCACTTGCTTCACAGTTTGAGTTGGACTTCACACTCTTCGTATGCATGGTTTCATCCGTGGTGGGAAGTGGTTGGTTTCTTGACAATGGAGCTTCTTTCCACATGACCAGTGATAAAAGTTTGTTCAGTACTTTGGAGGAGAAAGATCTCTAGATACTCATAGGGATGGGTAATGATGAGAAGTATAGTGTCTCAGGTATAGGCATGGTTATTTTTCAGAGGGATCATGGAGCTCGCCTTACCTTTATCGATGTCAAGTATGTACCAGGACTGAAGAGAAACTTGGTGTCGATCGCAATGCTGGAAGCCAGAGGCTATGATGTAGTCTCCAGTAAGGGAAAGGTTTTCCCTAGACACATCATCACTAGACAGGTGAAGCAGATTGTTTCACGGGCCAAGTACCTGTATGCTCTTGAGGTTCAAGATGCATGCAAAGCCTTGAGCAATGAGGCAACTGATGGAGACTTGGTGGTTGAGAGGGAGCGTATATTACCTCTCAACATGTAGAGCCACAAGAAGTCTCAGACGATTGTGGAGGAGCCACGATTGGTGCAGCAGCTTCAGGAGGTAGTGGAGCAGCCACAACAAGGGAAGCTGAGAGGAGATCGAGTAGAGACATCTACTCATGCAGAGACCTCCAGTAGGGGAAAACTTCGAGCCAGGTGGGTTGAGGGATCGCATGTAGACATACCTCTAGGTAGGAGGTGGGGTGATGTGGATTGATCGTCCCAAGGAGGAGGGGCAGGATCCTTGAGGTACCCAACCTCTTGGATGAGACCTTGCTACGGGAGCCCCGATGTGTAGTAGCAGGAACTGATTGATTGGGTAGAGACAGATGCGGATGGAGTGGCAGAGAGAGCGACAGTGTAGGGAATCCCAGGACAGCGCATAGCATGCAGGCTGCAGCAATGCAAGAGGCACAAGTGTTTTGCACAGTGCTAGGTGGCACAGAGAGGTGTGCAATGGTGCAAGATGCATGGAGATGTTGCAGTAGCAGAGATGTCAGAGAGGGAGCACTTTTCAGTAGCAGGTAGAGCTTCAGCATCAAAGTATGTTCCTAGACCAACAGAGTGATCAGTTGGGAGTGTTTTTGTTCCAAGTTTTGTTGGAGCAAAGTGGACCGGGAAAATGTGTTGCATGCAAAATATTCCATAGTTACAGGATCGGGTTTGAGAGGAAGCCTTTCTTGTTGAGAGGGAGTGTTGAAAATTGTGTAACAAGAAATGCTTATTGAGAATGCAACAAGATGATGGAGCTTAGTGGAAAGGAGTTGCCTTCACTAAGTGGGCCCGTAGGAAAATTATGGCGCAAAGTCTATTTTTTTTATCACAGCAGGAGTGATCAGAGTCTATTTTTAGACTCCTAGTCAAAAATAGAAAAGTCAAATATTATTGTCTCATAATAATATTTAGACTATAAACTTTATCTTATTCTCTTGGAGCACTTCAGTTTGAGCTACAGATGTGGCACATGCAGCCGTTAGAAGGAAATACATTTTATTATGTTTTAGTTGAGATATTGCATGTAGGACATTAGTTAGAACTCATGCATGTGAGTTCTGTGGAGTTGGATCAGCAGTTAATGGAGTTGTGTTCAGTTTGACTTAGTTTAACTAGTTGTGTTTAGTCTAACTGATCAATAGACTAAGTGATGAGTTGTGTGAATTAGATATTAATTAATTCACTAATTATTAACTCATAATTCAATTGAAGAATACATCAATTAACTCAGTGCATGTACAGTTCAACAGGGACAGGTGTTAGAGGTTGAGATTGCTATCAGTTGTGCATGAGATTGTGCACATGCATGGGATTGAGTTATGCCAATGATCTCTGCGTAGTGTGGGCCAATACCAAGTGAAATATAGCTTGTGCTCACATGATTTACAGTGTGGGTGACTTTTTACAAGGTAAATACGAGTTTGGTTGAGCCATTCTCATTCATTCTCAACAGGTATTGTGCAGTGGAGGCAGGCAAGCAGCGGAGGAGATTTGGAGATCAGATCTGAGCTGTATTGTGTGTAACAGGTGGAGATAGTGCTGGATACTTGTGAGGAGTATTGTACTATGTTTGTTACATGTTCTCAACCAATATAATATACAGATAGTTGGGGTTTTAACCGAGATGCTTTCCCCGGGAAAATACTGTGTTGATATGTGTGATTGATGCTTCTATGTGCGCATGTTATTGTTTCTGCTTCTGCAAATTGATGATCAACGTAGAGGAGGTTATGTATTATGCATGTATTCTGCAATAGTGTATAATCGGGATAATCTCTGTTGAATATGTGTTTATTATTCAAAATTTCTACACAACACAGTTGTTTTGATTGGGGTTGAGGGGTACATTTGTGCACAAGCATTATAGTTGTTAGAGTCTTAATTTCATCTCTGGTGTTGCTCCGCTGCTAGCATGCCTAGACAATACCCCGACGAAATCATATAGGAACACAAGCATGGCTCTACTGCCAACAAGCCTGGATAGTACCCTGGCAGAGTTACTTGCATCACCTCTCTACGGAGGAAGCCTTTCTCTTCTTTTGCCTTTTTCATTTTTCATTTTTTCAAACTTTTTTCCTTTTCTTCAATTTTGTAACTATGCATAGCACCTATTTATTTCAGAGGCAAAAGAGGGATCCCGAAATATTGAGATCTAAAGAGGTTGTTCCAGTAGAGAATTATTTTATTATACCTCTAACGTTCCTATAAAGGTTTTCCCCCTCACCTTACTCTACTTAACTGAGCTGACAAGGGTTAACCCAAAAACAACCGGCTAGAGTAGGTGACACTAGTTAGTGCACAAGCACTGTGTTTTCACCAAGTTTCAATTTGAACAGTATGTATTTTCCATCAACATATCATGGACTGAAAGTAACAAGTTCTTCATACAGAGGTGGGATGACTGTTGGCTTGTAAGGGCCTGACCCAGGTCAAGAGGTGATTTAGCCAAACAAATCCCTTTACTACTGGCCCTTTCAACAATAGTTCATAGAGAGTGGACTGAGGTCCCACCCGAAGTAGTATGGGAGGGTACTAGAACTAGGTTTCCACACCCTAGAGATGTCTGCTGATTTTCGGTGGTTGGCAGTTTGACCCTACGTGCATGTCGCTATGCGCACCTTTTAGTACCTCGCAGTCAGTGATGTTGTCTTTGCGCAGCCCTACTCGGGGCTCAATCCACATTAGTACCCAATCCCTTATTATTAACCCGATATTAGTTGATCACTTAGGTTGTCTGTATGTGCTTAGTTATACTTAACAGCATTCACCATTCATACCAGTGTGCACGATAAATAAAATAGTATAATTGCAAAAGATATCAACCATATAATAACTTAAAATAGATACACAGGATTTGGAATCAAACTTCTCTCTTTATTATTCTTCTTCCTTGGTTAGAGACTCAACTCCGTCTTGTGCAGTTAGCTACAAGGGTCTGCGCACTCAACTGCAGACTCTACTAGACCTCTGCGCACTCAGCTGCAGAGCCTCTTCCTACTACTATGACCCAAAGCACTTAGACCTTTACTCTATGCTCACTATCCTCTCAACTCCATTCGTTCCTCTATCTATTTATAATTCTCTTTACAGCTTAGAGCCTCACTCTATTTATACAATCCCATGGTCCACGGACCATGGGTAGGCTGACACTACATTCAAAACTTAACGCAGAAAACCCTATGACTCTAACATACAATTTACGCTCTGCGCCCGCAATTTGTGGAGTGTTTTCAACAATAATACTCAAAACTTGGGCTTTGAGCCCCAAAACATGTTGTGGGGGGATTCCATACCCAACAAGCCCCCAACACAAACATCATGACTCATCCTTGAGTCACTCTATCGGCATGGTGTTCTTGGCATGGAGTCCCTCTAGCTGGTCCTGAACAGCTTGGATGTCGGCAACGCACTGAGCTGCTGCCTGCTAAACTTGCTACATTCTGTCTTCTGAGCCCTCTATTTTCGGCATGCTGCGCTACATTTGTACATGCATCCCCTGAATCTATGCGAGCTTTCCTTCAATATCTACTGTGATTATGAAGGCTTCGCCAATCAATGGTTGGACGTGTGCTCTACTGTGATTGTGAAGGCTTCGCCAATCAATGGTTGGTTGATCTTATATTTTTTCTTCATGGCCTCTGCAAGAGCCAAGTCACTGCTTTTCCCCGCTATCACCGTGGGGTCCTTTCTCTTACAAGAAAGCCAAGAAATTCGGTGGATGAGATCTGCCATGATGGGAATAGACTCCTCCAGCCATAAGTACCCATCATGCACCAGGAAAAGCAACTTCCTAATGACGAAAATGGTGATGGGCACACAGTAGAAATGTGGTATCCATAGCAGATGAAGCAACCCAGCCTTTTCCACACCGCGCAGCCATTTTCACGGCTTTAACATTATCAGTGTTCCCTTCGTATTCTATTTCATTAGGTTCCTTGTTTCTAGGTACGAGAACTTCTCACTGTCTGCAAGGTCCCAGTCTTCAAATTTCAGGGTGGGCATGCATCCTAGAAGCAGACCCTCAAAGGTAATTCCATCGGGGAGGAGTGGGGTCTAGAGTGCACTCTTCATTGCATCCAGATCCTTTAGTACTTTGGCTTTCCCTTTCCGCGGAGGGACATACTTAGGCAATTTCGATGCAGGGCACATTGGTTGGATGTCTTCCTTGATGTCTTCTTCTTCCTCTACTATAGAAATCAGAGCCTGCAATTCCTCTTCCTCTTCATCTATTTCAATGGTGACTGCCTTGCCTTTTTCTTCCGTTGATAACTTACTGTACCACGGATTCCTTGGGGACATGCACCTTTAACTCCTGTAGCTACGTCCTAAGGGCCCCCAACACACTCTGTTGCTCCATCATAAAGTCTTAGAGTACTTCACTAGTGACATCACGAACCATCTTGCCAATGTCATGGAGATCACCTTCAGTTAAGGTGATAGGGTTGATGGCCAGCTTCAAGGCCTTGACCTTTTTTCTTGGACCTAATCTTTCTCTGACACGCGACTATTTGAGTTGCGTTGAGGTGGTTCCTGGGTCTAGGCTCTCTTTTGCAAGGTCTCTTTCCTCTGCCTCCTATCTTGCAAACATTGCTTGGCCCTCCTCTGCCTGCACTATTGTGACCTTTACTATCTATGCTCCTGATGCTACTTCAACAACCTTCTTTTGCTCCACGGCTACCTGTGCTACTTTGCAGCCACCCTGACCTCGGCTACCACTTTTTCGTTGTGCCTTTTCTCGGCCAGTTGGGTGATGTGCAGCTTGGCATCATCCTTCCATTTTTGCATTGCTATCTTCTCCAACTCCACCAAATCGGGGGCGCGCCACTAGGAAGGCCATGTCTCTAACATCATAGAGGTTGTGTCATTAGTGGCTATGAATGGGAGCTTTGTCCACTGCTAAACCGGATCTTTTTGCGCTCTGATGTAGATATTGTGCATGTCCACCTTGAAGTCTGAGAAACTTTGTAGACTATTGTGCACTATGGGGGACAGGCGCGACTTCCTATTAATCCACATTCGGATGATCACCTCCATGAGCACCCAAAAAATCATGGTATCGTGAATCTTTTTCACATCCTTGGTGGTCCAGAGGGAAGCGTACTTCGCGACCTCTGGTAAGTCTCAGGCAATGGTTGGGAACTGGCTATCCTGCGCCAGTTCTCCTGCTACCAGCAAGATGGATACAAGCAACCACACGTAGCGGAAGGTCTTACCTTGTCATCCTTGGTTTATCGATGAGATATGCTCCCTTGATCTCATTTTCCAACATCTTGACCTCTACATCCATAAAAATGCTTTTCTTCCTTAGCTGTACCCAGTCCTTTTCAAGTTCGCGAAGTCTAAGGTTCCCTTGCCGAATGGCTTCCTGAAGTCTTATGTGTTCTGCTTCACGTAATTGTGTGATTTCCTTGTCCTGGGCTTTGAGCACTGTCACACCTATGGGTGCTATTTCGTGTGGATTCATCTTTCCATGCTCCTTAGAGATTACGGTCCTTACTTCAGTTTGCCTCCTTAGAATTTTTTTCACGGTCAAAGTTTTGCATATGGTCCCATAGGCCCATCAAACCATTGGTACCCGTAGGTCCCAGTCAATGCGTCTCACCTAGTGAACCCTGTTCATCACTTCTCACACCCTATTGAGTGCTTCTTTGTGGATAATCCTTGGCGTGCTTCACCTTTCCTACTGCTGCATTTTGTTTTGATTCTCTATTTTGGGAGTGGTATACACTTGTGCAGGCTGCATTTCATATGTATGTACCAATCGGGAGAGGTTGGCGCACAAGTTGTTTTTCCCCTCGTAACCAGCTCTCATCCTTAGCCGGGGTTTTCCAAATCGCAGGTGCATCATCCTCTTGCATCAATGCCAGTCCTCAAAACTTCCCTGATCTTTACTCCACCACCTTGCAGGTGTTGTGCATAGTGCCCATTTCAAAGCATCGAACCACTGCTGTTCTGGTACTGCGCTTTCAAATTTGTCCAGGAATTCATCCATCGTTATCAACCCATCATACCTAGGTAGATCCCTTACCTCTGTTGTCATGCAGCGTAGTGATCTAACCATCATGTTGCAATTAAGTGTGGTTACCTCATGTAACTGGTTCTGCCATCGTTCTGTTTCCTCATCTGAATCTGAAGTGTAGGAGCTTTCACGCTCCCACGAAATCCTACCATCTATTGTTGGATTCACCCAATCCTATTCTTGCGTGGTTATCTTGTAGATACAATCGAGATCATCATCACTATCATTGTCGTGCACCAGTTCAGTCTATCGTGCTCCTTCGGCCAGATCTAGCGGTACTACTACGCGTAGTGACTTTTTCTCAAAAATCATTTTGCGCTTCTTCATATTTATGAATCCTTTCATATCGATGGTCTAGTATATCCCTAGTAGTGCAGGATAGGCATTGCTATCATCGACAATCTCTATCACTTCGAAATTCACCAATGCTCTCACACCTTCAATATCAACCATTACCCCTTGCAATCTCCCCATGGGGAGGATCTTCTACTGGTTTGCCATTCGCAATTGAATAGGAGACCATTGTAGTGTGGGTCTGCCCATGTGTTCCCATGTTTGTTTCTGTAGTATATTTGCGTCCAATCCGAGATCCATGATTACCTGATCCATTTCATACTTGTTGATTTGTGCAGTCAACCTCATTTCCCTTCCTGTGCGCAATGCATTTTTTCCAAGTTTCTAGACCATGCATAGTTCTCCCAACCTTGCTCACCTAGTGATAAGTTCCTGTAGTCATTTTACTACCTTGCTGTCATGCAACAGTTTCATGTATGTCTCCAAAAAGGTAGTGAGCATTGAAGGATCCATCCCTAGTTCTACTTGATCCTTACTACCTGAAGTGGAGGCCTCCATGAAGCTCTTCTTAGCTTCCATGAACGTTTGCTTCGCGTGCTCTAAATCAAATTCAGGTTCCTTTGTAGGAGCCTTGCGAACCCACACACTTTCTTCTGGCTGCTTCTGTTTATCATCTCTAGTGGTGATACCACTTCTGAGCACTATGTTTACATTCAGGTCTTCTTCGCGCAGCTCAGACCTCATCATTTGCAAATTCTGAGTCGAGGGAGGCTGGAGTACCCCTTTTTCGCGTAGCCTCGCTATCAAGGTAGGGCAATCTTCTGCCTCATGATCAAACTAAGTACAGTACAAGCATGATGTTCTTGTCAGATTCATGCAATCGTAGGTATAGTGTCTAGGCCCTCCACAATTGTAGCAAATTAGTTGTCTGTGACCCCTTCCTGGTCCCATTCCACCTCGACCTCGCCCCCACCCCTAAAATCCAGCGTGCACCATTCCTGCATTTGGGTCAAGGGCTCACGTTTCGATTTGTACCCTGTAGGTAGGAGTCTGATCCATCATTAGTTCGTAGCTTCTGTAGGTGTGTTCATCATCGCCTACTGACCTGCAGAAATTATAAAACAATTGATGAGACATCTGCGTATACTTTTGCAATAGATGACAATTATCTGTAGTGTGTTTTCTTCCTATCTGACAGATCACACACTATAGTGCAGGCATCGCGCTAGTTCCTACCTTTTCCTCAGGTCTTAACGGCAGACCCTCGTCCCGCCAATTAATTTGCGAATACTAGATAGTGGTCCTTATCATGCCCCTGGCCTTTGCATTTTATGCACCATACCTCCTCGCGCACCTCTGGCCGATCTGTCCTATCCTGTTTCAAACTCTGCATTTCTAAACATAGATTTTGTATTTTCATGTGGATTTGTTGGACTCCCAGACCAGGATCTTATATAAGGGTCTCATGCAATCTCATAGCCATCTCCAACGCTTCGGCCTGGGTTGAAAGCTGTTGTTCTAACAACGCTATCCTTAAATGCGGTGTTAATGACGATACAAACCAGGTGTGGTGTTGTCCATTCGTCAAAGTCATGTTGGCTTCATGAATCATACTCTTCAGCCTCTGGTCCAGATCCTAGGGGGTCTCGCCCGAGAACATTGCGATCTCCTTAAACCCGATAATTGATTATGTCTCTGACTTTGGCCTGCTAAATTCCCTATTTAGCGTGGCCTAGATTTTTGCGATTCCTGCATTTGGATGGTCATTAGAATGCTTAATGTACCATGTTAATGCATGATCCTGCAACGTGCTTACCAGTGTAGCCTTCTTTATATTGTCATCCATGACTCCTTGTGCTTCCCATACCGCCCTTACCATGAACCAGAATTGGTCTGGATCTTCATTCCCTACTCCTCTTAAAACTGGCAGTTTGATCTCACTCACAATATCGAACTGTGGTGGTGGTGAAGGTGGGGTGCATGGAGATGGAAGTGAAGAGAGTGAGATGGGTGGTAGTGTAGGTGGAGGTGGTAAGCACGGAATTTGTTGTCTTATCAGACTGACCGTGCTTCTCAGAGAAACTTTCGTGAGCTCCTCCTCACTTTCCCACGAGGGTCAAATTAAGGGACTAGTTTCTAACTCTTCACTACTTCTGTTTTTGTAGATCTTCCCACTTCACGTAGTCCCAAACATTAATTTATTCACATAACCCGCTTTTCACACAATAGTATCTTAATCCAAGTATTCAAAGATTTAATATACTTACCTCTTTGTCCTTTGAGGAAGCGTCATTTCACCTCACTGTAGCTGACGGTCATATCCACCACAAACTCAACGATAAATCCTCCTATAATCTGATCGAGCCAATGGTTCATAGCTTACGTGATCTTATCTCCTGACGCTTCTAGTCTGTGCACTAACTTTGAAGGCCACATGATTGGTTTTTCGATCCTACACCTTCCCTGACTGTCTGCTAGCTTCGTGATCCACTCATATAGATCAGAAGGAAAGGATGTAAAGAAAATTTCATGGATTTTTGTATATAAGTAACGCTCCAACCACTATTCCTTAGATACTCGTGGATTCCTACTTTCCTGCTCCATGAAGTCGTGAATCTTCTTGTCCAACCACCCTTCAATTTCTTTCTTGGTTGGATTCTAGTGACACGACATCAGACATCCCTTATGCAGATCATGATCCCGGCAATAGAACCATTTGTTGGCTTGTAGGGGCCTGACCTAGGTTCAAAGGTGATTTAGCCAAACAAATCCCGGTAGTACTCACCCTTTTGGCAATAGTACGCAGAGCATGGACTGAGGTTTCACCTGAAGTAGTACGGGAGGGTGCTAGAACCAGGTTTCCACACCCTAGAGATGTCTATTGATTTTTGGTGGTCCACGGTTTGACCCTGTGCGCACATCGCTATACGCATCTTTCAGTACCTCGCAGCCGGTGATGTTTTCTTCACACAACCCTACTTGGGGCTTGATCCATGTTAGTACCCAATCCCTTATTATTAACTTGATATTAATTGATCACTTAGCTTATCTGCATGTGTTTAGTTATACTTAACAGTGTTCACCATTCATACTAGTGCGCGTGACAAATAAAACAATATAATTGCAAAAGATATCAACCATATAATAACTTAAAATAGATACACAAGATTTGGAATCAAACTTATCTTTATTATTATTCTTCCTTGGTTACAGACTTGACTCCACCCTGTGCACTCAGTTGCAGGGATCTGCGCACTTAGCTGCAGACTCTACTAGGCCTCTGTGCACTCAGCTACAGAGCCTCTTCCTACTACTACGACCCAAAGCACTTAGACCTTTACTCTATGCTAACTATCTTCTCAACTCCATTCATTCCTCTATCTAATTCTAATTCTCTTTACAGCTTAGAGTATCACTCTATTTATAGAATCCCATGGTCCGTGGACCATGGGTAGGCCGACACTACATTCAAAAATTAGGGTGAACAACCCTATGACTCTAACATACAATTTGAGCTCCGCGCCCGCAATTCGTGGAGTCTTTCAATAATAATACTCAAAACTTAGGCTTTGAGCCCCAAAACATGCTGTGGGGGGATTCCATGCCCAAAAATGACAGATAACCAACTAGTGATAGTAGGACAAGGCCTCTTGTACTTTACCCATCTTGCTTCAAGAGTCATACATGGTTTCATGGAAAACTATCCTACAAAACAAAACAAGCGAACTAACAAACAACAAAGAAAATCAAGAGTGGGACCAAAAGTGAAAGCAAAGAAAGTAAGCAAAGAAGAAAGCAGACAAACAAACAAGTAAAGAAAGTAAGCAAACAAGCATGCAGGTAAACAACTCAAAAAGAAAACACTACTCCTACTCCTAAGCTAACAGTGCATGGGTCATCTCACGTGGATTGATACTTCAAATGCAGCCACCAGTGCATTGGTTGGCCTGTGTTGCTGAAGGCATGATTCGCGAACAAGATAGTTGTGCGAACTAGCAAACAAGAAATATATAACAGTGAAGACAAACACACTTCAAGCTTACAAGTGACCACAAAACAAATATGAGTGAAAGTGCATGACATGCATTTTGTGGTGTTGTCATGATGTTGTGCTACACTACGTGCAGATGTTGAGTAAATGCATTCTCTTGACTTTGACATGCAGGCAAACGTGAGAAAGGTAGACCACTTGTGATGTACATGTGTGCTTTATGTGTAAGATTTCTCTAATGCATGAGTGATGGGATTGTGTAGTTCGAGTGGAGGAAGCGAAATCTAGGTGTTTGGTTAATCTTCAATGCAAGGTAGAGAATGATGAGGAGCCTAGAGTGTTTCAACAATTTCCTAACCGGAAGTGAAACCAACCTCAAGACACCGAGGGCCTAACATAACCATCAGCTCGGGCTAAAGTTCCTCAATAGTCTGGGGTGATTCGACCTCATGAACAGATACATCATCATAGACTAGTGTCTTAGATAGATTAACAATAGTTGAATAAACATCATGATTGGATGAGAAAGTGAATGGATCACGACAACCAAGATTAGAAAATTTGAGATGTTCGTCGGCATCCTCATGATTTGGTGAATTAGGCAGATGGGTAGATGAGAAGCAAAGATGTTCACCCTCTATGTTTTCAAGAAAGATAGATGAAAGATTGGATGGATGTTTTGAGGAAGATGTGTCCTCTCGGCATAGTAATGATAGATTGACATCCAATGTGTCTCATGAATTATTGGAAGTAGAAGCATCCAGAAATGAGTTTTCACAGGGGAAATCAGAAGTGGCAGAATCACAAGGGATGTCAGGATGAAGCAGATGAGGTGCAGTTGGAGGGGATTCATCCTTCACCCACAGGCTCTTCTTTAGATTCCCACACACACTCATCATGAATGATGGTGTAGGCTGGGTGCATAACACGAACTTCGTCGACAGCTTGATCCTTGTTCACAACAGGTGAGGAGTGTGGAATGGGAGAACACAAGACAATACAATCTGGGGGATCAACAAAACGCGAGGATGGAGGTTGAGGGAAAGAGTCCACATGACAACCAACAGGCTTGCAAGACAAATATGCACAAATCTCAATAGCAAGTGGGATGGGAGGATGTGATAGTTCAACCGAGGTGTGTGCATGATCTCCCACATCACACTGCAGTGGTGAAGATGTTTGATGAGGTGAAGGTGGACAGTCACTTGTGACAGTAACTATGCCTACCTGTGCTTGCGCACCTCCATCATCGAAGTGTGGCAAGCAGGGTTTGGATACATGAAGAAAATACACAAATCTTATGCTGGCTTGGGGGGGCCTGATCCAGGCTCAGTGTTAGTTAGCCAAACAAATCCTTACATTGTTGGCCCTTTCAACATTAGCCTGCGGAGCGCGAACTAAAGTCTCACCCGAAGCAATATGGGGGGATGTTGGAACCAAGTTTTTTCACCCTTGAGATGGATGTGATGTCAATTTATTCTGACTATACCTACCTTCGCACAAGTTTCTTAGCCCTGTGTTCCACCTTTCATTACCTTCGCGAAAGGGTACAATTAGTCTTGGCACAACCCTCACATGCGACTCAAGGACGTTTGCGCTGCTAGGGTAGCGAACAGCTATATCTCCCAAACTAGGCTAAGTGTCTTACTTATCTTATTAACCGATCTTAGTTAGCTTCATGTAAATAGATGTTCTTACTTGCATTTACTTAACCAATACAATTACATATATTCACACATCATATAAGCATTATAAGTGAAATTCACACCCAACATAACAAGATGCATAAAATGGAAATAAAGATGCAGAAATTATAGAATCCTTCTCTTTATTGATGATTCCGAAAAATTACAGACTTGACCCACCCTGCGAACTCAGCTACATACTTCCAGGCCTCTGCGCACTCAGCTGCAGAGCCTCTACCTACACTACGACCCGATCTTAGACTTCTACCTTAGAGCTATCTCTCATACATGTCGATGCTTCCTTGCTTGATTGATTATTCTAACTACTTAGAGCTTAGCTCTATTTATACAATCCCATGGTCCGCTGACCATGGTTAGATCTTTTACAACTAAAATTACATTTCCAAAATAAGGGCGGACAACCCTATGACTCTTTAACACCTACGCGCTCCGCAACCATAAAATCGGGAGTCTTTACAATTGGATTACAAATTTGACCAAAATATCGGCTTTTAGCCCCAAAACTGCCCTTGGTTGATCCCACTCCCAACAGGCTCCCAACTCAAACATTGTGACTTGCCCTCGAGTCACTCTGTAGGTGTGGAGATCTAAGCGCAAAGACCTCCCAACTCTTTTTTGAACCTCGGAAACACACTAAGCGGCCGCTTGTTGGACTTCTTCCACTTGTTGCTCCGTGACTGGCACTGAATTGCTGCCCCAAGTCTTCTGCTAGGTTGCCTGTATTGTCACAAGCTTTCCTTCAGTGCAAGCTATGAGTGTATATGCCTCATCTCTCCATGGTTGTAGGTGCGCTTTTAGAAGACCAGTTCCTTAAGTGCCTCTACCTCCTGCATCCGTGCAAGCCTCTCTGTAGGGGAAACCATCTACGCGGTCCCTTTGACCTCATCATATCTTTGTTGTAGCTCGCACACCTCTGTCTCTTAGCACTCTATATTCGGGTCATCCTGCAGGGTGGTTAGGACCTCGAATGACTCTTCAAAAAGTTGTGTGCAGTCAGCCACTACACTGTCGACCACCGCTATTGCTGTTGTAATAGCGGTGGTATGTTGTTCCCTGACTTTCAATGGAGTTTAAGGCTGAGCCTGCAATCTACAGGTTCAGCTCCAGCTGAATCCTAGCCATCTTCATCTGAGCATCATGCACCTCTGTAGCCAACTTGCAGATGTGCGCCTCAACCGGTTCTTCTGCCTGAATGTCCAACTTCGAGACCATTCGGTTACGTTGGTTGTTTTTTGTCTAGTGTACTGCCTTACCTCCAACAATGTTTGCCATCAATCTCATCAATCGATCGCTATCAAGCATCGACCTCCCATCCCATACAGGCACTAGGGGATAGAAGCACTAAGTGTCTGTCTGTCGCATGATCCTCTACGGAACACGATGGCGTTCAGACATCAATTGGATTGAGGAGGTTACACGATGTATGCCTAGTTCAATTTTGATGTTTATTTGCTTGCATTGACAAGGGCAGAGTAGCATGATACCACCTACCCGATTTCAAGCTTATCGAGGCTAAACAAGGTTCCTACCTGCACCGCGTGACATTAATGAGAAATTACTTATGGTGCACCCATGAAGGAAGGGTCATACACCTCAAGGGTATAGAAGCATATGTCTAGCTTAAGTGGGAGGGCAGGCTTCCTCCACAACCTACATGATCTGCTTGTTCTGTTCTACTGTCTCGTTCTGATGTAGGCCCAACTACTCGATGCTGATGCGTTGCTCACTCATCACTTGCAGAGCACAACTCTCCCATGCCCTAAGTTCTGTAGTGACTCCATCCTGTAAGAGGTGGAGCGTTTCCTGAGGGTGCGCGACCATATTCAACCCCACCCCTTTCAGAATACTAACTGTGGGCCTATCAGCCTCATTTTCTATAGTAAGTGCCCGATCTAGTAGCAGTATCGCATTGGTCACCCTTATGCGCAACATTTTCTTGGCAGCTGAAGTGTCGATCACGAGGTTGGTGGACATTGTCTCAACCTATGGGGTGTGAACCTGCAACTCCTGCAGCTCTGTCTAGAGAGTCCCCAATACCAACTGTTGTCGCTCTTCAGACTATTGGAGAGCCTCTGTGGTGACATCCCTCATTATTTCTCCAATATCGTGCAAACCCACCTCAGTGAGGGTGATTGGGTCGAAGGATGTCTTTGAAGCCTTTGTTTTCTTCCATGACACTGCCTTCTCTTGTAGTCACTAACGCTTGAGTTGGGTGGACAACATCTGTGGGTCTGCGCCACCTCATTATGTTGGCTCCTTTGTTTCTACTTCAGTCCTAGGTGAAGGTGACTACTGTCCTTTGCACTCTTCTCCTCATGTCTTCTATTGTTCGGCCAATTTCGCAGTGTCATGAACTGCATGGGTCTTAGCCTTCACTTCCTCCTTTTCTCATCCAGCTACACCATTCAGAGCTTTATTTCTTCTTTCTTACACTGCACAACAAACTTTTCCATTTCCACCGTGGAGCCTACTGGAGTGCACCACTCTGGTGGCCAACTCTCGAGGACTACAAAGATAACATCATCAGTTGCCAAATATGGTAAGTTATGCCATGTCTTCGTTGGGTCATTCCACGCCCTGATAAAGACATGGTGGAAATCCACATTGAACTCTACAAAGCTCTGCAAACTAGCATATACTGTGGTTGAAAATCACGACTTGCGATTGATCCCCATCCGGATACTTATCTCCATCAAGATCCAAAATATATTTCTTTCTTTTATACGCTGCATGTCCTTGGTCACCCACAATGAAGCATACTTCACTGCCTCTGGAAGGTCCAGCATGCCCGAAGGGAATTGGTTGTCTTCTGGCAGCTCCCACGCCACCAGCACAATTGAGAGCAAGAGCCACGCGTAGTGGAACATCTTGCCCTACTCCTGTGCCTCGCGATACTTCGCAAGGAACTTGCCACATAAATAATTCACGCAGTTGAACTGGACTCCTTCAGTGCATTGGGTTGCTAGTGCAATCACAGGTGTGGGTACCTCATCTGTGCGGAACTTTCGCATCACCTTCCCTACTAATAGTTGTGTTGTTACCTTAACTACATGGTTTTTAATGCTGAGAGATGGCATATCCCTACTTCTCCTTCTCCAACTTGAATTTCTTCTTCATAGCTTCCGCAAGGGCCGACTCACCACCTTTTCTTTCTAATATATTGGCTAAATCCTCCCCTAAGTAAGGCAGCCGTGTGATCCAATGAATCAAGTGGTATGTGATGAAAATGGGCTCCTCCAGCCACAAACACACATCATGCACCAAGTAGAGCAGCTTCCTGATGATGAAGACGGTCACTGGGGTGCGGTGGTAATGTAGCACCCAAAGTAGGTTGAGCAACCTGGCTTTCTCTACACCCTTGAGCCATGTCCGTGGCTCCAATTCAAATGTTCCAGCAGTCGCGTCAATCCGTCGGTGCATTAGCTACTTAGTCACTAAATTCATGAATTTCTCGTGATCTGCAAGGTCCCAATATTCAAACTTTAATACAAGAACCTGCCCGAAGTCCGGCCCCTTAAAAAAAATGTCATCTAGGAGTAACAGAGTTTGTAGGGAGCTCTTACTCTCATCTATATCCTTCGGCACCTTGGCTTTGTGCTTGTGCGAAGGAACATATTTGGGTAACCTGGTAATAGGGTCTGCACCCTAAGTTTCAACTTCCATTTCCACGTCCTCCTCATCCACTAGGATTTCTTCAAATTCTTCCTCTTCGACCTCCAAATTAATGGCCTTCCCCTTTTCCTGCAAAGTGATCTTGGTTCTTTGTGGGTTTCTAGGTGAGACACGCACCGAGATCATAGTCTGCTTATCCTTCTTTAGTCTCGGTGTTCTGGGTGATTTACGGACTTCAACTATCACTCGGGCACTCTCTTGGGTAGCTTATACTACCACAATTTCCTGTGTGGCTTCCTCATGTGTTGACATCATTCTATTCAGGAGGTCCTGTGTTTCCTTCGACAATCTCTCAAATGTTGAACTTGTTCTCAAAGCTTCAAAATTCGTAAGGTCCATGCACACTTGATAACACAACAATTGAATTTTCAAAATGCCAAGTGTTTTTCACTGGATAGCCACCCATAATTTATAGGGCCTTTTGAATTCAAATGTGATCGTTCCCCCCACATTTGGCCCATTAATGCTAGATTGGCGACAGATTTTCAAGAATCTAATCCATAAATTTCACCTTAAATGTCTGTCGCCCGGTCCATTTGACCATAATTCGACCATCAAATCGTGAACAGTGACTTTAACGGTCAATTTCTGGTGGACCTTCACACTATTTCCACGAGTAGCGCAACTGCCTTCGTGAAGTCATAGACCCTAGGACACTTCACTGCTTCGCGCAATCCTAAAATGGCACAGCTCCCTAAACTGGGTAGTGTAGTTTATAGTCCTGTACCTCCTTTTAGCTACTTGGAGTGCTAAGACTATGCTACTTTCATTTAGTCACATGGCCGAACCACCAGTGTATGGCTTCAAGTGACTGCTATTCACCTTTCCTAGGAAGGGTTCTCCATTTAACTTAACCAACTAGATCGCGCTTCCATCGGTAATCTCCTCAATACCATAAGGCCCTAACCTGTGCATCCTGAATTTCTTGGGAATTTATCAAACTTACTATCATACAATAAAACCATATCGTTTACCTTAAATGTGCGCAGCTTGATGTGTCGATCATGCCACACTTTTTCATGCTGCTTTTGGATCTATTGATGAAATCCAGCCAAAAATCTCTCTTCTTCAAGCTCATCCAAGTGTGTGAGCCTCTCTTCTAGGGCTCTGCAATCTGTCATACCTATGAGTGCTGTTATGCACAGACTAGGAACGATGTATTCCATAGGCATTATGGCTTCTACACCATAGAGAAGCCTAAAAGGGGTTTGTTCCATTAGATTTTTACATGTTGTTCAATAAGCCCAAAATACTGCAGGTATGCATAGGTCCCAATCACTTCACTGAGCATTGCAAGCCTTGGTCAGCATGTTTTCAAGCACTTTGTTGAACACCTCCACTGTCTCGCTAGCCCGTGCATGATAAGGTGTGCTCTTGTGGTGATACACCTGAAATTGTTCCGTTAGTGCATTGACCATCTCATTCAAGAAGTGCGTACCATGATCACTCATCAAGATTCTTGGACATCCAAATCATGTCAATACATGTTCAAATAGAATCTTCATGGAAATCGCGCCCATGCAATCCTTCACTGGCTACGCTTTTGTCCAACGAGTCAACTACTTCGTCGCAGTGATAATGTACCTTGTGCCTGTCTTCCCTTGTGGCTGAATGGGTCCTACAAAATCTATTGCCCACTTCATGAAAGGTTGCAACGTCATTTGTGGATTCAAATGCATTTCATCCCTCTGCGATGGCCTACCTGTTCTTTGACATACATCACATGCCTTACAATATGATTTTGAATCCTGATGAAGGGTTGGCCACAACAACCCGATGCGTAGAATATTCTCCATGGTTGCTCTTCCTGCATAATGTCCTCCCATGGTGCCCCCATGAGCATCCTCGAGGATGCTCCTTCGTTTTAACTCGAGTACATACCTTCACAATATCTCATCAGTTCCCATATTGTATAGATGCCCAACAATGATAGAGAAATTTGCGGCGCACACCACTAATTCGTTCTTTTGCTGGACAGAGTATCCTTCTGGTGTAGTTCCTATTGTTAGGAAGTGTATTATATCCTCAAAATGACCATCCACGATGCGCACAACAAAGAGCTGCACGTCAGGTAATCCTTCCTCCATGTTAGAAGGTCCCTCCCCTATTTCGATGTGTGGCAGATTATCTGGTCCCGTGTTCAATCGTCTAGGCTTCACAACAAATTCAAAATCGTACTCTTAGAATAATAAGAACCATCTACAGATTCGTCCCCCCAACACAGGCTTATTGACCAGGTACTTCATCGCAGAGTCATCCGTATACATCTTAAAGTGGCCTCCTAACAAGTAGTGTCGGTACTTCTGGAGCACATACACCATAGCTAGCCCCTTGCATTTAGTGGTAGAGCAGTTATTTTCTGCTTTGGATAATCTTTGGCTTGAAAATGCGATAGGGTGGTGCAAGCCTTCTCTGCCATCCTGTGTTAGTACTGCCCCCAGCGCTATACATGACGTGTCTACATGTACATGAACCTCTTTCTTCCAGTTCAGGAAGACTAGAATCGGTGCGATAAGCATCTTTTCTTTCAATATATCCAAGATTTTCTTACAGTCGTCATTCCAGCAGAACATGACATCCTTCTTCAACAATTTTTCCATCATCACAGTGATCTAGGCATAGTTCTTGATAAACTTTATGTAATATCCTGTATGTCCCAAAGTAGCGCACAACTGTTTAACACTCCTCGGTGCTTCCAAGTTTAGAATCACTGCAGTCTTCGTGGGGTCTGCCATCAGTCCTTGTCTGCAAACCACATGCCCCAATAGGTTCCCAAAAGCAACGCAAAATGGATAGTTCTTGAGGTTGAGCGCGATCTGGTATCTTTGACAGGTATCTAGCATCAAGCGGAAGCTCACTACATGGTGCTTAACAACCCCAAATACAGTACTGTCATCAAAATATACCTCCAAGAACTTATGAATAAATTCCTTGAATGCTGCAACAAACACGTGTGAAAAGATTGCAGGCGCATTCTTCAACCCAAACAACATTACAGTCTATTGAAAAAAACCCCACTCAGTCACAAAGGTTGTCTTTCTCCTATCCTCCGGTCCGATTTTGATTTGGTCATACCTAGAGAACCCATCAATGGAGGAATATGCTTCCTGGCCACCTACATTGTCCAAAACTTCATCCGTGAACGGAGTCAGGAAAGGATCATGCACACAAGCATCATTCAGTTTTTTGAGATCCACACATATCCTTATCTCATCCTTCTGCTTCTTCTCTTGCACCACCATTGGGCTTACCCAATCAAATTCCTCCACAGGCTCAATGATGCCTGTTGTTAGTATTTTGTCTAGCTCTTCTCCTTGTTTTTTAGATTTAAGTTGTAAGACCTCTGCTTAACTGGATTCGCGTTGAGTTTTAATTTGATCTTCATCACTCCTAGATCTCCTGTTATTCCTTTCAAATTCGTAAACTTGGTATGGAATAAGTCCTGATATTCATGGAGTAATTCAGCAACCTTATCCACCGTTGCGTTGTCCCAGTAGTCTCCAATCTTCGCGAATTTTGGTTCTACCTCCATACCAATGTTCACCTATTTAGTTTTCACAGGCATGGTTATATTAGGGTTCTCAATTTGCGGTCCTTGAACCTTGCAGTGGCCTTCTGTTTCGGAATGTTAATCTTCCATAGATCCTCATCCTCCTCTTCAGCAGTTACATTATAACATTCTAGCGCACGACTTAGCTGTGTAGCCCATTCAAGCTAGATCAGGTCTAAAGGATCCTGTAGTATCCTAAAGATGGTTGCTCTCACCTCTTGTACCGCTTCATCAATACTGTCAAACCCATCCTCAAAACTAAATTTCATCATGAATCCTTCACGTAGGATATCCCATTCACCTGTCACATGGTGGAGCTATATTTCTATATACCAATTCATTGGAATAACATCTAGGGTATGAAAGAACAGGTGCACCCACTCAAGTTGTGGATTCTCTCCATAAGTCTATGTCCATTTGGCCAAATGCGCAAGCAGATCATTATGTCCATCATACTTGTCTGTCACTTGTATCTTAGGCTTCCTAAATCATGCTTGCATCATCCTCCTACATTTGCATTGATCATCAAATATTCCCTTGCGCATACCCCACCATATTGCGGGCGTAGCATGCAATACCCAATCCAAGGCCTGGAAGCATTGCTCTTCTGGAACCTCCCTTTCAAATGCATCCAAAAATACATGTATCTCATTTAGACCATCATAGCTAGGTAGATTTCTTTCCTCTAATGAAAAATAGGAAACAACCAAGTCATCATGTTGCAATTCAGCGTAGTTACTTCGTGTAACCGATTCTGCTAGCATTCTATTTCTTTATCAGAGTCTGAAGTGCAGGAACTCTCGTGATCCCACGTAATCCATCCATCCACAGTGGGATTCACCCAGTCTTGGTCTCTCAATGTTATCTTATATATGCAATCCAGATCATCATCACTCTCATAATTGGGGACTGGTTCAGTATAGTGCAATCCTTCAGCAGGATCCAGGGGTATTATTATGCGCAATGATTTCTTCTCAAAGATCATCTTTCACTTCTTCAGATTGATTACCCCATTCATATCAGTAGCCCAGTCAATTCCTAAGAGTGAAAGGTAGGAATTATTGTCATTTACTATCTCTATTACTTCAAAATCTGTCAGCGCGCTTGCTCCCTGAATATCTGATGGAATTCACACCAATTTCTCATGTCCTTCTTTGTCTTCATGGTGTTGTTATTTTCTTTCGACTTCAACAGCTTCTCCTAGGTCATCCCACCTTGGCTTTGTCCTTTCCTCTGTGGTTTGGGGACGCCTTTTCCTTTCTTCAGATTCGCAAACCCAAAATCTTGCTTCTTCTGTTTAAACTTATTCTCAATATTGACAATGTATCGATACATCATGTCGAGCAAGGAGATGTCTAGGAACTCCATCTCACCTTGGATGTACTTGTGTAGACAATTGTGGTACTTGAGTACCAAATGCCACTCAGAATCCTTGATACCCAACTTCGTGCAAAGGGTATGGAAAACATTTCTAAACTACGACACATCTTGGTCCCTTCCCTGCCATAGTGTGGTCCACTTTATGTATTTATCTTCATAGCTTCCGACATGTTAATATTGTTCCTTAATGGTGTCTTGAAAATAATTCCAGGTGGGTGCCACCGAAAACAGTGAGGATTCCCTCTCATCTTTTTGTTCATAGTAGATTTCCCACCAATCCTTAACATGTGGGGTAGATTTGAGAAGTGTAACAGTAATCTTTTCCTCATTGGAAAAGTCATGAGCTGAAAAATATCCTTCTCACAGATTTAACCATGTATCTAGGGCATCTACATCTATCTGGACCTCAAATATGGGAATATCAAAGTTTACTTGTACCTTAAAACTAGTGCCACCTCCAGAGTGGCTGCTGGATGAAGATGTGTTGCCTGTGGGTAGTCGTCGAAGGATCTCGCAAAGTTATCCATCATTGCGTTCCTCCATCACTCGAGGGCTTCATCAAGAAGTATTTTGAAAGGTTCTCCTACCCCCTCATCTTGCTTTTCTTCCACCATAGTGTTGGCTGCTTGAATTGTTTATTGATTAAACAGTCGAGTACCACATTCATTTGTCAACTCGGGAAAGTCCTTTTATTTCAAAGGTGACCTTGTACTGTATGTACTTAATTCTAAAAGCATTAAAAGCTGTAGTATACACGATTCTATTTTCTGTCAAACTCCTTACTCTATGTTATAACAGTTAAAGTATATTGCAGAGATAAAATGAAAGCAGTTAACTAAGAATACAAATCTACAAAGAGAAATAATGGTTGTTCTGTTAGCAGAGGATCAGGACCCTATCCTCAGGGTAAGGATGTTCAGCACCTGCCCCTGTAACCAAGTTGCTAATACACACTGCAATTCCAAACTACTGGTGAAGTATTCTTTTACAATATCAAGCAATTAACAAAACAGAGTATCAGCAAAAAGGAAATTATCAGAGGTAATGCTACAGAATCCAAACAGAGTACCAGCAAAAGGAAATTACCAAACACACTCACACACTGACAGGGAATAAATGGGTGAATCTTGTGAGGAAGGTGGGCCCTGTCCTTCTCACAAGATTCCCCAGAACACAAATGCTGGATTAGGTGCTCAGAACAACCTTCTATTCATCTGCCAAAATGTCCAGTTACAATAAAGATTCAAACTTGTTGTTTGTCTTTCAAAATCTCCCTTACAACTTGTTTCCTTTTCCCCCCCTTTCTACTGTAGATGTCTCCTCTTTATAGAGGAGACATCTATTACAATAGACCATCATAGTTCATTCAGTTAAACCTTTTTGTCAAAAATAAGAAATCCATCCTTGTTACAGGATGCCGTTACAACATTGTGACGGTGTATTCCTTCTTGGTCTCTTACTGTTACACAGCTGGTAAACAAACTTCAACCGTCTTCTTGGAATCCTCGTACTATCCTTTGCCGCTTCATTCTTGCTGATTTCGTAAACTCATGCTGTTCCTGGTGTTTTAGCAACTGTAAACGTGTTTTACCCTTTCTGGACAGTTGCTGATCATGTTGTGTCAGCATGGAACTCTGCCGAACTTCTGATAGTTGTTGTTTGTCTTTTCCAGTATAACGTTTTCCTTGCTTTAGATAGTTGTTGTTGCTGGTGTTGCAGCAACTGCATAGTTGTTGTTTCTGGTGTTGCAGCAACTACGTAGTTGTTGTTTCTGGTGTTGCAGCAACTACGAATTATAATTTCTACAGACTTTAGACAATTCAACGGTTACTTAGCAACTTGGTTAACTTCTCCAAAGATAATTATAAAGATAACATGAATATGTAATGAATAATTAAACATATAGTAATGCGGAGAGTTACTTCATACCTTGGAATCATTGGGTCATTATATAATCAAAGCTTTCAACTTATGGACTGAAAAAGGGTAATATTATAGCAAAAATACAAGGTCAAAAATGGTCAATTTGGAATCCTAACATCCCCCCCAACTGAAAGGGTTGCATGTCCTCATGCAATGCTTACTCTGAATCTGAGTCGGAGTACTGGGATGAACAGTGTAAATTACTGAGACGGTAGCTATAGAAAGTGTTATCAAACTTGTCTCTGAACCCACAGACAGTCTCTAGTTGCCTCCATGCTGCCGCCTCTTCCTTTTTGGATAATCCAAACTGACCTTTGTATTGCTGACCAGATAACCATAAGAGGGGAAATTTAAATCTGTAGCCAATCCATTTTTCAGCACATTGTTCCATACATCTAACATTGTAAGGTACCCTTGAAATTGCTGCCTATAGATTAGGTAGATTGTAGGGATGATACTCCTGCCTTTCCTTGGGACAGTTTTCCCAGAATAGGTTGTTGGCTTTAATAGCCAAAGGTGCCTTCGTTTTCACATAGTGTTGGCAATCTCGCAAGACCACTGCTTGTAGTTGCCTAATGTGATCAGTCATTCCAGGTTCACTTAACATTCTTTTGTGCTGTGCAATGAAAGTAGCTGCATTTTGAGGTTCAGCCCTAATCCAAAGGAGGCAGTTCTGTTCATTATGTTGTGCTAAGATGAAGGCGTTTTGCCAAGTGAGTTGGTTGGCTAGAAAGGAAATGAAAGCTCTGAGTTGTATGTCGCCAACAAGAGGGAGTATATTCATTTTTCTGTCTTCAGACATGGCTTCGTTGTGGAGATAAAGCTCACACAACAAATTCTGATCATTTTTGGGTGCCTTTGCAAAAGTTTCAATAAATTGTTCTGATGTAATCACCTGATGAGGTCTACCATCTCTAACTGCCTTTATCTGTAAGAATGTTAGTCGTTCCCTCAAAAATGCTGCATAGTTGAAAGAGGGTTTCCTTGTAGCAAGTATTCTTTGAACCAACTCAAAAATCTGGGACAGTCTAGCTTTTAGTTCCTTAATTTCTTTGTACTGAGCTCTAGACTGCTCAAGTGCTTCCCAATTCTTATATGCATAACTGAACCAGATTCCCTTTTGTTGTTGGAATGCTTTCCCTTGTGACAGCTCATATTCTCTCCACCATTCTCCTTTTAATTCTTGAAAACTAGCGGTCTCTATGCATGCATCACTGACAGTGGGAGGTTCAGTTTGTGTAAAGGCATCAACAAGAATTTTCTGCTCTGTGATAATTGGAGTAGGCCGGGGTGATTCGATGTCTTCTTTTCCATTTCCAGCCAATGTTTCTTCTTCTTGTTCCATAACAATTTGGGTAGGCCGGGGTGATTTTATGTCTTCTTCTCCATTCCCTGCTGATTCCTGTGAAACAGCCAATGCTTCTTTTTCTTTTTCCATAACAGTTTGGGTAGGCCGGGGTGACTTTATGTCTTCTTCTTCATTCCCTGCTGATTCCTGTGAAACAGCCAATGCTTCTTTTTCTTTTTCCATAATAGTTTGGGTAGGCCGGGGTGACTTTATGTCTTCTTCTTCATTCCCTGTTGATTCCTGAGTTACAACAAGTCCTTCTAGTTCTTTCTTTACACCTGCTGGTTCTTGTGTTACAGCAGGTTGCTCTGTTTCCACCTGTATAGTTTTTGGAGAACCTGCTGGTTCTTGTGTTGCAGCAAGTTCTTCTGTTTGCTCCTGCACAGTTTTTGGAGAGCCTACTGGTTCTTGTGTTGCAACAGGTTTCTCTGTTTGCTCCTGCATAGTTTTTGGAGAGCCTACTGGTTCTTGTGTTGCAACAAGTTCTTCATTTTGCTCCTGCACAGTTCTTGGAGAGCCTACTGGTTCTTGTGTTGCAGCAGGTTCTTCTGTCTGCTCCTGCACAGTTCTTGGAGAGCCTACTGGTTCTTGTGTTGCAGCAGGTTCTTCTGTTTGCTCCTGCACAGTTTTTGCAGAGCCTACTGGTTCTTGTGTTGCAGCAGGTTGCTCTGTTTCAGCAGAGGGTTGTGGTGGTTCTGTTTTTGCTTCTGCAATTTGTGTAACAGCAAGTTCCTTCATTACAACAGCAGAAGGTTCTGGGATGACTCCAGTCATTGATTCTGCAACTACCTTGTATCCTGCTTGAGTGTATATCTCACCACAATTGGCGCACATATATTCATTCTCTTTACTCTTCTCCGCTGCAGATGCTACCCGTGCTAAAATGTGCAGGTTACGTTCATTTTGATAAGCTTCTTTGACCCTTATTATTTCCTCCTGATAATCATGAATTTGGGATTTCAGAAATTCAATTTCTTCCTGCAGGGCAGATATGGTAGGCTGAGCTTGTGGAGCGGCAGGTTCCAGTGGAGGCAGAGGTTGTGTTTCAGCATTGATTTGAACATTTATACCCCCAACAGGTGGTTCTTGTGTGTCACCTGGTGGGGTAGTGGCTGTTTCTTGTGTTGCAGCCACTTGGCCAATATTACCTTGGGTGTTGGCAGCTGGTTCTTGTGTGACAGCTGCCTCAAAAGATAATGTCACGACACTATGAACACTCTGCATCTCAGCCCCAGAGGGTGAGGGAGGGGAGTTTCCAGGGCTGGTGGAAGTACGAGTTTTTAACATGATGGGTAGGGGGCTGGGGAGAGTGGGGCTAGGGGATTCAGCTGTTATAGATGATCGAGTCTTTGGCTTGGGTAGAAAAGCAGGGAATTCAGATATTTTTCTTTTTCAGCTAACTTTCTTTAAAATAGGGGCAGTGGCGAAAATAGCAGCTGCTTTAGCCGAAGCCCTAGTTCTTCTTCTTTTCGGTGGGGTTTCATTTTTCTGCTGCATCTTTCGTTTGAGAAGGGTAATAGGGATGTTATCATCAGAGTCATCGGTAGAAATACCAAGTATAGGAACGGATGGGTCGGTTTTATTGGGGGATGGGGTTGTTTCCGTGGGTATTTCTACTGCTGATTGTACATTTTCAGCAACTTGTGGGGGCGTTTGCTGGAGGATTTCTTCGGGTATTTGCTCTGGAATGTCCTCTGTTTGCTGAGGGATTTCTTCATCCTTTTGGTGGGGATTAATGAGGGGAGGGGGGTTATTTAAGGCAAGGCCTTTATTTATCAATAATTGAGCTAGACGGTGGTGTTTCAAGGAATGGAGCGGACGCTTTGCATTGACAATGTAACGTGACATATTTTTAAGACATCCCAATAGATAATATGGCATATTTATCAACTGATCATGCCTCAAGTGATTCAACAAGACGAAATCGTGCTAGTAAATTACTTGGTACCGGCCTTTGCACGTCAGGTATTGCTTTACAAATTCAGCAACTTTCGACCATGGTTGAGACAGTGATTGAAGTGCTACGCCTCTGCCCTTGGGTTCCACTTGCTCGCCTGGTTGAAGAAAATCCTGCTGCGCATTGAGGATCAGGTGCTTCCTACTGAACCACCGTGTGCCATTAGCTGGTAGCCCGGTAACTTGGGCTATGACTTCCTCTGTGACTGGAATTTGAACTCCCTGAACGACGGAGAACCCCTCTGTTAAATTGCATGCAAACTCAAAGACTTGCTGTGCGTCGAAATCTGGAAGTCTCCTAAAATAATCTAGCCATCCCGCTTGCAAGAAGATTTGATAGGCTTCGGGATAGAGCTCAAGAAGTGTTTTTGTGCCAAGTTCATATGTGATGAGATTTCCTCCCATAGCTGCTGTTTCAGTGAAAATTCTCAGTACAGAGCCGAGCTTCCGAGTTCAGTCCAAAGTAAATCGTTGCAAATGGTAACATGCCATGATGAGATGAATTTTACATATTACCGAGAGAGTTAAGGGTGGCGGCAGTTGGCGTGCTATACAATTATGACAGCGCTTTGGTAATCCCCCCCCCAAAAAGCTACGAGTAAGTGATATGATTGGAAGTACAATTATTCGGTAGTCCTATCAACGTCTCCACATTAACTATTATTTAATGTCCATACATAATCATGCGTACCTTTATGTTTTACCTTTTTGGTTGCTGCGTCGAAAAGTCTTGTCTTGTCTTTTGCTGGATTCATAATGATTAAAGCGGGTCTAAAAGTATGAGAATACCGGCGATTTTTAGTAATGACGGGAAGTAATAGTGGAGAATTGTAATCATCATAGTGTATGGCTGGTTCTTTTGGTAGGAAATGGTATGTTTTATGCAAATAATAATTCATTTCTTTGGGAGCTGAAGTGGAGAAACTGGTGCTTTTATAAATGAGAGAAATACTGAAAAAAAGGCATTACAGCATCGGGAAATGGTGTTACAGCAACGGGAGTTGGTGTTGCAGCAACGAGAGTTGGTGTTGCAGCAACGGGAAATGGTGTTGCAGCAACGGGAAATGGTGTTGCAGCAACGGGAGTTGGTGTTGCAGCAACAGGAAATGGTGTTGCAGCAACGGGAAATGGTGTTGCAGCAACGGGGAACGGTATTGCAGCAACGGGGAACGGTGTTGCAGCAACGGGGAACGGTGTTGCAGCAACGGGAAACGGTGTTGCAGCAACGGGAAATGGTGTTGCAGCAACGGGAAACGGTGTTGCAGCAACGGGAAACGGTGTTGCAGCAACGGGAAACGGTGTTGCAGCAACGGGATTCCCAAGTTCGCAAAGTGATTCCTTTGAAGTTTTTGTTCTCAGCCATTTTCCAAAGCTAATATCTGCAAAATAATGGATTGTAATATGGCAACCCTTGGCAGGGATTATTAGTTGAAAAGAATATCTAATCTAAAAGAAAATGCATAAATAAACAGAAATTTAAGTGCCTTGAGGGACAGAAAGTTCCCCTAGGGAAGCATAGTGTCTATTTGCCATGCAAGTAGCTTTAAAATCTTCTTTAGAAACAGGTTGCTGATATAAACGGAGTCGATACCCATTCACTAGTAGTGGTGTTCTGCTCTCATCAATCGTTAAAAGTCTGACTGTCCCATTTGGAAAAACAACATCCACTTCATAAGGCCCTAACCACCTTGTTCTTAACTTACCTTGGAAATTCTCAAAACGGGAGTCATAGAGTAGAGCCCAGTTACCTTTCTGGAACTACTTTTGCTTGATGGTTCTGTCATACCACCTGCTTCTTTGTTGTTGTATCATGATTGTTTGATAGATGGCATCCAATCTCTTCTCGTCCAATTCCTGAAGCTGCTGCAACCTGGCTGTCTATGCATCAGTCAAGTTAAGGTCAACAGCTAAAGCAGTTCTTAAAGTTTTGATTTCAAACTCTACAGGGAAAACAACATTTTTTCCAAAAGCTAATTCATAAGGTGAAAAGCCCGTAGTATTCCTCCAAGTAGTTCTATAGGCCCATAGTTCCTCAAGCAACCTTTGAAACCAGTCCCTTCTATTCTCCTTTATTGTTTTTGTCAAGATGGCTTCTATGACTTTATTGGTGCTTTCTACCTGCCCATTTCTTGGGGGTGATAAGGTGTAGTCATTTTGTGCTTAATATGATATTTTTGAAGTGTATCCTTGAAGCCATGAGAGTTGAAAGGAGGTCCTCCATCCGTGACTAATTCTCTAGGCATTCCAAACCTAACAAAGATCTCTTCAAATAAAAATGTTAGTACTGCTTCTTCATTAGCTTTAAGGATTGCCTTAGCTTCTACCCATTTAGTCATATAATCTGTGCATACTAATATGTACACTCTTTGATTGGATGGGGGATTAATGGGACCTATAAAATCTAATGCCCATTTCTCAAAAGGTTCAAGAATTACCTAGGGATTGAGTGGCATTTCATCCTTGTGATTAGGCTGGCCCATTCTTTGACAGCTATCACAGGCCTTCACATATTTCCTTGCATCTTTGAAGAGTGAGGGCCAATAATAACCCATTCTGAGTACCTTGTGTGCTGTTCTTTTGTCTGCAAAATGCCCTCCACAAGGGCCATCGTGACAAGCCTTTAATACATCATAAATTTCATCTTCGCCAATGCATCTCCGGATTTCCTGATCGATTCCTGTGTGGAAAAGACACCCGCTTATCCAGCTATACCTAGCACTTTGTTGGATGATCTTTCTTTTTTCCCTGTGTGATAGGTGCGACGGTAATTTTCCTACAACTAAATAGTTGGCAATGTCTGCATACCAAGGTGAGTGAGAAGATACTGTAAATAAATATTCATCAGGAAAAGAATCATCTACTGGAATGTTTTCATCAGTTTTTAATCGAGAAAGGAAATCAGCAACTACATTTTCTTTACCTGGCCTATCTACAATTGTGATGTCAAATTCTTGTAATAATAATAACCATATGGTAACTCGAGCATTTGTAACTAAGTTATTCATTAGATATTTAATGGCCGAGTGGTCAGTATGCACAAAAGTAGTGTAGCCAGTAATATAATGTCGAAACTTATTGATAGCATAAATGACTGCTAGGAATTCCTTCTCAGTGACTGTATAATTCAGCTTAGCTGGTGTCATATTCTTACTGATAAAATAAATGGCATAGGGAAGACTGTTTTCTTCTTGGCCCAAGACAGCTACAATTGCAGTATCTGAGGCATCAAAGGATATATGAAAGGGTAGTGCCCAATCAGGTCCTCTCAAAATGGGAGTTGTAGACAACTGATGTTTAAGTTCATTAAATGCTTTTTCACAATCATCAATCCACTTAAATTCAGAATTTTTTGTTAATAACACAAATAGAGGAGAAGCTATTTTGGAAAAATTCTTAATAAATCTTCTATAGTATCCAGCATGTCTTAAAAAGCTTCTTACATCAGTTTGTGTTTTGGGGATAGGGAGGGTCTGAATTACCTATATTTTGGCTGGATCGACTTGAATTCCTAGGAATGAGATGAAGTGACCCAATACAATACCTTGATTCATCATCATATGACATTTTTCAGTGCTTAAGGCAAGGTGTGCTTCTACACATCGCTTAAGTACTTTTTCAAGATTCTGCAGTGCATCCTCAAAAGTCACTCCATAAGGAGTAAAGTCATCCATAAATATTTCTAAGGAATCATTTAGCATATCAGAAAAAATCCCTATCACTGCTCTTTGAAATGTTGCTGGGGCATTACATAGCCCAAATGTAAGGACCCTGTAAGCAAAGGTCCCCCATGGGCTAGTAAACGTGGTCTTGTCCTAGTCTTGGGGTGCAATCTTAATCTGATTATATCCACTAAATCCATCCAAAAATGAAAAGAATTTCTTACCTGCCAAATTATCTAATACCTGATCAATGAATGGTAAAGGGAAATGGTCTTTCTGGGTGGCTTTATTCAAAGCTCTGTAATCCACACATACTCTCCATTTGCCATTTTTCTTGGGTACAATTACAAGTGGGGAAACCCACTCACTATCAGATATAGGGTATATAAATCCTGCATTCAACAGTTTTTGAAGTTCATCCTTCACAATTTCCCTTAGATTGGGATTCATCCGCCGCTGGGGTTGATAGACTGGGCGGGATCCTTCTTTAATATAAATGCGGTGAGTGCATAGCTCAGGAGAGATCCCCTTCATGTCTGTATAATCCCATGCAAATGCTTCTTTATTTTCCCGGAGTAACTTTATTAACTACTGTTTTTCATTATCAGTTAAGTTAGGATTTATATTTAATGTTTTGCCAGGCTCAATTTCTATTGTTGTACTTTTGGAGGGGCTGCCTACTATTGTATGAGATAAATTTTTAGCTTTCAGGTTCTGCTGAGATTCAGATTCCAAGATTGCAGTGAAGTAATTATACATTTCTGGGCTGACCGAAGAAGGTTCAGAAATGAAGCTGCTAATTAATTCATCTTCGGTAGAGTCCTTGAAAGTTAAAGCTTGTCCGATAGTCAAGATAGGTTGGGTTTCTTCATCCTCATAATCTACCCATACAAAATTGTCATTATTAATCATGAGTGTAGCATGAGGATAAAGGGTAAGCTGTTTGGTTTCCTGCCCATTAGAGATGGTCATTGATCCTGATCTACAGCTGATGAAAGCATCCGCTGTAGCTAGCCAAGGTCTTCCTAGAATCAGTGGATGACCCCCCAACTTTGTTTTAGTTTGTAACACCACAAAATCAGCTAGGTAATTCCAGGATTCTACAGAAATTATTAGATCTTCAATGACTCCTTTAGGTTTAATTGTAGAGCGATCAGCCAGCTCTAGAATGGTTGGAGTTTCCCTAATAAAGTTTTTTAACTGCAGCAGTTGTGTTGTTTCAAGTGTCATAATGTTTATTGCAGCACCTAAATCTACTAGAACTTTAGAGACAAAGGTTTTTCCAACCTGAACTGTTACTGTAGGGTGACCAGGGTCACCATATTTCACAGGAGGATCTTTTTCTGTCATTAAAGCAGTCAGCTCTCCCATCACATGAACTGTGAGGGGGTCCTTAGTTTTTCTTCCAGGTTTTTTTATGCAAATATTTCTAACAGTCCTAGCATAAATGGGAACATCTCTTAGCGCTTGCAACAATGGAATTTTAACATATAAATTCTGTAGTTCGCCTAAAAGGTTAAAAGCAGGTTGCTCAAGTGTTTTGGTGAGAGCCAGACGTTCAGGGAATGGTGGATCTGTTGTTTGATCATTGTTGTTAGATGTTGATTCAACTGTTTCAACATTATTGTTAGCTGGTTTTTCTTTTCCAACTTCCTCTTTATCAGAGTCAGTAATGTCATCAATGATGGCTTCAACAAATCTCCCTGAGCGAAGATGGATATCGTTACATTGCATGGGGGAGACCGGCTGATTTTGAATATCAATTGCTTGCAGAGCTTTATTGTTATTTTGGTTGGGGTTGGATTGCACAGGCAGCTATGGTCTAATTGCTTCGTTATTCGGAGGAGTATTGGATGGTAAGGAAAGAGACTGTTGATGCTGAGGAAATGGCATCTGCTAGGCTGCCCAATTCAGATTCCATTGATTAAAATACGATTGCTGGGGAGCCCAAGGATTCCATATGGTAGGATCAGGAAAAGGAAGACTTGGTTGCTGTATGGGTAGAAAATTCATCGTATTAAAGGGTGGGTACTGCATTTGGTTCATGGGTGGGTAATTTGTTTGAAAAGGAGAATGATTATTCCAACGACTAAATGCTGTGTTAGAATTCATACCTTGTCTTTGTGGCCATTGCCTCCTCTGTGTCATCAGGTACACTACTTCAGCCTCTTCTTCAGTTGACTGCAATGCTGCTTTTATTCCAGGCAGAGAGGGGCATTGCTGGGTCTCATGGTCCTTTTCACAGATCGTGCAGATTGGTATCTTATCTAGTGGGCATTCCCTGAGTGGGTGTTTTTCTCTGCATTTAGAACAAAAAATAGCTAGGGCAGCTTCTGCTTCTGCCTGTTTCTTTTTTACCTGTAGAGCATCAATTTGTGAAGCAAAAGAGCTTAACATCTCAGTTTTAAATTCTTCCAACAAACTACCTATTTCGGCCCTTGTTGCTCCTCCACTTGCTGACTTCTGGACTCTTGAATATACGTTGTCCCTGCTTTTTGACCTGCTTACTGCTCCTTTTGAACATCTCATGCAGAGGTTGATAATTTCATCAAATGGTTCCTTGGAAATGTCCCCTTTTCCCAGCATATTCAACATGTCCAAGCAGTCATCTCGTACCCCTTTCAGCAATATTGTTTTCAGAATATCTTTACTCATGGTAGGGTGGTCAGACCGCTGCAGATTATATTGCAGTCTTTCCACAAAGTCCTGCAAATTCGCGTCCTCCTTCTAAACCATTTTAAACAACTCTTCCTTCCTTTCTCTTGTTCGGCAGTAATCTTGATATTTGGCCAAAAAGCTTTCTTTCATCTGATCCCAAGTAGTGATTGCCTGAGCTCCTAAGCTCATAAACCACCTTAACGCATTCCCTTTTAGTGTTGCTGGAAACAGTTTTAGTTTCTGATTAGGGCTCACATAATCATAACTCCTACATAGTATATCGAATTCAAAGAGGAATTCATCCGGGTCTTCAGAGGATAACCCATGAAAGTTGGGTAATGCTGAAAGTGGAATGTTCTTCATAGGGGTTGCTCCTCTTGAGAACTCCCCAATAGGGAACTCTAGGGTAGAGAGTGAGTTTTCCCCCCTTCCTTCTGCTCTGTTATCCTCCATTGGTCTTTTTCCTGAATCGCTTGCTTTATCTTCTGTATCTTCTGTTTCTTCAGGTTCTTCTACCGGTTCCTCAGTGTATTCTGGTACTTCCAGCTTCCTTTCAGGTCCTAGTACTTCCTCCATCTGTCAATCTGTTTGTGAGGAATACTGGATCTAAGGTCTCCGGGAACTCGTCCTCTGTGATGTCTCGGCCTTTGAGATAATTTCGTCAATAAAGGTTTTTCTTCCTCCTCCGCCTTTGCTGCCAGTGAAATTAGGTTTCCTGCGTCCTCTCATGCACTTGTTATTCTTAAAAAGAAATCATTAATTCTTTTAAAATCTCTAGTCGCCTCCCCCGGCAACGGCGCCAAAATGTTGGCTGCTTGAATTGTTTATTGATTAAACAGTCGAGTACCACATTAATTTGTCAACCCGGGAAAGTCCTTTTATTTCAAAGGTGACCTCGTACTGTATGTACTTAATTCTAAAAGCATTAAAAGCTGTAGTATACACGATTCTATTTTCTGTCAAACTCCTTATTCTATGTTATAACAGTTAAAGTATATTGCAGAGATAAAATGAAAGCAGTTAACTAAGAATACAAATCTACAAAGAGAAATAATGGTTGTTCTGTTAGCAGAGGATCAGGACCCTATTCTCAGGGTAAGGATGTTCAGCACCTGCCCTTGTAACCAAGTTGCTAATACACACTGCAATTCCAAACTACTGGTGAAGTATTCTTTTACAGTATCAAGCAATTAACAAAACAGAGTATCAGCAAAAAGGAAATTATCAGAGGTAATGCTACAGAATCCAAACAAAGTACTAGCAATGGAAATTACCAAACACACTCACACACTGACAGGGAATAAATGGGTGAATCTTGTGAGGAAGGTGGGCCCTGTCCTTCTCACAAGATTCCCCAGAACATAAATGCTGGATTAGGTGCTCAGAACAACCTTCTATTCATCTGCCAAAATGTCTAGTTACAATAAAGATTCAGACTTTCTGTTTGTCTTTCAAAATCTCCCTTACAACTTGTTTCCTTTTTCCCCCCCTTTCTACTGTAGATGTCTCCTCTTTATAGAGGAGACATCTATTACAATAGACCGTCATAGTTCATTCAGTTAAACCTTTTTGTCAAAAATAAGAAATCCATCCTTGTTACAGGATGCCGTTACAACAGTGTGACGGTGTATTCCTTCTTGGTCTCTTACTGTTACACAGCTGGTAAACAAACTTCAACCGTCTTCTTGGAATCCTCGTACTATCCTTTGCCGCTTCATTGTTTCTGATTTAGTAAACTCATGTTGTTCCTGGTGTTTTAGCAATTGTAACCGTGTTTTACCCTTTCTGGACAGTTGTTGATCATGTTGTGTCAGCATGGAACTCTGCCGAACTTCTGATAGTTGCTGTTTGTCTTTTCCGGTATAACGTTTTCCCTGCTTTAGATAGTTGTTGTTGCTGGTGTTGCAGCAACTACATAGTTGTTGTTTCTGATGTTGTGGCAACTACGTAGTTGATGTTTCTGGTGTTGCAGCAACTACGAATTATAATTTCTGCAGACTTTAGACTGTTCAACAGTTACTTAGCAACTTGGTTAACTTCTCTAAAGATAATTATAAAGATAACATGAATATGTAATGAATAATTAAACATATAGTAATGCGGAGAGTTACTTCATACCTTGGAATGATTGGGTCATTATATAATCAAAGCTTTCAACTTATGGACTGAAAAAGGGTAATATTATAGCAAAAATACAAGGTCAAAAATGGTCAATTTGGAGTCCTAACACATAGGAGACCATCGGGTTTTGCGAGGGTGGTCTTGCAAAGGTTCGACCAGATCAAGCCCTAACTCCTTATACACTGACCTCATTGGGGACATGCAAAGAAAAACAAATAAATAGAAGACCGCTCTGATACCACTCATCTAGACTTATGCAGGAACACAAAAAATATAGAAATACCCATATACAGAGAGATGCAACAAAAATAAAACTTCATTTCATTAATATCAAAGAATTGAAATATGCTTACATACACAAATAAAAGGAAAAAGTACTTGTTATAAAGGTGTTATCGTCCCTCAAAATGGCTCTGAAATTTTAGGAACTGAAAACTACCAAAAATAGTAAGTTTTTCTACAATTAAGAAAAATGAAAAGAAACAACAGTGGGGGTCTAAGTGGAATAGGAAAGTGGCCACAAATATCCACCTGGATCATCCTTACAGGAGAAGTGACAAGGAATATTTGTTGGATGAGTTCAAGAAAGCAAAGACACCACATTTGATGGAGAATTGAAGAAGTCAGAAGATGCAGAGGCATGGTTACATGGATCGAAGAAATTCTTCGAGTTGCATGATTACCCTGAGAACATGAAGGTCAAGATAACTATTTTCATTCTCAAAGTGAAAGAAAACATCTAGTGGGAAGATGTGAAGCAGACCAGAGACATCGGGAAATAGGAGTTGAGTTGGCATGAATTCAAGAGAATTTTCAGGAAAAAGTACTTGTTAGAAAGGTGTTATCATAGTAAAACCAAGGATTTCTATGAGCTAAAAATGGGATCGATGACAGATGAGAAATAAAAAAGTAAGTTCTAGAGTTATTGAGGTATGTATTGTATATTAAGGATGAGAGGGTCAAATTTTAGAGATTTGTCATTGGATTACAATTAGAATTTCAACATCGAATTGAATATAATGAGCCTCGGTCGCTTAAAGAAGTAATTAGAAATTTGAAGCACTCTTACAAAAAAATTGAAGCATAAAACAAAGTCTTAGTAGGGATGGAAAGAGAAATACAAAGCTAAAGGTAAATGGTGACCGAAGTGAACAAGACCTCGGGATGTAGGTGAAAAAGAAAATTTTGTTCCTTACAAGAAGTTTAATGTAGTTGGAAAGGGACATGATTCATAGCTTGGAGGGAATCAGAATAAAGGTGAATTTAAGGGATAGTTGCAGTGTTAGATATGTGGCAAGGGGAATCTCAAGAGGGATTTCTCGTTGTATCAGGTTGGTAGGCCTCAGATCTACATTGCATAGGAAGCACAAACAATTGGGGATGTTGGGTAGAGCATTCCTTAGATCTATGAAACATTGGATAACAAACATCTATTATCGAGATGGACGATAATCTTTGTGATCAAGTTGTAACTATTTTGATTGACCTTGAATCTAATTATAGTTATATTAATCCTAACCTAGTGGATAAGTGTGGCTTGAGAAAAGAATTGCATGCAGAGTCTTGGTTAGTGTTGTTGGCCACAGGTACTAAGAAGTGAGTTCATCATTGGGTAGTAGCTTGTGTATTTGAGTTGAATGGTATCCCTATCATAGTGCACCTGAATGTACTTCCATTGCGATCATACAATATTTCTTTGGTTTTGTATTGGTTCTACCTTCATAGGACTAAGGTGGATTGTTATGAGAAGGCTACTGAATGCTTGGATGACAATGGAGAACAGAGAATCTTGCAAGGTAATAAGAAGGCTACATCAGTGAGGATGGTCACAATTATGCAAGAAAAGTGAAATCGCAAGAAAGGGTGTGTTTTATTTGCAGTGCATATTTCTAGTAATAAAGGTAAGGATGTTGAGGATGTGGAGTTACTAAGTAGATATGCGATTTTACAATAGTTTCAGGATGTTTTACCTGTAGAGATTTCATATTTTCTACCTCATAGGGAAGTCGACTTTTATATTTAGCTGGTACTAGGGGCAACACTAGAATGAAAAGAACCTTACAGGATGACCACTCCAGAGTTAGTGGAAATGAAATAACAAATGAAGGAAATTCTTGACATGGGATACATTAGGCAAAGTGTATCACCTTGGGGTGCACTGATATATTTTGTGAAGAAGAAGGATGGTACTCTTAGGTTTTGTATTTACTATAGGTAGTTGAATAAGGTGATGATCAAGAATATGTATCATTCCTGAGGATTGATGACTTGTTTGATCAGTTGAAGGGAGTAGAAGTGTTCTTGAAGATTTATTTGAGATCAAGTTATCATCAAGTACGCATCAAAGAAGAGTACATTTACAAGACTTCTTTCTAAACTAGGTATGGGCATTATGATTTTGTTGTGGTTCCTTTTCGTTTTACTAATTGATCTAGATTTAAATAGGAATGCAACAAATTATAGAGATAACCGTAAACACAAATGCAACAGAAATAATACTTCATTTCATTAATGTAAAATACTGAAATATGCTTACAAACAGGAATGGAAATAAACCAGCTAGGGTGATGGTAGCTTATCTCTGAGAAGAGATGTGGTGGCTACATGCCTCTGAACTATCTTAAAATGAGGTTGAAGGGCCTTTTTATTATTGAACAATAAGATAAAACCCTAAACAACCAAAACCCTAACCCAAGGAGATGTAACACCAAGAGTTTATGGGCTCCGTTGGGGTGAGTTGGACATCCAACTTCCTAAGGTTGCGACTTGGTCGTATTATCTCCATTTCATGTGCATGATAGCCCGTTGGAAAGATCTCTCCAAGGACTACGACAAAAAAGATGATTTTAGACAGAAAAACTACTAAAAATAGTAAACTGTGCTATAATTAAGGAAACTGAAAAACTAAAAGAAGCAATGGTGGGGTTCCAAGTGGAATTGACGGGTGGCCACCAATATCCACCTGGATCATTCCTCCCCCCTTAGGAAGTAATGATCCCCATTGCATTGAATTCCTCCATGAGATGAGGGAACTTCTGCTGAATTTGGTCCCTGGTGAGCCACTTGCCCTGGTGAAGGAGTTGTCCTTTTTTGACAACTCGATACAATTGGATATTCTGCTAGCGAGTGTACTTGATCTATGTGTCCATGATCCGATCAGTTACAGCTTGTTCCATACAATCTAGATTTAACTCTGTGGGTGTGAGCTGTTTTATAATGTCAAATGT
Organism: Pinus tabuliformis; assembly: GCA_031772625.1. NCBI lineage: Eukaryota > Viridiplantae > Streptophyta > Pinopsida > Pinales > Pinaceae > Pinus > Pinus tabuliformis. The sequence continues at coordinate 649,032,104 of CM062817.1, forward strand.
GTTTAGTAATGGTGGAAAGTATGGCCGAAGGTGGTCCACATTGAACACTAGGTGCAGGCCAAGGAATGGGGGAATGTTGAGCTCAAATGCACTGTCTCCCACAACCTTGGTAATGGTGTAAGTACCATATCAGAGTGGTTGAGTTTTTGATAGGCTTTGGTAAGGCGTTCCTTTTGCAAATGCAACCAAACTTTGTCACCCACCTGAAACTTGTGTGGCATCTGATGTTGATCATGTCGCTGCTTGTACTTGGAATTTGATTTCTCTAGAATGTCATGGACCTGCTGGCACATATATTGGATGTGCTCAATGAAGTGTTTTGCCTTATATATTTCAGACTAGACATGAGTCGAAACTGCGTAAGTAGTTGCAAATGGCATGGCCACATCAATGGGACATAGTGGCTAGAATCCCAAGCCCACCTGAAAAGGGTTGTGGCCAGTCGAGCTGTGGAGAGCCCGGTTGTAGCTGTGCTAAACATAGGGGAGGCTCTCATCCCATGTGCATGGATGCTTTGAGTTGTACATGTGCAGAATGTGTACAATCACCGTGTTGACAACCTCTGTCTGACCATCAGTTTGAGGATGGAAGGTTGTGGACTTAGTGAGTTTGGTGTCCAGCATCGACCAGAGACTGGACCAAAATGTACTGAGGAACCTATTGTTCTGATCTGAGATGATAGACTATGGGATCACAAAGTGTACCCACACTCATTCAAAGAAGAGTTTAGCAGTGGCTTCTGCTATGATATTCTTCTTTCAGGGCGCCATAATTGCCATCTTTGAGAACCAGTCGACGACCACAAAAATACATTCATTTCCATGCTTAGTGGAAGGAAGGCCTGACATGTAATCCATGGAGATGGATTCCCAAGGTCGACTAGGGTAGGCAGTGGACTATAGAGGCCTTGATTCTTGATGGTCAATTTGGCAATGGCATAAGCAGTACATGATCTGATGTACTTCCCAACATCGTGTAGAATATTCAGCCAATAGAAATACTTATGCAGTACTGCCACCATTTTTTCGACCCCGAAATGCCTAGTAGCCCGACTGTAGTGTGCTTCCCAAATAATCTTGGCACGCTCACTTGAAGGAACACAAAGGTGACCCAGGTGGCATAACAAGGCATCCTGGAGGTGAAAATCTAGAACATGCTGACCCTCCAAGAGCGTCTGGTATGTGTGGCCGAATTCCAGGTCGCTTTTGTAGAGAAGTGGCCAATCAGAAGTCTCGTGCCCACAAGAGTTGAGCACAATGCTTAACGCCATGATCAGTGGTCAACTGAGGCAATCTGCAACATTTTTGGTGCTAACCTTCTTATACTTGATATTCAAATGGAACTGTTGCAGGTATGTGGACCACTTCTGATGGCAATCATTATGCAATTACCCTTGGGTCTGTATGAACTGTAAGAGTCAGTGGTCTGTGTGGATGATCGTTTCCTTCCCCAAAATGTAATGCTTCCATTGTTAGCAGGCCTGCATAATGGAATACATGTCTTTGTCATAAGTGGGATACTTCCAGACTATGTCTAAAAGTGTCTCACTGTGATATGCCACTGGATGCCCATGTCGAGTAAGGACTTCCCCAATAGCATAGTCAAAGGCATTTATCTCGACCTCAAATGGTTGTTGCAAGTCTAGTAATGCAAGAACTGGTGCCGAGCAGCGGTGATCTTTCAACTCTGTGAATGTCTTCTATTGATATTCGGACCAAAAGAATTTTGCTTTCACTCCTCCCTTGGTGACTTGACTCAAGGGCCAAGTGATATGAGAAAATCCCAACACGAACTTGCAATAGAAGTTGGCAAGGCCTAGAAAGTTGCGAAGCTCTGCCAGAGTGGTTGGAGATGGCCAATCCCAAATGACTTGGATCTTGGCTGGATCCACATGCACCCCCTTTTCATCAATAATGTATCCCAGATACTGAACCTGGGTCATGCCAAAAGTGCATTTCTCCAAATTGGCACATAACTTGTGTTGCCGCAGTGTTTGGAGAACCTGTTGGATGTGGTGGAGGTGCTCTTCCCAACTCTGGCTAAAGATCAGGATGTCATCCAAGTATACCACTACAAATGAGTTGGTGAATGGCTGCAAGATATCATCCATGAGCCTCATGAAGGTTGCAGGAGCATTCATCAATCCGAAAGGCATAACCAACCATTTGAAAAGGCCCTCCTTGACTTTGAAGGCAGTCTTCCACACATCAGAGGGTTCAAATGGTACCTGGTGATATCCTAACTTCAAATCAATCTTGTTGAAATATTTTTCCCCCTTCAATTCGTCCAAGAGGTCATCAATCCATGGGATTGGGTACCTATTATGGATAGTGATCTTGTTCAGTGCCCGGTATTCAATACAGAGTCTCCAAGTCCCATCCTTCTTCTGTACCAACACAATTGGGCTCCCACAGAGCAATGAACTTGGACGGATGTGACCTTTTTGCAATAGCTCCTGAATCTACCTCTTGATTTCATCATTCTCCAGAATGGAGTGCCGATAGATTGGTCCATTGGGCAGCGGCACACCTGGGGTTAGATCAATGGAGTGCTTGACCTGACAGTGTAGAGGAACCCCTACGGGGGAGATGAAGATGTCCTCATACTCCTCCATGACCTTGTCCATCTGTAGTTTTCATGTGGAGGGACCCTGTTTGGAGGTCATTGCCACCATCCTTTTCTTTTCCTAAGGGCGTATCATCAAGAAAACAAATTTCTCAGTTTTGGAAATGAGCTTATTGCATTGTTTTACAGTAATCAAAGAGATGGTGGTAGGCAGTGCTACCTCTGGTATCCTATACAACTTATTTCCCAAAGTAACAATAACAGCACGGGGCCTTGATTCATACACAGCATGTCGCTTCCACAAGTATGGTTGTCCTAATAATACATCACAAACTTCAAGGGGAGAAATGTCACGCAATACCTCATCCGTGAAGGGCTTGACGTTGTATTGGAAGGTGGCACTGTTGGCTCACGTGAAGATCCCGTCCTTGGTGAAGCCACCCGATGGTGTACAGTTGTGGATGTGTTGTGGTTGGTAAGCCCACCCACTTCACGATCTCTACTGAAATGAGGTTCTTTTGGCTCCTGCTGTCGACAATGAACTATAGCGGGGAGCCCTTTACCCACATCTAGGAGTGGAAGATATGCTCCTCCTCCTCTAGATCTTCGGGTTCCTCCTTCTAGATCTTCATGGTGGCAACGGTTGCGTTGGGCTCCGCATTGATAATCTGCTTCCCTTTGTCATTTCACTTATCGGGTTCTAACTCAGAGTCAGAACATGCATCTGATTCTGAAACCTTTAGCTCAACCACCAGTGACTGCTTGGCCTGACACTCATTTGCGTTGTGAGTGGAGCTCTTATAGAACTCACACCGCTTTCCCCTGTCCTTTTTCGGCTTCGCGGCGCTATTCTTTGCTTGCAGCTTTGGAGAGTTGTCTTGGGTTGCCCCACCTTGGCTTTATCCTTTGTTTGTGGTTTGGCGGCACCTTTCCCTTGTTTCAGATTTGCAAATCCAAAATATTGCTTCTTCTGTTTAAACTTTTACTTGACCTTGACGGCGTACCGGTATGCCGTGCCGAGCGATGTGATGTTCAAGAATTCAATTTCTTCCTGGATGTACTTGTGCACGTAGCCATGGTATTTGAGTACCAAATGTTGCTCTATATCCTTGATACCCAACTTTGTGCAAAGGGTATGGAAAATATTGGTAAACTTTGGCACGTCCTGGTCCCTTCCCTGCCGCAGCATGGTCCACTTTATGTATTGATCCTCATAGCTTCCGACAAGGTAGTACTACTCCTTGATGGAATCCCGAAATGAATTCCAAGTGGGTGTGACTGAAAATAGTGAGCCTGTACTTTCATCCTTCTGCTCATAGTAGGTTTCCCACCAATCCTTGACGTGGGGGGCTGCTTTGAGAAGAGCAAAAATAATCTTTTCCCGACTGGAAAAATCATGAACAAAAAAATAACACTCTAGCACATTTAACCATTTATCGACTGCATCTGTGTTTATCTGACCCTCAAATATGGGGATTTCAAAATTAACTTGTACCTTAAATGGTGTGGCGTTTCTAGAGCTGCTGTTGGAAGCCGATGCGTCGCCCCTAGGTAGTTGCTGAAGGATCTGGGAAAAGTTGTCCATCATCATGTTTCTTTGTTGCTCGAGGGCTTCTTTGAGCAAGATTTTGATAGGATCTCCTGCCCCATTGTCTTTCTTTCCATCTGCCATGGGAAGCCATCAGGATTTGCGAGGATGGTCTTGCAAAGGTTCGACCAGTTCAAGCCCTAACTCCTTATATCCCGACCTTGTTGGGGACATGCAAAGAAAAACAGAGATGAAAAGCAGACCGCTCTGATACCACTTATCCAGATTTAAATAGGAATGTAGCAAATTATAGAGATAACCATAAATACAGAGATGCGGTAGAAATAATACTTCATTTCATTAATGTAAAATACTGAAATATGCTTACAAACAGGAAAGGAAATAAACCAACTAGGGCAATGGTATCTTATCTCTGAGAAGAGATGTGGCGGCTACATGCCTCTGAACTATCTTACAATGAGGCTCAAGGGCCTTTTTATTATTGAACAATAAGAGCAAACACTAAACAACCAAAACCCTAACCCAAGGAGATGTAACACCAAGAGTTTATGGGCCCCGTTGGGGTGAGTTGGACATCCAACTTCCTGGGGTCGCAACTTGGTCATATTATCTCGGTTTGATGTGCATGATAGCCCATTGGAAAGATCTCTCTAAGGACTACAACAAAAAAGCAAATTTTAGAGAAAACATTATTGGCAATAGATTCCCAAAAAACATCGTTTAGGGCCTCAAAACGGCTCCGGAAGTTTAGGACTCGAAAAACTGGTAAAAATAGTAAACTGTGCTATAATTAAGGAAACTGAAAAAATGAAAGAAGTAATGGTGGGGGTCCAAGTGGAATTGGCAGATGGCCACCAATATCCACCTATATCACTAATGCTCCAACTACTTTGATGTTCTTGACGAGCAGTGTGTTGTGTCCTTATCTAGACAATTTTGTTATTGTATTCATTGATGATATACTGATATATTCTAAGAATGAGGAATAACATGCCAAAAATTTAGTAGTAGTGTTGAGATTTCTAAGAGAGCATTAGTTGTATTCCAAGCTTAGTAGAGGTACATTACTTGGGGCATGTGGTTTCCAAGGAAGGCATAGCAGTGGATTCAGAAAAGATAAGAGCTATCATGGAATGGGAAGCTCCTAGGAATGTGGATGAGGTCAGATCATTCATGGGACTAGAAAGTTATTATAGGAGGTTCATCAGGAACTTCTCCCGGATTGCCTATCCTATCACATATTTGCAAAGAGGAAAAAAATCAATGGACGGAGGAATGTGTAGCTAGTTTTGAGCAATTAAAGCAAATGCTTACAAATTCTCCAATTCTAAAGATTGCGTATTCAAATAAATAATTTTTGGTATGTACATATGCTTGTAAGAGAATACTTGGTGGAGTCTTGATGCAGGATGGACAGGTAGTATGATACGATTCAAGGAAACTAAATGAACACGAAAAAAACTATGTGACACATGATCTTGAGTTGGTAGTGATCATCCATGCTTTGAATATGTGGAGGCACTATCTTCTTGCCAGGAGATTCATCTTGATGAATGATCGCGGTAGACTGAGATACTTATTTGACCAATCTAAATTGAATGTTAGGCAAGCTAGGTGGTTGGATATGATAAGTGAGTTTGACTTCGAGATTCAGTACATTAAGGGTAAAGAGAATACGGTTGTAGATGCTCTTAGAAAAAGAGTATAGGTAAACCACATAACAACTATGAGTTCATATGTAACAAATTTACAATATAAGATATTACTAGCAGGACAATAAGATGATAGGTACAGGGAGATTAGGCATAGATTACAGTAGCAGGGTATAGATGAATAGGTTGTGAACTATCATCTCACGACATATGGTTTGATCGTATTTAGGGATAGGATCTATGTGTCGGAAAATAGTGAACTCAAGAAGCTTATCCTGAGGGAATTTCATGTTAAGGCATATTCAGGTCATCCTAGATATCATAAGACATTGACAATAGTGAATAAATTCTACCATTGTCTGAACCTAAAGAAAGATGTGGCAACATTTGTGGCTAGGTGTTTCAATTGGTAATAGGTAAAAGCAGAATATAGGAATCCATGTGGTCTACTACAATCAATTTTGATTCCATAGTGGAAATGGGAGGCCATTTCCATGGATTTCATTACAGGTTTGTTGAGGATATCTAGACAGCATGATTCTATTATGGTTGTGGTTGGAATGTTGACAAAGGTAGCACACTTCATTCTAGTGAATTCTACTTATTCAATTAGTGATGTTGCATAGGTTTTCATCAGGGAGATAGTGAGGTTGCATGGTGTTTCGAATACGATTATGTGAGACAGAGATGCCAAGTTCACCTCTAGGTTCTAGAAATAGTTCTTTATAGGCTTGGGTACAGAGTTTTCCTTTAGCACAACTTACGATCCATAGATAGAGGGACAAACAGAAAAGGTCAACAAGATTTTAGAGGACATGTTGATAACGTATGTTATGCATCAACAATGGAAGAATATCTTCCACTAGTTGAGTTTGCTTACAACAATGGGTATCAGGAATCACTAAGGATGAGTCTATTTGAGGAACTTTATGGATGGAGTTGTAATACTCCTATTAGTTGGAGTGATATAGTGAACATGGTGTTGATTAGATCGGACATGTTGGCCGATATGGAATAGGAAATGCAAGTTATCAAGAATAATTTAAAGGTATCATAGGACAACGAGAAGAGCTATGTAGATTAGCATAGGGCATTTAAGGAGTTTCATGTTGGAAAATAGGTGTACTTGCACATCAAGCCCAAGAATATATCCTTTAGGATTGGGTCATGTGCGAAGTTAGCACCTCGATATTGTGGGTATTTTAAGATTCTTGAGGGAATTGGACCAGTGGCTTACAGACTTGCACTACTTTCGAAAGTGAAATTACATGATGTTTTCCATGTTTCATTGCTTAATGTACATGTAAAAGATGTGATCTTATTGGTTATAGGTGTCATTTAACAACAAGGACAGTGTTCCCCTAAGGGGGAGGGTTCTATAACGTCCCTGAATAAAAAATCCATGTAATAAAGTTAATAAAGTAAAAATAAGACCAAGGTCATAGTAAACATACTCCAAGCTAAATATTGGGTAAAACATCCTAGTGGGTGGTCATTTGGTTTATTATGGCTAAGGAAATTGGAAAAGGCATTGAAAAGGAAAGGAGGCATTAACTAATAATTCATTTATGAAAATAGGAGAAAATGAAGGTGACAGGTCATAGGTTGCATGTGAGGAGGAAATTGAAGGAAAGTAAAGGAAATTGAAGAAAACAGAGGCCTCAATGATAAAAAGGATTCTGAGGAATAGTTCACAACCTTTTTACAGTTCAATTTTGGAGATCTCTCTCTATTATCTCATCCTATTACACACTTAGAGCATTCTTGGAGCACTCTAGCATTGGAGAAATGAAGGCAAAGGAAGGTCAATAAATCACAGGGAAGAAATGATCAATCAAGGAAGAGTTGGATTAAGCAGCTACAGTTGGATTACTTGTAGGTATCAAATTGCATGTATGACTTCCTTGCTAGCTTTTACATGTATGGTACATGCATGTGTGTATTTAGTTATCTTGTTTTTATGGCATACATTTTTCTAGGTGTCACAGTAGTTTTAGCCTTACCTTTCCATTTTTGGATAACCATGGTGTGATGGGGTTCTTTCATTGGTTGAGCTGGATTTTCGGATGGTTTTGGAACTGGGTAAGGTGGTCTTAGGAAAATTCCCAAGGGCCTAGGAATCCCTTGACTGATAATGGAAGGATACATGCTAAATCCTAATGGTGGGAACGAGAAAATTCCTCAAGGTATTGGTGAAGAAATATAGAGGCATCCATGCTTAATTAGGCCTATTAATCCCTTGATCAGTAATGGCGGGATTACTGTAAAGCCTGGTAGTGTATGTTTCTTTGTTTGGGCCTAGGAATCCTTTGACTAGTAACTTCGGGATACATGATAAAGCCTGGTTGTATAGATGAAGGTTTTGCGCCTAGCAATTCCTTGACTGATAATGGCAGGATACGTAGTAAAGCTTGAGGAATCCCTGGTTGTTTTTTTGTGAGTACCGCATTCATGCTTGGAATATGGTATGGGTATGATTGGCTAAAAGATAGATTTGGTTCAGCGTAATATATGGTCGGGTGGTATGTGGAAGTCCCTGACTTGGTTGGATTTTGCATATGTTAATAAGAGCTCTTTTCTCTTTTATATATCATAAGTATTCATACTTGTTCTTATGTGGCTTTGATGGTTGTTCTATCATTATTATTATTCTAGTTATATGTTGGTTATAAGAGTGGTTTTATGGCCAAAATTAGTTATGGATTTGAGCATTATTTGATTAGTAAATGAATGGTTAATGAATGTATGACCTAATAGATGATAATGCAGTTATTATGAGAGGACACTGGAACTTCTTGACAATTCTCAGATAAGTATGAGACCCCTATGTTCATATGTGTGTTTATGACTTGTGCATTACTTGCTCATGATGTGTTTGATGAAATGTTTTTCATGGTTGGGATGGGTCAGGTTAATTCCTTGTTCATTTTTTACATTAAATGATTTTTCTCATTGTTATTTATCATTTATGATATTTTCGTTGAGTTTTGGGCAAATGCCTGGTTCCTAGCCCTAAAAAAGTGGCTCGGATATCGGGGTTGCTCGCAGAGAACTGAGTCAATTAGTCTACATTCATTGGGAAGCAGGCTCATGGGAGTAGCTGGAGCCTTAAAGTTGCTATATTTCCTTGTCATGGGAGTGAGTGGAGCCTTACAAGTTAGTGAAAAATAAAGTTAACTCAAGGGTTGGGCACTTAGAGTGGTTTGTTAACTCATCGAGTCCTACAGTTGCCAAGGAAGGTCAGTTTAGTCTCAGTTCATCGATTCGCCTTCCTTAGTTGTAATTAGGATGTTGATTCATATCATAGTAAATCTTCATCACATATTTACCATGGTGGATCAGTTAGGTTGGGTATGTGTGGGATGAGAGTGTTACAGATAAAAAAGAACTCATTCAAAGGGAATATCATTAAAGTAGTTCATTAATACTAAAAAATAACTTTGCAATGTAATTATTTACCTCATGCACTAGTCGACATCATTGGAATGGGTGCCTTATGCTCCTCTTTTGGTAGAGGATCCTCATGTATGACATCCTGTATCGTTGAAAGTTGGCTGGTGGAAGTTCTATGTTGTGGTGTCACTGCCAAAAACTCCTATATAAGAAAGAAAATTATTTTTTTGATTATATAATGTAAAAGTTAAAAACAAAACTTTCATAATTGAACTTATGAAATAAAAGAAAATCACTTTAAAATATGGTTATTACCTAATATCTCTAAAGATGTTGGTTCAAGATGTTGATCCTATACTTAATCTCGGGAGTTTTATTTCTAATGTGAATCAAACAAACAAGTTCTTTATTTGTTCTAACCACAAGCTTATTGATTTTTACGATTGGGTCAGGATAAATGAACAACCCATCCTCATCAAACCAATTAGGATCATCGTGACCATTCCCCCCAGACTACATATTTCAACAAAAGAAAGGTTATTTCGATTATTTAAACAAATAATGGCTGCACCATTGATTTTTCCCTGGACTTTGGCGTATTTTCTGGTGTCTATTTTCTTTTTGTGCACTATGATCTCCATAATTAAATATATGATTTCTCGATGACATAAATGAAGTAAAACAATGCTGAATAACATATACATAAATAGTCACAAGTAATTATGATGTTCAAAAACCCTATCTTTCAAACGTATTTCGACAAATAATTGAATGGTGAAAAAGCTTTAGTTTATTGTCCCACTAGAGAAATGGCTTATGCCTCCATGATTCCACCAAACTGGAGTGAAAACCAACATTTTTAGTAGTAACTGTACACATTTTGCAATCACAAATTAAAATAAAAGACAAGAAAATGCTAAGCCATCATCAATGGAATTCCCATTGGATTCCTACTATAATTAGATCATCCTCCTTTTTATATTTATGTTTATTAAGCCCATCTCCTCATCGTTTTCAACCATGGCCAATGGGAAAAGACAATACAATTGAAAACATGATTTTGAATGCCCCATGCACCAATATGTTCATCATTGCTAGATCTATAGAATGCATAAAAGTAACTCTTAACATCCTCCTTGATACCTATTTGTGTATCTCCAACTAGAAGAACATGCTCTGAATAGAAATGTTTATGGATAAGAAAACTATTAGTACCCCATGGATTTAATTTAGCTCAACCATTCATTCTAAAGAAACATCTCAATGGTCAAGTTCCACTAGAAGGCAAGGCGGTGACAAACTCATAAGCATTAGACCCATCCCAACCTAGAATCATTAGATCAATTTCACTTTTGAAGATGCATAGTTTGAATTTATGCCACATTATAAAGAGTCTTGGCCATTAGGGTGAATCTATGGGGACAATGCTTTTACATGTATTATTGATGATGTTTATGATATTTCAATGACGATGAAAGTTGAAAGTTGAAAATTTGTTTTTTCTTGAGAGTTTCCCCACTTTAAAAATTGGTTCATTGTAAGTAAATATGCATCAAGTAAATAAAATATTTCCAAAATTATGTTAAACAACATTGGTATGTTATCCTCTTTATGAATGTGCTTCACTAGCTCCATGAAGTAGGATGTGCTAGTAGATAATTCTAAGGAGAAGAAGATGAAAAAGAGAACACGAAGAAATTGTTATGGATTATGTGATCACTATCAAGGCTATTGGTGTTGATCAACCAAAGGTTGACCATACCATTGTCTACTAACACTAGGTACTAATCACACTAATTGTACGTATGAATTACGCTAAATTAGATACTTTATGAATATTAAATTATATATTTTTTGTTCATATAATATGAATGAGGTGACTTATAAAGAAGCGTTTTGATAGACATTTTGATGTGTTTATTTTTATGGTCGGTCTTCATAATGCATGCTTGAGCCATTAATGAATTTGTAAATCATATTTTTAATCATTGATAGTCAAAAGAATTCATTTTTTAATCAAAATAAAATTTATTTTGTTATGCCCCATTTATACATTTTAAAAGAAATAAATTTAAATTTTTAAAAGTGTATTTGTGTCCCTAAGTTGACCAAGTCAAGTCTCCAAAAGAAAGGTCAGCTCAGCCCTTAGAGACACTCTTTTGGATGAGACAGCCACTATATATTGGCATTATTACTCCTCCATTTGATAACGAATTTGTGACTCTTTTGATATGAAGAAATTCATAGACGTATAAGGCTATATCTTTCTGTGGAAGATGAATTCTTGAGGCTACAATATTCTGTGATATGTGAGTTTCTGTGGAAATATACTTTCTATGGAATATGAGTCTGCTATAATTCTTTCTCTTTGTGGGTATGTGAGTGATAGTGGCATTATGTTTTATGTGATATGAGGCTAGTTTGACAACAGTTGGAAGGAATCCTATGGGCATAGTTGTGAAGGTAGTCTTTAAGCTACAAGAATTTTTGGAATTGGAGCACATTCATTATCTAAGTTATCATCCTTGAATATATCGAATCATCCAAGGAGAACAAAGTTCAAAGCTATAAAATCTTCAAGTCTTGAATTCAATGCCTAAGATGAAATATTCCGATGATTGACAAGTTTTTGTGGCATAAGAGTATGATCAAATTCCAGAATAAATCCTTCTCTAAGATGAAGAGTATTTTTTTCTCCCATTTGAATATCAGCCTACACACATCTTATCTCTATTCAAGCGAAGAATCATTCCCTTTTTTTGCACTCGTAAAACTTACGGTTGAAAATTCTTATCTGTAATTACCTACCCAACAACTAGGGAAGCAAGGTACTGTGAGTATGAATTCAACCATAACATCCTAGGAAGTGTTGTATAACTCATATTTATTTTCTTTTGTGAATAATTAGACAATGAGACTTCTTTTCTATGTTAAACCTAGGGATATCATCAGTCTCATGGCAAGCTCTCATATTTATTTTATTATGTGAATAAGCAAATAGTGAGACCACTTGTCAGTATTAAACCTAGGGATATCAACAGTCTCCTTGAGGCATAATGAAATAAAACACTCTTGTGTTACTCTCACCTACTCCCAAAATGAGGTGATCTAGATATGTCTAGGATCTATACTTTTCGAGTGCAAGGAGTTAGTACTTTAACCCCCGAAGCTAGGAGAGAATGGTGAAGGCATAAAGGGTTCTTTCACTAGAGGATACAATAAAAATCAAAAGTTAAAGGCATAAAATGTTCTTTTACTAGAGACTATAATCACAATCAAATTTCAATTAGACAAAAGTAGTATCAAAATACTAATGAAAATTCTAGGTTTTAATTGACATTACAATTTTTCTTAGCCTTTTGTTGTCTCCTTTAACCTGGAACTTGAACAAGTGGGTGCAATGCTACCTCTTTATCTCCTCTGACACAGTTTTTGAATGGGCAGGTGCAATAGATCCTCTTTGTCTCATGATTGTAGCGGATCAAACATGGAGCAAGAACCTCTTTGGTATTTGTATCTCTGGGTAAATTCTCACAACCTAGTGATTCCCTAGAGAATAGGATTTTTGCAGTTGTGTGTTTTAGGGACCTTGGTGTTGTGGGGAAAAATGCCTATGCAGGACGATCCTATCCACCTAAGGTGTGACAGTGCCTTAGCAACAAACAGAGATAGCTATTCTAGTATTCTTCCTTTATGAATTAGAATGAAGAGAGATGGATAGACTAACCGGTGTCTTCCGTTTGTCCCTCGATCCAGTTTCCCTTCTCTTTGAGAGTTCTCAGCTACTTGCCTTCTTGCTCGCCCAGCTTCAACAGGTCTCTGCAAGATCACAAGAAGAGAACACTACACAAGACATGGATTCATATTCATAACTAGTTCAGGATTAGAAATAAACTAAACATACTAAAGCAATCATACATCAAAGATACATCAGTATATAGGAGAAACCAAGATAGCTTTATTGATGAATAACAAGGTTTAGGAAGAGATACAACCAAGAAGGCTCCAATCCAACATCTCCTTCCCAGCGAATGGAATTCCTATCTTCACCTCCCTTCAAAGCATTAAGCACCCAATGATTCTGATCTCAAACCAACAACAATTCTTTGCAATAACAAAATTCCAGCTTCTAGATCTCATGGAGGAGAGATCCATATATAGATGTTTGGAGAGAGGATGAGTCAGCCTAAGATCTGACTAGTGTCCTCTCCCTCTGTCAGTTCTTTTATCCACTTGGAGGTTCTTGCTTCCACTTGGAGATTGAGAACCTCTTACTCATCACTAGTCGAATTCACTGAGGCAAGTGTCATTGAGGAAGATTCTGGAAGCTTCCTGGGTCTTGACACCTTGTTGAATGAACTTGCCACTTGTCAACTCTCGTTCAGCGCACCTGGGTAGTGCTTCTACCTGCGTTGCAGTGCAGGTAGCCAGTTTAGAGTTTGCATTTCAGCTCAGACAGCTAGTGGAGCCTCTGAACTGATCCTGAATTGACTTGTTTTTGAGCAGTTTCTGGTGGAGAACTTCTGTGAATTGCTGTGGTTTGTTAGCCTTGTTCCTCTAGGGGTAGGAACAACATGTTTAGGGACTTTGGATCCCTTAGATTATGGACATTTCATGCTTATAGCTATAAGGCACAAAAATGTCTATAACAGTTGCCCCCTAAAGTATGAGGCCGTTTATCGGGTGAAATGCTTTATCAGGAGGATCCGAAGTTCATCCAATGCTGGGAGGAGACCTGTAATAAGATACAATACAATACATTATTTTTCATACTGCTTTCATGATCTAGCTGAGGCGGGCATTCCCATGCTCAGCTTTATAAATTCATTTTTCTGTACATAGAACAGACAATCGTCTGATGGTAGACTGATAATTTTGATGAAATTATCATCCTTTTGGTAGGATGATTATCTGCTGCAATGATGTACATGTCAATGTCTTTATCTTTCCTGAATATATATCGCAGCCCGGATGGATGAAACTAGATCCGGGGTCTTCAAACTCGTTCGATCTTCACTCTAAGTACAAGTCGATCCATGTGAGAAATGTTCTGAAGTCGAACATGGAAAGACATCGCTTGATTACCGGTCAATGAGGTAAACCATTAACAAGCGCGAGAGGAATCACCGATAATGATAATGACCCTCAAGGTACTGCAGTACAATTCACGTGGTGTGAATAAAGGACTTGGCATCGAACACCACGCAAAATCTTTTGGTCGAAGGTCATTGATGTATACCTGTCGCCGGAAGTGAGAAACTTGCCATTGAGGCATGCAAGCTTCAAAGTACTGAAGGGGTTGTTCCTAGATCAACTTCTTGGATAATGAGCTGATGTCGACAAGCGATCCGTCAAAGGAGGGCCTTAATGTATCCCACATCAGTGACTTGGAATGGAGCTAATGATTTTGATGGAGGTGAAAACGATCTGTGACATATGATTCAGGGTGGCGGTCATGAAAGGATGAAGGATAATGTATGGCAGTGGATGGGACACGGTTGACTTTTCTGAACGACTTCTCTTGAACATACGGCGACACTGATGCGATGGATCGGTAGCATTACCCCAAATATGGATGGTATGGCGAGACCATGGTGATGTGACCGGTGAATGAAAACAACCCAACCCGATTGTGGTACGGAAGAAAAGTGTCATGTTCAAGAGCGACTTGCTACCATCAAAGTTTTCTTGAGTTTCTCCCAATTTTTCCCCAGTCATTGCTGACCAGTACCTCTTTATTTTTGTCAAGCTTGAGGAGGATAACATATGCTTGTTCTATAACCTGCCCTTCGGGCAAGCCCATCGCTATGTTTTAACAAGCCTAGCGATAGTGAAACTCATTCTCGTCTAAAGACAAGTTTGTTGCTATTTAATGATTTTAATGAGTCTAACGACAAAGACAACTCGGTCCCTTTTCATTTTTAGAGAGTCTGAAAAGGTACGTAAAGATAACTCCAAAGTTCCTTTTTCGTCATCTAATCCCTTAAGTCCAAAAAAGTATAAAACAATACAGAAGGGATGAGTTTTCAATAGTTTTAACGAGCCGAACAAAACAAGCGCTCGATCTTTTTGTGCAATAATCCCTCAGGTCCAAAAAGATTAAAATCTAGAGGAGGGATAGCATTTCCTGTCCCTTTAACGAGCTGGGAAGCCAAGGACTCGGCAATCTTTTCATATTTTACGAGTCAGATGAAAAGAGCTTAAAGAAGACTCGTCTTTTGAGGAACGAGTGATAAACAGGGTTAGCAGCTGATTCCAGGTACAGGTTGGAATTTTCCAATCACGGCAGTGTCACAAGGATGGCTAGGTGAAATCACTCTTCGCAGCTGTTCCTCAAAATGGGTAAACAATCATATGGAGGTGAATGATCGGCCAAATGAAAAGTGGAGGTGACGGTGCAAACACGACCAAGGCTTTAATGGCTGATAATATTACATTCACAGTGGTTATTTACCGGAAATTTGGTTCATTTTTTATTTTAAAATGAGCTTAAACGCTGGTGGAAACACTTGCTCATTGCTTATGTTTATTTTTTAACGAGCATGAAGTCCACGTTAAAACTGCTCGGATCTTGTGTTTATTTTTTAACGAGCATGAACTGTGTGCTAAAACTGCTCGATTAACCCAGTCATATGATAAGAGTGTCTCATCAAGATTCTATTTTTTATGGAGCTTCATCTTACTAAGCTTTGCTCCGCATCCTTTCGTTATGCAAGTTCGGAAACGACTAATCCTGCGAGTTTAAAGGGTTAGAGGTCCTAAAAATTTAAAAAATAAATAGCCGCCCCTTGCTTGCACTCCAAAAGGTTTGCATGCCCCCAGGCATAAAGCACGATTTCAAGGTTACCCCTACTTCATTTCCGTCAAAACATTTGTTTCACCGAGAGAGGCCTACCTCTTTCAGGTTACCCAAAGATTGTCTCGTTAATCTTTCAAACAAAACACTTCCTCGGCAATGTCTACCGAAATAGACAAAGGTGAGCGACGTAGCCCGCCAACTCACATAACTTTGACAAAAGAATCTTATTCTAGAATAACCCCTCTTCCTAGACGGACGGGGTACAGACTAGTCATATTCTCCCGCGGAAACCTACTCTATACCCAAAGTTTCCCTGCCGAAGCAGACCAGGACGCATGCCCCCTGGGTTCCAGTCATATCCTCCCGGATTACTCGCGCTCATCAGGAGGACGGACCGTGGGTTGAGACACTTCTTGCGTGAAGAGACCATTTAGGGATGGTATATGACTATTTGTGATGCGTGATCCGGGAAATGAAAGTTGGTCCACGAGCTTGACCACTCTTCCTTCATGCGGAAAACACATTACTCTAAAGAGTGAGGAGACGACGGCTCCCATGCAATATATATAGTCTCGTCCAAGGAGTAGGTTATAATCCAAGGGTCCTTGAACGACCATCACGTTCATTTGAACGGTCTTCCCTTTCAATGTTATTGGCACATTGGGGAGGATCCCTAAAGGTCGACTGGTTCCTTTATCAAAACCTGATAGATTTCTCATTTCAGGCAAAAGCGTTGGCGAACCAAGCGCTTTCCAAGCAATAGAGGAAAGGATACTCACAGATGCCCCCTCATCAATGATGGTGCCAACCATTACCATTCTGTATATTTGGACGATAATTCTGAATGGTATGCTGGCTGGTAACCGGGGTCTGCCTAGTTGGTTCTAGTCGAATGAGACAACTAGGTTGCTTGGTGGTGGGACCAAATAGACGACCGGGTATGACCCTGACGAAGTTCCTTCCTGCGATAAAGGAATGGGCGAATTTCCCCCTTGTTCGTCAGAGTCTGTGTTGATGAAGAGAACTTGGACGGTATCGTCTTTATTCTCCTTTGTGATGGTATCATTCGAAGATAGATCCTCTGAAGGCAAAACCGAGTCAACTGCCACCTCAACCTTTTGAATTTTTTCAGGTATGGATTCAGAGGGTTCATCTTCAATGATAGGTGCTTCGGCTGACCACCTGAGCGGGCCAGCCGGGTTCTCAACTAGTGAAGGACTTGGCAGGAGTTTTTGATATCCAGGAGGAAGTTGCGCTTGTAAAATCGGGCGATCTTCCAAAACTCTTTTAGCCTCGTCTAAGAAGGGACAACAGTGGATGACATGGTCGCCTTCACACAGTTTGCAGGGAAATCTAGCTTTCCCTCTCTGCCCTGTGGCTTCACTTCCACTAGTTGACGGTGTGCTGTCAACATGGCTATCAGAGGTTGACGCCACCGAATTGTGCAAACGGGGAGACCAGTCCCTTAGTATCCGAGGGATGCAGGGACAATCTCTGTGGAAGTGGTCTCCCTTGCATATGACACATGGCGATTTAGGCCTAGTGAGTGCTGTGTGTGGATTTTTGTCAGACGACGCTTGTTTGCCTCCAGTCGCTTTTGGCTCCTTCTTCTTCTTCTCTTTCTTCTTCTTTTCCTTCTTCTCCTTAGGAACTCGGTTTTTTGTTTTACCAGTTCCATCAAGCGAAGAGGAAGGAGGAGAGGAAGAATTATATGAAGTCAAAGGCTGGTGGGAAATTCTGGTCTGATCTAACTGTTGACTCGACTGTTCAGGAATAGTGGTGTTCTGAACGACATTGGTTGAAAAGAGCCAGATTGGTAGGCCAATTGTCAGTCCTGGAAGTGACAATGTGGCCATATGGGGCGCACCAACATCTCCCCAAGAGGAGAAGGGA
This sequence comes from Pinus tabuliformis, assembly GCA_031772625.1. Classification (NCBI taxonomy): domain Eukaryota; kingdom Viridiplantae; phylum Streptophyta; class Pinopsida; order Pinales; family Pinaceae; genus Pinus; species Pinus tabuliformis. The sequence continues at coordinate 649,049,955 of CM062817.1, forward strand.
CTAGGATTTCCACCAAGGGGAATTCCTTGGTTGGTGGGCTCCATCTTTTCAACCTAAAGATCAACGCGGGAATAAAGGGTGATTGTTCCGTTTAAAATAAATTTTTAACGACGCTTAGACACAACTTGCTTTTTCACTTTTAAAGAGTTGAGAAAAAGCTAAAGATGACTCTAGTCTCCTTCGATGTTTTAACGAGCCCGAAGTGACAAATGCTCGGATGGACATTTTCCATTATAGAGTCTGAAAAAGGCCAAAAGGAACTGCTCTGAAGTTCTAGGCAGAGGGTGTGCCAAAATTTTCGCAAAACCGCAGAATACTTTTTAGGGTACGGGCGGTCGATCTTCCTGAATGCTGTGTTCAGTGCATTGCGATCAGTAGGGCGGCCAACACGGCTTCCTATGGATAAAGGGTATATTCCTATAGGGGTCTCCCAATATATACGCGACGGTACGTGGGAGCACAATCCATACTGGTGCTATCGTCCCTCAGGAGGAATCACCCACCTTCAATGAGATCGACAGTCACCAGGCTTTACGACACCGGAACACGTCTCTAGCCTAGACCTCTATGTTGTGCGTTATGTTGCAAAGCGTTGTTAAGTTCATTCAATTTATTTTAAGTTGATCTTTTTAGAAGTTTGCCTTTCTGGATCACCATGAGATGTATGATACAATTCCTAAATGCAGTCTAAAGATGATAAGCAAGCTTTATATCTTTTCAACTTTGAAAATCCTAGCTACTAAGCGAAAAGAAAGACACCATCTTTTCTCAAAGAGCAATCAGCACACTCTAATGCACTTTTTCCTAAATCAAGCATGCAAACTATCAAAATGCAAATGCATAATGCAGGTGTTTGTTTTCCGCTTTCTTAGTATTGATGCCTACAAAGAAAGCTTTTTGTACAACTTTGAATTTGCTTTTAAATGACAAATACAAACAAGTTTACTTTTTCGAAATCAGAAAGGGTAGAAGAGAATACAACACTTTACGACTTTCGAAATGAACACTTGTTTCGACACTTAAAAGAGACAAACTCAAACCAAAAGCAAAAGTAAATGTATAATCAACTGTAAACAACCAATGAACTCTCTCCTAAGATCACAATCAACAGATCTGAATCAAGGGCTACAGGATGATTATTTCACTCATGCAAAGGAAAACTGTAAATGACGCCACAAACACATAAAAACATTCACAGTCTTTTTGTACAAAAGGAGGTGGAATTTAAGTAGAGAAAAGGAGTTATCAGACTGGTACCTATGCTGGTTACAGACTGCAAAAATTAGAGATCAAAACAAGGCAAAACAGAGCAGAGAACCCCAGCTGCACAAGGCCTAACTGGATCAGCGCAACCTCAACACAGGGGTTTTGACATTCAGCGCAGGTGGCCTTCACGGGACCTGCGTTGAAATGCAGAACCTCTTCACAGGGTTCGCGTTGAAGGAGAAACGAGAATTTCTCACTGGGTTCTGGGTCACAGTTTGCTGATTAATCTACGGTTTCAGGCCAAATAAAAGCAACAAGCAAGGTACAATCAAAGGGATCCTTTGAGGGAGTACTAAGATCTATCACAAAGGATCATCAAATCATTTGTGAATCCATTGTTCAGATCATAGACAAATCCAGTGATTGGATCAAAGTAGCAACTGTCTACTTTGCTTCTGAGAATAGCGGATGCAGTTTGATTGTTGCTGTTGAGTCTATGAAACAAACAATGATAGAGACACAAATAAAATGACTAAACAGATCTTCCCCAGCGGAGTCGCCAATTTAATGTGGGGAAAAATGCTTATGCAGGACGATCCTATCCACCTAAGGTGTGACAGTGCCTTAGCAACAAACAGAGACAGCTATTCTAGTATTCTTCCTTTATGAATTAGAATGAAGAGAGATGGATGGACTAATCGGTGTCTTCCGTTTGTCCCTCGATCCAGTTTCCCTTCTCTTTGAGAGTTCTCAGCTACTTGCCTTCTCGCTCGCCCAGCTTCAACAGGTCTCTGCAAGATCACAAGAAGAGAACACTACACAAGACATGGATTCATATTCATAACTAGTTCAGGATTAGAAATAAACTAAACATACTAATGCAATCATACATCAAAGATACATCAGTATATAGGAGAAACCAAGATAGCTTTATTGATGAATAACAAGGTTCAGGAAGAGATACAACCAAGAAGGCTCCAATCCAGCATCTCCTTCCCAGCGAATGGAATTCCTATCTTCACCTCCCTTCAAAGCATTAAGCACCCAATGATTCTGATCTCAAACCAACAGCAATTCTTTGCAATAACAAAATTCCAGCCTCTAGATCTCATGGAGGAGAGATCCATATATAGATGTTTGGAGAGAGGATGAGTCAGCTTGAGATCTGACTAGTGTCCTCTCCCTCTGTCAGTTCTTGTATCCACTTGGAGGTTCTTGCTTCCACTTGGAGATTGAGAACCTCTTACTCATCACTAGTCGAATTCACTGAGGCAAGTGTCATTGAGGAAGATTCTGGAAGCTTCCTGGGTCTTGACACCTTGTTGAATGAACTTGCCACTTGTCAACTCTCGTTCAGCGCACCTGGGTAGTGCTTCTACCTGCGTTGCAGTGCAGGTAGCCAGTTTAGAGTTTTCATTTCAGCGCAGACAGCTAGTGGAGCCTCTGAACTGATCCTGAATTGACTTGTTTTTGAGCAGTTTCTGGTGGAGAACTTCTGTGAATTGCTGTGGTTTGTTAGCCTTGTTCCTCTAGGGGTAGGAACAACATGTTTAGGGACTTTGGATCCCTTAGATTATGGACATTTCATGCTTATAGCTGTAAGGCACAAAAATGTCTATAACACTTGGAGTCTCACTTTTGGTACATATTATTTCTTCCTTCCCTCATTTCTTTCTTCTCCATTAAAGTTAAATAATCTTATGGGAACTAAATCTACTAGGTATCATCTCACGTTTACAGGCGATTGAATTTTTAGCAAGGACCTTAGCTCATGTGGGTTCATCTCACGATTGTATAAAATCGAATGCGCAACAAGGACCTTAGACCATGTGGGTTCTATGGCTAAAAAATTGTCACTGTTCGAATCTCATCATAGTTGAGTTCATGATTGCAAGGGATTGAACATGGAGCAAGGACCTTAAGCCAGGTGGCTTCTGCGGCTAAAAAAAATTCATTGTTTGAGCATCATCAAAGTTGAGTTCATGATTGCAGGGGATCAAACATGGAGTAAGGACCTTAGGCCAGGTGGGTTCTGCGGTTAAAAATTTAAATGTTCTAGTCTCATCGGAGTTGAGTTCACAATTGGAAGGGATTGAATGTGGAGCAAGGACCTTAAGCCATGTGGGTTCTACGGCTAAAAATTTGTCATTATTTGAGTCTCATCAAAATTGAGTTCACAATTGAAGGGGATCAAATGTGGAGGAAGGACCTTAGGCCAAGTGAGTTTTGTGGCTAAAAAATTGAACTCGAGGGAAGATGAATTACATGGCAAGGAAAAAATGAAGACCTCTTTTAATATATATATATATATATATATATATTAATTATAACATATATTATATATAAATTATATATTATATATTATTATAGTATATCCACAAATTGTGCCAAACAATATATTCAAATATTAATGAAAGGTAGACTATTTATAGCTCTAAATAGGTTGCATTAGACCTTATCCCTAATCCATAACAGCAATGGATGGGATGCCATTGATGTGAATTCCATGGAATGTACACTTATCACATGAGGTTTTAGTATATTATATAAATAGTGAAATCTAAATGTTAGTCCCACACTTCATTTACCAAGAGGTTGAGTATGATCACTTGAGCCTAAAGTTCACTGATATTTATCATGAAAGCATGTATATAAAATAACCTCCTTATGATCCTCTTAGCCTTCTATAATGAACTCTAATGAATTATTCTTCTTCACAATCTTATGAGGTACATAATTCATTGTAATAAGTTCAAAAGTAACCATGAAACTTTCATTTGAACATAAGATTCACTATGTATCATGTGAGACCTTATGCGATTGAAAACTTCGTAGGAAAGAAGATTAATATTGTGATAGTGTACTCATTGTGGTTGTAATTATGGTAATGCATTGTGTGTTCCATATTGTGTAGAGGTAACTAAACTGGTAATGACAACAACAACATCACCTTTTGTTGGATGAGTTTAGAAAGTGCATGTGTGTCATCATTCATAGCAATAAAATGGAGAGGCCAAATTCTCCCTTTCAAGTGCTTATGCGTCACCTTTTAATAGATCTCATAATAAAAAATACATCAACAATGCTTACAACAAAAATGAAGATAAAATTATATATATATATATATATATATATATATATATATATATATATATATATATATATAGATATATATATATATATATATATATATATATATATATATATATATATATATTAACAATGCTTACAAAAAAAATGAAGAAAATTTTATGTAGTATAATTTTATTTATAATACATAATTTTCTCTTCGTTTTTGTTGTAAACATTGTTGATATTGATGTATTCTTTAATACACAAACACACAGACATTAATTATTTTAGTTTACATTAATAAAACTTCTTTTTTGTAAACCACTTCATGTGGACACAAATTCACATTGTTAAGATTATGGTGGCCACTGTGCATGACATCCACAAAACTTTCAGATATTTGGCCCAATAGAATTTTACAACAATGGAAATTTGTACTAAACAATCAAACACTTCCATAGTATATGAAAATTTCAATGGCTCATAGTTAGACATGCAAGGCAATTTTTCATAATAAATATGGACATGTACACCTACCTTATGGAAAAATCAATTGGGTTTATGATATACATCAAAATATCAACCATTTGAATGAATTTATTTCTACCAATCTTCACAAAATGACTATCTCTCAATAAGGGAGTCACATCTAAACATGATCCCTTAGAAAATCCTCGTCTAATGACTACAATGTGATGCTTTTAATGATACTCATATGACCCCTAAAAGATGACGATGCTTTTATTTTATTTAATGAAGGATTCTGCTTCATAAGCTTACCACCTTCATCTCCATACACCATATTAACATGTAAATAATCATACATGCTATGTGTTTATGCACCATTGGTACCAATAATGTAAAGAATTGGATAATTACCACAAGGATCCAAGCATGTCAACTCTAGGTTTCCCATTTTGGACTCGTCAACAAAATGATCTATTTTAATCCATTTATTCCTTTAAGAAGAACACTTGTATCAAAGTTTGGAACATTTACTTTCACACATTGGATTGCCAAATGACATTTAAATTAAGGTGATCTCCCTTGATTGTTGAATTATTTCTATGAGTTGTATTTGAGTTTGGAAATCCTCTCACACCATCAATGCATGCATCCACTATAGCCATATCAAATTTCAATACATAAGAGAAAAAATATATGAATGTTGATTGTTTGGTTTCACATTTGAATGTTGGAAACACAAATGTTGGAGTTTTAGTTTTGGATACATAAGAGTTTTAAAATGGGTGACGATCCTGGAATAAAATCATATTTACTTGTAACAACATCTATGAATCTAGGGCATAACTAAGAAAGAAACACGTTTAGGTCAATGAAGTGCAAAATGCATATATTATAAATCCTATTTAGATGTTTTTTGGTTGAAAGGGTTAGGATTTAGGGGGTTTGGTTCCAAGGAAAATGTCCTGCATCACTATTTTTTTCCCTTCTTACTAGCTCTTTTTCTTTTTGCTGAAACAATTGTGTTTTAGGGATGAAAATTGTTTCCCAAAATTCAGTTAAGCCAAAACATTGTTTCCATCTAGAATGCATCCAAAAAAATGGGATACTTCATAACTACTTCACATCTTACGCTAGAGTGAATTTAACCCAAATGTTTCACAACTCAGTGTTAATCATCAACAATAAGAAGAACATAAAATTGCTACAATATGCATTTTCAGGAATTGGCTCATATTATTTTGTGACAATTTTTTGCAAATGTTCCAGTAAATTTTAGGACACTTCTTGAGAAATTTTGTTGAAATTTAACCAATGTGTATCATGTAAATTAATCTAGAAAACGAAACACAGTGGGCTTCTTTTTCCGTTTACAGCTTCCATTGTTCAATCTTTCACTAGTTTTTGAACTTTGCAGAGATTGTTGTTGGAAATTTTTTAAGTATTTTTTACAATGAAGGCTAGTGGATGTGGTTTTTTTCTATTTGTTGTCGCTTCGAGAGACAACCTCAGATTTCTTATAAGACTAGTGTCTGGTAACATCTATATTTTATGTGTCTCATATGATTTTTAGGAAAATAGAGACATCATGTACATTTTATACACATATGTAAATACATACAATAAAAAACATGTGTTGGTTCATTCATCCAAGGATGTAATACATGTATTTTGGGTACTCTTTCACATATACAATTCATAACAAGTATGTATAAGCTAGTAAAGGTCGAGTAGTTCGAGGACCTACAATTTAATCAACTTTTGTAGATCATTGAAAGAAGAGAAGGAGATAGAATAACTCATCATGTAGAGCTTGAAACTTCAAGAATTATACACTTATCTGAGTTAAATATAGACATAATGGATGAAAGAGGATTGGGTGCTATCATTCATGAAGTGCTATTTAAATATATAATCCCAAAGATACATATAGGAATGTGCATTAATAAGTCAATACAAATGAATCTTTAAGAACATATGAAATATTTATGGCAGCTACAATTACATGAAATCAAAGAGGAAATGTGAACATAATTGAATTTAAACAGAGAGGGAACATACTGTAGTACTCGAATGTAGGAATCACCACCATTTCATTGATATTCTAAAAGATACAAGTCTTGACGTCATACAGTCTCAGAAATAACATGTAGTTAATCTTTAGGATTCATAACCTTTTCTAAGTGTTTCTTCCTCCCTTTTATAAGGAGAGGGAGAACATGGAAATTAAAAAATATCTCAAGCTAGAGCTTCCAGTTGCCTGCATGACTAGCTATATCAGTGTGTAGGCTATGTCACCTCCAATTATTACAAAAGAAATATACTTCTCTTGAAAATAAAACAGAATAATAATAGCGATCATAAAACAACAAAACATATTTAACAAGTGAAACTAAAATGATAGTCCTGTAAAAATATATCCACGCCACTCTCTTTATTGGCCTCTGGTCCAAATGCATTTCTGCTACATTATGCCTCATGCTCTCTCGGCCAGTTCCATGTTGCTTTCGGTCTTAACAGTTTCAATTCTTCTTCTATAGGAAGTGGGAGCGATCACCCATGATGTTTATAACAAATTATGAACACAACTACCCACTCATCCGTCCCTTCTTACATTCTTTATTAAGCCAATGGAACCAATCGTGGCCGGTGAAACAATCATACAAGTGTATCGGGGATTAGGTAGTTCAGGAACTTTAAACTGAACAAGATTCATAAAGCTATGATCGCCGATCTCCATTGGCCCCTTATGCCTTGGCCCTAGGGGCTTAGGTGAAAACTGCATGGTAGAAACCTAGGGACTCAAGGCCTATGCCCTCTGGAGCTAAAACCCCTTTAACTGGGACGAGGGTCAATTCTTTGATATATTGCATTGTAACCAGTCCCAACACATAATACGTAGGACCATACTACATATGCACCTGGGCCCCTTTTGCAATATCAGAGCTCGGAGATTGGGAATCTCTAATCCTTGCCTCTGGTTGCACCCTCCCAACTCTTGCGATTGTGATATGTGATGTGGTTTGGCCCACGTGGAAAGAGGATAAGGGAGGGCCAACACGAAGGCTTTAACACAAAAAAACCTTTAACAACTTCTCCACCCAACCATTGGTTTGATACATAAAGTGCACATAATCATGCGACCTACCTTATGCCACCTGTCCACCTCACTTTGGGCCCATGATATCGAGCGTTTCCCCAATATGCACCTTTATAGAACACCCATTACATGTTGCTCCATGGTTGCGGTCGTCGATATGTGATCGCCCCCCTGCTTCTTAGTCCTTGGTTCTTTGAGTCCTAATGACCGTGTGCCATTCCTTGTATCGTAGCCCTCCAATCAGAGGTTTAAACTTGATACAACAATTTTTGTCATCCTCCGATCACCGATCTATGAGATGATGTCATCCTTTTCCATGTGTCACCTTGTGAGTGGTGACATGTGTCACCTTATTTTGGCCCCTTATGACCCATTAAAATGCCAAATCTGGGTGCCACGTGTCCTTTGTATTGCCACATCATGATGACGTCAGATGCCATGTGGATTTATCAGGTCCAATAGTATTCTGCCACATGACCCTCTATAGGAGAGAGAAAAAGGCCCACCTACCCTTGGTTTTTCACTGACATTCTTTGTTAATCACAATTGGCCTCTCCCAACGCTTTCACACTATATCAGAACTTTTCCATTTTGCAACTTTTCAAACATGGTCATATCCAGAAGCGCCCATCATCGACATTCCATGACCTATGATATTACAGGACTTCTGATTTTCGATTACTGATATCTCTTAGACCTCCGATATACCATGGGCCATGGACCCCCAATCGCCGATTTCTTATATCGGCGATCATTGATCACAAGTTCGCTCTTGGTATGAGATTTGCAATATCGGACCTCCACCATCTGAAGTGCCGATATACTATACCTTAGACCTCCAATCGCCGATTTCCAATATCGGCGATCGTTGATAATAAATTTTTCTTTGACCTCCCCTGCTTCTGTTGTGGAAAACTCTGATTTGCAGGATCTAGGATTATACTTAGACATTTTCCTTTGTTTTATGGTTTTCAAGGATAACTTTCAATCTTCGCTAACCTTTGATTTTGGATTCCATTTGAGGAGTTCCATATACCATTGGAAAGCCAATTCCGAGAACTATCCACTAGAGGGGTTCCAGATTAGATTTATGGGCTTTTGTGGCCTCGAAGATGATTGAAAACTTCTTTGTTCTTTCACCCTCTTTTTAGAACTAGAACTCTTTTTTCAAAAGGTGACAACACTATCTTTGTAAATTTAGGAGAGTAGCAAGATGTTGTTGAAAATAACTTTTTTGAGTTGTATGGCCATGTGGGTGTGATTTTCCTACTTTTATTTGTAGAAGTTTTCTTGGCCTCCTATTAAAAAAAATCACATTATCCTTTGTGGGTCTATAGATATCATAGTTCCAAATTACCTGACCTTCAATTTTATACCTTTGTGGTATCTACAAGGATTTTTCATCAGTAGCAAGTCCAAAATCTTGGAATTGTCTCGAAGAAAAAGGGTACTCAAGAAGAAGTAATTGGGATGGTGGGATTCTCACAAAATATGCCATTGGTTTCACGTTTTGAACTCTTTTCTCCTTTCTTCCTTTTTTCCTATAATTTTTAGTGCTTACATATAAATAATTTTGTATCTTGAAGCTGACACATCTTGCATACATGTTTGTCTGTCATTTGTAAATATTTTCACTTACAACAACATATATTGAAAACCGATGAATCTACAATGACATTGGAGGCTTTAGACCTATGCAACAAATTTTGATGTATCTTCTCAAATAAGTAACCCAATGTGTTGGAGGAAATTGAAATATAAGCAAATAATTTTTGTCTACTTCATACACATTTTTTGAAAAAATTAAAAACCTTTTAATGAGACTAAAAGAGAACTATTGATAGTTTCTTCACTTACCTGTAGTTGGGATAGCGATCTAAAAGGAAAGATTGATATTGTGGATAATCCAAACTCACATTCTGAAAAATTTCATGTCATCTGTTGCGATAGGGTACCTAGGGTCCGTTTTGGGGTTAGTTAACCCAAATTTTGTAAAATATTTGTAAAAAGATGTAAAGATTTTTAAGACAGGTTTTCGACTATAATCACATCAAAATTCATTTGCTAACGCGTTTCGAACCAACAAGTGTGGTTCATTGTCAGGACAAGATGATGAACCAAATCAAGGCAACAAAGTTAAATAGAGAGAACGATCAATCAAATAGCTAGAAAGGAACAACTACTTTTGACCAAAAAGAAACAGCTACAACTGTCTAGGCAACAACTATATTTAATTGGACTAAGAGATAGGTAAAATCTAGTTAATTAATTAAATAATTAGTTAATTTGTTAGATATATTTATTTCCATTTAAATTTATATGTAACTAAATATATCTACTTATAATTAATTAAAGAATTTTAAACTAACTATTAAATTTAATAAGTAATTTAATATCATATTTCTATTTATAATTTAAAATTAAATAAACTTATAATATTATAGGATAAAATCTTATTATTTATTAATTAAATAAGTAATTAGTTGATTAATTTTTTATTACTAAGACTATTTCTATATAATATGTATTATTTTCTTTTAAAAACTAAAAATGTATAAAATGATATTAATACTTATATATGAGGTATTATGGGATAAACTGTGATAAAATTATAAATGAAAGTTTATTAGTTAATAAATTAATTACTTAATACATTTCTTAAAATTATTTAATTTCATTTAAATGAAAGAAATATATAATGAGATAAATGAGGATTAAAAATAAATGTTTATCAATTAATCAATTGAAAAGTTGATTTGTTTTTCTAAATATAAATACTTATAATATTAAACCTAGTTTTTTTTTAATTAAGTATATATTTTTTTTAATTTTTAGAACTTAAACTATGAAAATAAAATAATAAGGGAAGATTAATCCTCTTATTTTCAAAATAAAAATAGACTAAGAATAAGAAAACTTATAAGAGAAAAAAGATTAATATAATCATGGTAATGAGAAAAAAAAATAAAAAATTAGAAAACAGGGAAATCTAAATGATTCAGAAGATGAGGGAATAAAACTAGAAAAGAAACAAAAAGGACAACGAGGGGTAAAATAAGGGGGTGGTGGGGGCACTAAGAGTAAAGGGTGAGGATCCAACAACTACTAATCTTCTAGCCATCATCCCTATTGAGATTGCTCAACCGCTTTTCAATTTCAATGGCCTCCCTAAACTTACAGTGATGAAAAGGAGTAATCTTAGTGATAACCTTGGCCTCCTCAATAGATATATGATGTCTAGTCTTTTCCGCGTGCTTTGCCAAGGCTGAAGACCGGGTCCTCCCATGCTTGATGTCGGCAACATGCTCATGAATCCTTTAGTTAATAGAGCGCCCAGTTTCACCAAATAGGAGGTCCCACAAGAACATGGAATAACATAAACACCTTTCATGTCCTTGGGGTCAACAAGGTCTTTAACAGATCTTAGGGAGCTACAAATGGTGTTTACGGGTCTAAAGGTTGAACATTATGCTTCTTAAGGATTCTCGCAATCTTGTCAGTGGTCCCCTAGATGAAAGGGAGATGTACCCCTGAGATTCGATCTTTAGGGTCTTTCTTAACCTTGGGACCTATGCTAGCATTAAGGAAAGCTTCCCGACCTTGGTTCCTACTATATCCGCGAAATGTGGATGCACAACATGTAGTTAGATAGGAGCCAAAGGGGTTTAGCCCCTTGCTGGATAAGTAAATAGGTCAATTTTGAGTCATAGAGAAGGTAACTAATAGTAGTTGATAACTTGGGGTAAAGATAGAGATTGTTGTGGGCAAGTTCTAAGGCAAGAAGGCTATGCTTCCTGCACTTAGGAAAGAGGGGAAGGATCCTGTAGCTGATTGCGCAGGAGGCCTTGGAAAGTTGACAGCTAAGTGTGCAGGGAAAAGGAGTCTGTAATCTGAACGTTGAAGCTTAATAAAGATTGATTCTGAAGAAATACTTTGCATCTGAGTATTATTTTCTATTTTGTTTATGTTATGATCTGTCGCTTTATAATATGTTTTCTATGGAGAAACGTATAAATGTTGCGCGAATCTAGTGAATATATCATATTTATGCATATCTTAAGTAATTATATGTGTTCGTAAAAGTAGATAGAATGCTTCCTTAGGGTTTATAAAGACTGATCACAGACCTCCACAAATGTCGAGAAGCCATTTTACCTTAATTATAATAGCGAGCCCTAGAAGGATACCGATTTGCATGAAGTAAGATCTAAGCTACCAGAGATTGAAACTACTTATCACACTGTCTCTGGATGCAGAAACCTAGTTCTAGCATCCCCCAATACTACTTCGGGTGGGACTAAAACCTGTGTTATGTAGGTTGTTACCAAAAGGGCCAATAGTTAGGGTTTTTTTGGTTGGCGTGAACAACTCTGAACCTAGGTCAGGCCCCGTTAAGCCAACAAATGGTTCTGTTTTTTGGATCGGGATCTATCTAAGAGATGTGTGATAAATGGTTTCCTACGAAGAAAGAGCTTGATAAGTGGATTGATAAAAAATTGCATGCATTTGTGGCTTAGGAGAACTAGAGCACTAAATTATCCAATGAGTAGTGGTTGTAGAGATTTTTGTACACAAACAAGACTGACACATTCTTTTGTTCCTTCCATGAAGAACTATACGAGTGGTTGTCTAAATTGGCCGATAGTCAAGGGATGTGGAGGCTCGAAATCCCTATAGTGTGGACTCCTAAACTGGTGCAACATCTGGAAGCATTAGAAAGAAATATCACGTGGGTTGTGGACCACTGGATTGATCGTACATTGGGAATTTTTGTGTCTTATTTCACGATCGATAGAAATATCAGCTATATCAAAGCGAAACAAATGATATTTAAAGGACCACGAGGTAAGTATTTGAAATCACTGAAGACTTGGATTAAAATGTTGTTATGTGAAAAGAGGGTTATGCAGTTACCTTGATGTTTGGGGCTACCTGAAGTATGAGATTCTTTAGAAAAAATGGAGGATCCAACCCACAATATAGTCTGTTGATTGAGCCCCCTTCAAGTGACAACGAATGGATAGTGTTGACTACGCTGCGAAGTTAATTACGCAGGGTATCTTGAGGATACCTCATCCCTCAACTCCACCTCCAACCCCACCTCTGCCTCATACACCTACGCCTTCACCCCCTCCACCTCCATTTCCACCATTCAACATGGCAAACACGATGAAGATACCAATTTTTAATGGAATAAGGAACGAAGATCCAGAACAATTTTGGTTTGTTGTAAGAGTTGTTTGGATAGCACAATAGATTACAAATGATAATATTAAGAAAGTGCAGTTGGTTACAGCCTTACAGGATCGCACATCAACATGTTATATCAAGTATTGCACTGATAGCCCCAACACGATGTTGGTAGATACCCAACTAGCTTTGAACAAGGAGTTTAGTAAGCCTAAGTCAGAGGCGCAGTCAGTAATTGAATTTAAGGAAATTCGAAAGAAGATAAATGAGACACCTTGGGACTTTGATAAGATGTTGAAGTGCCTGATCAAGTAGGCTAATATGGTATCACGACTAGTTTATAGCATTGCTCTTGCCACATTTAAGAATACCTTTGTCACAGCTGAAGATAGAAACACAAGTAGAAGCCTTGGAGATCGGGATGAGGTTGGATGCATTGCCTATATATGATATGAACCTGGGAGTGCCATAGATTCATTCACAGCTAGAAATCCTACACTTGGAGTTGCAGAGACTGAAGAAAGGAAAGGAAGCTCAGTCAAAGGTGTGCACTGAGGTCTAGTGTCTGAAAAGTAAGAGCCATGGACATGACAAGGATCTTTTCCCATTCTACAAGAACTATATTATAGGGGGAAGGCATGTTCCCTTGAAACCAGAAAATAACGTTGGGACGAGAATGGGAGTTGCGCTATGGTGTGCTCTCTATCAGGTTATAGGACAACATGCTAGTGATAACTGCCACTTACTATAGAAGTTTGTACAAACCCCTCAGCAGTTGTTTTGTAATTTCTGTAAGTCTGTAGGACACAATGAATGCCATTGTAGGAGTTATGAGTTGATGATGGATAGAACCCCTACCTACAGAATGTAGGAAGAGAACTGGCCTCAAGATCAAAGTGCAGGAGTGGCACGTGCAGGATTCCAAGGGTGAGGAAGAGGAAGAGGTGGTGGACTGGGTGGAGGGTGTGAGCACGTAATCTACTACAACTTTGGTGAAGCAGGGCACTTCACACGATATTGTACAAATCCCACGCATCCATCATGTCAGTATTGCTGATAGTTTTACCATGTCATAGAGGAATCTACGACCCCTATGGAAAAGATGCAAGAAAAGAAGGAACAACCCCAACAACCTATGCAGAACATTCATATGATGAGGGCTGAGCCCTACGAAGAATATCAGAGCATAAATATCGTGTTGAGAAGTGGTATGAAAACTGGTGTAGATAAAGGTAAGCATCCTAAGGAAGACAAATGGGTGCGTAAGGTTGCTTAGAAGGAAGTACATTTTGATCTTAATCACACTAATGAGACCTTCATGGAAGCAAGGAAGAACTTCACTGAGGCCTCCACCTCATGGAGTCATGAGAAAATGCCAGAGACTAGTGCGACGCAAGAAGTAGATCCTTCAATACTAGCTACTTTTCTGAAGACTTAGGTGAAGTTACTATGCGATCAGAAAGCAGTAGAAGGATTGCAAGAATTAATAGACTAGTGTGCTAATAAAGAAAAGACTCTTGCTGAACAATGCACATTAAGAAAGATTGGTAAGCATAAAATGTGAACGGGGAGTGAGATGAGGCTAATCGCACAGATAGGAGAATACGAAATGGACCAGGTAATCTTGGATATGGGGTCTGATGTGAATATCTTGCCTACACGGATATGGGAAAGGATGGGGAGACCTGCACTGCAGTGGTATCCTATTCAGTTGCACAAGGAAAATCACTAGAAGATTATCCCGATGGGGTGCTTATATGGTGTAACGGTGGACATTAAAGGTGCGAGTGTGTTGGCTGACTTTGAGGTCATTGAAATCATGGATGAAAGTAACCCATAACACGCGCTACTAGGGATTGACTAGGCTATTGATATGAATAGGGTAATCAACTTGAAGAAGTGGAAGATGTCGTTTGGGAGGAAGTCGCCCAGGGTTGCAGTGCCACTAGACCCTGCAAAAGGAGCATGTTATACTAAACCTGTCCATGACTATGTAGAAAGTGATGATGATCTGGATCATATATACAAGATAACAACACGAGATGAGGATTGGATCAATCCTACATTCGATGGAATAATTGTGTGGGACAGGGATAGCTCCTGTGCCTCATATTCGGATGAAGAGCTTGAATGCTAGTAGAATCGTTTACATGAAGACTCTATGCTTCGCTGCAATATGATGACCAAATCGTTGGGGTCTATCTCAACTGAGGTAAGAAACCTTCCGCATTATGATGGTTTGACTGATGTGGAGATGTTTTTATATGAATTTTAAAGGGAAGTACTGGAAGACCATCAATTCTAGGCACTGGAGTTGGCACTGTGTGTTGTGCCTGCCCATTAGTGGGGTACGCACAAGGAGAGCTTTGTTGGATGGAGAGAATACAAAAGAATGATGAATTTAAGGTTTGGCTATGCTAATACTAGAATGATAGAAAAATATAGTGGGAAGGATGATCCGTGCAATCATTTAGCATGATGGACTAAGGCCTAGGGAACATAACCACAACCCGAATGGGTGCATATTTTCTGTCATATGTTAGATACCATCCCAATGAACTGGTATCTCGAGACAGAGCTTCACCATGAAACAAATCAATGGGACATTTTAAGGGATATTTTTCTATTGCTTTTAGCTTTGAGGATGGGTTTGAAAGAATTGATGAGGCATTACAAGAGATAAAAGCCACTATATTTAGAACACGGGAGGAACTAGTAGAATGGGCTCTACTAGACTGACGTACACAGCTGGGCCATGCATTGGAATGCTAATGTGACTACTGAAGAAGAAGAAGAAGAAGATCCATGAAATATTACCATTCCAGAAATAGAAGGATAGTGCGAAGTCGAAGGACTAAAGGTGGCGAACCCGGATACATTAGAGCCTCTAAAAACTCGACAAGTAAACATTGGATCTAAAGAAGAACCTAATTTCACAAAGATATGAGACTATTGGGATGAAGATATGGTTGATAGGTAGCTGAGCTGCTACGTGAGTACCAGGATTTATTACAAATGAAGTTTTCATATTTGAAAGGAATCATCTACAATTTAGGTGTTATGAAGATCACATTGAAGCCGGATGCAAAGCCTGTCAAGCAGAGGCCTTATTGGTTGAATCCAAAGTATAAAGAGAAGGTGCACCAAGAACTAGATAAGATGTTGGATGCTGGTATTATTGAGCCAATAGAAGAATCAGAGTCGGTAAGCCTAATGGTGGTCCAAGAAAAGAAATAGAAAGGAGAAATCTGCATATGCGTAGATCTATGGAAGTTGAATGATGCATGCGTGCATGATCCATTTCCAACACCATTTACTGATGAAGTGTTAGAGAATGTTGGCGGATAGGAGGCATATTTGTTACTAATGGTTTTTCGGGATATCATCAAATAAAGATCGTGCCAGAAGATTGAAGCAAAACAACCTTCACAACTGAGTGGGGTTGCTTTCAATATATAGTTATGCCATTCGAATAGAAGAATGCATCTGCAATCTTTTCCCAAGTAGTGATCGTAGCATTCAAGGAGTTTATTCATAAATTCCTGGAGGTATAATTTGATGATTAGATTTTGTTTGGTTTGGTGAAGCTCCATGTTGTGAGTCTGCACCTAATGCAAGATACCTATCGAAGGTATCAGATCGCGCTGAATTTGAAGAAATGCATAATCTATGTGCCCTTTGAGCTTTTGCTTGGCCATGTCATATGTAAGCAAGGATTGATGGTCAACCCTGCGAAGATCACCATAATTGTAAATTTGTAAGCTCCTAGGAATGTGAAAAAATTGTGCACGACATTGGGGCACACTGGGTATTACAAGAAGTTTATCAAGGCATATGCCCAGATAACTGCGCTGATGGAGAAAATGTTAAAGAAATATGTTATGTTTTGCTAGGATGAAGATTTTCAGCGCAACTTGGATGTCTTGAAGGAAAATATGGTGACAACACCTATTTTTTTGTTTTCCGGACTAGAAGAAGGAGTTCCATGTGCATGTAGATGCATCTTGTATTATGCTAGGAGTTGTATTAACATAGGCAGGTGAAGAAGAGATTGATCATTTGATAGCTTTCGCGAGCGGAAATTTATCCAAAGCTGAGAAAAATTACTCCACTATAGAGCACGAAGGGTTGGTGATGGTCTACACACTCAAAATTTTAGGCATTATTTGTTGGGTGGAGACTTCAAAATTATACTGATCACTCCACGCTTAAGTACCTAGTCAATAAGCCAATGTTTGGGGGAATATATGCCAATGGTTACTATTGTTCCTGGAGTATGAATTTGAAGTGATTGTGAAGCTTGGAACGCTGAATGTAGGCCCAAACCATCTATCAAGGATTGAAACAAGTGAATAACCATGTAGTTTCGAGGTAGGAATGTTAGACACATAGCTCTTTGTGATGAACGTCATGGACAGTCATTTTGTTGATATCATTCACTTTTTAACAACGAGAAAAACTCTAGAAGGTTATTCCACTCAACAGAAGAAGGAGTTATTAACTCGCGCTACATATTTTTCAGTGATTGCGGGTCATTTGTTTAAGATGGGAATGAATACATCATTACTAAAATAGAGTACTTAACCAGATGGGTGGAAGTGAATCCAGTGAATGATTGTACAATGACCACTGCTGCGAATTTTTTGTTTGAATATCTCTTACTTTGGATGCCCTAAGATTTTGATAAGTGATAGGGGTACACATTTTTTGAATGAAACGATTAGTGTGATGCTTGAAGAATTTCAGGTGTATTATCAAAAGAGCATGCCCTATCACCCATAGGTGAATGGAACAGTGGAAGATTTTAAAAAAAATTGGAGCATGCATTAATTAAGGTATGCAACGCGCAGAGGAATGATTGGGACATGCGCATACTTGTTGTGTTATGGGCTTATAGGATGACCTACAAGAAGTTGAGAGAACAAATGTCATTTAGGTTGGTCTATGGAATTGAAGAAGTAATGCCTATGGAGTATATTGTACCAATTTTATGTATTTCATCATTGACAGAGATGGCAGATCGCGAGATCTTGGAGGAACGGCTCGTGTAGATCATGGAGTTAGAAGAAGACCACTTCCTTGAAGGATTTTTCACCAGCAAGTGCAAAAGGAATGTGAGAAGGCATGGCATGATTAGCATATTAAGATGCACACATTCAAGATAGATGATTTAGTGTAGTTATATGACACCAAGATCACGAAATTTCCAAGAAAGTTTCAAATACGTTGGTTGGGGCCATATGTTATTAAGGAGATCACAAATGGTGGTGCAGTTCAACTCATGAAGCTAAATGGGGAACCATTCCCTGGAAAAGGGAAGGGAAGTAGGTTGAAGTTGTACACAGGGAATCCTGCCTCTATGAAATGACTATATGGAAGTAGTCAGTCTTAGTAATCCAGGAAGCTACAAGGGATTGCAGGACTATAAGATACACTACCCGACGAAGTGAAGAACATGGTAGGAAGCCTACGTGATGGAGGACAGGAGCGTGAAAGGTGAAGCTTCATTGGATGAGCTATGCCATGGAGGATGGTTCCACGCAAATGGGTCCAAAAGTAGCCGTTGGGGTTACTATTCATGATTTGATGGAAAAAAATCAATTAAGAGGAGCGGGTAGGCACTATTTATGGTGAATATCTTTGGATATCTACTGCCAAAGATGCATTTATGATCAGAATTTGGGGGGAACAGTTAGATTTGAATTCAAAACCTTCTATAAATTGAGCATGTTGGTCCGCCGAAGAAAACTTTGCATTCTAAGAGTTTTCTAGGCACTTTTCTATTTGAAGCTTATGAGTCATCAATTCTGGGAGTATTTCATGATGTGCCCCTCATTCACCAATTTGTCCGTAGAAGCTCAAGATCTGTTCATAGAACAAATGACTGCTACAAACCCTACAAAAGTCATACATTCCAAAGCTATCATTTCTGATGTGCCGAACCCGGAGATTTCAAGTATGGAAGGTCACCTAGGCCGAAGCAATTAGCCACAAAGGAGAAGCAGAAGAATTCAATGCCTGTGAGACATTCACCAAGGAAGAATTGAGAGGTGTGAAAGAAGGAGAAGCAATATAAACAACTGAAGAAAGTGGTCGACTTGGAGGAGGAATAATACCAAGGTGTAGAGGAATTGGATGTCGAAGAGGTCAAGCCTATCTCATGGCTCCCCACGTATATACCCTGCGGAAGGGAAAAATCAAAGTTACCAAGGACCCAGATTCCAGGAAATTTACGGTTTCGACACCCCTATTTCCTGAATAGGTGGAATTTGAAGGCACAACACTAGCATGCATTCCAGTGCTGAAAATGGAGGATTGGGACCTCACGGACCACGAGAGGTTCCCACATTTGGAAACTAGAAATTATATGATGAAGATATACTATGAAGAGACTGGGGTTATGTGGTTGGAACCCATGAAGTGGGTCAGAGGTGTTGAGTAGGCGGGATTTTTGTACATTCTCTGCGTACCACATTTTCATCAGACAAATATCAACATGGTGTTGTGTGCCAGCTCCTTGCACTGGTGCACGATGGGTACCTATGGCTTGGGGAGCCCATCCTGATTACAGACATGTTAATTCAATGGATCACAAAGTTTCCCTACAAAGGGGTTGACCTGCCAAGGCGTTTGGAGGGAAAAATGGAGAGAAAGAGTTTGTAGACAAGATGAAGGTTGAATATGGGCTCGTTAAGAAGTTGTGCGAATATTATATCCGCTCTATTTAGGACCAGGTGGTGCAGCTCATTGCCCAGATTCTTATAGGGAAAATAATGAGGAAATGTCGCCCGGACGAAGTTCCGGCGCCAGTGGTATCACTAGCTGCCCAATGCATGAAGGGGGTTCAATACAATTGGGTGAAGTATCTGTGCAAGGAGTTCCTCGCAAACTACTGCGAAGCTCAAGAAGAGAGAAATCCCTTCCACTATGTGTGGTTGTTACTGTCTATTGTTTTAGTAGCTTGGAGATTTCCAAGGGACAGTCACTTTCCCTCGCAGCTAGAAGATTTACCCAAGGCGACGAGGTTTGCTTCGCTATGGGCAACAAAGGATCCAGAAAGGATTAAGGAGTCAAAAAATTTCTGGATCTTGATGGAGATGGACCTTCGAATGGTTATCAGTCAGAGGCCAAGGTTGTCCCCAACCTTGTTCGAGCAATTGACAACCTTCACAGAGTTCAAGGCCGATTTCCACAATGTTTCAATTAGGGCGCGAAAGGAACCAAAGCACATATGGCACAAGTTGCCCTATTTGTTATCTAAGACAGACGTGCAAGAGATGGTGGGGAGTTGACCAGTAAAGTAGCACAAACCCATGGAACTTGGTGTGGGTACAAGTAAAGGTGCAAAAAGTTCTGTTGCGCAGTCAACCACTATGCAGAAGTGAAAAGAGGTACCTCAGAAGGCAACATGAGCTATCCCTAAGAAGAAGAAGAAGGAAGCTGCAAAGAAAGAACATGTGGAGAAGGAGTGCGTTGCAAAAGAGCATGCTAAGGAAGAACACCCAAACATAGAGGAAGTTGAAGAATCGGCTTTGTAGCACACAGATGAGTAGGAACTTTTAGGGCAGGAAGGAGGTGGTGGAGAGATGTAGAGCACTCCTTTCACCATGAAGAAGTGCAGAAAGGAGAAGACTGGTGGGCAATGGAAAAATTATAATTCTGATAAGCAAATGTAAATCAACCCAATGGTCTTGACATAATGGGATCTCGATGATATCAGTGACAATGTTAGAGACATGACCATGGAGCTATGGCAACAGTTTGAGAAATAGTATATGCAGATGTTGGGGAGTGTCCAAAAGGATTTGCGCGAACTGCAGATCGAGAGGGGTAGGATTCAGGCGAGCGTAAGGCAAGTGAGCAGGGTACAAGCGAGCCTGGTGCAAGGGAGTGGGATAGTAGCAGAACTGGAATGGACTCTGGACCTCAAAGTCATACCTTTACTAGAAGGGTTTGTTCGTGCAGAGTCAGATGAGGATCGCACTGTGCTCAGTACAATGAAGGACATGGGACTGGATTTGGCCGTGCTGCCACTCCAAACCCTCCATACACTGCATCAGGGGGTTTCAGACAAGATGAGTATCAGAGAGCAGTGCGTCCTCACAGTCACAAGTGAGTTTAAGGTCAACAATGAAAATATGTTCACAGAGAAAGCTCAGGCACTGAAGGAAAAAGAGGAGTTGTAGACACGAATTGAAAGCCTGGAGACAATGATAGAGTAGGCCTATAAGACAGTTCCAGAATTGAACATCCCAGAGGATGTTGTAGCTACAACAAAAGTAAGGAAATTGGTTGTTGCAGTACGCACATCAAAGGACGAGATTGGCAGGGTTACTTTTGATTTTCAAATGAAGATATCAGAGTTGTAGTTGAAGTTTCATCCAATGA
Organism: Pinus tabuliformis; assembly: GCA_031772625.1. Classification (NCBI taxonomy): domain Eukaryota; kingdom Viridiplantae; phylum Streptophyta; class Pinopsida; order Pinales; family Pinaceae; genus Pinus; species Pinus tabuliformis. The sequence continues at coordinate 649,071,376 of CM062817.1, forward strand.
CTCTGCCAGAGGTTTGGGAGCAGCATGGAGCAGCAATCAAGGAGAATATGAACACATTGGATATCACAGTCACAGACTGTGCAATGATGTTCGACCAAGCAATGGAGTTGTGGACAAACTTGCAGGAGGATTCGAACTTGCAGAGGCTGAACACAGATGTCAGGGAGACACAACACAAGTATGATGAGGTCCGAGCAACTACATGCACTTTGGCACCAGCACAACGCCTTGTGAATTTATAGGAAGGAAAGTAGCTGCAAGCACAAACAGAAGAATTACAAAGAAAAGAGGCCCTTCTAAAGGCCAGATTACAGTCATGGCTAGAGGAAGCCTGCCAACTTACTCTGTCACTCCAGGAAAAGCTAAAGGTGCTACAGTAGACATAGAGGACAATGCGCCTAGTAGTGGAAGGCCTAACAATAAATAATTTGGTAGAAGAAGTGCAGTGGGCCGTGACGTTGAGCGCTGCTGAAGTTATAGTATTATAGGTCGAGCTAGGTGGTCTCCACAACAAGATCGAGGTGCCAACTGAGTGACTCAGGGGAAAGTCACCATATTTGTGTTGGGGGCCTGTTGGGATAGGGTCCCTAGGGTCATTTTTGGGGTTAGTTAACCCAATTTTTGTAAAAGTTTTGTAAAAAGATGTAAAGTCTCTGTGAAATGTGGATGCGAAGCGCGTAACTAGATAGGAGTCAAAGGGGTTTATCCCCTTGTTTGGATAAGTAAATAGGTCAGTTTTGAGACTCACCCATGGTCTGTGGACCATGGTATTATATTGGAAATGCTATATATTTGAGTCATAGCGAAGGTAACTAATAGTAGTTGATAACTTGGGGTCAAGATAGAGATTGTTTTGGGCAAGTGCTAAGGCAGGAAGGCTCTACTTCCTGTACTTAGGAAAAAGGGGAAGGCTCCTGCAATTGAGTGTGTAGGAGGCCTTGGAAAGTCCACAGTTGAGTGCATGGACCCCTACAATTGAGTGCGCAAGGAAAAGGAGTCTGTAGTCTGAACATTGAATCTTAATAAAGACTAATTCTGAAGAAATACTTTGCATCTGAGTATTATTGTCTATTATGTTTATGTTATGATTTGTCACTTTATAATATGTTTTCTATGGAAAAATGTATAAATGTTGCATGAATCTAGTGAATCTATCATATTTATGCATATCTTAAGTAATTATCTATGTTCGCGAAGTTAAGGGTTAATTTTGTTATGATTTCTGATGAATTGGATAGATCTGCGTGAAGGCAGATCTACTGTTTTTTATTAGAGTGCGAGTGTAGATAGAATGCTTCCTTAGGGTCTATAAAGACTGATCACAGACCTTTGCGAATGTCTAGAAACCATTTTACTTGAGTTACAGTAGCAAGCCCTAAAAGGATATCGATTTGCTGCAAAGGCAGATCTGAGCTACCATAGCTTGAAACCATTTATCACACTATCTCTAGATGTGCAAAACTTGATTCTAGCATCCCCCAAAACTGTTACGAGTCAGACTGTAGACTACACTATGTAGGTTGTTGCCGAAAGGGCTAGTAGTTAGGGTTTTATTGGTTTGCATGAACAACTCTAAACCTGGGTCAAGTCCTCTTAAACCAACATCATCTACATGGATGAAATTCTAAAAGTAGGAAAAAACAAACAATTTTCAAATAATTGGTTGTGCATTTTGTGATTATCTTCACTAGTCAAATAATATTTCAGTTAATTGCATTTATGCATATGCAATTTCCATGTTTAAGGAATTTAAAAAAAGGCTTAGGATCATACACTGAGATTGTAAAAATGTTATGGTCATGTTGCAGGAATTTAACACGGGCTTAGGATCATATGTTGAAATGTAAAAATAGTATGGATGGGATGCCTGTAATGATATTTGTTATTTGTGGTTGATGCCACGACAATAATAATATAGAGAAGAGATTTGATGCAAAATAAAATTTCAGCATAAAAATATGGTACATTATGTCTTAAAATTATTTATAGGTATTTTGACAAAGAACAACGAAAAAGTAAATATGAATGAGAAAGGCATGCCAAAATAGCCCATAATGACCATACTAATCTTTTTCAATCACTAAAGCACTTCATATGTTTTATACAAAATATCCATGTGATGTAAATTGGTATGTTTTCTTGGAGTTGAGATACTAGAGATTCATATGATATAAATTGATTTATTTGGTTGGATTTGATGACACTAAGTCTCAAAGACTATTCTTGTTATGGAATTAACTCATGGATTGCTTTGTATGTGCATGACCATTAATAGATTCATTCTCGCATCATCCGATCAAAAAACATAATCATATAATGGAAACACAATATTGCAAATGACATGATACTATTTGATGTGAAATTTACTGAGTTTATTTCTTTTAGCTTCTCACGCTATTTGGGGGAGTTATAAGATTTGCAAAGAATGAATAATATTTTGGGATTTCACTTTAATGGAGCTCTAGCCTATGCATGTTATTTACATTTTGAATTAGAAGATTTCAACTTCAATTAAGAATGTTACAAACTTAGCATGAGATATTCTAGTGGAAAAGTGCTATTGTACATGGAATCCAACTTTACCTAGGGTATAAAGGTGTCCCCTCCATTGGATTTTAGTAACCTTAATTTTTTATTCTCTTATACATTTTGTTAGCTAGCTGTCATACCTTATTTATTATATGTTGTCTTTTTCTTTCCATTTGTTTTCACAAGCTATCTACAACTTGAGATTTTTAACATGTAACTTAGTTGGCATGATTGTGCCTAAGCTTGTCTTGAAGGTTGAATACTAAGTTACTAAGGTGTTCTTTTCTATGATGGCATTTTATTTGTTTTGTTTATATAGGTTAGCTGACAAATTGGGGCCACTATCACCCAGCTAAAGAAAACTTGTCTGATTTTCTTGCTTTATCTTGGGGGAAAATGGCATTGACATTGCTGATGTGGAGGTGTAGGTCATATAAATCATTTATAGTCTACTTTAGCTTATATTCCAGTGTCCATCGTCTTTCATGTCTTATAATCTACATTGTATCTTCTTTAATTTTTAGAAGAGGGGCTCAATAGTGATGGTAAAAAGCAGGAATGATACCCTTAAAGCCAACATCTCGTATGAGACACACGCATACCAATTGATGGTCAAGCCTTTAGAGTTAGTGAATTGACCTGCAATGCCTTGGAAACATAATGACAATGTTTTAAAGTGATGAAACAATATTTCATGTGTAAATTGTAGTCCAACCAATATTAAGTTGGAAACTCATATTCTATTACTTGACATTTCATATAATATAATTTATGTGGTTGAAATTATTTATAGTTGTAATTGAAATTATTTATAGTTGTAATTGAAATTATTTAGTATTGTAATTAACATATGTCACTTTGAATTTTCATATTACATGAACATGCACATTGTATGACATTTTTTTAATTTAGTCGCAAAATCATACTTATTAATTTATGTTGATTAATAATGAACACATAAAATCACTCTAAAAATACTAAATTAGTGGTTTATATTGATTAATGATAAACAAAATTAAAATGAATATATGACGACTTAATTAGTCACTTATAATGTGTATTACTGAAAGTAAATAAATGAATATAAACTACTAAATCAGTCGTTTATATAATAAATATGAAACTACCAAAAAATAGATAAATGACTATTGCAAATGATAAAAAAATTATTACAAATGACGACTAAATTTTGCATATATACGACTATTAGTAGCTAATTTGTAGTATCTTATAACACGACTGAAATTTAGTCATATTTCTTTGGTCATTAATTGGGTTCAAACGATGGCTAAAAGTTGCATATATATGACTATCAGTAGCTAATTTGTAGTATATTATAACGTGATCAACATTTTGGTCATATTTCTTTGGCCATTAATTGGTCTTCACGAGTGATCATCTAGTAGTATATTTTATTGTGTATTTGGTCCTTAATTGTGCCAATTAATCAGACCAAATTGATGGCTAAATATATTAAAAGATGATAAAATTGAGAAAACAAATTTACTATTAAACTAAATACGATGAAAAGTTGGTTGCATTATAAGATAATGTAAATTAGCCACTATTGGTCATTGATTGAAAAATGGTCATTTATATGCAAATTTTAGTCATTTTTTTAGTAACTAATTACCCATTTTGTACTATTAAATTGAAAAATTTTCAATGTTATCCCCATTCACAAATATGATTAATATAAAGAAGATTTATAATGATTTACAAAAATCTTACCACCAGACAATATTTGTTCCCCCCTTCAATGTGCCCACTCTTCCTACAATGTCTATCAAGTATTTCATATGAAATTCTTTGTGTACCTCTACACCTGCAAATATTGCAAGGGAAATAACATTTCCCATCATTGACCCCAAGCTGATTAATTCCCCATCTAATATTTTTTGACTTTATTCCCAACACCAAAGAAATTATATAAAACAAAATATGTTTTTCACTCGTGAAAAATACCTTATAACCTTTTAGAATTATTGCAGTTATAACAAAGATGTGGCAACATCTCTTACATGTGGAATATTTATATATATGTTTTTCATTGGAATTTTGACTCCCTAGAAATATGAAAATCTATATAGATATTGATATATAGATATGGGCCTTAAGTCAGGTGGTTTATGTGGCTAAAAAATTGTCATTCTTCGAGTCTCATCGGAGTTGAGTTCGAAACTCAAAGGAAGATGAATTGTGCCTTGGCATGTAAAATGGGAGACATATATATATATATATATCTATATATATATATATATATATATATATATATATATATATATATATATATATATATATATATATATATATATATATATATATATATATATATATATATATATATGTTGACAGAATTTTGACGAACACAAACATAGCAAAAATGTGTCATTGTTTGAGTCTCATCGGAGTTGAGTTTGAAACTCTGAGGAAGATGAATTATGCGTTGGCATGAGAAATCGAAATTTTAACTCCCTGTATATAGTTTGTCAGAATTCCGATGAATACAAAGACTTTACACAGACAAAATTAAAATGACAGTTTTCTTGACCTTTGCAATAGTATGGGCCATACAATGGATTATGTCATCGCAATTCAGGCCTATACGTAGTAGTGGTACTATTACAGTTTCATTTCCTTTTAGATTTCTAGATCTATAGAATAATGTTAATTGTGCATGCATGTGAATTAAAAATTACGAAGAAAATAGAAAACAAATAAATAAAAACTGACACACACATTTGACACAGGACATGATCCGGGAAACCCTTTCGGGAGAAAAAACTAGCTGGAAGGTCAGGTTTCTCCACTCTCTTTCTTTGAATGGAAATATGGTTGTGATCACAAAGAAGTATGGTTTATGGCTCATGGGATACTACAATGCACAAATCCTCTATTTTCTCTATCTCCTATCTCCCTTGGAATTTTTTTCTCAATGATGGAACAAAATGCACCCAAAAGAATGGAATCCCTTTTCCTCCTACCATCCTAATTATAACACAAACTGATAGCCTACTAGTGGATATGTTTGACTACCTAAAATCTTAACTAGAGTTACAATATAGAGACTTTTAGAGTCCTCTACATCATAATCATGTAGATAATCCCTTTTTCATGAATAATGGGGGTTGACGTGGCATCCTCTCAAGCTACGTGGAATCCTCTCAAGTTATGGTGGTGAAAACAAAAAGGTCAACTTATGAGTGGCATAAATTTCGCATATAGTCTATGATTGACATGATTCTCGCATTGTTAGAAAGATATTTATGTGTAGAATAGGGGAAAGAGGTGTGGTGCTAAAGAGGCAAAGTTTTACCCCAAAAAACATTGTTTGATGCCTCAAAACATTCCCAGAATGTTTCAGACCCCAATTTTCCAAACTAGGTCCTGTTGGTAAAAATGGTCCTCAAAGATGATTCCTCCATTTTTTCCACTCTATAAGCATCGATATGGATAACAAACAATATAATGATCCAATCCAGATCAATACGTGAAAACATTTAGATAAAAAAAAAAACCAACTTAAATTCCTCATCAACCCAAATCTATCATGTAACATAGGGATCAAAATTTATACCTTAAAAAATTTGATCTATCTTGGTGCTTCATAAATTTAGGTTTAAGATGAATCTATGCCAGTTTTATTGAAGAAAAATTGACTTATTATATATTGTCTTATTAAAGAGTATTAAAGTTATTATCTAGAAACAATTTCATTTAGATATTAATATAATATCCCTATAACACGTTATGCTTTCATTAACATAAAAAACTATTATTGGATTAATACATTTGATGTGCCCCAAAATAGTTGATATCAAGAATCAGTTTTGAATTAGTTTGTAACTAATCTGATGAGTTTTCTTCCCCTATCGATTCTCAATATACTTTTGTTAGGCCAAGGTGCAAATAGGAGGGGATTGTGTACAATTCTCGTTTTTAACATCTCTCATCATGGCATTCAAACGAAGGAATGGAGGCCACAATAAGCATGGTTGCGGACATGTTATTTTTATTTGTTGCTCCACTTTTGGCAGATGCACTCCCAAGGACAAGGCAGTGAAGAGGTTTCTTGGTCATAACATAGTCGAGCAAGAAGTCATTCGTGATGTGCAAGACGCTTATGTTTATGACGAATACATTCTTCCAAAGTTGTACTCAAAGATGCAATATTGTGTTTCTTGTGCCATTCACTCTCATCATGTTCACTTCAAGTCTCGCAAGTGTGTTCCTCCATGGTGTTTTACCTTTAGATAATGAAGATAAGATAAGGGGAAATTCACCTCCTCCGTCGAGGGAGATGCATATGCAATGAAGGCGCGAAGTTGTTGGCAATACTTGAGTATGTCGAGAAAGCCTGACCACCCTTGTCATTGCATATTTTGAGATGTTTAAGGTATGCATTAATTCCTTTGTCGAGTGTAAATCCCATCTTGGACTTTATGTTATATGTTAATGCCTCTTGGATTTTATGGTATTTTTATTCTAAACCTTGGCGTGGAGAATTATTATATGGTAATCATGCTTGCATTGGAGATTGATAATAAAAGTATGGTTTTATTTTAGAAATACATTGCATTAGGTGATTACAACAGTGACTTTATGATCATTTTTACATTTATAAAGAAAATTCGACCTATGAATAGGGATGCATTTTATAATATTTATGCATTTATTTAATGCATGTGAAATATTGATGAATAGGCATGCATTTTATAATATTTATGCATTTATTTAATGCATGCGAAATGTGTATAAATAAACATGGTTTTATAATTGTGTGCATTTATTTAATGCATTTGAAATATGGGAAAAATAGATGTGCACTTATAACTGTGTGCATTTGTATTATGTTTTGGGAATAAAGACAATGAGAATTAACCATATTTTATATTATTAACCTATGTTGTTGTGTTGGTGATAACAAGAATGGTTTCATATTAGAAGGAACCAGTGGATTGTTGAGTATGGTTTTGCAATGAGAAGAGTAACTTGGAAAAAAATATCATGGTTGTGCAAATTTATTTCCATGGTTTTGCATTTTGATTAAATGCATTAAAAGTATGAGCTTGAAGATACTAATAAGGTGTTGCATGTGTTGAATAGTTGTGGTGTTGTACTTGATGATGCATGTAAAAGTAAAAGATTAGTTATGGAGATGAATTTTACTTTTATTTATGCATGTACAAGAAAGTGTATCATGAAAAGATATATAATGCATAGAGGATTATTAATGATTCTGACATAAAAATGATAACCGATAGAGATTGGATATTTGGGTTTTGATAAATTGTTATTTTAGATAATCATGACATTAGAGTTTGCAAGAACGAAACATGACTTTTATTAGAAAAATAGAAGAGAGATCAGAGATATTCATACACAACACAGTTCACACTCCAATATATTATTGATCACAACAATTAAAAATTATATATGACATGATACACTGACTTCGACACCTCTAGATAATGACTCCAACTCATACATTGGAAACAATGATTTCTACAGTGACTCCTCATAACTCCTAATGACAACTACACATGGTATAGAAGAATTACCTCCAACACCCTGCCTTAATGCTTACATGGAACACATATTACAACAACAGTATTATATTTGTCTGACTGGTCTTCATCGACACTCACATCCACTCCAGAATCTCGCAAATTACGCTCTTTAACCACCACATCTTTGAGTTGTTACTTGACCTCCATTTAAAACATAATCGCCTCTGACCATCATTGATAAAATTTGCAAGATAAATAATATTGACACCTCGGCTCATCGCGGCTTTCGCGATAAGAGTCATCAAGTAATGAACCATCCTATGGACCAACCACCATCTGTTGGATATTTCTCTTTCGGCTATCCGTCAGTTGATAGGATGGAGGTCTAGATATTGAATGTGTTCAAAATTTGATCAAACAACTTTACCTTACAAAAATTGATGTTTCGGACACCGGGGCTTCCGGTTTAAGAACCAACAACCTTTTGTATAACCAAAATTACTGACACACTAGAATTGAGGTTTTCAGACACTAGGGCTTCTAGTTTAAGAACCACCAACCCTTTTTATAGCCAATAAAAACACAAACATCAACCACTCTAACCAATACAATTTCTCTCCTATTTTTTTATTTAATACAAAAAATAATTTTATAAATAACAACCAAACCCCAAAACACACCATAACATATTGAGACAAAACCCAAAACGGACTGAGGAAAAACTAATGCTTTTGATCTATGCAGATCTCCATCAAAGCAACGTTGGCTATAGAAAGTACATCAACAACATCATATCGTTCCCAACAGATCTTGCTCTCACCTCCATAACTGATCTCGATGACCAAAAGGTTCAACAATTTTTTTTTATTAGTAGATTGAAGTACTTTTGAGATATCTTCATCCATCTCAGGTGTTGTTTCCATTGTAACAATCTCGAACTACAGATCAGAGTCACCACAATCCTGTTCCACGCTGGAATTGGCCTAGTTTGTTGTAGGTTTTTGTCTACGAGCAGAGAATGTCTCAATAGAGAGATATCACACAACAACTTCAATGCCCAGCGAAATTACAAACTTCAAGAAATTTCTTGAGGACAACAATTTGGATTCTATCAGATCTGAATGTCTAATCTGTGATTTTCACTTTTCAACATGGTTGGGTTTCATTAGAGTGGACCAGAGGATATTATGCTCCTGAAACTCAACTGATCAAACAGACACTTGATGAAGTTGTGGGAATCTCTCCAATCACTTGTGCAACATCATAGATGACCATGAATTTTCTTTAGTCATAGTATTCAACGAGCATTACACCTTTGAAGCATTGCCACTCTCGGTTACACAGTCCACAGAATTCGCACGCAGCAACACACAGTCAGCTTTCACTGTGTAGCTCACATCCTCCTGACCCTTCTGCCTAAATGCATATTTCTCCTCTGCAGAAATCTATACATGATGCATTGAAGATCCACCATCACACTTGGACTTAAAAAATCCCGAAGTTTGATTCACCTTCATTACTTGTCTGCCCTACAGAATCACGACAAAAAAAGAGTCGCTTCATTCATAATGCAGAATAACTACCAACACAGTGCTTTAAAGTGATTAGGATTCATTCATCTGCGAGATCTATTAATTCATATATGAAATCTTTTAATTTTCTTCGTAATGCAACCTCCCAAAGATAAGGGGCACATGGAACTTGATAAACACGCAATGGTAGCTTATATAATAATGTAGTCTCCTCATAATCCTCAAACCATTCAGTCATAATTGGAATCTCCTCGGAATTCACAGTTCTTATATGGCATTGAAAATTCTCAGACCTGCTGGAATATCTTCAATGCCAAAACTACTCCTTTCAATGGCTCTGCAAAACAAAAATTATGAATAACACATGTACAAAGCTACACACATAAATCTCCACACTAAGAAAAAAACAAACACATATCTAATCTACAGCTAATCTAATTAATTATTCTCACAGAACTCACACTTTCGTGTCTTTCCCCTAAGGGAATCAAGCCAGAACATGCTCTGATACCATATTAGAAAAATAGAAGAGAGATCAAAGAGTTTCATACACAACACAAATCACACTCCAATATATTATTGGTCACAACAATTACTATTAGATAAGACATAATACACTGACTTTGACACCTCTAGATAATGGCTCCAACTCATACATTGGAAACAATGATTTCTACAGTGACTCCTCATAACTCCTAATGACAACTACACATTATATGGAAGCATTACTTCCAACAACTTTCGCAAATAATGGTGTAATAAACAAACCCCTTTCGCAATGATCGAAAGATGGATTATAACTAATACTATTGCAGGTGTTGAGGTTATCATGTTTAAATATTATTACATGTGGAGTGGAAGATCATCAAACAAAGTTTACAAAAAACATAATTTACAAGGGTTAACTTACTACAGAAAACAAGCATGCCACGAAGACATTGTGCTCGAAGAACTATGGGGTAAAGTGTTTGAGAAACATGGCATCATGTTTAATGTAATGAACTCTAGTTAATTATGCTTGAGTTAAAGATTATGTTTCTTTTGTAAAATTTCAACAATGGACAAGGGATGGAATCCCTTGCTACCATTGAGTGAGGGGTAAACTCCCTCACAAAATGTTTAATAAAATAAACATTTGCCAATTTTTCCCTTCAGGGTTTTCATGGTAATAGCGGTCTCCATTTATGTGCTTCTATTGTGTTATCGTGATGATATTTCTACCTTGCATGACATTGGAAATTACATCAATTAATGTGTTATTAATAAGATCTCATTAATTTAACAATTTTAATGATGCAAGTTGCAACATAATGCATTATATTAACAAGTTGCATTATTGAGTATTCCTTTATGCAATTTGATTATTCCATTTCTACATCATTGGATGAACAATTAAGTATGTGATAAGTCATTTGTGGGATGTTACAAGGTATACTAAGGGAAGTTACAATTAGTGTTTACCAAAGAATAAAGGTGGTTTATAGATGATAAAGGGTATGATCTAAGGATGATAAAGAAAAAATAAAAATATTATTTTAAAAGAAAAATGAAGAAAATAATTGGGAAGAAATAATGAAAAGAAATATAAAATAAAGAAAAAGGTTGAAGGAGGTTTCTTCATCAACACGTTTAGCCTTGGAGAAATATTTAAAATATTCAAGACAACAAAGAGGTTTGAAATGGGCATGACACTATGGTAGTGATACGATCTATGATGTTTTGCAGGTCTACCACATGAACTTGGAATTTTTTTATGGAGTCTATTCTTACTAGTATCAAAGGTTTAGAAACAAGAGGTAATCAACCTAGTGCATGTTAGTTTGGGGAAATGACATCTAGAAAGTTGTCGACAAAGGTGAACATCCCCTTGAGTAAGGAAGTTAAGCATCTCTAGTCATCATAAACCATGAGTGACTATAGAGACGCAAGTGAATCTCTAAGGATATAAAAGAACTACCCTCTATAGTCTTGTAGTAGGGAAAGCATTAGAGTATCAAGTAGTCCTCAATTTCAAAATATAAGGAATAGATCTAGACTATATAGTGTTCCTTAGAAATATGTTGCTTTATCTTGGCGCAATGTTGGAGTGAGTAAATTCTAATCTATCATAAGGTAACTAGATTCTACTGTACCTTGAGATTTAAATGAGCATATCACTACACCAAAGATATAAGTACGAGTAGTGTTCTAGTTAGGGAAAAAACAATGCTCTAGGCTTAGACCATGTGAATCGAAAGTAGCTTCTATAAATCTCAACATGAATAACCTCATTTATTTTTCATTTGCAAACTTAGATCAAAAGCATCCACTAAAAAGTTATGTGGCAGTAGTCTTTCAATATGAAGGTCAATGAGGTGAAGCAATGAAGAGGCTCTTATACACTAAATTGGTCTCATGTTTTCCCTAATCCATATAGAGTTTAAGAACATGAAATAGATATCCTATAAGACCATTTTATAAGTTGTCCATCTATTTGACCTTGTAAAGCATTGTTACCACATAAATGATCACTAACACAATGAGTAAGGCTATAACAATTTCTATAAAATTAATATCATAAAACATTCATCACTTGGCATGAAAATGCTTGATAAAATCTCCATTCTCTTTAGTTGTTCTCGAAATAAAATAAAATAAAATTATGGCATTGTGAAAAATGTTCTCTGATCATATTTAAGTCTACCTAAAAAAATAGCCTCCAATACTTACACTTGTATGAAAAAGGATAGATGTAATAAATAAATAAAGGCAATCAATATTTTCTCTATTACAAAACAATAAATGATATATAAGCTGGGTATGTCTTTAAATTTAAAAGATTTTAAATCTAACCATTTATATTTTAACTTATATAATATTTATTATTTTATTAAAAATTTATTAGTGATATTAAATAAAATAATAAAATTTTCAATTACAAATGTTAGTAATCAATACATTATATTACAGTAAATTTTTTTCTTTTAAAGCCATTAATAATAAATTGAGGTTACCTGGGATGGATAGATGCGAAATTCAAGCAAAGTTTAGATAACGTAGACCATAAGAGAGCTCGAATTGATTTGCCAAATGTAAATAAACAGACCAACCAATTCCATCGAAGAAAATGGAAAGTTACGCTTTCTTCGAGAAGGTTTTTGGCAGTCAACCCCGATGATGTTATCCTTCTTTCGAGGAGGGAGGCCTTTGGCGGCCAGTCCAGATTATGTTGTCTGGACTTTGAAAATGGAGGGTTGGCAATTATGTTAAGGTACGTTAATAATATATACAAATCTTTTATTAGTCAGTCGATCGATGTACTTAGTGCCGTGAAAGGGGATAGGGTTAGGAGTTAGCATTTTGTATATTACTTGGGTGGTGTGGTTGCTGTTGTTTCTGCTCACTTTTTCTTTTCACATTTCAGAGAGAATGACGACTACACAGTTAATGAGTTTCAGGGATCTTCTCTATTTCTACAGCTGCAAATACGTTTTTTATAGGGCATTAATTGAGTGGGGTAGTATATGCCCATCGTTTTATTTTGATTTTGGCAAAATCAAACAATAGGTATATACAGCAGCCACTCAATTTATACACTCTAGCATATTAATTATTTATTGTTCTATCTCTACACGTTTGTTCACCACTCCTAATGCAACATTCAATGTTATTTAACAAAGTTGTTATTCAAACCTTTGACCTTAACGTACTTCACATTTAACCTTCTAACTATTCAACCATCATTCCAACAACACATATAGATAAACCATTTTAACACTTCTCACTGCCTATTCTACTTATCTAAGTGTCCCTTCCTTGACTTTCCATCCACACACAGTTGCTTACTGCCCTCGACCATCAGCTCATTCAATTGAACTAGGTGTACCTTTAATTGAACCACTCCCAATGCAACATTCAATGTTATTTAACAAAGTTGTTATTCAAACCTTCGACCTTAACGTACTTCACATTTAACCTTACAACTATTCAACCATCATTCCAATAACACATATAGAAAACCATTTTAACACTTCTCACTGCCTATTCTACTTATCTAAGTGTCCCTTCCTTGACTTTCCATCCACACACGGTTGCTTACTGCCCTCGACCATCAGCGCATTCAATTGAACTAGGTGTACCTTTAATTTCAAAGTTTATATATATATATATATTTTGGTTTGAGAGAAGATACATGTTATCATTGTTTTTTAGTGAACTCTCTATTTTTATAATGTTGATGTTACAACAAGATATATGTCATTTTTTTATTATTTTCATATGCAAATTTTTTTATTATTTTCATATGCAAATCAATGTTATAATTTGTTATGCAGAGATTATGTTTTATTTGCTTTGTTTTTAATTTGGATAACAAATATTTGATTTGTTAATGCATAGACCATTGTTAAAAACCATTCACTACTCCTTACTCTAGCCCTATAATGAGATATGTTACACAAACACTATCAAGCTTCACAACCATCATCTAAGAGACTAAGTACATATAATTGTTAAATAATATGGAACAAATTGAAGGAAAATGAATTGTTAAATAATATGGAACAAATTGAAGGAAAATGAGCCTAGAACACCAAGTAAGTTCCAAAGCACATTAGAAAGCCATATTCTCTCACCCACATAGAAAAGAAAAGATATAACCATCCATGCCAACGTGTTTATTCACAATTTCTAAACCAACATGTCCTCTTAGGTGTTGCAACACCCTTTCAATTGGATAGTTTGGCCAAGAACTTCGAGAGCACAGTTGATAAGAGAATACAACAACAAGATAAGAAGAAATCATCGATGTTAGATGTGGAATATGACATTCAAGAATCAACATCTAAGGTAAAGTAATCTTGTTAGTAACGCTCATTATTTTGAATTTTGACTTTCTATTATTCACAATCTTTTAATGTAGGTCAAGGTTAAAAAAAAAAAACCATTGCCTCTCCAAAAGAATCCCCAAGCCATGTCACAAGTAGGCACATATATTATAACCTTTTTAAGAGCATGCATAATTTTTTGAGTGCAAAAATTGAGGAAAGGCTTACACCTTGAGAGATTTGATTGCTCTCGGAGCTTGATAGATCCTAGGTTAAGATGGACTACGCTAGTTTCAATCGTGCACAATCACACAAAATATGTTAAACATCTAATTATTCTGATCATTTTAAAAATGTTAAATATGTCTAAGATTAGTATGGTCATTTTAATTTTAAATTTGTTCAGTTACCTCAGTTTGTCGAGATAATAGAGAGTGTCAATAACTTGAATGATGAAAAAAGATGAAATAAAACTTTGAATGCAAAGTGACAATATAACAGTGTTGAATGATAAAAAACGTGAATAATAAGAATCATAATCAATTACAAACAATCATTGTTGTGACCATTCTCAAACTATTTTCTTCTATTGTTCTTATTGTCACACCTATTAGTTTTGCCATCTTTTAATATCAATCATATGAAAAGAGTGGATGAAATCGTAGGCCATTCAAATCTTTAACTCGAGCTATTGTAGTAAATGTCATACCTTGACTTTCTTTCTCTCCAATATTAATAGTATCTTTCTCCAAAGTCAATCATTGTGACTTATGGAGTGTTAAGCCCAAGTAAGTTTCAACGGTAGTTTTTTCCTATTACATCATTTGAATGCAAAGTGACTATCAATGTTAAATTATGGAAAATGGGAATAATAATAATGTAGTCAATTACAAATAGTTTACAATTTCAAGAAGCAAGCGTTTAAGGAAAGTGAAAATTTTGTTTTCTTGTTAGGTAATGTGAGTCCTAAGATGACTGGAACAACTAACATATGGCTTGAGTACTCATGACCTAAGGGAATATAAGCCATCAAAATCACTGGGGGATCACAACCGGTATAGACCCCACCAACCCTTAGCATCGTTGGATCTTTTCCCACGTGGTTTCAAAACGATGACCTTTTCATCATGGAGAGCCTTAACAAAACACCCTTCCACTGTCTATTTTATGCCCCATGGGCCAAGTAAGTGAACATTTTATTTAAGATGAAAATTCAAGTATTTTATTTATGGTTGAATTATTGTAACATGGAAATCAATGCACATAGTCAATAAATTTTTTTTTCTTATGCTGAAATCAAGGCACACTATTAATCTAATTAATTTGAAATTAATGTACATCATCACTAGAAATCAACATCTACACTGAAATCAATGCATCTAGCACAGGCAATCAAATAGGATTAGAAATCAACGTCTACACTGAAATAAATGCATCTGGTGCAAGAAATCAAATAGGATTATAAATCAACATCTACTCTTAAACCAAGTCATCGAGTGCAAACAATCAAATAATATTAGAAATCAATAACTACATTGAAATCAATGCATCCATTGCAATCAATCAAATTGGATTGGAAATCAACATCTACATTGAAATCAATGCATCAATTTCAATGAAAGACCAAAATATCCATGGTTTTCTAAATCGAACTTCTTTTACCTTTTATAAAATTCTTACTTCCTCTTCCTCTATGCTTAATAATTTTCAATATTATGTCTATATAATATTTGTATTTTTATCTATGTGTCTCTTTCTTCTTCCTTCTTTTCAGCCTGCGTCCCCCTCCCCACCCACCTCCCCTCTCTCTCATATGTATCTATATCTCCATCCATCTCTACTTTTTCTCTCTATCTTACCCCCCCAAACTCTCTCTCTCTCTCTCTCTCTCTCTCTCTCTCTCTCTCTCTGTGTGTGTGTGTGTGTATATATATATATATATATATATATATATATATATATATATATATATATAGATATATATATATATATCTCCCTCCCTCCCTCTCGTGGTATTTCTCTTCTTCCCTCTCTCCTCCCTCGATCTATATCTCTATATCCCTTTGTATCTCCTTCTTTATCACTCCATCTTACCCCCAAAATATACTCTCTCTCTCTCTCTCTCTCTCTCTCTCTCTCTCTCTCCACTTTTATCTCTTTACGACTTCCTTCTTCCTTCCCTCTAACTTCATCTCTCACTCTCCCTCCCTCTCTCTCCCCCTATAACTCCCTCTCTCTCCCTCTCTCTCCTTCTCTCTCTCAAGTCCTTTCTCTCTATCCCTTTCTCTTCCACCTCACTCTCTTTCTTCCCATGTCTCTCTCTCTCTCTCTCTCTCTCTCTAATCTCCAACTCTATCACTATCTCCCTCCCTCTCTCCTTCTCTCTCCCCCATATTTTTGTCTCCACCTCTCTCTCCTCTCCTTCTCTCTCTCTTCCCTCATTCTCTCCTCTCTCCCTCACTCCCTCTCCATCTCTCCCTTCTCACTCCCTCTCTCTCTCCACCTCTATCTCTTTATGTATTTTTTCATCCCTCCTTCTCTCTCGCCCCCATCCCTCTCTCCTTCTCTATCTTCATTCCTCTCTCTCCCTCTTTCCCACCTCCCCCTCTCTACCCCCCCATATCTCTCTCTCTCTCTCTCTCTACCCTCCAACTATGTCACTATCTCCCTCCCTCCTTCCTCTCTCCCCCCTCCATCTCTCTCTCTCTCTCTCTCTCTCTCTCTCTCTCTCTCTCTCTCTCTCTCTCTCTTCCATCCAACTCTATCACTCCCTCTATCCCTCTCTCCTTCTCTCTCCCCCCTCTCTCCCAACTTCATCTCTATGTCTCCCTCTCCCTCTCTCTTCCCCTTATCTCCCTCTCTCTCTCCTCTACCTGTCTCTCCCTTCCCTCCTTCTCTCCTCTCTCCCTCACTCTCTCCTCTCCTTGTCTCTCCCTTCCCTTTTTCTCTCCTCTCTCCCTCACTCTCTCTATAACTATATCTCTCTATGTCTTTATTTTTCCCTCCATCTCTCTCTCCCTCCCTATCTCCTTCTCTCCCTCCCCTCCTCTCTTTGTTCCTTCCTCTCTCCCTCTCTCTCCCACCTCCCCATCTCTCATTCCTCCCATCTCTCTCTCTCTCTCTCTCCCTGCCATCTATCTGTATCAGTATCTCTCTCCCTATCTCTTTCTCTCCCCCCCCTTTCCTTCTCCACTTATCCACCTCTCATTATCTCTCTCTTTTTCCCTTCTCCATCCATATGATCACAAATTGTCAATCTATGTAATTAATAATATATGTAAGGTCTAATATAATAATACTTATAATGGATATGATTATCATTATAATATATAAGAATAATAATAATCAATCTTATTGATTATTATACCAATAATAATATATAAATAAATAACCTATCAAAGAAGAAAACATATTTTACATTACATTAGAGAAAGATGTTAATATATTTTACATTACATTAGTGACTTCGCGGAATCATTACATTAATACCTTACATTTTACATTTTGCATTACATTTTACATTATATTTTACATTTTGCATTACATTACATTACACATTTTACATTCATATATGTTTTAATTTGAACATTAATTAAAACATATGAAGCCAACATTTAAAAAATGTTGGCATACTTACAATACATCTCAACATCTCCCCCTTACTAGTATGTAGAGCACATCTTGGCACAAATAAGTTGTGGAAGCTAGATGTGGATAATGACATTCAAGAATCTACATATAAGGTAAAGAAATTTTGTTAATATCCTTCATTATTTTGAATTTTGACTTTGTTATTATTAACAATATTTTAATGTAGGTCAAGGTTTAAAACAAAATTCTTGGGGGTGTGTTATGTTCTTTCCACAACTATTTGCATGCACTGGGGTGATAGCCCCCCACTATTCATTGCATTCGGCGCAATAGTAGCCCCCCTACACAGGGTCTGGGGTAGTGCCCCGAGAAATTGTTTTATTCCTATATATATGCAGACCCGAGGATGGGTGTACCCAAAGATGTGGGCGGACCTACCCATGGTTTTTTGCATGGGATTTTCACTTGGTTTTGGGCGTGATGGTTTTCTACCCATGGTATTTTGTAGATCTAGTCAAGGGAACTAAGGTTATGTTCTAATCCAAGGTTAATGGCTTGAGATTTATGAATTCCTCAACATATATATCTATATGTATTGTAACATTTAAAGGAACATAATGAAAAATAAATCTAGTAGTCTCGGTTTTTGGATCTAGGGGAAAATCTCTGTGCATATTTATTATATGTTCTCGCCATTATATATTTCTGATTTAAGAATTCATTTTCAGGTAGTTTATGTACAAGGTTAAAACCTACATTTGGTATCAAATTTTTTTCGACTTCAAGGGGACACCTTTGCTACTGAGGGGTTTTTCTCAAGCCTGTGGTAGACCCTGTTCAGTGGGAGATCTGCTGGATCGATTCTTGCAGTGAAAGAAGATGTCGAGCAGTGGAAATATAGAGATTGAGAAATTTAATGGTTATAGTTTTGAGTTGAGGAAGCTCAAGATGGCGGATAAAAATCAATGGATCATGGTAGATCTGGGTACTAAGCGAATGGAAATGTCAGCAACAAACTGGGCTAAGTTGGATCGGAAGGCAAAGAGCACAATAGAGTTGTGTATCTCATATTCAGTATTATTGAATGTATCAAGGGAAGCTACGATGGAGGATTTGTTGGTAAAGTTAAGGACTTTGTACCAATCTAAGTCTCTGGTGAACAAATTGTTCCAGTGGAAAAAGCTTTATAACCTAAGGATGAAGTATGGAGACTCGGTGACAGAGCATATGAACACCTTTAATACGTGGTAAGCCATTTGTTATCTGTTGATATAAAAATTCTAGACAAAGATGAGTGCATCAGTTTGTTATGTTCTCTACTAGATTTGTGGGACAATTTTTTTGATGCTATCGGTAGCAATACAACTACCTTGAAGTTTGATGAAATAATCTCATCCTTCTAGTTGGAGGAGATGATATGAAAAAATATGGAGAGCCATAATGGAGATTCCTTTTCTGTACAAGGACAGTCCGAGAAAAGAAACAAAAATAAGTTCTCTAGTGGGAGATCTAAATCTCTAGGAAAACAATAGAGGTATGTTAGAAATGCATAAAGGAAGGTCACTACAAAAGTGATTATAGTTCTAAAGACCCTGAGAAAGGAAATGGATCTGATGATGCTTCTTCTATAGAGGTGAAAACCACATCAGATGAAGGTGGGTATGTGTAATTGGATTCTTCTTCAAGTACACATGTAGATCATGAGGCATGGTTGATTGAATCAGGTGCATCCTTTCACTTCACTCCCCATAAGGACTGGTTCTGCAAGTACAAGAAATATGATGGTGGTGATGTATTCTTAGGGGATGATAGGAAGGAAAAAATCATTGGACGCAGAAAAATGCCAAGCTAAAGCTGCAAGGTGGAAGGATTAGAACACTTCCTAGTGTTCTACATATTCTTGCATTAGCCAGAAATCTGATTGCTGTAAGAAAGATGGATGATGTAGGTGTAAAAACAGTGTCTTGTAAGATGGTTTGGGGAGAACTAGTTTTGATGCGAGGAGTTCAGATTGGAACTTTGTACAAGCTTCTAGGTAGCAATGTTATTGATGGGTGCAACAATTGTGTTGTTCTTGAAAGTGGAGCAGAAATTCTAGTGGTCTCTAGAAAAAAGACCATGTTATGGCATCAAAGGCTTTGACATATTGGAGAGAAGGTCCTTCAAATACTACATGGTAATGGTATGGTATAAGGTATGTAAAATTACTCTCTAGATTTTGATTTTTGTGAACATTGTGTATATGGGAAGCCGAATTGGGTGAGTTTCCACTCTAGTGCTAAGAGGGCAAAAAGGATATTAGAGCTTGTGGACAATGATGTGTTTAGACGTGTGTCAGTTCCATCTCTAGGTAAGTCTGTGTACTATGTCTCATTTATATATGCCTTCTCGAGGAATACATGCATATATTTCCTCAAGAAGAAATATGAAGCCTTTGACAAATTTAAATAATTTAATGCTTTGGTGGAAAATCAGATGGAGAAGAAGATCAAGGTGTTAAGGACAAATAATGGTGGAGTGTTCTCCAAGAAGGAATTTGAAGAGTTCTGTAAGAAGTGTGGTATAACATAGCAGAAGACTACTCCATACACGCCTCACCAATATGGAGTTTCAGAAAGAATGAATAATACGTTAATGGAAAAGGCGAGAAGAATGCTCACTAGTGTTGAGTTAGAACAAGAATTATGGGCAGAGGTAGTAGGGACTACATGTTACCTAGTTAAAATATCACCTTCATTAATGTTTGAGGATAAGACTCCACATGTGGTATGGACTAGTAAGAAACCCTCTCTTTCAAATCTGAGGATATTTGGTTGTGATGCATATGTACATGTTCCAAAGGAGAAAATAAGCAAGTTAGATAGTAAATTTTAAAGATGCATATTTATTGGGTATAACGATGGTTTAAAAGGTTATAAAATTTGGAACCCAGAAACAAGGAAGGTTGTGCACAACCAAGATGTGGTGTTTATAGAGGTGAAAGATAGTATTAAACATGAAGTCCTACCAAAGGAACTTGAGAAGATAGAGTATGATCTAAAGGATGATGAATCAGATTCGACAGCAGAACAAGAATCATAAGTGGAAGAGCCACAAACTCCATCTTTGAGAAGATTAGTTCAAGAGAGAAGGAAACTAAAAAGGTATAGTCCATTTGCTTTCTGTTCAAAATTTTCTTTATCTATTACTGATGATGATCTCAAAACTTTTAGGGAGGAAGTAGATTCAAAGGATGGCAGACTCTGGAACGAGGCCATGGTTGATGAAATGAATCTTTGGACAAAAATGAGGCTTCAAATCTGGTGGAGTTGTCAGCTAGAAGGAAACCCATTGGAAGAAAATGGGTGTTTAAGAAGAAGATGAATGGAGAAGGCAAGGTAGAGAAATTCAAAGCTCAATTGCTAGAAAAATATTATTCCTAGGTGTCGAGAGTTGATTTTGGTGATATTTTCTCCTATTACAAAGTTAGCTTCTATTAGATTACTTTTATTTGTTGCTTCAAATTTTGATTTTGAGGTAGAACAAATGGATGTGAATACAACATCTCTTCACAGGGATTTGGAATAAGAGTTCTACATGAAGCAACCTGAAGGCTTTGTGGTGAAGGGTAAGAAAGAATTGGTATGCAAATTAAAAAAGTCTCTATATGGCTTAAAATAGTCACCAAGGATGTGGTATCAGAAATTTGATACATATATATAGGGACTTGGCTTCAGCAAAAGAATAGTGGATCACTGTGTGTATTTTAAATTAATTGTTGACGGTGTTATTTATTTGTTCTTGTATGTGGATGATATGTTGCTAATTAGAAATGAAAAAGAAACTATCCAGGATTTGAAGACCCCATTGTCCTCCAAATTTTACATGAAGGATCTTGGTGCTGCAAACTATATTTTGGGCATGGAAATTAAATGAGAATGGGAAAACAAGGAGCTCTGGTTAAACCAGAGGAAGTATGTCGAAAAAATATTGCAGAGGTTTAATATGCATGATAGTAAACCGATGAAGGTTCCTATTCTTGTAGGTGTAAAGTTATCTGTTGAAAAATGTCCCAAGACATAAGAAGAGGAAGGGGATATGTCACGTGTTCCATATGCAAGTGCAGTTAGTAGCCTGATGTATGAAATTGTTTGTACTAGACTAGACATTGCACATGTAGTGGGAGTATTAAGCAAGTTTATGTCAAAACTAGGGAAGGAGCAATGGACAAAAGTGAAGCGAGTTTTCAGGTATTTCTATGGCATTAGTGATTATGGTATGTGCTACCAAGGAAGACCAGGAATGGACAAAGTTTTGGACATCCATGGATTTGTTGAGGCAGATTGGGTTGGAGATCTGGATCGAAGAAGATCTACAAGTGGGTATGTGTTTAACTTGTTTGGAAGAGCGGTCAATTGGATGAGAAAGAGACATTCTATAGTGGCACTTTCAACTATAGAGACAGATTACATGGAAACCACTCATGCAAGCAAGGAAGAATTTTGGTTGCATAGATTGCGTTCAAGTATGGGGTTAGTACAACAAGCTATAAGGATAGACTGTGATAACCAAAGTGCTATTTTCTTGGCAAAGAACCCTTCTTATAATTCAAAGACAAAGCACATTGATGTTCAATATCACTTTATGAGGGATATGGTTGAGGACAAAAAGGTGTTGCTAGTAAAGGTGGACACTTGAAGAATGTTGCAGATGCATTGACGAAGTTTGTGAGCACTGAGAAGTTTTCTTGTTGTAGAGAAAAAATGGGTGTTGTAGGGCTAGACCAATGACTAAGCTCTCTTGTGACCCCCTTTGTGGAAAAGAAAACAACAAGTGGGAGAATGTTGGGTGTGTGTTATATTATTTCCACAACTAGTCGCACGCGCGGGGGCATTACAAGAGGGGCATAGCATGACAACCCCCCTTGTTTGTTGTGCTAGGTTCAACAGGGGGATGGTAGCCCCCTGCATGCTGCCCCAGGAATTTTTCTTTTCCTATATATATGCAAACCCAAGTATGGTGGGTGGACCTACCCATGGTTTTGTGCATGGGTTTCTCACATGGTTTTGGGCATCCTGGTTTTCTTCAAATGGTATTTTGTAGATACGATCAAGGGAACTACAACTATGTTCTAATCTAGGGTTAATGGATTGGGGTTTATGAATGCTTTAGTATATGTGTGTGTGTGTGTGTGTGTGCGTGTGTGTGTGTGTGTGTGTGTGCGTGTGTTTGTGTGCGTGTATTGTAACATTGAAAGGAACATAATGAAAAATCATTCAGGTAGTCCTAGTTTTGGGATCCAGGGGAAAATCTCTGTGTATATTTGCTTTATGTTTTTGCCATTGTATATTTATGTTTTAAGAATTCATTTGCAAGTAATTTTTGTACAACGTTGAAACCTACAAAAGCGTTACCTCTCCAAACAAATCCCAATCCAAACCACAAGTAGGCATATATATTTTAACCTTTTAAAGAGCATGATAATTTGTCTTTTTCAGTTTTTTGGCATTGAAATTTGGCATTATGATGTTTTGTAGGCTATGAAGGAAAAAAAAGCAAACAAGAAAAAGCATACCCATGTGGACATAGAGAAAATTCTCCAAGTTGTTGGAAATCCTTTGTAGTTATGTTTTCATTTTTTTTTTTTATGTAGAGCTACATCAACATTATGCCTACTATGCAATGTATATTATATTATTTGTCAACTTTTTACTTGATGTTATGAAAAATTATTGGTATCGGTCAACCCATGACATAATTGTTTTCTTCAATTATTAAACATGATTATATTGACATCGTTGTAAAGACACCGAGAGGAAGAAGGGGTTGTTCAATTGTGCAGCACAAATAATAGTGGTCATTTTTACATTGGTGTTACAAGTTTGTGTCTTTTTCATTCTTTGTTTAGTGGCATGCATTTAAATTTGCTTAGGCTAACAAAGGAATTATTTCATTTCATAGGTGCCTGGACTACGATTTCAAGAAGGCTCTTAATCTCCCTCATAAATTGTAGGAAACGCTCCTAACAAACATCGTTCCCCAAATATTTGTATTATATATTTTTCTATTTATTTTTTCAATTAAAATGATGAAGATGACAACACCTTTGTGAATTTTATATTGGATCCATTTATAATTTTACATCATCTTTTGATACCCTATTTCTATTGTTTCAACTTAATTTCTAAGTCAACATTGTCTTATCATGTGGGTGTTATAACTATTTTGGTATTCTCGTTTAGAAATATTTTGATTAATTACATGATGTTATTATCATAGAGGAAATGGAGGTTAAAGAGAAAGAGTTGGTAAGTTTGACCCCCTTGAAATGTGCATTGTCCAAGTTCAAGTCATGATGAAACTAGAAAAAAGTCCATGTTAGGGTGGAGTTATTGCAATTGTTCAAACATACCTTTTTATGTAATTCCAATGTTATTCCCTTTCCTATCAAAATAATATTATTAGTTTTTGATTCCCTACATATTGTATGAAATTAAAATAGCACATTGGCCTTATTATGGATGATGTTCAAAGGATAAATCATGATATTGGAAGTTATCTTCCTATTTACTTTGAACTTGATTATCCCAATTGGTATTAGTTGTTTGGTTCACTTATTTTATAATATGTTGTCAATAGATATTTTTGACATCCATGACTTGGTAAATCCATCTATGATATTATGTTTTTTTAATCATCCCCTTCACTAATTTGAGTAGTGTTGAACTTATCTCCGAAAGTGTTGTTGTTGGGTAATGTTGTAGTGACAATATATAATGAGATAATGGTGCAAACAAAGATTGTACACTTTAATAATAATTATAGACCCGCTATAGGAGCTATGAGTGTCAAATAGATGAATGGAAGGGGACATGCCTTTAATGTACATATATGCCTTTGCAACATGTTTTCATATATTTCTCCTCTTCACATCCAAACATTCACAAAGTCCCATCTCCAATTTGGGATTACACATAGTGTAGAATATATTTTGTTGTCATAATTATACTTTGATGCTTGAAATATGTACTGATGCCTAGGGTGTTAAGTGCACTCTCTCATGCAGTGTTGCATATGTGGTCCACTACATAATTATTTTATTTACAAACACAAAAATAATAGTATGAGTGTACTTGTATTATCAGCTTCTCAATAAGACAACCCATGTGAAAAGAAGCATTCTAGACCTTAAATAACTCTAGCATAAAATCAATGATTTACTTTTATGCTTTATAGAATGTTGAAATTAACATATATTTTTTAATTTAAATTATATATAATATCAACATTAACATAACACTTGAATACATTTAATGTCTTGTTGATATAGAAAAGCATGGAACTAGTGAGACACTGACCTCTCCAAGGCATTCTTGTTTGTTGTGATTATGGTAGGACTCAATGGAAGCATTTGTTGATTGGTTTCAATGTCGAAAATTCCTTCATTCTTTTACCCATGTACTAGCAGCATTTTTGATAATATATCAAAATAATAGCTTAATTGTTACTAGTATATAGAATTCAATAACACAAATAAATCATGAACAATCAATGTGATAAATTTAATCACTTAGTTACAACCACTAATCGTTGAAATACTTTATGGAAAAAAATTCTCATAGAACTTTTGATGGAACTTGAATAATTTGTTAATGGCATCCTCCATTGATAATGGAAAATCCATTATGATTCCCATGAACATGAACATGAACATAACTAACTCTCTTTTAGTGTCACAAACATACATGGTTAGTTTCTTCAACCAACATTGATGAATGTACCAAACATATAGAATTGACGATATAAAACTATGGACTAACAATATTTAGGTGAAATAACCCTAGAAATAGATACAAAATTAAATGAATGAAGAAAAAAAACATGGAGAGAATATAGCATATTATTTCCTCTCTATCTATGAGGACATCATGAACAAGAAAGAATTAAAGTTTCCACATGGATGATGAAGGCAAAACACATTGGAAAAATGCTTGCAACCATGTCACAATTGTCTCTTACACTGTATTGTTTAAAATTACCCAAGCATTAATGGAAATGAATGCAAGTATAAAGAAGTAATACATGTGACCTACAAACTACTACATTGTAAAAATCCTCTCTCTTTTATCTCCCTCTATCCACTCTCAGTTACTCTACTCATATATGGAGCAAAATTCCCTCCCATAGAATGGAACCCCTTTTCCTTCTAGTGGCCCAATTATAACACAACCCAATAGCCTACTAGTGGTTAAGTTTAACTCATTAAATCTTAAATAAAATTACAATATTGACTTTTATAGAGTATTCTTCATCATGATCATGTTGCTAGTCCATTTTCCATGTTTAATGGGTATTGGCTTGGTATCCTCTCAAATCAGGGTAGTCAAAATAGGGAGGTAAACTTTTAGGTGGCATAACTTTTGCATACAAAACCTGATTTAGGTGATTATTGCACCATTGCAAAGGTATTTGTGTGTATAATAACACTAGAGGATGTGATGCTTAAGTGGTAAAGTTTTCCTCCCAAAAAAATTCATATTATGCCTCAAACTGGTTTTGAAAGGTTTTAAACCCCAATTTTCCAAACTAGGACATGATGGTAAATATGGTCGTGTTAGTTTATTCCTCCACCTTTTCTACTTTTAAATCATTGAGATGGATACAAATTAATATAATGATCCAATCTAGAT
Organism: Pinus tabuliformis; assembly: GCA_031772625.1. Classification (NCBI taxonomy): domain Eukaryota; kingdom Viridiplantae; phylum Streptophyta; class Pinopsida; order Pinales; family Pinaceae; genus Pinus; species Pinus tabuliformis. The sequence goes on from CM062817.1 coordinate 649,098,012, forward strand.
CATTTTGGATATAAAAAAGTCAAATACATCACAAATGTGTTGTTATATCTATGACTAAAACCCTACTCCTCTTTTCATCTCATCATTATCCTTAGTGTGAATGGACCTCGATTTAGTAAGAACACATATTCTTTGTTACTTTCCACACAATACTAGACAGTAAGGAGTCTAAAACCTCATGAATCAATACCATGGGTCATCAAGTTGTTTTCTTTGGTTTAGGATGTATCATTTTTAAAGGAATCCATCCCCTTCATGTTATAAAAAATTTATCATGGGTTCTATTGTACCTATTTCCCGTAGGCAATCCTTGGTTGCAAAAAACTACACGAGGAAACCAACTCAACCAGCCTTTAGGTTCAAGCTGGCCCTTGAACCAAAGGGGGCTCCCTCAGTGGTTATCAGGCTTTGTTTAATGTTTTTCACCTGTCACTGAACATCAGCCTTTGAAGCACAATGGCCAGATTTATGGTTTTAATGTGGGGTGGTTAGCGATCAATGACAAAATATATCTGTGATTAAAGGCCTCTCTCATAGGGTTCCTTCAGAATGTGTCAGCTTCCAGCCTAACAAAATGACTTAGCTTTTTAAGGATTATGATAGAAGAATGTAAGGAGATTCCTAATAATTAAGCAATCATACAGAATTCTTAAAAACTAGAGAAATTTGGATGCGTGTAGAAGATTTCTACAACCCAAAAAAATATATTCAAAGGAAACTAAAGGCCAAACTGAAACCAATCTAAGAGGAGCTATTTCAGATAGATAATCCAATAAGCTAATATCTTTTAATGACTATCAGGAGGCATAAAGAAAAAACCAGTCAAAGAGGAGTTTTCTTGGACAAACAGTCCAATAAGCTAACTTATTTCTAAAGGTTATGATTTTACAGGGGATTTTAGAGAGATTAAGACTTAATCTACATTTACCCACACCTTCATATAAATGCTTTGAACATGTGTAGAAATAAGATATGAAACACTAGAAAGACATACTAGAAAACACAAAATTTTGTCAAACTAGAACCATAAGGCTTTCATTAGAAATACTATAATAGAAGATATTACAAAGTGAATAGCCTTGGCATGAAAATTCCACACATATTACTTCAATTGATGAAGTATTTATACAATTTCCTCACAATATCTTGATAAAAATATCAAGAGCTATTACAAATATCTGAAACCTATATTACAAAAATAGAGCACAAATAAAGGTAACTAAAACTATTTGGATATTTTTGGTACTATCCTTGAGGATCTATGTTGATAAAGAAGATAAATTTGAATTTGATTGCAACTTATATTTGATGAGGTGGCCTCCAAGTCACTAACTATCTTTGAGGTTTTTCCTCCCAAAATTCTGAAAAATAGGGTCCTGTAATACCTTTGTTTCTCCAAAACCATAATAGATGTTAGAAAAATGAGAGAGGTTTTTGTAAATGATAATGTTGGAAACAAAAACCACTTTCATTTGTTGAAAATATATTTCCACCGGCTTGGAAACCGCATTTGAAAACACTAGCTAAAAAGGGGAAAATTTGGGAAAACATGCCTGCAAAAAGTCATCCGAACATCCCAAACCATAACCTCGGTTACAAAAAGGAGAGAGTTTTTTGTATATTATAATCTTAGGAACAAAAACCTCCTCCATTTTACCCCAATTTATTTCTTGTTATCCACAATATTCTCTGCAAAAAGGTGATTGAAACAAACAATTTGTGGAAAATATGCCTTTAAAGAATCATTAACATCTCCCAAAAAATAATAGATGTAAGAAAACAGAGAGACGTTTTTGTACAAGAGGATGTTAGAAACAAAAACCTATTTCATCTTCTTAAAATACGTTTTCATTTGTTTTTAAGAAATGTTTGACAATACTGCGTTGTATAGGGAGAAAACATAGTTTTAACTGACCATGAGACCAGCATATGACATGGAGGTAGGAGATGATGTGGAGGCACGCAGTTGGAAAAAATAATTGATGTGTGGACGCGGAAGGAAGGTGTGGGAATGGGACAGTAAGCGGGAGCGGGATTAGGTGGGAGGAGATATGTGGCAGTGGTGGATTGGCAAGGAAATGCTATGAAAGATGACGTAATCAAGATGGGTGGTTTACACGAGGAACATATATTGTTTTCGGGAGGGGAGAGTGGTTTCTTGTATTGGAAGAGGGGGGTATGAAATCTTCGTGAAAGTACACTTAGAAGCAGAAAACTTATTTTTCAGACCCCCCCCCCCACGACGTTAAACATAATCACATCGGGGGGGGAGGGGGGGTGTCTGAAATAGTTAGGTGGCCATCAGATTTGGGTGGAGTTGAAATCTACGATGAGGACATGCCTGGGGATTAGTGCTGGTGGTCCCAATCGGATCTTTGGCGAATCACTTTATTAATGAATGTCAAAACTTTAGGATAAGTTGTATTTCCAAGGTTTATTAAACATGTTACCTCATTTCCCTAATTTATTCAAATAAACTAGGTAGGGTGAACTTAAATGTGTTGACCCTGATTTAATACATAGATTTAAAAATTTTTGATCATACAATTTGATCAAAACTAATCATGTTACAACATTCACTCCAACTGGGGACTGCCTCCCCCTGTGGGATGTAGGGAACTCATAAACTAGTTGCCTTTAGTGTTGGGCATGGAGTCATACCATAAAACCATCAACCACTGATCTTTCGTCTTATGTAGAAATATAACCAATCCTCGTGGATCAATGTTTTCATTTGAATTCTTTGCTACTGCAACCTGCAACTGTGAAATGCAACCATATGCCTGCACTAATTCGGATACTCTTTCATACTGAAATATGAAAACTGAAAATTTCTAAAGACTAAAAATATAAGTTGATCTATCATATACTCTTCAAATCACACCACTCATAAACAACAAACACACTAGTCTACTGCATATTGAAACTCAAAATATCTATTCAATCCCCACAACTCTATCTAACTGAACTAAAAAACATTACACTATTAGGTGTAATCTGCTTTCCAATGTAACCAAGTGTGAAGTGGATTATTTACAAACAAAGTTGCCAACAACAAAAAATATGAGGAATATATACAATATGAACATGAAATCCCATGGGAAACTTATACTCATAGGTGTACTTTAAAAGTTGCATCCTCTGTAGACATTTTAGTTTTCTGACCATGGCTGAGAGGGAAAGACATATACTATTGATTGCAAGTATCAATGAACCTAGCATATTAGTAAAGGTAGCTGAAATTTCAAAATAGTGGGATCAGTTACCTAGTGGAATCAACATATGATAAAGTGGAGTCTCCAGGTGAAAGAAATGCAACCAATACTAAATCCCTACTCCTTGTTCACCAGCAAGGAATAGATCTAATCTTTATCGCTCCATGAAGAAAGATATCTTCGTTACTTTGCTCCCTGGCAATGGCACCAGATGTTGTACCTATTTCCTATAGGTAGTCCTTAGCTACAAAATACTATGCCATGAAACCAACTCAACCAGCCTTAGGTTCAAGTTGGCCCTTGAACCAGAGGGTGCTCCCTCAGTGGTTACAAGACTTTGTGTAATGTTGTTCACCTGTCACTGACTAACAACCTTTGAAGCATAATGGCCAAATTTATGGTTTTAATTTGGGGTGGTTGGTGATCAATGACAAAATCTATACATGATTAAAGGCCTCTCTCATAGGGTTCCTTCAGAATGTGTTAGCTTCCAGCCTAATAGAATGACTTAGCTTTTCAAGGATTATGACAGAAGAATGTAAGGGGATTTCTAATAATTAAGCAATCAGACATAATTCTTAACAACTAGGGAAATTTGGATGCATGTAGAATATTTCTACATCCCAAAAAAACATATTCAAAGGAAACTAAAGGCCAAACTGAAACCAATCTAAGAGTAGCTATTTCAGATAGATAGTCCAATAAGCTAATATCTTTTAATGGCTATCAGAAGGCATAAAGAAAAAACCAGTCAAAGAGGAGTTATCTTGGACAAATTGTCCAATAAGCTAACCTCTTTCTAAAGGTTATGATTTTATAGGGGATTTCAGAGAGATTAAGAATTAATCTACACTTACCCACACCTTCATATAAATGATTTGAACATGTGTAGAAATAAGATATGAAACACTAGAAAAACATACTAGAAAACACAAAATTCTGTCAAACTAGAGTCAAAAGGCTTTCATTAGAATAACTATAAGAGAAGCTATATAAAATGAAGAGCCTTGGCATCAAAAGCCAACATATATTACTTCAATTGATGAAGTATTTATATAATTTCCTCATAAAATATCTTGATAAAAATATCAAGAGCTATTACAAATATATGAAAATTGTATTACAAAAATAGAACACAAATAAAGGTAACTAAAACTATTTGAAGAGTTCTGGTACTATCCTTGAGGATTTCTGTTGATAAATAAGAGCAATTTGAATTTGATTGCAACTTATATTTGATGAGGTGGCCTCCAAGTCACTAACTGTCTTTGAGGTTTTTCCTCCCGAAATTCTAAAAAATAGGGTCTTGTAATACCTTTGTTTCTCCCAAACCATAACATATGTTAGAAAAATGGGAGAATTTTTTGTAAATTATGATGTTGGCAACAAAAAGCTCTTTCATTTTTTGAAAATGAATTTCCACCTGCTCGGAAACTACATTTGAAAACACTGGCTAAAAATAGGAAAGTTCGGGAAAACATGCCTACAAAGAGTCATCCTAATATCCCAAACCATAACCTCTATTATAAAAATGAGAGAGTTTTTGGTAGCTTAAAATCTTAGGATCAAAACCTCCTCCATTTTACCACAATTTACTTTTGATTATCCACAATATGCTTTGCAAAAAGGTGACTAAAACTGGAAATTTATGGAAAATATGCCTTTAAATAATCATTAGTATCTCCCAAACCATAATAGCTGTAAGAAAACTGAGAGACTTTTTTCTACACAAGGATGTTAGAAACAAAAACCTCTTTCAGTGTCTGAAAATACATTCTCATTTTTTTGTAAGCAATGTTTGACATTATAATGATGTATAGGGAGAAAACATAGTTTTAGATGACCATGAGACCGACATATGACATGGAGGTAGGAGACGATGTGGAGGCACATGGTTGGCTGAAATAGTTGATGTGTGGATGCGGAAGGAAGGTGTGGGAATGGAACAGTAAGCAGGAGAGGGATTAGGTGGGAGGAGATATGTGGCAGTGGTGGATTGGCGGGGAAATGTTATGAAAGTTGACGTAATCAAGATGGGTGGTTTACGTGGGGAGTGGATACCGTTTTCAGAGGGGGGGGAGAGAGGTTTATTGTATTGGTGGAGGGGGGTCCAAAATCTCAACAGAAGGACATGTAGCAGTGGGAAACTACTTTTTCGGAACCCCCCCCCGACGTTAAACATAATTACATCGGGGGTGGGGGGGTGGTCCGAAATAGTTAGGTGGCCATCAGATTTGGGGAGAGTTGAAATCTATAGTGAGGACATGCCTGGGTATTAGTGCTGGTGGTCCCCATTGGATCTTTAGCGGACCACTTTATTAATGAATGCAAAAACTTTAGGATAAGTTTTATTTCCAAGTTTTATTAAACAGGTTACCTCTTTTCCCTAATTTATTCAAATAAACTAGGTAGGGTGCATTTAAATGTGCTAACCCTTATTTAATACATAGATTTAAAATTGTTTGATCATACTTTTTGATCAAAACTAAACATGTTACAATAGGTTCATCGTGCAACAAGCCTTTGATAATGCTTGTTTAGTATTTCGATTAAAGAGACACCAACAAAAAGGTAAATATCATACCCAATGTATTATACTTCTATATAAGCATATACAGTGAAGTTATAAGTACTTTGTGGAAGTAGGACTATTGTGACCATCACAAGGCAAACCATGCTTATTCACATGTTGAGGTTGGGAATAAGAAATGCATTCTTAGTCTGTTGTATTATGAATTGTTTTGAAATATAGTGCATTTGGCATCCTCTCTTCCTCCTCTCTTGATTTAGATACTTGTTATTTTTCAATAGGCTTTAATATCAATTTATAATCTTCTAAACCATAATAATTCCATTGCCTAAATGCATAAAGAATTAGTCACATCAAAGTGTTGAAATAATGCAAATAAATTATCACATACATTTACATTTAAATCTAAGGCAACAATAATACAGGGAAAGTGTTGTCATCCTATCAATGGTATTCTCATTTCAAGTTAAAAGTTTAGCATTGCAACAATAAATAATGTATGTAAGTGAAATAGAGATTCAGGGAAATAATGCCAATATTTAGAAGAAAACATTGATAGAAACAAGAAACGACATCAACTTGTAATAAGTATTATGGTGCAGGTAAATTCTCAGTGCGGACACAAACAATTCCTCTAGCCCGAGAGAGAGGGTCTAGCCACAAACAAACAATATATGGAAAATCTCCTTAAGCTAGAATAAATTGAGAAGGCCTACCTCTTATAATGATATTCCACTTGGTGATGCTCCTGCTTCCTCACTCCATCTATCTTATATTTCCTTCCTTCGAATACCTGAAACAAGCAAACAACGATGACAACAAATGTGATAGCATACAATATTGTATTCAGCCTACTTAATAGGTCAAGCAACATTAATCCATAAAGATGTAAAATGACACTTCATGTAGGAAATCAATCAATAGTTGCATTTATATAAATCAGAAAGAGATTACAATGGTGCCTTGACATTGTTGGTCTCCTCTGACGTATCCAGGTTCCCACACTTCTGCTAGCACTTCATGGATAGCCCCAACAATGGAATTTTTAAGGCCTCTTTCCCTCTAGCATCAAACCAAACTAAAAACACACTATTCTCCCTCAAACATACACTAGAAAGCTACAAGCTATAGATGACTTTCTGATCATTCAAACTCACTCCAAAGCAAGTTTAGCTTGGGAAAAGTGAGGTTTATATAGCTTGGATGGATGGGAGATGGTTCCTCTCATCATGGGAGAAGGTCTTATCTCTTGATTTTGTTCCATCCTAATAGGGGAAAGGAGCCCAAACTGACTTCCTCGGCTCCATCCACCCAAACCATCTACTAGACTTCCATTACGAGGCTTCTAAAGATGGAAGCTTCGACTCCATATTTGAAAAACTTGTCAAAAGAATATCGGATCGACTAAAAAATGGCTCAGTCACTCCATACTGTGCTAGGGCTAGTTTTAATCTCTGCAAATTAGCGCGAGGAGGAAACTAGTTAATAGCGCTAGTCTTGTAAATTAGGATAAAAGGAAGATTTTTTAGAGATGATGCAAAGGGGAAATATTATGCTCATGAAGAGGGACATAATGAGAGTTTCTTCATGATGGGAAAGCATGTCAGGTTCACTGTAGAGGTCCTCCAGGATTGTAGATGTGGAGTACATGGACAGTGACAAAATGTTGTGTAACAGATGCCCCGTAAAGCATGAAGGCCGAACTAGAGTGACGGGTGAAATGCTTTACAAGTGGATGTAGGGAACCAAATTTCATTTCTAGAAAACCTGCAAGAAAGCATAGATACATATACATCATTGAAAAATATGACAAATGATACATGAATCGTGGTATGGACACAGCCATCCAGAGAATGATCATGTAAATGGATCCAAGGCATGGGCGCAACCATCCAATAGAGATGATCATAACGAAACTAATGTATGGTCGCAGCCATCCAATAATGATAAGGATCACATATAACAACTCATGGCATGGTCGCAGCCATCCATCTGAAAGAGACATGTATATCAATATGATCATGTCACATCGCCTCGCAACCTGGACTTGTGTAATATTAGCCCAGGGTCTTGCACTCCAATCGACTTGATCAAAGTACAAATCCTAACATGTCAATGAATGTGTTGAAGTCGAACATGCTAGAAAATCGCTTGATTACCAGTCAATGATGTGAACCGTTAACAAGCACGAGAAAAACCACCAATAATGAAAATGGCTCTCAAGGTCCTATCAGCACAGTTCACGGAATGTGAATAAAGGAACTAGAGTCGAACACCCATTAAATCACCCAATCGAAAGCCAATGATGTGAACTTGTCATTGAGTGTGAAGAACTTGTCGTTAGGGCATGCAATCTCTAAGGTAATGGAAGGGAGTCTCTAGATTGACTTCCTAGATAATGACCTGAAGTCGATAGGAATTGATCCACCGAAGGAAGGTCATAATGAATCCTTCATCATCGACACAAAACAGGAACACAATGAATGAGAGTAATCCAAGATGATCAGACAATGTACAGGTAGGAAAACTTCTCTTGAACATATGGATGACACAACTCCGGAGTTTGGCAGCATTTGACATCATAGGATCAAAGGTCATGGTGACATGGTAGAGATCATATGAGAGGTTTAAAATGGATAACCCAAAACCCAGGGAGGCAAGTGATAGAGTGAGGATGTCCCAAAACCCGACACGAACAACAGATGAGTGTCAATGTTCAAGAGCGACAGGCTGCCTCAAGTGAATACAACTAATGAAATACTTCCAATTTTCCCTCACCATTTCTGGCAAGTACCTGAGTTATTTTTACACAAGCTTGAAGAGGATAGCATATGCTTGTAATATAAGTCCATCCTTCGGACAAATCTAACCTAGTAAGTTTAATGTGCCATAGGAAGGAGAATATCATGTTCGTCATGGTGAAGAATCCAATGTCGTTTAATGTTTTAACGAGTCTGACAAAGGTGTAACTCGGTATATTTTTCATGTTCAGAGAGTTTAAAAAATACACGGAAAAGAAAACTCCACATGGTCCCTTTTCATACATTTGTGTCTCTCAAGCCTGAAAAGGTAGAAAACAATACTTGAGAGAACCACTTGACCATTTCAGTCAAGGAGTACCTTTTTCATAAATAGTTTATCCCAACCCGAAAAAGGGGTAAACGTATACTGGGTAAACGACGTTTCACAGCCTTTAACAAGTTCAAAAAAGACAAGAGCTCAACAATTTTTTCATGTTTTAAGAGTCAGAAAAGAGCTGAAAGAAGACCCCCTATTTTTATTCTCTTTAACGAGTCAAAAAAGGGAAAAAATACTCAACAATCTTTTCATATTTTATGAGTCAGAAAAGAGCTTAAAGGTGACTCGTCCTGGAGGAATGAGTGGTATAAAGGGTAGAAACTGGTTCCGACAATGGAGGAACTGCTCAAAACATGTAATGATCAAGAGGATGGCTAATAAAACCACTCATCGCTACGGTCCCTCAGGAAAGGAAAAACAACCAAGTGAAAGCATATGATCGGACAAAGAGATGGTGGCGATGGAATGAAACAACCAAAGCTCATCTAGCAGAAATTAGTTGATAAAACTAGCAATTACAAGATGTAAATTTGGCATGGGTTCATTTTTACACAAGCTTGAACCATGGGGAACTCTACTTGAATTCGGTTTCATGTTCACACAAGCAAAAACTATGCTTGAGTTTGGTTTCATTTTTACACAAGCTTGAAACAAAGAAAAACTATGCTTGAGATAAGTTTTCATGCCCCTAGCATAATGACTCAATTCAAGGTAGATTCCCCCCAAGCTTCATTTAATTCAACTAGGTGAATGGAATGAAGGTTCACTTTCAAGATCCAGGAAAGACTCGACTGGGATTTTACGATACCTTAATCAAAGACCCGATTTGGAAATGGGAGGTGCTTCATTTTTTAATGAGGTTGACACAGTAAAAGAACTATCCTCAAGACTCCTTGTTTTAGTTTTTAAGTAGCTTGACACAAGGCCAGGAACCATGCTCCGACACTTTGTTTCATTTTTTTTAACAAGATTGACACAGGACAAGGAACTCTGCTCACACTCCTTGATTCATTTTTTAACGAGGTTATCACAAGATAAGGAACCATCCTCATGACTCCTTATTTCTTTTTTTAACGAGGTTGACACAAGACCAGGAACTATCCTCACACGTTGTTTCATTTTTTTAACTAGATTGACACAGGAAAAGAACTATCCTCGTGACCCTTATTTCATTTTTTACTGAGGTTGACACAAGACCAGGAGCTATCCTCATGACGTCTATTCATGACCCATAAGAGAACATGCCTCCCAAGAGGTCTTCACTAGATGGAAGAACCATGCTGTGGGAGGAATACATGTTATTTGGTAACAAAGACAGATCAGGTTCCAATGCCCCCGGTACATAATGTACAATACCATCTATGTGATCATCAACAGATGCAAAGAGGGAACAAGTAGCCACATAATTGACCTGTGACAGGGAAGGTATTGCTTGCAAACAAGAACTAATAGGGGATGATGGTTGCAAAGGAAGCGTCTGGTGACCAATGAGTGACAGTTGATCAATAGTCACAATTCTCCCTTCTTGCGGAAAACAAACCACACAGAAAAGTGAGGAAACAAGAGCTCCCATGATATAAACATAGTCGCATATAAGGAAAAGATTGAAATCTAAAGGATCTTGGACTACCATCACGTCTATATAGATGGTCTTTCCTCCCAAAGTAATAGGGAACTTCGGAAGGACCCCCAAGGGTTGACTAGTTCCTCTGTTGAAAGCCAACAAATTCTAAGTGACAAGCACAAGCTATGGGGAGCCCAAAGCTTGCCAAGTAGTAGAAGACATGATGCTAATAGACGCACCTTCATCTAATATAGTTCCATGTACTACCATGTTATAGTATTTTACTGTGATTTGGAAAGGAACATAAGATGGGAGATGGAAAGTAGTCAATTAACTCTAATCAAAAGAAATAACAGAACTACTTGGTGGGGGTATCATATGATTTCCCCCCTGCCTTATAGAAGAAGGAGAATGACTCTCCTGAACAACTGGGATGGGAGGGTCACTCTTCGATTCATAAGAATCTGAGGAGACAATAAGAAAATGAGTAGTATGATCACTACTCTCTTCAAGAACAGAGTGAACAACTAAAGGCAAAGCCAAGTCGACACTCTTTTCTACAAATGGTCAGTCGAGAAGAGACATAAGAGAGTCATACTAAGGAAGAGCAGGATGGGCAAGATATGAATCCAAGTCAATCTCTTTACCAACTAGGAGAGGGTTAGAAGAAAGCCTCTGATAACCAACAGGAAGTTGGGGTTGAGGAGCTATAAGCTTTTCCAAAATTTTGGAAGCTTTATCCATAAGAGGACAAAGGTAAAGAAGATTCTTCCCTTCACATAACCTACAGGGAAATTGTTAGGATATTCCGACACATAGAAAATAGTTAACTACAACTTGGTCTAGTATAGAGTTAGGTATAGAGTTAGGTAAAGTGTGTTTCTTTACCATTGTACATTTTGTAACTTACAATCCGACGGTTCATTCTCTCCTCGGTATTACCGACACTTGATCCGTGGCTTGACACCCGATTGGTCCATGAATTCTATTTAAAGCGCATGGATGGTCATTTGTAGGGTAATCCGTGCATGAGAGAAGCTTATGTAAATTTTCATTCTTTGATTAATAAATTGCCTGAAGTGGCCGCGTTGGCTCAGGGCGTGGATTGTTTCCCTCTTTGAGGGTTTTAACCACGTCAAAAATACTGGTGTATTGATCTGTGATCTGGTTGTGAGCGGTGTCCTTTTGGTGTTCTTTCTGAGGAACTTACCCTGTAAATTCCTACATGGTATCAGAGCTATTTGAGGGCCGCGTCCGTTGGTGATCCAAATCTGAAGCCGGTAGAACTGCATCCGACTGCTGTTTCCTAGATCTGCTGTTTCTGACTGCTTTCGGGCCGAGAGGACTGCTCTGTTGTGTTTGGAGCATCTGTTCCAGTGAGGAACCCCTTTCATTTCACGCGAAAAGGTTTCCGGTAGCCCTAGCTGCGTCTTTTTTAAGATCTGGAGGTATACAGTGTTTATTTGCAGTTTACTGTTATTTTCTCTCTGTTTATTTCGGTTTCGGTTTATTTAGCCTTTTTATTACCGGATCTATACCTTTCATTTCTGCATATGCTCTTTGCCCTACGACTCTGTGCGATCTGGGCAAATCAGAAACAGAAAGGAAGGATTTTTCTCATGCGTATGCTCTTTTCCCTGCGCCTTAGGGTGATCTCGGAAAATCAGAAACATTGAGAAAAATATTTAGTTTCCGGCCAAAGCTAACTTTGAGCCGCAAGGTTCATTTTTGAAAATATCTAGTTTTTCGGCTAAAGCTAACTTCGAGCCATAAGGTTCATTTTCTTTGCATGTCCGTGTTGGGTTTTGTGTTTTGTGTTTTGTAGGGAAAAAGAGCTTTCTCAAGGCAAGCACGCAACCCAAGGCCCCCCCCCCCCCCTCTCTCTCTCTCTCTCAAATTTTTTGTATAGATCAATTGGTTCAAAGCTATTTTAAGAGAGTAGAGGTCTTGGGTTCAAGTCTCCATTTTGTGGGGGCGGACTTTTTCATTTCCGCACATTCCCGCACTTCGTCGGCAACTTCAACAACTTTTTTTAAAAAAGCCATAACTTCTTCATCCGGAAGCCTTTTTCAGAGCCGTTTTTTTTAAACCAGCCTAATTTTTCAAGATCTATCTATTGGAACACTTACTTTCAGCATCTTCAGCTTCAGTTTCTGTTGAAATGGAAAGTCAATACCAAGTTACCCTTGACAGCACCAACTACTTCCAATGGTTGTCCTACATGGAGGATTTACTTAGAAGTAAAGGTCTCTACCGAATAGCCACAGGCCAAGAAAAGAAACCGAAAGATGAAGACAAGGCTGCTAAATGGGAAAATAGACAAGATCAAGCACGTGGTTTGATAGGGATGTCTATTTCTCCAGATCGTAGATTCCATATTGCAGAACTTGAAACTCCTCATGAAGCAATGGAACAAATCAATAAAGTTTTTGGGATTAAAAATGAAATTAGAGCCCATCAACTTGAAAATGAGTTGCTTACATTGGATCCTAATAATTTTTCTTGCATTGAAGATTTCTTGTCTAAGTTCAAGACCCTTAGATATCTTTTGGAAGGTGTTAAGGTTAAGAAAGAAGATAGTAACCTTATTTATTCCATCCTTACTAAGTTGGGACCCGCTTACTCTGTATTTGTTTCCACCTTCCATTCTACAAGAGAACCCTTCATTTCTCAAGGAAAAGACTACAAGCCCCCTTCCTTTGACTCTTTTTGTGATTCTTTAATAAGAGAACAAGAAAAACTCTTACACCTTGGTCTTCTTAATCTTGGAAACTCTTCCAAGAAAGCATTAGCCGCCTAGCAGCAACCAAATTCAAAGAATCCTAAGAAGTCATATCCTAAAAAGAATGGTCCTAAACCAAACAAGGGTCCTAAGAAAACTCAACCTCAAAATGAAAGATCATTTCAGCAAAATGATAAGACCAATAAAAACAAATGGAAGAAGACTGACAGATATTGCAACTTTTGTAATCGAGATGGCCACTTAGAATCAAAATGCTTTAAAAAGATGGAAGCCTTGGAAGCAGCAATGAAGAAGCATAACATCCATTTGGGGTAATCTTCAACTTCAACTTCATCTTCAGGAATGGCACTTTCTGCATGTGGTTGTCAAGCATCTCGGTCTGGCTATGCATTAAATGTATCTTCTTCTTCTCATTCTCATGAGTGGCTCATTGATTCTGGAGCTTCTTATCACATGGCCAAAAACAAAGCCATGTTCTCTTCTTTAAATGATTGTAACACCAAAAATATATATGTTGGTGATGATAGATCTCTTAATGTTGTAGGGACTGGAACTGTTCATCTAGACAATGGTCAGTTTAATGATGTATTATGTGTTCCAACCTTATCCTGCAACCTTCTATCTGTATATCAGATAACTCATTCAGGTGAAGGTAAAATCGTTGAATTTTCACCACATGATGTTGTAATCAAGGACTTAAAAGATCCTAAACAGATTTTGGCTACTGGCATTGCTGATGATTCTACAAGGTTGTATAAGTTTCACAACTTTGGGTCATCAAATCTTCCCTCAGTATTTGTTGCTCATAACGGTGAAGTGAGCAAACTTTGGCATGAGCGATTTGGTCACTTAAACTATCGCTCCCTTCAGCATCTATGTAAAGAAAATATGGTGACAGGTCTTCCTATGGTATCTTGCAGAGATGGTGTTTGTTCCGGATGTGTACTCGGAAAACATCATCGGGACAGTTTTGAAAAACGTGCCTCTTGGCACGCCTCAGCCCCTTTACAGCTTGTGCATAGTGATTTATGTGGTCCACTTCCAGTTGTGTCATTCTCTGGTTGCAAGTATTTCTTAACTTTCATTGATGATTTCTCCAGAAGCACTTGGGTATACTTCTTAAAACTCAAGAGTGAAGTATTTAACACTTTTTTGGCCTTCAAGGCCTTTGTTGAAAAACAATCTGGACATCAAATTCTTAAGTTAAGATCTGATAATGGCGGAGAATATGTTAAAAACACATTCATCAACTATTGCACTGAGAATGAAATTCAAATGCAACATACTGTTCCATATACTCCACAACAAAATGGTGTAGCTGAAAGGAAGAATCGCACCTTAAAGGAAATGGCTAATTGTATGCTGCAATCTAAAGGACTTGGTCTTAGTTTTTGGGCAGAAGCAATTAACTGTGCAAATTACATAATAAATCGCACTCCTACTAAGGATTTAAAGAATATCACTCCAGAAGAAGCATGGAGCTCAATCAAACCAGATGTAAGTCACTTTCGTGTTTTTGGAAGTGAAGCGTGGGCCCATATTCCAGATGAAAAGCATAAAGCTTTAGAACCTAAGAGTGAAAAATGTACTTTTGTTGGATATTCTGAAGATGTAAAAGGCTATAGACTTATTCCATTTAAGTCCAAAAATGTTATCATTAGAAGAGATGTAAAATTTGATGAAAATATATCGGCCTGCGAGCCTAGTCCGGCGGATGTGCCACCTCTCCCTATCTCTTCTACCTTTGAAAACATTTCTTCTTCAGATGATGAAAGTGAGGATGGCAATCCTCCCCCACCATCTCAGGATCCTCCTTCAGCTCCTGAGCTTCCAAAATGGGTTCGTGCTACTCAAGATGCAGCAGGTGATCTTGCCGGTGATCCTACAGATCAGCGATGCACACGTTCTCAGTTCGAGAGAGCCTCTTCCTTACTGGCTCAAGCTCCAGTAAATTATGATCCTGACACCTTTGCAGAAGCTTCAGGCCATCCAGATTGGGAAGCAGCTATGAATGAAGAATATCATTCATTACTAGCAAATGATACATGGGATCTTGTTCCTTTACCAAAGGGACGAAAACTTGTTAGATGCAAATGGGTTTACAGAACCAAGTATGGACCAGATGGGAAAGTTGATAAACATAAAGCTCGTCTTGTTGCTAAGGGCTTTTCACAGGTTGAAGGCATTGACTACACTGAAACCTTCTCCCCTGTTGCCAAAATGAACTCTATCCGCCTTGTTCTTTCCCTTGCTGCCTCTTTCAAATGGGAAGTCCATCAGATGGATGTTAAATCTGCCTTCTTGCATGAAGAAATCTATATGGAAAAACCCATTGGCTTCATACAAACAGACTCCAGCCTTGTTTGTCAACTTAAGAAATCCCTTTATGGTCTCAAGCAAGCTCCTCGGGCTTGGTATGCCAAAATGGATAGCTTTCTTTTAGAATCTGGCTTTTCTAGGTGTCATTCTGACAATACTGTCTATACCAAGAAAGTGGGAAACTCTATTATCATCCTTGTTCTTTATGTTGATGATCTTATCCTTACTGGTAGTGATCCCAACCTTATAAACCATGTGAAGTCTAGCCTCAAAAGGAAATTCGAAATGACAGACTTAGGACACTTACACTATTTTCTCGGTCTTCAAGTCTTGCAATCCAAGGAGGGTATTTCCCTTTCCCAGTCCAAGTATGCTTGTGATATTCTACGTCATTTTCACATGGAAGACTGTAAGCCAACCCCTTCTCCCTTTCAGTCTGGAGTCAAACTCTCAGTCACTTGTACTTCTCCTGAAATTGATGCTACCTTATACCGTCAACTTGTAGGAAAACTTTTGTATCTAACCCATACTTGTCCTGACCTTTCCTTTGTTGTTGGCCTTGTTGCTCGGTTCATGCAAAACCCCCGTGAAAGTCATTGGAAAGTAGCTAAAAGAATACTTCGTTATGTTTGAGGTACAGTTCAGTTTGGGATTCATTACAGTGCCGAAGCAGCTCCTCTATTGGTTGGTTTCACTGATTCTGATTGGGCTAGTGACCTTGATGATCGGAAGCCTACTGCCGGTTATGTCTTCACTCTTGGCTTAGGACCTATTACATGGGCTTGCAAGAAACAGGGTGCCATTTCTCTTTCATCAGCAGAAGCAGAGTATCGTGGTGCCGTAGAAGCTAGTAAGGAAGCCTTGTGGCTTCGTCAGATCCTGTCAGAATTTGGCTTTCAGCAGCAGCATCCGACTACACTTTGGTGTGATAATCAAAGTGCCATTCAGCTATGCAAAGATCCAGTTCAACATCAGCGCAGCAAACACATTGAACTGCACATGCACTTCATCAGAAAGCTCATTCACGACCATGTTCGTGAAGTGCAATATTGTTCAACAGATGATCAAGTTGCAGACATCTTCACAAAGGCTCTCACAGAGGCGAAGTTCACTAAACTTCGATTTATGGTTGGAGTTCAGGAAGTTGTCACTAAGGGGGGATAGGCTCTAGTGCCTCCTTCCTTCTCCTATTGTGTCATATTTGTAAATCCTTCAATCATATCCCAAGTTGTTCTTAAGGGGGGATGTTAGGATATTCCGACACATAGGAAATAGTTAAGTACAACTTGGTCTAGTATAGAGTTAGGTAAAGTGTGTTTCTTTACCGTTGTACATTTTGTAACTTACAATCCGACGGTCACGATATGTAGTGATCCAACGGTTCATTCTCTCCTCGGTATTACCGACACTTGATCCGTGGCTTGACACCCGATTGGTCCATGAATTCTATTTAAAGCGCATGGAGGGTCATTTGTAGGGTAATCCGTGCATGAGAGAAGCTTATGTAAATTTTCATTCTTTGATTAATAAATTGCCTGAAGTGGCTGCGTTGGCTCAGGCCGTGGACTGTTTCCCTCTTTGAGGGTTTTAACCACGTCAAAAATACTGGTGTATTGATCTGTGATCTGTTTGTGAGCGGTGTCCTTTTGGTGTTCTTTCTGAGGAACTTACCCTGTAAATTCCTACAGAAATCTAATCTTTCCCTTCTTCTTACCATCATTAGTTGAAGGTGTATCATCGACATGATCTCTAGAGGTCGACGAGGATGGTCGATTCAGGTCTTGAGACCATACCTCTAAGACTCTTGGAATGCCATGATAGTCTCGAAGGAGATGGTCAACCTTACACAACTTGCATGGGAATTTGACCTTCCGTGGAGGATTGGAAGGTTTGTCTACAGGAGGTACATTTGGAGTAACAATCGCATGGTTGGCCTCTCGCTTATTTGATTTCTTCTTCTTCGTCTTCTTCTTCTTCTTAGCCTCCTAGTTACTGGATTTCAAACTTTCACCAGGCGAAGTAAAAGGGGAAGATGAAGAAACAGGGAAAGAAGGTGAGATGCCAACCTTAGAATCAATGTGATCTAGTTTAGATGAAGGAGATCAGGAGTTGGGACACTCAGGACCACCGAGGTCCAAAATAACTAGATAGGTAAAACAATGGTTAACCCAGGGAGGGACAACGTTGCCATATAAGGAGCGCCAAAATTTCCAAAAGAAGGAAAAGGACCAAGATTCCCATCTAAGGGGAATCCTTGACTAGTAGACTCTGGAAATGTTGACATTGGAAATGACCCTAAAGAATCACTAAGGAAGATAACTTTAACCAGGAATATTTCGTAGGTAGTTAATTTTAAGACACTGAAACAAAACTTTACCTTTTCATATTTTAAGAGTCGAGAAAAGGGCGAAAGGTGACTCTATTACTTTTAGTTTGAAATGATCTCGAAAGGACAAGTGCTTGGATGATATTTTGTATTTAGGGAGTCAAGAATATCAAAATGACTACTCAGGAGGATCTAGGAAAAAATACTACCAGGTAACTGTGAACTGTAGAATACCTCCCAGTGAACCGAGAAGTACAGGCATGCAATCTCCCTCAACGTTGTGTTCGGTGTATCACATTTACAAGGCGGTAGACTCGACTTCCAACTGATAAAGGATTGCAACCTAGTGGGGTCTCCCTTTATATACACAATGGTATGGGGAGCATAACTTTGTATTAGCGTTGTCTAGTGCCAAAGCGAACGATAGTTGCTAGGTTTAAAGATGCCAAAACACGTCTTTAGCTTAGACCTCTAAATATAAGCGTTAAGTTTCAATGCTTCCTTAGGTTAATTCAATGGATTTTAATGTTTGATAATGAATTAGGTTTCAATTACAAGGCCCTACCGCTGTCAACTGAAAAAACTCCTACATGCAGCTATATGACAAAGGAAATCTTTTTCTTCGATGAAAGTTAACACTATTTTAGAGATAGAGAACACACAATCAATGCAACAATCAAAGGAAAAAATATTTCACTAATAAATCTCCAAAATGCACTGAATCTTCCTATAAAATGCACTTCAATTAGTCCTTTTAACAGTAAAGAGAATTCATTTCTTTTCGAATAAAAATGATGATGTAACTCTAGTCTTCAATGATGCTAGCTAATGTAACATATTGATTCAGCAAACTAGAATTATGTATTTTTCAATGGATTGATAACATGAATCTTTTAGAAACACTTCAATGAAAAATTTTCAAAAAAATCAACCGCAAGCGAATGCAAAGCACAAAAGAGAATTCCTTCCAAACCAGTGAAGCAAAAATCCAACCAATAACAAGATGAGAAATGTGATCTATGCCCGAAAGGAGATGCTCAAATGATAAATGAAACTTTTCAAACTTGTTAAATGGAAATCAAAGCAACAAAAGGACTAATCAAACGAAATGCAAGGAGCAATTTCTACTATCGACTTGGCTTTCTGAGCATGCAAACAAGTGAATGGATGATGACCTAGATGCCCTAGGGTTATAAACCATCCAATAACTTAAGAAACCGAGTGGAGAAAATGCAAATCAGCCAAGCATACAAACCAAGCTAAAAGAGCTTTCTAGCCAGGGAGAACATAGTCAAAACAAGCTGAGAGACAAAATCAAAAGGGCAAGACACACTGACTATGATCTAGGGTAAACCTTGATCTTCACCTACAAGAATTTGTGTGATTTCCTAACTAACAACAAGCACCAGAAAAGGGTCAGCGCGACTATTTTTGAGAAACTTGTGCTGATCAGCATGACTATTTTTGAGAAAATCATACTGATTAGCGTGACTATCAAAAAAATAAATGCGCTGACTAAGGATTCAAGGAAAAAAATATAGATTTTCAAAGGCTAAGACCAGAGTTTCCACTGTAAATTTCAGGCTTAGAGCAGTAAACTAGGAAAAGCAAAGAACACTAAAGGGAAACAGTGATACTAGAAAAGTTCACACAAAACCATAAAATGACAATCAATCAAATAGAAGTATTGGCTCACCAATGGAGTCACCAATTTGTTGTGTAGGTAACTTCTCAGTGTAGACAAAAAAAATTCCTCTAGCCTGAGAGAGCGAGTCTAGCCACAAATAAACAATCTATGGAAAAACTCCTTAAGATAGAATCAATTAAGAGGGCCTACCTCTTAGAACGCTATTCCACTTGCTGATGCTTCTGTTTCTTCACTCCATCTATCTTCTGTTTCCTTCCTTTGAATACTTGAAACAAGCAAACAACAACGATAACAAACATGGTAACATACAATATTATATTCAACCTACTTAATAGGTCAAGGAACATTAAGCCATAAAGATGTAAAATGACACTTCATGTAGGAAATCAATCAATAGTTGCATTTATATAAATCAGAAAGAGATTACAACCGGTGCCTTGATGTTGTTGGTCTCCTCTGATTTATCCAAGTTCCCACATTTCTGTTATCACTTCATGGATAGCCCTAACAATGGAAGTTTTAAGGCCCCTTTCCCTCTAGTCTTAAACCAAACCAAAAAAACACTATTCTCCCTCAAACATACACTAGAAAGTTACGAGCTATAGATCACTTGTTGATCATTCAAACTCACTCCAAAACTATTTTAGCATGGGAAAATAGAGGTTTATATATCTTGGATGGATGGGAGATGGTTCCTCTCATCATGGGAGAAGGTCTTATCTCTTGAGTTCATTCCATCCTAATAGGGGAAAGGAGCCCAAACTGACTTCCTCAACTCCATCTGCCCCAACCATCTACCAGACTTCCATGACGAAGCTTCTAGAGTTGGAAGCTTCGACTTCATATTTAAAAAACTTGCCAAAAGAGGATAAGCGCGACTAGAAAAGGGCTTAGTCACTCCATACAACACTAGGGCTAGTTTTAATCTCTACAAATCGACACGAGGAGGAAACTGGTAAGTAATGCTGGTCTTGTAAACTAGGATAAAAGGAAGATTCTTGGGAAATGATGCAAAGGGGAAATATTCTGCTCATGAATAGCTACACTTGGAGTTTCTTCATGATGAGAAATCATGTCGGGTTCACTGTAGAGGTCCTCTAGGATCGTAGACGGGGAGTATAAGGATAGTGATAAAATTTTGTGTAACAAGTATCAACTACCACTTATCAGTAATGTCGACATATTACAAGATCAATGTACATTAAAATTTGGGAAGCATTAAGCGTAGAAATAACAATGTTATATTTTGAGTGGAATTATAAGTTAATATTTAAAATTTTAAGTGAATAGTTATGTGAATCTTACAACTAATGCAAGGGTTGTGCATTCCCTAGATTCTCTAATTGATGCCAACATGCTACATGGCTTTTCGTTTTTCCTTTGAATCCATTACAAGTTATATTCCCAGTCAAGGCAACTCAATTCTCATATTTAAGTCATTAGGATGTTTAACAAGAATAACAATGGCTTCAACCCAAACATGCCTCTGCAAGAATAACTCTCATTTCATGTCCATGGAATCAAATGAACCATCAAATAACTCTTGTGCCATAATCTTCATGATTGTTTATGGTATTAGTGTTGGTAATTGTTTCCATATCTCTTATTGTACATTTAATCAACATGAGCCTATTATGTGTATTATTTTCTATGTGATGGAATCTCTTATCCTCTATCAAGGGGATACAAACCAATCATCACCTTATAAATCGCTTTTCTTCTACACATACATAATGCATAATGTGATATATTATAACACAAATCCTTCACATATATATATCCATGAATGAAGCTCAAGTGAAATTAACAAAGAAATTCAATTCAAAATCTTTGAATATAAATGCTAGTTCAGTGTTAGTGGGTCCACTACCATATACATGGAAACATTATTTGGATTTTGTTACCTAATCAAGGACTTATTTTTATTTCTATCATGGTAAATCGTCTTAGAAATAAGGCATATTTGTTTTTACTTTCCATATTCCTCCATCTCATCTTATTTTATGACAAGGATGAAATTCTTTCATCAAAACCTAAAGTAATTGTGTTACTATGTATGGAAATAACTAGACTATCCCATGAGTCTAGTGAATAATATAACAAATTGATGCACTTATAATCATATAATTTTTTATATCAATATATAATAGCTAACTTAGTACAATATTAAAATCATTCAAATGTTATGTCCCTTAGTCTCCATCCTACATCCTCCAGTTATAAAAATAATTTGTTCACTAGGGACCTAGATTGATACAAAGCCCCTAACTTGTCCCGAAATTACTTCATTGTAGCTTCTCCCGAAACATTCAATAATATTGAATCTAAGATACAAAAGTTAAAACCATATCGTTCTGCTTTCCATTCGATCCAACTTGGTCCAGTCTTGTGTTGAAATCCCCTTCAGTGTATTTCCTACATACACAACAATATATTGGTCTTTTTCCATCAAAAGATATTTCATTTGTAGGTTTTGTAACTCAAACCTCTATCCTTTCAATTTTGATTCCTATCTTTGAACAAAATACCATTTCCTTTTGCCATAAGAAATAATGCGACATATCTCCCATTGTAACAAGATTTTCCACAAGCCTAAGCCAAAACCCTTAGCCACAAAGGTGTTTCCTTGAATCCAAATTTCTTTCATACCAAACATTGGTTTTATCCTCATACAATTAGTTGTTACAATCAGATTCTTAATAAAACATAAAAGATTCAATGGTGCGCACACACACACGCATGCATATTTAAAAGATATTTTACCCTTGAAACCTAAAACAAGTAAAACCAGAAATATTTTTTAGTATATTATTTCTTTACAAAGCTACAATACAATATAAAGCCCCAATCCATTAACCATGGATTTGAATAAAACCAGTTTACTAAAATTATATTACCTTGGGCCATAAAACCATGGGTTATGAAACCTATAATAGGTAAAAACCATATCGATAAAAAAACATTCAATAAAAATTTGGTAAAAAACCATACACTTCATTTCATTGAATGAGCTCCTTTAGGGCCCCACACAAAGCCCTTCATGCCTCTATATGGGTGATATCATCCCCCTATTATCCCCACACTATGCTTCGTGCAACAAATTACATGTGGGGCTAGTTGTACAAAGAATATAACACATAGCCAACAAAAAACATGCAGCCTTTACTAGCACCAATCACTTCCTTAAGAAAACTCTCACCAATTTTATTGTTGCAAACTGATAACTATGGATTTGGAAACAAGAATCATTACCTCTTTGTGTTTTCATTCATGCTCATAAAAAAGAAAATATTTACACCAAATATATGTAAGCTTCATCCTAGTTAGTCATACCCATGAAGGTATACATCAAACATATGTGGGGCCATCAACCCAATTGGAAGACAAGATATATTATCGCTATGACATGTGATCAAATGATATTAAATGGTTAAATATGAAAGTAAATTTACTCCATGCTTGAAGGATATTTGTAACTTTAAGGCCTTTCTGAAGAAACATCGATTGGATTGAAGTCAAGAGATTGTGAACATCAAATCCTCTCAATGCTTCAAATTCAATATGGTTAATGACATAACTATCATGAAGGATAAGGAAAATTCTAGGGGTGGTGATAGGTTACATTCCATAAATATATTAGAAAAATGGTTAATTCCATGTTGGACTTACCTAAGGGGAAAACATTCAAAATACTAATAGAGAAGACTTGAAGAAAGGAATAAGGTCACATATTACTTATTTTAGCACAACAATGGAAGATGGAGGGGAAAAATATTTCCTTATGGGGATAACATTTTCCCAAATATTTAGATGTACCCTTAGTTAATAAAGTGATGCAATGAGGTTCTTTATAACTTAAAAATAATAAGAAATGGACACCAAAAATGGTAATCAATTATGAACTTATATCATGGATGATTACTTGGGTTAGAGGGTCCCTATTGTTGATGAAATATGTTATCTCAAAATCAAGCCCTGGAAGGCTGCAGACCAGGAAGACTTCAAGTAACTATTTCAAACCAATCTTTTAGCTAAGGCTTAGCCTCCTTAGCCTGAGAGGGCTCTCTCAAAGGATTGAAGGTTTTTTATTATGATTAAGATGGCTAACTCTTTGTGAAACAAATAGGAATGAAGCTGGTGGAATCAAAATTAACAAGCATCCATTGGGCTTATGGAGTCATATGTCATTTAGCATTAACAGTAGACTTGGCTTTGCAATAAAATCAAGGCATTCAGATTTCAATATAGGTAGAGTACACCAAACACAAAAAGGACAGTTTACGAGTATATGAAGGAAATTAGAACACTGCAAGTGATTTCTAAGTAATCAAATACTCATAATATTTTAAACAACATGAAAAGACAACAAAAGGAACTCATACATTGAACTCTCTATGATTCTTGAGCAGCAGAAGCCAGTACTGTATTACCAAAAGAAACAGAGTTTTTACATAAGCTTGATAACAGAGCTTTTTTACATAAATTTCCAACCCTTATTACATTTCCCTTTCTCCTATTTATAGAGTTCTTCTACCTGACTGAGATTCCTCCTCAAACCTGAGGGGAACTCGAAATCTATTTCTAATGACACCTGTTCAACTTTTAACTGCCTATTAAATGTAACAAACTGCAACTAGACTTTCTAGAGATCTAAATCAAGTAGGAGCCTAACTCCATATTATGATAATAATATCCTTGATTACAATCATTATCGTTCTTTGACATCTGGTCCCTTTTTAGTTTGGTTGTGGTGGATGTTCAAAGCTCCATGCTGGTCTTCAATGTCACATCTTCTCCATTTCCCCTGAAACATAGGAAACTACCCCTGTTTATCGGTCTTTGGTTTGCCTCAAAATGTTCGAATCCAAAGAACCTTGCCCTTCACCTTTGATTATCCAAAATATATCAGATTACCACGTCCTTGATGTGCTGTCAACCTTTTTCATGTGTGAAGGCAAAAGCTCTTCCAAGCTATCTGACATATCTTTGACTGTAGTAAATGTGCTCACTTTATGACAAAAATTTTAGAGTTGGATTCGAATACATGTTTCCTCCACCTGTCTTGACCTTGTTGAAAGTTGATAGCTTCAGATGGTCCCTTGAAGATACTCCCTTTTCAAAATTTCTGCTTGTATTTCAAAATCAATTGACTGAGATTGGATTGTGTAGCTTCAGCAGTTTCGTAGCGCGCTACAAAACTGCTGAGCGTAAGTCATCATCTTCAGCAGTTTCGTAGCGCGCTATGAAACTGCTGAGTTATTCCAAAAAACACAGTTTCAACCAAAATTTTGCCATTTTGATCCTTTTTCTATTTAAACATTCTTTCAACTACTCCAAGGCCTTTCAAAACTGAATGGAAATGTATGATTCTTCAAGAAAGATTATGCCAAGAAAAACCATCAAAATTGAAACATAGCCTTACTTGAAGTGAGATTTCTTTAAGAAGATTCTTTCAGCTGGCTTAACTGTATCTTTAAGTCTTCAATTTGTTTCTTCATGACCTTGATCCCAAATCTGAGGTTTGTATTGACCTTTCTGATAAATTGAGCTTCCTTTATTGCAGGAACAGTCCAGCTACGGAATTGAACACTAAAATCAACCACTTCAGGAATTTGAAATGTTTGGTCCTCCCACCGAGCATGCATTTGGTTAAAATAAGCCTCCTTAACTGCAAATTTCCTGGCAGCTTTCTTCAATCTGGCAATTTCAAAGTTGGCCGATTCCAATCTCCTTTTCAAGTTTTCCACACTATCTTCTTCTTGAATGGCAAGTGCTTTGCCTTTATCCTTTCTTTCATGATGCCTTGTCACCTCCCCTATTTCATCTGCTCTTGGCAATACCTCCTGTACTTGTTTAAAATTCCTCGTTATGGGTCTCTTGGGCTTAAAAACGAATTGCTCAACCTGATCATCAAACTTGAGTTTTTTCGAGGCTTTGACTCCCTTAGCTTTGTCTTTTCCTAACTCTATCAGATCTGCTTGAACCAGTGGAGACTCTTCAATATCAATGGCTTGCAATAAGTCATTTAAGTCTCCCTTTGAAACAAGGCTTTCTTCAATACTCACTGACTTACCTTTTTCTTTAGCCACCTGGCTCCTAGTCCTTCTTCTTTGAACTCCTTCACCTGTGCTTGATTCATGTGTGGTTTCTTTGACCTGAGTTTTCTCTTTAAGGGACTGCTGGGGTGTATCCTGGATAGTCAGTGGCCTGGTGGATTCTCTTACTTGTTTCTTTGCCTTTAACTTTGAAAACCTCTTGGATCTTGTTTCTGCCTGATGGCCAGTTGTTGTTGAAAGATCTTTTGTAGCTTGAGGGCTGAGACCGGTCTTGCTCTTGAAACCAGACATGAATATGAATGTGTCCCAGTCCCTACCTACCCTCTGGAGTTCATGCAGAACAATCAACTTAACCAAGCCATGGTGGAACAATGAAATCTCATATGCTTCTTTTCTTAGCTGCACCTTGTCACACATTTTGCTTAAGCTACGGAATAAGTAAAAAGGTAGATCAATAGATGTCTTTCCTGTGAAATGCAACAGAAGTTTAAAATGATATGAATACACCTTGTTATATCTCCCTTCACAGGTAAGGTACTTCTGTATACAAGTAAGCAAATTGGCATATGACTCTTTAACATAACTTCTAGGAACAGACTTGCTTAAATCTGAGTTAATGAACTCCTGCTTTAGAAATTCTTTGCATGGGGTCATATCAAATTTGAAATTCTTGAACCAACTTTCTTGCCCTCTTGGAATCTCCGTAACTGTGGATATCATGTCTGGTGAGACCTGCAATTCCAGCATACCAACCTTTGAGTTTAGTCCTGTGAAATTCAAGGCAAATTCCTTAGTAACTTGTGCATGACCTCCCTGAAGTTTCTTGTAAAAATTCCAACATCTAGCTTGTTTAAATGCATGCTCGACTTCTTTGTTCTTCAAGGTTATGTCTAAACCTTCAGGCTTGTTTCTCAAACATTTTCCTGATATGTGGTCTTTCCTTTTTGTCGTTCCCTCCATGAAGGTTTGAAACACTATCGCTGCTCAAATTTTACTCTCTACCTTGTTTGAATGGCTGCCTCGCTTGATAACTACCTCGCTTAATACCTGCCTCGCTTGATAACAATGTATTTAAATTGAAAACTTGCAGACTTGTTCCTCATGCAACGAATACAATCATCATTAAGACTGTGGATACCTGGCTTTTCTTGGAACTTTAAATATGTGTGTACCAATGTACCTAGTGGTTGTAATAATGGAGATAAGCAGTTAGACATGATATGTGGAGTGCATAAACTGACAATGAATGATGCAACTATAACTTAATTTTATAGATTTGACAGTTAGGAAAGATTCGCTGCGGAATGCACGAATCTCCGATTTTGCAGTGTGGTCAGTGTAAATTTTGAATTATGCGCTACGAAATCACCTAAGACGTGTCGCACTGCGAAATCACCTAAAACACATCATGCTATGAAATCACCTAAAGGGATTTTGCGCTGCGAAAATTCTAAAAAGCATTTATGTGCTACGAAAACACTTCAAAATGGTTACATGCGCTACGAAATCACCTAAAAGGCTTTGTGGCACATAGTAATTTCTAAACCAAACTGACACATTGCTATGAGACTGGTGATGAATGAGAATGACTAGTGGTGAATGAGAATTCATATTTGACTCAAGACCCCCTAAGACTCAGACTCTAAGGAAAAACAAAATCAAACTTAGACTAGCACCGACCTTTATCATCAAACTAGTATGAGAAATTTTGGCATTAGAATTCTTAAGTGATTACAGTGGCTCCACTTGGGATAGTGTGCTCCTGTAGTACACTAAGAACTCCCACATCTAGTGCTTTGTCCATTTTATGAAAAACATAGATTTTCTTGACGAGCATTTCTTTCCATCTTCTTGGGCCTTCACCTCAGGCTTGAGCTTTCTGTTCAACTTGTCATTATTTGCAACAAAAGAAGAACTGATAAAACGGGTATATACAATGTTGTGAGAAACTGGCAGAATTTTGATCAATAATAATGCTTTAGGAACCTGCCATTGACAGGTCCTCCATCATATGGTTTTCCATTAATCTCTTGCAGAATGTAAGTATTATTTCCATGAAAAGTAGAAATTTGATATGGCCCTTTCCGCAAATTTGCAAATTTACCATGCTTACCTTTTTCTTCAATTCTAGCTTCCCATTTCAACACTCTATCATGGATCTGAAAGGTAACTTATTTGATCTTTTTATCAAATGTTCTCTTGATTATGTTCTAACTTTGTTGATGACTGTCAAACACCTCATTTCTTTTCTCCTACAAGGCTATCAGCTGATTGATTCTTCTTTGTACAGCATTTGGTTCCTCCTCTAATCCTTGAATCAGCTTCATCACAGGCACTCCAAGGGATGTTGGAAATATGGCTTCAGCACCGTATACTAACTCATATGGCGATGTTCCAATGGATCTCTTTGTACAAATCCGGTCAGCCCACAAAGCATACTTCAATTTCAAATGCCAAGCTTTCTTATTTTCCTGCAGCAGCTTCTTGATGATTCTTACAAGGCTCTTGTTTGATGATTCAGCAAGGCCATTTCCTTGCGGATAATAAGCAGTAGAGTGTCCAAGAGAAATGTGATACTGATGGCAAAAATTAATCATCTTCTTGGACTTAAAAGCTTGAGCATTGTCAGTTATAATCTTCATTGGGAAACCAAATCTTGATAATATATTATTTTCTAAGAAAGAGATAATCACTGAATCATTTGCTTGCCTTGTTGGGATTGCTTCTATCCATTTGGTAAAGTAATCAGTGGCTGTGAGAATCCAGCGATGCTGACCTGATGAAGGAGGATGGATTTCCCCTATAAAATCTAATCCCCATTGTTGGAAAGGCGCTTCAACATATATAGGAACCAAAGGCAATGGCACAAGCTTCCTCTTTCCTTCAACCACTTGACATTCATGACATGTAGATATCCTTTTATAGATATCTCTAAACATAGTTGGCCAAAAATATCTAGCCCTCAAGATATCGTTTGCAATAGCTTTCCAATAGTGATGTCCTCCACAATATCCCTTATGCAATTCATCAATTACTTTATCAGCTTCTTCTTCAATAAGACAATTTAACAATATTCCTCCTGCATCCTTCCAAAACAAATTTTGGTCATACACAAAATATCTTAGAGATTTCAGCTTGACAAACCAGGCTTTGGATTTTGAAAGATTAGTAGGGGCTTTATTATGCTGCAAAACAAATGCTACATCCTTGTACCATTCTGAAACCAAGAATTTTTCATTTATTTGGACCAATTCCTCTTCATTTTCAGCAATTTCTGAGATCTCTGTACTCAAGTTAATATCAAGACAGTCCAAATTTGATTGTGTCAGCAGCTTGGCTAAGCCTTGACCCTTTACCAACTTAGTGGGTTTAATCTCAATGTCATACTCTAACAATTTTGCTATCCACTTGCCCCTTTTTCCATCTGGATCAGCTTGTGTTAGAATATCCTTTATAACAGCATTTGGAACATAGGCAACAATGTGAGAATGCAAAACATAGATTCTGAAATCCTTTATTGCTTTCACCAATGCATAGGCTTGCTTCTCTAGGATATTATACTTCAGTTCAGCATTTGCTAATGTCTTACTAAAGAAATAAATAGGTTGCTCAATACCTTGAATTCCCTTTTGCAGTAGAACTCCAGCAATTGTATCCTCAGAAGCAAATGTAAAAATAAGGAATTCTTTGGTAAAATCAGGGCTAATAAGTATAGGTGCTTGTGTGAGTGCCTTCTTGATCTCCTCAAGTGATTTCTTTGCTTCAGCTATCCACTTAAAGTCCACTCCCTTTTTCAACATCTTTGTTATGCTCTTGAAAACTTCAGCAAAGTTAGGAATGAATCGTCTAACAAAGTTAACTTTTCCAAGGAAGGATTGAATCTCTTTCCTACTTCTTGGCAACTATAATTTTTGAATTGCACTAACTCTATTAGGATCAATCCTAATCCCTTCTTCAGAAATAATATGACCAAGAAGTTTGCCAGAGGTTAAAGCAAAAATACTTTTGGTTGGATTAAGAGAAATACCAAACCTTCTACATTTCAGCAGAACTCTTTCAAGGTGCTTCAAATGATCTTCTTCTCTCTTTGAAAAAACTGTGATGTCATCAAGATAAACCACCACTGATTTTTCCTTTTCTTCAGCAAAAGCAATATCCATTGCTCTCTGGAAAGTGGCTCCTGCATTCATGAGACCAAATGGCATCTTGGCGTACATGAATGTTCCCCATGGCGTTGTGAAGGCTGTTTTCTCTTGATCATCTGGATGAACAAGAATCTGATTGTACCCTGAGAAACCATCAAGCATAGACATCCTTTGAGAACCAACAATGTTTTGCAGAAGCATATCCGTCTTGGCAAGAGGATAACTATCTTTCAATGAAGCTTTATTCAGATTTCTGAAGTCTATACAAATCCTGATCTCTCCATTCTTTTTCCTGACTGGGACCAAATTAGCAAGCCAATTTGAGAATCTAATTGGAACAATAATCTTAGCATCAAAAAAAAAATTTACTTCCTTTTTCAATCAATGGCATAAGAAGAGGATTAATTCTTCTTAACTTCTTCTTGAAAGGCTTTTCATTCTCCTTAATAGGAATGGTATGATGTATAATTAAGGAATCATATTGTTTCAAGTCAGCATAGCTCCATGCAAAAACATCAATGAACCTCTTCATTATCTCAACATATTTAGTCTTCATATTAGCTAAAAGAAATTTTTAAATCTTGACCATCTTAGGCACAACTGAATCTCCTAAATTGCAGCTTTCCACCTCTTCTTCATCAGCTTGCAATTTTGGTGCTTTGAATACATCGTTTTGATCGAAAAATTTCTCAAGGGGAATGAGACCCTTTGGAATCAAGTTGTTTTTTAATTGTAAAACTTTATGCTTTTCCTTTGATTCCACAAACATATTTTGTTGATCCATTTGAGTGCTCTGAAATTCTTCCTTTAACTCAATGAAATTCCTCACCTGCTGATCATCCCCAAAGACCTGCCAATTAATGATGTTATCTGGTATAACTGGTCTGTGACAAACTTCCACCTTATATTTTTCAGAAGAGTGTGTAGGAATAATAAAAAGGTTGGCTGAAATAGCAAGAGAGTCTGCAATAGAGTTTTGGTCTCTGGTTTTGATACTGAAAGTATGAGCCTGAAACTTTTCCAACATATCCAACACTAAGTTTCTATATGCCCTCATCCTTACATCCTTGGTTTGGTAAGCACCTTCCACTTGTTTTATTACCAATTCAGAATCTCCACAAACAGCAATATTTCTAGCTTTCAATTTTAACAAAGCTTCTAATCCCAAAATCAGAGATTCATACTCGGCCATATTGTTAGTGCAATCAAAATTCAACTTGTAGGAGAGAAACTTACTTTCTTTATCAAGACTTGTGATCCAAATCCCAGCTCCTGCCCCCTCTCTTCCTGCTAATCCATCAAAATATAATGACCACCAACCTGTTGTCTCATGTTCATCTTTTTGTTGATCTCCTTGACACTGATTTTCTGGAAGCTTATCCTCTGATTCCTCTTCAGCTGACTCATTATAAAGGATGGCTGATTCGAGACCAGTGTCACATGAATAAATGGGAAAGTTTTGAGGTTTCTCTTTTCTGCTTACCATATAAGCCATTCTGGTCTCCCGATACGACCTCCTTTGCTGACCAAAAATAGGGATAGTAGCATAGGTAAGGTCCATCTGCATTGTGCCCTTGATTTTTTCTGCCCATGATCTTGAGAGAAGCATCCCAAACTTAGGTGGAATGTCAGCCACAACAATGTCCATGACAATTGTTTTTGCTGGAATTTGTGTGAGACCCACAACAACATCTTTAATCAAACCAATGCGTTGAACTCTTTTTGAATCAAAGGAAAATAAATCCTTATATGGTATAGTTACCTCTAGTCCCAGTCTTTCCATGATCACCTTGGGCATAATATTATGAGATGCCCCTGAATCTAACATAGCATTATGTAAAGTCATGTCATGAATGCTAATGCTTATGTATAAAGGAGGAAACTCTTCATTCTGTTCATCTTCAAGTCTTGGACCCAAGTAAATAATAGGATTATCTTCTTGTACATTTAGGATATCAACTACTCCTGGTTTTGAATTGAGAATTTCAACAATCTTTCTTCTGTATTTGTCTACCTTGAGGAGTTCACTAAAGGGGACTGATATCTTGATTTTTGCAATCTCATTCTCAAGGTTAAAAACAGAAACAGTCTTCTCAATTTCTTTAGTAGGTGATGGAGCTTGAATATCCTTTTTGTTAGGTGGCGAATCATTCTTACCTTCAGCAACCTTTGAGTTGTCCTTCTTATCTTCAACTGCCTTTGAGGCATCCTTCTTGGACTGTGCTTTTCTTGCTGTAATGGGCACGTTTCTATTCCTAAGATTGTATTGCTTTTGCATCTCAAAGATAGCATGTTGATAGCCCTTTAAATAGTCTGAAGGATCTTCTCCTGATTTGGTCATCCTGGACTCATCATGTTCTTCCTTAGTTAAGAAAATCTCTGACACTTCTTCATCAAGACAATGGATGGACTCCTCAGGAATTTCAGGTTCATCTTCTTCATCCACCAAATTTTGTTGGGAAGGAGGTCTTACTAGAGGATCTGGCTATTGATTTCTGTTCTCTCTTGGCCTCTGCTGATTTTGAGGTCTTCTGAACTGAGGATTTCTAAATTGAGGTTCCTGCTATGCTGGGGGAGCAGAGGTATTCCCAAGAGCCAACCGATCCATTAATTTTTCCATGGTCTTCATCATTGTTTCAAACTTATCTTCAGGAGCTAAAGTAGAAGGTTTCTCTTCTTCTTTCAGTTTAGCCTTTGCCATCTTTGATTTCTTAGCAGCAATCATGTTCACCTCCACTTTAATTGCATCGTTTTTCATGTCAGCAAGAGTAGCAGAATCCCTTTCTCTGAGTAAAAGAGAGAAGTCAGAATCAAATGCTTCGACATATCTCAGTTGTGCCAAGGCCCCAGGAGGTTTCAAATGAGCTGGAATAGAATTTTATATTTTATTAAACCTCTTGGAGAAGTTTTGGACAGTTTCATCAGGAGATCTTCTAAGATTGTTGTATTTAGTAAGAGCTTGGATAGGGTTAGTTCTATTTCCCCATTTCCTTAGAAAACTATCTTTAAACTCTGCCCAACTGTGAATGCTTCCAGCTGTAAGAGCCTTAAACCATTTTCTAACCTCTCCAATGAAGGTTTGTGCAAACAATCTAAGCTTCACATCCTCATCATCAGCTTCCTCTCTGTTCGACAAATCATTGAATCTGTCTACATGTTCTTCTGCTGTGATATTTTTATCCCCACCCCATGTTGGAATTCTAGGAGCATATTTGCTGGGAAGATCATGTAAAACAGCAGGGAGGGCTAATGGAGCATACCTAGTAGGTACAGCCATAATGAATGGAGGAGCAGTGATGACAGGTACTGTAGGGACAGTGGAACCAGAACTGGTATGAGGTGGATTTCCTAGTGTCTGAGAACTACTAGGACTAGCAGAGGCAGAGGATAAAGTGCTGATACGAAAAGGACTATTTGGACTTTGCAAACCACTGAAAAATGTACTCCAATTTGGAAGGGGTAGACCAGTTTTAGATTTGAGTAAGACTTCAAAAGGATCAAGCTCTTTGAGTTTATTTAAATCTTCCTCTTCTAACAACAATTCAGAAGTAACAACCTCCAAAAATTCCTCCTTATCTTTTTGTGACACTAAGGATGAAGTATCAATACCTCTTTTTTGTAAATCTAAAATAATTCCAATAAGTTCTTCTTCGTTTTCAGACCTCAACAACACCTCATGAATCTTATCATCAACAATTTTGTCCTTAGGACTTCTTGAAAATTCAGAGAGCAAAGATTTTGAAAAAGATGGAGTACCTGGTGTTTCAGTAAATCTTTGTCTGCTCCTTGAAATGGTGTTTGGATTTTCCATAGGAGTAGGTGGATCTGGGTCAGGATTGCTCTGTGTATATCTCCCTCTCAAAGCCACCTTTTAAACTTTGAAATTGTATGGAGTCACCAAGGTAGAATGCATCCTTGAAAATTCTTCTAAGCTCCTGCTACCTTCAGAAGTTCAGTATCTTGTTTTCGGGAATGAATAATCTTCAGGCTCCCAGCAGACGCACCAAAATGTTATCTCAAAATCAAGCCCTGGAAGGCTGCAGACCAGGAAGACTTCAAGTAACTATTTCAAACCAATCTTTTAGCTAAGGCTTAGCCTCCTTAGCCTGAGAGGGCTCTCTCAAAGGATTGAAGGTTTTTGCTTATGATTAAGATGGCTAACTCTTTGTGAAACAAATAGGAATGAAGCTGGTGCAATCAAAATTAACAAGCATCCATTGGGCTTATGGAGTCATATGTCATTTAGCATTAGCAGTAGACTTGGCTTTGCAATAAAATCAAGGCATTCAGATTTCAATATAGGTAGAGTACACCAAACACAAAAAGGACAGTTTTCGAGTATATGAAGGAAATTAGAACACTGCAAGTGATTTCTAAGTAATCAAATACTCATAATAGTGTAAACAACATGAAAAGACAACAAAAGGAACTCATACATTGAACTCTCTATGATTCTTGAGCAGCAGAAGCCAATACTGTATTACCAAAAGAAACAGAGTTTTTACATAAGCTTGATAACAGAGCTTTTTTACATAAATTTCCAACCCTTATTACACTTCCCTTTCTCCTATTTATAGAGTTCTTTTACTTGACTGAGATTCCTCCTCAAACCTGAGGTGAACTCGAAATCTATTTCTAATGACACCTGTTCAACTTTTAACTGCCTATTAAATGTAACAAACTGCAACTAGACTTTCTAGAGATCTAAATCAAGTAGGAGTCTAACTCCATATTATGCTAATAATATCCTTGATTACAATCATTCTCGTTCTTTGACATCTGGTCCCTTTTTAGTTTGGCTGTGGTGGATGTTCAAAGCTCCATGCTGGTCTTCAATGTCACATCTTCTCCATTTCCCCTTAAACATAGGAAACTACCCCTGTTTATCGATCTTTGGTTTGCCTCAAAATGTTCGAATCCAAAGAACCTTGCCCTTCACCTTTGATTATCCAAAATATATCAGATTGCCACGTCCTTGATGTGTTGTCAAGCTTTTTCATGTGTGAAGGCAAAAGCTCTTCCAAGCTATCTGACATATCTTTGACTGTAGTAAATGTGCTCACTTTATGACAAAAATTTTAGAGTTGGATTCGGATACATGTTTCCTCCACCTGTCTTGACCTTGTTGAAAGTTGATAGCTTCAGATGGTCCCTTGAAGATATTCCCTTTTCCAAATTTCCGCTTGTATTTCAAAACCGGTTCACTGAGATTGGATTGTGTAGCTTCAGTAGTTTCGTAGCGCACTACGAAACTGTTGAGCGTTAGTCATCATCTTCAACAGTTTCGTAGCACGCTATGAAACTACTGAGTTATTCCAAAAAACACAGTTTCCACCAAAAATTTTCCATTTTGAGCCTTTTGCTATTTAAACATTCTTTCAACTGCTCCAAGGCCTTTCAAAACTGAATGGAAATGTATGATTCTTCAAGAAAGATTATACCAAGAAAAACCATCAAAATTGAAACATAGCCTTACTTGAAGTGAGATTTCCTTAAGAAGATTCTTTTAGCTAGCTTAACTGTATCTTTAAGTCTTCAATTTGTTTCTTCATGACCTTGATCCCAGATCTGAGGTTTGTATTGACCTTTCTGATAAATTGATCTTCCTTTATTGCAGGAACAGTCCAGCTACGGAATTGAACACCAAAATCAACCACTTCAGGAATTTGAAATGTTTGGTCCTCCCACCGAGATTGCATTTGGTTAAAATAAGCCTCCTTAACTGCAAATTTCCTGACAACTTTCTTCAATCTAGCAATTTCAAAGTTGGCCGATTCCAATCTCCTTTTCAAGTTTTCCACACTATCTTCTTCTTGAATGGCAAGTGCTTTGCCTTTATCCTTTCTTTCATGATGTCGTGTCACCTCCCCTATTTCATCTGCTCTTGGCAGTACCTCCTGTACTTGTTTAAACTTCCTCGTTATGGGTCTCCTGGGCTTAAAAAATAATTGCTCAACCTGATCATCAAACCAGAGTTTTTTCGAGGCTTTGACTCTCTTAGCTTTGACTTTTCCTGACTCTATCAAATCTACTTGAACTAGTGGAGACTCTTTAATGTCAATGGCTTGCAATAAGTCATTTAAGTCTCCCTTTGAAACAGGGCTTTCTTCAATACTCACTGACTTTCCTTTTTCTTTAGCCACCTGGCTCCTAGTCCTTCTTCTTTGAACTCCTTCACCTATGCTTGATTCATGTGCAGTTTCTTTGACCTGAGTTTTCTCTTTAAGGGACTGCTGGGGTGTATCTTGGATAGTCAGTGGCCTGGTGGATTCTCTTACTTGTTTCCTTGCCTTTAACTTTGAAAACCTCTTGGATCTTGTTTCTGCCTGATGGCCAGTTGTTGTTGAAAGATCTTTTGCAACTTGAGGGCTGAGACCGGTCTTTCTCTTGAAACCAGACATGAATATGAATGTGTCCCAGTCCCTACCTACCCTCTGGAGTTCATGCAGAACAATCAACTTAACCAAGCCATGGTGGAACAATGATGTCTCACAGGCTTCTTTTCTTAGCTACACCTTGTCACACATCTTGCTTAAGCTGCAGAATAAGTAAAAAGGTAGATCAATAGATGTCTTTCCTGTGAAATGCAACAGAAGTTTAAAATGATATGAATACACCTTGTTATATCTCCCTTCACAGGTAAGGCACTTCTATACATACAAGTAAGAAAATTTGCATATGACTCTTTGACATAACTTCTAGGAACAAACTTGCTTAAATCTGAGTTAATGAACTCCTGCTTTAGAAATTCTTTGCATGGGGTCATATCAAATTTGAAATTCTTGAACCAAATTTCTTGCCCTCTTGGAATCTCCGTAAATATGGATATCATGTCTGGTGAGACCTGCAATTCCAGCATACCAACCTTTGAGTTTAGTCCTGTGAAATTCAGGGAAAATTCCTTTGTAACTTGTGCATGACCTCCCTAGAGTTTCTTGCAAAAATTCCAACATCCAGCTTGTTTAAATGCATGCTCGACTTCTCTGTTCTTCAAGCTTATGTCTAAACCTTCAGGCTCGTTTCTCAAACATTTGCCTGATTTTTGGTCTTTCCTTTCTGCGGATCCCTCCATGAAGGTTTGAAGCACTGTCGCTGCTCAAGTTTTACTCTCTGCCTTGTTTGAATGGCTGCCTCGCTTGATAACTACCTCGCTTGATACCTGCCTCGCTTGATAACAATGTATTCAAATTGAAAACTTTCATATTTGTTCCTCATGCAACGAATACAATCATCATTAAGACTGTGGATACCTGGCTTTTCTTGGAACTTGTAATCCGTGTGTACCAACATACCTAGTGGTTGTAATAATGGAGATAAGCGGTTGGACATGATATGTGGAGTGCATAAACTGACAATTAATGATGCAACTATAACTTAATTTGATAGATTTGACAGTTAGGAAAGATTCGCTGCAGAATGCACGAATCTCCAATTTCGCAGTGCAGTTAGTGTAAATTTTGAATTATTCACTACGAAATCACCTAAGACGTGTCGCGCTGCGAAATCACCTAAAACACATCGCGCTACGAAATCACCTAAAGGGATTTTGCGCTGCGAAACTGCTAAAAAGGATTTATGCGCTGTGAAAACACTTCAAAATGGTTACATGCGCTACGAAATCACCTAAAAGGCTTTGTGGCACATAGTAATTTCTAAACCAAACTGACACATGGCTATGAGACCGGTGATGAATGAGAATGACCAGTGGTGAATGAGAATGCATATTTGACTCAAGACCCCCTAATACTCAGACTCTAAGGAAAAACAAAATCAAACTTAGACTAGCACTGACCTTTATCATCAAACTAGTATGAGAAATTTTGGCATTAGAATTCTTAAGTGATAACAAAATATATGTTGGGGGTTATTCTAATATGTTTGTAGAATAATTTGATCCAATAAATGATGTGAATAAATATCACATTCTCATAATATGAGAAAGTGATTATAATTAATATGGTTAGGAAATGCATTAAGTGATTTTTCAAGTAAATGTGGTTGTACCTTTAAGTGGTTAGGAATGGCTTTAGATGTACCCTTAATTAATCAAGTGGAGCAAAGAGGTTTTTTCTAGAAAAAATAGAATTAATAAATAGACACCAACAACAATACTCATCAATGAAAATATATTGTGGTTGACTACTTGAGTCAAAGCGTCCACACCATTGATGAAATATGTACTGGAGATTATTCTAATGTGCTAACAAAAGAATTTGAATTGAGAAAGCATGCGGAGAAAGATCATATGCTCATCATATGGAGAAGTTATTATAAGACAATAAGATTAGGAAAGCAATTAAGTGATTTCCACAATGATATGAAAAACGTTGGGAAACAAAAGGTTCTAGATCAATGGTGGAAACCTAATGGCGCATATGTAAGTTTTGTTAACAAAAAAATAGGGAGTGAAAAATTGGAAGAGATAACGATGACATCATTGATGTGGATACCATCATATGGGAATGGAAAGTAAAAAAATGAAGGGAGATAAATTAAAAATAAATGTAAGGGGATATATGGTAATTAAGATAATCAACAAGTGGAAAATGTATGTACTAATGAAAGAGATTGTCTTGCTAGAGTTTGAAGAAATATAATGAACTTTGTTCTCTTACACAAAGGTGTGGCCTTTATTAGATATTGTCCGATGAATGTGAGTTGAAATAGTATGTTGTCAGACAAACATTTTTTAATCTAGTTTAAATATCACAAAACAAATCGTATTTAAAAGGATTTATTTAACTAGTTTTGCAAATGTATTAAGAAATAGAATTTATCAATATGCATGTAAAGTGTACTTTATGAAATAACTAAATAAATTATGAGAAATATCTATAGGAATAAGAATAGTAGAAAGTAAAACAAGAGAAACAATGATATTGAACTTGTAGAACATAAGCCCTTATATTAATAATATAGAAAGAGAGAAATATTCATGAGCCTCTTTTCATGGGGAAACCTGCAAACTAGTGGAACTCCAATAGAATGAAAAATACTTTGCAAAAAATTACATAGCTTTCTATTTCTATAAATAATTTCTCACTATAAATACCCTAAATATTTGTGGTCCCATTCTTAATGAGTACCAACCATGTAGTGGGAATTATTTAATAAATATATCCCTTTTGTAGTTATTGACCACACCTAATGCACCTTATTCAAAGAATATGGCATCATACAATAATTCATTGTCTTATATATCCCAAACTAGGGAGTTTAGGGTAGGGCCCTAACATGACCTCATCCTTAAAAAACAACTTTACCATCAATGTTGGAGGTCTAGAATTTGGTGTAAATTCATAGTTGGTTCCCATAGTAGAATATTTATGCTAAATTTCCTTCCCTATATTAGGACTTCTTTAATAATTTTTTGGCATAGATGATCCTCTCTGGTTGTTAGTGTTATCTCTACTATGCCAAAAAAGCCACTCTATAGGCAACATGTTTAATGAAATGGAGGATTTGATAAGATCCATAGAAATTTAGCATGAACTTTTAGAGATTTCTATTTTAGGGTTGGAGGTGAATAAACACCTACTTATCTTTTTCAAAAGAGTACTCATAGTGATGTTAATGTGCATGTTGATTTATTCTATTTTAAGTCAAAGTCATTTATCCTCAAGTGTTCAAAGAACGGACAGTTTGGTGTTAAGTATGTGACCCACTTCCTAAAACTTGAATGTGCTTAGTATATAATAAATTACCAAGGGAGGTTTTTGGCCATAGATGGCTTCATATGGTGACAATTTATATCACCATAACGATTGATATTATACCACCATTTAGAAAATGGTAATCTTAAACCCATTGGCATTGTCATTTCAATGCAAAATATCAAAAATAAGTTTCCAACTACTTTTTAACCACCTTTTTTTGACCATATATTTGGGGATGATAGCTTGTGCTCATTTCAAGTATGTTCCATATAGTTTAAACAAATCCCACCACATTTTTTTGTCAATATAGGATCATGATTCATCACAATGGAATTAGGCATGCCATATATACATGAAAGCCTGTGCAACTATAGATAGCATAAAACAAGGTTGTAATGCATAAAGGTAGGCATATTTGAAAACAAAATAAAATATCACCATTATGACAAATTTTTTTCTAGCTCTTATGTAGCCAACTATAAAATCCATGCAAAGCCCAGTCTAGCTAGTGGTGCGGATCAATATTGGTTGCAATGCCCTAGGGATTTTCATTTTTTCACACTTGTTCCTTTGACATGTGTCATGTTCAACTAAAAATGTATGGATACCCTTTTCATGCCTTCTTAAAAGGAGGATCCCTTAGCTCATTCATATTTTTCTTGGAAGCTAAATTTACCCATGGTGAAAATTAATGTAACTTCACTAACACCTACTATTTTAGAGAAAATTTTTAAACCAAAAAGTTATGTCCTTTATACTACAAGTTGTCACATTGCCATGTATATCCTATAGCGGTTTGGTGTCGCCCTTGAGTCATTGGATGAGTTAAATGATCTTGTCATCATTAAACAACCATTATCGGTGTACCTCTATAATTAGATTGGGTGCTAGTAATCATAAGGAAAAGAGTAGTCATTGTTATATTTCCTAAAAAAAATATCAACAACCAAATTCTCCTACCCCTTCTTGTATGTGATCTAATAATAATAACCTAACATATTAGTGAACCAGGTCTACTTCTTTAGTATCGCAATTGATGCTCCAAAAAGTAAATCAGGCTATTATTATCTATCTTGATATAAAAGTATCTCCCAAGAACATATGGGTACCATGTATCGAATACATGAAGGATGATCATCATTTCTTTCTCGTAGGTCAGATTTCCCATGTTTTGGTCACACAATTGTTTATTGGTGAATGTCAATCAATGTCTCTCCTATATCAAGATTACCCCAAGACCTTTTCCAAATGCATTAGAGGAATTTTGAGGTAAAAAATGAGCTTAAAAGCATAAAATGTACTACCAATATAAACGTTAAAATAACCATTAGGGATCGAGATCATGATTTCAACCATATGAGTTTGGAGGGAAATTAAGAAGTCTAACTATTTTTTTTTTAATTTTGACTTATCTCCTTATATGTTACTCAAATTTCAAGTGCAAGCATTCTTCA
This sequence comes from Pinus tabuliformis, assembly GCA_031772625.1. Classification (NCBI taxonomy): domain Eukaryota; kingdom Viridiplantae; phylum Streptophyta; class Pinopsida; order Pinales; family Pinaceae; genus Pinus; species Pinus tabuliformis. The sequence goes on from CM062817.1 coordinate 649,138,746, forward strand.
AATATGACATTAAATTTTGCATCCAGCGAGTACCTACTTTTCATACTTTTGATGGACCCATAATGAGATATACTAGAAATACATTAAAAAAATGTATTCCTTGAAAGAAACATGTATTTCTAATGTATCTCATTGTGGGGATATCAAAAGTATGTAGGGTGGGCACTCATTGGATGTTGTATTTAATGTTGCATTCGACGAGTGCCTAAAATTGAAATTTAAGTAAATTTTTGAAGAGATAAGTAAACAATTAAAGAAATAACAAAAGAAACTGATAGTTTTTTTCTTTCCCTCCAAAATTCATTATCTTATTCATTGTCCTCATTAAGAATTCCATTTTAGCCCTCAAATTTCCCCTAATACATTGCATTCCATAATGAAACTTGTAATGAAATCAAGCAATGCTATGATGGGGTAGTACACATGGGTTCCATTAAACAATGAGATGGTTCCTTTAAACCATGAGGTGCTTTGTCTATTGCATCATTCCACATAAAGGCATTCTTATTGAGAAAGATTGGCAACAGAGAAAAAATTTGCTCATAGTTCTTCACAAAATTCTAGTAATAGATAATAAGAACTAAGAAACCATGTAATACTTTTAGACTATTAAAGTGAGGAGATTATTTCATAGCCCTAATTTTTCTTGCTATCCCACTAACTATGTGACCTTCTTATTCCACTTTAATAGAATAAAAGGTGCAGTTGCAAAGTTTGAGAAACAAACAATTATCTTAAAGTAATTATATGACTTTATTGGCATTCTCCACATGCTCAAACCTAAACTATAAACAACTTAACATAACAACTTTCTCCCCCACTTCAATACCACTAAAATAATGTTCGTGTCCAGCGAATGTTATAGCCCCTTAACAAAGACAAACAAATGTGTAGTTAAATTTATTTTATAATTTATTAAACAAATATAACCATTGATTAAAGATAAAATTTTATACATATATCATTGTTATTTTCTTCCGTAAATTGATTACTACTGATAAAAATGTACCCACACACAAGCAAAATTTTAAGGATGGAAAATTTTCTTGAAGTTTAAAAACATTGGCGAATCTCACTAATCCCTAATATGCAAACTATAAAATGTTTATTGATATATTTGTAAAATTATTCAAATTTATAATGATTTTATATATAGTCTCTATATAATGTTGGCGTTTTTTAAGGTAAAATAATTTTATATTCTAAAATTTGGGCAAATCGTCTTTTATAAAATTTAGAAATTGGCGAATCTTTTTTTGTGAAAAAAATCATGGAAAATTAGCCCACCGGGCAAACATTAGTCCCTAAAATTTTCCATGCCCACACATTTTATCTATCTATGTTATAAATCATAAAAGAAGAAGTATATAAAAATCATATACATTATTTTCCGGTGCTTTAACCTTTTTATGAGTTGTATTACTTCTCTAAATAATTGAGTGCATATTCTTTGGGGGGTTTCACATTTTAGTTATGAGGAAAAATATGGGTGCAATTGTGTTCACCAATATTTTTATTTGGTTAAGGTTATTTATAAAGGCCCTTAGTTTTTATGACATCATTTTAATTGAGAAAATGGTCTTAAAAATTTATAGATTTTAAATATCCTCAATCTGTGATACTTTTATTTAGTTGAAGTTATAAAGGCCCTTCATTTTTCATGACATCATTTTAATTGGGAAAATGACCTTAAAAATTTATAGATTTTAAAAACACTTATGACATGGTTTGAGTTGAGAAAATTATTTTGAAATATTCAAAATAAAAAAAAATTATAAATAGATTTTGAAAAATGGAAAAATAATTTTTGAAAAAAAAAAGATTTTTTTAATAAATAATTCGTCTTATTCTCTATCATATATATAACAAATTAATTTAATAATGATATGAAAGGAAAAATATTATTTGTATTAATTTAATATTGATTTTAACAATAATACAACTCAAAATAATTGATTTGGATGCACTAGACACAACAGTAAGATATTCCATAGGCATCATACTTAGGTTTCATCATTAATTGTATTTCTTTTGTTAATGATATAGAAAAAAAAATAATAAGTTATATTGATTTCAATGTTAACATAATTCAAATTGATTGGATAGTTTCATAGCCAATGGAGATTAACTAGACCATGTCAAATATACAATTCTATTATCATTGAAATAGTTTATTATTTATCTCCAAGTTTTTAAGCATTGTAATTATTTATTACATTGGGAATCTTAATTGTGAAAATTTTAGAAGAATGAGAATTGCAACAATAAGATACCAAAGGCTAAGGACTTTGGGAATTTTTTTTAATGTGGTTCAAGGATCCCTGAGATTAGTAATCGCTACATCCACAAAACATTTATATCAGGAAGATCCACTAGAAATGGTCACTTCCAATTGACTAAACCACAAAATCTGACCTTATGAGTGTCAAGAGAATTGAACTTGTGACCTCTCAATTGCAAAAATTATTTAACAAAAAAACTTGACTAATTGAGCTAACCCTTAAGACTAAATACTAAAAATATTAAGTTTTATAATTATAACATTGATAATTCTAATTTTGAAATTTGAAAAATTTTGGGAATTGAAATTATCAGAATAAAATGTTCGAAAATGTTATATGCTTTAGTGTAATGATGTATGAAAAATCAGATAATTTGATTGCCTAATAAATTGACTTGTTTTCTAATTATTCAAAATGATGAAGGGGGAATCAATTTTTTTACTTAAAATGTAGTAAAAAAAATCAATTTGAATTGACAAATTATAGAGATCAAATATTACGTTACATAATTCGATTACAAGAAGAGTATTTAATGGTGTTGATTTTGTCTTTCATAAAAAAGAGTCATTAAATTTAAAAAAAATTAACCTAGGTTATCTAATTAGATTCTATGAATAGAAACCTAGAAAATATAAATAAACAAATCCTTAACCTTCTGCCATAATAAATAACATCCATTTTTTTAACCTAGGTTATCTAATTAGATTCTATTAGTGGAAAACTAGAAAATATAAATAAACAAATCCTTAGCTTTCTGCCATAATAAATAACATCAATTTCCACATTAGCAATGCAAAATCATTAAACACTAAGATAATTCAAACCATTGGGTGAAAGTGACTAAATAAATATAATGGAAATATTAAAATACATCTTATAAAGTTGCAATAAGATACTGTTTATTATAAAGGGAGAGTAAATATCTTCGCTTTTGTTGTGTGAATATTAAAACTATTATAGAGTCTATGTTCTGTGTGAATATTAAAACTATTATAGAGTCTATGTTTTGCTAGAGAATTAAGATACATGTGAAGTGTTGATTACGATGAAGAGATGAACACAATTTTATAAACATGAAGACTAAATGTGAAGATTATTCTTTGTTTCTATTTATGGGATAATCTTTGTTTCTATTTATGGGTGTAATTATACTAGATCCATCTCGGATGTGGATTTGGATCTGTTAGGTGTAAGATCACATTCGTAGAGATACGATCTTTCTTCATGTTCTTTATTTTAAAAAAAATTACAATAAAAAAGTTAATTACAATTCAAAGATTTGATTTTTCTTAATATATAATAAATTAAGTGTTAAAATATATTTAAACTAATAATATATTGTATATTGTTATTATTATTAATATAAATAACATATATATTTAAAAAGATAACACAATATCATTAAATTTTAATAATTTTATTTAGAAAAAAATATTAAATTTCTGTATTTTACTAATGTATTTTTACACAAAAAAACATATTTCATTAAATTTTTGGAATTAAATAGTCGTTCTATAATTTCAAAATAATAAAAAAACTTAATTCTAGGGACATTCCTGTAATATTTTTTTTCAAAATAAAAACATTTTAAAGCTATTATGGCATTCAAAATAAAAACATTTTAGAGCTATTATGGCATTCAAAATAAAAACATTTTAAAGCTATTATGGCATTCTTGTCTAGGTAAGACAATTTCATGTGCTATTTTCATTGAAGCATTTCTTTTAGCAAGGCATTTTAACAAGACATTTTCACTAACGCATTTTTATTGGCTAAAAAAAATCATATCACATTTTCATTGAGATTTGACTTGATTAAATGTATAAGTTCCTTTCCCATTTTTATTTATAATTAATTTCCTCGTATTCCTTTATTTCAATATAAACATTACACTACATTTCCTAGAACCTTTCAAAACATTTTTTTTTAGTTGATGCTCCATGCATTTGTTGGTTCCTTTGTTTGTCATTGGCCCTCTCAAAGGGTCTTTGTCTTTTTTGATGGTTATATTTAAGGTCTATGTAAGCGCTAACTATGGTTGTTTATGTATCGACTATAGAGTTAATTATGTTATTAGTATGGCTAGTTTTGTATTTGTTTTAGTGTTCGGTGATGGGTAATGGGTTAGCCTAGTGTCTAATTGGGTCTGTGATTTTGGTGTTTGGTGTTGTATAAGATATTTTGTCTTGTTTTTGTCTTGAGTAAGGTTTTAGATAAATCTAACTTCTCGGAGAGTAATATGGAAAAGCCATGTTGATCCAGGTGGATGTTGGTGACCACCTGCCTATTCCACTTTGACCCCACCACTGCCTCTTTTAATTTTTGAGTTTCCTCAATTGTGGCACATTTTACTATTTTTCGTAGTTTTTTGAGTCCTGAACTTCTGGAGCTATTTTGAGGCCCTAAACGACATTTTTTGGGAAATCGGGGCCAAAGTAGGTAATCGTCTGATGTTGGCCACTCAAAAGTTGTAGTCCTCGGATAGATATGTATAACGAGGTATTGTGCACATAAAACGAAGATCGTATGCCAAATTTACGGCCCCGAGAAGTTGATGTACCAATTTACCCAAACGGGGCACATAGTTTGAACGCTTCATCTCCTATCGTTAGGTTTTTGGATGTTTAAGGTATTCCATTGTTTCTCAATAATAAATAGGCCTCCAAGCCTCAATGTAACATAGTTCAGAGGCATGTAGCGACCACATCTCTTGTCAGAGATAAGCTACCATCGCCCGAGCTAGTTTTATTTCCATTATGTTTGTAAGCATATTTCAGTATTTGATATTAATGAAATGAAGTGTTATTTCTGTTGCATCTCTGTATTTATGGTTATATCTGTAATTTTTTGTGTTCCTGTTTAAGATCGGATCACATGTATATCTTATTTTTGAGTAATACAAAACTTATATACATAACTCCACCGACCTAATTTCACCCCTTTTATCTATTTTTATTTTAAAATGTCAACATAATTGCACTTACAAGTTTCATATATCCTATAAATTATATTCATAATATTTCCATGAGATTCCTTTTGTTGCATTCTACTTCATTTTCCATTTTCCCTTAATAATTAAAGGATTCCACGAGTAGGAATTGAAGCGAAAGAGAAGTTTGTTGTTATAAATATATATATATATATATATATATATATATATATAATTTTTCAAATATTATTCTGGAAATAGAATTATATTTAATGACTTGAATTATAATTAAATTATAGATTTCTATATAAATTTGTGAATTCTAAATGAAAGATTCAAACTGATTTCTAAACATAACATGAAACTAATTATTCTAGATTCATTAAATTATAAATTTCTATATAAACTTGGGAATTATATATGAAAGATTCAAAATGTTGTCTAAACATAACATGAAACTAACTATTCTAGATTCATTTTAACTCTCGATCTACATAACTCCCATAGGAATCAAATATTTTTTCACTATAAAAGAGGTTTGCACCTCAAGAGATTTGACCCCTTTATGTACTTGGTAGATCCAGAATTAAGATAAATTAATTTAATAATAATAAGAATAAGAATAAGAATAAGAATTATTATTATTATTATTATTAATCTTTTTTTTTAATGTAGTTTGATCTAATCTAAATGTTTTAATTGTTAGTTATGATTATTAATTTTGTTATTTTATTTTATTTTTAATTTAAGTTTTACTTTAATTTAATCTTTATGTGATTTGATCAAGTCAAACTATTTACATAAGATAACAGGATAGGACACTACAACACTACTTCCATGTTGGGGTGGAGAAGGTGTCTCTTGGCACAATAAATTAGTTAACTTAAAAGTAGTAAATTAATGGATGCATTAGTGCACCAACTGACTATTAGTCCTCTATTAGTTCCAAAAACAATTAAGAACTAATTTAACTAAACTTAACTCTGTAATTGAGTGATCTAATTTCCAATTCAATTTAAACTCATACTAGACCCCAAAAACTTAGGGAGAACATATACATGACCACAAAAAGACTTCCAACTCAAAATTCCTAAGATAATTAAGTTAATTAAACTTAATTAACTATTTACAACTTGCTATAAGAATATAATTCGATTTTAATTATCAGTGTAATTAAAGGACAAATAAAACTCGAATTTCTTGTTGCCATTTCTCAACACTCCCTCTCAACAATAAAGGGATTATCAGCTACCCCGGTCTTGTCTCTGTAAAACTCAAATTTACATCTTGACAATGCCTTTGTCAAAATGTCAGCATCTTGCTCCTCTGTGGGAATGTACTCTAACAATGTAATCTGCCTCAATACACAATCTCCGAGATGTTGATATCAGATATCAATATGCTTGGACCAATCATGAAAAACTGGATTTTTTGAAAGTTTGATACAACTCTAATTATCACTATTGGATCCATCTATTGACCAAACAAACCAGCTAGGATCTTCCTCATCTAGATGGCCTCACACATTGCCTGACTCACAGCCATTTACTATGTCTATGTCAAACTAAGTGCAACCAATCTTTGTTTCCTACTATACTAAGAAGTTGTCGCTGACCCAATACTGAAGATCCCTCCTGATGTTCTCTTCTTGTCGGATGGACTCCCTGCGCAATCTGCATCAATGAAGCCTTGAATCTTCACTCCCTTTATCCGTTTATACCATAATCCATACTGAGAAGTGCCCATGAGGTATCTCAACACATCCTTTTCCGCCTTCCAATACAACTTGGTAGGCCTAACCATCGCTTGACTAAGTTGGTTAACTACATAGCACATACCCAATCGTGTGTTCACCAAGTACATGAGTGAACACACAGGTTACTTGTAAGCAATAGCTTCCACTACTTCTCCTGAAGTAGCATCCTCCTTCCTCCAGTTACCTGCTAGAGGAGTCTCCATGGGTTTGCTGCTCTCCATGCAGAATCTCGTGAGTATCTCATTGGCATACTTTCCCTAAGACGCAAAAAACTCCCCACCTCCCTGCCATACCTCCATGCCAAGAAAGTAATGCATGAGCCCCATGTCCTTCATCTCAAACTCTCTTACAAGGTCCTCCTTACAAGACTTGATCAACTGATCATCACCTGCCAGTAAGAGATCATCAACATAAAGTACAATGATCAATAGTTTACCTTCCACCACTTTGTGGTATAGGTTCGCATTCACTTTACTCTTTGTGAAGCCCAACCCGGTGAAGTAGTTATCTATCTTGGTGTACCAAGCACAAGATGCTTGCTTCAGCCCACACAATGCTCTCTTGAGCCGGCACACATGCGACTCATAGTCAAAGGTCTTAAAATCTTTAGGCTGCTCTATGTACACCTCTTCCTCAATCATGCCATTAAGGAAAGTTGTCTTCACATCCATATAATGTATCTTCCAACCCATCTGTGCTGGTAGTGCCAATATATATCTGATCGACGAGTACCTTAAAACAAGAGCAAAGGTCTCATCATAGTCAATCCCATCTACCTCTAAAAATCCATGGGCCACAAATATAGCCTTATGCTTCTCCACACTACCATCTGTAGCTTGCTTTACCTTGTAAAGCCAATAGGAGCTCACCACTAACTTGTCCTCAAATCTTGGGACCACATCCAAAACACTATTACGAACTATGGAGTCATACTCCTCCACCATGGCATCAACCCAAATTGACGGTTGCACTACTTCCTTAAAGGAAGACGGCTCTATCACAAAACATTCTCCCATAAGAGCCATGTATCCGATGTACCTCTTAGGTGACCTCCTCTGCCTACGTTCTCCCGTGCATCATCCAACAATCTGTCAGCCTCTCTGGTGTGCTTTCTTCCCTCTCTGGAAGACTCTTCCTGAGTGGATGTCTCCACTACCAGATTCCTAGGGAATTAACCCATATTTAATTGGGAAATTCCTCATCCATAAGTGTGCAATACATCCATAGGCCTTCCTCTAATTTCATGCACCATTGGTTTAATTTATATGATTTTACAATTGATAGTACAATGTCCCTGAACTCTAACCTCAACTGGGTCTTTCTTAGAACTGACATGCATGAGTTATTTATGAGTGAATTATTAGTTATTTGACTGATCATTACATGTGAATTAAATCCAATTTAATTCACTTGAACTCTCACTAGTTCCTCTATCAGTTAGAACTAGTTTAACTAAATTTATCTCAGTTAAAGACATTTAAATAATTACAACTCAATAATAACTCAACCTAGGCTATTATCGGGAAATCTAGTGTCTATGCAGAGCTGCTAGTCCCACTAAGATGGGTATCTATCTTAGAAACAAATAGATTAAAGTTACTCTCATTTTTCTTTATGAGAAGTAGATAGGAGAAGATCAAATAATACCAACCTCAATCCTTCCCTCAGTTCTTTGCTTGTTCCTTCTCCTCACTGACCGGTCTTTGCTACTTCTCCCTTGACCACTCCACTTCAAAGAGTACCTCTAAAGTCAAAGCAGCATAATACCTTCAAGGTGCAGAGATCTACAATCATAAACAATATAGGACCAGATATATATTGACCACACAAATGCATATACTATTAGACATACAAGAATGTGGAGGAAAACTTGAACAACCTCATTGATATGAAGATTAGAAGAGAGGATTACAACCCATTGTTCTGACCCAGCGTCATCCTCCCAACATGAAAGCCCTTCTTCACCTCATGAAAAGCTTAGATCACCCAACACTATGATATTCCACCAAGAAACCAACAACACTTCCTTACAAGATACAAAATTCCAGCCTCTCGATCTCTGGGATGAGGGATCCATATATAGATGATTGCAGTGGGGTGAGTCAGCTTCTGGGATTTTGATTAGTGTCCTCCCTCTGATAGTTCTTGATTCCACTTGGAGATTGATGATCTCTTACTCATCCCTGGGAGAATTTAGAGAGGCAAGTGTCACAAGAGAAGTTTATGGAAGATTCCATGACGATCCACCTTGCAAATGATCTCTGCCATTTGTCTACTCTTGCCCATCGCACCCTACCGAAGGGCTTTCCAATATGCATCACACCCTTTACAATGAGCAGGTGAGATGCATCGCACCCTCTGCACTGGGCAGTCTGTATGGTCTAGCTTTGACCAGTTCCGAGCAGTTTTCTGTGGAGAAATTCTGGGAGATGATGTAATCAGCTGACCTTGTTCCTTTAGGGTGTGATGCAACACTTTTAGGGACTTAGGAGCCCTTGGTTTATGGACATGTATGATTTGGGTTGCAATGCCCAAAAATGTCTATAACAGTTGCCCCCTAAAGCATGAGGTCGTTAATCTTTTGATGTCAGGTGAAATGCTTTATCATGAGGATCTGAATTTTTTTCAAGCTGGAAGGCAACCTGTAATAAGATACAATACAATACATTGTCTTCATAATATTTTTCATGATCTAGCTGAGGCAGGCATTCCCATGCTCATCTTTATAAATTCATTTTCATGTACATAAGATAGACAACCGTCTGTGTGGTAGACTGATGATTCTGATAGAGCCATCATCCTTTGATTCAGATGATCATCTGTGCAACAATGATGTACATTTGACGTCTTTATTTTCTTGAATATATCACAGCCCGGATGGATGAAACTAGATCCGGGGTCTTGAAACTCATCCAATATTCACTCGAAATACAAGTCGATCCATGTGAAAGATGTTCTGGAGTCGAACATGGAAAGACATTGCCTGATTACCAGCCAGTGATGTAAGCTTTTAACAGGTGCGAGAGGAATCATCGATAATGATGATGACCCTCAAGGTATTACAGTACAATTCGCATGGTGTGAAAAATGGACTTGGCGTCGAACACCACACAAAATCTTTCGGTCGAAGGCCATTGATGTAAACCTATCACCGGAAGTGAGAAACTTGCCATTGAGGCATGCAAGCTACAAATTACTGAAAGCGTTGTTCCTAAGTCAACTTCTTGGATAATGATCTAATGTCGACAAGAAGTGACCCGTCATAGGAGGGCCTTAATGAATCCCACATCTACGACATGGAACGGAGTAAATGATTTTAAAGGTGAAAACGATCTGATGATACAGGGTTCAGGGTGGCAGTCATGAAAGAATGGAGCGTGAATGTATTGCAGCGGATGAGACACAGGTGAATTCTCTGAGCGACTTCTCTTGAACATACTGGCGACACTGACATGGATTGGTAGCGTTAACCCCAAATATGGATGGTACGATGGACCAATGGTGATATGACCAGTGAACGGAATAACCCAACCCGACTCGGACATGGAGTGAAAGTGTCATGTTCAAGAACGACTTGCTACTAATAAAGTTTCTTCAAGTTTTCTTCCCAATTTTTCCCCAGTCATTGCTGACCAATGCCTCTTTATTTTTATCAAGCTTGAGGAGGATAACATATGCTTGTTCTATAATTTGCCCTTCGGGCAAACCCATCGCTATGTTTTAACGAGCCTAGCGACAGTGAAACTCGTTCTTGTCTATATGGACAAGTTTGTCGCTATTGGTTTTAACGAGTTTAACGACAAAGATAACTCAGTCCTTTTCAATTTTAGAGAGTTTGAAAGGGACGTAAAGGAAACTCCAATAATCCTTTTTCGTCATATACTCCCTCAAGTCCGAAAAATTATAAAATAATACAAAAGGGATGAATTTTCGATAATTTTAATGAGCCGAACAAAACAAGCGCTCGATCTTTTTGTGTAATAATCCCTCAGGTCCAAAAAGATTAAAATCTAGAGGAGAGATAGCACTCCCAGTAGCTTTAACGGGCTGGAGAGGCCAAATGCTCGATAATCTTTTCATATTTTACGAGTCAGACGAAAAGAGCTTAAAGGAGACTCATTGTTGAGGAACAAGTGATAATTTCAGGTAGCAGCTGATTCCAGGTAACATTTGGAATTTTCTAATCATGGCAGTGTCACAAGGATGGCTAACAGGATCACTCTTTGCATCTATTCCTCAAAAGGGGTAAACAATCAAATGGAGGCGAATGATTGGCTAAAACAAAGTGGAGGTGATGATGAGAACACGACCAGGGCTCAAAAGCTGATGATAATGCATTCATAATGGTTATTTACCAGAAATTGGTTCATTTTTTAATGAGCTTAAACTCTGGGGGAAACATTTTCTCATTGCTTCGGTTTAATTTTTAACGAGCTTGAACTTCACATAAAAACTGCTCGTGCCAGTCGTATAATAAGGATGTATCATCGATAGATTCCATTTTTATGGAGCTTGCACCTTTCAAAGCTATGCTCCTTGCCTCTCGTATGCAAGCTAGGAATGACCAACTACGCTCCTCTACTTAACTACCATGATCACTACCAAGGTTAGGTAGGAAAACGTTTCCTTTACTTTGCTAGTGCCATCTGGATCCTGCAAAGACGAATGGTCGACTCAACCACTCAACCGACTTAGGCAGTTGAAGTCAGCGGAACCATAGAGTTAGCGTTATGTTGGTCGCTTTTCACTTGCTCACAAAAGGTTTGCATGCCCCCGGGTATAGTGAAGTAAAGTTTCCAGGTTACCATTTAGAAGTTCTCGTGCTCACAAGATAGTTTCCATCCGCACAGCGGATAGAAACACTTCCTCGATTTAGTCCATTTGGACAAAGGCTCCAATCACCTAACCTTGAGGAAGGAATCTTATCCCAGTCTAACTCCCTCTTCCTATATGGATGAGCATCGGACCAGTCATATATCCTTCGCGGAAACCTACCATATACCTGAAGTTTCCCTGCCGAAGCAGACCATGGTGCATGCCCCCTGGGTTTCAGTCATGTCCCTCCGAATTACTCGCGTTCTTCACGTGGACGGACCGGAGATTGATGAGACATCCCTTGCATGAAAATACCATTTAGAGATGGCATTTGAATATTAGCTATGTGTGAGCCAGGGAACGAAAGCTGGTCTACGAGCTGGACCACTCGGCTTTCATGCGGAAAACACATTACTCTAAAGAGTGAGGAGACAATGGCTCCCATGCTATAAATATAGTCGCGCCCAAGGAGTAGATTATAATATAGAGGTCCTTGGACTACCATTACGTTCATATAAACGGTTTTCCTTCTCAATGTTATAGGTACATTGGGAAGGATCCCTAATGGTCGACTGGTTCCTTTGTCGAAGCCTGTCAGATTTCTCATCTGAGGCAAAAGCGATGGCGAGCTAAGCGCTTTCCAAGCAGTTGAGGAAAGGATACTCATAGAAGCCCCTTCATCTATGATGGTACCAACCATGACCATTTTTTAAGCTTGTACAATGATTCAGAATGGTACACTAGCCAGTAAACGGGGTCTGCCTAGTAGATTCCAATCGAAGGAAACGACTAGGTTGCTTGGAGGTGGGACCGAATAGATGGCCAGATATGACTCTGACGAACTTCCTTCCTACGGTAAAGGAACAGGTAGATTGCCCCCATGTTCATCGGAGTCTGTGTTTATGAAAATAATTTGAACGGTGTCGTTCTCATTCTCTTCGGTGATTGTATCATCTGAAGATGGACCTTCCGAAGACAAGACCAGGTCGACTGCCGCCTCAACCTTTTGACTTTTGTCTGGTATGGATTCAGCGGGTTTATCTTCAATGATAGATGCTTCGACCGACCACAATGGCGTGTCAGTCGGATTTTCAACTAGTGATGGACTCGGCAAGAGTTTCTTGTATCCAGGAGGAAGCCGTAGCGGTGAAGCAGGACAGTTATCCAAGACTCTTTTAGCTTCATCTAGGAAGGGACAATGGTGGACGACGTGATCACCTTCACACAGTTTACAAGGAAATTTACATTTCCTTTTCTGTCCAAATGCTTCGCTTTCACTAGTTGATGGTGTACTTTCAACATGATCTTCAGAGGTTGATGACACTAGATTGTGAAAACAAGGAGACCAGTCCCTTAAGATCCGAGGGATGTAAGGGCAATCTCGATGATAGTGATCTCCTTTGCAAATGACACATGGAGATTTAGGCTTGGACGGTGCAGTGTGTGGATTTTCACTAGACAATGCCCGGTTACCCCTTTCTGCCTTTGGCTCCTTCTTCTTCTTCTCTTTCTTCTCCTTCCCCTTCTTCTCCTTCTTAGTTACTTGATTTTTGGCTTTACCAGCTTCATCAAGCGAAGAGGAAGGAGGAGAGTGAGAATCAGACGAAGTAGAAGGTTGGAGGGTAACTTTAGAATCATTTAGTTGCTAACTCGATTGTTCAAGAATCACGTTTTTCTGAATGACGGAGGTCGAGAAGAGCCATATTGGCAAGCCAATCGTCAATCCTGGAAGTGACAATGTGGCCATATGAGGTGCACCAACATCTCCCCAAGAGGAGAAAGGACTAGGATTTCCTCCAAGGGGGAATCCTTGGTTGGTGGATTCCATTTTCCTCAATGTAAGACCAACGCAGGAATAGTGATATTGTTCCAATTAAAATAAATTTTAGACTCTTTGACACAACTTGTTTTTTCAATTTTAAAGAGTCGAGAAAAAACAAAAGATGACTCTAGTCACCTTTGATTTTTAATGAGCCTGAAGTGACAAGTGCTCAGATGGACCTTTTCTTTTAAGGAGTCTGAAAAGGAACGAAAGAGACTACTCTGGAAATATAGACAAAGGGATTACCAAACCAATCACAAAACTACAGAGTACCTTTTACGGTACGGTAGTAAATCTTCCTGAATGTTGTGTTTAGTGCATTGCGATCGATAGGGTGGCAGACACGGATTCCTATGGATAAAGGATATAGCCTATTGTGGTCTCCCAATATATACTCGACGGTACGTGGGAGCACAAGTCCGTGCTGGCACTTGTAATCTCAAAGAGGAGGAATCACCCAACCAACAATGAAAGCGATAGTTACCAGGTTTTACGACGCCGGAATACGTCTCTAGCCTAGACTTCTAGATGTTGTGCATTAGGTTCCAAAGCATTTTTATGTTCATTGAATTTATTTTACAGTTGATCTTTCTTAAGAAATTTGCCTTTTAGGTTCACCGCGTGATGTAGATATACAATTCCTAAAATAAGATGATAAACAATCGTTTAATATTCTTTTTGCAATGAAAATCCTAGCTACTAAAGAAAGATAGATGATATTATTTCAACATAGAGCATAGAGCACACACTAGATGCACTGTCCTAAATCAAACCAACAAGCAGTCTAAATGCAAATGCACATGCATGTATTTGTTTTCAGCTTTCTTAATGTGTGAATGACAAGAATAATGCTAAGTACAAATCTGAATTATCTTTTCAAAGGGACAATACTAACAAATTTCTCTTCAAAACGAAAGGAAGACAATGACAACACTTTGTGACTTTGAATTGAAAATTGCTTTTGAGACTTGAAAAACTACTAATCCAGATCAAATACAAGAGTAATTGTATAATCGACCATCAAGAATAATAGAATTCTTTTATTTGACTTAAAATGACACTTGCGACACTTCCAAACCAAAAGACGACAGTTTGATTATGTTACTTTTTCTAAAAGAGAACTGTAAATGGCGCACAATACATAAAAACATTCACAATTCTTTTTACTATGGAGGTAGAATCATGCAAAGGAAGGGATTTTCCACAATGGTATATTGATCACAGATAGAAAAACTCCTGAATAAAGCTGAAGAGAGTGAACACAGAAACCAAAATCTGAGAGCAGAAGAGGTCTTGTCTAATCAGCGAACCTGCAACACAGGGAAAGTGCGATGCAGTGCACCTATTGCACACGGGAGGTGCGATTCATCCAGTTTCCCAAGAGGATAAAGTGCGATGGTCCAGGGACGAGACTTCAACTTGGTTCTTTGTCACAGTTTGCAACTTAGTTCAGGGATTTAGGCCGAGCTAATGATAGTCAGTAAATAGAAATCACAGGGGCTGATCTAATGAGGTTACTAGAGCCACCACTAGGGCAATTAGGATGTTTGAAAATCGATTGTTCAGTTTATAAACAAAACCCAGAGATAGATTGAAGCAGCATTGATCTACTTTGCACTTGCATAGCAAATGCAGTTCGAAGTCTAGCTGGCTTAACTTCAAGCTTCGTCTGTAAGTTTATAAAAAAAACAAATATAGAAAAGCAAACGATCTATTCGCTCCCCAGTGGAGTCGCCATTTTGTTATCGGGAAATCTAGTGTCTATGTAGACCTGCTAGTCCCACTAAGACGGGTAGCTATCTTAGAAACAAACAGATTAAAATTACTCTCATTTTCCTTTACAAGAAGTAGATAGGAGAAGATAAAAGAGTACCAACCTCAATCCTTCACTCAGTTCTTTGCTTGTTCCTTCTCCTCACCGACCAGTCTTTGCTGCTTCTCCCTTGACCACTCTGCTTCAAAGAGTACCTGTAAAGTCAAAGCAGCATAATACCTTCAAAGTGCAGAGATCTACAATCATAAACAATATAGAACCAGATATATATTGACCACACAAATGCATATATTATCAGACATACAAGAATGTGGAGGAAAACTTGAATAGATTTATTGATATGAAGATTAGAAGAGAGGATTACAACCCATTGTTCTGATCTAGTGTCATCCTCCCAGCATGAAAGCCCTTCTTCACCTCATGAAAAGCTTAGATCACCCAACACTATGATATTCCACCAAGAAACCAATAACACTTCCTTACAAGATACAAAATTCTAGCCTCTGGATCTCTGGGATGAGGGATCCATATATAGATGATTGCAGTGGGGTGAGTCATCTTTTGGGATTTTGATTAGTGTCCTCTCTATGATAGTTCTTGATTCCACTTGGAGATTGATGATCTCTTACTCATCCCTGGGCGAATTCATAGAGGCAAGTATCACAGGAGAAGTTTCTGGAAGATTCCATGACGATCCACCTTGCAAATTGTCTCTTCCATTTGTCTACTCTCGCCCATCGCACCGTACAGAAGGGCTTTCCAGTATGCATCGCACCCTTTACAATTATCAGGTGAGATGCATCGCATCCTCTGCACTGGGCAGTTTGTACCATCCAACTTTGACCAGTTTTGAGCAGTTTTCTGTGGAGAACTTCTGGGAGATGATGTAATCAGCTGACCTTGTTCCTTTAGGGTGTGAAGCAACACTTTTAGGGACTTAGGAGCCCTTGGTTTATGGACATGTATGATTGGGGTTGCAGTGCCCAAAAATGTTTATAACATAGGCCCCTAAAATTTTTGGATCACTCTACATGATTCTAGATAGACTCCCAACTCGAATTACTAAGCCAACTAAGTCAACTTAACTTAGTTAACTCTTACAAGTTCCTGTGAGTATTAGAATTACAATTTAATTCCTAATTTAATTCAAGGGAAAATTAAATTAGGATTTTTGTGTTGCATTTTTTCAACACTCCCTCTTAACAAGAAGAGGATTATCTTCTACCCTGATTCTACCTCTATGAAACTTAAATTTACATCTTGACAATGCCTTTGTAAAAATATCTACATCCTGCTCCTCTGTAGGAATGTACTCCAGCAACATAATTCTCCTCTACACACAATATCGTAGATGGTGATATCAGATGTCAATATGCTTGGATCGATCATGAAAAACTAGATTCTCAAAGAGTTTGATACAACTCTAATTGTCACATTAAATCATTGTAGGATCCATCTGCTAACCAAACAACACAATAAGGATTGTCCTCATCCAGATAGCCTCATAAGCTGCTTGAATAGCATCCATGTACTCTACTTCTACTGAACTGAGTGTAACTAATATCTGCTTCATGTTGTACCAAGAAACTATTGGTGACCCAATACTAAATATTCCCCCTAATGTTCTCTTCTTGTCGGATGGACTCCCTGCCCAATTTGCATATGTTAAGCCTTGAAGCTTCACTCCCTCTCTTCGTCTATACCAAAGAAAAAACTGGGTGGTGCCTCTGAGGTATCTCAACACATGTTTAGTTGCGTTCTAGTGAAGTTTGGTTGGCTTAACCATGGCTTGACTAAGATGGTTAACTATAAAACACATTTCCAGTCATGTGTTCACCAAATACATAAGTGAACCCATAAGCTGTCTATAAATAGTAGCCTCCACTACTTCACCTAAAGTATCATCCTCCTTCCTTGAGTTACCTACTAGAGTAGGCTCCATAGGTTTGCCGCTCTCCATGTGGAACTTCTTCAATATCTTGTTAGCATACTTTCCTTGAGAGATAAACAGTGCCTCATCTCCTTGCCATACCTCCATACTAAGAAATTAATCCATGAGCCCCAGGTCCTTCATCTCAAACTCTCTTGCAAGATCCTTTTTGCAATATTTTATCAACTTCTCATCACCTGTCATAATCAAATCATTGACATATATTACTATAATCAACAATTTACCTTCAACCACAATATGGTAAAGGTTCGCATTTGCTTCACTTTTAGTGAAGCCCAACCTGGTAAAAAAGTCAATTTTGGTGTACCAAGCATGAGGTGCTTGTTTTAGTCCATACAATACTTGCTTGAGTCTGCACACATGCGAGTCTCTGCTGAAGGTCTCAAATCCTTCCAGCTGGTTAATATACACCTCCTCCTCAATCATGTCACTGAGGAATGTTGTCTTTACATCCATATCATGTCTCTTCCATCCCATCTCTAATGATAGTGCCAGAATAGATCTGAGTGATGATTACCTCACTACATGATCAAAGGTCTCATTGTAATCAATTCCATACACCTGAGAGAACCCTCTAGCCACAAATTTGGCCTTGTGTTTCTCCACACTCTAATATGCTACTTTCTTTACTTTGTAAAGCCATCTAGAACTCACAACTCACTTGTCTTCCAGCCTTGGGACCACCTCCTAAACACTGTTTATGATAATGGAGTCATATTACTCAACCATGGCATCAACCCATATTGTTTGTTGCACTGCTTCATAGAATGAGGATGGCTCCATCACTACACTCTCACTCATTAGAGCCAGGTAGCCAGTGTACCGATCTTGTGACCTCCTCTTCCTGCACTGTGTTGTGGATGCTCCCACATTCTCTCTTTCATCATGCATAAATCTCTCAGCCTCTCTAGTGCGCTTTCTTCCATCTCTGGAAGTCTCTTCATGAGTGGATGTTTCCACTCTCTGCTCCTCTACATGTGGTTGCTCCACATCATCCTCATGTTCCTCCTTTGGAGCTAAAAGCTCCTCATCTGCATGTAACTAAATATCCCTCTCAAGGGAACATGTCATGGCCTTCTCTTCATCAAACTTAACATCTCTACAAACCACTTTCATCTTGTTTGATGGTAGGTACACCCCATAGTTATGAGGTGTATCAATGTAACCCACAAATATGCCCAACTTAGCTGTTAACTCTAGATTTTTCTGTGCATCCTTAGTAACATGATAGTAAATTGATGAACCAAAGATCCTAAAGTGTGCCACATCTAGTTTCTTACCTAAAAAAGCTTCTTCTCGTGTACTCATCCCAAGAATTCGATGAGGGATTATGTTCTACAAATAAATATTTGTGTTGCCCGGTTCAACCCATAAGTGTAACGGTAGGCCCTAATCATGTAGCATCATCTGTGCTGGCCCCACAATACTTATGTTCTTCCTTTTAGCCACCCCATTCTGCTATGGGTTATGAGGTGTTATTAGTTCCTGTCAAATTCTTTTTGAAGCACAAAAGTTCTTGAATTCATTCGACACATATTCTCCATCATTATCATTTATGAGAGCTTTAACTTTCCTACCAGTATCTTTCTCGACAAGTTCTTTAAATTCACAAAATTTAGCGAACGTTTGATCTTTCTTCTGCATGAATAAAATCCAACACTTATGGGAAAAATCATCAACAAATATTACATAATACCTGTGCTTGGTCATGGATGCTGTCGAGAACGGTCCACGCACATATGAGTCAACTCGATGAAGGATCTCTTGCATTTGACTGTATTTATCATGAAAGGAATCTTTGTTTTACTTCCCCAATGTACACATTTTGCATGTGTCTCTCTGCTCTAGTTTACCCTTAGGAAGTCCCATAGGAATTTGTTGCATGATTTTCAAAGCTCCGTGGTGCAAGTGACCTAATCTTTTATGCCACAAATCAGTGATGTCTCGGCTCTGCACCTTCTCTACTTTCATGCTCAAAGCAGTGAAATCTTCTGCATCCAATTTGTAGAGGTTCTTCACTCAAACCCTGATATGCTTCACCTGTCCTGAGGCTATGTGATGAAGGAAAGACTTTCCCTTACTAAATATCACATTGTAGCCACAGTCCTCCAACGTGGCAATAGAAACCAAGTTCTTATTCAAACCTGGAACATACATGACATCTTTTAATGTGAGGGGAAAACTGGACTCCCTCTAAAAGGTGACACTATCAATGCTGGGTGTGATATACCTCCCATTATCTCCCATCTCGATGTGCATCTGGAGGTCCTTCTCCTCCAAGTCATTGAAGAACAATTTTTTGTTGGTCATATGGAATGAGGCTCCATTATCCAAGTACCACACATTGCCCATCACTGATGTCACCATGCAAGGGATGAGGATGAAATCTAGTTCAAATTGTGAAGTAAGAGCTTCACATGCCACTTCTCCTAAGGTATTCTTACTACCCTTCTTGTGAACACACTTAGTGGCATAGTGTCCTAATTCTTGACAATGAAAACATTTAATTTTCGATATGTCCTTCTTCTTGCTGCCCTGAATAGAATCTGATTTGGAATGGGATGACTCCCCTTCCCTTTCTTCACCTTTCTAGCTAAGGCATAGTTCTCCTCATCATCATGCTTGGATGAGGATCCATATTTGGTGTTCTTTCAAATCTCTTCCTGTACCAAGTCAGACCACAATCGCTCCCACTATGGTAGCATCTCCCTCCAATTAACTAAGTCATGGTAGTTGTGCTAGCTCTTGGGAAGTCCTAGAAGTGCTAGACTCACAAAATATTATTTAGCAATGGTAACACCAATGCTTCCAAGCTCATCCAAACATTGGGTGAACTTAGTCATGTACTTCGGTATTAATTCCCCCTTCTCCATGTTGATCTTTCTGAGATTGTCCTTCAGTGCCAGCTTCGTATGGTCATTTTTGTTTTGAAATAGGTATGTCAAAGCCTTCAACATTTCAAATGGAGTTTCCTTACAATGGATATTTGAGACAATATGATCTCGAACTCCTTCTAGGATAATTATTCTTAGCTTTTCCAAACACTTTCTCCACTCTGCCAGATCTTGAGCATCAGATGTTGGAGGCTTCGAGATATCACGATCTATGAATTCATTCAGTTGATTATCTTCCAACACTACCTCCATGTTGTCCTTCCAAGAAATATAGTTCGAACCATATTCAAGTCTCTATCTGTAGAACGACATCCTTATTATACAGGAAAATGACCTCCTCATCAGCTCAAAGGTGAAAGAAAGTTTGACTAAAAGATTAACCAAGTTCACAGTCCTGTTTTCTAGGGTAACGCTGCCCAGGAACTAGAAATAAGAGTTCTAATTCTCCCCGTGCATGAACCAGGGACGTTAGTCCCTGGCGTAACTCTCTCTGTTGCCTTAGGGGTAGTGTTAGTCAAATTTTGTGAGTTTCCGGAGGTCAAAGGTGTGGGTTGACTGAATAATATCCCACTTTTTACTCATATGTCAGTTCGAAAAGCAGGAAACATCCATCTTCGACCTATTTGAGGATATTTCTATTTCTAACAAAGTCTAATAGAAAAGGAAAGAGAAACAAAGCAAGGAAACATCCTAGATTTTTCCAAAGGGAACTCATCATAGAGTTGGCAAGGATTAGCCTCTAATTCTATATATTGCAGGCATGGGGCATTGTGAAATAGGTCAAAAGGTTGAAGGATTTCCTACTTACTGTCGAAAATTTGCATGAGACATATTGGTTTACCAAGAGGTTAAGAAGGGAGAGAGAGAGAGGAGATGAAGGAGTAAGGGAATCTTGATTCACCAATTGGTTGTAATCATCCTTTCCTATTATTAATATAGACCTACAGTTGTGTTGTCTACGCTATAGTGTTTATGTTGTGATTCAGTTACATGTTGGTGCAATGCCATAGTTTATGAGGAGCTTCGATTTCTGTTGTTCGATATATTTATGTATTATTTTTTTTATTATCAAGGTTATATGTTGTAGTATTACTTATTGTCTTGTCTATATAAAGGTGTTGATCTAGGAGCTAGCAGAGAGGTCTTCCACTCCACTACATTGGGTTCTCCAACAAAACTACATCAAGATCTGAGGTAATCTCTTCCCTTCTTCTTTTATTATCATTTTATTAATATGGATGTGTATGTTTCTTTGTTCCAGCTGCATCTAATCTGATCTGTCTGCCAAGGATCCTGGGAAGATCCTTGAGGATATTCCAACCACAACCACCTGTGCATTAATCCCTATAGCAAAATTAACAACTCCATTGGGGACTATACTTAGTTCCTCATTTTATCCTACCAAGTTCCTGGACCTCTCTTTCTTTTAGGCCCTCCTGCACTTCTTGGTTCCCTTTTTTACTATTCAGGACTCTTCAGCACCCTCGTCACTGTGCTCATCTCTTGTTATGATCCCAAAAGACTCCTTTTTGAGCTTCTGCCCCCCTAACTCACCCAAATAGTGCAACCAAAGAGTTATAATGCTTTGTTGGCTTGTAGACAGAGTGTTAGTGCAGTCACTAACTCTCT
This sequence comes from Pinus tabuliformis, assembly GCA_031772625.1. Lineage (NCBI taxonomy): Eukaryota > Viridiplantae > Streptophyta > Pinopsida > Pinales > Pinaceae > Pinus > Pinus tabuliformis. The sequence goes on from CM062817.1 coordinate 649,160,598, forward strand.
ATGCCCTCTTCTGAAGTGTGTTAGCCAACCAAAGCTTAATAAACAATCAGTTCTATGAACTTCTGGGTTGGGAAAGCTACCTATAGTCTAATCAAGGATCTACAGTTGTGAATTTTTATTTGATTTCCTATTTCCTAAGCATTTTTTCTTTTTAGAAAAATAGCTTAATTGCTTATGTTTTCAGAAAAAAGAAAATAAAAATTTGATAAAGTTTTTCTGCTTAGCTAGTTAGATTCTATATTTATTTGGTTTAGTTGTTAAGGAGCATTGCATGTCTGCAAGTTGTGCTTGTGTTTTACTGCACTAGGTGCATGGTACTGATTGATGTATAAATGATCCTCTCCTTGTAAAAATAAATGATTCATCGAACTTAAATTGAAATCATTTTCTGCATGGTTTATGTCAGAGTCCCACAAAACTCTATACGTCAACACCCCTTCTGAAGAAATTAACATAGTACATTTAAAATTTATCTCCTAATAAAATCAATCAACATCTCTTTTTTGAGCCTACACACATATTAATCTAGGCTAGGATCTTGGGTTAGGCAGTTGTGATTTAATTGCACAAGGTCGTAAAATTGAGACTAGTGTCGTTAAAGAGGGAAAATACTACTGCACTCATACTATCCGACACCACTCCATTCAAAGCGAAGCTAAATGCGAGAAAACATTGGAATGTGAAAGAAGTTAGCCCATTTTTTATTACATCTCCTTTGGGTATTCTATGTATTAGGGATCCCTTCAGGGGTATCAAAGCTGAGTCAGGGACTCAAGTATCCTGCCCACACAACGTACTGTCTACGACCAGCACCCCCCCCCCTTGGTAGTGTCTATGATTTGAGGTAACCATAGTGGCCATACGTTTTAGGGACGAACACAAGGTGACTGGGGTGGGATGCCCTAGTACATAAATAGACGAACATACTCTATATTCAGTTTTTGGGAGGGTGCTCATCTTCACGAGAGTACTTGGCCCCTTAATCTGAGGTTCAGGTGAAGCTCAAGAGTAGTCATAATTGTACATTTTTCCAGCTCTCTCTTTTATCCATCGTGATATTGGGTTTCATCTCTAGCAAATGGTGGTTATCTGACAAAGTAATATCCCCTACTTGTTGATTAACTTTTTAGAGTATTTTTTATTTTTTAGGTGCGAGTTTGTTATCACTAAGACTATAATCAATATCACTATAATTTTTTTTTGATAAAATATATCAGTCACCGTGGCTACATACGGCCCTCGTCGTCAATCTAGGTGACAACAAGGTCTTCCTCCACTAACTGTGGAGGATCCGCTAAGCCTCAGTGAGCCAGATTACCAATCTTCAGGTAATGATTCTCCAATATCTAACACTAAATCAATCAATACATCCCAAGACTCAATAATACCAAAAGATTTTTTCACTGAAGGTTTTTGTACCTCCTTATAATCCTCCTATCACTGATCCTTTGGGACCACTATTGATTCAAGTTTCACTTGTACCTACCATTTCTTCCATTGTACCTACACCCACCATTCTGTCGGTGACTAATGGGTCATGGGATTTTGTGGACAATTTTAGTCCACCCTGACTTCCCCAGCCGATAGTCAGTACTACACCACGGATTTTGAACCCCGCTATCCAAACTGTGCCAAGTCTAAGCAACTTAATTACACCCAACATGAGCAGAACCCAGTATATACCAGTTTCTGCATCTTTTGTGTCTACTCCTGGACATTCGGAAAGTGCTCTAAAAAACATTGTTAGCACAGGTCCCTTCAACAATCCCTTTGGTTGGAATCCTTTGTTTAGTTAAAACCCCTAGGTTCAAATTCTACGGGGCACCGTTCCCAACATGCACATACCAGCATGGGGAATTACAATTCCCCCTCCATTTATAGGACAAACTGGATAGTCATTGATTGACATCAACCCTCCATACGTCAGTTAAGTGGTGACGACCAACTATGTGGTTAGCGGGATCCCTCAACCCATTCTCACTCAATCCATTTGGGCACCCCATTCTCAACCTCAATTGATTCAAGGGGTCAATTATTGTCCTAGGGGAAATCAAACTTATATCCCCAAGCCTAACAACCCATATGGACAACCACAATATATGATTGTTCCTCAAGGAAATTATTATTCAAAAAATCCTATGTATAATGTTAGGAACAATATGATGGGCGGACCATAAGGACCTGTTGACATGGCTAATGTTCACTATGCCAACAATGGGAACTAACCCAATCACGGGCCCCAATTAGACCTGCTCTCGTTTGGAATGGCTAGCTCCAATGGGTTTTAAGGGACCCCGTAAACTGTTTAAACATGTTGAAAGATTGTTTCCGGGAGGAAGACTTCAATTATATCAACAAAATAAAACAACTAACCTTTATGTGTTAAATCCTATCTATACTTCTTCTAACTACTCTAATATAGTCCTAGATATCCTAATCTATCCTGCAAGAGCATAATACAAAGGTTTAAACATCATATATATGTTCGGTAGGAGCCTCATAAAGAAGGTTAAACATCATGCATAGATTCAAGTCCAAATGAATCAATCACTGAATTCACAGCTAGACAAGACTGTATTAAAGCTAAATTGCAATCTAATCACTCATATAGGAATCCACATTCTTTTATGGAATTAAAACTTGCAACTGATGTTTAACTTAGTTTCAAATCAGAGACCATTCACAAGTTAACCATGAAACTGAATCACATTCAATTTAACAAGACTAATAGTGAACTGTAAGTCATCAATATGCATAAATACAAATCACATTTACATTCATGCCAGCAACAACACTCTGATCCAAAACATATAAAAGAGAAATCAAATAAGTCTGAAACTAAAGGCTCCTTCTTCCCCCAAAACAATCCTCCTTATTCACAATAAAGCCAAACTGTTCTTCTCAAAAATCAAAGCCCTTTCTCCTCTTCAGAGGTAATACTTATGCAAACACCCCTGACTCTAGGTCTACCCTGCCTCTTCATCTTCCCACTATATCCGATATGAAAATCAAGTACACAGAGATAGGATCGTCAGCGTGACCGCTGACACATAGAAAGCATAACAGCCGGATCGATTCATTTCCTGAGGAAGTGAACAGATGTTGGTAAAAAGGGTGACTGTATGTTGCATTCCCATAATGAAGACCAAGACAGCCTTGCTTTCAGAATGTACAGGCCACGCGTGGGATCCCAACTTGGAATGCTTGAGGCCAGACCTTCAAACACAACGCTTCTAATCCACTCCTGCATCCTTTACTTCTCACCTACAAGGATAGTTATCATTAGCTTCATGATTGCGAACAATATAACAGAAATATTCACATAGAACACAAAAATTGCCTTCATTAACCTTTATAAACTACGGGAACAAGTGTGAAAAGGATTTACGCATAAAACACAGTCAATACACAATTTCTTGTTCAATCCATAGGCTTTGCACGGTTTTTGAGGGCTTCTTTTAAATCACAATTGGGTATCAGCCCCTCCGCAGGTCGCAGTACCCATGCCTTCCATTTCCTCGATGTGTAATTACACTATCGGGACTCCACAAGCCCGCCTTTTATACTGAAAACTCGATCCCTTTGTTATTTTGGAAAATTTCGAAAACACATGAAAACACAGAAAATATTGCCCCGATCACTCAAGTCGGACCTCAAATGTTATATATTGGAGTCTATAAATATCGCTGGGTCCGACCTATCGCATATCGCAATATGCACAAGCCTAGGGCCCCACCAATCGCGATATGTGATAGGGCTTCGGACCCGAAAATGTATATATTATATTTGATAGCTCGACGGGTCTGCCATATCACTGCACGTATTGTGTATAAGGCCCGACCTCCACAGATATGCGATATGCGATTAGGGGCCGGACCCGATAGTGTATACAATGTGGTTCATAGTGACATCGGGTCCGGAGGCCAGGGACATGCCATATATGTATATATATATATATAAACCTTGGACTTAGGCTGATTGCGATATGCAACAGGCATTCGAACCCAACATATATGTATAGTGTGGTTTATAATGCCATTGGGTCCGGCCCTTATGGCATGCGTTATGCACCTAGATTGAGTGCGATAAGCGAAAGACGGATGGCTTATGTATTTTGCGAAGGGTTTCCTTTGTAAAGGGATTATAATGGGACAATGATGCAATGAAGGGTTTTGGAAGCTAAACAAACCTCGATGAGCATATGAATGAAGGGCTCAACAAGGTTATATGTGAGGGATTTGTTAAGGGGATTTCACCATTTGTGAATGGAAGATTTGACTCTTCATAGAGTTAAAATCATTGGGATGAAAAAGATCATTCAAAGAGATGATAGATCATACTTATAGGGGACCCATTCAAAATTTGTTATCAGAGCATGTTTTAATAGGGTGGTAGTTGTGGCCACAACAATTGGCAAACCGCTAGGTGAACTAGTTATCTCTATTTCCAAATAACCTTCAAATCAATAAAACATCAGGATGTTAAGATAAACTTGAAATGCAAACTATATAGATGGACATGCATGGGTTCCACTTAAACATTAACTGCTTCAAGAGGGATAGAGACAAATAGCTTCTACTTACTAATATGATTTTGACATGCATTCTTCAATCGATGGCATTATGGGGTTTATTGACCTTCCTTTATCTGTTTCCCACTTTCAAAATCCTTTTGGGGCCATCACTGGTTTGTCCATACCTATTTAGGTGTGTAACTCATCTCTTTATTTCTCATCAAACTTGATGTAGACATGTTTATCTTGCACTTTATATGAGAATTTCGGTGCTACATTTTCATTGATTGAATGGGGCACAATCATGGATCATGCCATATTTTTAAACCACTTAGGAAAGGTTGGGCTTGCTATGTCAACCGATACTCTGAGTCTAGCAACAATCCTTACTCTAACCGGCTCCCCAAACAACCTATCCTTCCAGATTGGCACACGGACTTGACATTTCATTTATTTTTAGATAAGTCCTTCTAGTTTCAGGCACAAGGACTAGAGCACAATTGGATTTGCCATAGGGTATATGACAGTGAGCTTAGCCCATGAAAGGGGGTTTACCTGTGAGTAATAGGTATTGGACAATTTAGTGGGGTGGATGGGACCAATGGAGAATGACTATAAGCCTTATAGGCAAGTATGTGCTAGGTCCGAGTGGGATTTATTCAAAATGCAGCGTTCCTCCATGCCAGTCTAGCTGTAGTTACACATTTTTTGTTTTATAAAGATGCCCCTACATGCTCCAGGTATCCAAGTTATCAACAGATCTCACATAGTTCCCAATAGATGCCAATGAGGTGTTTTGGTTTGCATTCCACTGCTTATTCTCAAGTGCTCATGGGCTGATAAAAAGTTTGTTTGATTTGTGGGGAAATGATGGATTCAGGAACAGCAGAATCATCAACAAGTTGATGAGGAAGGGAAAGGCCGAGAGTGGTGAATGAGGGAAAATCTAAAAGGTAGAATGAGACTAGGGGACCAAAATAAGCTGGCTAAAAAGGAATGTAATTCAAAACAGCAGGAAAATAGACTTTGCAGAAAACAAAAAGAAAGGACAGAAATACAACTAAACTAACAACAAAATGAAATGAACTCTAACATACTCAGGAGGTAACCACCAATGTGGTGGCTACTGGAAGTATCTCTTCAGATGCTGGCCATTAATAGGGAGCTTTTCAGTCTCTCCCTGTAACATTTTCAACCTGTAAGTCCCTTGACCAAGTTTTTCAACGACTTGGAATGGGCCCAACCATAGGTGTTGGAATTTTGTGTGTTTACCCTTTGGCTCACTCAACTTGTTCCATTTTAGGACTAACTCCCCTACTTGGAAATCTTTATCTCCCACCAAATAGTGATCAAACCATTCTTTTACAATCATTTGGTGATTTTTGAATTTAATTTTGTCTTTATCCCTTTATTCCTCTACCTTCATTAGTTGGTCGATCCTTTCTTGAAGCAAGGCTGAAGGGGTTCCTCTTGAAGCTTGGGAGAGCTGTAAGGAGGGAAGGGTAACATTTGGGGGAAAGATGGCTTCCTGTCCATAGACAAGGAAGTATGGGGAGTTTCCTAAGGCCACTTTAGGGGTGACCCTATCGGCCCAAAGGGCATTTGTCAAGGCGATGTGCCAGTTCCTCTAGTTATCAGCGACTGACTTGCGGATTATGCGAATAAGGTTTTTATTGGAAGACTCTGAAACTCCGTTTCCTTGGGGGTAATAGTTTGCTGCATACTTTATGTGGATTGACTTATCAATGGTAAACTCAGTCAATCTCAGAGACGAAAAGTAAGAATTGTTATAAAAAATGAGAGTGCCAGGGATGCCATACCTATTGATAATAAATTTCTCAATGAATGATATTACCTCATCTTCGTTCACCTTCTGGAGTAGGATGGCTTCGGTCCATCTAGTGAGGTAATCACTCGCTATGAGTATATACTTGTGCTGCTGTGAGGGGTTTGGAGTGATCTTGCCTATGATGTCTAGGCCCCATTGCTGTAACGGTCGATAAGTCATAACAGGCCTGACGGGAACAGTGGGCTTTCTTTCTCATCCTGCGGTTGTTTGGCACGCCTTGCATTTGTGAGCATAGACATGTGAGTCTTTGAGCACTGTGGGCCAATAATATCCGGCTCTCAATATTTTATGAGCAGTGGTCTCCTCGCCATAGTGACCACCTGCTGGGTTGTCGTGCATTTCTTTCAATACATGGTTGGCATCATCTTTCTCCAAACACCTCAGCCAGATTCCATCATGATTTTTTATGTATAAGACGTTGTTGGCCAAATGATATAGATTAGATTTAAATCTGAGTGCTCTCCTTTGTGATGCATCCAGGTGTCTAGGACATGATCCCCACACCAAATACAAGCGTATGTCATAGTACCATGACTCAGGGTCCAAAAGGCTTCCGATGCTTCTCGCTCATACATCAGCGCTTCATTACTCCATAAGGGCTCTTCCCTGAGCTCCATTTGTGCATATTGCATGCTCAGCATTCCTGATTCTTTGGATGCCTCCTTTTGGTCTGCTAAGGCTTCTGCCGCTAGCTTGTAAAGTCCCTACCCTTGAATTATCCATGTCGGCTTTATCTCCAGGTCAAACTCTTGAAGGGCGGTTATCAAGTTCCCTCTTCGTTCACCCATTTCTTTCTACATGAAGAGGGCTCTTACAACAAGATGGGGCACGATGACTTTGGTCTTGGCCTTTAGTAAATAAGGCTAGAAATGTTTAGCCGCCTTTAAAACTGCATAGCCCGGTTTCTCCACGTCCGGGTAATTTAGTTCCACTCCTTGGAGATTTGAACTCATGTAGGAAATGGGGACTTCATTGCCATCATCATTTTTCTAAGTGAGAGTTGCAGCATATGAAAGGTCGCAAGCAAAGGTGTATAAGAAGAATCCTTTGACGAAATCAAGGCTGGCCAATGCAGGAGCTTCAACAATGGCTTCCTTGAATTGCTGAAACTCTTCCTTAGCTTCATCGTTCTATATATACAAAATGTCTTTCTTCATCATCAGTTTCAAGGGGTGTACTATTTCTGCGAAGCCTGAGACAAATTTTCTAACAAAATTAATCCTCCTGAAGAAAGATTGCATGGCTTTTTTATTGGCAAGGGGCTATATTCTCATGATGGTTTGTATTATTTTAGGATCAATCACAATCCTGTCTTTAGAAAGGATATGTCCCAGCAGTTTCCCCTTTGTGGCTGCAAAGATGATCTTCTTGAGATTCAAAGAAATTCCATACCTTCGGCATCTTTCGAAAAGCTGCCTCAGGTGATAAATATGATCCCTTCTGAGATATGAATGCACAGTGATGTCATCAATGTACACCACTACTAATCTGTACATAAACCCTTGGAAAGCTATGTCCATAGCTCTCTATAATGTGGCACCCATGTTAATGAGCCCAAAATGAATTTTACGATATGCATAGGTGCCCCATTTGGTGTTGAAGGTTGTCTTGAGCTAATCCCCATGAGATACCAGTACTTGATTATATCCTAAAAACCCATCTAATAGGGATAGCATTTTAGACCCAGAAACACATTGAAGTATGTGTTCCATAGACGGGACAGGATAGTTATCCTTTTGAGAGGCTTTATTCAGGTTTCTAAACTCTATACACAGCCTAATGTCTCCATTTTTCTTTCTCACTGCCACAAGATTGGCTACCCAGTGATTGTGTCTGACCGGGAAGATGATTTTAGCATCCAACATATTTTTCAGTTCTTTCTTCACCAATGGTTCTAGGCTTGGATGCATCTTATGCAGTTTTTGTTGGTAGGGCTTGGCCTCCCTTTCCAAAGGGATCACATGCTGCATAACACTGGTATTGAAAGTCTTTAGGTCTTCATATGTCCACGCAAAGACATCCTTATAGTCTTTAAATAGCTTGACGAATGCAGCCTTTTCTTGAGGAGAGCACCCAAGGCCCAGATTGACATTTTTTGGGTCTTCTTTGGTCCCAAGGTTGACCATTTCATACTTCATGGACGAACTGTGCATTTTACAGTTAGTCGATTTCTTGAATTTATCATGCAAGTCATACAAGTGTTCCATCTTAACAACTTATTTTGGAATCACATTGGGCTGATCCTTTTCCTCATCTACCCTCTAATTTATAAGCTTTTGGTTCTCCTTTTCATCGATGATTTCACTCTTGAATGTCTTCTCGCAGTGCAAGAACTCAAGGATTTTCTCATCATCTTTGAACACTTGCCAACTCGAGATGTTATCAGGCATGGATGGTCTAACAATCAATTCAACAGAACATTTATTTTTCTTCAATCTAAAATCAGGCAAAAGTTTAGCAACCATATTAGCCATCAAATCAGCATCTTGGTTTCGCCCATGAGGTATGTATGTGATATTAAAAGAATCAAATCTGTCAATTAAGTCCCATACCTCATGCTGGTACCTTACCAGGTGTGGTGAATTGCAATGTATCCTCTTCCTTACCTGATCTACGATTATCTGTGAGTCACCAAAAACTTTAAGATTTTTTACATTCATATCAATGGCTTTCTTCAGGCCTTGTAGCAGGCCTTCATATTCTACTGTGTTGTTGGTGCATGCAAACTCCAACTAGCTGGCCATCAAATGTTCCCTTGCGGGTCAATGAGAACACTTCCAGCACTTGCACCTTCAAGGCAGTTAGAACCATCAAAATAAAATGTTACATCATTTGAACTACTATCTAAGAAATTAGTCCTATCATCTACTATAGTACAGGATGGTTCATCAGTTGGATTATGGGAGGGAATTTCCAATTGTGTGTGTGTCAAAGTTTCTTCAACGGTTTCTACATGAAACTCTCCAAAACAGGTTTCTATAGCATAAACATTGAAACTATAGTTCCCAAGGATGGAGTTGGTAAACATTACAGGTTCATTGGGACCATTTAGTTCCGTTACCACATACTTCATGTATCTTTCCCTATCGACTCTCAGCATATCACCTTTTCCCTTCTGAGGCAACAAGAGATGGGACCAATCAGTCGAGAAGTATCCATTCAGTTTCGCTGACCAGTCCCTGCTAAGTAGCATTCCATAAGCCTCGGGTATATCGACTACCACTATATCAATGACTTGTGTGTACTATGGTTTAGCAGCCATCCAAATCAACACATCTTTCAATTCTCCAATTACTTTCACATTTGTCCTATCTAATTGCATGATTCGAGTTCCAGTTTTTTCAGGTATGGCCTGAAGTCTTTTAGCAATAGCATAAGGCATAACAGTGGATGAGGCACCGGAATCTACCAAGCAATTATGGACGTTCATGTTGAAAATTTCAAACGTGATGAGGAACAGTGGAGTCATAGATTTCGATTTCCTCCCTATCATGGCTGCACTAACATATTAGGGTTTTCGATTCATTTTAGATAACGCAACCTCCATAGCTAATGGTATTTGGGTTGCACTAGTGGTACTAACAGGTTTGGACATTTGCCTTTTGGTTTGGGTGCTTGAGGTGGTGGGGGTTCTGCAGTTCCGCTCATTCATAGCTTTAAGCAGCAATCTCTTTGTTGCGTTAATTTTAACAAGTCAAAATATGTGATATTAGCCCTAGACTTCTTGAGATCATCCACAATATTGTAATCAATGTTATAAACAGGATATGGCAGAGTAAACATACCTATTTTGCCATTCTTAGGTGGGAGTTTACCATCTTGAGTAGCCTTCATTGTAGTGGGAGATGCATTTTCTTTCTTTGGGTGACTTGCAATTGGGGTATTCTTGGATTGACCGTCAGGTCTACTCTTCTTGACAGTAACTTTGGGAGCGGATGCTTTCACAGGGCGAACATATTGCTTTATTCAGTCTAAGGGCTTTGTCACACCTGGGAGTGGCCCTTTACTTTGCGTGTGGATTTCATTAGCGTTGATTTCTGCAGTGTTATCTCCTTCATCATCGTTCTCATTACTTTGGAAATCCCACAACACATTAATTTGGGTTTCCTCATTCGACGGTTCTTCTACTTGGTATTCGTCCTCGTCTCCTTGTTTTGGTTCGAGCTCCAGTATAGGTTCTTCTTTGTTAAGGAGTGATGCAATAAGAGCCAACTCTTCTGTGTTTAAAGCCCCTTCATTAGGTGGAGAAGGCAATGCAAGTTGACCATGACCACCTTCTATTTTCTTCTAATAGAAAGGTTTGAAGGGTTTCCTGTTATTATAATCTCCTCCATTCCCACTTGTACTCTCTCCAACATTTCTTTTCATATTGATGACTATGTTTGTTAGTTTCTTAATGATCCAATGCAAACCTTCCACATCTATGGCATCCTTTTCTTTGGTCTCAGCCACTTTGTTGACACTCCCACTACTCTTCCTGGATGATTGAGAGCCTTTCTTCACTTCAGTTGTATAATGACATGCTATGAGGTTGATAATTTCATTTTCAAATTTCATCGCTTCATCGATAGCACCTTGTAAGGTTTTCACATTACTCCTTTTAACCCACATTGCTGTAGGGACAGGGAGAGCATAGACATAGAACTCCATGAGTACTTCATCAGTATGTCTAGCATTAGCTGGGATTTTGTTAAATAGAGTGTTGAATCGGATGTTAAAATACTTTACTTTCTCATTGATTTCCATTTTTAGATGGGATAGTTCTAAAACTAAGGCCGCAGGTGTTTTGTCATCACCAAACTTGTCTAAAAAGACCTGCTGAAAAGCATCCCAAGAGGTGATCGACGTTATTCTCAAGTTGAAATCCCATGTGGAGCTGCACCAGTCAATGTAAAAGAGAATAGGTGGCAAACCACATCTTCATCGACGACCCTCAATCTACGCAAGGCTAGGAAGAAAGAGCGAATATGGTTATCAGTAGTATCTCCCCGCTCAGGGTCGAAATTACGTAGCACTCTTTCTACATTTTTGGGTAAGGGATGCTACTGCCCAGGTATCACTACAACATCATGTGCAAGCCAGGGAGGGAGTGCTCCCAGAGGAGGTGGGTGTTGATTCCCACCCGGAGGAGGAGGTGGAGGTTGATCCCCACCCAAAGGAGGAGGTGGAGGCCGATTCCCACCTGGAGGAGGGACGTTGGCCATACTATGGACAGGGAAGTTTTGGTTGGAGGCCTCTTTGTTAGGATTCTCAAAATCAAGCGAGGAGTTACCTTTAGAAGGGTAATCATCAGGAATTTCTTCCCAAGGGGTGTTGATACTTTGCAAGGATTCTAGCACAACATCTTTGAGAGAAGTGGTTGTAGATGTATCCTCACTCAGGATAAAGATCCTTGACTTTCTCTTAGTTGTCGGAGGTAAATAGTGAAATATGGGAAGCTGAGAGAGGGAACAAGCGTAAGCCCGAGTAATCATTATGACTAGTTGTTCCTGAGTGATAGGATACTCCCACAGTCTATGTTCCTTGGGTGACCCAGAAACAAGACTTAGAGGGGTATCTGTTTCTTTGAAATGAGGCTCTTTCAAATGGGTGGAGTGGTCTTTTCAGCCTCTACAATCCATACATTAATCCTTTTGAATCCATGCATGGCACTTATAGATGAAATTTTGAAAAGCTGTGGACTGCGGTTCAAGCTCTCCTTCTAGCGCCAATTTGTTGACATGGCTAATGTTCACTATGCCAACAAGGGGAACTAACCCGATCGCAGGTCCCAATTAGACCTACTTTTATTTGGAATGGCTAGCTCCGACGGGTTTTAAGGGACCTCGTAAACTGTTTAAACATGTTGAAAGATTGCTTCCAGGAGGAAGACTTCGATTATATCAACAAAATAAAACAACTAACCTTTATGTGTTAAATCCTATCTATACTACTTCTAACTACTCTAATCTATTCCTAGCTATCCTAATCTATCCTGCAGGAGCATAATACAGAGGTTTAAACATCATATATATGTTCGGCTGGAGTGTGATAAAGAAGGTTAAACATCATGCATAGATTCAAGTCCAAATGAATCAATCACTGAATTCACAACTAGACAAGACTCTATTAAAGCTAAATTTCAATCCAATCACTCATATAGGAATCCCCATTATTTTATGGAATTAAAACTTGCAACTGATGTTTAACTTAGTTTCAAATCAGAGACCATTCACAAGTTAACCATGAAACTAAGTCACATTCAAATTAACAAGACTAATAGTGAACTGTAAGTCATCAATATGCATAAATACAAATCACATTTACGTTCATGCTAGCAACAAAACTCTGATCCAAGACATATAAAAGAGCAATCAAATAAGTCTGAAACTAAAGGCTCCTTCTTGCCCCAAAATAGTCCTCCTTATTCAAAATAAAACCAAACTATTCTTCTCGAAAATCAAAGCCCTTTCTCCTCTTCAGAGGTAATACTTATGCAAACACCCCTAACTCTAGGTCTACCCTGCCTCTTCATCTTCCCACTGTATCCAATATGCAAATCGAGTATATAGAGATAGGATCATCAGCGTGACCACTGACACGTAAAAATCATAACATCCGGATCGATTCATTTCCTGAGGAAGTGAACAGATGTTGGTAAAAAGGGTGACTATATGTTGCGTTCCCATAATGAAGACCAGGATAGCCTTGTTTTCGAAATGTACAGGCCACACCTGGGATCCCAACCTGGAATGCTTGAGGCCGGACCTTCAAACACAACGCTTCTATATATATGGCTTTTGGAATCCACTCCTACGTCCTTTACTTCTCACCTACAAGGATAGTTATCATTAGCTTCATGATTGCGAACAATATAACATAAATATTCACATAGAACACAAACACTGCCTTCATTAACCTTTATAAACTACGAGAACAAGTGTGAAAAGGATTTACGCATAAAACATAGTGAACACATAATTTCCCGCTTAATCCATAGGCTTGGCATGGTCTTTTAGGGCTTCTTTTAAATCGCAACCAGGTATCGGCCCCTCCGCGGGTCGCAGTACCCATGTCTTCCACTTTCCCAATGCGCAATTACACTATCGGGACTCCACAGGCCCACATTTTACACTGAAAACCTAATCCCTTTGTTATTTCAGAAAATTTGGAAAACACATAAAATCCTGCCCCGATCGCTCAATCCAGACCTCAAATGTTATATATTGGAGTCTATAAATATTGACAGGTCTGGCCTATCACATATTGCAATATGCAAAAGCCTGTGGCTCCGTCGATCGCGATATGCGATAGGGCTTCGGACCTGAAAATATATATATCATATTTGATAGCTCGACAGTTCGCCATATCGCTACGCATATTGTGTATAAGGCCCGGGCTCTGCCGATATGAAATATGCGATTGGGGGCTGGACCTGATAATGTATACAATGCAGTTCATAGTGACGTCAGGTCCGGAGGCCAGGGGCATGCCATATATATATATATATATATATATATATATATATATATATATATATATATATATATATATAAACCTTGGACTTAGGCCGATTGCGATATGTGACGGGCTTTTGGACCCGACATATATGTATAGTGTGGTTTATAATGCCATCGAGTCCGGCCCTTATGGCATGCGTTATGGGCCCAGATTGAGTGCGATAAGTGAAAGAGGGATGGCTTATGTATTTTGCAAAGGGTTTCCTATGTAAAGGGATTATAATGGGACAATGATGCAATGAAGGGTTTTGGAAGCTAAACAAACCCCGATGAGTATATGAATGAAGGGCTTAACAAGGTTATATGTGAGGGATTTGTTAAGGGGCTTTCACCATTTGTGAATGGAAGATTTGGCTCTTCATAGAGTTTAAAACACTAGGATGAAAAAAATCATTCACAGAGATGATAGATCAAACTTATAGGGGACCCATTCAAAATTTGCTATCAGAGCATGCTTTAATAGGGTGGTAGTTGTAGCCACAATAGGACCCTCAAGTCATTTGTCATCATCCTGGTCAAAATCAGGGGCATCGAACACTTTTCCTTTTTTGGCAAAACTCGACATCCCTGATCTATACAAACTTACCAATGACCCCATCTACCATAACTTACATTGGAATCTAATCCCGCACAAAATTCTTACCGACATCTTGAAGTTTGAAGGAAAACAAGGGGATGATCCAGGTACACATGTCACCACCTATCATCTATTGTGTGTATCAAAATCCATGTTGGATGACAATATCCAACTTAGGCTCTTCCCTTGCACCTTTATTGGCAATGTTGCCAAGTGGTACATTGAGCTACCATGCATGTCAGTTAATACCTTCGATGCCTTTGCGATGGAATTTTTAAAGCACTTTCAGTTACCCATCCGCTACAAAACTGGGATGGAACTCCTTACTAATTTACTACAAGACACCTCCACCCACACCTTCGATCACATTCATGAACAAAGACATAGGTGGAGGCTAGTCAAATCTCCCATTCCAGATTATCTATTAGAATATTGGTTATGTAAATATCTTTTTCCCCAAATCACCAAGGACATTGCCTTAGGTGAAGCAGTCATTGAAGATCAGTCCATTCGTCATGCCTGACACTTAGATTTGATTTATTTGCAGTCTGGCACATTATACGAGGTAATCCCCAATGCTCCCGCTACTCAACAACCCAGCGCACATGCTGATGGTATTAACTGCACTACCTCTAGGTCTGTTATAAAACAACTTAGCAGATACATTTCCTAATTATACATTGATGTGGCTACCCAAACGGATGCTCTTCTTACTGTTGCAATAAAATTTGTGCAGCCTACATAAAAACCAAGTAGTAAGAATAAGAAGAATAAGAAAAATACCGCTCCTTCTAAAGAGTAGTCAGCCAAGCAATCCAACCCAAAGAACCAAGTTGTTGCACCACCTAATAGTGGAAAGGAAAAAGTTGTCAAGTTCCCTTGAAAAATCTATATGGAAGACCATATGACACATCGATGTTTGCGCCTCCAAGAATGAACATATCTTGTTTCTCAAAAGGACTCTGGCCCAACCCCTGTCATCCTACACAACCCTTTCCCCTTCTCAGTAGCAATAGCATCTTATTGGGAACCCACCTCAACCCCCATAAGGGGGAAACGATGGTTCACATCACCCTTTAGATGGTGAAGGAACATCAACCATTTACACCTTTGAAACTATTGATCTTCAATTGAAAGCCAAAACTTATGGAGCTCCAGTCACTAATGCTCAGGATGTTGCCTCAAGTTCAAACCTACTACCGCCAAATGATCTTCATATTGAAAGGTCAGTTTCTGATCTTGTAATTCACCCCCCAAAAGGGGCAATTCATCGCACAACACATTATACATCTGCATGTGTTGCCCAGAACTACAGTATTGTAGAAGATTTGGCATAAGCACTATTAGCTATGTCAACAATCGAAGTATCGCAAACTTGTCCAGCACAAAGGAAAAATATTCTTTCAGCTATTGGTGCGGTTAACCCTCAGGATTCCATGCTAGCAATATTCGACATGAAGAAATGTAAGCCTCCGCTTTCCCACCAGCTTGCATTTCATGTGCAATTTTTTTCAAAAGGACGAGGGGTACATAGAACTATCATTGACGAAGGTGCTTTGACCTGCATCATGTCTACTTCATGTTGGCTCACCTTGGGTTCTCCAACCCTCTCTCCACCGTCAAATTCCCTTAAAGCTTTCGACAACTAGACATTCATCCCACAAGGTTACCTTGCCAACTACCCCATCACTTTGAGTGGGAAAACGGTAACGGTGGACATTGAAGTCATGGATCGAAAACTCGACTATAATCTACTTTTGGGTCACAGTTGGACTTATGCCATCATTTTCCATCGTGTCTATTGTTTTTCACATCATCCTATTTCCATTGGATGGAAGGATAGTCACAATGGACCAGTTGTCCTTTTACACCCCAGATTACTCCTCATTGCCTAGCGGCACTTTACCTTTAGTGGGTGGAATATCACTCTTGTGTTAGTACCGGTACCGAACTTTTGAAGGGTTCTTCCCTGATGGGTTTTTTTCCTCTCTCACCACCCGTGGTTCCACACATGGTTTGTATGGTATCCACTATTCCTCATGACCCAATCAATCCTTGGATCCTCCCAGCCCCTTCAAACATCTACTCTTATGGAGAACAAATTTCATTGGCACCAGTCGAATTGGCCTATAATGCCATTCAATTTGCATCTGATTCTCTTGTCACTTTGGTCATGGCCAATAGTACCATCTCCTCTCCCACAACTTCCCCCTCTAAATATCTCCTCAATCAAGACCTACCTTCGAACTAAGTTATTCGAGATATCATGTGTTTAGAGGAGTGACCTTGGGAAAACTCTCACCATCGTGTTTCAATATGTGATTTAGACACGACCCCTATACAAATCCTGTTCTTTGAAACACTTGAGAGCATTCCCTCGAGTTATACAACTATCCAAACTTTAGATTCAGAAGGGAACATGGGCCACTACTGTGAAGTTTTTGTTTGAATATGTGTTAGTTTGGATGCCCTAAGATTTTGATGAGTGATAGTGGTACACATTTTTTGAATGAAACGACCAGCGTGATGCTTGAAGAATTTCAGGTGTATCATCAGAATAGCACACCTTATCACCCACAGGTGAATGGAACGGTGGAAGATTTTATCAAAATTTTGGAGAATGCATTAACGAAGGTATGCAACATGCAGAGGAATGACTAGGCGATGCGCATACCTGCTGTGTTATGGGCTTATAGGATGACCTACAAGAAGTTGACAGGACAAACGTCATTTAGGTTGGTCTATGCAATTGAAGTAGTAATCCCTATGGAGTATATTGTACCAAGTTTACGTATTGTAGCATTAAAAGAGATGGAAAATCATGAGACCTTGGAGGAACGACTCGTGCAGATCATGGAGTTAGAAGAAGACCGCTTCCTTGCAGGATTTCACCAGCAAGAGCAAAAGGAACATGAAAAGGCATGGCATGATCAGCATATTAAGCTGCACATTTTCAAGATAGATGATTTAGTGTTTTTATATGACAACAAGTTCACAAAATTTCTAGGAAAGTTTCAAATGCATTGGTTGGGGCCATATGTTATTAAGGAGATCATGGATGGTAGCGTAGTTCAGCTTGCGAAATTGAATGGGGAACCATTCCCTGGAAAAATGAATAGAAGTAGGTTGATGTTGTACACAGAGGATCCTGCCCCTATGCAATGACTATATGGGCGTAGGTTAGTCTTAGTAATCTAGGCAACTGCAAGGGATTACGGGACTATAAACTAGGCTGCATGACTAAGTGTTGGGCGTGGGATCCCCCCAAGGCAAGTTTTGGGGCTTAAGGCCTAGGTTTTGACTAAGTCCATTGTAAATACTCCGCGATTTATGGGCACCGAGCATGAAGTTGTAATAGAGTCATAGGGTTGTTCGCCCTTACTTTTGTAAATGTAGTGTCAGTTTGAGAGATCTACCGATGATCCGCGGAACATGGGATTATATAAATAGAGTGAGGCTTTGAGTGTAAAGAGACAATCGAGAAAAGGATAGAAGGAAATCAATCCATGAAGCATTGAGTCAAAGTGTAGAGTTGTGTCTTGAGGCCTAGTAGTCCACAGCTGAGTGCATGGACCCCTGAAACTGAGTGCATAGGGCAGGTTGAGGCTGTAATTGTTGGAAGCATTAATAAAGAGAATTTTTACCATATTTCTGCGTATCTTTTCTTGTTTTATTCGTTGAATTATATTGGGTATGAATTACAAGTTTACCGTTTATTTACTGCGCGAACATATATAAATGTGCCGAGTAAGTGAATATAATATAAGGTATCTGTTTATGCGAAGATAGCTAACTGTTATAAGAAGATAAGTAAGGTCTACAGTGTGAATTGGGGAAATAATAAAAATCACTGCTCCAGTAGCGTGAAATCCCCACAGCCCCTAGTTAGGGTTGCGCGAAGGTGAATATAATAGGGCGCGAAGGCCCCGCAAGTCAGGGAAGTGCGCGAAGGTATTCACAATTGGACTAAATCAACCCCTCAGACATCTTACAGGTGTGGAAACTTGGTTCCAGCATCCCCCCATACTGCTTCAAGTGAGACCTCAGTCCGCTCTCCGTGGACTGTTGCCGAAAGTGCGAATAGTACAGGGATTTGTTTGGCTAGTTAATCCGAACCTGGGTGCGACAGGTGAAGTTGTGCTAGATGAGATGTGCCATGGAGGATGGTGCCACGTAGATGGGTCCAAAAGTAGCCATTGGGGTTACTATTCATGATTTGATGTCTGCCTTCCCTACAACATCAAGACCTTCATAGATGAGGTATTGTGTGATGTTTCTCCTCTCAACATTTGTGATGTATTATTAGGAAAACCAAACTTGTGGAAGCAACACACTGTATATGAGTCTAGGCCTCACTCTGTGATTATTTCTTTGGGTAATACATTATACAGGATACTAGAGGTAGCCCCACCTACCACCACCTCTTTGATCTCTGTGATGAGCCCCAAAAATGTACAATTATTTGGGCTCATTCAACCTCCTAATTTGGCTTAGTCCACCATTCTCATTTGTTTATTGCATGTTTTTTATTATTTTTATGTTAATAGAGTGAATTTGGTTAGTCATTATGCCAACAAGTCTAATGGGTGCTTTGTGTAGCCTTTTTGGTCAACTTGGAGACAAAATCGAAGGTCTTAATGAGCACTTGGTAGCCAAATTCGTGGGAGAACAAGCTAGAGGATTTGTAGGAAGGTGTCCCCCTCATTTATGGGCCCTTACCTCGAATTCTCCACCATCAGCTCGGAGTTCAAGGGCCACCGAATCAATCAGCTCAAGGGCAGCCAAGCAAGTCAAGTAGGACTGCTGTTAACTACAAGTCTTGGGCAGCCAAGTCCCTAACTTTTAGGAGGACTGTTGGGTCCTCAAATTGTATAAATAAGAAGGCTTGGAGCCTCATTTTGGTTAGCTAGTGGTTAGTCATTTTGTAGCCAGTTAGTCATTTTGTTTTAGCCATTAGTTAGCTAGTTTGTAGTTCGATTTTTAGGCAATAGACTAGCTTTGCTTTCAGCTCATGTTCAAGTTCTTCTTGTGGACAGTTTTGATGTAACTCTTCATTCTTGTTTAATAAAGATGAATCCAGCTTTACACCAGCTCTAAATCTCTCTTGGGAGGCTGTAGCTCTTGGGTTTGGGCCCATCTCAAGCGCCCAGTACCTCCCTTGTTTATCTTTATATGTGTTTGCTGCGTTCTTCAATTGAAATCTGCTCTTTAGATCTTGCTTTGTTATTTTGGTTGTTTTTGATGGTTAAAGTAGCTTTTTATGGTTAGAATCGATTGATAGGAGTTTGTCATGCATTTAGATCTTTTTGAATGTTCTTACTCACGTGATGTACATGGTTCTCTTTCCAAACAAAGCTGTTGTTTATTCATTTCATTGACAGTTGGATTAAGTTAGCTAGGACTTGGTTTGTTTGCAAGGATTCATTGATTCGTTTGAATGAGCATTGTGCAGGGCATCTCTATCACCTTCATCACCTCCTCTTTCATCTGAGCCTCATCCAGATCAGCTCCTCCATCACCAAGTTTGTTTCCTCATCTCCCATCTGCTCTTTTGCCACGTAATCCTACCTTCTTGCTTTTCCATTGCCTAAACCTTCGTTGATGCAAGTCAGCCTTCCAAATCATCTCACCACTCCATCCATCAGTTCCTGGGTCACTTCAGACCCCCATCCTACCTCCATAACCATCCATGCATCTTCCATCAACCATCCATCCTCGAACATCCCAATTCGAAACATCCTGTAGAAGAATTGCAGAACTTCCTGTAGAAATCCCTGAGTTTCCTATAGAATCCCCTGCAGACATCCTGTAGAAGCCTGTAAACTCGGGTTGTCGAGCACCTGAATGTTGTGGACTTCTAGGGACTGATGCTAGGGATCCTTTGGGACCTCTCCTAGCCCTCCTGACCTTTCCCAAGCTTTCTCTCCCTTCGCACCACCTCTGCACAGCCAAACCCTAATAAGAAACAAAATCATAATCACTCCAACCACTTAAGCAAAAATACAAAAACATGTTCTTTTTAGTGAAAGTAGTTTAATTTCATGCATTTCACATCATTAGAAGTAATGGCATCATTTCCAGACACTTGCACTCCACCCATTGCATCCTAGAGGTTAAGCTAGTCAGATTAGGGTTTACTAGGGTTTCCATGTTTTGGTTGGCTTTCAGTTCATTTTTGCAAAATAGATTAGTTTCCTCTGAGATAGCCTTCGTCCATCATTTAGCAAGCTTCTTCTGAGAGCATATAGAAGTTGGCTTGAGCCCTAGCGGACTTGTGCCAGCTGACCAACTGACAGCTGCGACAAGAGCTAGTACTTGTGCATACAGCACCGTTGCTTCAAAGTTGTACGAACTACTGGGTTGATAAATTAGAGATAGGAAGCTCCAGGAGTTGTAGCATTATTGCTACAATACTGGAGCCCACCACTCTGCCAAGAAAGAGGTAACCCCACCTACCTCCACCCCCAACCCTTGGTAATTTTCCTGAGACCACCTCACCCAATTCCAAAACCATATGGAAATCCAAAGCTCAGTAAAACAAAAGAATCCCATCACACCATGTCTATCCAAAAATGGCAAGGAAAAGTTGAAATCACTGTCACACCCAAGAAAACCCATGTCAATGTTAGCAAGAGAATGAAATACACACATGCATGTACCATGGATTCACAAACCAGCTAGGAAATCACACATGAAACCTCTTACCTGCAATTCTTCCTGTTGAAGTTGCTTGATCCCATCCTTCTGTGTTTATCCTTTACTTTCCTTTAATTTCCGTTTACTTCCTTTTCTTGCTTTCTCCAATGCTAGAGTTCTCTAAGAATTCTCTAAGTGTTCAATAGTATGGGATCATAGAGAGAGCTCCAAAACTGAACTGAAAAAAGCTAAACCCACGAAAAGATGTGAACTGATCCTCAAAAGCATTTTTATAATTGAGGCCTCTATTTTCTTCATTTTCCTCTCATGTAAACTTCTGACGTTTCATCTCCCTATTCTCCTATTTTCCTTTCTTTTCATAAAGAAAATGCCAATTAATGCCTCTTTGCGTTTGCCAATTTCCTTAGCCATAATAAATCAAAATGAACACCCACTAGGATGTTTTTCCCAACATTCAACTTGGAATACATGTCTGATGACCTTGGTCTTATTTTTCCTTTATTAACTTTAATACATGAAATTTTTGTTGAAAATACTAACAAGGAATGTTAAAAATAGAATCTAGAAATTATAATCTAATTTGTCCTTGAATTAAATTGAGAATTAAACTGTAATTCTTTTCTCATAGAAACAACTAAGTTAAGTTGACTTAGTTAGCTTAGGAATTTCAAGTTGGAATTCTATCTGGATTCATGTAAGTGTGATCCCTAAGTTTAAGGGGTCCATATTGAGTTTATTGGAGTTGTAATTACATAAGTCAGTTCAAGTGAGTTATAGTGATTTAAACTAGTTCTAACTTTGGCAATTGTCTTTTCTATCAATCGCTTCCTACACTATATATTACTGCAAAAAACTACCATCATCGCTTTGGAGAATCCCATGAGACGCATTTGGTCTCGTCAAGTCATTGGAGGATAATATTCCAAATGGATTGTTATCCTCCAACAATTTGATTTGGTTTTCACCACTACCAAGGTGAAAAAATCCTTAGTCTTCGCAGAACTATTGTCGGTTCTTCCCAT
Source organism: Pinus tabuliformis (assembly GCA_031772625.1). Classification (NCBI taxonomy): domain Eukaryota; kingdom Viridiplantae; phylum Streptophyta; class Pinopsida; order Pinales; family Pinaceae; genus Pinus; species Pinus tabuliformis. The sequence goes on from CM062817.1 coordinate 649,182,715, forward strand.
TATCGATCCAAATGAGATAGCCCATGATCCTATTCTATATGAATCTGTCTCTCCGATCACTAACCCTTGGTATGGTGACATTCCAATCTACCTCCAAGCGCAACGATTTCGCCCTGAACATTCCAATGTTGAACATACTTTATATCATCGTGGCGCTGATACAGTTCTTCGACGTTGCCTCACTCATGAAGAGGTGAGACACATTTTAAATGACTACCATGCTGGGGCATGTGGCGGTCATCTTTCTGGCATGGCTACTGCCCACAAAATTCTACATGCGGGATACTATTGTCCGACCTTGTTCAAACATTGTATCAAGGAAATCCGCAAGTGTCACCCTTGTCAAATATTTATAAAGAAGATACATGCATCCCTAGCCCCCCTACAACTGATTATCTCTGTTAGACCCTTTTCCAAATGGGGTATTGACTTCTTCACATGCAACTCCACTTCCTCTGATGGACACAACTACATTATTTTCGATGTGGACTACTTTACGAAATGGGCCGAAGTTGTTCCCACTTTCTGGGCTGATGGAGAAACTGCAATGTTATTCCTGTTCAATCAGGTGATCTGTCATTTCAATGTGCCCACACGATCATTACAGACCATGGTTCTCACTTTCGGAATCACATGTTGTTTGACTTAACATCGTTGCTTGGTTTTAGGCAGGAACATTCTTCCTACTATGATCTAGGAGGATCTTGTCAGGCCAGTGTATCCAGAGAGTTCAGGTCGTCTTTAGCTTCGTCAACTTCACCAGTGTTCTTCAGTTCTTCCTGAGTTGGTTATTTCATCAGCTCTTCATGGTGGAAAGGTGGTTCAAATTGATGTCACAATGTGACAATTTGTTGTATATGGCTTATGTACTTAATAAGATGACAACCCTAAAGGGGGACCTAACACATTTGTAATAAGCCTAAACCTAGCATTAAAGTTATGGTGTAAAACCCTAATGCTAGAACCTAGTGGCTAAACTTATGCACTAAAACTATTGCAAAACCCACATTCAGACTTTAATATAAAACAAAACAATGTAAAGACAAAGTCTAATCACACGGAGGTGGAATCATTGGATGTTTGCATGTGAATAGGCCAGAGGTTACCATAGTCCCTAATCGCATAGTGCCTACCCGTGTGGGTTTGGAGACTGCAGCGAGACTATGTATGTGAACATTGGATGGAAAACCGTAGAAGTGAATGTTAATAGCAGCAAATATTGTTGACATGATTGGAACCGTTGAGGGTAAGACTGCCAAGTAAGCCACAACCATCGGAGGTTGGGCTATCACATGCAACAATCAGGCCGCGCCATTAGCAGGAACCGCCGAAGGGTGACTGCGGAGGTGGTAGTCTATGATTAGACTACGACATTCACATACCAATGGTTAGCTATTGCGCATAGTTTATTGACCATTAGTGGAATTTTTATAACCTAAGGTGCTAAATTGGGTTTTGTAATTTCGTTTAAGTTATTTTTAATATAACAACCTAACCTAATGTCACAATATGACAAGACCGAGCACATTCAACCTTTAATATAGAAATTCATTCCTCTCTTAGCCATGAGAGCCTCGAATGGACCGGGGGGTTATAAATTCATCATTTTTCTCATGTAAAAGGCATTAGAGTGATTTTGGAGTCTTGTAAATAGATTTTGAGCTAGAGAGGCAATTATTGATTTGAGTGTATATTGGCCATCCGGAGGTGAAATTGGGAACTAAGATAGGCGTTGGAAAGCTAGGAGAGAGAGATTATGTTGATAGAGACCAAAAGTGCCTACATGCATAATTAGTCTGGTGATTTTTCTGTGTAAAATGCCTCTTTTGATCAATCCTAATAAATCGAATGCCCATCTTGAAAGTGGAACTGGAGACGTAGTCCATCAAGGACGAACTCTGTAATCAATGTTTGTTGTCTTCTATCTCTGTTTTTACTACAAATTCAATATTAATTATGTTTCTTAAGTTATTTATTCAGTCTTAAAAAACAACTATTTTCCTTCAGTATTCCACATTCAACACTTAAGGTTAACAATCAATTCACTATTGGTGATTAATAATCAATTCTACTTTAGTTTTAGTTTATGATCATTTTCAGATCATACAATTTGGTATCAGAGCAGGTTGCATTTGTAGAATTTTTTCCAGTGAATATTAACCAAGTCAAAGTAGCAACGTGGAGAAGGAACACTTAAGGAGTTTGATCCAGATATTGGAAAGTAAAGAGTCACTCATAAATCAACCATGATAGAATATGATGCAGGTGAAACTCCTGAAGAGAAGATGAGTGAGGAATAGTTCTAGAAAGTGTTTTTGAGCATGCAGAAGATGTTGGGAGAACTCTACGAATATAAGAAGGAAAGAGATGCAACTTCATCTTCAAATACATTGAAGAAGGACAAGGGTAAAGGCAAGGTTGATAAACCTCCTTCTCCTCCATCCTCTCCATCATCATCTTCTTCTTCTAGTTCAGATCCTGAAACAGAAAATAAACCTAAGTAAACATATTTTTTGAAACATGATGTAAAATTTGAGTTACCTATTTATGATGGCAAAGTGAATCCTAAAAAGTTAGATAACTGGATTAAGTAGTTATAAGTGTATTTTCATATTCAGAACATTTCTGACGATAAAACGAAAATTCAGTTAGCTACACTTAGAATGGGGGGAACAACTTTAATCTGGTGGGAAATTAAAACTCAAATAGATGTAAAGTGGAATGGTAAGGTCATCTCTTCATGGTCTAAGTTCTTAAAATCTCTCGGGAAATAATTCTATCCTTTGGGACACACGCAGCAAGTTGTATTTGATTGGCAGCATTTGAGGCAAGGTAAGGGGAAGAATGTTCAAGAGTTTACTCAAGAATTAAGCAAGAAAGCTTTGGTGCTTGGTATTCCATTGGATACATGTGAAACTTTATTAAAGTAGACTGGCAGTTTACATTCATATTTACAACATACATTATTGATGTTTAATCCTTATGAATTTGATGAAGTGTTTGTTCAAGCCATAAATATTGAATCATGTGGAAGATTGTTCAAGTTTTCACAGAAACCATCTAGACAGTTGGAAATCAAGGATTCCAAAGGCAGCAAGAGGAATCACAATTTGAAGGGAAAGAGATTAGTGAAAGCTCAGAAGGAAAGTGAAAGACCTACTTGTACTCATTTCCAGAGGATTGGACATGATGAGTCCAAATTTTGCAAACTTCACCCAGAACTCAAACCAAAGAAGTTCCAGAAGAAGAAAGGTGAAAGGAAGGCTAATGCAGCAATCCAACAAGATTTTTTCTCTGACTCAGGTGATGAAGGTAAAATAACCGTAATGGTTTCGACATTGGTTCAAGTTCTAGTACTTCTACACCTTCTTCAAACATAAATCATCTGAATGTGGATAAAAGGGTTGAATTATTTCATATAAGGATAACTTCTAAGAACAAGAAAATACATACATTATTTGACAGTGGATCACAAGCAAATTTAATATCTGAAGATTTAGTTAAGAAATTGGGTTTGGAGACACAGAATCATCCAAGACCATACCCATTAGGTTGGCTAAATAAAGAGAATGTCACAAAACAGTGTCAGTTAAAATTTTCAATAACAACTAATTACATTGATGAAGTGGATTTAGAAGTGATTCTAGTAGACATATGTGGAGTAGTGTTAGGAAGTCCTTATCTCTACTATCATGATGTAGTGTTTCATAGCAAATAGCATAAATATCACCTTAAGAAAGATGGGATTGAATATATTTTTAGGGAACATAAAATCAAATCACACTTGGATTTAGTTTCAGTTAATCATATGAGGTGATTAATAAGTTCAAGTAAGAAATATGTACTCATGGTTGTAAAAGAACAACATAAGGATCAACAAGATGCTTTTTCAAGTTGTAAGTCTCAGTTCAAACATAGTTTGGTTAAAGTGGTAGATTCTTTTCCAAGTCTATTTAAAGAACCAAAACATATTCCTCGTAAGAGAGAAATACAACATGAGATATAATTGATGTATGATGCCCCTCTTCCTAATATAGGAATATATCAGATGACAGTTATAGAGAACGAAGAAATAAAGAAACAAATCCAGGAATTGATTGAAAAAGGTTTTATTCGACCCAGTTCATCTCCATGTGTCTCACCCATAATTTTGCTTCCTAAGAAAGACAGGACATTGAGAATGTGTGTCTACTTTAGGGCCTTCAAAAAAATCACAATCAAAAATAGGTATCCTCTTCCCAAGATAGATGATTTACTTGATCAATTGAAAAATGTTATTTATTTCACTATGTTAGATTTAACAAGTGGGTATCATCAAATTCGCATAACAGAAAAGGACATCTGGAAAATTACATTCAAAACTAGGCAGGGACTATTTGAATGGTTAGTAGTGCCTTTTGGTTTGTGTAATGCACCAACAACTTTCATGTGGGTTATGAATGATGTATTCCGCTCATACATTGATAAATTTGTCATAATCTACTTAGATGATATTCTGATTTTTAGTTCATGTATGGAAGAGCATGTTAGGCATGTTAAGCAGGTTTTCGAAGTGTTGCACAGGGAAAAAATTTACCTTCAACTTTCCAAATGTGAGTTTGGGAAAACTTCAATGCATTATATTGGTTACATAGTTGGAGGTGGAAGTTTTAAAATAGATCCAGCTGAAATCAATGTGATTGTTAAGTGGTCAAGACCATAGAATGTGACTAAAGTTAGAAGTTTTATAGGTGCGATTCAGTATTGGAGGAAATTTATTGCTCAGTTTTCTTTAATTTCATCACCATTACATGCTTTAATAGGTTCTAAATTTCCCTTTTAGTGGGGAGGAAAATAACAAAAATCTTTTGATACACTTAAGCAAAAAATTGTTACAACACAAATCTTAGCTTTACTAGATCTTCAACGGCCATTCGAAATTGAAACAGATGCTTGTGGTTATGGAATGGGTGCAGTCTTACTTCAAAAAGGGAAACCAATTTGTTTTCATTTTGAGACTTTTTCTAAGGAGGTATGAATTATCTGACATATGATAAAGAACTGTTTTCTTTGGTTGAAAGTGTTAAGAAATGGAAACATTATTTAATGGGTAAGGAAACAGTGATTCACACAGATCATTAGCCACTTTAGTACCTTCAGTCTTAAATTATGTTGCAACAATCTCGTCATTAAAATTGGATATGATTTCTTCAACAATTTCACTTAGTAATTAAGTACAAGAAAGGTGTCACAAACAAAGTCGATGATATGCTGTCTAGACCATATTTGAATGCTTTAGTAGTGCTACAGAATAATTCTTTGAAACATGAAAGTTATATTGAAAAATATAGTACAAATGTTGATTTCAAAGATATTTATGAATCACTAACTCATGATGCTCAGGTGGAAGAAATCAATTATCATATTCATGACAGATTGTTATATCATCTAGGTAAGTTGTGTGTACCACAGACAGAAGGAGTGCATGTCATTTGGGAAGCAAATTCTTCTCACATTTCAGAACATTTTGGAGTAAGCAAAACAATGGAACAAATTCAAAGGTATTGTTACTGGCCTCGCATGTATGAAACAATTTTTAAGTACATTAAAGGATGTGTGATGTGTTCGTTCAACAAGCCAAGCAATCGAAAGATTGGTTTGTACATGCCACGTCCAGTTCCTTTACGACCATGGGACAACATTTCCATGGATTTTGTTGGAGGACTTCCTATGTCTAGGAGAGGGCATGATTACATGTATGTTGTGGTTGACAAATTCAACAAGATGTTCATTCTTGTTCCGTGCAAAAATCAAGTGACAGCCGAACAGACTACAAATATGTTCTTCGAACAAGTATGGGTTCCAGGGAAAATTTTAAGGATGGAAAACTATCTTGAAGTTTAGAAACATTGGCCAATCTCACTAGTCCCTAATATGCAAACTATAAAATGTTTATTGATGTATTTGTAAAATTATTCAAATTTATAATGATTTTTTATATACTCTTAATATAGTATTGGCGATTTTTAAGGTAAAATAATTTTATATTGTAAAATTTGGGTGAATCATTTCTATAAAAAATGGAAATTGGCGAATATTTGTTTTCGAAAAATCATGAAAAATTAGCCCACCTGTGAATATTAGCCCCTAAAATTTTCCATGATGGGTTCATTTTGGGTTACCTACTTCCATTATTTCTGATTGAGACACTCATTTTGTAGGAGAGTTTTGGTACACTTTGTGGGGACTCATGCACACAAAGCTGAAGAAGAGCACAACATTTCATCCACAGATCGATGGATAGACAAAAGTGGTGAACAAGACAGTCATACATATTCTCTGAGGTTACTTCAGTAAACATCCTAAGTTGCGGGATGAATCTTTACCTTAGGTGTAGCATGCTTACAATCGAGCCTTACATTCTTCGACTAATCGATCGCCATTCGAAACATGTTTTGGGTATCTACCAAAGTCACTGATGGTTTTCATGTTCAGTGAAGAGGATTAAGTGGGTGAACATAATGATGCAAACAAAGTAGTTAAGTTCATTCAACGGATACAATAGATACATGAAGCAGTGCAGGATCAATTAGAGAAGAGTCATGCCAAGTACAAAATGCGCCATGACAAGCATCGAGTCAATCATCATTTTCAGGTTACTGATCAAGAATGGTTGTATGTCAGTAAAGGCAGGCTGAAAAGAGAAGGTAAGAAACTGAAACCTATTAGGTATGGCCCTTTCAATATTGTGAAAAAGATTGGAAATAATGCATTTTGATTAGATTTACCTCCTTACATGCATATTTACTCAGTTGTAAATGTAGAAAATTTGAATTTGTATGAACCTCTGATGATCATGGATCCCGAGGAAGATACAAAGATTCCGACTATTGATGATTTGGCACTTGAGTATATGAATGAATTGCAGCAAGATATGATCCTGGATAGGAATATTCGATCTTCAAGGCATGGATATGTTGAATATCTTCGAGTGAGACTCAAGGGCATGAATCCAAGCAAGGCAAGGTGGATGGAGATTAGAAGAGTGAGGGAGATGTACCCTCACCTGATATTTTCTTAAATCAAACTTTTGTGGTCCAAAAGCTTTCAAGTGGAGAGGATTGATCCAGGAGGATCTTGTCAATCCAATGTATCTAGAGAGTTTAGGTCATCTTCAACTTTGTCAGCTACGCCTGTGTTCTTCAGTTCTTCCGGTGTTGGTTACTTCGTCAGTTCTTCATGGTGGAAAGGTGGTTCAAATCGATGTCACAATGTGACAATTTTTTGTATATGGCTTATTTAATTAATAAGGTGACAACCCTAAAGGGGGACCTAACACAATTGTAATCAGCCTAAACCTAGCACTAAAACTATGGTGTAAAACCCTAATGTTAGAACCTAGTGGCTAAACCTATGCACTAAAACGATTGCAAAACCCACATTTCGACTTTAATATAAATCAAAACAATGTAAACACACATTCTAACACCGCAGATGTGGAACCATCGAAGGTTTGCATATGAACAGGCCAGAGGTTACCATAGTCCCTAATGCACGGGTTTGGAGACCGCAGTGGGACCATGTATGTCAACACCGGATGGAGAACCGTAGCAGTGAAGGTTAACCACAGCGAAGATTGTTGACATGATCAAAACCATTGAGGGTAAGACTGCCAGGTAAGCCACAACCATCGTAGCTTAGGCTATCACATGCAACAATCGAGGCCGTGCCATTAGCTGAAATCGCCAGAGGGTGACTACAGAGGTGGCAACCTGGTTAGACTGCGACATTCACATGCCAATGGTTAGCTATTGTGCAAAGTTTATTGACCGTTAGTGGAATTTTTATAACATAAGGTGCTAAATTGGGTTTTGTAATGTTGTTTAAGTTATTTTTAAATATAACCACCTAGCCTAATGTCACAATATGACAAGACCAAGCACATTCAACTTTTAATACAACCATTCATGCCTATCTTAGCCATGAGAGCCTCAAATGAACCTAGGGGGTTATAAATTCATCATTTTTCTCATGTAAAAGTCATTAGAGTGATTTTGGAGTCTTGTAAGCAAATGCTGAGCCACAGAGGCAGTTATTCATTTAAGTGTATCTTGGTCGTCCGAAGGCAAAATTGGGAACCGAGACATGTGTTGGAAATCTAGGAGAGAGAGCTTTCTGTTGATAGACTAGAAGTGTCTACGTGCACTATTATTCTGGTGATTTTTCTGTGTAAAATACCTCTTTCGATCAATCCTAATAAAGCAGACACCCATCTTGAAAGTGGACCCAAAGACGTAGTCCATCAAGGACGAACTCCGTAATGAATGTTATTTGTCTTCTATCTCTGTTTTTACTGCAAATTCAAGCTTATTATGTTTCTTAATTTATTGATTCAGTCTTAAAAAATAATTGTTTTCCTTCAGTCTTCCACATTCATCACTTAAGGTTAAAAATCAATTCATTGTTGGAAATTAATCAATTCTACTTTAGTTTTAGTTTATGATCATTTTTAGATCATCCTACCACCCCTAGGCTAATGGCCAAGTGGAAGTCATTAACGGCATCCTAGAAACCACGATCCATCGGTAAGTAGGAAACCAAAAAATCCATTGGCATCGGATGTTAAATCCTGCATTATGGGTGTACCGAACTTCATTCAAAACCTCTACAAGCTTTACACCATTCGAACTTGCTTATGGCCTGGAAGCGGTACTACCTATTGAGTGCCATATTCCTTCACTGAAACTCGTTGTTGAACTCTTGCGTGACACCACTTCCAAAGAAGACCACTTACTATATCTCAATTAGTTGGATGAGACTCGTTGAGATGTTACATTGGCCCTTGAAGCCCATAAGCGTCGGGTCAAAGCCCAATATGAAAAAAATCTCAAGCCTCGTTCTTACCAAGAGGGTGATATTCTTCTACTCTGTGATAAAAAAACACGACCTCTTTGGGGCAGGTAGGCTTCAACCATTGTGGATCGGTCCATATGTTGTCGCCAAGGCCCTCTCAAGAGGTGCCTATGAACTTTAGGACTGTGAAGGATTCCCACTCACAGAGCCTTGAAATGGGCTCTATCTAAAAACGTATTATGCCTAGTATTGCACTAGGCATGTTCTTTGTAATTTTATGTATTTGTAATTTTTTCTTCTTTTTGTTGTGACTGTATTTTTTGGCATTTTCTAATTATTTGTCTCATACATGTCTCTTTTTGTGCAAATGTCTTCATCGCCCTTACCATATGTAGGATATGTGTATGGTGCCAGTCATCGCACACGACACATTGCATCAGCTGCTTGGATCATTTACATACCTAACTCGGAACTACTTTTTTCTGGGGGAGTCTTTCTTGGCACTACCACCAACAATATTGCTGAGTATATGTCTGTAATTTCACTTCTCACTGCAACGTCATCTTGGGACATCTCCAATATGGTGGTCACGTTAGACTCTCAGCGAGTTGTTATGCAATTGAAAAATCATTATCGCATTCGCAATCCAATCTTACTACGTCATTATTTAAGGGTACGACTCTTGGAACATCAATTTGAATTTATTACATATGAAACATTCCTCGAGAATTTAATATAGTTGCTGACTCATTAGAAAATTATGTATTAGATCGGTATCTATCTCATTTATTACAAATACATGCATGAAGGTAAAAAAATTACATAGTTAAAAATTTACAAGAACATTTACATCATAAAACTCCAAAATATCTATATATATATATAGATATATCAAAGCCAGTCTTTTACATCAAAAATTTCCCAAAACTTAGGTGTTTTAAGTACAAAATGGCTTTACTAAGCCTCATTATGACACCCACTCCTTATACCATGCTACTACTAGGAGACTACTACTCATGAAAATTCATAACAACTTTAGCTAACCTCCTAAGAGGAACTAGAAATCACTCAGGCACACCCACTGTGTGTCCCTGCATATGGGTGGGGATCTCCCTCATAGGAAGAGGAGGCACACCCATGTTGAGACCTTTGAGGTTCCTAGGAACCTCGCGGAGACTCTGCGTATCATCTCCCTCTTCGGTGACTGTCGTACCCACTCCAACCCCAGGTAGATTGTCCCCCTACCTCGCTTGGCGGGGCATGCCCACAGGACACACTGATACCACATCTGTATCAAGAAAATGCTTCGTTTCAGTACTTGTTCATCCATAAAATAAAAAACATTACATAACATTCAAATGTTAAAAAATACTTTTTGTACTCTAAAAAACCTTCTTACCTTGTGGCCCTCACTAAGTTCCAGGTGGTAGCATCAACTCCAGATCTCCTGTAAAATCCATGCCTTCATAGGCATAGTCATCAATCATGAGAATCTGGCTGCTAAGCCACTCATAGAAATCATCTTCAGAGAAGTGTTGAATTGGTTTCCCTCCAATCCGAGGAACTAGGGAAGCTCATCGCCCTTTCCTTGGCTCCCTGGGATAAGCCTGACCCAAACTCATTCGTGGCCTCAGTACAGGCACTCTCTCAAGAAAGAAGGGCACAATAAGAGTATCATACCCAAATTCCCTTTAGGTACGATTCTTACAAGCTGTCAGTTCTGCCTTCACCTGGCGAAGAACTCCCTCAAACCAATTGAATATCTAAGATTGTAAGAAGTCAATAAATAGTAAGAGTTGAGATTTTGTAGCTACATGTGGGCTCTTTGACCCCACCAAGTGCACGATCATCCAAAGAATGGCCCTCGTAGGCCTAGTACTGATCCGCTTAATGGGGACCCTGTTGCTAACTAAACCGCTCGCAGGTCTGTAGTGAGCCTGGACCAACTCAAGGGTGTTTCATGGATCTATATTGTCCCTGGTCAAGTTTACTCATGAACCTCTACATGATAAACCTGTAAGAATATATATGTCATCTCTTTCAATCACGAGCTCATGATCTCTGATTTGGGACACCCCTTGGTGTTTATAAAACTGTTGGATAATCCAGCTCAAAAGTTCTTCGTGACCCTTCATCAGGTCAAGCCTTACATACTTCATCAAGCCACATCCACGCAAAGCAAGTATGCATGCCAGATCATTTAGCATTTTTTGTTCTTCACTGTTGTGATCTCTTTCTCTCCAAAGACTCATGATGATGGCTCAAAACCTGCATAAAATCACCCAATAATCAATCAAATGATGGAGAAATCATTAAAAAATCATGCATTGGGGTTTTAAAATGTGCCCAAGCATCCTAACGCTCCCCCTAAGGCGCACAAGGAATGCTAACACACCCCTTTAGGTCGTGAAGGGCGTTTAATGCTCCTCCATCCCTAGGAGGAAGCGTTAGGCACAAAAACTTGTCTAGGGCTTCCCCAAAATAAAAAAAAGTCACCCCTAATGCAGCTGCAAAAGGTAATAGAATGAAATATAAGGGTTATACCATCTACCTGGAATAGACAACACATCGAATGGTCGCCTAGATTGTTCACAATTTCTCGGCAAAGATCTACTCCTTTTCCACTCCAAAACACTCTCACAAAACTCAGATGGTGAAAATGAAGGGTTCCAAACCTTCTTATAGTCATGTTGTAGCGGCTACAACCACCCTACAAAATTTTTCCTTACCTTCATTTTGGTTCCTCCCTACCAACCATCCTTAGCAACATGTCTTGAACTATCAAGTACACAAGCTTCAGTGGTTTTCTAGAAAATTGCCAGCATGTGCATGATAGCTTGTTGCATCCCCCTCACAAGTTGTTCCTCCATACTTGTTCCAGTTGCAGGCTTAGTATCTCCCTCAAGAAATTACGCATTTCTGGAGGGTAACCAGCCTTCCCACCAGAAATTGTGCAATCCTGACTGGCAGCTTGCTGAGCTTTAGAATTGTGCAATCCTGCCTGTCAACCTTCACTGGAAAATCAATGCAATCCAGCCCAGTAGGACTGCTCAGCCCAGAAACTATGCGATTCTGGGCAGCATTCAGCTGCTCAACCCAGAAACTACACAATTCTAGGCAGCAGTCAGCTGCTCAGCCCAAAAATTATGCAATCCCTCTAGGACAGATAGCCTAGCAAGTAGCAGAAATTGTGCAAATCCAGCTAGGTAGCCTACTGAGCTCAGAAATTGTGAGATGCGGTCAGACATGCTTCCTTGAGAAAATTTCAAGGTCTGACCCAGAACAGCTCCTCAACCCACAAATTGTGCAATTCTAGGAGACAATCACCTGTTCCTCTCAGAAATTGTGCAATCCCTCTAGGATAGCCATCTCTGATCAACCCATAAACTGTGTAGATTTTCATCGCAAGCTCGGAGACCGATGCATGTGCCTTTAGGTTGACCGGTTCCCTCTGGGACCAAACAAAAGTAATTTGCATGAATGGATTACTTCTCCCAAGGAAGCATGCAAATGCATCCCTTGATTCATGGATCTATTTTTAGCAGCTGGAGGTTACATGCAAGGATCATTTCAGAAACCTCCCGCCAAGTCTCGCATTTCCTAGATTTGTGGCATGTGTGTCACATCCTTGATTTTATCAAAACTCATCAACCAGATGCAATAGAGCTCATTCTTCACATTGAAATTGCATCTCTAACATCCCACATAGTATCTAGGAGTTGTCGGCACATTTAGCTTAGTTTTTTCAGCATAAGCCTGCTTTGCATGTCTACACTGCGTTTATGGAACTTTTTGTGTTTCGCTTTGTGTGAGTGTTTTTTGCTTGATTTCAGTGAATTCCTTCTATTTTTTTTATGTATGTTAGCTTGTGGAAGCACCGTTTTAGTTTTCGCTCGCATCTCACTGTTGTTGGATGCATGACACTATTTTTTCATGGATGGTCATCGTTGTGGTGACTCACTTCACACACATGCATGCTTTCCTGTTTTTCAAATCCTACACTTGATGTTTAAATGTACGATCACTCACTCTTGCTTTCACTCATCTCATCATGCATTCAGACTTCTCATACTTTCAGTCACCCATCGGCTGGTCAGGGCTGCCTTGGCCTGGAACGTGCCTTTCCTAGCTAGTACTGAGCATCTCTGGAAGTGAAGGCTCTGCCTTCCTCCAAAAATTACGTAATTCTGGCCCAACAATGACCTCTAGGCTTGCATTGCACAATTCTTGGAGGCAGTGTCCTGCTAGCCCCAGAAAACGCGCAATGCAATTTGTTGGTTACATGTCATTGCTGACACGCGCAATGCAATTTGTTGGTTACATGTCACTGCTGACTGAAATTGTGCATTACGCAGTTTCAGTCCTCAGCAGGCAAGGCTAGATTTTGCATTGAGTAGTTCAAGTAGTTATTCAACCTCCTTACAGCTCAAAATATGTCTTTCATAGTCTGTGCAGTCAGTCTCCCGACCTTCCGTCGGAAATTGCGCAACCTTCACAGTCAATCAAACAGGTATATTGCAAGTTAGTCCTCAAGTTTTTTTTGGTTTTCGAATAACAGATTTCTTTCCATGAGTGTTTCTATGTCTCTAAGAATCACAGGTGTTCATCCATCTCTCAGCAACACAAGTACAATGGCCTTTAGGAGAGAAAATTCAAAGGACTGCGTTGAGAGCACAACGGGGTTTGTAGCCAAGCAAGTGTTTATGAGCTCGCCTACCTATGAAGAGATCAAGTTGTTCATAGACAATGACATCAAGATAATATGGCAGCAACATCACAACAAGCAACACCATCAACAGTAGTAGAAGGCATCACACCTGCATGCAATGAATGTATGAGGAAGGTTGTTGACAACATAGAGGCAGAAAAAAGTTGGAATCTCAAGAAAATCCACTTGTGATGAAAGCAACTTTGGAGACTAATGCTATGAGGTCACAGTGCGACATGAAGATCGTGCAAAGGTGGAGAATGGAACAAAGAAGGAGTTACATGTGCTGAAGTAGCAACTCAAGGGAGAACAAGAGTTGAATAGGTGAGAGAATGATTTGCAACAGGAACAGGTACAACAGGGGGTGCAACATGCACAGACGGATGAAACTGTGCCCGTACAAGTTATAGATCCATCCCAATAGCTGGCATGGAGAAGACAAGGTGAGCAGTGTTGTTGATCACATGCAAGGGAATTCAACATCATGAATGTCATTGTGTGCATGCATGTGATCCCACCCATTTGGCACACTCACCGAGGTGCAGACAAGAAGCAAGTCCAATTGGAGCTAAACATGTATTTTGAAAAATTGATGTGCACGGCCACCAGCACATGCTTGGAGATCAGCACAGACACTATGCATCAACATGTTGCCGATATGGTCAAACCCAGGATGACCATGTGCATGTTATCAGATGAGTTGGATAGAGGAGCCATATCATTGTACCCAGATGCAACAGAGGCAAGAGTTCACTTCAGCAAGATGTCACCATTGAGCACATGGACAACATCACGGATGACCAAGCTTGGCATCATCTCACCACCTTCAACCATCACAAGGATGTCAATGAGTTGGTCTCACCATAATGGTCCGAGTGTCAGCAATGTTTTGCATGGCTTGCTCAAGACATTTTGTCTCACATGGGCACATGTGCATTGTAAGGTAACGTCTTGTCAAGTGGCAGTTCAAGTGTCAATAGTTGAATGTAACAGTAATAGAGTAGTTGAAGATTCATGAGGATAGATGAACAGTCACAATGGGGAGTGTCAACCATCACCCCACCCTTTGCTATAAATAGTCCCTCATAACTCATTTTAAAGGCTTTTGGTCAGCCAAGCTTCCAATAAGACTAACTTAGTGAGAGCTTGGACAATACTGTGACGAGACTTGGCTTCTCCACTACGCAAAGCTAGTATATATCTTTGGAGGAGCAGGCGGTATTGACTGTAACATTCCACTATTGTAACTAGTGGTTGGACATGGATTTATTGTATGATTGGAACTTACACTTCTTAATATAACAGAGCCAGCACGTTTCATGAATATGTCGTATTGTATTTCATAAATCTTGTTTACTCTAAATGATATATGTATCTGTTTGCTTACGCATGCATGTGTAGCTATTTTCTATATATGTATGTATGAATCTTTCTAAAACATGGTGTTGGCTTAGCCATCACTTTCGATTGACAGGTTACTTGCCTCCCATGTTGTGATGTATTTTTTCTTGTGTGTTCCCTTCTTAACTTCGTGCTATCACAGGTTTCCAAGGGGTGCACTCACCTCACCCTCTGTGTGTTAGAACCGCTCATGCACCATCCTTGACTTAGTGCATATGTCACACCCTTGCTACCAATAGAGACATCTTACTTGCCTCTATGCAAAACCGTGGTCAAGGAAATACTGTATGACCCACTACTGAGACTCCTACACAAAACAGTCTAAGGTTTAATGGGGACTTCTTACCAGGCAAATCCCCTGACATGTTGGTGGGTCTAGCACCGTCAACATTTATGGTGCTAGAAGGAGGGCTAGATGACAAGATGTGTAATCTCATTCTATTTTGAATCTTTGCACATCTATCATGGAGTCTTGCACTCTCAACCCTCCACAATGTTTTTCGCATGCCGAACCTGTCCACATCACGAGGGAGTTCTTTGATCTCTTGTTTAAATACATGTATGATGGTGAAGGAAAAGTGGTATGACCTGTGCTCTTACATGACCTCCTTGCCATGCTTGACAAGGAATATGGATGTTCTAACGAACATGCCAATCTTCTGCTTGCATACACACTTTGTGAATCCCCACGTCAGTGGCTGTGCAGCCTAACAGCTGACAGTCTACACTCACTTGAGCACTTCTATGATATCATTGAAGATACTTTCCATCATTTCAATCTAGAACATATTGACCACAAATTGTTACAACAATGAAAGGCTCCGCATGAATCGCCTGATATTTTTGGCAGTGCTTCTGTGTTTTGTAGTTTCAAGCTCTGAAAATCCAAATGAAGTTTCAATATCTCATTTGTTAGAGTCGATCTTTACATCCCTCCGTCAGAGATCAGTTCTCTTATTGCATTGCATTTTTAGGTGTCTCGCTCGATTCACTCAGTTGCATTCCGCTAGGAGCATGCCATAAATCTGATGGAAGGGTCTTGTCATTCATTAACCCTCATTGCCTTATCATTGGTGGCTCAGGTCTGTCCATTAAAATCAAGTTTTAAAATCATTTACAACCCTGTTTTAGTCTTTTGATCAGCAGAGTCATTTCAGTCACTAGGTCTATGGTTTCATAAATTGCGGCTTCAAAGTGTCCAATAATGCCAGCATGACTCATGAGGGAAGTCCTTAATAAGTTTTCAGTTTCAATATTTTCATTATCATATGCTCAGCTATGACTTTTCTTCAAAACTCTGTTTTGAAGAAAATTCGTCATTCCGTTTTGTAATAAATTGCCATGTAATTTTCAGAATTTTTCAATCGTTGAACTCTCCAGGCGCAACCCTGGTTTTCCTTTGTCAAAACATGCCATTATCCCTGTAAAAATCACCAAAAGATTCATTATTCAAGTCAAAAATCAGAAGGACATTTGAAAAGACAGAAGTTGTATTAAATGCAAAAAGTGCCAAAGTTAAAAACATTACAAAATGGGTTATTGAGAAGCAAAAATGTAATCCATCTCTATATAAGATATTTCTCAAGTTATTGATCCATTTGCATCAAGAGACATTTAGAAATCCAAGAGAGAAGTTGATTTTGAAATTTGGAAGGCCGACTGTGTGTTGGAATACAGAGCGCGACGCACTGGGATAGGTCGCGGCGCACCCACAGAGCGCGGTGCATAGAGCCGAAATTCACTGTGTATTTTTCAAAGGGCGCGATGCATCCAGGCTGCGTGGCGCACTGGGTTTGTGCGCGGTGCACAGAACCTCCAACACAAAAACTTATTGTGGCCTCAACTAAGATCAAACCCATTACTCCATGAGCCATGTTCATCACTTGAAACACATTTTGTTGTGCCAAGAGGTCAAAGGATTTTGATTTGAAGGTTAGAGGAGCAAACTTGTGTTTGAAGGGTCGCGCAGTGCATTGGAGGAGGTTGTGGTGCACACAGGCCGTGCGGCGCATCGGGTGAAAATCCGCAGTGTAAAATTACACTATCGAGGCGCATCCAGGAGGCGCGGCGCACTGGGTTTGTGCGCGGCGAACAGAACCTACATGCCAGATTTATATTCCTGCTGTCATCAAAACTCAAACCATGCCATTTCTTTGGATCCAAGTAAGTGTGTGAGCCTTAGCCATTGCTCTTAAATGGTGTTTGCTATGATTTGAAAAGAAGAATATAAGTTTTGAATGGCAAAAACATAACCTTATCCTTTTGTTGAAGTTGCTCTTTAGGGTATCAAATGGTGTTTTAAAAAAAATCATTTTCATGTTGAATACTTAATGTCACAACATTATACAGTCCCTTTCCTTTTCCCCTACATTCTAAAGGCATTCATATCACTTGTCTCCCATTTTTTTTTCCTATCCCTAACACTACCATTTCTTATCATTACCCCTTTCCCCATATCACTTTCAAAATCCCTAAATTCCCTCATCCATCAAAGTGACTATTGTATATTTTAAATTTCACTTGGCAAGCTCCATCATCCACTTTTCCCCCTGTCCCATATTATTCCTCACATTCCCTCATTTTCCTGTGGCACATTGGCATTGAAAACACATCACTTATTCCTTTTTTCCAAACCAAACACCCACTCAACATACACATTGCAGCACCATGACAGAGACAGATTCATCATATGAGCAAGGTAGCGACTCAACCACTGAGTTTAATGTGCCGAGAAGGCCTCGAAAAGGTGGTAGACATGTCAGAGAAGAGCCTACTTCCCTAGCTCAATTGCAGGCCTGCCCACTTGCAATGACATGCTTTCAGCAAATGTCATGCTTTCAGTATTGTGAGATGATTGCTCAGATCCAGCATCATCAGGAGTTAGTTCGGTTGTTTGTTTTACATTTGCATGATAGTCATGTTACTCTTGCTGGAGTAAACTTTACCTTGACACCAGAAACCATCTCTCAGGCCACCGAGATACCGAATATAGGGGAAGAGTGGAACAAAGGGCAGCAGCTGGATAGATCATATTATGAACCTTACATCAGGCCTAGTTATTTGAAGCAACTCAGGAGAGTATTCCCATTTCAGTTTCCATATTTCATGTGCCAAAACATCAAGAGGATGTCCACTCTTGTGTGGAAGAAGATTCCGAAACAGCAGCACAATAGCATTTACTACTATGCGCTCATCAAGATCATTGTTGTGCATCAGCTTGGTTTACAAGGTATCACATGGGATGATTTCATTTCCCGTGATTTTTTCAGAGCTTCATAGGGGCATGAGATAGGTGTACCTTCTCATCAGTATGAGTGCCATGAGACCATTAGTGTGCCAGTATTCATCACATATCATAGGGGCATTAGACATTTGTTGGCAACAGCAAAGCGAGTGTTATCTCCACCCAGGGTGGAAGGGGCCTCGCTTCCTCCATCAGCACCACAGGTACAGGACAAAGGCAAGAGGCCGATGCAGGATGAGGGGCCTTTAGGTGAATGAGAGACCGACTTCATTCTCATTCATGATGATGATACAGATACAGGCCGCAAAGTGCACATCTTAAAGAGATCATCCAAGAGCAGAAAACAGAGATCAAAGCCTTATCCCTTGAGTTGGAGAGGACTAAGTGGACTATGAAATACTTGGAGTAGAGGAAAAAATAGCTTGAAGATCAGCAAGCAATCATGGAGTTACAAAACATTCGCGAGAATCGCCAAGCTGCACAAAGGAGGAGGATTGAGCTCACTTCATTGGAGCAAGAGATTAATGAGGATCAGGAATCTTGGCTCGAAAAAATCAACATCCACTTTGAGAGACTGCTAGACAAGGCCGATAGAGATAAATCATTGTTGAGGCACATGGTTTTCCATTACAGGGCACGACATATGAGTTCCAAGGCACGAATAAGGAATCTGAAGGCAAAATTGAAGAAGGCGACAAAGAAGCAAAAGAGGCAAAGGGAGCATGATCGTCTTCAGATATTGGCTGAAGCTTCTTTGGCTGAGAATGGCACTTGATGAGGCACCTTCAGCCCAAATTTCAAGGAATTTGGAGAAAATTTTGTCAATTTTGAATTTTTTGGCTTTAAAAACAGGTTTTTCTGCCCTACGCGTAGCGCCACTTGGCGCGCGCTTATAATTGGGAGATCTCCAGGAGGAAAACTTTACATTTTTGGATTTTTCATCAAAATTTATGCATGCTCATGGATTACCTAAGGATTTCATCAAGTTCTGGGTTGCATAAAGGGTCAAAAACACCCTAAAAATGACCTCACTGCCCCTATTTTGACACGCAGGAAGAAGTCTTGGAAGATTGAGGTTTTGGAGGGGAAAATGACATCCAAATTTAGAAATTCCACTTGGGTTGGAAAGTAGACAGGCAGGTCTTTCCAACAAGCACACTTGGGCTCAATTTGGACTTTAGGAAGTGCCTCAACATTAGCTACAAAGTGGCGCAATGCATACAGATATTGGCGCGGCACACAGAGAATTTTGGCCTGTTTTTCACTCAGCAACTTAGAATTTCGCCCAGTTTTGACCAGTTTGACTTTTTGACGTAATTATTGATCTATCTTGATGTAACTTGATGGCTATGATGTAATTTCCGCACATATTTACTTGTTCTAGATGATTCATTCACTAAAAGGTGAAAAATAAATGAATGAATCAGTTTCCTAGCATATAGGGGTAAGTTGTTTGATTACCTAGATTTCAGTTCTTTGTTTAGAATAGTTCAAACAGCTCCTAGAATGATGAGCTAGACCCCTAGAGGCAAGGGAATGGGTTGGGCTAGTCTATATCATGTATTTTCAGAGTCATTTTCAGGGTTGGACACTTGGGATTGCTGAGCACTCTATTGTACATTTCATTTCTGTAATTTTGGCAAAGGAAAGACCAGGGTTTTGCAGCACTTGTTGGGATCCATGTGGCTCTATGTTTTGATGGTTTGTTTCTCTATGTATTTGTAAGTTCATTGATTTTATTGTGTATCATTTTCCATTCTTTTTTCTTCTGCAATTAAACAAATGAGTGATTAAGGTAGAATTCATGGACTGTTATGTTCTGCCTGGATATTTTGTTTAATTCTTCACATTTTCATTTGTTTGAGGAGGACTCTTGAGACCCTCTTGCCATCCATGGCTCCTCATCGGTATGATCCACCCATTCATTCAATTCAAAGCATCAAAATGATTGCCTTCCTTGCCCCAATCAGAACTCTGCAAAAATCTGGCCTCATCCCCAGACCCAAAATTTGCCTGTCCCATTTTCCAACAAAACCCCAAAAAAATAAAATTTAATCCTTGCACTTCATACCTAGCCTAAGATTAGCTTTTATTACAGTCATCTCAAGCCCCATCAATTATCTTTCGCTTAGATTGACCCGGAGAGAGCCCTCTCCTGTCCTCGTAGGGCTAGCTACGAGGCTGAGCATGGTTTGATGTGGACCTAGAACCTTTTCTTTTCACCTTGAGGCAAATCTAGGTGCCTAACATCATTTACAGATTCAAATATTTCCTTATCAAATCTGTCAATCCCAAGAAGAAGTTCAAGCTCAAAACCCACTCAGCATACCTCAATGATGGAGTTGTGCAATCACAGATGGGCATGGTCATTGTCACAAGTGACTATCCATCGTCCCCTCATCAAACAGCTCCACCACCGTAGAGTAATGTGGGAGAGCATGAACACACATTTGTTGAACCATCACGTCCTCCCGACATCGATCCTTATTATTTTTGCGTAGACTTCGTTGTGATTCCCATACCTCATCACATGTATTTTGTACCTCAACCTCCGTCTTTGTATTATGATCATCCTCCAAATGACACTGTCTTGTGTTCTTCCATTCCGGACTCTACACTTGTTCTGAACGAGGATTGATGTATCAATAGAGTTGGTGTTGCACAACCAACTTGCGCTGGAATTCATGAGGAATATGACGGGGATCTTGAACATCCACCGGCAGCAGAGGACCATCCCTATCTATCTGTACCAGCTCTATTTTTTCCTGACATCCTTGATGATCCTACCATCCCTGATTTTTCATGTGTATCTCTGCCCACGAATGCACCCATTGTTGATCATCCGCAGGACACACCATATGTCATCCCATTATCTGACAACAAAGAGGGCCAATCATTTATTGAAAATCCACTTGATCTTTCATCTGCCTTTTCTGGAAATGCAGAAGGTGAACATCCTTACTTCTCATCTACCCCTCAGTGTGATTCATCAAATCATGAGCATGCTGACCAAAATCCTAAATTTTATGACCTTGGTTGTTGTGATCTTTTTACCTCATCATCCGATCATGATGTTGATTTACTCATCGTTAATTCGTCTAAGCCACTGGTCTACGATGATGCATCTGTCAACGAAGTTGAAACCCCCCAAACTGTCGAGGCACTTCAGCCCGAGCTGATGGTTATGTCAGGCCCTCTCTATCCTGAGGTTGGTTTCACTTGTGATCGGGAAATTTTTCAAACACCCAAGGCTCCTCATCACTCATTTGCATGCATTTAATATCAATCTCACACACAGATAATACTTCCTCCACTCAAACTGCACAATCCCATCGCTAATGCATTGGAGGAATATTACATTACAAGCACACATGCACGACGCAAGTTATCTGTGTTTCTTTTGTTTGCTTGCATGTCACAGTCAAGAGTATGCGTATGCTTCACAGCTGCACATAGTGTCGCACAACACAGTGATAAGTCCACGGATTACGTGTCATGTACTTGCACTCAATTATGTCTTATGGACACTTTTAAACATGAAGTGTGTTTCTCTTCATTGTTATATCTTTCTTATTTGCTTGTTCGCACAACCGGGTTTCTCGCAGACCAAGCCTTCACCAACATGGGTCAACCAATGTGCTAGTGGCTACATTGCAAATATCATTTCATGTGATCAAGCCCATGCACCGTTATCTTAGCAGTAGGAGTAGTGTTTTCTTTCAGTTTGTTTGCTTGCATGCTTGTTTGCTTACCTTCTTTTCATGTTTGTTTGTTTGCTTGCTTTTTTGCTTACCCACTTTCACATTTACTTATGCTTCTGCTTTGCTTTGTTTTTTGTTTTCTTTTTTTTGTTCGTAGGTTAGTTTCACATGAAACCATGCACAACTCTTGAAACAAGGTCGGTAAAGTACAAGAGGACTTGTGCAGCTATCACTACTTGGTTATCTGTCATCCTACCTCTGTGTGAAGAACTTGTTACTTTTGGTCCATGATACGTCGATGGAAAATAGATACTGGTCGAAGTGAACCTTGGTGAAAACACAACGCTTGCACACTAACTAGTTTCACCTACTCTAGTCGGTTGTTTTTGGGTTAACCCTCGGTATCATAGTCAAGTAGAGGAAGGTGAGGGGGAAAAGGCATGTTAGAGGTATATAATAAACTACTTCTCTGAAGGAACAACCTCTTATACTCTCAATAAGTCAGGATCCCTCTTCTGCCTCAGAAATGAATAAGTGTTATGCGCAGTTATGAAAATCAAAAAAGAAAAATGAAAAAAATGAAAAGTGAAAAAGTTTGAAAAAAAGAAAAATGAATAAGGTGAAAGAAGAGAAAGGCTTCCTACGCAGAGAGGTGATGCAAGTAACTCTATCGGGGTACTGACCAAGCTCGTTGGAAATGGAGCGATGCTTGTGTTCCTAAGTGACACCGCCAGGGTACTATATAGGCCTACTGGAAATGGATCAACACCAGAGATGTAACTAAGACTCTGATGACTATACTGGTTGTGCACCAATATACCCCTCAACCCAAATCGAAACAACTGTGTTGTCTTGGCTTGGAATGTGTTGGATTAGGGGGGCCTGACCCAGGTTCATAGTTAGTTAGCCAAATAAGTCCCTACACTACTGGCCCTTTTGACATCAGCCTGCGGAGCATGGACTGAAGTCTCACCTGAAGCAGTATGTGGGGATGTTGGAACCAAGTTTTTGCACCCTTGAGATGGATGTGATGTCGGTTTATTCCAACTAGACCTACCTTTGTGTAGGTCTCTTCGCACCCTGTTCTAACCTTCAACACCTTTGCGATCCGTTACAATTGACCTTCACACGGCCCTAATCAGGGGTTGAGATGCTTTCACACTGCTAGGGCAGCGAACTGCAGTATTTCCCAAACTAGGCTATGTAACTTACTTATCTTATTGACATATCTTAATTATCTTCGTGTAAACAAATGTTCTTACTTGCGTCCACTTAACCAATACAGTCATACACAGTTGTGCATCTTATAAGCATTTAGAAGTGAAATTCATACCCAATATATCAGATGCATAAATAGGAAATAAAGACATAGAATTGATAGAAACTTCTCTTTATTAATACTTTCGGATGATTACAGACTCGACTCGCCTCGCAGACTCATCTGCAGGGGTCCGTGCACTTAGCTACAAACTACTAGGCCTCTGTGCACTCAGCTGCAGAGCGTCTACCTATGCTATGACTCAAAACTTAGACTTACACTTCAGAACTATCTCACATACATATGCATTATCTTATCTTAGATGCCTTTGACTACTTAGAGCTTCGCTCTATTTATACAATTCCATGGTCCACGGACCATGGGTATATCTTCTACAACTGACATTGCATTATCAAAATAAGGGTGGACAACCCTATGACTCTCTAACAACTACGTGCTCTACGCCCACAAAATGTGGAGTCTTTACATTGTAATTACAAAGTTGGACCAAATTTTGCTCTCTTAGCCCCAAAACTGCCCTTGGGGGATCCCGCGCCCAACAGGCCCCCAACACAAACATCGTGACTCACCCTCGAGTCACTCAGCAAGTGCGTAGATCTTAGCGCAAGACCTCCCAACTCTGATTGGATCGCTACAAGTTCAACAACACACTGAGCGGCTACCTACTAGACTTCCTCTACGTGCTGTTTATTGATTGCTGCTATTGAACTGCTACCCTGAATCCTCTCATGAGTTTCTTGCATTTGAGCGAGCTTTGCTTCAATGGAGGCTGTAATTGTATAAACCTCATCGATCCATGGTTGTAGGTGCACTTTCAAAACTGCCTATTTATGCTGAGCGACATCCACCTGCTCCTTGAGCGCCTTTGCCTGCTACATCCTTAAAAGCCTCTGTGTAAGGGCAACCATATGCGCGGTCCCTTTTACCTCATCATATCTCTATTGCAGCTTGTGTGCCTCTGTCTCTAGGAACTCTATGTTTGGGTCATCCTACAGTGTGTTTAGGACCTCGAATGATTGCTCGAAGAGCTTCATGTAGTCTGTCACTGCACTGTCAACTACAGTCATTACTGTTGTGACTGCGGTGGTACGATGTTCTCTGACCTCTAGTGGAGTTTAGGTTGAGCCTTCAACTGCAGTTCTGCTATCTACAAGTTCAGCTTTAGCTGAATCCTGGCCATTTTTGCTCTTGTGTCATGCACCCCTATGGCTAACTTTCGGAGACGCACCTCCATCGGTTCCTCTGCTTGGATGGCCAACTCCAGGACCATCTGACAGGCTTCCTCCACAACCCGCATTATCTGTTTGTTCTGCTCCATTGCCTCATTGTGCTACAGGCTCAACCGCTAAATGTTGATCCGCTGCTCGCTCATTACCTGTAGAGTGTGACTCTCCCTGGCCTGAAGTTCTACGGTGACTCCATCCTGCAAAATATAGAGCATCTCCCAAGGGAGCACATCCATGTTTAACCCGACCACTTTCAAACTGTTGACCATAGGCTTATTGGCCTCATTCTCTACGATGAGTGCTCCATCTGGTAGAACTATTGTGTTGGTCATCTTGGTGCACAACATTTCCTCGGGAACTGAAGTGACGACTATGAGGCTGGTGGACACTGTGCCAACATCTGGAGTGCACACCTACAACCCCTATATTTGTGTCTGGAGAGCCCCCAATACCAACTGGTGTTGTTTCTCAAAATGCTAGACCGCCTCTGCAGTGACATCCCTCAGCGTTTTGCCAATATCATGCAAGTCCCCTTTAGTAAGGGTGATAGGGTCGAAAAATGTCTACGAGGACTTTGTTTTCTTTTGCAACCCTACTAGCTCTCGTGGCCATGGACGCTTGAGCTGGGTGGACATTTTCTGTAGGTTTGTGCTAGCTTGTTCTATATCTACCTCCGGTTCAAGTGAAGATGCCTTTTGTCCTTCACGCTCCTCTTATGTTGTTTTTTGTTGTTGTTCTGATAACTTCATAGCATCGTGTGCCGCTTGGGCCTTAGCCACTGCTTCTTCTTTCTTGCGCTTTTCTGCCAGTTGTGCCATCCGCAGTTTAGTCTCTTCCTTCTTCCACTGCACGACAGACTTCTCTGCTTCCACCATGGAATCAGTCGGAGTGTGCCACTCCAGCGGCCAAGAATCAATGACTGCGAAAATTACATCATCAGTCACCAAGTATGGTAACTCATGCCACGTCTTCATAGGGTCCTTCCTCACCCTGATGAAGACATGGTGGAAGTCAGATTTGAACTCCGCAAAGCTCTATAAATTGTTGTAGACTATGGGTGATAACTATTAAACACACATGGACAGCACAAGAGATATGAAAGATAAATCATGTAGTACATTTTTATTAACAAGAGATTTACATTTATAGTACATTATGTGACTCTTGGGTTTCAGATCCAAAGGTCTCTTGGACTGCTTAGTCTATTCGGCTTCCACACTAACCCATTTAGGATTAGGTGTCCAACATTCCCTCCCTTAATCCGAAGGGTTATGTATGAGTCCAAGAAGAGAGCTGTAATACAAAATGTGCAAAAAATGCATGGCAGCACTAGGCTGAATGTGCTCTATGAAATGTCGGTATAAAGGGCAGTGGTTTAAGGATGACCACCAACACTGGAATGCTTAGTGCAGTTCACGGAACTCTTCCAAAACTGGCAAGAAACTGAAGTTTTCTGCTAGAGGAAGTGATCCTATTGTTTTAAAGAGGGAAACCTTCAACCATAAAAGGGAGGTCTCACCCCGCATAAAAGGTAAAACTTCAACCTGAAAAGGGAAGTCTCAACCTGTGATGGTTTAAGGATAACCAACAACTCTGGAATGCTTAATGCAATTCCTGGAACTCTTCCAAAACTGGCAAGAAGCTGGAGTCTTCTGCTAGAGGAAGTGTTCTCAATTTTGTTCCTGGAATGCTTCCAAAACTGGCAAGAAGCTGAAGTCTTCTGCTAGAGGAAGTGTCCCAGATTGCCAACCGAAGGCATGTTCACGGACATCTTTGTCTCTGGCTACAACTCTGAAACTGGTGTGGCAAGTTGTAGCTTAGGCTCGCTTGATGTGACTTTGAAGCTTGTAGATGACCATCATTTCCCCCCCTATCAGATACAAGGTGAGAAGATGGAGAAAACTCAACTGCAAGACTGTTCAATATTCTGGAACAAGTTCTGACATGTGTTTGGAATATCTTCTTGGCTGTTGATGCCCATTGCCAAGAAGCGATCCATCCAAGATGAATCTTTGTTCTTGCAGGACATTTGCTTCTGAAGCATCTGTGTGAAGAATGACTGGTTTTATGACAGTGCTTACATGGATGAAGATCAAAACAGTGATCTTTCAAATGGCTAGCTCGGTCACAGTGTTGGCATTTTACAATCTGTTGTTGTTGTTGCTGTGGAAGAAGAGGAGTAAAATCTGGAACAGCTGGAGGTGAACTGTCATGAATAAATCCAGCACTCTGAAACTGAATGGGCTTGGCGTAGTCTGGAATATGAAAGGACAAGTCCTTATCATATCCAAGACCAGTTCTATGCTTGTTGTGGACAAGCTATTCCCAAGGTCTGATGATGGGCTTGGGAAGTCAGACTGAGTTTCTGCATCTGCATATACAACTGCTGCTTTATTTGAATGAACTGTAACATTATTAACATGTTGCTGATGGGTGGTTGTCTCAATGTTCTGAACAAAAACAGGTTCAGAATGGTGTCTATTTTGATGTAGCTCTTCTTGCTGTAGCTGTGATTCAAGCTGCAAAAAATCGATCTTTTCCTGTGCATTTTGTAGACATGTTTGAATTTCAGAGAGAGATCCTTTGCTGATTTGTAATGTGTCATCAACAGTAGATAATATCAGAGTTTTAAGGAACTGTAATACTTCACTGGTTCTGGCCATTTTTCTTCAATGTCTGATTTACACCTTAAAAAACTGATCACAATTACTACTCAATGCAGAAAAGTAATATCTACTCACAGTACACAGCAATATCCTTTATAAATGTCAGCAAATGATCAGTGTGCAATATAAAAGATTACAATCAGTTCACCGAAATCTTTATGCATCAGTGGAATCAAGGAATCAATGTACTATAATGAGTTTTAAATACAATGCCACAATTGGGGCAGCAGCAACTGCAAACTTGTTTGGATCCTTCAAGTACTCCTTCAAAAATGATGGTTGTCAAAACTTCAATAATTATAACGCCATGTCATGGGCATTCTTTGAACTGTAATTTACAGCGGTCAACCTCAGCAAAGCATTAAACATATGAATGGCACCAGCAATCAAATCAGATCCAACTATAGGAACAGAAGCATAGAATCTCGGTTGCAAATGGAATTCGAACTATTCAAAGTGTATTTGAAACCAATCACCATACCATTGGATTGTATACCATTCAGGCCTCATACAGACTTATTTAAAACAGCAGCTTCAACGTATTTTTGGCAGCATCATAACGTATTCATGCAGCTTAAATCACAGTTTTCGTTGCATTCAATACAGCTCCAGGTTAGCACACAAATAAGTCAATGAGCGATATACAAAACTGATTTCTTTCATGCATAAACAACACTCCTTTGCAAGAAAAAATGAATGTCTTCCACAATATAATGCACAATTCATGTGTTAACTTCACCATCTACGTTGGACCGCTACAAGCAGCTGACATATGGGTAAAAATGATACATGATGCTAAAATAACTGGTCTTTATGAAGGAAAATCTCTCCAAGAAGCTTTATGAAACATGTGCTAGATATTCACATTGGAAATGTAACTCTCTCTAGTTTCCAATTCTCCAATCAGAACTCTCAGCAAAACCCATATCCATTCCTGCCACTATGCAAACTAATTTGTCTTGAGTTAATGCAAAAGCCTTCAAGCGATATGCATGTATCTTCTACCCGAAACATTAAAAGGTTTTCTCAGAACGGAGAATTCCTGAACGATTTCTGCAAATGGAAAATCCTCCATCTTGACAAAGAGTCAAACATATCTACTATGTAGCTCTGGATATGCTCTCAATTATGTACGTCTTGTTCTTTATTTATATTTTGCGGGCTCGGATAGAATCTTCCCCATGTTAGAACGCAAACACTGATGGCCGGTTGGCGCTTGCCCTAAGAAATATCTTGTAACATCGCATGTTGGCGGGGACTCGATCCTTCCTTATTTCTGCTGTTGCATCAAACCATTTATAAAAGAAACACCACAGGAATTCAAAACTGATGAATTGACACCAAATGAAAAGAGTGGTTTTTGAACAAGTTATCAGAGGAGCAGATGAGATTGATCTTTTCTATGGGAACCCACTTTTGTTTTCTTTGCTGCAATACCCGTGCGGGAAATGAAAAGCTCGGATACCTTGTGGGCTAGATCTTAAATCATAAACGCATGAATGAGACCATTGAAACGAACGCTGATAACATGCTACATATATCACCACATATATATCACGTCGTTCTAAACATATATATATTCCTCTACACAATCCCGCAGGCTCGAACCTCAAACAGTACAGTTTTCACCATTTTTCTTGGCCCTTTGATAGAAAAGATCCCTCAAATTTCGCAGGCAAGAGCAGCAGCCACAGATCTTAACTATAAATGTTGACGAACTTGCCCAGCAAATCAGCAGGAGTTTCATACACAAGAAATTTGGTCCACTATTAATGTAATAACAAATCGGTCTTTTGAATTTAATACCAAACCGGAGCACTCACATAATAAACACGACTTTGGAAATGGCGGCTCCTGCAAATTCACTTCTTACAATAATCACAAGTGGCAGATAGACATCTTGATCTCTCACAGCAGTACCATTCACAGCATCACAATCATTTTTCCGCTTCAGTTATATGAGCGGTCAACGTATGACTAGTGTAACTAGAATGTATGGACAGTAATTATAGACAAAGGAGGTATATAACCAGCGTTCAAGAGTCAGGTCCCACACCATAAACAGAGTTAGATTCAACGTAATCGAGTATTGCAATGGTAACAACATAATACCTTAACAAAGCGTTATTATGACAGAAGTATGGCGGTATGGAAATAGCAGTATTCAATGTTGTAGGTCGGAAGTTGTATGGCGGTATTGAAATAGCAGTATTCAATGTTGTAGGTCAGAAGTTGTATGGCGGTATTGCATACCATTCAACCAACGAATCAAGAAGTCGAGGTACATGGAGAAGTATATGTGGTTAACGCAATAGTTATATATGGACCGGTGTGCTACAAAGTACAGATACACAGGTTTTTTTTTTATATGACCGCATTATGGTTAATGAATGTAGGATTTATGCTCACCGCACCAAGGCATTCAACGCATACACAATTCATTGTTTTTAGTGCCCGATAAGAACTTGCTCCAACGTATTTTGGCCTTCAAGAAAAGTCAACATACCTAAAACCACGTCTAGGTCTCCATATACAACGTATGCAATGTCAAGACAATGCAAATTGCATAGTCTGGAAATGATAATTCAGTTCGCCCGCACCGGTTCGGACCCTGCTGTCGGCGCCAGAAGGACGTGGAACTTTAATCAGCGGCACATCTCCAAATCTGCGGTTTGCAACTATTAATCCCTCTCGAAGTGCCTATGTTGCGATCAATTGAACCACAAGAACTTCTCGTGCAAAACTACTTGTGTAAAAACTGTTAGAATAAATACATTTGAAATGCCACAAGAACTTTAATCAGCGGCACATCTCCACACACAGGTATCAAAACCACGCATATCAGGACAATAACATAATCAGCTATCTCAAAATTCACGGATCAACATCACATCTCCACTTTGGTTTATCAGATGTAAAAAGTATATCGCAATCAAGTTGCAGGTGTTCTCAACCATTTTCACCCACCACATTCAAATGCAGGTTCATATTTGTAGTTAAACTAGAGTATAAACAATCCAAAAACCGTGTATGCATACCATGTGAGTCATACGAAATCTTGGAAAGAGCAGCTGCATTTCAAGGTTGAACCCTTTACGGTGCCCATCATGGTGTGTCAAGCAATGATAGAACAGACTTGGCCCCAGCTACATATAAAGCGTCCAGAGCAACAGAGCGTCCAGCTTTCAAACAAATGAAAATGAAACAAGAAGTGTCCACCGTTCAAACTAGGTCAAGATGACCATCATGCCAGCGCAAACGTTTCAAACCAAGTCAGGACAGTAAAAGACAGAGGGCGCAGGTAAAGAATGGCACAAATAGCGCTGGGTGAAGGAGCGTTTCGTATGCAGAGAGCAGCGTATTGAATGTAGGTGGAGCAGCTACAGGAGCAGCGTAATTATCATGAAACGCTTGGCAGTCAGGACAGCCAATAATAGTAAATCGCAGATGGATCAGCGCTTTTAAATGGGGCATTTATGGACAGAGCGCAGTGGTGACAGAGGCGTTGATGACAGAGGCGTTATAAGGCAGCGCTTGAAAAGAATATGGCAGAGGGCCAGGACTGCTCACAACAGAGGAATGGCAGCGCTGAAACAGGTGGCTCACAATGGAGCAGGGCAGGAGATCGCCCGCTCTGATACCATGTTAAACACACATGGACAGCACAAGAGATATGAAAGATAAATCATGCAGTACATTTTTATTAACAAGAGATTTACATTTATAGTACATTATGTGACTCTTGGGTTTCAGATCCCAAGGTCTCTTGGACTGCTTAGTCTATTCGGCTTCCACACTAACCCATTTAGGATTAGGTGTCCAACAATAACCACAGCTTGCAATTGATCCCCATCCGGATGTTCATCTCCATAAGCACCCAAAATATCTTTCTCTGCTTTATACTCTGCACGTCCCTGGTTACCCACAGCGAAGTGTACTTTTCTGCCTCAGGAAGGTCCTGCGCAATCGATGGGAACTGGCTATATTTGGGCAACTCCCATACCACCAATATTATCGAAAATAGGAGCCATGCGTAATGAAATGTTTTTCCCTACTCCTGTGCCTTGTGGAAGTTCGCAAGGAACTCACTCCATAGATAGTTTGCCCATTTGAACTAGACCCCTTCTACACATTGTGTTTCTCTTGCAACCACTGGCGCGGGCACCTCATCTACACGGCACTTTCGCATCACCTTTCCTGCCAATATCTGTGTCGCAACCTTGGTTGCAGGGTTGCTGATGCTAGATATGCCATACCCTCACTTATTCTTCTCCAACTTAAACTTCTTTTCCATTGCCTCTGCGAGGGCCAAATCACTACCTTTTCTCTCTGAAATATTTGTTGGGTCCTCCCCTGTGCAAGGTAGCCATGTAATTTGGTGAACTAGATGGTCTGTGATGGGGATGGGCTCCTCCAGACACAAGCTCCCATCATGCACCAAGCAGAGCAGCTGCCTGATGAAAAAAACAGTCACTAGGGCGTGGTGGTGGCACCCAGAGTAGGTTTAGCAACCCTGCTTTCTCAACACCTTGGAGCCATTTACACGGCTACAACTCTATCATTCCAGCTAGTGCATCTATCTTCTAGCGGATTAGCTTTGTAGTCGCTAACTGCGGGAACTTCTTGTGGTCTGTGAGGTCCCAATCTTCAAATTTCAATACGGGAACCTATCCCAAGTGCGCCCTCAAAAATAATATCATCTGGGAGCAACGGGGTTTGTAGAGAGCTCTTGCTCTCATCTATATCCTTTGGAACCTTAGCTTTACCCTTTCACGGAGGAACATATTCCGACAACCTGGTGATAGGGTCCGCGCCCTAGGTTTCGACTTCCATCTCTACATCCTCCTCCTCCACCAGGATTTCTTCAAACACTTCCTCCTCGTCAGCCTCACAATTAATGAACTTCCCCTTTTCCTCCAATGTGAACTTTGTCCTCAGTGGATTTCTAGGTGAGACGCGCACTGATATCATGGCATGTTTATCCTTCTTGGGTCTTGGTGTGTGTGGTGATTTAGGGACCTCAACGATTATTTCGGCGCTCTCTGGGGCTTCTACTTTTGCAATTTCTTGCGCGGCTTCCTTGGCTGTCACTACTCCTGTGTCCATGGCTTCTTCAGGTGCTGACATAGTGCTATTCCACAGTTCTCTCAGTGTCTTTGGTAATTGCTCAAACAACGAATTCACTTTCAGAATATCGAATAAGTCTCGATTCATGAATACCTGAGCACGTAACAACTCATTTCTCAAATTGCCAAGTGTTGTTTTTTGTACAACCACATGTAATTTATAGTGCCTTTTGAATTTGAATTCGACCATTCCCCCCACATTTGATCCATTAGTGCTAGATTGGTGGCAGATTTTCAAGAATCTAGCCCATAAAGTTCGCCTTAAATGCCTGCCACCCACTCCATTTGGCCTCAAACCAAGCATCACATCGTGAATAGTGACTGTAACGGTCACTTTCCAGTAGACTTGCACGCCAGCACAACTGTCTTTGCGTTGTCGCGGACCTTGTGACACTTCGCTACTGTGTGCAGTCCTGACATCGCATAGTCCCCAGGCAAAGTAGTGTATAGTCCCGTGCCTCCTTTTAGCTTCCTGGAGCGCTAAGACTGTGCTTCGATCGGCTAGTCAGGTGGCTGAGCCACCTGTGTATGGCTTCAAACAACTACCATTCACTTTTCCTGGGAAAGGCTTGGCATTCAATTTTACCAACTATACTACACCACCATTTGTAATCTCCTTAATAATATACGACCCTAACTAGTGCATTCTAAATTTACCTACGAATTTATCAAACTTACTATCATACAACAAAACCAGATTTTTTACCTTGAATGTGCGCAGCTTGATGTGTTGGGAGTGCCATGCCTTTTCGTGCTGCTTCTGTACCTACTGGTGAAATCTAGCCAAAAATCTCTCTTCTTTGAGCTCATCCAGCTGCTCAAGCCTCTCCTCCAGGGCTCCATGATCCATCATACCTATGAGTGCTACTATGTGTAGACTAGGCACAATGTATTCCATAGGCATTACGGCTTCCACTCCATAGACAAGCCTAAAAGGTGTATGTCCTGTCAGTTTTTTGCATGTCATCCAATAAGCCCATAACACTGCACGTATCCGTAGGTCCCAATCACTTCGTTGCACATTGCATACCTTGGTCAGTGCAGTTTCTAGTACTTTGTTGAACACTTCTACTGTCCCATTAGCATGTCGGTGATATGGTGAGCTCTTCTGGTGATACACCTGAAACTCTTCCATCAACACGCTGATTGTCTCGTTCAGGAAGTGTGTACCGCTATCGCTTATCAATATCTTCAGACACCCAAATCGCGTCAACACATGTTCAAATAGAAACTTTGTGGTAGTTGTGCCCGTGCAATCCTTCACCGGCTGTGCTTCTACCCAACGAGTCAGATACTTTGTTGCAGTGATAATATACCTTGCACCTGTCTTTCCTTGAGGTTTGATGGGTCCTATAAAATATATTGCCCATTTTTTGAAAGGTTGCAACATCATTTGTGGATTCAAAGGAATTTCATCCCTCCACGATGGCCTTCCTATCCGCTGACATACATCACATGCCTTGCAATATGCTTTTAAATCTTGATGAAGGGTTGGCCACCACAACCTGGTGTGTAGAATCTTCTACGCAGTTTCTCTTCCTGCATAATGCCCTCCTGCAGCACCCTCATGAGTATCCGCAAGGATGCTACTTCGTTTAAATTTAGGTAGATACCTTCGAAGTATTTCATCATTCCCCATCTTGTATAGATGCCCAACAATTACAATGAAATCTGTCGTGTGCACCACTAATTCCTTCTTCTGCTGGATAGAGTATCCTTTTGGCACAGTTCCAGTTGTTAGAAAGTGTATTATATCTTCAAAATTTCCATCCGCTACATGCATAGCAAAGAGCTACATGTCAGGTAATCCTTCCTCCAAACTAGTAGGTTCCTCCCCTGTCTCGATGCGTGACAGGTGATCTGGTCCCGCGTTCAATCGTCCAGGCTTCACAACAACTTCAAAATCATATTCTTGGAACAATAAAAGCCATCTACAAATGCACCCCCCCAACACAGGCTTATTGACCAGGTACTTTAGCGTGGAGTGATCTGTATACATCTTAAAGTGGCCTCCTAGCAAGTAGTGTCGATACTTCTGGAGTGCATATACCATAGCTAGTCCCTTATGCTCAGTGGTGGAATAGTTCTTCTCTGCTTTGGATAATCTGTGACTTGCGAATGTGATAGGGTGATCCAAGCCTTCTCCACCATCCTACGTCAGTATTGCCCCGAACACTATACATGACGCGTCGACATGTACATGGAACTCTTTCTTCCAGTTTGGGAAGACTAGAATCGGTGCAGTAACTATGCTTTCTTTCAATATATCCAGGCTTTTCTTATAGTCATCTTTCCAACACAATGTGACATCCTTCTTCAAAAAAAATTCCATCAATGCGGTGATTTGGGGATAGCCTTTGATAAACTTTCTATAATATCCCATATGTCCTAGAGTAGTGCACAGCTGCTTCACAGTTCTCGTCTCTTCCAAGTTCAGAATCATCGTGATCTTCGTGGGGTCTACCATCAGCCCTTGTCTACAAACCACATGCCCCAATAGGTTCCCAAAAGGAATGAGGAACATACACTTCTTGAGGTTGAGCGCTATTTGGTATCTTCGACAGGTATCGAGCATCAAGCACAAGCTCGCTACATGGCACTTAACCAACCCAAATACAGTCCAGTCATCAAAATAGACCTCTAAGAACTTATGAATATGTTCCTGTAATGTTGCAACAACCACGCACAAAAATATAGCAGGGGCATTCTTTAATCCATATGGCATGACAATATATTGAAAGAAACCCCACTCAGTCATGAAGGTTGTCTTGCTCCTGTCCTCCGATGTGATTTTGATCTGGTCGTACCCCGAGAACCCATCAGTGAAAGAATTTTCTTCCTGACCTCCTACATTGTCCAACACTTCATCCGTGAATGGAGTTGGGAATGGATCATGCACACAAGTGTCATTCAATTTTTTGAGATCCACGCATATCCTTTTCTCATCCTTCTGCTTCTTCTCTTGTACCAACATTGGGCTTACCCAATCGGATTCTTCTATAGGCTCAATGATGCCTACTAATAAAATTTTTGTCTAGTTCTATGCGAACCTTCTCCTTGTATTTAAAATTTAAGCGGTAAGGCCTCTCCTGAACTGGCTTCGCTTCGGGATTTAACATGGTCTTCATCACTTCTAGATCTCTGATTATTCCTTTCAAATCCGTAAACTTGGTCAGGAATAAGTCGTGATATTCATAGAGTAATTCAACGATCTTATTCATTGTTGCATCGTCCCAGTAGTCTCCGATCTTCACGAATTTGGGTTCTGCCTCCGTACCAATGTTTACCTGCTTATTTTTCACCAACGTGGTTATATCAGGGTTCTCAATATGTGGTCCATGAACCTCGTAGTGGCCTTCTATTTCTGGAATGTTAATATTCCACAGATCCTCATCCTCCTCTTCAGTAGTTACATTATAACATTCCAGCGCGCGACTTAGCTGAGTAGCCCATTCAAGCTAAATCAAGTCTATTGGCTCCTGTGGTATCCTAAAGATGGTTGCTTTTACCTCTTATAATGCTTCATCAATACTGTCCCACCCATCCTCAAAATTGAAGGTCATCATGAACCCTTCACGCAGGATATCCCATTCACTTATCCCATGGCGGAGCTATGTTTCTATATACCAGTTCATTGTTATAACACCTAGGGTATGACAAAACAGGTGCACCCACTCAGGTTGTGGCTTTTCTCCATAGGCCTACGTCCATTTGGCCAGATGCACGTGTGGATCATCCTGCCCATCATACTTGTATGTTAGCTACATCTTAGGCTTCCCAAATCATTTCCTCATCATTCTCCTAAATTCGCACCAATCATTAAAGCTTCCTTTGTGTGTACCCCACCATCTCGTGGGCGTAGCATGCAGTACCCAGTCCAAGGCCTGGAAGCGTTGCTTTTCTGGCAACACCCTTTCAAATGCATCCAAGAAGGTATCTACCTAATTTAGACCATCATAAGTAGGTAGATCTCTTACTTATGTCGACATGCAACACATCGACCTGGCCATCATATTGCAATTCAGTGTAGTTACTTCGTGTAATCGATTCTGCCAACATTGTACTTCCTCATCAAAATCCAAAGTGCAGGAGCTCTCGCGCTCCCAAGTAACCCATCCATTCGTAGTGGGATTTACATAGTCTTGGTCTTGCATTGTTATCTTATAGATACAGTCTAGATCATCATCACTCTCATAGTCGCAGACTGGTTCCGTATAGCAAGATCCCTCAGTAGGATCCAGGGGTATTATTACATGTAGTGAATTCTTCTCAAATATCATCTTCCACTTCTTCAAATTAATTACCCCATTCATATCAGTGGCCCAGTCAATTCCCAAGAGCGAAGGGTAGGGATTGTTGTCGTCAACAATCTCTATTACTTCAAAATCTGCCAACGTGCTTG
Organism: Pinus tabuliformis; assembly: GCA_031772625.1. NCBI lineage: Eukaryota > Viridiplantae > Streptophyta > Pinopsida > Pinales > Pinaceae > Pinus > Pinus tabuliformis. The sequence continues at coordinate 649,219,300 of CM062817.1, forward strand.
CTCCATCAATATCCACAGTTATTCCCTGGAAACACCCCATTGGTATGATTTTTTTTGGTTCGCCATTCTCAGCTAAATCTGGGACCACTGCAGCACAGGTCTCCCTGTTCTCTCCCATGTCTGTTTCGGTAAAACATTCGTGTCTGATCCCAAATCCATAATGACTTGGTCCATCACGTATTCTCTAATCTGCATAATTAGTCTCATTTCATGCCCTATCCTTGTCTTAGGCTTTCCGATCTTGCAGACTACGCACGGTTCACCGGGCACAATCCCATCACATCTATTGATAAGTTCCTGTAGCCCTTTCACAACCTTATTGTCGCGCAGTAACTTCATACAGGTTTCCAAGAAATTTTTCAGCATGGATGGGTACATTTTTGGCTCCGGTTTATCTTTGCTTCCTGAAGCAGAGGCATCAGTGAAGCTCTTCTTAGCTTCCATGAAGGTTTCCCGAGTGCGCTCCAAATCAAACTCGGCCTCTTTTGTCAGGGCTTTGCAAACCCATGTACTATCTTGTGGTTGTTTTCCTTTGTCATCTTTCATTGCGATTCCACTTCAAAGCACAATGTTTACGTTCAGATCTTCCTGGCGCGGCTCAGACCTCATCATTTGCAGGTTCTGAGTCGAGGGAGGCGGTAGCTCTTCTTTGTCGCATTACCTAGCTATCGACATAGGACAATATTCTGCCTCATGATCAAACAATGTGCAATACTTTCACGATGGGCACATTGGATTCATGCAATCACCGGCATAGTGTCCTAGCCCTCCGCAATTGTAGCAAATCAACTATCCATGGCCTCCACCAGGTCCTCCTCCGCCTCGGCCATGTCCACGCTTGTGAAATCTTGTCCGTGCCATTCCTGCATTCTAGTCAAGGGGACACATTTCGGCCTAAACATAGTAGGTGGGAGTTCTATCAGTCATCAATTCATAGCCTCTACAAGTATTCTCATCATGTCCCACCGACCTACAAAAGTTGTAGAACAATTGTTGCGAAGTTTGTGTATACTTCTATAACAAGTGGAAGTTATCTGTGGCATGTTTTGCTACTATTTGACAGATGGCGAACCACAAAGCAGGCGCCGAACTAGGTCCTACTTGAACTTTCGGCCTTAAAGGAATCAGTCCTCCTCCTACAAGGTAATTCATAAAAACTGGGCAGTGGTCTTTGTCATGACCCTGACTCTTGCATTTTACGCACCACACTTCTTCGCACACTTCTGGTCGAACCGTCCTATCCTGTTTCAAACTCTGCATCTCAAGGCATAGATTCTTCAGCTGTGCATAAATCTGCTGAACTCCTAGGTTAGCATCCTACATCAAGGTCTCATGTAGCCTCATAGCGATCTCTAAGGCCTCTTCCTAAGTTTTTATCTTCTACTGCGATAGCACACTCCTTAAATGTGGTAGTAGCAAAGCTACAAACCACTCGCAATGTTGTCCATCTGTCAGATTCATATTAGCTTCGTGAATCGTACATTTCAGCCTCTAATCTAGTTCCCAAGGAGTCTCAGCTGGTAGTATCGTGATCTCTTTAAATCCCACGATCAACTATGCTTCAAATTTAGGCCTGCTAAATTCTCTATTTAGCGTTGTTTTGATATCCACGACTCTCACATTTAGGTTATCATTGGAGTACTTAATATACCAAGTGAGCAGGATCCTGCAGGGTGCTAACCAACGTCGCTTTCTTTATATGGTCATCTATAACACCTTGTGCTTCCCATACATCCCTTACAATGAACTATAATTGGTCTGGAACTTCATTTCCCAAACCTTTGAACACAGGCAACTTCACTGTGTTTGCCATACTAAATCGCGGTGGTGGTAGAGTTGGTATGGGTGAAGATGGAGGTGATGGCAAAGAAGCCAGTGGTGGTGGAGTTGGTACCGGCGAAGATGGAGGTGATGGCAGAGAAGCCGGTGGTGGTGTGGGTGGAGGTGGTATTTGAAAAATTCTTTGTCTTATCAGGTGAATAGCACTTCACGAAGATAACTTCACGAGCTCTTCCTTGTCCCCTCGTGGAGGTGAAATCAAGGGGCTATTCTCTAGACATTTTTTTCCTTTTTTCTTGTAAACCTTTCCGCTTCACATAGCCCTGAAAAGCAAGGTAACCGCATAACCCGCTTTTCGCACAACATCATTTTAATCCAAGTATTCAAAGACTTTACGTACTTACCTTGCAGTCCTTTGAGAAAGTGTCACTCTGCCTCGCTATAGCTGACTGAGGTGGCGATTGTGAGCTCAATAAAAAACCCTCCTATAATACGATCGAGCGAATGATCAATGACACACACGATCTTATCCCCTGATGCTTCCAATCACTGCACTAGTTCTGGGGTCCACACAATAGGACCGTAAAGCTTCCACCTTCTGTTCAGTCAATTTAATGTCTTAAATTGCTAACATAAATTATCGACCAGGGTTAGTAAACTGATTAAGTGTGGTGCACAATATGTGCTTAGTTAACCTTGTTTCTTACTTCGTTAAGTATGTTTTTATGTTGTTTTGGGGTTTTGTTTCTCATGCCTAAGGAAATTAATCTAAGAAATGAAAGTTATGCTCCTATATGAAATCTTTAAATGTTAATGGACAAAATCTAATGAATTTTAATGTTGAAAACTAATTACTAAAGAAGGAATAAAAGGAAATGTTTTGATAAAAGAAACTAAACTAGGAATTACTCTAAATGAAATGATTAAACTATGAAAAATAAGGAAGAAAAGGAAATGTACTTGAACTAATCTATGAAAAACAAAACATTAATCTAAATACAATTGCATTCATATGACAAGATGAAAATGAAATCACTTCCTTTCTTATCCTTCAAAGATATTGATCAAAATCAAACTAATCCTATTCGTGGAATGAAAGCAAAATAACAATGACAATCTAAAACAAATGGAAAAGGCAACTATGATCAAATACCCATGAACCATTCATTTTAGGAAGTAGTCTTCTTGAAGTGATTAAGTACTTGATTATACATTAAATGAAAGAAACATGATCTAGGAAAGCATAAAGAAAGCATGTAAAAGAAAAGATGTAAAAACTTGCAATGACTATGTAATCTAATGTTTTTAAGCAATCAATTTTGGAATGGTTGCCTTCTTGAAATGCTGAACATGATATGACACAATAGATAAGAAAATTAATCTAAAAAGCATGATAAAAGTATGAGAAAGGAAACTAAATCACTATCTGTTCTAAATGCCTCAAGCAATCAATTTTGGAATAACTACCTTCTTGAAATGCTCTACATAAGATTAAACAGTGAATTTAAAACTTAATCCGAAGAAAGCATTGTAAAAACATGTAAAGGAAAACTAAGATCACTATATGCCCCAATGCTTCAAACACAATCCAATTTTGGAAAAGAGAAAATTATTTTCTTGAGATGCTTTGATTAGCATAAGATTACACAGTAATTAAGAAAGCAATAAATCTTAATTTATGAAAGCAAATAAATCTTAATCTATGAAAACAAATAAATCTCACACATTATATATGGCCAATCCAAAACTATGAGGATGGAAAGTTGAGAAGCTCCAAATTCAAGCCGCCTTCTTTATTCAAAACATGAGCAATTCCCCAACTTCACACATAAAATGATAGGATAAAACTTCCCCTATTTATACAAAAAGATGAGAAGCTATCTCATTAATGAGATTCCATGAATCTCTCCCTATATCTCTAGAGTTACAATCAAAATAGGAAATGATAAGACACATATCTTCTTAAAGTTTCAATACAAATAGGAAATGAGACACATATCCTTATGATCCCATGATCTTCTCCACTCAAAATCGAATTTGGCCTTAGGAGGCCACATAAGTGTCTTTTAGAAGCTTCCTTTTGACCTACAAATGTCAACAATCTCATCCCACTTGTTAGGTATAAGCATATGCACATTATTTTCTAATTTTTAACCATAAATTCACTTAAAAATGCTAAGAATTAATAAAGTTTGTAAAAACATAAATGTGACCCAATAATGATAACGGTAAGGTAAATATAATGAAATGGAGGTGGAGTGAAGGTGACAATATGGAAATATAAGTGAAAATGTAATGGAAGTGAATGACAATTTCAAGGCCCAACATACCCCGCAACTGAAGCTATTGCATGTCCTCATGCAATCTATTATATTAATTCTTTTTTATCCTTGATATTTGGCTTAACTTTGCTTGATATCATTTGATAACTTCATACTTCTATAAAGTCTTTTAAGGTTGGTTCTTGTATTACAACCATATTTTGTTGTTGCATTCATTTTTTATATTTGAACTTTTCATAATGATAATTTGATTATTGTTGCAAAGTATATCTTTATTGGATTACATCATAGTTGGTTCTTGTGTGACAACCATGATTGTGTTTGTATCCAATTATCTTTTTAGTACTTTTGACAAGCCTTTGTATGCTCATAACAATAATGTAATAGTTAATATCTTTTGAAAGTATGTGGGCTTTTGAATTTGATATGAATATGAATGTATCCCCCCAAACTGATGATATTGGAAATTAAATGATATGAGGTGTGATGCAGGTAAGTTCCCTCTGTGGACATAGGCAACCCCTCTAGCCCTAGAGTGGGTCTAGTCACAGCAAGAACAATATCAAAGCAAATTCCCTTAGATAGTTAATGTCATGAAGGCCTTCCTTCAAATCCTTGTTTGATGAATTTCTCATTGTGTTGCTCCAGCTCTCGTTCTAATCACTTTTGTACCTGAAACAACATACAAAGAACAGCATCAAACATAATAGAATATAAAAAAAACGATCTACTTATAGGGTTAAGGAACTTCAAGCTATCAATATGCAATTTGACATAAGATACAGGAAATAAACCATTGATTTTTATTAATATGAACTGAATTAAAACTTACAACCATGCCTTGATGTTGTAGGTCTCCTTAAAGGGTCCTGTTAGCATGTCTCTGCAACCATTCACTCATGAATTGTCTCCCAAGAGGATTAATAACTCTCTCTCCTACCCAAAAGGCAAAATTATGATGCCAGAACACTCATACAATCAAGCCAAATCCACACAAAACTATCCTAGGCTAAGTTACATTAGAAGCTACTTCTAAAACTCTGCTCCAACTCTCTCACTCTCTCTCTCTCTTCACTACTCACTAAACTATATATCTTAGCTAGCTGATCTCAACCATGAAGGAGGTATTTATTGGACGAGGAGCCTCCATAAGAGATGGGAGAAAGAGCTTATCCCTTTTGGAGGTTGCAAAAAAGGTGGAACAACCATCCCAAAGGAGAGAGGTGAGCTCATATGATCCAACAACCAACCCTAGCACCGCCCATTGACAATTTGTTAAAACAAACTCGCCAAAAGTATCTCATCGCAAATGAAACACAAGGACAAAGCAACGGCGTCGCTAGGCTTAGTTCCATCTTCATGAGTGGAATAATTGATGACCTGCGACGACCCAAAAACAGAGGTTAAAAAGGGTCTGCTCTAGGAGTAATGAACTGAGGTATTCTTCCTAATGTGACAAGGAAGACACTAACACATATTTTGCAACATGACACAAAACAGATGTCAATAACACAGACCGACAGTGTCCAGAATCAGGGAATGTGGAGTCGGTGACAAAATACTATGTAACAGATGCCCCCTAAAGCATGAAGGACGAGAGAGTGGGAGGGGTGAAATGCTTTATGAATCCATAACTGAAACAAAACACCATCGCAGAGAACCTACAAATGCAATTACAACTGATATCTCTGATACATATGTACATAGTGAAAGGAAATACGTGTGCATAAGGCATGGGCGTAGCCATCCAGAAGATAAACATAAATGATCTGTGGTATGGACACAACCATCCAATCAAAAGGACCATATAAGAGACTCAGGTATGGTCGTAGCCATCCAATCAAAAGATTCATGTATATAATCATGAACCAATCCGTGCAACCTGGACTTGTGTAATCTAAACCCAGGGTCTTCAATCCCAACCCGAACAAGGTACAAATTCTAATATGAAAATAGATCTGCTGAAGTCGAGCATACTAGAAAATTGCTTGATTACCGATCAATGATGTAAACCATTAAAAAGCGTGAGAGAGAACACCAGTAATGTCAATGGTTCCCAAGGTACTACTAGTACAATCCATGAAGTGTGAAGAATGATCTGAAGTCGAACACCCGTGAAATCACCCAATCAAATGCCAATAATGAAAGCCTGTTGTCGAATGCGAAGAACTTGCCATTAAAGCATGCAAGCTCCAAGGTACTAGAAAGGAGTCTCTAGATCAACTTCCTGGATAACGAGATGAAGTCGATAGGAAGCGATCGATCGAAGGAGGGCCATAATGTTTCCCACATCATCGATGTGAGACAAAGGAACAAGATGAATGTGGATGAGACAGAGAATCTAAGGAAGGTGTGAAAGGATACAAACTGTAGAGGGATTAAGCTCTTGAACATATCGGTGACATGACTCTGGAGTTTGGCAACATTTTAGTACCAAGGGATCAAAGGTCATGATGATGCAGTAAGGATCAAATGGAACAAGGCAAATGGATAACCCAAAACCCGAAAGGCCAACGATAAACTGAGGATATCCCAACCCGACACGAAGTAGAAAGAATGTTGATGTTTAAGAGCAACAAGCTGCTGTAATAATTAATACAACCAACGAAATACTTCCAACATTTTCCCCACCATTTCCGGTGAGTACCCCAATTATTTTTTATCGCAAGCTTGAAGGGGATAACATATGCTTGCACTATAAGTTCATCCTTCAGACGAATCCGACCTAGTAAGTTTAACGAGCCCTAGGAAGGAGAAACTTGTGTTCGTCATGGTGATGAATCCGATGTCGTTTAATAGTTTAACAAGTCCGACAAAGGTGTAACTTGGTATCTTTTTAATGTTTAGAGAGTTTGAAAAATACATGTAAAAGAAAACTCCACATGGTCCCTTTTCGTACGTTTGTGTCTCTTGAGCCCAAAAAGGTAGAAAACAATGCCTGAGAGAACCGCTTGACCATTTCAGCCAAGGAGTACCTTTTTTGTAAATAGTGCCTCCCAACCCGAAAAAGGGGTAAACTTATACTAGGCGCATGACATTTCGCATCTGTTAACGAGCTCGAAATGACAAGGGCTCAATCATCTTTTCATTTTTAAAGGGTCTGAAAAGCGCTGAAAGCGGACCCCCCATTTTTATTCTCTTTAAGGAGTCAAAAAGGGAAAAAATACTTGGAAATCTTTTCATCTTTTACGAATCAGAAAAGAGCTTAAAGGTGACTCGACCTGGAGGAAAAAGTGGTATAAAGGGTAGCAACTAGTTCAGGCAATGGTGGAACTGCTCAAAACATGTAATGGTCAAGAGGCTGGCTAGTAAAACCACTCATCATTGCGGTCCCTCAAGAAAGGAAAAACAACCAAGTGAAAGCATATGATCGACCAAAGAGATGGTGGTGATGGAATGAAACAACCAAGGCTCATCTAGCATAAATCAATTGATAAAAATAGAAATCATGAGATGTGAATCAGGCATGGGTTCATTTTTACAGAAGCTTGAACCATGGAGAACTCTGCTTGGATTCGGTTTCATGTTTACACAAGATTGAAACAAAAAAACTATGCTTGCTATAATTTTTCATGCCCCCAGCATAATGACTCAAATCAAGGTACATGCCCCCCAAGCTTCATTTCATTCAACTAGGTGGATGGAATGAAGGTTCACTTTTGAGATCTTGGAAAGACTCGACTAAGATTTTATGAGATCTTAATCAAAGACTCGATTTGGAAAAGGGAGTTGTTTCATTGTTTAACGAGGTTGACATAGTAAAAGAACTATCCTCAAGAACCTTTGTTTCATTTTTTAACGAGGTTGACACAAGAAAAGAATTGTCATCATCACCCCTTGTTTCATTTTTTAACAAGGTTGACACAAGACCAAGAACTATCCTCATGACCCCTTGTTTCATTTTTTAACAAGGTTGACACAAGACCAGGAACTATCCTCATCTCTTGTTTCATTTTTTAATGAGGTTGACACAAGACCAAGAACTATCCTCATGTCTTGTTTCATTTTTTAATGAGGTTGACACAAGACGAGGAACTCTCCTCATATTCTTGGTTTCATTTTTTAATGAGGTTGACACAAGAAAAGAAATTTCCTCATCACAATTGTTCATGGACCATATGAGAACATGGCTCCCAACAGGTCTTCACTAGACGAAAGGACCACGCTCCGGGAGGAATACATGTCATTTGGTACCAAAGACAGATCGGGTTCCAATGCCCCCAGTACATAATGTACTATACCATCTGTGCGATCATTAACAGATGCGAAGACAGAATGGGTAGCCACATAATTGACCTATAGTGGGAAAGGTACTACTTGAAAACAAGAGCTGATAAGGGATGATGGTTGCAAAGGAGACGCCTGGTGACCAATGAACGATAGTTGATCAATAGTCACAATTCTTCCTTCGTGCAGAAAACAAACCACACGGAAAAGTGAAGAAACAAGAGCTCCCATGACATACACATAGTCACATCCAAGGAGGATATTGAAATCTAATGGACCTTGGACTACCATCATGTCTATATAGATGGTCTTTCCTCCCAAAGTAATAGGGAACTGCGGAAGGATCCCTAAGGGTTGACTGGTTCCTCCGTTGAAAGCCAACAGATTCTGGGTGATAGGCACAAGCTGTGGGGAGCCCAAAGCTTTCCAAGTAGTGGAAGACATGATGCTAATAGATGCACCTTCATCTAATATAGTGCTAGGTACTACCATATTATAGGCTTGCACTGTGATCTAGAAAGGCACATAAGATGGGAGGCGGAAAGTAGTCAATGGACCCCAATCGAAAGAGACGACATAAATACTTGGTGGGGGTATCATATGATTGCCCTGATTCTCTATAGGAATAGAAGAAGGAATCTTCTGAAAAACTGGGAGGGTCACACTTCGATTGATGAGAATTTGAGGAGACAAGAAGAACATGAGCAGTAAGATCACTATGCTCTTCTGGAACAGAGTGAGCAACTGGTGGCAGAGCCAAGTTGACACTCTTTTCTACCAATGGTTGGTCAGGAATAGACACAAGAGAGTCTCACTCAGGAAGAGTGGGATGAACAAGAGATGAACCCAAGTCAATCCCTTTACCAACCGGGAGAGGGTTAGAAGAAGGCCTCTAATAACCAATAGGGAGTTGGGGTTGAGGAGATGTAAGGTTATCCAAAACTTTGGAAGCTTTATCCATAAGAGGACAAAGGTGAAGGAGGTGCTTTCCTTCATATACCCTACAGGGGAATCTAATATTCCCTTTCTTCTTACCATCGCTAGCCAAGAGTGTAGTATCGACATGATCTCCAGAGGTCGATGGGGATGGTCGATCTAGATTTTGAGACCATACCTCTAAGACTCTAGGAATTCTAGGACAGTCTCGGAGGAGATGGTCACCCTTACACATCTTGTAAGGGAATCTGACCTTCCGTACAGGATCAAAATCTTTGCCTGTAGGATGTGCATTTGGAATAACAACCACACGATTGGCCTCTTGCTTAGCTGACTTCCTCTTCTTCGTCTTCTTCTTCATCTTCTTAGCCTCCTAGTTACTAGATTTTAAACCTTCACCAAGAAAAGTAGAAGAGGAAGGTGAAGAAATAGGGGAAGAAGGCGAGGGGTCAAACTTAGAATCATCATGATGCGTTTGGAATGAAGGAGATGGCAGAGCAGGAGTTGGGACACTCGGGATCACTAAGGTCGAAAATAACCAGATAGGTAAACAAATGGTTAACCCAGGGAGGGACAACGTTGCCATATAAGGAGCACCAGCATTTCCAAAAGAAGGAAAAGGATCGGGATTCCCTTCCGAAGGGAATCCTTGACTGGCAGACTCTGGAAATGTTTCCATTGGAATCAACTCTAAAGAATCACTAAAGAAAATAACTTTAACTAGGAATATTTCGTGGGCAATTAATTTTAAGACACTGAAACAAAATTGTGCCTTTTCATATTTTAAGAGTCAAGAAAGGGACGAAAGGTGACTCTATCGCTTTCGATTGGAAACGAGCTCGAAAGGACAAGTGCTCGAACGATCTTTTAAGTTTAATGGGTCAAAAAGAGCAAAGGACTACTCTAGAAATCTAGGCAAAAGGATTACCAGGCAACCGTGAACTACAGAATACCTCCTGGCTAACCAAGAAGTATGAGTAGGCAATCTCCCCGAATGTTCTGTTCGGTGTATCACGTTTTCAAGGCGACAAACTCGGCTTCCTATGGATAACAAGATTGCGACCTAGTAGGGTCTCCCATCATATACTCGATGGTACAGGGAGCACAAGTTTGTACTAACACTTATCAAATCACAAAAGGAGGAATCACCCAACCTTAGTGAAAGCAACAACCACTAGGTTTAAAGACGTTGGAACATGTCTCTAGCCTACACCTCTAGATATATGAGCATTAAGTTCCAATGCTTCCTTAGGTTAATTTAATAAATTTTAGTAGTTTATCTTGAATTAGATCTCAGTTTCAAGGCCCTACCGAATGTATCTTCAAAAACTCCTAGAATGCAACTAAATGAGTAAAGAAACCATTCCTTTTCAATGAACAACTAACTAAAGAAAAGTGAGAGGTTCATTTCAAAGCAATCAAAACAATAAGCAAGCAAATGCAAAAATGGTACTTTTCGTTATTTCACAAGCAAACCAATCAAGAGGAAAGAGAAATGATTCTATCTTTCACTAACTTGCAAGAAATCCAATTAAGAAAATGAAAAAAACATCCTTCACTTTTCAACTTCTAAATGTCAAGAATTTACTAATGCAAAAGATTGTGCTCATTTCCTAATGCAAAATGAATGCGATATTTTTTTTTTTGAATAGATGACAAGCAACCAAATGCAAAACTCAAAACATTGATAGTTTTAAGTCCTTTCCAAATGAAATCATTTAATAAGTGAAGAGAAACATTCCACTCAGAAACTAATCAAAGACTCAAAACAAAAAATATGTTTCTTTTTCAAAAACTTGAAAGCTTTCTAACTGACCGGGGTGCAATGTGATCTATGCCAAAGTGATGGAAGGAAACCAAACAAAAATGACTTGAAAGTTTTGACAACCAAATGTCACGTACCAATCAAGAAGATGAAAGAACAGTCAATAAGGAAAAGCCTCAAACAAAGCAAGGGATCATTTCAAACACATCTCAAAGGTCCAAATGAACAAGTAACCCAAGAAAAAGCTAATGCTTCAAGAAACCCTAAGGCGAACAGGTCACACAATTCAAAAGGAGAAGTCTCAAGGGAATGAAACCAAGAGTCAAGTATTCTAGAAAACAACAATTTGACACACAACAAATAGGTAGACGACAAGCTCAGAAGGATAGGACATAGTGGCCAATCAAAAAATAGAAATTCAAAATTGAAACCTACTGGAATCTTCGCGAGCGTCAAACTGACAACATGCACCGACAATGACAAGTCGCACCCCCTTAACTAGCAACTTTGCGATGTTGTCGCATAATTATTCCAGAAAACAGAGCTAAGCCTATTTCAGAGCCCGTCACGACTGTGAGGTGATTTAATCGTGCCAAATAGTAGAAATCGTAACTAATTAAATAGAGTAGACGCGACCATCGTCACAACTATCATAAAAAAGCGACAACCCCAAATCAAAGGAAAAATTTAAAAATTTAGCTGATGAAAGGCAAAACCTATCACTTATGATAGGAAGACTACCATGAGTAGTCAAACAACCCACAATATGGAGAATTCTCCCCAGAAGGTAAAGGAGACAATAAACAAGAAAAGAAAAATCAAATCAAGAGACAAAAGACACAGTTCCCCAATATGGTCACCAACTTGTGATGCAGGTAAGTTCCCTCTGTGGATAGAGGCAACCCCTCTAGCCCTAGAGTGGGTCTAGTCACAGCAAGAACAATATCAAATCGAATTCCCTTAGATAGTTAATGTCATGAACACCTACCTTCAAATCCTTGTTTGATGAAGTTCTCGTTGTGTTGCTCCAACTCTCATTCTAATCACTTTTTTACCTAAAACAACATACAAAGAATAGCAACAAACATAATAGAATACAACAAAAACGATCTACTTAAAGGGTCAGGGAACTTCAAGCTATCAATATGCCATTTGACATAAGATATAGGAAATAAACCGTTGATTTGTATTAATATGAACTGAAGTAAAACGTACAACCATTCCTTGACGTTGTAGGTCTGCTTGATGGGTCCTGTCAGCATGTCTCCACAACCATTCACTCATGAATTGTCTCCCAAGAGGATGAATAATTATCTCTCCTACCCAAAAGGCAAAATTATGATGCTAGAACACTCATACAATCAAGCTAAATCCATACAAAACTATCCCAGGCTAAGTTACATTAGAAGCTACTTCCAAAACTCTATTCCAACTCTCTCTCTCTCCACTACTCACTGAACTATATATCTCAACTAGCTGATCTTAGCCATGAAGGAGGTATTTATAGGAGGAAGAGCCTCCATAAGAGATGGGAGAAAGAGCTTATCCCTTTGGGAGGTTGCACAAGAGATGGAACAACCATCCCAAAGGAGAGAGGCAAGCTCATCTGATCTAACAGCCAACCCTAGGACCACCCATCGACAATTTGTTAAAACAAACTCACCAAAAGTAGCTTGTTGTGAGTGAAACACAGGGATAGAGCAATGACATCACTAGGATTATTTCAATCTTGGCCATCTTCACGGGTGGAATAACTGATGACCCAAAAACAGAGGTTAAAAACGGTTTTCTCTAGGAGTAATGAACTAAGGTATTATTCCTGATGTGACAAGGAAAACACTGACACATATTTTGCAACATGATAGAAAAAAGATGTCAATAACATGGACCGATAGTGTCTGGGATCAGGGAATGCGGGGTCGGTGACAAAATACTGTGTAACATGAGGAAGAGAAATTTTTTTCCAAAAAATATCATTCTAGGTTTTCAAGGAATTTTATGGTAAAAAGTTAGAAAATGACATACCTTAACTTACCCTTTAGAAATGGATGAGCTACATGTGTGGTGGCTGCAAGATTTTGATCATAATCTTCTTCAAGTGGCTAGAAAAGTCATGGAGAAAAGAGTCAAGATGAATTTTTATTGATTTTATTAAAACTTGTTGAATCTGCTGTGGAATGGTGTTGATTATGATGCTGCCATCTGATTCCACAGCTGTTATTTGTTTCTGCAGCTGTTATTGGATTTTGTAGCTACATGTCTTCTACATTTGCTCCAAAATTCTAAAAATGATAATCTTCATGTCTTCAAAACTCATTGGCACAATTCCTGCTATGTGAATAGATGTTCTGATGTCGAACATAGCAGGAAATTGTTGAATTAGTGGCCATTAATGGATGCCACTAGTCAACACGAGAACTCTCACCATTGATGACAATGAGAGTCAAGATGCCCAAACATATCTTGCTAAGTACGAATAATTTTGTTGTTGTCAAGTACCTAAAAGATCCGATGAACAAGGGACATTGATGTATTCCCATTATTCGTCAGCATGAGGACTTGTCATTAAGGCACGCAAGCCTCAAGGTGTTTTTGCAAGAATTTTAGACTCAAAGGACTATGGACTCAATAATTTGCATAGAAGCAGGGTTTAATTGTAAAATGAAAATGGGAGATGACAATGGAAAATAATAATGGAAATGGGCAATAAGCATGAAAGTAAGCTTCTTGCTTTTATTTGAGTAGACGGAAGGTGTATGTGAATGAAGTAAAATGAAAAACTGACTCTTGCTGGGAAAATAATTGTGGCTTCATTCGAAGTTCTTGGTTAGATTTATAATTCAAAAGGGAGGAAGAGTAATGGTTTTGATGAATATGGACATGGACTTGTTCTTATGTTTCTCATGAGATTGGTATTTTGAAGACCAATTGTCGTCACAATTTAATCTCCTTGTTGATCGTTCAATCATCCTAAACCTACAAAAAAAACTTGACACAAAGAACATAAGTGTGTTAAAAAATAAATAGCTAATTTCTTTCTGATTCTTTCACAAAAATTGAATGTCAAATGAAACAAACTAAGGAAAATCAAAAGTGTTATATTCAGTCCAATTCATGATATTGATAACAATCTTATTTTAAAAAATAACGATGAAAAATAAATCAACTCCCTGTTTTCGGATGACTTCATGCACTGTGCTTAGTAAACCAATTGGCATCACAAAGATTTGTTCTACAAGCCATTATTGAATCATCATCTGTGCTGCAAAAAAAACATGCTGTCAAAAATATTTGAAGCGACAAAAATATGAAAAAGTACTTATACAAAAAAATTATTTCAATCAAATTTTGCAAGTATTTTTCATTTTTATAAATTGCTTCAAAAAAATTGATTGCATCAAATATATATATATATATATATATATATATATATATATATAGATATATATATATATATATATATATGTATGTATGTATGTATGTATGTATGTATGTATGTATGTATCTATATATATATATATATATATATATATATATATATATATATATATTTTTTTTTTTTTTTTTTTTTTTTTATTTTATTTTTTAATTGTCTTTATTAAAAAGAAATTATTAATAAAGAAAATAAATTTATTATTATTATTATTATTATTATTATTCATCATGAGACACATATGTGTCTAAAATCAAATTTATTAAATCAAATTGGACTCTTAGACCTCATGCCATGTGGAGCAAAGTTTCTTATTCACTTGGATTTTTCTGCTTTCAACTTGCCATGTTAAAACAATTCAAAACAAATCGTTTTTTCCTCACGCAATCTACAAAACAAAGCTCTAAAGAACCATAAAATTCTCTCAAACGGTTGTGAAATTCGGAAAACCGTTTTTTGGGTTACCTAACTCACCTTGTTGCACAAAAAACTCATGTCTTGGATTTTTATAATTCGCCTAGGTTTGCTCAGAAAATGCATTTTAAAATCATGTGTTAAAACAGTTACATTTTCTATGAAGCTTCGACAACAAAAATCAATCGCTGTGGACATTTGTCAATATTTCTTCCTCATTTCGCGAATAGAAAGCCCGATTTTCTCATGGACAGATGGGTTTTCAAGATTTTCACTGATCTCCTACCAAACTTTAGCAAAGCTCTGAATTGGTCTTGAGGTGAAAGAAGTGATCTGCTTGAAGATGAAGTCATGTATCCCGAAAAAAAAAAAGAAACAAACCAACTCCTATAGATGATGTAAAAGAAGAGTGTCCAAATTGGTTCGCACACCCTCGCAAAGGCCTTAGAGAGCCCTCTGGCTAGCTATTGGAAGCCTGGTTGAACGCGTGTTTTGGAGTTGGCTTTGATAGCAGACGTGATCACCGATAAGAAATAACGGATAAAACAGAGCCAAATTTCTTATTCGTTCAATGTCTTCAGCTATTGAGCTTGCTCCTGTTTCCGAGTTATTTAGGAATCTGTAGATACGAAAGAAATCAAGTTCTGTTGGGCCCGAGATCACCAGAATCATCACAAGCGTGCTGACCAGCCATCAAAATGCTATTCGTTTTTCCAGGTCCACCTAAGTTTTCCTCCTAAATGGCACCTTTCTCTTTAGTGTGCTCTAAATGAATGAGTTGTGCCTTCTAAGGGATCTTTCTTAGATTATGGCACAGAATCTTAGAAAATATTTCATTCAATCATAGCAGTACTATATATGCTATATAGATATCGATTTTGCTGGACTACGTTCCTTGGCACGAACCATCAAAACTAACACCTGTACCACACCAGGGAACCAACAAAATCCATGGATAGCCATTCTTATTTTCTGATTACAAGAATTTGATAGATTAAGTGTTTGATTTGCAGGCTTAAGGAACGTTAAAGCCCGCAATAACTGCTTCAATTTGCCTCCCTGTGCCATCATTGTAATCGTTATTGCATTCTCTTCCATTAGCTTTTCAATGATTTATGAACGGTTTGTTTTTTTTCGATATTTTTATGCTTTGTTTTTATTATTTGCGATTTGTTTTGTTCTATGCATTTCATTTGTTTTTTTTTTTTATTTGTTTAAAAAAAATTCAATTGTTTTTGTTTAGTTTGGTTTTTTTTTTTATTTATATACTTTTAAATGAATATTTTTTTAATGTTTTGGTTTTTTTATTTGTTTTATTGCTTTTTCTTTTTTTTTATTAAATTTAAAAATAAAGGTTTTATTTAGCAATTTCAAAAAAAAAAGATAAATAAATTAACTAGGCATATTTAATTTTTTTTTATTTTGTTTTTTAATAAACAAAGAAAAATAATTTGTTTTAAGAAGATTTGAGATGGAGATCAAAATTTAAGCAATTTTTTTTTACAAGGAATAGTCAATTTAGATCTCCTAGTCATTTTTCAGATTTATGAATTTTATTACAAATTGCAAACCTAACTTATTCAATTTCCTTTCTAATCTTCCAGGTCGCACAAGACACAAGAAGAAAGCATACTTGGGAAATTATTAATTGATTGATTTTTTTTTTAGATGTAAGAAATAAGGTCTCCTAATTACACTTCCCCGGCAACGGCACCAAAATGTTTAGTCAATTTAATGTCTTAAATTGCCAACATAAATTATCGATCGGGGTTAGTAAACTGATGAAGTGTGGGGCACAATATGTGCTTGGTTAACCATGCTTATTACTTCGTTGAGTATGTTTTTATATTGTTTTGGGGTTATGTTTCTTATGCCTAAGGAAATTAATCTAAGAAATGAAAGTTATTCTTCTAGATGAAATATTTAAATGTTAATGGACAAAATCTAATGAATTTTAATGTTGAAAACTAATTTCTAAAGAAGGAATAAAAGGAATGTTTTTGATGAAAGAAACTAAGCTAGGAATTACTCTAAATGAAATGATTAAACTATGAAAAAGAAGGAAGAAAAGGAAATGTACTTGAACTAATCTATGAGAAACAAAGCATTAATCTAAATACAATTTCATTCATATGACAAGATGAAAATGAAATCACTTCCTTTCTTATCCTTGAAATCTCTTGATCAAAATCAAACTAATCCTATTCATGGACTGAAAGAAAAATAACAATGACAATCTAAAACAAATGGCAAAGACAACTATGATCTATTGTATGATCAAATACCCATGAACCATTCAATTTAGGAATCAATCTTCTTGAAGTGATTAAGTACTTGATTATAGATTAAAGGAAAGAAAACATGATCTAGGAAAACATAAAGAAAGCATGTAAAAAAAAACATGTAAAAACTTACAATGATTGTGTAATCTAATGTTTTTAAGCAATCAATTTTAGAAGGGTTACCTTCCTGAAATGATGAACATGAGATGACATAATAGATAAGAAATTTAATCTAAAAATCATAATAAAAGCATGAGAAAGGAAACTAAATCACTGTCTATTCTAAATGCCTCAAGCAATCAATTTTGGAAGAACTACCTTCTTGAAATGCTCTACATAAGATTAAACAGTGAATGTAAAACTTAATCCTAAGAAAGCATTGTAAAAACATGTAAAGGAAAACTAAGATCACTGTATGCTCCAATGCTTCAAACACAATCCAATTTTGGAAAAGAGAAAATTATTTTCTTGAGATGCTTTGATTAGCATAAGATTACACAATAATTAAGAAACCAATAAAGCTTAATCTATGACAGCAAATAAATCTTGATCTATGAAAAAAAAAAAATCTCACACATTGTAGATGGTCAATCGAAAATTATGAGAATGGAAAGTTGAGAAGCTCCAAATTCAAACCGCCTTCTTTATTCAAAACATGAGCAATTCCCCAACTTTACACATAAAATGATAGGAGAAAACTTCCCCTATTTATACAAAAAGATGAGAAGTTATCTCATTAATGAGAGTCCATGAATCTCTTCTTATATCTATAGAGTTACAATCAAAATAGGAAATGATAAGACACATATATTCTTAGAGTTTCAATACAAATAGGAAATGAGACACATATCCTTATGATCCCATGATCTTCTCCACTCAAACTCGAATTTGGCCTTATGAGACCACATATGGGTCTTTTAGAAGCTTCCTATTGACCTACACATGTCAACAATCTTATCCCACTTGTTAGGTATTAGCATATGCACATTATTTTCTAATTTTTATCCATAAATTAACTTAAAAATACTAAGAAGTAATAAAGTTTCGAAAAACATAAATGTGACCCAATAATGATAATGGTAAAGATAAATGTAATGAAATGGAGGTAAATGTAATGAAATGGAGGTGGAGTGAAGGTGACAATATGGAAATATAAGTGAAAATGTAATGAAAGTGAATGACAATTTCAAGGCCCAACATACCCCCCAATTGAAGCTATTGCATGTCCTCATGCAAACTATGTATTAATTATTTTTTATCTTTGAGCTTTGGCTTAACTTTGCATGATATCATTTGATAACTTCGTACTTCTACAAAGCCTTTTAGTTGAATTGCAACATAGTTGGTTCTTGTGTTACAACCATACTTTGTTATTGCATTCATTTTTTATCTTTGAACTTTGCATAATGATAATTTGATTATTGTTGCAAAGTTTATCTTTATTGGATTGCATCATAGTTTGTTCTTGTGTGACAACCATGATTGTAATTATATCCAATTATCTTTTTAGTACTTTTGACAAGCCTTTGTATGCTCATAACAATAATGTAATAATTAATATCTTTTGAAAGTATGTGGGCTTTTGAATGTGATATGAATATGGAAAAATATGAATATGAATGTATCCCGCCCCAAACTGATGATATTGACAATTTTATGAGATGAGGAAGAGAAATGTTTTTCTCCAAAAATTATCATTTTAGTTTTTCAAGGAATTTTATGGTAAAAAGTTAGAAAATGACATACCTTAACTTACCCTTTAGAAATGGATGAGTTTCATGTGTGGTGGTTGCAAAATTTTGATCATAATCTTCTTCAAGTGGCTGGACAATTCATGGAGAAAAGAGTCAAGATGAGTTTTTATTGCTTTTATTACAACTTTCCGAATCTGTTGTTAAAAGGTGTTGATTCTGTTGTTGCCATCTGATTTCATGGCTGTTATTTTTTTCTGCAGCTGTTATTAGATTATACATCTGCATGTCTTCTACATTTTCTCCAAAATGATGAAAATGATAGTCTTCATCTCTTCAAAACTCATTGGCACAATTCCTACTATGTGAATAGATATTCTAATGTCGAACATAGCAGGACATTGTTGACTTAGTGGCCATTAATGAATGCCACTAGTCAACATGAGAACTCTCACCATTGATGACAATGAGAGTCAAGATGCCCAAACACATCTTTCTAAGTACAAATAATTTTGTTATTGTCGAGTACCTAAAAGATCCGATGAACAAGGGACATTGATGTATTCCCAATTTTCTTCGGCATGAGGACTTGCCATAAGGCATGCAAGCCTCAAGGTGTTTTTGCAAGGATTTTAGACTCAAAGGACTATGGACTCAATAATTTGCATTGAAGCAAGGTTTAATTGTGAAATGAAAAGAATAGGAAAAGGAAAATGAAAATGGGAGATTACAATGGAAAATAATAATGGCAATGGGAAATAAGCATGAAAGTAAGCTTCTTGCTTTTATTTGTGGAGTAGATGGAAGGTGTATGTGAACGAAGGAAAATGAACCACTGACTCTTGCTGGGAAAAATATTTGGCTTGATTCGAAGTTCTTGGTTGGATTTATAATTCAATAAGGAGGAAGAGTAATGGTTTTGATGAATATGGACATGGACTTGTTCTTATGTTACTCATGAGATTGGTCTTTTGAAGACCAATTGTCGTCACAACTTAATCTCCTTTTTGATCATTCAATCATCCTAAACCTGCAGAAAAAAACTTGACACAAAGAACATAAGTGCGTTAAAAAAGAAATAGCTAATTTCTTTCTGATTCTTACACAAACAGATTAAGAAAAATCAAAAGTGTTATATTCGGTCCAATTCATGATATTGATAACAATCCATTTTTAAGAAATAACCATAAAAAATAAATCAAATCCCTGTTGTCGGATGACTTCATGCACTCTGCTCAGTAAAAAATGATTGGCATCACAAAGATTCGTTGTGTCCTGCAAGTTAAAACTTCATAGAAAAACACATAGCAACAATATTAATGCCAAATGTTCAGAAATCATCTAAATAATTTTCTAATTGTTCTGCAAGCCATTACTGAATCGTCATCTGTGCTGCAAAAATATTTGAAGTGGCAAAAATATGAAAAATTACTTGTACAAAAAATTATTTCAATCAAATTTTGCAAGTGTTTTTCATTTTTATAAATTGTTTCAAAAAAATTGATTGCATCAAAAAAATTTATTTATTTATTTATTTTTATTTTTTAATTAAAAATTATTAATTTTCTTTATCAAAAAAAAATTATTAATATAGAAAATGATTTTTTTTCTATTTTATTTTTTTAACCATGAGACACATATGTGTCTAAAATAAAATTTATTAAATCAAATTGGACTCTTAGACCTCATGCCATGTGGAGCAGAGTTTGTTATTCACTTGGATTTTTCTGCTTTCAACTTGCCATGTTAAAATAGTTCAAAACAAATCGTTTTTTCCTCACGCAATTTGCAAAATGAAGCTTTGAAGAACCATAAAATTCACTCAAACGGTTGTTAAATTCGGAAAACCATTTCTGAGTTACCTAATTCACATTGTTCCCGAAAAAACCAATGTCATGGATTTTTCTAATTTGCCTAGGTTTGCTCAGAAAATGCATTTTAAAATCGTGTGTCAAAACAGTTACGTTTTTTGTGATGCTCTGACAATAGAAATTGATTGATGTGGATATTTTTTAAGATTTCTTCCTCATTTCATGAACAGAAAGCCTGATTTCTCATGGACTTATGGGTTTTCAAGATTTTCACTGATCTCGTACCAAAATTTAGCAAAGCTCTGAACTGGTCTTGAGGTGAAAGAAGTGATCTCCTTATAGATGAAGTCATGTATCCAAAAAAAAAAGAAACAAACCAACTCCTGTAGATGATGTAAAAGAAGAGCATCCAAACTGGTTTGTGCACCCTCACAAAGGCCTTAGAGAGCCCTCTGGCTGGCGGTTTGAAGCCTGGTTGAACGCGTATTTTGGAGTTGACTTTGATAGCAAACATGATCACTGATAAGAAATAACATATAAAACAGAGCCAAATTTCTTATTCGTTCAATGTCTTCAGCTATTGAGCTTACTCTCGTTTCTGAGTTATTTAAGAATCTGTAGATACGGAAGAACTCAAGCTCTGTTGGGCCCCGAGATCACCAGAATCATCACAAGCGTGCTGATCAACCATCAAAATGCTATTTGTTTTTCCTAGTCCACCTAAGTTTTGTTCCTAAATGGCACCTTTCTGTTTAGTGTGCTCTAAATGAATGAGTTGTGTCCTCTAAGGGATCTTTCTCAGATTATGGCGCGAAATCTTAGTAACTATTTCATTCAATCATAGCAGTATTATATATGTTATATCAGTATCGATTATGCTGGACTAAGTTCCTTGGCGTGAACCATCGAAACTAACACCTGGACCGCACTAGGGAACCAACAAAATCCATGGATCTCCATTCTTCTTTTCTCATTACAAGACTTTGATAGATTAAGTGTTTGATTTGCAGGCTTAAGGAATGTTAAAGCCCGCAATAATTGATTCAATTTGCCTCCCTGCGCCATCATTGTATTCGTTTATGCATTCTCTTCCCTTAGCCTTTCAATGATTTATGAATAGTTTGTTTTTTTTCGATTCTTTGATGCTTTGCTTTTATTCTTTGTGATTTGTTTTGTTCTATGCATTTCATTTTTTTTTTCTTAAACAAAATTAATTTTTTTGTTTAATTTGGTTTTCTTTTATTTATATATTTTTAAATGAATATTTTTTTAATGTTTTGTTTTTTTTTTAATTTAGATTTAAAAATAAAGGTTTTATTTAGCAATTAAAAAAAAAAAGATAAATAAATTAACTAGGCAATTTTTTTTTTTAATAAACAAAGAAAAATATTTTGTTTTAAGAAGATTTGAGATGGAGATCAGATTTTTTTTACAAGGAATAGTCAATTTAGATCTCCTAGTCATTTTTCAGATTTATGAATTTGTTGGGAATAATACTTGGGTGGCGGGGTGAATCAGTATTATCAGGTCAATTATTTTTCATTTCACAATCAGATTTGTATACGCTACTTCAGTTAGTAAATACCGCGTATGTACGCAACTTCAGTTAATGAAACAAGCGTATATAAGCAGACTTGTAATTTAAATTATTCTTCAGATGTTGATCATTAATCTGCGCATCAAAACATATGAACAGTAACCAGGAACAATAAAACAGAACAGGCAATCACACATAAGAACACAAGATATAAGGTGGAAACCCAATGTGGGTGAAAACCACCTGCTGTAATTCGTCTCTATCTTCTTTCAATTAGAAACTTCTTTTTACAATGTTTCTATATTGGTGCAGTCTTATACCAGTACGCATGCTGCTACCTGTAGAAGGCTACAACCTTCTCTCGTTCTCCAGCTTCTCCTGGAAGGGAGATACAACCCCCTTAGCTCTTGTACTAGCTGAGCTACTAGTACGTAGGTGATGACCTCCAGAAGGCTACAACCTTCTCTTTCCTTCCAGGGACCACGTTTCATAAATTTTCAGACTGGATCCATGAATATCAATCAACCATCAAGTATATCTACATTAACCAACCTCCTTTGTACAAACAAATACTGAATCAACCAATAACTTCTCAGAATGTTGTAACCAGAAAACAGTACCAATAATCAAACACCAATTATGAACCCAGAACACTACAGCAATAAACTGAAAGAGCTAAAACATATTTCATGAGATATACACTACTTCAATATGTGGAACCTGCGTGCATACGCTTCTGTATCGAGGTCATACTACGTATACGCTATTTTAAGTTAGTTAACCAGTGTGTATACGCACCTCTGCTGCGCTGAACCTACGTACAGATCTATAAAAGATAATTTATCCTTTTTACTCATTCAAACATTAGTTATACCCAGTTTATCATATTTATCGATCACGTCATGCGCCAAATATAACAGATCAAAAATTACACAAAGATACTTCTCTTCAAACCACCTTAAAACCTTGACCCCTCAATAGAACTTATCCTTCTCCTTGCGCTAAGGTTCCTCCTTGATTCAGATCTAGTTATGCACCATAACCCAATCAGAGTATTCTCAAACTTGCTCTTCATAAGATATTCAATGTTTTAGTTCATCCCTTGCCAAATGATCTCCTTCCTTTTTATAGACTTAGGCCTTACTCACACCATGGTCCAAAACCATAGAGATCCAGTACTAGGGACTCAATACCTAGGTTCAACACTTTGGATGCAATACCAAGGACCAAAACCATAGGTTCAAGTATGACGGACTAAATACCATGGACCAACCATAATTTTTCCCACATGTACACACTTTTCGTTGCATGAAAGTGCGTGCATATGTATACGTGCCTTTTGATCGGTACACCTAGGTGTATATGCGATTTTGTTAAGAGTAACTTGCGTACACCTCATTTTCTTTCATTCTGAGAGCCTGAACTGTGATCTACCCTTTGAGTGAGTTGCCATCAAGGACAACACCTGTGCCATAGTCCCAAACCTATGTCATAATGCCAACAAAATTTTATTACAAAATTGAAAAGCCAACTTATTCAATTACCTTTCTAATATTCTAGGTCACACAAGGCGCAAGAAGAAAGCATACTTGGGAAATTATTAATTGATTGATTTTTTTTATTTTATTTTTAGATGTAAGAAATAAGGTCTCCTAATTACACTTCCCCAGCAATGGCGCCAAAGTCAATTTAATGTCTTAAATTGTTAACATAAATTATCAACTGGGGTTAGTACTTTGATGAAGTGTGGTGCACAATATGTGCTTAGTTAACCTTGTTTCTTACTTCGTTGATTATGTTTTTATGTTGTTTTGGGGTTTTGTTGCTTATGCCTAAGGAAATCAATTTAAGAAATGAAAGTTATGCTTCTAGATGAAATATTTAAATGTTAATGGAAAAAATCTAATGAATTTTAATGTTGAAAAATAATTTCTAAAGAAGGAATAAAAGGAAATGTTTTGATGAAAGAAACTAAACTATGAATTACTCTAAATTAAATGATTAAACTATGAAAAAGAAGGAAGAAAAGGAAATGTACTTGAACTAATCTATGAAAAAAAGAGCATTAATCTAAAAACAATTTCATTCATATGACAAGATGAAAATCAAAACACTTCCTTTCTTATCCTTGAAAGCTCTTGATAAAAATCAAACTAATCCTATTCATGGACTGAAAAAAAAAAAATAACAATGACAATCTAAAACAAATGGAAAAGACAACTATGATCTATTGTATGATCAAATACCCATGGACCATTCAATTTAGGAATCAATCTTCTTGAAGTGATTAAGTACTTGATTATACATTAAATGAAACAAAACATGATCTAGGAAAGCATAAGAAAGCATGTAAATGAAAACATGTAAAAACTTGCAATCGCTGTGTAATCTAATGTTTTTAAGAAATCAATTTCGGAAGGGTTGCCTTCTTGAAATGTTGAACATCAGATGACACAGTAGATAAGAAATTTAATCTAAAAAGCATGAGAAAGGAAACCAAATCACTGTCTGTTCTAAATGCCTCAAGCAATCAATTTTGGAAGAACTACCTTCTTGAAATGCTCTGCATAAGATTAAACAATGAATGTAAAACTTAATCCTAAGAAAGCATTGTAAAAACATGTAAAGGAAAACTAAGATCACTGTATGCTCCAATGCTTCAAACACAATCCAATTTTGGAAAAGAGAAAATTATTTTCTTGAGATGATTTGATTAGCATAAGATTACACAGTGATTAAGAAAGCAATAAATCTTAATCTATGAAAGCAAATAAATCTTAGTCTATGAAAACAAATTAATCTCACACATTGTAGATGGCCAATCCAAAAGTATGAGGATGGAAAGTTGAGAAGCTCCAAGTGCAAGCCTTCTTCTTTATTCAAAACATGAGTAATTCCCCAACTTTACACATAAAATGATAGGAGAAAACTTCCCTATTTATACAAAAAGATGAGAAGCTATCTCATTAATGAGAGTCCATGAATCTCTCTCTATATCTCTAGAGTTACAATCAAAATAGGAAATGATAAGACACATATCTTCTTAGAGTTTCAATACAAATAGGAAATGAGACACATATCCTTATGATCCCATGATCTTCTCCACTCAAATTCGAATTTGGCCTTAGAAGGCTACATAAGGGTCTTTTAGAAGATTCCTTTGACCTACACATGTCAACAATCTCATCCCACTTATTAGGAATAAGCATGCACATTATTTTCTAATTTTTAACTGTAAATTCACTTAAAAATGCTAAGAATTAATAAAGTTTGGCAAAACATAAATATGAACCAATAATGATAATGGTAAGGTAAATGTAATGAAATGGAGGTGGAGTGAAGGTGACAATATGAAAATAAAAGTGAAAATTTAATGGAAGTGAATGACAATTTCAAGGCCCAGCACCTTCCTTGGGTATCTGCTAGCTTCGCAATGCACTCATATAGCTCAGTAGGGAAGGACACGAAAAAGATTTCGTGGATCTCTGTATATATGTAGTTGTCTAGCCACTCTTCTTTTGATAGTCAAGGGTTTTTTTCTCCTGCACCACGAACTCGTGGATTATTCTACCCAACCAGCCTTCAATTTCATTCTTAGTTGTATTCCAATTATAAGACATCACACATATCTATGCAGATTCTGGTCCCGGCAATGTAACCATTTGTTGGCTTATAGGGGCCTAACCAGGTTCAGAGTTAGTCAACCAAACAAATACCTACATTATTGGCCCTTTTAGCATCAACCCGCGGAGCGCGGACTGAAGTCTCACCCGAAGCAGTATGGGGGGATGCTGGAACCAAGTTTTCGCACCCTTGAGATGGATGTGATGTCGATTTATTCCAACTAGACCTGCTTTCATGCAGGTCGCTTCGCACCCTGTTCTAACCTTCAGCATATTCCCAATCCGTTACAATCAACCTTCGCACAGCCCTAATCAGGGGCTAAGATGCTTTCGCGCTGCTTTAATTATCTTCGTGTAAAAAATTGTTCTTACTTGTGTCCACTTAACCAATACAGTCATGGACATTCGTGCATCATATAAGAATTTAGAATTGAAATTCATACCCAATATAACAGATGCACAAATAGGAAATAAAGATGTAGAAATGATAGAAACTTCTCTTTATTAATACTTCCAGATTATTAGAGACTCAACTCCCTCTGTGCACTCTGTTGCAGACTACTAGGCCTTTGCGCACTCAATTGCAGAGTCTCTACCTATGCTATGACTCAAAACTTAGACTTACACTACAAAATTATCTCACATACATCTGCATTATCTTATCTTAGATGCCTTTCACTACTTAGAGATTCACTCTATTATGGCCTAAATCTACCTCAGGCTGAGAAAGGCAAGATCTAGGGTAACATCAAACCATGCTTAACCTGGTAGCTAGCCTTACCAGGTTGGGAGAGGGCTCTCTCCTTGTCATTCTCAGGAAAATATGCCTAATAAAGCTTGAGATGACTAATTTAAAGACTGATTTTAGGCTAAGTATATGCTCTGTGGAGTTTGATTGAATTTAATTTTAGTTTGTTGGCTCAAATGTGAAAGGCAGATTTGGGTCCAGGGAATGGACACAGTCTTGCAGAGATCTCTATGGGGCGAGGTAGGAAAATGGTTTAGTACTTTGAAATAAGTGAGATGGAGAGTCTTAAGACTAGTGAGGAGTTGGAGAGGGCATGAAAGTCTTAGGGATCCTCTTCAAACAGTTGAAAACATAAATAACTAAACAAACCCCAGGTAGAGCACTGCAACATCAATGAATTCTACCTTTATTCTTGATTCATTTATTTAAGCTGAACAGAAAGAGATGATGGCATACATAAACACATATAAACTTGCTTTACAGAAGGAAAAACAATACCAAATCAAATTGCCACAAGAATCCCACAAAGTGCTGCAAACCCTGGTCTATTCCTTGCCAAACTGCAAAAATGAATATGCAATAATGCTCAAAGCATTCACAAGAGTCCAACCTTTACCAATGACTGAAAAAACTACTAGATATAGGCAAAAAACAACTCATGCTAGGCTTTAGGAGTTTAATTCATGAGTTTAGGCGTTGTTTCAACAAGATCTAAACTAAGAACTGAAAAGTAGGCAGTGGAACAACTTGCCTCTAAAACCTAGGAAATTGATTCATTCAGTTTCAAACTACCTTTTTATGATGTATCTACCTCCATGAGTGAAATTTTGGCATATTTACATCAAAATCCATCAAGTTACATCAAATTACATCATGAGTTTGACTATGAGAGAGATAAAAGTCAAACTGAGAAAAAACTAGGCGAAAAACAATGTTTTTTGGGCAAAAAAGTCAATTTTCCATCCTGTGCGTCGCACCTCTGTCACTGTGCGTCGCGCCTTTTTGAAACTGATTTTTTAGGCCTTATCGTGTACCAAATTTTCTCCAAGTGGGCTTGTTGGAAAGGTCTATTTGTCTTCTTTTTAGAATAGGTGGAATTTCTGAATTTGGTGTCCATTTGCCACTCCAAAAATGAGTTCTCCCAACACTGCTTCCTATCTGGCCAAAAAGGGGTAGAAAGGGCATTTTTGAGGTGTTTTTGACCCTTTTGGAAACTTAAAACTTGACAAAATTTCTTGGCCATGTGTGGGCATTCATATTTTTTCCTGAGGAATCCAAAAAATGCTGAGTTTTCCTCCAAAGGAGGTCCCTAGCAAAAGCGCACGCCAGGTGGCGTGGCGCACCAGGCAAAAAAACCTGTGTTTTGCTCCAAAAATTCAAAATTGACAAAAAGAGTGTTATGAATCAAGTCTTGTGTTGGGTTAAGGAAGCCTCAGCCAAAATCTGGAGCTTATCTTGCTCTTTCTTCTTCCTCAAAGATTTCCTCAACTTAGCCTTCAAACTCCTAATTCTCACTTTGCAAACTTTGTTTCTCGCCAAATAGTGGTAGGCCATGTGCCTCAACATCTTTTTCTCTTTGTTGGCCTTCTCCAGCATCTTTTCCAAGTGCATGTTTGCCCTCTCAAGCCAAGATTCACGATCAGCTTCAATTTCTTGCTCAAGTGGTGTCAACTTGACTTTCCTCCTCTTGGCAGCTTGTTGGTTTTCTCTCATGTTTTGGAGCTCCATGATGGCTTGTTGGTCCTCTAACTGTTTGTTCCTCTGCTCAAGATAGTTGATTATCCACTTGGCTCTTTCCAGGTTGAGAGAGAAGTCATGAATGTCATCTTGTTGTTCATGGATGATCTCCTTGATCTTTGAGCTTTGGCAGCCCAAATCAGTGTCATCATCCTGAATGAGAATGAAATCTGCCTCTTGACCTTCTGATGGCCCCTCATCATGAAATGGTTGCTTACCCTTGTCCTGTACCTGCTTTGTTGTTGAAGGAAACGAGACCCCTTCCACCCCGAGTGGAGATAGTACTTGTTTTGCTGTTGCAAACAATCTCCTTGTGCCCTTTTGGTAAGTGACAAACATTGGCACACTAGTGGTTTGAGTCTCATGCACCTCTTGCTATGTGAAGGCTCTCCTGCCTCATGAAAAACTAATGGGGGCATTTGAGGACCTGTAAAGACCTCATGTGAAATGAAATCATCCCATGAAATCTTCAGTAAACTAAGCTGATGCAAAACCACAATCTTGATCAATGCAAAGTGATAGATGCCATTATACTACTACTGAAAAGGTTTCCTTTGCACTAATGTGGTCATTTTCTCAATATTCTGGAATATGAAATAGGGAATGTTCATCATCCTCACCCTAGTAAAATGCATCAACAATCTGATATGATAGATGTATAGGTGAGCAAATCTGCCTTCACAGCTGAAATATTTGATTATGAGTTTCATAGGGGGAGCATATGTGTCCTATAGGTACCTGAAAGGGAAGACCCTACTGATATGCCTCTGAAAACCAGCCTTGATATAAGGCTCATAATGATCTCTATCCACCAGCTGTCTCTTGTTCCACTGTTCACCTACATTTGGAATACCTGTTGCTTGAGCTATAGTCTCAGGTGTCAAAGTGAATGTCACTCCTACCAAATTGACCTGGCCATTGTGAAGATGGAGCACAAAAAGTCTGGCCAGTTCATGGGGGTATTTGACTCTTTCCACCATCTCACAAAATTGGTAGCAAGATTGATGTTTGAAGCATGCTACAGAAATAGGGCAAGCCAACAACTCAGTAAGTGTAGTGGGCTCCTCCTGGATATGTTTTCCACTCTTGTGAGATCTCCTTGGTGCATGAAGTTCTTTGGAGGAGTCACTTACTGTTTCCTCATTTCTGTCATAAGATGAATTTGACTCCAAGTTTTCCATTGTTTGATGTTTCTTAGATGAGTATGAAGAGATTTTATAGAGACAATAGGTATTTGCTGCTAAATGACAGGGATTTGATGATGGGGGACAGTGAATGAGGGGTTGGGATGCTGCTTGTAGCGTTTTTGGGAATTGTAGGGTTTGGGAGATAAGGATTAGGGTTTAGGGATGTTAATTAGGGTTTGGGAGTAGTGGGATTAGGGATTAGGGTTTTCAGTTTTGGGGATAGGGGAATAGGTAAGTGTAAGTGAAAGAGGGAAGGAGAAAAGAGGTGAATGAAATTGTAGTGAGGGGATGTGAAAATGGTAGGATGGGAATTAGACAGCAAAAACTGTAATTTTGCAAACCCTAGGCAGTTTTCTCAATACAACTGTGCAAGGAACTAGGGTTTTGTTTTTTACCTATTGAAACACCATAAACACTGATGAAACCCCTTACATTGGTAATATGGAGGTGTTAGCTTACTTGTGGAATGAGGAATTTGCAAGTTTGAAGCTTAGAGGAGGTGATTTGAATGAGTTTGGGCTTTGGAGACTGGTGCACCGCGCCTCTCTGGTGCGTCATGCCAGTTAGAATTTCAGTGTAAAACCTGCACTGTATGCGCTGCGCTGGCCAAGTGCGCCGCACCTCAAAATTTTCAGATTTTGGTTGCAAATTCGCTCCTTAGGCTCGAAAACACAATTTAGCACTTGTTCTCATTCACTCTTTGAACACAAATGAGCTCTTTGACATGAAAAAGACTTCATATTCAAATGATTTTAATTTTTCACTTATAAAAACCCACTTTGTAATGTTTGGATTTCACTTGCTTTTTAAAACTTTGTTTTGGGCAGTTTGACTTGCTTTTTGCCTTTGATGGACTAAATGCTTTGAAATTTTGACTCTTTTGCAGGAACTGGAGTGCAGGAGCTTGGTAAGGTGACCAGGGCTACATCTCGGAATTATTACATATAGGAAAAATGAAATTACATGAAATCTTGTACATAAAACATAAAAACTTTGTTTTAAAATCAATCACTGAGCATGTAATTATTGAAATTTTTGTTGTTGGGACTTTATTTGACCTCCTCATGTGCCTGTTGACCATTTTTGAGCTTTTACAAGACCTTATTGGCAAAACCCTAGACCTAATGAGACCTAAAACCCTAAAAATGACTTTTGCAAATATAATGGCGGAAAATGACTATAAATGACCTAAATGTATAAAAATGAGCCAACAGGTAAAGATCATGAGGAAAAAATTGATAATATTCCACTACCATCAGATGATCCATGATCCTAATGGAATGCAGATGATCAAATGAGACACCTAACATGCAATGCAACAAGAGCATTTTGATCATTGATGGAGGGATGAAGATACCGACACAAACACGCTCTATTTATACAATTCCATAGTCCGCGGACCATGGGTAGATCTTCTAAAGCCGACATTACAATATCAAAATAAGGGTGGACAACCCTATGAATCTTTAACAACTACACGCTCGCGCCCACAAAATGCGGAGTCTTTACATTGTAATTACAAATTTGGAGTAAAATCTATGCTCTTAGCCCCAAAACTACCCTTAGGGGATCCCGCGCCCAACAGAATGTGTGTAAATCGACCAAGAGCTTGGGAGATGCTACATCTTACAATCAACTAAGGGTGGAAATCAATATGAATTGAGAACTGAACAATACTTCCGAAGGTGTTAGACTTTCTTTTCACGAACAAGGTCCATTCAGAGAGCTGGAGTTCTACCAGTGTGTCGCCAAGTGTTGTTGCAGCTAAAACCACCCTCCAAAATTTTTCCTTAGCTTTGTTTTGGAGCCTCCCTACCAACCATCCTTAGTAGCATGTCTTGCTCTATCAAGTACGCAAGCTTCAATGATTTTCTTGAAGATTTCTAGCTTGTGCATGATAGCTTGTTGCATCCCCCTCATAGGCTATTCCTATAGACTTGGTCCATCTGTAGGCTGAGTAGCTCCCTCAAGAAATTATGCAATTCTAGAGGGGAACTAGTCTTCCCTCCAGAAATTGTATAGATATTGACTAGTAGCCTGCTAGGCTCCAGAATTGCGCAATCCTTCCTCTCATTTTTCATTGGAAATACTGCACAATCCATCCCAGCAGGACTGCTCAGCCTAGAAATTGCGTAGTTCTAGGCAGCAGTCAGTTGCTTAGCATATAAGTTGTGTAATCCCTCTGGGACAGCCAGCCCAGTAGCTAGAAAAAATTGCATAAATCCAGCTAGGTAGCCTACTGAGCTCAAAATTTGTGAGATGCAGTCAGACAGGATTCCTTGAGAAAATTGCGAGGTCTAACCCAGAACAGCTGCTCATCCCAGAAATTACGCAATCCTGGGAGACATTCACCTGTTCCTCTCAGAAATTGCACAATCCCTCTAGGACAGCCATCTCTGCTCAGCCCAGAAACTGTGCAAATTTTCATCCCAGGCTCACAAACCGATGCATGTGCCTTCAGGTTTACCGATTCCCTCCAGGACCGAGAAAAACTAATTTTCATGCATGGACTACTTCTCCCAAGGCATCATACAAAGGCATCCCTTGATTCAGGGATCTACTTTTGGCAGCTGGAGGTTACATGCAAGGATCATTTCAGAAACCTCCCACCAAGTGTCGCTTTTCCTAGATTTCTAGCATGCGCATCACAACCTCGATTTTATCAAAACTTGTCAATCGAACATTGCAGAGCTCATTCCTCACATCGACCTTTTAGCTCTAACATCCCACATTGTATCTAGGAGTCGTTGGCACATTCAGCTCAGCTGTTTCTGGGTAAGCCCGCTTTGCATGTCTTGCATTGCATTTCTGTCAGTTTTTGTGTTTCACTTTATGTGAGTGTTTATTGCTTGATTTCAGTGAATGTCTGCTTTTTTTTTATGTATGTTAGCTTGTAGAAGCACCATTTTAGTTTTCATTTGCATCTCAATGTTGTCGCATGCATGACAATGTTTTTTCACGGATGGTCTTTGTTGCGGCAACTCGCTTGACATGCATGCATGATTTCCCGTTCTCAAATCCTACACTTGTTGTTTACATGTATGATAACTCACTCTTGTTTGTACTCCTTTCATCATGCATTTAGACTTCTCATACTTTCATTTCATTCATCGGCTGGTGTGGGTTGCCTTGGGCCGGACCGTGCCTTTCCCGGCTAGCACTGCACATTTTCAGAAGCGAAGGCTCTGCCTTCCCTCCATAAATTGCAAAAGTCTAGCCCAACACTGACCTCCAAGCTTACATTGTGCAATTCTTGGAGACAGTGTCCTGCTGGCCCTAGAAACTGTTGAATGCAATTTTCTTGTTGCATGTCACTGCTGACTGAAATTACACATTACGCAATTTCAATCCTCAGCAGGCCAGGCTGGACTGTGCATTGTGTAGTTCCAGCAGTCATTCAACGTCCTGATAGCTCGGACTACGCCTTGCGTAGTTTTTGGAGTTAGTCTCCTGACCTCCCAGTGGAAATTGCGCAAACTTCACGATCAATCACACAAGTATGTTGCAAGTTAATCCTCAAGTTTGTTTTGGTTTTCAATTGTCAAATTGGTTGCCATGGGTGTTTCTATGTCTCCAAAAATCATAGGTGTTCGTCTGTCTCTCAGCAACACAAGTACAATGGCCTTCAGGAGAGCAGAGTCAAAGGACACTGCTGAGATCACAATGGGGTTTGTAGCCAAGCAAATGCCTATGAGATCGCCTACCTATGAAGACATCAAGTTGTTAGTAGACAAGGACATCAAGATAGTGTGGCAGCAGCATCACAGCAAGTAGCACCATTAGCAACAGCAAAAGTCAGCACACCTACATGCGATGAATGCAAGAGGAATATTGTTGACAACACAAAGGCAGAAAAAAATTGCAAGGTCAAGCAGATCCACTTATGATGAAAGCAACTTTGGAGACTGAGGCTATGAGGTCACGGTGCAACATGAAGATGCGCGAAGCCAGAGAACAAAACTCAGAAGGAGTTGCATGTGTTGAAGTAGAAACTCAAGGGAGAACAAGAGGTGCATAGATGAGAGAATGAGCTACAACATGAATAGGTACAACAAGGAGCGCAACATGCACAGACAAATGAAACTGCGCTCGTACAAGTTATAGATCCATCCTAGCAGCTAGCCCGGAGCAAACAAGGTGAATAGTGTTGTTGATCGCATGCAAGGGAATTCAACATCATTCATGTCATTGTGCACATGCATGCGATCCCACCCATTTAGCACACTCACCGAGGTGAAGACAAGAGGCAAGTCCAACTAGACTTGAACATGTATTTTAACAAATTGATGCACACGGCCACCAGCACATGCTTTGAGATCAGCACAGACACTATGCATCAACATGTTGTCAGTCCGGTCACACCCAAGACGACCATGCACATGCTATTAGACGAGCTGGATAGAGGAGCCATATTAGTGTGCCCGGATGCAACGGAGGCAAGAGTCTACTTCAGCAAGATGTCACTGTTGAGCACACAGACACCATCACTGACAGCCAAGCTTGGCATCAGCTCACCACCTTCTACCATCAGAAGGATGTCAATGAGTTGGTCTCACCACAATGGTTCGAGTGACAGCAATGTCTTGCATGGCTTGCTCAAGCCATTTTGTCTTGCATGGGTACATGTGCATTATAATGTAACGTCTTGTGAAGTGGAAGTTCAAGTGTTGATAGTTGAATGTAACAGTCATAGATTAGTTGAAGAGTCATGAGGATAGATGAATAGTCACAAAGGGGAATGTCAAGGGTCATCCCACCCTTTGCTGTAAATAGTCCCTCATAAGTCATTGTAAAGGCTTTTGGTCAGCCAAGCTTCCGATAAGACTATCTTAGAGAGAGCTTGGACAGTATTGTAATGAGCCTTGGCTTCTTCGCTGCGCAAAGGTAGTATATCTCTTTGGAGGAGCAGGTCGCAGTGACTATAATGTTCCACTGTCGGAACTAGTGGTTGGACATAGATGTATTGTATGACTGGAACTTACACTTCTTAATATAACAGAGCCAACACATTTCATGCATATGTCATATGGTATTTCAGCTATCGTTTTTACTCTATATGATATATGTATATGTTTGCTCAGGCATGCATGTCTAGCTATTTTTTGTATATGTATGTATGAATCTTTTTGAAATGTGTTGTTGGTTTAAAAATCACTTTGGATTGCTAGCTTACTTGCCTCCCATTTTGTGATGCATCTTTTCTCATGTGTTCCCTTCTTAACTTCGTGATGTCATAGTTTTCCAAGGGGCGCACTCACCTCACCCTCAGTGTGTTAGAACTGCTCATGTACCATCCTTAACTTACTGCATATGTCACACCCTTGCTACCAATAGGAACATCTTACTTTCCTCTGTGCAAAACCACAGTCAATGCAATACCGTACAACCCACTACTAGGACTCCTATACCAAATAGTTTGAGGTCTAATTGGGACTTCTTACTGGGGAGATCTCCTGACATGTTGACGGGTCCAGCACCATCAACAAGTCACTCTGGAGGTATGACTCACCTTAAATAGTCATTGAAATAGAATTTTTTCATTCCTATGTTGTTTATCATACGCCATTTCGATATGATTTCAGTATTACTTATGCCTTGATGAAGAATTTTTAGTGTTGAATTGCAGAAATGACCATGTTTGATTCACTATGAGTGCTTTCTTTTATGGGATATTTTCTCTCTCTTGAACTGAAAAATCCCTGAGTTATCATCATCAGTCTCGTAAAACTCCTATGAAGACGGTATGAGTGCTTTCTTTTTTGGGACCTTTTCTCGCTCTTAAATGGAAAAATCCCCGAGTTTTTCCCTTATTCGGGCTCCTTAAATCTATGAAGAAGGCATGAACAGTTATTTTATCTCTTTTTCCTTCCTCATTAGACTGAAAAAGATATATCTAGTTTTCTTCATTTGACTTGTTAAAATTTGATGAAGATCTATTGGCTTTGTCTTTGCATGAATCATTAAAATTTCATGCAGAATATCGAGTTTACTCCGTCCTCTCATACTAGTAACAAAATGAGGCAAATGTCTATTGAGAATAGGTTTATCACTTTATCTAGATTGAGTAGACTAACTTATGGAAAATGAACTATGTCGGGTATACTATTAAACCTTTGTCGCACCCGCTTAACAACTATGACAAAGGCACCCCCCTGGAGTTGCTCTTTACAATCTTTTCAGACTCTCTAAATATGAAAAGACCACCGAGTTTACCCATTTAGACTCGTTAAATTTAATCAGATGAGGAAAAATTGGACAACACAATTTATCTATGTCTATATTTGGAGATATTTTTTGGCAGCAATCATTCCCTTGAACATGGCACTCCCTCAACAAAGCCTCCTTTTTTGCAACCTCTTAGATGAACCTTACCATCCTATGAATTTAGCCTATATACTCCAATGTTCCTGAATCCCTGTATCCTAATACTCTTTGGTTTTCATGTGTCTAAAGCTACCTGGTTAAAACTCTGTGTCATGCCTTCTATTTTTCAAGGGACCCCTTTATCCTCTACTACCTATATCAACTGTCAATCATATACTTCCATCATGCCCTGCATCGATTTCACCCATTGCTCAAAATTTATCTTCAAAAACAATCATTATTGTCTCATTTCATGTTGACTAATGTAGGACACATTATTGCCTAACTTTCGACGGGTCTCTTCCTATCAACTTCAACACTTTATCTAGTTAGAAGATCCAAAGACATATTAGTACCTTGGAACTTGCAAACATTAGTCACAAGTTACCTTTTATTTGACCGAGGGTTTTCATTATTGGTGTTGAGTAACGAAATGGGTATGTATTTACTCTTAATTCCATCATCGTTTTCCTCTTTTCTTATTTCTTTCATATCTTAATACACTAACATATTGATGGATTATGATAAGAAACAAATGAACTATTCTCAGTTAAGATTTAGCCATCGTAACTAAACATTACTCCTCTTTATGCAGAAAAATGACGAAAGGAACAGTTGTTGTTCCCTAGCGATGGAACAGCATAAACCAACAAAGGAAAAATAGGAGCGCATCGGTTGCGGGCAGGTCGGAGGAAGAATCAAGAGGATCATTGCGAAATAGGAAGGGTGTCTGAAGATAGAATTCAGTTGCAAACCCCTCAAGATCGGGAGATCCTGAGGGATCGCATTTATCTTTTACCTCTTTCTGACTATAAAAGCAAACGATTGTAGGAAGAAGGGGGATCGATCTCTGTTATTTTCAATTGTAATTTTAATTTATAGACTCATGCTGTTGGAGAATGCGACCGTGTTGTAATGCTACTTAAGTTCAATGATTAATATATAGTTGAAGCTGTTGTTCATTCCTATTCTCTGAAGTAGCTCAATAATGTTCGCTGGTGGCTAAGGGCCCAGCCTCTGGTGGATTAGATTGCTTCCTTCTGTTATATATTTCTGATTCTCGCAAGTTTGATTGGTTTGATAATTTTCCCGTTTTCTATGAGTTTATCCTATTCACTATTTACCGCTTTCCTGTATTGAAGTAGTATATTTTCTTTATATATTTTACAGCACTGTCACTTGATTCGATTTACGCTTATTGCAGATTAAATTATTTAGATAGTGAATCGTATCGATTTAATCAGCTGTAAGAGTTTGGTTATTGCTATTGAACTCTCAGATTGATATCATTTCCATTTGGATTACTTCGTAGAGATTGAGTATGATCTAGATTGAATCAGCTAAGAAGAGATTGGTTATTGCTACTATGCTCTCGGCTGATACTATTGTTAATTGAATTGCTTGTGTGAGATTTGATTACGATTTCAGTAGAGGATTGAGTCTTGAAGCTTAGATGTCATATTTCCTTTAATAATTGCAAGTTGAGTTTTATAAATGCATCCGTTTACTCTTGTATCAAAGGTTTATACTTCATTTTAAGAAACATTACTCTCTAGATTCATAGCATGCACATATTGTGTACACTCTTGGAATAAAAGGACTTGCCCGGGTTGATGATTAATGTGGGATAATTAGGAGTTTTAAAAGACACCTTTTATCATCCAACAATTGGCTCCCGGTCGAATAATTCTATGAGTGTTTGACAACAACATCATTACTCACACTCGCTAGATTTTACTATGCATCCTGGAGAACATCATCATTATTGGTGTCCATCCTCATGTCTATTAACAATTTTCATTATTGACTGGTAATCAAACGATGTTGTACATGTTCAAACTCAACGCCTTTATTCACATGTGTTGAAATATGATGTTGAGATGAAGAGATGATCAAGACCTTGGGTAGAGGCTTACATCACTCAGTCTTATTTCCTCTCCCAAGCTGTGTATATTATTTTTCGGAGACAACTTGTCAGGATGATCCTATTATGACACAGTTCCACATTGTGCTTATCGGTGGATACGATCGACATACCTCTTTGTTGAGAAATCACTCTTACATAGCTACTGAGCGTGGCAATGCCCGACTCGGGACATGATTTTAGATTTTAACATATGTGGTTGTATTAGGTTTCTCATAGTCTCGAAGCTCTGATCCTCTCTTTATTTTTTCCAACACAACAATTCTAAAGTATTTTGGCCATCGTCTTCATCTCTAATCTCACACTTTAGGGGGCATCTGTTATACATGAAAATGACCTCCTCATCAACTCAGAGGAGAAAGACAGTTTGACTAAAAGATTGACCAAGTTCACAATCTTGTTTGCCTTAGGGGCAACATTAGTGAACTTTTGTGAGTTTCGGGAGGTCAAAGGAGCGGATTGATTGAATAATATCCCACTTTTTACTCATATGTCAGCTCGAAAAGCAGGAAACATCCATCTTCGACATGTTTGAGGATATTTTTATTTCTAACAGAATCTAATAGAAAGGGAAAGAGAAATAAAGCAAGGAAATATCCTAGATTTTTCCAAAGGGAACTCATGAGAGAGTTGGCAAGGATTAGCCTTTCATTCTATATATTGGAGGCTTGGGGCATTGTGAAAGATGTCGAAAGGTTGAAGGATTGCCTACTTATTGGTTTACCAAGACGTTAAGAAGGGAGAGAGAGAGAGAGGAGTTTGGGGAGTAAGAAAAGCTTGACTCACCAAATGGTTGTAATCATCCTTTCCTATTATTAATATAGACCTACAGTTGTATTGTCTACTCTATGGTGTTTATGTTGTGATTTAGTTACATTTTGATGCAATGCCATAGTTTATGAGTAGCTTAGATTCATGTTATTCAATATATTTATGTATTGTTGTTTTGATTATCAAGGTTATATGTTGTAGTATTACTTCTTCTCTTGTCTATATGGATATGTTGATCTAGGAGCTAGCATAGAGGTCTTCCACTCTGCTACAATGGGTTGTCCAACAAAACTGCATCAAGATCTGAGGTAATCTCTTGCCTCCTACTTTGATTATCATTTCATTAATATGGATATGTACATGTTTCTTCGTCCCAGATGTAGCTAATCTGATTTATCTGCCAAGGATCACAAGAATATCCTTGAGGGTATTCCAACCACAACCACTCGTGCATTAATCCCTATAGAAATCCTACTGGATCTGAAGTATGAAACTGCAAATTTGATTTCTCCTGCAAAAAAAAATCATATTCTCCTCTTCTATAGTGATCTCAACTTAGATACCATATAGAACTTTCTTGTAGATTCAAACAGCAAATTCTAATATGCTAAAACAATTGACTTGAATCTACTTTACTCCTCAGTGGAAACAAAAAATGATCGATGAAATCACAAAGCAGAAAAAGGAATAATTTCAATCACACATAACACAATAATTTTTTGGGGAAAGCCACGGATAAAAACCCCTGCTATCTATATATTTCATTAATTATAATATATGAGAAGAAAATACAATGCTTTTTTAACCCAAACAATCTCTGCACAAGTACAATCTATCTCACTACTTCACAACCCAGCTCAAGCCAATACTTAGCCAAATCTGCTACCTGTCAAGCTCCTACTTCCTTGTGCAGTTTCTTATGGAATTATCCCATATTTAAATGGGAAATCCATCCATAGGCCTTCCTTTGATTACGTGCACCATTGTTTTAATTTAGATGATTTTACAAATGATAATATATTATCCTTAAACTCTAATATCAACAGGGTCTTTCTCAGAACTCACATGCATGAGTTATTTATGATTGAATTATTAATTATTTGATTGATCAGTGCATGTGAATTAAATCAAATTTAATAAACTTGACCTTTCACTAGTTCCTCCATCAGTTAGAACTAGTTTAACTAAATTTAACTCAGTTAAAATAAATTAAATAATTAGAACTAAATAATAACTCAACGTGGGCCCCTAAAAGTTAGGGATCACTTTACATGACTCTAGATATACTCCCAACTCGAATTTACTGAGCCAACTAAGTCAACTCAACTTAGTTAACTATTACAAGTTGCTATGAGAATTAGAATTTCAATTTAATTCGTAATTTAATTTGTGCTTGAATTAGATTAGGATTTTTCTTGTTGCATTTTT
Organism: Pinus tabuliformis; assembly: GCA_031772625.1. Lineage (NCBI taxonomy): Eukaryota > Viridiplantae > Streptophyta > Pinopsida > Pinales > Pinaceae > Pinus > Pinus tabuliformis. Next base: position 649,259,238 of record CM062817.1, read on the forward strand.
TCAACATAATTATATTTATAATTATTTCCATTAATGAATAGATATATATATATATATATATATATATATATATATATATATATATATATATATATATATATATATATATATATATATATATATATATATATATATATATATATATATATATATATATATATATATATATATTAAAATTTCAATAATGCTATATTATTTATATTGTTTACATAATGCTAAAATGCTTTATTATATAATTATAGAGTAGGTGTTGTTTTTATATATCAAAAAATAAAGTATAAAATTACTATATTAAGCCATATTATATTTGGTTATTTTAAATTTCATGGATGTTAAAATTCCTTATTAAACTAGTATTCTTGGACATCATTGTGATGTGGTCTCACTTATATTGAATTAAAAAAAAATGTAAATTGTAGAAATTCCTTGTAGATTCAAATTGTTATGTAATTTTCTAAAACAAAATACTTGAATCTACTCTACTCATCAACGAAAACAATTAATCGATCAAGAAATCACAACATAAACATGAGACAAGATTCAATCACATATGCTCAAAGATTTATCTAAGGGGAAAGCAATTGTGCAAAACCCCTTCCTATATGTATTTCATTAGTTAGAAAATAGAGAAGAAATACAATGCTTTTTTAGGCTTGAACAATCTTTGCAAAAGTATAATCTATCTCACTGCCTCACAAGCTAACTCTGGCCAATACTTAGCCAATTTTGTTTCCTACCAAGATCCTATTTCCTTGCGATGTTTCCTTGGGAATTAGAGCCCTATTAATCAAGGAATATCCCAGTTAGAATTGTGCAATCCCTGTAGGCCCTTCTCTAACAGCATGCACCACTTGTACAACTCGAAAATTATACAATTGATAGTACACTTCCCTTGAACTCCAATCTCAACTGGGTAACACAAATTTCATGCATGCATGAGTTAACTATGGTTGATTTATCAGTTAACGGGTTCAACACCAAAGTTGCACCCCACTATTAGACCTCCTACTAGTTCCTGCAACAGTTGGAACTAGTTTAACTGACTTTAACCTAGTTTAACTGAATTAAACTATTACAACTCAAACTAAATTCAACCTCAGTTCCTAAATTTTAGGAACCACTCTACATGACTCAAGTTGTGCCCTCAACTAGAATTAACTAAGACAACTAAGTGAAATTAACTTAGTTAACTCATTCTTATTGTCTTATGATGTGGAATTACAATTTTCTCTTTTCTTGTTTCCATTTTCAACACTCCCTCTCAACAAGAAAGGGATTATTAGATACCCAAATCTTGTTTCTATGGAACTCAAATTTTCCTCTTGATAATGCCTTTGTCAAAATATCTACATCATGTTCCTTTGTAACAATGTATTCCAACAACATGATCTGCCTCAGCATGCAATCTCATACATGTTGATACCGAATGTCAATATTCTTGGATTGATCACGAAAAATTAGATTTCCAGAGAGTTTGATACAACTATGATTGTCACAATAAATCACAGTGGGGTCCATCATCTGACCAAGTAACCCAACAAGAATCTTCCTCATCTAGATAACTTCACAAGTTGCTTGACTAGCGGACATGTACTCTACTTTTTTTGAACTGCATGCAACTGATCTTTGCTTCCGTAAGTACCAAGAAACTATTTCTAACCCAATACTGAAGACTCCTCCAGAAGTTCTCTTGCAATCTGATGGACTACCCATGCAATCTAAATTTGTGAAGCCTTGAAGCTTCACTCCCTCTATTCGTTTGTACCAAAGACCATACTAAGTAGTGTCTCTGAGGTATCTCCAAACATGTTTGGTTTCCTTCCAATACAGTTTGGTTGGATTAACCATTTCTTGACTAAGTTGGTTAACTACATAACACATGTCTAGTCGTGTGTTCACCAAATACATAATTTAACACACAAGTTGTCTGTAAATAGTGGCTTCCACCTCCTCACCTGAAGTGGCATCCTCTTTCCTCCAACTACCCTCTAGAGGAGTATCCATGGGTTTTCTACTCTCCATGCATAACTTCTTTAGTATCTTGTTGGCATATTTTCCCTGAGACAAACAATTCTCCATCTCCTTTCCATACTTCCAAACCTAGGAAACAATGCATGAGTTCCATGTCCTTCATCCCAAATTCTCTTGTAAGATCCTCTTTTCAAGACTTGATCAACTTCTCATCACCGGTTGAAATTAAATCATCAACATATAATACTATAATCAATCATTTACCTTCAACAACAATATGGTAAAGGTTTGCATATGTTTCACTTTTGGTGAAGCCCAACCTAGTGAAATAGTTGTCGATCTAGATGTGCCAAGCACGGGGTGCTTATTTCAATCCATACAACGATCGCTTGAGTCTTCAAACATGTGACTCTCTGTCAAAGGTCTCAAATCCTCCAAGTTGCTCAATGTACACCTCCTCCTTAATCACACCATTCAGGAATGTTGTCTTCACATCCATTTGATGTATCTTCCATCCCATCTATGTTGTAAGTGATAGAATTTATCTAATGGAATACGACCTTGCTCCTGAAGCAAAGGTCTCCTCTTAATCAATTCCCTCCAACTAAGAGAACCCCTTGGCCACAAATTTGGCCTTGTGATTGTTTATGCTCCCATCTGCTACTTGCTTCACCTCGTGGATCCACCTCGAACCTACCATTGACTTGTTCTCTAGTCTTGTTACAACTTCCCAAACATCTTTTATGAATATGGAATCATATTCCTCTACCATGGCATCAAAAAATACTAACTTATGCATTGCTTCCTTAAATGAGGATGGTTTTGTCTCAACTAGCTCACTCATAAGACCCATGTAACTAGTGTAACGATCTAGTGACCTCCTTTGTCTGCGCTATGATGTGGGTGCTCCCACATTCTCTCTAGCATCATGCAATAACCTATCAGCTTCCCGCATGTGCTTCCTTCCATCTTTGGATGTCTCTTCATGAGTGGGTGCTTCCACTCTCTGCTCCTCTACTTGTGTTTGCTCCAAAACATCCCAAGGTTCTTACTTTGGAGCCAAAAGTTGTTCATCTACATGTAACTGAAGCTTCCTCTCAAGGGATCATCTCAGGGCATTCTCTTCATAGAAATTGACATCTCTATGAACAATTGTAATCCTGTCAGATGGAAAGTACACCCGATAGTTGTGAGGTGTATCAGTCTACCCCACAAATATTCTCAACTCAATTATCATCTCTACAATTTTCCTTGCATCCTTAGAAGCATGACAGTATACTGATGAACCAAAGATCTTGAAGTGTGACACATTTGGTTTCTTTCCTGAAAAATATTATTATGGTGTACTCATCCCAAGAATATGATGAGGACTCTTGTTCTGCACATATATAGTTGTGTTTCATGCTTCATACCACAAGTGAAAGGGTAGGACTTGATCATGCAACATTGCCCATGCATCTCCCACAATACTTTTTCTCTTCCTCTCAACCACCCCATTTTATTGTGGGTTATGTAGAAATTTTATTGTGGGTTATGTGGGAATACATGCACAATACATAACCTCCTCTACATTGATCATCAATTTAGCAGCATTAAAAAGAATGAAACAACAATCGCATGCGCACATTAACAGAGTATGTAACCCGGGGAAATCTTACAGCTGAAAACCCCACACTATCTGTATATTAATGATTGAGAACATGTAACAATACATAGTACAATACTCTCACAAGTATCCAGCACTATCTCCACCTGTTACACACAAAAATAGCTCAGATCCGAACAAGTCACAGGTTCAAATCTCCTCCGCTGCTTTGCCTGCCTCCACTACACAACCCTGCAAGAGAATGAATAAATCCAAACTCGTTCCAAGTTCTATTTACCTTGCAAAATCACTCACACTGGAAATCACGTGAGCACAGGCTATATCCTTGGGCATATGCAATTCTCATGGGCATACTCAATCCTTTGATTGTGCAAGATCTCATGCACAACTATAGTCACAACTGATAGCAATCTCAACCTCTAACACCTGTCTCCACTGAACTGTACATGCACTGAGTTAACTGATGTATCCTTTAGTTGCATTATGAGTTAATAATTAGTGAATTAATTAATAATTAATTCACACAACTCATCACTAGTGTATTCTTTAGTTAGACTAAATACAACTAGTTCAACTAAGTCAAACTGAACACAACTCCATCAACTCCACATCCAACTCCACAGAACTCACATGCATGAGTTCTAACTGAAGTCCTCCATGCAATAGCTCAACTAACACATAAGAAACCACGTGATTCCTTCTGTCAACTGCATGTGCCACATTCGTAGCTCGAACTGAAGTGCTCCAAGAGGATAAGAAAAATTTTATAGTCTAAATATTATTATGAGACAATAATATTTGACTTTTCTATTTTTGACTAGCAATCTAAAAATAGACTCTTATCACTCCTGCTGTGATACAAAAATAGAAGTCCATCTATTTTTCCCAACATGACCAATCATCCATAAACAACATCCTGCAACTCATAGACCATGATCCATATTTCTAAAAATAGACTTTGCGCCATAATTTGCCTGTGGGCCCACTTAGTGAAGGCGACTCCTTTCCACTAAGCTCAATCATCTTGTTGCATTTTCAACAGGTTATGGGGTGTTATTAACTCCCATCGAATTCCTTCTGATGCACCGAAGTTCCTAAACTCATTCGACATATATTCACCACATTATTGCTCCTGAGAGCCTTCACTTTCTTGCAAGTGTCTTTCTCAACAAGTGCTTTAAATTCACAAAATTTGGAGAATGTGTGGTCTTTCTTCTGCATGAAGAAAATCTAACACTTACATGAGAAATCATCTAGAAATATAACATAATACCTATTCTTGGTCGTGGAGGCTATCGAGAAAGGTCCACATACATCTAAGTGAAATATTTCAAGGACTTATTGAGCTCTACTGTCCTTATCATGAAAGTTGGCTTTGGTGTACTTCCTAAGTGTACACCCTTTACATATATCTTGTTGCTTGAGTGCACCCTTGGGAAGTCCTATAGAAATATCTCACATGATCTTCAACGCTCCATAGTGAAAATGGCCAAGTATCCTATTCCATAATTCATCGATGTCTCAACTTTGCACCTTATCTTTTTTCATGCTCAAAGCAACATAGTCTTCTACATCTAATTTTAAAAGTTATTCAACCAAACCCAATCCAGTTCACTTGCACCATAGAAATATGTCTAAGGAAATCCTTTCCCTTTCTAAATATCACATCGTAGCCATAGTATTCCAACATAGCAACTAAAACTAAATTCTTTTTCAAGCCCAGAACATACATGATATCTTTTAATGTGAGAGGAGAACCAGACTCCCTCTAAAAAGTAATTGTACTAATACCGGTCACGCTATACCTTCCATCATCTCCCATATCGATGTGCATATGGAGGTCCTTCTCCCCCAAGTTATTAAAAATTTCTTTGTTTCCCATCATATGGAATTAGGCTCCACTATCCAGATACCACACACTACCCATCACTAATCTCACAATGCATGCAATGAGTGTGAAATCAAACTCAAATTGTGAATCTATAGCTTCACATGTCGCTCCTCCTAAGGCCTTCTTTCCAACCTTCTTGTGCAGACACTTCATAGCATATTGTCCCAACTCATGACAGTGAAAACATTTACTCTTTGAAGAGTATTTCTTCTTTTCTGCCTAACCAAAAATTCCTTTGGATTGGGATTTCTTCCCTTTCCCTTTGCCTTTCTTTTCCTTTCCATCCAGGGCATAGTTCTCCACATCATCGTGTTGGATGAGGTTCCATCTCTAGTGTTTCACCTTATCTCTTCTTTCACCAAGGCACACCAAATTCACTCCCAATTTGGTAGCTTCTCCCTCCCATTTATTGAATCTTGGTAGTTGTGCCAGCTATTGGGAAGGCCTAGAAGTGTTATTTGAACCTGTTCAGGTACTATGGTATTATGTTTTCCTTCTCCCTCTTGATATTCTAAAGCCTATCCTTTAGTGCCAGCTTCCTCTGGTCACTCTTGTTTTTAAACAAGTCTATCAAGGCTTGCCACATTCCATATGGGGTATCCTTCTCATGGATATTAGAGACAATATGATCTTGAACTCCTTCTACCATGTTCCTCCTTGCCTTTTCCACACATTTCTTCCACTCTGCCAAATATTGAGCCTCATTTATTGGAGTCTTATGAATATCATCGTCTATGAATTCCATCAACCCATTATCTTCCAACATTTCCTCCATCCTGTCCTTCCAAGAAATATAATTTGAGCTACCCTCAAGGGCATACTTGAGTCTTAGTCCATAGAATGACATCCTGTTGCCTCTGAAGAATGATACTGCAAATTCGATTTCTTGCAAAGAAAAACTCGAATTATTTTCTTCTATTGTGAATCCTGCTCTTATACCATTTAGAAATTCCTTGTAGATTCAAACTCCATGTAATTTGCTAAAAAAATAAAGACTTGAATCTACTCTACTCATCAATGGAAACAATTAATTGATTGAGAGATCACAACATAAACATGAGACAAGATTTAATAACATATGCTCAGAAATTTGTCTAAGGGGAATGCAACTCCTCAAAACCCGTTCCTATCTCTATTGCATTAGTCAGAAAATAGAGAAGAAATATAATGATTGTTCAAGCCTGAATATCTCTGCACAAGTATAACCTATTCCACTACCTCCCAAGCTAACTCGGGCCAATACTTAGTCAATTTTGATTTATTCCAAGCTCCTATTTCCTTGCATTGTTTCCTTGGGAATCAACCCCCTATTAATTAGGGAAATTCCCAATTATAATTATGCAATCCTTGTAGGCCCTTCTATGACTACATGCACCATCTGTACAACTCAAAAAATTATACAACTCATAGTACACTTCCCTTGAACTCCAATCTCAACTAGGTAACTCAAATTCGATGCATGCATGAGTTAATTATGGCTGACTTATTAGTTAACTGGTTAAACATTGAAGTTGCACCTCACTTTTAAACCTCCTACTAGTTCCTCCAATAGTTGGAACTATTTTAAATGACTCTAACTCAGTTTAATAGAATTAAACTATTACAACTCAAATTAAACTTAACCTGCGTTCCTAAATTTTAGGAACCACTCTACATGACTCAAGTTAGGCCCTCAAATCAAATTAACTGATCCAACTAAGTGAAATTAACTTAGTTAACTCATTCTTGTTGTCTTATGCTGTGGAATTTCAATTTTCTCCCAATTGAATTCAAGGGAAAATTCTATCAGGATTTTCTTGTTGCCATTTTCAACATAAATAAACATGAAAATTACAATAATGTTATAGTTAATAAATATATTGCCTTATATTATTTTATATATATATAAGTACTATTAGCAGTTTCTTTTGTTACTTAAATATTATTATTATTATTATTATTTAATAATGTATAGTTAGAAACATTTTGTTTATTAGTGGTTTTTGTAAATCATGATGCATTGCTTGGTATTCGATGAGAAGAGATTCTAAAAAAATTGTGATTGATTTAAGTAATAAAAATATAGTAATAGATGTGAATCATTAGTATAAAGTATTTTATCGAAGTATTTGATGTGAATAGATGATGCACCTCGATACTATTTATCCTAGGTCTTTGAAATGTATATTTGTAGGATTCCATAAAGTGATGGCTATATTAGCTGAGAAATAATTGACTTTACATGTGTTGCTTGTATTAAAAAATGGGATCCTAATGATTAAGATGTTGTAGACATCTGTGCAAATTTGAAATTGCTCTAAATTTTAAAGTGCTAAATACTTTTATATATATGAGACAATATCCAAAAATTGACAGATTTTTCAGAATTTTAATTGAACTTTAGTCTTATCCATCAATTTGGGGTCAAATTACATGTTATTTATGCGTACATGTTATTTATTTTCAAAACAAGTGAAAAACAATAAAACACAAATGGGAACTAAAAGGAATTACAGAACCTTACAACCTTTGTTATTGGAAATGGTGGTAATTAATAGAATTTACTTTCTAAACACTTAAATATAATTATAAGCTTTTTCAAATATTTTTAGACACTTACATTTGACTTTTTGGTCAATCGACATTCCATATGATTGGAAGTATAACATATAATCTGTTTACATTTGAACATCTTCGACTAACGGAATTAGTTTTTAGAGAAATTTTTACTGGTATTATTTATTGTAGTTGATACTAAAAATCCTTTAAAGAGAAAAATTATTTAGATTGTTAAATCATTCTTTGACTTAATGATATATTGGGTTCAAGTGATGTGTACTAGTTTCAGTGGAATCTTTTAAAAAGTAGTGTTAGACTCATGGAATGTGTAGTTGTGCAATTATCAAAATCACTACAACAACTTATAGAAGAGGAAGAGATCGATAATCACAAATTGGATTGCGTGAATACAACAAAGAACAAGAAAAACAATGGGCACTCTAAATGCAGCTTCCGTGGCAAGTGGATTAGTTGCAACTTAAATTGATGCAAATGTTGGTGTTGTTGCATGAAGCATCTTTATTAAAATCCAGAGAACACTGAATGAGTCTCAAAGGCCAACATACATCAATTTTTTTATGTGATTTAAATGATAAATTTGTTGATTCACTAGGCCTCATGTGAGAAAGAATTTTCACAAATTATAATGCTAAAATCAGAAAATATTACACGCACCTCTAAATCTCATAGTCACTTCTCCTATCTATGTCTACTTGAAATATTTATTCCAAGATGAGTGGCTATAGAAGCTTAAATTATTTCATTTTTAGTGAATTTTGGTGCAATATCTTTCACTTAAATTGACACATTCACTAAAGTACATATGGAATTCAATGTAGTAATAGCACTTTGATTACATTTGAAAGATGGTTTTTATTTACAATTTCTTTAGTCGTGTGACTATGATGTTATTTGTTATTTATGACATAGTAGATAATCATTTCAATTGCTAACGAACAATATGATACAAATCCACAGTGGCCACCTTTGGTCTTTGTTATATGCACAACATAGATAAAAAAATAAAAATTAACTCCTCTAAGACTAAATCCAATGTTACTTTATCTTTGTACCCAAGCCCCGTGTACCTTGCATAAATTGGTGGTTGTAGTGCTATAAATGATACTATTAATAATCAAAATAATTCTATTTTTGTAACCACTATGGTTCTCATGTAATCTCATTCTAAGTATTCCAATTTCTTAATGATCACAAATACAACTGAACTGTGTATAAGAAATCCATTAAGGCAAAGTATATAGAACTAATGTGATTAATTTTATTGTATCATAAATCATAAAGATACAATTTACATAAAATAATTCTAAAATCATATATATAGCAAAAATACTAGAATTTTTATGACAAAAATTTCCATAGGTGTTTGTGCAAAAAACAACAATGTGTGGTGTGTTTTACTAATCAAAACATGTGCAATGTTTCTTTGGTGCTTTTTGCTACATAGAGATATCAATTATTAATTTTTTTAGTTATATTTTTTTCCATTAAATTCATGCATTATTTTTGTCCACCGATTATGTCTGGGTTTTGTCCCCCCATATGCACACACTAGCTATGACACTCACTCCAAATGCTATGATGTGCATATGTCAAAAGACTACAATGTTCATGTGTTAGCCATAGGTATGCTCGATCAATTGGAAGTGCATTCATTTGCACCAAGTCTTAAAGAAAAAATATTGCATTATGCTAGGAACCTAAATACTTTACATTTTATTTGATACCATAATGTCTTTATAATGCAACACTAGGTTAGTAACTTAGACATGATGCAATTGATAGCTTTATAGTAATAAACTTTTGAATATGTTTATTGCTTCAATAAACTTTTGAATGTGATTATTATTTTAAATTGATTTATGCTTGTTATTTTAAATTAAAGTTGTTTATTATACAAGGCTATATTGTAATTGGTTTTTGAAACTAATGTTTGGATTGTATTTGATTTATACATTTTGAAAAGAATTTACAGAATTTGTCAAAGTTTTTTATGAAATTTTACAAATTAAATATAGTGTTTTGAAATTTGTTAAAACGATAATAACACTTTTATTGGTATTATTTTAAATTTTTATATAAATATCTTTAGTTTTAAATTATATTTCAATTACAAATAATTCAATCTTCAAATTTCCTTATGCCCACTTCCTCTACTTCTTTGTCACAGTACTACGTACTCATTTTTCGAAGTATTGCCAAACAAAAACCAAGAAAAAAGGATAGTCACAAAGACAACAAAGATTACATAATATATAGGAGATCTAGAAATGTTGTACTATGATACCTGGTAATTGAACATTCAATGTGATCCATGCTCTTAATGCTATAAATAATTGTCACATTCGGACAATTTGTCATATTGTCTCAATAGACATCATGACAATGAAAAATAGTTTTGCATTGAATGGATCAAAATTGCAAGAAATTTATCGCAAGTTATCTAGATTCAATTTACATAGATTAGATCATTTCTTCTATTATCCTTGATAGGTTTTCCGTTACACCAAAACCCGCAGGTGTTGATAAACGTTCCAAACCAGTAACTAGGATCCCCAGGGTGGAAATTACAGATTCCATAGAGGTGCGGTGATTCTTCCAACACACCCCCCCTCAAACGCAACTCAAGGGAATCAAACCTTGGTCCAGGCTCTAATACCATGAAGAAGTTTTCCATTACACCAAAACTCGTAGGTGTTGGTAAATGTTCCAAACCAGTAACTAGGATCCCTAGGGTGGAAATTATGGATTCCATAGATGTGTGGTGATTCTTCCAACAATCCTGGTGACTGTCCAAATGGTTTTCAGTTCCAGTCAATTTTTGTCTATTTACAAATGGCCAAGCATATCTACGGTTCAATTCAGACATTCATGACTATCAATATAATATTTTTCTACATAACCAAAACCCTACATGTGGACATTTTGAACCACTCTTGTTACATAGCACAATAGATATTGTAGCTCCAATAGATAAAGAAATTGGCTCATGCATTTTTCCATACCAATTCTCACTTGGACACTTTGACATATTGTCAATTGAGCAAATCTTATTTGAGCAAGGCTTCTTGATCTATGAACAAAATTTCAATGACTGCCATGACTCTTTGTTTGAATCTATTTGTACACTTGCACCATGGTTTGATATGTCTAATATGAGAAAAACAATTGCACAAACTTTTTACAATTGTTTCATTGGGAATGACATTAGAGCTACCAATTTCTTAAAAGAAAGCTTGAATGCTAGAAACATTGAGCAAGAGTAATGTACCAATGATTAGCAATCTTACTTTATAAAATTTTCAATGCCATATGCATATGGACATATAGAAGGAAAAGGTTTTGAAATACAATGGATATGTGAACTACTCAATGAACAAATATGAAAATTTTGTAATAATGCAACACCCCTTGAAAAAGTTCCTACATTTGCATCGCCTCTTCATATTCGACAAAACCAAAAATTGATCTTTGTTGCACAATTGACATATTGCGAAAAGAGATTAGTGGCACCAAGAATGGTTTTTGCACAAATAAGACAACTTGGTTATGAAAGATCACAAATTGGATTAGTAGGGACAATCATAAATGTTCATTCGAGTCTAGATAAAATTCAAACAATGTTACCTTGAGATATTGATACATCATTACAGTGGGAGTTATGCTAAAAAGAAAAATGGAATACAAAAATTCTTATTTGTCTAGAAATATTCAACCCAAAAAGTGGTGTATGCATGACATGACTTTTGAAATACATATCTATACAAGAGTGAAAAAATAGCAATCAATGATGAATGGAAAAAACATTTTGATCAAAGTAAGAAAAATCATTAGAACGATAGTAAAAAAATAAAGGAACTAGACTCACCAAATGCAGATAGTGATCTAGAGCTAGAAACTGAAACACTTGTACATGGTTTTTTAGAGGGCCACCTCATCCATGATCTTGATACAATAATAATACATATTTCACCTTATAAAAGGTTTCATCCCCTAGGCATTTTTTGAGACAAATTCTCTGAAGAACTGAACTCCCCGACATTATTCTTTAGATCAAGTCACCTGACCGATGTTATCGATCACTTTTCATATAAAAAAATTGCACAATGGGAACTGTTGAACATGTTTGGTGACTTTTCAACACATATTACAAACATATTTTTTAAAGCAATCTGCATTTTGATAGACCAGGTTTCTAGCTCAGCCTGGATTTTTATTCACAAAGGAGCACTGAAAGAACAAAAACTAGTCGTTAAAGATGTCAAAAACAAAAGAAATCTTAAAAAATTATTAAAATCACCAAGTGCATATCAATGTTTAAGGAGAATTCACACATCACCTCACTATTTTGAACATTTACAAAATATATCTTTACAATGATATGACAGCTTGACCCACCAACTTTCTTTGTCACATTCACTAGTGCTGAGAATCTTTGGGATCCATTGATAAATGCACTAAAAATACAAAGCACTGACTCTATAACAAATCAGAAAAACAAATTTGATGATGGATGCATTGTCACATTCATCAAACATCTACCAGTCATTTGTAGTCAATATTATAGGCATAGAATCTCATCACTATGTTCCTTGATAACAAACAAAATGAATTATTTGGTCAGGTGCAAGATTTTTTTTTTATCACAGAGTTCCAAAGTAGAGGAACAGAGCATGGCCATGGATTTCTTTGGATTCAATATGTGCCAATATATCAACATTCCCCTATTTCGATGTCATAGCTTTCATTGATCACTATTTGACTTATGATTCAACAGCTTTGTCGAATCCGTTGACGACGTTGGACCTACCAACATGTTAGGGGATCTCCCTGGTAAGAAGTCCCAATTAGACCTAAAACTGTTTGGTGTAGGAGTCCCAGCAGTGGGTCGTATGGTATTGCCTTGACCGCGGTTTCGCACAGAGGCAACTAAGATGTCTCTATTGGTAGCAAGGGTGTGACATATGTAGTAAGTCAAGGATGGTGCATGAGCAGTTCTAACACACGAAGGGTGAGGTGAGTGTGCCCCTTGGAAACCTGTGACAACATGAAGTTAAGAAGGGAACACATGAGAAAAGATGCATCACAACATGGAAGGCAAGTAAGCTAGAAATCCAAAGTGATGGTTAAACCAACATCACGTTTCAGTAAGATTCATACATACATATACAAAAAATAGCTACACATGCATGCATAAGCAAACAAATACATATATCATTTAGAGTAAACAAGATAGTTGAAATACAATACGACATATGCATGAAACATGTTGGCTCTATTATATTAAGAAGTGTAAGTTCCAGTCATACAATACATCCATGTCCAACCACTAGTTCCGATAGCAGAACGTTACAGTCACGGCCGCTTTCTCCTCCAAAGAGATATACTAGCTCTGCGTAATGGAGAAGCGTTACAATATTGTCCAAGCTCTCTCTAAGATACTCCTATCGGAAGCTTGGATGACCAAAAGCCTTTACAATGAGTTATGAGGGACTATTTATAGCAAAGGGTGGGGTGACCCTTGACATTCCCCTTTGTGACTGTTCATCTATCCTCATGACTCTTCAACTACTATATGACTGTTACATTCAACTATCAACACTTTAACTTCCACTTGACAAGATGTTACATCACAATTCACATGTGCCCATGTGAGACAAAATGGCTTGAGCAAACCATGCAAGACATCCTGACACTTAGACCATTGTGGTGAGACCAACTCATTGACATCCTTGTGATGGTTGAAGGTGGTGAGTTGATGCCAATCTTGGTTGTCTGTGATGGTTTCTGTGCACTCAATGGTGACATCTTGCTAAAGAGAACTCTTGCCTCCATTGCATCTGGGTACATTGATATGGCTCCTCCATCCAACTCATTTCATAGCATGTGCATGGTTGTCCTGGGTGTGACTGGACCGAAAATATGTTGATGCATATTGTCTGCACTGATCTCCAAGCATGTTCTGGTGGTCACGTGCATCAATTTGTCAAACTACGTGTTCAGCACCAGTTGGACTTTCTCCTTGTCTTCGCCTCGGTGAGTGTGCCAAATGGGTGGGATTGCATGCATGCACACAATGACATGCAAGCCGTTGAATTCCCTTGCATGCGATCAACAGCACTGCTCACCATCTTTGCTTCGTGCCAGCCGTTGGGATGGATCTATAACTTGTACGGGCACAATTTCATCCGTATGTGCATGATGTGCCCCCTGTTGTACCGGTTCCTGCTACAACTCATTATCTCATCTATGTAGCTCATGTTCTCCCTTGAGTCACTGCTTCAACACATGGAAGTCCTTCTTGGTTCCGTTCTCTGCCTTCGTGAAATCTTCATGTTGCATCGTGACCTCATAGCCTCAGTCTCCAAAGTTGCTTTCATCACAAGTGGATATGCTTAACCTTGCAACTTTGTTCCGCCTTTGTGTTGTCAACAACCTTCCTCTTGCATTCATTGCGTTCAGGTGTGTTGCCTTCTATTGCTGCTGATGGTGCTTCTTATTGTGATGTTGCTGCCATATTATCTTGATGTCCTTGTCTACGAACAAATTGATGTCTTCATAGGTAGGCGAGCTCATAGACACTTGCTTGGCTGCAAACATTGTTATGCTCTCAACGGTGTCCTTTGACTCTGCTCTCTTGAAGGCCATTGTACTTGTGTTGTTGAGAGACAGATGAACACCTATGATTCCTGGAGACATATCAACACTCATGGCAAGCAATATATCAGTCGAAAACCAAAAAAAAACTTGAGGACTGACTTACAACATACCTATGTGATTGATCGTGAAGGTTGCGCAATTTCCGTTGGGAGGTCGGGAGACTTACTGCCAAAACTGCACAACGCATAGTCTGGTCTGTTAGGAGGCTAATTGACTACTAGAACTACACAATGCACAGTCAAGCCTAGCCTACTTAGGACTGAAACCACGCAATGCGCAATTTCAGTCAGCAGTGACATACAACCCGCAAACTGCATTGCGTAGTTTTTGGGGCTAGCAAGACACTGCCTCCAAGAATTACTCAATGCAAGCCTAGAGGTTAGTTTTGGGCTAGATTTGCACAATTTCTAGAGGGAAGGCAGATCCTTTACTTCCGGAAATGCGTAGTGCTAGCTGGGCAAGGCACGGTCTGGGCCAAGGCAGCCCAAACTGGCCGACGGGTGACTGAAACTATGAGAAGTCTAAATGCAGATGAGATGAATGCAAACAAGGGTGAGTGATCGTACATCCAAATAGCAAGTGCAGGATTCAAAAAATAGGAACCATGCATGTGTGTGAAGCAAGTCGCCGCAACGACGACTGTTCATGCAAAAACAGTGGCATGCATTCGACAGCGGTGAGATGCGAGTGGAAACTAAAATGGTTCTTCTACAAGGTAGCCTACATTAAAATGATAGTAGGCATTCACTGAAATAAAGAAAACAACACTCACACAAAGTGAAACATAAAAAGTGACAGAAACATAGTGCAAGACATGCAAAGTGGGCTTACCCCGAAACAGTTGAGCTGAATGTGCCAATGACTCCTAAATACAATGTGGGATGTCAAAGCTGCAAGTTCAATGTGAGGAATGAGCTCTGCAGCATCCGATTGATGACTTTTCATAAAATCGAGGTTGTGACGCACATACCACAAATCTAGGAAAAGCGACACTTGGCGGGAAGTTTCCGAAATGATCCTTGCATGTAACCTCTAGCTACTAAAAATAGATCCATGAATCAAGGGATGCCTTTGCATTCTGCCTTGGCAGAAGCAGTCCATGCATGCAAATCAATTTTGCTCAGTCCTGGAGGGAACCGGTCAACCTGAAGGCACATGAATCAATCTACGAGCCTGGGATGAAAAACTGTGCAGTTTCTAGGCTGAGTAGAGCTAGCTATCCCAGAGGGATTGCATAATTTCTGAGAGGAACAAGTGATTGTATCCCAGGATTACACAATTTCTAGGATGAGCAGTTGTACTGGGTTGGACCTCGCAAGTTTCTCAAGGAAGAATGTATGGCTGCATCTCATAATTTCTAAGCTCAATAGATAGCCTAGCTGGATTTGCGCAATATTTGCTAGTTGTTGGGTTGGATGTCCCAGAGGGATTGTGCAATTTCTGGGTTGAGCAGCTGACTGTTGCACATAATTGCACAATTTCTAGGCTAACCAGTCATGTTGGGCTGGATTGCGAAGTTTTTCCATTGAAGGTTGATAGGTAGGATTGCGCGATTCTAGAGCCCAACAGGCTGCCAGTCACGATTGCACAATTTCTGGAGGGAAGGCTGGTTCCCCTCTATAATTGCGCAATTTCTTGAAGGAGTTACTCAGCCTACAGTTGGACCAAGTACTGAGGAACAACCTATGAGGGGGATGCAACAAGCTATCATGCACAGGTTGCCAATCTGCTAGAAAACCAATGAAGCTTGCATACTTGACAGTGTCAGGGAAAGACATGCTGCTGAGGATGGTTGGTAGGGATGCCCCAAAACTAAGCTAAGGAAAAAATTTAGAGGGAGGTTGTAGCTACTACAACAGAATCAAATGATTCAATTTCAAACTCATCACCACACAAAAACTTGCAAAAAACCATAAAAAAAAAAAAATTATTCTTGTAAATTTGGTTTCCCTATTGCACCAATTTATGAAACTTGTATCTTACACCCTTTTTGCAATGAAAACAATTATATCCAAGGAACACAAAAGAAACTTTCGTTTTTTCTACAAAACAAATCCTATTAAAAAAAAAACATTTGACATGCTTTTAGTCGATCTTGGAATTACAAAACAAGAATACATCATGCTACTATGGTTTTTTATTACTTGACCAATTTTGCTACTCAAAAGAAATCCCTGTGATGTGTGGATAAATGCATTTAAAAAAAAAATCCATTCATTCTGGTAAGAAAACACAAATGCTCAATTTATTTGAGATGCCTATGCTGCAACAACATATTGCAACTCTTATATGACAAAAATGGATCGTTCCATGGAAACCACCTTCAAACAAATTTGAGAAAATTTCATAACTTATGGAGACAACAAAATTGAAACTATTCGTAAAATTTGAAACACATTGATAAATATGCAAGAAATATCAAGTCAACAAGCATTCTACATTGCTCTATCATTTCCTTTGTATTCAACTTCTAGAAAAGCAATTTTCATTAACACTACTCCAACTCAAAAAGAAACATATTTTCTAAAAAGACCTATCTTGTTACAATAAGAACCTGATAATTCTGAAGATAGTGTTTGCATGAAAACCATTGATAGATACATGGCATGAACCGCTGCCCTTGAGTAAGTTTCTTTGGCATAATATGTTTCCTCTTATTCAATCACAAAAACAACACCAAAAAAATAAAACATCCATGTGTCATAAGATTCATTCAATACAATGAACACATGGACCCAAAAAATCATTATAGAGAAAAAATGATGCTCTACATTCCATACAGAGAGTCCGAATACGCATTAGATAAAAATGATGAGACACGGGCTGAAGCATACTTTTGTCATAAACACATTGTCGATGTCACAAAACAAACAAACAAACAAAAAATTCTTGTTTAATCACACCATGAGGTGATATTGAAACTGCTTCTACTACAATTGCATCCCAAAATGATGAAATATTTATGCTTCAATTCCCATTAGAAGATGACAATAGGGCATGCTCCAATGAAAAATATGACATTTAGCATGACCTGTAAGAGAAAATGCAATTCAAAAACACTCAAACTAAATATACAAAAAACAATGAATTCATTAAGCATCCCTTTGTTTTGGACACATCGACTTATAATGAAATTATGAGACAATTAAATTGTTATGAAACCAACGCACAAAAATATAGAAAAATAGATCAACGCCTTAGAATTCAGCCTCTTCGAGGGGGAAACCTCCTTTACATTACATAAAAACCTCCCTTCTATCTATAGGAGTCTAAGGGGTCACAATATAACCAGGTCGACCTAACAATAATAATATAAAGGCACAAAAATAACAATAGAGGGATTCTATGGGGCACAGTAATAACAATATGGGGAAAATAGGGGCACAATAATATTAATAAGGGATACAACTACAATATTAATGGGGGCATCACTAGTATTATAGGGACCTAACATGCCCCTCTCCTTCAAAAAACTGTTGTCCTCAACACTTGAGTAGCTCTGGATGCTTCTGTATAAAATTCTCATCCTCTCATGTGGAATCTTCAGCGGATAAGTTCTTCCACTTGATGAGATACTCTGAAATGGATCGATTTCGTAGTTTTCGAGTTCTTGTTTCTATGACTGCTTCCGGTTCCAATATAATTTTTCCTTCCTCGTCAAGTTTTGGCAATATTGTTTGAACTGGGAGCTTGTCACCTATAACTTTCTTTAAACATGAAACATGGAAAATTGGGTGCACTTGAGAAGCTGCAGGAAGCTCCAATTTGTATGCCATAGTACCAATCTTTTGCAACACCTTGTACGGACCATAATACTTTGGTGACAATTTGTTATCCTTCTTAGCTTGCTTGAGGGACATTTTTTTATATGGTTGTAGCCGTAGGAATACCCAATCACCTACATCAAAACTTATTTCACTGCGATGTTGATCTACCTGTTGTTTCATTCTATTCTGTGCCAACACGAGGTTATCCTTTAAGAGTTGGAGAACTTGTTGTTGATGCTCAATATGATGTTCCACTGCTTGAACCTTAGAATTTTCTCTTAAATATGATGTGATGGATGGTGGCTGATATCCATAAAGTGCCACAAATGGGGTCATTTTTGTTGCAGTATGGAAGGAATTGTTATACCACCATTCAGCCAGAGGCAACCATTTGACCCATTGTGTCTGTTTATCAGATACAAAGCAATGAAGATATCCTTCCAAACATTTGTTTACTATCTCTGTTTGCCCATCAGATTGAGGATGATAAGATGAGCTATGAGCTAACTGAGTACCAAGACAAGAAAATAATTCTGTCCAAAAATTTCCTGTAAAAATGGGATCTCTGTCACTTACAATAATCTTTGGGTTTCCATGTAGCTTTTGAATTATTTCCATAAATGCCGTAGAAACTATATTGGGTTTAAATGGATTTGATAATGCACAAAAGTGTGCATACTTGGTAAGTCTGTCAACTACCACCATGATGACACTCTTTCCCTCAGACTTGGGTAAACCTGTGATAAAATCCATTGAAACCTCCTCCCAACGTTGGCTTGGAATGGATAAAGGTTGTAATAGGCCTGTTGTCTTAATTATTTCAGCTTTATTTTGTTGGCATACCAAACATTCCGCCACAAACTTTTGAATATCCGATTTAAGGCCATCCCAAAAAAATTCCTTCTTAACCCTGTGGTAAGTTTTTAAAAATCCTGAGTGCCCTCCTAAGGGAGAAACATGCAATTCCAGAAGAATCTTTTGTTTTAGTTGGGAATTCTTACGGAGGTATCAGCGATCTTTTTACCATAATGAATCATTTTTCCAGCTAAATGTATCAGATGTACTGGAATCTTGTTGTAACTTTCGAATAAGTTCCCACACTTCTTCGTCATTCTTCCATTCCTCCCTTGCTTCGTTTATCCAATCTGGTTGGATAATAGAAATGGCGCACAACAATGCTTCCACATCCTCATCCTTTCTTGAGAGTGCATCTGCCACAACATTTTGCTTCCCTTTTTTGTATATGATTTCAAAGTCATAACCCAACATCTTTGTGACCCATTTTTGTTGTTCTTCATAGGATAATCTTTGTTTTAAAATGTATTTAAGGCTATCATGATCCGTTTTTACCTTGAAGTGCCTTCCCATTAGGTAGGGTTGCCATTTATTAAGTGCATGTAGTATTGCCAACATTTCCTTCTCATAAATAGCTTTGTGTAAAAACTTTCCCTTGATTGGACGACTTTCAAAAGCAATGGGTCTTTCATCTTGCATTAAAATAGCACCAATTCCATTTCCGGAAGCATCACATTCCACAATAAAGGTTTTTGTGAAGTCTGGTGTAGCTAAGACCGGTGCTTGGCACATTGCCTCTTTAAGATATTCGAAGGCCTTTGTTGCTTCTAGAGTCCATGAAAATGCATCTTTCTTCAACAATGTTGTTAGAGGTGCTGCTATTTTCCCATAATTATTAACAAACTTGCGATAATACCCTGTCAACCCGAGAAATCCTTGCAAATGCTTTATGGATGTGGGGATTTCCCATTCCTTAATGGCTTTAATTTTGCTAGAGTCTACCTTAACTCCTTCATGAGATACAATATGACCTAGATATTCCACCTCTTGTACTCCAAAGAAACATTTGGATCTTTTTGCATATAATTGTTTCTCCTCCAATAGTTTTAGCACCCTGTCAACATGTTCAACATGATCCTTCCAAGACTTGCTATAGATTAGTATATCAGCAAAAAATACTAACAAAATTTTCTAAGGGTTTGAAAATGGAATTCATGAAACCTTGAAATGTAGAAGGTGCATTGGTAAGGCCAAAAGGCATGACCAAAAACTCATAGTGACCCTCATGAGTTCTAAATGTTGTTTTCGGAATGTCTTGAGTCTTTATTATGATTTGATGATATCTTGAACGAAGATCTAACTTGGTGAAGTAAATTGATCCATACAATTCATCCAATAATTCATCAATGACAGGAATGGGAAACTTGTCTTTAATAGTGAGCTTGTTGAGCTCCCTATAATCCGGACACATGCGCCATGATCCATCCTTCTTGTGCACCAATACTACTAGAGCAAAGAAGGGACTTTGGCTAGGTTGAATTATACTAGCCTCAAACATTTCTGCAACCATACGTTCAATTTCACTCTTTTGGGCATAGGGATATCTGTACGGCCTGATGTTTGGAGGAACACTTCCTGGAATCAAATGAATAGCATGATCATGATCACGAATAGGTGGGAGACCTTTGGGAGTCTCAAATACCTTGGAATGATTGTCCAAGACTTTTTGTAGATCTCGAGAAATAGATGATTTCGATGTGGAAACATCTAGCGAACATAATTGTGCAATTACACCTCATTGTTCCTTTTTTAGAAGCTTTGTCATAACGTTAGAGCTTATTATCTTTCCCAGTTTCCCTGTAATACGCCTTAATTCAACTTCCTTCCCTTCCACATAAAATTTCATGAAAATTTCTTGAAAGTTAAAAGCTATTGTACCCAAGGATTGTAGCCATTGGACTCCTAGTACAACATCAGCACCTCCCATTGGAATGGAAAGCATTGGACTTTCAATACATATTCTCCCATGGATAGCTTGATATTAAGGCACTTTCCAAAGCAATTTATCGTTCCTCCATTTGCAACCATCACTTGACACTCTAGTGCTAGATATAGGAAGCAATTCAATTCTTTTGCTATCTTACAATGAATAAAATTGTGGGTACTTCCTGAATCAATCAACACTATTACCTTTTTCTTCTTGATTTGTCCTTATATCTTGATGGTTTGAGGAGTGGTAATTCCAGCCAATGCATTACAAGATATGGTCGGATTCATTTCTTCTTTATCTAGGCTTTGTTCCTAGAGTATATCCTCTTCTTTTGACCTTTCTTGCTCCTTTTCTTCTTCCTCTTCACAATCTATGTAGAATAATTTCTTCTCGGCACACTTATGAACTTTAGTGTATTTTCTATCACAACTGTAACAAAGCCCTTTTTCTCTTTTTTTTTCCAATTGTTGTGGTGTCAAACTTATAGGTTGTGGAAGGCTAGGGGCAACAACACTTCCATCTTTATAGTTGTGAGCGGTATGCTTCCTGGTTGCCATAATTTTGCTTTCCACTTTTCTTGCTAACCTAAATGCCTTCTCTAATGAATCAGGTTCCCAAAGGTGAACATCATGTTGGATACTATCCTTTAAAGTCCCTATGAACACATCAGTCCTATGCTCCTCTGGAATATTTTTTACCCTTATGTTCAATTTTTGGAACTCCTCAATGTGCTCCATTATTGAACCCTTTTATTTGAGACTTATCAATTGGCTAAAAAAAGTGTTGCTTTTTGTATCCTCATAATGTGTTGTCAATTCTTCCGTAGAAATTTCCCAAGGGATAATTTGTTTACGAGAGCAAAGCCATTGATACCATACAAACTAATTTAGTTTCAAATATAAAGTTGCAATATGTACCTTTTGTGTGTTTTGCACATTATTGAGATTGAAAAATTGCTTCATCTGTAATATCCATGTTGCGGGATCCTTGCCATCAAACTTCCTCATATCGGTTTTTGGAATATGGTGGGTCTTCAATCCAACATTAGAGTCTATGGAATCATGATTAACATCTCTTTTGTTCTCATCATGAGTTTCTTTTACTACCCTTTCACCATTAGTGACCATTTCTTGTAGCAACTTATTCAAATTTATCTTCAATTCTTCCATCTTATCATCCATGCCATCCATTTTAGAGTCCATGCCATTCATCTTAGCATCTATGCCATTCATCTTAGCTTCCATGCCATCCATCTTAGCTTATACGCCTTTCTTTAAACAATCCATCTTAGCTTCTCCACCTTTCTTTAAACCATCCATCTTGGATTCTACATCTTTCTTTAAACCATCCATCTTAGATTCTGTTACTTTTTGTGCAAGTGACACTTGTTGCACTTGGTCTCGAAATTTTGATATATCATGTTGCATTTCTTCCTCTTCTTCATGAGTCATGCTAGAGCTTTCAGGTTTCTTATTAGGTGTTTGCATTTTCTTTCCTCTGGGCATCAATTACCAATAATAATGCTTTACTATGCCCTTTGAATTCCTTTAAACTAATTTTTCAAACCAAGCTTATGCAAAAATTTAAAAAAAAACTACACACCTTTTCTCACTTTTTAGGAGCTTGATATTGAATCTGATGTATCTCTGTAATTTCGAATCATCCAATTCTGAAATTGTGACCTGTAGTAGCCCTCTGCATCCTCTTTCCAATGCCACCAATTTGATCCAAATTGGATTCTCCAAGGAAGAGTTATGCACAATCTCCCAAGATGACCTGATTATAGACCTTTCTAGAAGAGCGAACTTGTATGAAGTGCCACGTGTCACTGTTTCAACCTTTGGCTCTGAAAAGTATATACAAGAAACTACAGTCCATCCTCTTTCTATACCTTCTTACAAAATTTCAATCTGATGCTCAGAGAGAAAGTTATGACGATTTTCCCCAGGTCACCTGTTTGGAATGTAATTTAGGAGTCTGCAAAAAGACCAACTTCCTCAGATCATATCTCTGCAAATATAGCGCAAAAAGCTCTGAAATTCAAACTCGAGGTTCAGTGTGATTTCGTATCAAATGGGTTTTTTTCACTTCTGAAACATCGCAGAAAAAAGTTATAGCGAAAATGCCACGATGACATATTTGGAGCAGTGAAACCCTAGAATCCAAAGCTCTGATACCAAATGTTATGAAACTAGCTCACAAAAAGATAGAAAATATAGATCAATGCCTTAGAATTCAGCCTCTTCGAGGGGGAAACCTCCTTTACATTACATAAATGAACAATTCTTGGATGATTCAAATGACAAAACCTCCCTTCTATTTATAGGAGTCTAAGGGGTCACAATATAACCAAGCCGACCTAACAATAATAACATGAAGGCACAAAAATAACAATAGAGGGATTCTATGGGGCACAGTAATAAAAATATGGGGACAATAGGGGCACAACAATATTAATAAGGGATACAACTACAATATTAATGGGGGCATCACTAGTATTATAGGGACCTAACATAAATCAAGAGAAACATTCAATAATCAAACAAATAGTTCTATGGAAAAAAACAATCTAGGTAAGCGCTTCAATTTTTTCATCACTGGAGGTGCATGTACAAGAAGGAAACAAATCTAATACTTGAAAAAAACGGGTATAATACTTGCATTTACTGGCAAAGATACGTATATTGCACATGGTATGACAATCCATTCACCTTCACATTTTCCACTTTCACCATGTCACATGCTACCATTGGCTTCTAACACGCTTGATATATTGAGTAAAGAATATGAACAACTTAAATTTATGTTGATAGATGAAGCTTCATTAACTGGCTCTTGATTATTATATAACATTGACAATTGACTTCGCAAAATCATGCACACTCCATCTTCCCTGTTTGGGAACCTCGACATAATATTCTGTGGTGACCTATGTCAAGCACAACCTATACTTGATTGTTGGATATTTGAGCAATTGTGTCTTAAAGGAACTACTATTCCTTACAGCTTTTGAAAAGACAACAAGAAAAATTATGAATTAAAAAAAAATACGACAAAACAATAAAGAGTTTGTGTCCATATTAAATAGAATTAGGACATGTCCACACATTGAGATGATCTTTCATTCTTGAATAAACATTGTTATAGATATTAAAGATATTAAATCCTTGTATTTGGTAAACAAATTGGAACATAACAACTTTTCCCTCAAGTACAAAATTGTTGATTTGCTAGATAGACTTGAAGAAAGTTCCTCTTATCAGCTTTAATATAGCATATATCAAAGTAAAACAAATGATGACTTGGCAATATGTTCATTGAACACACGTAGTTTCTCTTTGAATTTTGAGGATATCATTGCTGACTATGATCCAAGAGAAAAACAAAAAAATTGCCTCTATCAAATCCATTTTTGTCAAACAAATATCACTACATACATCTATACCACTTACATAGAATTCTCAAATACTACACAAAAAATATTGTAGTTGACAATCATTTCACTTATATAGGAAGCCAAATTGAATCAACAATTGCAACATTCCATGTTGAAAAAAACAATTACACTTGCAAATGCATACATTGCACCAAATACAAGATTTAAAGAAATAATTAATTTCATCAAGTTCTTTTGCACACATGCAAGATCTACCCAATTGTGCTTGTTGGTGATTTCAATTTGGACATGTCGCAAAATAGTCATCAACAAAAAAAATTACTTTCATTTATGCAAAGTAATGGCTTCAATTTTCATACCCAAAAACAACCACTGACTATAGCTCAATGCTAGACCACTTTTGGACAAACCTTTGAGTCAGTATTGTTTCTTTCCATGTCTTCGATGCTTATCAGACAGATCATTATACAATTTGTCTTAACGTGTCTCTTTTGTTGGTTTGAGTCATTTTGCCACTGTTCATGTCCTACAATTTCATTGTTCACTTGTCACATTTGCAAATGTCCACCTTAGACATATGCTTTTATTTTCAAACATTGAAAAAAAAAGGAGGTGTACAGAACAACAAACAACAAAACAACAAAAAAATGCAAATTCCTATAAGCCTTTGAACCATCAACATAAATATGTTCAATTTGTTTTCCATAGCAATAAATTTTTTTGTCATAGTTACCATGGAATTTACGCATTTTTACTTTCACTTTGTGACATTTTGTTCTATATACTGAATACCATTATTTGCTTTAGTTTCTAGTTCATGTTTCATTGTTTCCTTATGAAAAAAAAACCATGTTTTTGTGGCCATAGTGATTCTTAATAACACATTCCAAAAATGAACTTTAAGTGTAATTGTCAATGAAATATATAAAACATTTTTTCTATTGTAACTTATGCAAATTTACTACATAGCAACCAACAATGGCTAATAGTAGTATAAAAATAGAATACATAAAAAAATAAAAATAAAAATTGGCTAGTGTCCATACAGAGCCATGCTCATTTTACTTTTTGTTAATTCCCTTTGTTCAATTGGCCATTTTCTCTACATATCCATTTGTTTTCCTTACATTCTATTTTCACAAAACATAATATATATATATATATATATATATATATATATATATATAGATATATGTATGTATGTATATGTATGTATGTATGTATTAGCATACATTGTTTTAAAGGTTCTCTATACACTTGTCTCAGACTTAACCACTTGGATTTCCGTTTTCTAGTAGCAATTGGTCATGTCATTTGCAACAACATCATGGAAACAAGTAGCTCCAACAAACAAGCATTCGAAAAAGAAATAGTGGAAGATAAGAATCCAAAGAGGTTAGATTTGTGTCACACTAGATATTTGTATAGTCAAATGACATATTTGCATTAAATCAATGTAAATGTTTTTTAAAGCATATTGTTCTTATATATATATATATATCTATATATATATATATGGTATCATACATTTTTTTAAAGGTTCTCTATACACTTGTCTTAGACTTAACCACTTGGATTTTCACTTTCTGGTAAAATTTGATCATGTCATTTGCAACAACATCATGGAAACAAGTAGCTCCAACAAGCAAGAATTCGAAAAAAAAAATAGTGGAAGATGAGAATCCAAAGAGGTTAGATTTGTGTTGCACTCGATATTTGTATAGTCAAATGACATATTTGCATTAAATCAATGGAAATGTTTTTTAAATCATATTGTTCTAAATTTGCATATAAACAGACCAAAAAAAATGCAACCAATACCCTTGTCAATCATTGAAATATTCTCAAGAGCATATGCAAAGATTTTTGAAGGTGATATCTTGGTTATTTATGGGCCAGCACAAACTAGAAGCCCCAACTCGCCTGCAAAGGTGCAGTTGCTCGATGTTGATTTGGTTGATAGCCACGGTCAACTAACTATGGTTGGAAATAGTGTTCGAAATACAAATTTTGTGATAAGAAACAAGGGAATTTATGAACAAGGAGATGAACAATGTTGTATAGTGTTACAGGACAAAATCACAATTGAATAAATTGCATAGGTTCGCAAAAAACGTAGACTATCTCCTAATACAACAATACGTAATCTTCTTGTTTCAAGTGATACATATGCAGTTGGTTCTATTGATAATAATAACAAGAAAATTCTAAAAATAACATCAAAAAATATCCTTATTTAATTTGTCCTTGAATTAAATTGGGAATAAAATTGTAATTCCACATCTCGTGACAACCTGTAATAGTTAACTAAGTTAATTTGACTTAGTTGCCTTAGTTAATTCAAGTTGAGGGTCTAACTAGAGTCATGTAGAGTGTCTCGTACAATTAGGAGCACTAGTTCAATTTATTTTGAGTTGTAATTATTTAATTTAGTCTAACTGAGTTAAAGCCAGTTAAACTAGTTCCAACTGATGGAGTAATTAGTGAGAGGTCTAGTAATGGGGTGTAACCTACAGTAGTGGGGTGTTTCCTTTCGAATAGTGGGGTGCCAACTTAAGTGCAATGTGGTGATACCTACAGTGATCAACCAGTAAACTGAAGCTTCACTCATAATTAACTCATGCATGTCAGCTCAGAGAAATAGTACCCAATTGAAATTGGAGTTCAGGGAAAGTGTATTATAAGTCGTATCATCTAAATTAAATCAATGGTGCATGAATAATTTCTTGGCTCTTTTTCCCCAGCCATGAATGGTAACAAGTCTGTGTGGTTTCTACAACTACTTGTTTTTTCTTTGCAAGCTATTTCAATTCTTATTAATCATAGCATATGTTAATAGTTTTGAATCTTTGGTCTGTGATAATGAATATTTAGTGAATGGTGAAGGATATATGTACTATTTGTAATCAATCATCCATTTTTTATAGCACAATGTCATTGCTATGAATAATAAATATATTAGTTATTTTGAACTTTGAACTGTTATGATAAATTTTTCATATACCTATATAATCACTTTTACTTGGACATTATGACAAATTTTACTCTTTCACTAGGATAGCATTTTTCGTAACAATATTCTCTTAGGTATTTTGTGTATTTATTATTTAACATATGCAATTTACTACTCCAGATATATTGTAAAAAAGACATTCAGAAATTTGTAAAATAATCTCTGAATCATTGGTGACATGAATGCTTATTTTTTATATCACATGTCACTTTAGGCTCTATGCTTTAGCTGTAACAATAGCCAATGAATATCATTGATACAAATATCAATAAACTTCTATCTTTGGACTCACCTACTTCAGAAATATTGCAAACCTCTTGAATTGTTGAGCCAAGTGCTTTTATCCCTTCATCTATTAAGCATAGTAGAACTATGTCCAATGTTAATTCAGTTTCATTTAGCCCTAAATTTGAGGGAGAAACTGTTATTTCTATGAATGAAAGAATAAACAAACATATGTCAAATGAGCATTTCAAAACAAAGTTACAGAGTGTAACAGAGAATGTGCCAAGAATTGCTCTTCAACCACTTATTCTTCCTACTCCAATATTATCAATTAATCAATGAATTAAGCTCAATGATGATGCAAAACACGTGGACCACACTTCAAATGGTGGAGTGACTGAGCGAACAGAAAAGCATAAATTTATGAATAAAGAGGTATGTGCTTTTTAGGCACCTCTTATCTATTATTTAATATTCTTGGGAAGTTTTATCAAATGCGCTTTGAGTTCACTGATCTAACATTTGATGTGTTCAATATGCTAGTATTATGCACCCAGATAATCATGACACAGTTAGTAATGCAGTCATTGTTCAAGCTGAGACTAGTGTCCATGCATTGTAGATTTTAATATTTCAATGTCAATATGACAATTAATTTGGTCATAGGTTATTTTTCCTATAATTTTGTGATTTTTATTCTAAGTATTTCTTTTATCATGTGCTTTTGCAAATAACCCATTCTCCTAGCTTTCTCATATGTTGTGTATTATATTGTTGTTCTACTTACAGAATGTTACAAGCTGTCACACCCAGTCACTCAATCCAGAAACTACAAAAATAGAGATGATGTGAATGTGATTTCTAGGTAAACCAACAAGTCATTAATAACATGCTTTACTCTCGTCCTTTTTGAACTTTTTTTCTTTACATTCATACTAAGGTCTTTTTTCACAAGATAAATTATGATATATTGGTTTTTGCACTAGATGGATACAAGATCTCCCTATTTTCTTGGGCTCAATATTCAAATATTTATGACTGTCTAATTGCTTACACAATTACAGGAGTGATCAACACAATGTAAGCATTAATTGTAACCTAGCAGTACCCTACATGTGCTCAAATAGTTTTAGGGTATGTTTTGGTTAGGCTGGAGATTATTTTGATATGTAGTGAAGTCTAACTATTGTTCTTGTAATAGAGCGATAAAAAAGACAACATGCTTTCATGAACAAAGGAAAATTCTCATTGTCATATATCAATCAATCTATACATGGTTATGTTTGGTGTGTTAAATCTTATATTGTCTTAGATAGTAATCTTGGAGGAAATTTCATGGATTTCAACCATTGTAGTCATCATGTCTTTTGCATACTCTTCTACTGGGCTCACTCTTAGCATGACACAAATTGTAGGTTTGCTTTCTTTCCCATATCTCTCTTTGTATTTTGTCATCCGATTTAACTACAACTATATACATGATATGTTCTGATATAGCTATGAATGAGAAATACATTGTTTAACATAAAATCAATATAAGGATCCCTACATATAGAAAGCATGTGTATGCAACCCTAACCAGAGTCATTATTGCTAAATCTTCATTAACAAATAACACATGGTAAATCTTCCAATCATTGGGAAACATTCCATTTTCCTACTTGTTTTCCACAATTCTAATTGAAAAAGAGGCAAGTGTTAACAGCATTATTTCCTTTCATGTACCTAGTCAATTTTCATAAATTTCCTCTTGTTGACTTTGAAATTATGCATTGTGTAGGATACCCTCAAATCTCTACCAACGGAGAGAAAAACAATGGAAAACATGATAACTATGATATATGTGGAAATATTAGTTATATTATTCCTTGTTCAGAGATTCAGAATCCAAAAATTTGGTTACTCATTTGCCCCTGCTATTTTGATATGGTTCTTATTTATTGCCTTCATTGGAATCTAGAATATCGCCAAGCATGATACAAGCGTCTTCAAAGCTTTCTATCCCAGAAAATATCTTTGATTACTTCGGAAGAAAATCAAAACATCCTTGGATTTTACTTGGAGGAATAGTTCTATGCATAGCAGGTATGTAGTATGCTTCCAACTCCCTGAAGAATTTGTTTAGAGATTATCAAAGGCAGTCTTCATTGGTAACGTTAACTATGTTACATGCAAACAATTATTTAGAAATTACCAAACCTAGTCTTCATTGCTAGCTTCAAGTAACTAGAATGAAAAAATTTATTTAGACATTAACAAATCTAGTCTTTATTGCTAATGTTAAGTAGGTAGAATGTTATGCTCTCGACCTATGAGAAATTACAGAATACCAAATATACTAAGAAATACAACCCAGAACACAGAATAAAATGAGCAAAACAACAAGTATTTTATTAATCAGAGATGAAAGCTATGTTCACTTTCCTCTTCAAGGGGGAAACCACCTGTAGAACAGAGCTCAATTACAAAATAAGACTCAATGTTTCTCAATGGGGAGTCTCTAGCCTCTGTATAGGATTCATACATACAATACCATGGATCATTACCATGGTTCTATCAATACCATATATCCTATGAAACCGAATTTGTCCTATAGGCCCACGAATCCCGAATCCATCGTGTCTGACATGATTCTCTGGAGATTCGTGCCCTTTTTTAACACGTCGAATCCGACTGCGTGTCACGATTTTGGGAATCGTGTCCTATTTTCCAGGACTCGCTAGGCTCAAAAAGTGACCTGCGCGGGTATGAAAAGGGTGTGTTTGCTCATCACAGCCACGCATATTTTCATTTGGCAAGTGTCTTGTGAGCTGTTGGAAAGTGGAGAAGGGTTTGCAACAAGGAGTTAAGGGAGTAGAGCATTCAGCAAGGAGGATCAACCACCAGGTAAGTGCATTTCACCTCCATTTTTTTGCATTTCTTACAACAGTTTGTATATGATTTTTTGTTTACAAATTTGTGCATGCCTTGTTCATTTCTTTTATAGTATTCATGGCTCAATAACAGGCAATAGTTAGGGGGCAAAGGAAGGGAAAGAATGTCATGGTTGGAGATGCCCCTCCTCCCCCAATATCATCAGAGTCTGCTGCAAGTAATGTTGAGGGAAGAGGACCTAAAGACAATGATAAATATCCATTGTGGAAATATGTCACAAGAGAGGATGGGCCAAACACCAAGGGAAAGGGAGGAGGTAATGTCACATGGAAATTCAACTTTTGTCACATTTCTTTCAAAAGCACATATTATCGTGTGAAATCACATTTGTTGGCTTTACCTGGTTGTGGGATTGGAGCTTGTAAAGTTGTTTCTTTACAAAAGAGAAAAGAATTGGAAAAGGAAGCCAATGTTGGTATGGAACATGTGGCTTCAAAATCAAAAAAAGCCCAAGAATGAAGACCCCCTTCTATTTTTGAGGAAAGCTACCACCAAATTTCCATTTGAGAGTTCTACTTCTACTGGGGGACAAGCATCAAAAAGAAGAGCACTTGGTCCAATGGACAAGATTTTCCAAAAAGAGAGACGGGAAGAGCTTGATCTCACCATTGCCTTCTTCTTCTATCAAAACTTCATATCATTTAATGTTGCACGTTCACCTCTATTTATTGAGAGGTGCTGAGCTCTAACTCAAGGGGCTCCAGCAGGGTATGTGCCTCTTGGGTCAGAGAAGCTGAGAACCACATTGTTGACGAAGGCAAAAAAGAGGTCAAAAAAATGCTTGAGCCTATTGTAGCATCATGGCCAACATCTGGGGTTAGCATTGTTTCTGATGGATGGACAGATCCAGCATGACACCCACTCATCAACTTCATGGTGTCTTCCTTGAGTGGTCCAGTTTTCATGAAAGCAGTGGATACACTTGGCGAATACAAGGATGCACAGTTTACTGGTGAGTTATTTATTAAAGTTATTGAAGATGTAGGTGTTGATTCTTGTGTGTAAATCATTACAGATAATGCACCTATTTGCAAGGTTGTTGGCATGATTGTGGAAGCTAAATATCTACAAGTGTTTTGGACACCTTGCATTTTCCATTCATTGAACTTAGCATTGAAATCCATTGCTTCTGATGTGCTTTGGATTGGAAGCATTATTGAGGATGCAAGACATATCCGTAACTTTGTGCAAAATCATACAAATGCCCTCACTATCTACAAGGAGTACATCAATCTATCATTGTTGAAGATGTTGATACACGGTTTGCATCTTCATTCATGATGTTGAAGAGGTTGAGGGAGGTCAAGTTCGCTCTTGGGTCCATGGTTATTTCTGAGTTTTGGTCTTTTTGGAGAAAGACAGATCAGGTAGCCTCTAAAAGAGTGAAGGACACAGTGCTAGATGATGCTTGGTGGGAGAGGGTAGATCTAATTATTCAGATCATGGACCCTATCATTTCTTTGCTTCAATTTGTAGATACAGACAAACCCGTCCTAGGAGAGGTTTATGAGGGATGGGATTCCATGATTGTGTCTATGACGAGCATTATTCTACAGAGTGAGTGCCCCGAGTATGAGACATCACCAGAGGCCTTCTGTGATACCATACATGATATTCTTGTCAGCGGATGGGACAAGAATTGTACACCTTTACATTATTTGGCTCACTCATTGAACCCCAAATACTATAGACATGAGTGGCTGAATGGTGGACCTTTCTGCAGATTCCCTCCTCACATGGATGGTGAAATCTCACAGGGGAGGAAAGAGGCATTCAGGTGGATTTATCAAGATAGTGCATTGCTTACTGAGGTGGAGGATGCCTTTGCAGAGTTTTCCACTGGCAGTGGTCGATTTTGAGGTCATGATGTGATTAGAGACAGGGGGGCTAAGAAGCCCTATTCTTGGTGGGAAAATTGATCCAGGTGGATATTGGTGGCCACCCGCTAATTCCACTTGGATCCCTTCTAATGCTTCTTACAGTTTTTTTCAGTTTCCTTAATTATAGCACAGTTTACTATTTTTAGCAGTTTTTCGGGTCCTAAACTTACGGAGCCGTTTTGAGGCCCTAAACGACGTTTTTTGGGAAATCCACCGCCAGCGATTTTTTTGATAAAAATCGTCTTTTCCGTCATTTTCCTCGAAGAGATATTTCCAATGGGCTATCATGCACGTCAAACGGAGATAGTACGACCAATTCGCGACCCCAGGAAGTTGATGTACCAACTTACCCAAAAATGGGGCCCACAATTTGGCGTTTCATCTTCTAGGGTTAGGTTTTGGAATGTGAAGGGTTTTCCATTGTTTCTCAACAATAAATAGGCCTTCGAGCCTCATTGTAAGACAGTTCAGAGGCATGTAGCCACCACATCTCTTCTCAGAGATAAGCTACCATCACCCTAGCTGGTTTATTTCCATTTCTGTTTGTAAGCATATTTCAGTATTTTACAGTAATGAATTGAGGTATTATTTCCGCTGCATTTCTGTCTTTATGGTTATCTCTGTATTTTATTGCGTTCCTGTTTAAATCCGGATCAAAAATCATGGGGCAACAAGCCCTCCTCTTCAGCAGTTAGCCATGAGGCTTCTCTCTCAGGTGACTTCATCCTCTTGTTGCGAGAGGAATTGGAGCACATATGGGAATTTGTATAGTGTGAAGAAGAGTAGGCTTGAGTAGTCCAGGGCAGAGACAATGGTGTATGTACACACCAACCTTTGTCTTATTTACAGGTAGAGGGAAGAGTGGTTGAGGGGAAAGACAAAGATGTGGGATGTCTTTCCTGATGATCTGGGTCTGGACACCAGTGTTGAGTTGGCATTGGACAACATGGATCTCAATGATCCAGTGCTAGAGCCTGTTAGATTTGATGACTTAGAGGGGTCAACCTCCACACCAGCAGATGCAGAGGCGACTATGGATACAAGGGAGGAGGAGGATGCAGAGGAGAGCAGTGGGGACCATGATGATGAGGACAATGATGTTGATTCAAATGTTGATTGATGCCTTGAGGCTTGTATACCTGTAGTTGTTTTATATTTTCTATTTCTATTTGCCATTGGCATTGCACCAGCACTACCTATGTAACACATTTTGATTTGATGACTTAATGAGAAAACTACAGTTGTCAGTGTGTTTATCTTACTATCTTGTAGTTGTAAATTGTCTTTCAGTTATGAATTATGAATCATGATTTAATAGATTTATCATTTATGTGACCAGTACCACGGACATTTATTTGAATTTTGTATGTACTATGCATGCTAATAGCTATAGATGAAGATCTATGTTTGAAATCAATAAATTTGTATCACTAATTAAAATTTGTGTAAGAAATATCTAATTTTTAATATATATATATATATATATATATATATATTAATAAAATAATATATAACAAATCCTACGTGTCCTGTTCTGGGGGGTCAATGTGTCTGAATCCGACACCACAAATCTCGAATCCTATGAATCTCGAATCCCCATGTTAGGTGACTTAGCATATATCTAATACCATGGCCCATTTGCAACTAACTATGGTCCCTTTCTTAAATGCGGTTCAACCACTTACAATTATTAATACGGGCATTATTGACTCTTTTAACTAACTATGACTATGACTCGACCCTATTGGGTTTATTACATAAATAAAGGGGTTACATTTGGACACTAACATGCCCTCCCCCAACAAAAGCAACCTTGTCCTCAAGGCTAAAGCTGCAAAAACTTCTGAAGAATAGTGAGAGGTTCCTAGGTCACATCTTCTGGAGAGGTGTCTTTCCACTTGATGAGGACTTCCTTGATCGTGCGGCCGTGCAGATGTCTCTCATGAATATCGAGGACCTGTTCAGATCGGTGCCAGAGTGAACCTTCCTCATCCAATTTCCGGTAGACTGGTTTGAATTCTAAAATTGTTCCCCACCACTTTCTTGAGGCATGATACATGGAAGACTGGATGGATTTTTGAAGTTGGTGGCAAGGCCAGCTTGTAGGCTATTGCTCCAATGCATTGAATTATTTGATAAGGTCCATAGAATTTGGGAGCTAATTTCTGGCAGCCCTTTTATTTGAGCGATGTTTTCTTATATGGTTGCAGCCGTAGGAATACCTGATCCCCTTCTTTAAATGTGTGTTCTGAATGATGCTGGTATTCTCGTTGCTTCATTTGATTCTGAGCTTGATAGAGATTATCTTTGAGACAAGCTATGATAGTGGCATGGTTCTGTAGGAGTTGACCAACTTCTTGCACCTTAGAGCATCCAGGGATATAATAAATAGGTGAAGGTGAGAGTTGGACATACACTACTTCAAATAGATTCATCTTGGTGTCTTCATGATAGTTAGTATTATACCACCACTCAGCTAAACGTAGCCATTGTACCCATTGATGCTGCTTTTCTAAAGTGAAGCACCTTAGGTATGTCTCCAAACATTTGTTGGCTAGTTTAGTTTGACCATCAATTTGGGGATGATAGGCAGTACTTAGTTGGAGTTGGGTGCCTTGTATCTTGAAAATTTCTTGCCAAAATTTGCTAGTGAAAGTTGGGTCACGATCAGACACAATGGAAGTTGGCATGCCATGCATTTTGAAGATCTGGTCCATGAAATATTGAGCCACCAAAGTGGGGGTAAATGGGTAGGGTAGAGTGCAAAAATCAGCATATATAGAATTTCTGTCCACAACCACCATGATGACTAATTTGTTGCCTGACTTTGGTAGACCAGTAATGAAATCCATAGAAACATTCGTACACACGGAGGCAGGGATTGGCAATGGTTGTAAGGTTCTTGGTGACTTGACTGTTTCTCCTTTATGACGTTGACACACATCACATTTAGCTACAAAGGTAAGAATTTCATTCTTCATGCATGTCCAAAAGAAATAACGACAAGTGCGAGCATAAGTCTTTTGAAATCCTGCATGCCCGGCAGTGGGAGATGAGTGCAACTCTGCCAAAATGTAAGTTTTGAGGGTGGATGTTGACGATATCACTACTTGATTCTTGTAGAGAAGAATCTCATCCTTCCAACAGTAGCCAACTGAGTAATTAGGATATTCTATCAAGTTATTAATGAGTTGGGAGAGAGAGGGGTGTGAAAACCATTCCTTGTGGGCTTCTTCAATCCAATGTGGTATGGGAAGAGATATTGATAGCAGGGTACATTCATCCTCAAATTGGTGCGATAAAGCGTCCACTACTACATTGTCACACCCTTTCTTGTAAATTATCTCATAATCATATCCCAAAATTTTGGCCAACCATTTGTTTTGTTGTGGCGATGATAGACGTTTCTCCAAAAAATATTTGAGGCTTTGATGGTTTGTGCGAATTTTGAAACGTCGTCCCAATAAGTATGGTCGTCAAGTATCTACTGCATGTTGGCTCATGAAAGCCAAGGGTCAACCTTCCTACATTAATACAGCACCAATACTAGTAACTGAAGCATCACATTCAATCACAAAAGATTTGGTGAAGTCAGGTAGTGCCAATACTGGAGTGGAACACATGGCTTGTTTGAGAGCCACAAATGCCTTTTGTGCTGCATCAGTCCAGAGGAATGAATTTTTCTTGAGAAGGTTAGTGAGGGGTCTAGCAATGTGACCATAATTGTGGACAAATTTGCAATAGTAGCCAGTGAGACCCAAGAATCCCCTCGGACTCTTCAAGGTTTTTGGTTGGGGCCAATCTTGCATTGCCTGTATATTTTTGGGATCAACCCTAACACCTTCACGACCCACAATGTGTCCCAAATACTCAACTTCTTCCACGCCAAAAGAGCACTTAGACACTTTGACAAATAATTTGCTATTCCAAAGCAGTTGCAAGATCAAGTCTACATGATGGAGATGTTTTTCCCAGGTTAGGCTGTAGATGAGAATGTCATCAAAGAACACGAGGACAAATTTTCGGAGATATGGTTTCAGCAGGTGATTCATGAGGCTTTGAAAAGTGGATGGAGCATTACAGAGACCAAATGGCATGACCAAGAATTCATAATGGCCTTCATGAGTGCGGAAATCAGTCTTGGGAATGTCTACTTCCTTCATGTGGATTTGGATATAGCCAGAGTGTTGGCTTGGTGGGGCCTAACCCAAGTTCAGCATTAGTTAGTCAAACAAATCCCTACACTACTGGCCCTTTCGGCATCAGCCCGTAGAGCGCAGACCGAAGTCTCACCCGAAGCAGTATGGGGGGATGCTAGAACCAAGTTTTTGCACCCTGAGATGGTCGTGATGTCAGTTTATTCCTCCTATTCCTGCTTTTGCGCAGGTTGTTAAGTTCTAGGGCTCAGTCTGTCTAGCCCTTTATTCCGCCCTTCAGTACCTCTATGAAGGGGTATGATTGGCCATCACATAGCCCTAACCTATGGTTCAGGTACTTTCGCGCTGCTAAAGCACCATATAGAATAGGTTTCCAAGTTATCCTTAAGTGTTTAATTATCTTACTAAACAATCACAGTTAGCACGATAAAACAGATATTCTTACTTACGTTCAGTTAACCAACATAATTACATATATTCACGCATCACATAAGCATTGTAAATGAAATCCATACACAATATGACAAGATGCATTAACAGGAAACAAATACATATAATTTGTACAATACTTCTCCTTATTGATATCTTCAGATGATTATAGACTCTATCTGCCCTGCACACACAGCTGCAGGGGTCCGCACACTCAGCTGCAGACTTCCACCCTAGGTCTCTGTGCACTCAACTGCAAATCCTCTACCTACACTACGACCCGAAACTTAGACTTCTCTCCTTATCGCTCAAGACTTCTTATTCTATCAAACTTTTCTATGACTACTCATAACTTCTTAGAGCTTACTTACTTATCTCTTTGTATACAATCTCCCTGGTCCGCCGACCATGGGTAGATCTTTTACAGCTAACTTTACTTTACAAAATAAGGGCAGACAACCCTTTATGACTCATGACACCTCCATGCTCCGCGACCACAAAATGCGGAGTCTTTACAACTTTATTACAAAATTTGACCCAAAACATGGGCTTTTAGCCCCAAAACTGTCCTTGGGGGATCCCATTCCCAACAGGCCCCCAACACAAAAATCGTGACTTGCCCTCGAGTCACTCAGCAGGCGTGGAGATCTTAGCATGAATATCTCCCAACTTGACCCTTATGACGACAACCTCGGCAATGCAATGTGCAGCTACCTGCTTCGCGTCTTCCACCATTTGCTTAGTCACTTCTCCTGAACTTTTGGCCTAAAGCTTTTTTTGAGTTGCTTGCAGAGTCGCCAACTTTCCTTCAATAAAGGTTGTGAACGTGTAACCCTCATCCAGCCAGGGCTTCAGTCATGCCTTCAACATTGCTTCCTTGTGCAATGCTGCATCCACCTATTCTTCCAGCTGCTTGGCCTTTTGTAGCTTTGCCAATATTTATGTGACCGTGACAGTTTGTGCTGTGCCTTTGACCTCATCATAGCACTATTGTAGCTTGTGCGCTTCTATCTCCAACCATTTTACATTAGGGTCCTCCTGCAATCTTGTCAGGACCTCGAACGACTGCACAAAAAGTTGTGTGCAGTCTGCTACTACATTGTCAATTGCCACTATTGCCTCTGTGATAGTGGTTGCATGCTACTCGTTCACTTCTGGCAGTGTTGAAGGCTGAACCTTGACATGTAACTCTGTGATCTGTAGGTTCAACTCCAACTAAACACTTACCATCTCTGTACTAGCACCGCACACCCCTGTAGCCAGTTTGCAAATGCGCACCTCGAGTGGTTCTTCCCTAGGAATGGCCAACTCTAGGACCATTCGACATGCCTCCTCGATGACTTGCATTATACACTTGTTTTGGTTGGTCGCCTCGATCATAGCGGTGATGGCAGAGTCTCGTTGTAGTTTCATCTGTTCATTGTTAATCCGCTACTCGCTGATCACTTGTAGGGCATGGTGCTCATGGGGCCTCAGCTCTGCAATTGCTCCATCCTGAAAGAGGTGGAGCGCGGCCAAATTCAACCCTACTCCCTTCATGGCATTGAGAGTGGGCCTATCAGCTTCATTCTCCATGGTCAATGCTCCATCGGGTAGCACTATCGTGCTAGAGGCCTTCGCGCACAACATCTCAATAGCTTGTGAAGTGCCGATAGCAAGGTTGGTGGACATCGTGCAAGCCTATGACGTGCGAGTCTGCAACTCCTGTAGACCTATCTGGATAGCCCCCAAGATTAGTTGTTACTATTGCTCAAACTGTTGTAGGGCCTCCACAGTGACAGCCCACACTGTGTCACCGATGTCATGCAAATTGGCCTCTATGAGGGTGATTGGGTCCAGTGATGTCTTAGTAGCCTTAGATTTCTTCCTGGACCCTCTCTTCTCTTGCTCCCTTGGACACTTGATGCGGGTGAACCTCGCCTATTTGTCTGCACCGTGCAGCTCTGTCTGCTCATCCGTCTCTTCTTCTATCTTGGGTGAAGGCGACCTCGCCTTTATCACAGCCCCACTCTATTCCTCTTATTTTCTTCTCCATCTACTGAGTGGCATCGTGCTCTACCTGGGCCTTGTCAGTGGTCTCCATCTTTCTCTTTTCGGCCAGTTGTGTCATCTTGAGCTTGGCCTCCTCCTTCTTTCTCTACGTGGCGGACTTGCTCCCTCCCACCACCAAGTCTGTTGTAGTGTGTCATTATTCTGGCCAACAATCAAGTACTACATCTATGGCATCATCTGTTGCCAGGTAAGGCAAGTCATACCATGTCTATGTAGGGTCCTTCAGTGCCCTGATGGACACATGGTGAAAATCTTCTTTAAAATCTGCATAGCCCTACAGGTTGGAAAACATCATAGGTGACAACCACGGTTTTTTATTAATGGCCATGTGGATGTTCATATCCATCAAGATCCAGAAGATCTTGCTGTCCTTGATGCATTACACATCCTTGATCGCCCACAGCGAAGCGTACTTCACTGCTTCTAGTAGGTCTGGCTCGACCGAAGGGAATTGATTGTCCTCTGGCAGCTCCCATGCTACCAGCACAATAAACAGCAAGAGCCACATGTAATGGAACGTCTTGCTGAGCTCCTATGCTTTGTGGCAGTTTGCTAGGAACTCTCCACGAAGATAGTCCAACCAATTGAACTAGACTCCTTCGGCGCACTAGGTTGCTAGCAATACAACAGGTGTTGGCACCTCATCGGCACGACACTTCCTCATCACCTTCCTTGCTAAAATCTGAATAGCCACCTTTACAGCAAGGTCAAAGATGTTGGATATGGCATATCCATGCCGCTTCTTCACCAACTTAAACTTCTCCTTCATGGCCTCCGCAAGGGCCTGCTCACCACCTTTTCCACCAAATATCATGGCTAGATTTTCTCCTATGTAGGGCAACCGCATGATCCTATGGATCAATATGTCAGTGATGGGTATTAGCTCCTCTAGCGATAGACACCCATCATGCACCAATCATAGCAGCTGCTTAATGAACAAGACTATAATCGGGGTGTGGTTGTAGTGCGACACCCACAGCATATTGAGCTGACCTGCCTTGTCTACACCTCTAAGCCACCTTTGTAGCTCCCATGCGTTCATCCCCATGGTTGTATCAATAATGCGATGCATCAGCTGCTCGATCGCCAAGTGTGGGAACTTCTCATGGTCAGCCAAGTCCCAGTCTTCGAGTTTCAACAAAGAACCCCTGCCAAGTGAAGTCCTTCAAAAGAAATTTCATCTGACAGCAGATGGGTTTGCAAGGGGACCTAGCTCTCATCGATATCTTTCGGTACCTTGGCCTTGCCTTTGCACGGAGGGACGTACTCAGGCAACCGAGTGATAGGGTCAGCATCCTAGACTTCAACCTCCTCCACGTCTATTCCCACATCCTCATCATCCATCGGGACGTCTTCGATTTCTTCCTCCTTCGGCTCCAAATTGATGGCTTTGCCCTTTTCCTGTGCGGTGGGCTTGTCCTTTGGAGGATTTATTCTTAGCGATGTGCGCACCAGTGTTGCAAGTTGCTTGCCCTTCTTATCCTTCGCGCTCTCCTTGGTTAGGGTGGGCTTTCGTCTTGGTGTCCTTGGTGATTTGGGGACTTCCGCTAATACTTTGGCAACCTCTAGAGTAGCTACTTTTTCCTTGCTAAACACTTCCGACATATCCTCGTCAATCATCACTACTTCAATGTCCATGGTTGTGGTAAGTGTCAACATAATGCTCCTCAGCAATTTTCGTGACGTCTATGGTAAGTTCTCAAACGCTAGATTTGCTATCAGAGCATCGAAGAATTCTCGATTCATGTGTGCCTGAGAGCTCAACAAATCAATTCTCAAAATGCCAAGTGTTTTTTTTGGGAAGCCACCTGTAATTTATAAGGCATTTTGAGTTCAAATCCGACCGTTCCCCCCAAAATCAGTTCATTAATGTTGGATTGGTGGAATATTTTCAAGGATCTGACCCATAAATGTCTTCTTAAATGTCAACCACCTACTCCATTTGGCTGCATTTCTACCATAAAATCATGAACAGTGGCTTTAATGGTCACTTTCTAGCCAACCTGCGCGATTTCATCCTAGGTAGCGCAGCTCCCTTCGCGCTACCGCAAACCCTGTGACACTTCCTTGCTTTGCACAATCCTCCAATCGCATAGCTCCCCAACCCGGGCAGTGTATTTTATAGTCCCACACCTCCTTTCAGCTGCCTGGAGCGCTAAGACTATGCTACCTTCATATAGTCACATGGCCAGACTGCTAGTGTATGGATGCAATCGACTACCATTCACCTTTCCTGGGAAGGGATCTCCATTCAATTTGACCAGCTATACCGCTCCTCCGTCAGTAATCTCCTTAATGACATAGGGCCCTAACCAATGCATTCTGAATTTCCCT
The DNA here is from genome assembly GCA_031772625.1 of Pinus tabuliformis. Lineage (NCBI taxonomy): Eukaryota > Viridiplantae > Streptophyta > Pinopsida > Pinales > Pinaceae > Pinus > Pinus tabuliformis. The sequence goes on from CM062817.1 coordinate 649,300,895, forward strand.
GGAAATTTATCAAACTTGTTTTCATATAACAAAACCAAGTCATTTACCTTAAATGTGCGCAGCTTAATGTGCCGATCATGCCATGCTTTTTCGCGCTGCTTTTGGAATTGTTGGTGAAATCTAGATAGAAATCTTTCTTCCTCAAGTTCAGCCAGCTGCGGAAGCCTCTCCTCCAAGGCTCCACGATCTGTCATACCCATGAGTGAAAACTAGGCACAATGTATTCCATGGGCATCACCGCTTCAACACCATATACAAGCCTAAAGGGCATTTGTCAAGTTAACTTCTTGCATGTCGTCCGATAGGCCCATAGTACTGCAGGTATGCATAGGTCCCAATCACTTCACTGAGCATTGAAAACCTTGGTCAGTGTGTTCTCCAGCACTTTATTGAATGCTTCCACCATCCCATTAACCTGCGGGTGATAAGGCATGCTCTTCTAGTGATATACCTGAAATTCCTCCGTCAACGCACTGATCGTTTCATTCAGAAAGTGCGTACTGCGATCACTCATCAAAATATTTGGACACTCGAATCGCATCAATACATACTCAAAGAGGAAATTTGCAAAGGTCGTGCCTGTGCAATCCTTCACTGGCTATGCCTTTGCTCATCAAGTCAAATACTCTATCGTGGTGATAATGTATCCTGCTCTCGTCTTCTTCCCTTGGGGCTGAATGGGTCCCAAAAAATCTATCACCCATTTCTCAAAGGGTTGTAACCTCATTTGTGGATTCAAAGGCAGCTCATCCCTCCACGATGGCCTGCCAGTCCTTTGACATACATCACATGCTTTGCAATAAGCTTTTGAATCCTGATGGAGGGTTGGCCACCACAACCCTACGCATAGAATATTATGCCCAGTTTCTCTTCCCGCATAATGTCCTCCTGCAGCGTGCCCATGAGCATCTGCGAGGATAATGCTCTTTTTAAACTCTGGTAAATACCGTCGCAATATTTCATCAAACCCCATTTTGTACAAGTGCCCATTAATGACAAAAAAATCTGTTGCGCGCACCACTAACTCCTTCTTCTACTTGATGGTGTATCCTTCCAGGGCAGTTCTCGTCGTTAGGAAGTGTATGATATCTTCAAACTGACCATCCACAACACACACTGCAAATAGCTGCGCGTCGATCAATCCCTCCTCCAAATTAGTGGCCTCTTCCCCTATTTCGATCCACGACAGATGGTCTAGTCCCACGTTCAATCATCCAGGCTTCACAATAACTTCAAAATCATACTCTTGGAACAATAACAACCACCTACATATTCTCCCCCCCAACACAGGCTTATTTACCAAGTATTTCAACGTAGAATGATCCATATACATCTTAAAATGGCCACACAACATATAGTGTCTAAACTTCTAGAGCGCGTATACCATGGCTAACCCTTTGCGCTCGGTGGTGGAATAGTTCTTTTCCACCTTGGATAACCTTCTGCTTGTGAACACTATAGGATGGTCCAAGTCTCCTCCACTAGCCTATGTCAGTACTGCTCCCAGCACTATACAGGACGTATCAACATGTACATGAACTCCTTCTTCCAATCCAAGAAGACTAAAACCGGCGCAGTGACCATCTTTTCCTTCAATACATCCAAGCTTTTCTTACAGTCCTCATTCTAGTAGAATGTGACATCCTTTCTCAACAACTTCTCCATAAGCGCGGTGATCTAGGCATAGCCTTTGATAAACTTTTTGTAATATCCAATATGTCCTAGGGTAGCGTGGAGTTGTTTCACACTCCTCGGCGCTTCGAAGTTAAGTATCACCGCAATCTTCATGGGATCTACCATCAGTCCCTATCTACAAACCACATGAACCAGCAGCATCCCAAAAGGAACACAAAACTGGCACTTCTTTAGATTAAGTGCGATCTGGTATCTTCAACAGTTATCCAGCATCAGGCGCAAGCTTGCTACATGGTATTTCACAAGCCCAAACACAATCCAATCATCAAAGTACACTTCCAGGAACTTATGAATAAATTCATTGAACGTCGCAATGACTATGTGAAAAAAAATAACAAATGCATTCTTCAATCCGAAAGGCATTACAGTGTACTGAAAACACTCCCACTCAGTCGTGAAGGTCATCTTGCTCCTATCCTCTGGCACGATTTTGATGTGAGGGTACCCAAAGAACCCATCAGTGAAGGAATATGCTTCCTGGCCACCTACATTGTCCAACACTTCATCAGTAAATGGAGTCGAGAAAGGATCATGTACAAAAGCGTCATTGAACTTCCTGAGATCTATGCATATCTTTATTTCATCCTTCTATTTCTTTTCCTGTACCACTAGTGGGCTTACCTAATCAGATTCTTCTCCAGGCTCAATGATGCCTACCATGAGCATCTTGTCTAGCTCTAAGTGGACCTTTTCCTTATACTTCGGGTTGATACTGTAAGGTCTTTGCTTAACCAGTTTCACGTCGGGTTTCAACGTGATCTTCATAACACCCAGGTCTCCTATTATCCCTTTTAGATCCGTAAACTTGGTAGGGAACAATTCCTCATATTCGTGAAGCAATCCAGCGACCTTATCCACCATCGCATCATCCCAGTAATCTCCAATCTTCCTGAATTTGGGTTCTACCTCTGTACCAATATTTACCTGTTTTGTCTTTAGTGTCGCGGTTATATCAGGATTCTCAATCTACGGTCCTTCAACTTTGCGGTGACCTTCTTTTTCAGGTATGTTAATATTTTGTGAATCCTCATCTTCTTGCTCAGTGGTCACGTTATAGCATTCCAGTACGTGACTTAGCTGAGTAGTCCAATCAAGTTGAATTAGGTCCAAAGGATCATGCGGTATCCTAAACATCGTTGCTTCGTCATAGGATCTTGTAGTGCTTTGTCAATACAGTAAAATCTGTCTTCAAAGCTAAATTTCATTATGAATCCTTCGCGTAGAATATCCCATTCACCTGTACCATGACAGAGTTCTATTTCTAAGTACCAGTTCATCAGGATGACATCCAGGGTGTGACAGAACAAGTGCACCCATTCAGGTTGGGGATTCACTCCATAAGCCTTGGCCCATTTTGCTAACTGTGCACGCAGATCATCCTTCACATCATATTTTTCTATCATTCGTACCTTCGGCTTCCCAAAGCGTGTCCTCATCATCTTTCTACACTCGCGCCAATCATCAAAGCTACCCTTGTGCGTACCCCACCACCTTGTGGGCGTAGTGCCCAGTCCAAAGCCTGGAAGCGCTACTTTTCTAGTACCTCCCTGTCAAATGCATCTAAAAATATATCTACATCATTCACATCATTATAAGTGGGCATATTTCTCACCTCTGACGACACAAAGCGTAGCGACTGGGTCATCATGTTACAGCTTAGTGTGGTTACTTCATGTAACCAATTTTGCTAGCGCTCTAATTCTTCATCAGAATCTGAGGTGTAGGAACTCTCGTGATCCCATGTAATTCGTCTATCCACTGTTGGATTCACCCAATCTTAGTCTTGAGTTGTTATATGATATATGCAGTCCAAATCATCTTCGCTCTCATAATCGCGGACTGGTTCAGTATAGAACGATCCTTCAGTAGGATCTAGGGGTACTATTATGCAGAGTGATTTCTTCTCAAATATCATCTTTTGCTTCTTTAGGTTGATTACCCCAATCATATCAGTATCCCAATCAATGCCAAGGAGTGCAGGGTAGGGGTTGTTTTCATCTACAATTTCTATTACTTCAAAGTCAGTAAACACGCTCGCACCTTCAATATCTACAGTCACCCCTTGCAACCGCCCCATGGGAATGATCTTCTGTTGATTTTCCATCCTTAATTGAATCGGAGACCATTGCAGTGTGGGTCTTCCCATCTGTTCCCAAGTCTGCTTTGGTAGGACATTCATGTCTGACCCCAGGTCCAAAATAACCTGATCCATTTCATACTCTCCTATCTGCGCGGTCAGCCTCATCTCTCGTCCTATCCTTGTTTTATGCTTACCAATCTTTCGTACCACACACGGTTCACCCGGAGTGTTTCTGGCACATCTATTTATAAGCTCTTGTAATCCCTTCATAGCCTTGCTATCATGCAACAACTTCATGTAGGTCTCTAGAAAGGTCGTAAGCATAGAAGGGTCCATTTCCTGATTAGGCTTATCCTTGCTCCCTGAGTTGGAGGCCTCAGCGAAGCTCTTCTTTTCTTCCATGAGCATTTCATGTGCGTGCTCCAAATCAAATTCAACTTCCTTCACCAGAGCTTTGCAAACCAATGTGATGTCTTCGAGTTGTTTCCCCTTGTCATCCCCTGTTGCAACTCCACTTCGAAGCGCTATATTCACATTCGGATCCTCTTCATGAGGCTCAAACCTCATCATTTGCAAGTTCTAAGTCAGTTGAGGTGGTAGTGCCCCTTTGTCACATATCCTCGCTATCAGCGTAGGACACTCCTTCGTTTCATGATCAAAAAGGGTGCAATATTTGCATGACAGACGCGTTGGGTTAGAGCAATCGCGGGCATAGTGTCCTGGTCCTCCGCAAGTGTAGCAGATTAGCTGTCCCCAACCTTTGCTAGGTCCTCCTCCACCTCAGCCTTGTCCGCGCCCCTGAAAGCCTATTCGTGCCATCCCCGCACTCTGGTCAGGGGGTCGTGTCTTTGCCTGAACCCTATAGGCGGGTGTTCTATCCATCATTAATTCATAATGTAGAATTTCCTATAAATTCTCTACAAATCTACCTCTGATATCTATGTAGAAAATATGATTGTAGATTAACTCGATAATGCAATATACCAAAGAAAAATACTATAATCTACTTCTACTATCAAACTTGTGGAAGCTTAAAAGATTGAGCAAGATCGAGATGAACACATATAACCAGAAGAAGAAGAATCAATGCACATGAAACATAGAAAATACTTAGGGGAAAGCCTCAGCTAAAAACCCCACTGTATGTATTATCATACAAGGTGGAAATATATTAGAATTACACAAAGCCTTAGCTCTCACTGCTAGCCAGCTCTCAGTACAATCCTTCTGGATGCTCATAGGAAAACAAGGCTTCTCACAAACCATCTCCTCTGCCCTCCAAGCCTCCTATTTCCTTGCGTTGTTTCTCCTGGGTGATCCTCCTGTTACCAAGTGTAACACTAATCACTCACATTGATCTCACACCCTGTAAAACTGCGCAATCCTCAAGGAACCTTACCTTGACTGCATGGATGAGTTTCATTTATAGGAAAACACATGCAACTGATAGTAACCTGTCCCTGACATTTAGCTCAACTGGGTCTTTCTCAGAATAGACATGCATGAGTTTCTGATGAGAGAATCTTCAGTTATCTGGAGTACACTTGTTTAGTGCATGCATGCATCAACTGAATGATTAGTCACAATTAGTTCCTCAAACAGTTTCGAACTAATTTAACTGGACTTAACTCAGTAAACTGAGCTAACTAATTACAACTCAATCTTATCTCCTTAATTAAGGGATAATCTCCTTAATTTAAGGGATAACTCTTGCATGACTTCAGAAAGACTTCTAACTTGAATTTATCCAACTAATTAATCCATAATGAATTAATTAATTATTTCCAAGCAACTGGTGAGACTAAATTCGAATTTAATTCACAATTTTAATTCAAGGACAAATTAAAATTGGAATATTCTGGATTCTATTTTTATCATTTCTTGTTGCTATTTTCAACACTCCCTCTCAACAAGAAAGGAATTCAACTCAATCCCAGTCTTGAACCTTTGGAATGTTATGCATACAACACTTCTCTCTAGTGTTGTTGCTCCAGCGACTCTAGAAACAAAAAAACATCCAACCTGAATTAGTATGATGCATCTGTCATCCAAGTCTCTGACTGTTATTGCCCCTATCAACTGAAAAATTTGCGCTTCTGCTGACTTAGCCTTTCTGCATTGTTGTCAATCCTTCTCTACGCTCTTCAGTATCTAACTGCTCTAGCCTCTATCGCTTTGACCTCTGACTGCATCAATCCCACTAATTCCTCTCGCTACTATGTACTTTGGGCTCCTGTAGCAAGGTACAATCCATGAGATAAAACCTCTCAATCGACCCTGCCCAATTTCAGCCTTCTTGAGACTATCACTTCACATTGCCCCACCTCACACCTATAGGTATGGCTACATGTGATCCCTCTACTGAATTGGCTCGAAATTTCCCCCTACTAGAGGTCTCTGCATGAGTGGATGCCTCCACTCGATCTCCTCTCAATATCTCCAATTGTGACTCCTCCACAATTGTCTGAGACTTCTTCTGGGACTGTATGTTGAGAGGTAATTTACTCTCCCTCTCAACCACCAAGTCTCTAACATTTGCCGTGCTCCTCAAGGCTTTGCATGCATCTTGAACCTCAAGAGCATACAAGTTCTTGACTTGTGAACTGATATGTTTCACCTGTCTCATGGTGATGTGTTTAAGGAAAACCTTTCCCTTACTAAAGACAACATTGTAGCCTTTGTCCTCCAACATCGTGACTGATACCAAGTTCTTCTTCAGTCCAAACACATACTTCACATATGTCAAGGTGATAAGAGCTCTATGTTCCCTTTGAAAAGAAACCGTGCCCACTCCTGAAACATTACACCTTTCATCGTCACCCATCTCTATGCGCATCTTTAGGTCTTTCTCCTCCAAGGTACTAAATAAACTTTTATCGTCGGTCGTGCGGAATGAGGCTCCACTATCAAGAAACCAACCACAACCCATCATTGATGACACCATGCATGTGATGAGGGTAAAGTCCATCTTGAACTAAGAGGCTAATGCCTCACCTTCTGATCCCTTTGATCCTTCCGAGGATCCTTTCTTGGACTTCTTCGATGGGAAATTAGTCGCATAATGACCCATCTCATGACAATTAAAGCATCTCACTAAAGACTTGTCAACCTTCTTCCCTCCATGAGAAAAATTCGATTCGGAATGGGATGCCTTCCCCTTCCCTTTCCTTGCCCTACTTGCTAAGGCCAGATTTTCTTCATCATCCTTGGATGAAGAACCACCTCGTGTGCTCCTCCTGATCTCCTCATGCATGAGATCTAACCACAGTCGTTCCCAATCTGGTAGTTTCTCCCTTCCATTCATAGAGTCCTGGTAGTTATTCCAGCTCTTTGGAAGGCCAAGGACAGCGAGGCTCCCCATATCATCATTAGCAATAGTTATTCCCACACTACCAAGCTCATCTTTGTAGGTGGTGAGCTTGTTCAGATATGTGGAAATAGTATCGCCCTTCTCCATCTTGATTTTCTGAAGCTTATCCTTGAGCACCGATTTCCTTTAGTCGCTATTGTTTTGGTAGAGGTCCTTCAATGTCTTCCACATTGGGAATGGAGTATCCTTCCCATGGAGACTCGAGACAATATGGTCTCGAACTCCCTCCAGGATGATCTATCTCACCTTCACCACACACTTCTTCCACTCAGCCAATTCTTGTGCATTAGCTGCAGCTGGCTTTGGGATTTCTTGATCAATGAAATCCTTCAAGCCATTGTCTTCTAATACAGCTTCCATTCTATCTTTCCATGTTATGTAATTCGAGCTGCCTTCCAAGGCATACTCGAGTCTCAAGCCATAGAACGCCATTTACCAACCTGAAGTATGAGATGAATTTGATTTGTACCTGCAACCCCGAACTTCAAACTTAGAATTCTATTCTTAGTATACTGTTCATAGCTCTGATAACCTTTGCTCCAATACCATGTAGAATTTCCTGAAAATTCTCTAAAAATCTACCACTGAGATCTATGTAGAAAATTTAACTGTATATTAACTCGATAATGCAATATACCAAAGCAAAATACTATAATCTACTTCTACTATCAAAATTGTGAAAGCTTAAAAGATTGAGCAAGATCGAGCTGAACAATCTTCCTGGATGCTCACAGAAAAACAAGGCTTCTCACAAACCTTCTCCTTTGCCCTCCAAACCTCATATTTCCTTGCTCTGTTTATCCTGGGTGATCCTCCTACTACCAAGTGTAACACTGGTCACTCACATTGATCTCACACCCTATAAAACTGCACAATGCTCAAGGAACCTTACCTTGACTGCATGGATGAGTTTCTTTTATAGGCAAACACATGCAACTGATAGTAACCTGTCCTTGAACTTTATCTCAACTGGGTCTTTCTCAGAATAGACATGCATGAGTTTCTGATGAGAGAATCTGTAGTTATCTGAAGTACACTTGTTGAGTGCATGCATGCATCAACTAACTGATTACTCACAATTAGTTCCTCAAATAGTTTGGAACTAATTTAACTGGACTTAACTCAGTAAACTGAGCTAACTAATTACAACTCAAATATAACTCAATCTTATATCCTTAATTAAGGAATAATCTCCTTAATTTAAGGGTTAACTCTTGCATGACTTCAAAAATACTTCTAACTTGAATTTCTCCAACTAATTAATCCATAATGAATTAATTAATTATTTCCAAGTAGTTGGTGAGACTAAATTCGAATTTAATTCACAATTTTAATTCAAGGACAAATTAAAATTGGAATATTCTGGATTTTATTTTTATCATTTCTTGTTTCTATTTTCAACACATAACTTTTGCATTTGCGCTCATCATGCCCTACCGACCTATAGAAGTTGCAGAAGAGTTGTTGTGGTGTTTGTACAAACTTTTGTAGCAAATGATAGTTATCGGTCGTATGTTTTCCTACTACCTGACATATAATGCACAACAATGCAAGCCCCGCTGTTGGTCGTGCTTGAGTTTCTCACCTCAAGGGTATCGGTCCCCCTCTTGCAATGTAGTTCGCAAAGACCAAGCAATGGTCTTTGTCATGCCCCTGACCCTTGCATTTCAGGAACCATACCTCTTCACGCACCTCTGGTCAAACTGTCCTATCCTGCTTCAAACTTTTCATTTCAAGGCAAATATTTTGCAACTGTGCATGGATCTGTTGAACCCCCATATTCGGATCCTGCATCAGTGTTTCATGCAATCTCATCGCAATCTCCAAGGCCTCTGCCTGAGTCATTATCTTCTGTTGGGACAACACAACCCTTAAGTGTGGTAGGAGCGAAGCCATGAACCATTCGCGATTGTTTCCATCTGTTAAGTTCATATTAGCTTCGTGGATTTTACATTTCAATCTCTGATCTAATTCCCAAGTTGTCTCGCCTGGTTTCATCATGATTTCCTTGAACCCCACAATTGACTATGCCTCGAATTTAGGCCTACTGAAATATTTATTCAGCGTGGTCAAGATGTCCACCACCCCATTGTTTGGGTTATCATTAGAGTACTTGATGTATCAGGTTAGCGCGTGATCCTGCAAGGCACTAACCAATGTTTCCTTCTTCATGTGATCATCCATAGTGCCCTAAGCTTCCCATTAAGCTTTCGTAATGAACCAGAACTGGTCTGGGTCCTCATTTCCCAAGCCTTTAAAGAAAGGCAGCTTTACTAAATTTGCCATGCTGAACTATGGTGGTGGTGGAGGTGGTATGGGTGAAGTCGCAGGTGATGGTGGTGAAGTTGGAGGTGGTGTAGGCGGAGGTGGCAGTCGTGGGAATCCTTGTCTTATTAACTCAATAGCACTTCGAGCAGCTTGCGCTACTCCCTCTTCATCACCCAATGGATGTGAAATTAATGGACTATATTCAGGACCCTTTCTTCCTTTGTTCCTGTAAGTCTTCCTGATTTGCATAGCTCCGAACATCAAGGTAGTTGCATAACCCATTTTTTACACAATAAAATTTTAATCCAGGTATTCAAAGACTTCAAGTACTTACGTCGTGGACCTTTCAAAAATCGATGCTCCACCTCGCTATAGCTAACTAAGGTATCGATAGCGAATCCAGTCACAAATCCTCCTATGATGTGATCGAGCCAATGATCGACGGCGTGGGAAATCTTATCATCAAATGCTTCCAATCTCTGTACTAACTCTGGGGTCCAGAAAATAGGACCGTCAAGTCTCCACCTTCCTTGGCTATCTGCTAGCTTTGCGATCCACTCGTATAACTCAACTGGAAAGGAACAGAAAATGATGTCGTGGATTTTTGTATATAGGTACCTATCTAGCCACTATTCCTTTGTCAGTCACGAATTTATGTTCTCATGCACCATGAATTCATGGATTTTCCTATCCAACCAGTCTCTGATCTCTTTCTTAGTTAGATTCCAGTGATATGACATCACACATCTCTTATGCAGATTCTGGTCCTGGAAACAGAACCATTTCTCGGCTTGGTGGGGCTTGACCCAGGTTCAGTGTTAGTTAGCCAAACAAATCCATACACTACTGGCCCTTTCAGCATCATCCCATGGAGCGCAGACTGGAGTCTCACCCGACGCAGTATGGAGGGATGCTAGAAACAAGTTTCTGCACCCTGAGATGGCCATGATGTCGGTTTATTCCTCCTATTCCTACTTTCACACAGTTCATTAAGTTCTAGGGCTCAGTCTGTCTAGCCCTTTATTCTGCCCTTCAATACCTCCATGAAGGGGTACGATTGGCCTTCATGCAACCCTAACCTGCAGTTCAGGTACTTTCGCACTGCTAAAGCAGCGTATAGAATAGGTTTCCAAGTTATCCTTAAGTGTTTAATTATCTTACTAAACAATCACAATTAGCACCGCGTAAACATATATTCTTACTTGCGTTCGATTAACCAACGTAATTACATATATTCACGCATCACATAAGCATTGTAAATGAAATCCATACACAATATGACAAGATGCATTAACAAGAAACAAAGACACAGAATTTGTAGAATACTTCTCTTTATTGATATCTTCATATGATTACAGACTCTATCCGCCCTGCGCACACAGCTACAGGGGTCTGCGCACACAGTTGCAGGGGTTTTCTCACTCAGCTGCGGACTTCTACCCTAGGCCTCTATGCACTCAGCTGCAGATCCTCTACCTACGCTATGACCCAAAACTTAGACTTCTCTCCTTATCGCTCATGACTTCTTCTTCTATCAAACTTATCTATGACTACTCAGAACTTCTTAGAGCTTACTTACTCAGCTCTTTTTATACAATCCCTTGGTCTGCGGACCATGCATAGATCTTTTACAGCTGACTTTACTTCACAAAATAAGGGTGGACAACCCTTTATGACTCATGACACCTCCGCACTCCGCAACCACAAAATGTGGAGTCTTTACAAATTTATTATAAAATTTGACCCAAAACATGGGCTTTTAGCCCCAAAATTGTCCTTGGGGGATCCCATTCCCAACACAGAGAGAAGATCTAGCTTGGTAAAGAATTGAGCACCATGTAGGTCATTGTTGGCTCACTAAGATGTCTTTTTATAGGCAATCTTAATCCCTACATTAGTTATCAACTCGAGGTAAGTATTTCTATTTCAAGAGTGTCAACACAGTATGTGCAGTGAAGTTAGAGGTTATCTAATGGTGAATCATTGCAATCATTAAAGTCAACTTCTTCAATCCAATTCACACAACTCTACAAAGAAACTATCTATGAAAGGAATGCTCACAACACTCTATGTAATTCTATACAACTTGTTCCGAAACCAATTGGAACTTGAATGCAAATGAGAATTACATGGAGAATTACTCAAATAAGCTTGAGACTAATCACACTTTAACCAAGTAAAGCAACTATGATTATCGAATGACACTAACACTCAAATCGATTTGCATTATTAAATAGAAACAATAATCGGCAACTGAACAACAATCAGTAAGTGAACAACAACAGCTATAGAAGATTCCTAAATGATAAACATTCTATATTGCAATCCATAGAAGTTACTCAGTCTTGTCTCTCAAGATCTATGATAACATTCATTCAATCTGAACAACAATCAACCATACATTCACTCATTCCAATCAAAGCGCTTACTTAAGTCTATCTCGTAATTTTAGTATAAAGCTAAGTGAACAGCAGTATAGATCAATGTCACCAATCTTCAAGATAAGTAAAAGAACTAAACATTAAATCAAATACAAGGACTAAATGTAAACTATAACACAAAGGAGCAGTAGAACTTCTTGTGACTGGGCCCAGAGTCGCAAGAAGCCTCTGCTTAATAAAAACTCAGAATCAAGAATTGTATCAAGCGCAACCTTCTTTCATTAACTTCAAAGTAACAGCTGACAATCTGATTATATGATAAAAAAGGAGTACTTGATCTAAACTTCCGCTTCCTTGTCCGCCCGAGACGCCTTTGCTTTTCCCCTTTTATGGCCTTGTGTTCTCCTGCCAACTGAACAGCTTTTTCCCAATTTCATCTCTGCATACAAAGATAGCAAAGAATCAGTTTTTCGTACTAAATTCACCTATTCTATCGCCGACTAGTTTCTTCCAAGTTTGACTGATATTTTCCTCATTTTATTCTATAAATAGAGATAATATTATAAGGATGATTGATAAATGAAGCATTAAGTGAAGAGAAATCATACATTTTTCTTGTCCCAACATACTCCCCAGCTTACCTTGTTGCACGTCCTCATGCAAGAGTATAGTTCAGATGCAACTGGGTGAGGGAATAAGCAGGGTATACTTCTTCCCTGTAATTCCTGAAACCATTATTTTGCTTGAGGACAGCGAAAGCCTGGGTTACCTCATGATCTTTTAAGTTATAATCACTATGGTATTGATCAGGAGGGTATCATATGATTGGGGTTCTGTAGCAACATCCTATCTAGTCTGGTCCCAATGTTAAAATCATATTGCTATATTTGAAAAGATGGGAAGAGGCAGCTTGGAAGTTACGGTATCTGAACAGCTCCCAGCCCCTCACAGTGTTACTAGAAACTTCCCATCTTTGCTTGGATGCAGCTAAGGCTTCTTCTTTAATATCCTGGAAGTATTTCTTTCCAGCCTTAATGATATCAGTATGGATTGGCCCCAATTTTCCTACGACACCATTTTTCTTCATAATCTGCTTATGCCGGATAGATAGGAGTAGTGGCTGTGTAGGTTCTCCTCGAACCCATAGGTCAATTCCATATTCACGCCTTTTGAATGTGTTGTAAGCCTTGGCTCACTTTAGTTGATTAGCAGCAAAGGAAAGGAATGCCTGAAATTGAATGTCTCCTATGAAAGTAGCAGGGTGGCTATCCTTGTCATCCTCTAGAACAAAATTATGCATATAGAGCTCACAAAGGAGGCACTAAATCTTCTCATTGTGTTCTTTGAAACACTTAATAAAATCAGGAGTGATTTTAATTTCTGCTGATTTACCCACCTTAACGGCCTTAACCTTTAACGGGAGATATCTCTCCATAAGGAATAAAGCATAATTAGTAGTGGGAGCTCGACAAGATAGAGTGTCTGAATAGAGAGAACAAACAATCTCCATTTGTTCTCTGGCTTTCTACAATTGACCCTTCAAATTTTCAGCCTTCTTTTGCTCAGCCTTGTATTGAGAAAAAGTCTCATCCTCTGTCGTGGTAAGTACCTCAAATTTCTTCTTTATCCCTTGGTGTTCGTGAAAAGGGATCACCTTCTCCTTGTGCTGAGCTAGCTCTTGATGAACTGTTAAAAGCTCATTCTTTAATTTTCTAATAACGGCTTCTCTAACCAAGGGGGTGTAAAGAGGCATTTCATCTGTTTGGACTTCTGCATCTTAGGTCTCCTCAGGGTCAGTCTGCATAGCAGCTTCAACTGTTTCCAGAATTATATCTTGAATATTTTCTTCAATCTCGGTCTGGACAGCAGTGTCTGCAGTGGGGTAGGTCATTTGAGTTCCCTGTAAAAAGATACAGGGCTCCTCTATTTGTATGGCAGTGTCTTATCTCATAGTAGTCTCAGTTTGGGTTTCTCTTGGGCAATGCTTAAGAAACTATGTCAGAGTCTTTGCATCCTTCGCAGAACATTGTTCTATTTACGTCCCTACATTCTCCATTTCTGCTTTCAATTTCTTCATCCTAGTTGCTTCTTTTAACCAATGTTTCAACTACCTGATTACCTGCTTCTGTTTTCTGTACACCTTTCTAAGTTTAACTTTGTAGGGCACTTTTACTCTAGGGCTCCCATGTGGGGTTTCATTATCTTCAGCCACTTGCATAGGTTGCATTATGTTAACATCAAGAATGTTTCCTGTTGGAGTTGTGCTTGCTGGCGGGATTTCTCCCTCCAACTCATAATTATTATTAATTCGTGTTTAAGAGGTCCCAATGCAATGGTATCTCTTGAACAGTCATCATTCTCATGGTCTTCTTCTTGGTAGGCCTCGTCCACGGAGGACTTTGGAAAGAGAATATCACTTGGTTGATTGGCATCCTCCAAGTTTTCGCCTTCAAGGTTTCTTTCTATTGGGGTTTCTTCATGCTCCTCGGCTTTGTGGGGTTTTTCCATATCAGGAATTAACTCTCTCTACTCCTCCATGGGATTAGTGCATGGCTGGGTTTGTTCATGACAGGAATTGTCAGCAGGGACCGACCGATCAGGAGCACAGTTCTGTCTTTCAGTGTTCCCTGGTTGCTCCCTGCCCTCAGTAAACATTTCCATGCTTCCCAAAACCCTTGCCTCTTCCTCCTCATAGTCTTGCAACAGAGGGTCTTGAGGACTAAGAGGAGGTGTGCGGGATGGTCTAGCTTCTTCTGCTTGGATTGGAATGTGTCGTTTGGCTTTTACTCTCACCGAGCTTCTTCACTTCGCTAATTCTAGGTGTGCAGTGGGGTTCTTTGGTTTTAATATTTTCTTTGGGCCTGGGGTTCTTGGCCCTTACTGCTCTATTTCCTCATTTTCTGGGGGTGGATCCAAGGTAGGATTTATGATACTATCCCATGTTAATTGTTGTTGTGCCAATCTATTTGTGATGATTAACTTAATTAACCCATGATAGTTGACTACACTATGTGGGTCATTGGTTGTCCTTACCCGTCGGGCAACATCATGTAACAGGGAATTTAAATAAAATGTTAAATTAACTGAAATTTTTGCTTTAAAATGGCTAGGAGTTTCAGTTGTTGAGGCTTTACCACATCATGCCGACCATCGCAAGTGATATATATTTGGATGATGACCACCAGCTCTTGCCATGGTTGCTGCAATGACGAAGGATGAATTCCTTTCCCCGTTCGTACCAGTCGTTCCGCCTAGGTCCTGGAAGTCTTCAATTGTGTTGTATAAAAGGACACGTTTGTTTGCCCATTTTGCTCCTTCCACCGGAAGTTGAGTGACTTCAGCCATGACTTCTTCTGAAACTATAATGCTTATGCCTTTGACCACTGTACTACCGTTCTGCAGATTTTGCAGAAACTCTAGCATTAGCTCTTCATGGAATCCCTGCAATCTGTTTAAGTATCGTAACTAGCCAACATGTTTAAGGATTTTGCGAGCTTGATCCAACACCATCAGTACTGGAGGCTCACTCCGAATTTCTCTTCCACCCATAGTTGCTGCAATTGGGTCTGGTTCTTCTGAAGACAACTGTGTTTTACCCCTATAATGCAACAGAGCAGCGATGTATATCACAGAAATTATAAAAGAAATGACTCTACTTGGATAAGAATTATTGTGTTTAGTTAATTCGTCCATCCTGTCAGCCATACTTAACACAAAATCGTATGTTTGCATGCCTGCCATAACGGTTTCCAATCTTCGACCAATGAAAATTTTATGCTAATTATTACATATCCCTGCACATCATGCAAACGTACTCTGGAGATAATCCGAATGATTATCACACATTTATTCATAACTGGAATACGTGCTATCCATATGCAGGCCATCCCCCCCTCTAATGAGAGAAGGGCATCCACGTCCTTTTAGCACATGGAAAACAGGAAAATAACCAATGCAAAATAAATGTCGGCAACCAATCTAAAAAAAACACAGCACACAAATCAATAAAGCATTTAAGCGAAATGCACCATCAGACATGAATTGGCCAAAAATTTTACCGTAAGCGGGATTAATCATATCAGCATAATCGGCGGTTTATAATTAATGGTTGTCTTTTAATACACGGACATATGGAATATGATAAATATAGATAAAAATCACCATGCTATGCAGCTTGTAAAAGTGCTCCCAAATGGAGTTTTTCGTTTAGAAATAAGGTCATAGGTGATAAGAGGTAGATGTCATATGGCAATATAAGATAATACTTCAATACCACAATAGAGCCACTGCTGCCAGCAAGCATTCATAGCCTCGGCAGGGTTGCTTTTTAACCCTCCCAAATGAGCCAGAGTCCTTTTCACAATTTAATTTTTCTTTCTTTTGTCACAAAGAGACCACTATGCTGGCATGGTGACCAGATAACCATAGTGCCACTCACCAGGGTGAAACAGAGATGATCAGGTTGGCTCGTGATGAGACCCCCTATTCTTCTGACAAATTATTTATCAAGAAGATCATTACCTTGGTGTGGTAGCCAAATTGGAATGTCACCTATTACATTCTTATGATCGTGGTAGGTTGGCTCATGATGAGACCCCCTATCCTCTTTGGACAATATTGTAAGCATTTTTCTATTTTTTTTTTATTTTGCAATTTTTCTTGTAAAAATGGAGGCTCATTTGCTCCTTAAGAGTCAAGGATGGTGTAAGAAGTAAGAAGATGCCAATGGGAGTATTATACTCTTATCCCTTAACATTATATCAATGAGTTTTATCCATTTGGAAGTATAAACATAAGCCAACATGGATTAAAGGTAATGAATCATTTCCTAATGTGTCCCAAAAGAAAAGATGTTCAGACAACCATTATAAAGATACGCCATATTAGCTTGATAAATAAAGATAACCAACAAAAGGATTTTAGAAGTTATAATGACATTGTTATTACCATATATCTTTAGAAGAGGCACGAATGCACATGGCGCTTATTTGCAATATAAAAGAAGAAGATCATGGTATAATGATTAAGAAAAAAAATGAGAAAAATTCAACATTTAGCTTGTGGTTCACTCTGCAAAATAAAATTAAAAAAAAAAAAAAAATGAAAATAAATAAGGAGAAATGTGTTGTTCAATCAATTGAATGGCAGGCATTCAATAGTTTGAACAACAAAAACAAATAAGAAAAATAGTGTTGTTCAATCAAGTGAATGACAATTGTTCAATAATTTGAACAGTGAAAACTAATGAATGGAAAATGTGTCGTTCAATCAATTGAATGGCAGTCGTGAGAATACAAAAAAAGGTGTTATTCAATCAATTGAATGGCAGTCATCCAATTGTTTGAACAACGAAAACAAAATAAGAAAAATAGTGTTGTTCAACCAAGTGAACAACAAGCGTCTGCTAGTTTGAATAAGAAAAACAAAAACAAAAAAAGTTTTGTTCAATCAATTGTATGGCAAGTGTTCGCTTGTTTGAACGGCAAGCGTTTGCTTGTTTGAACAACAAAAATCAAAAATAAAAATGTGTTGTTCAATCAATTGAACGACAAGCGTTCGCTTGTTTGGACAGCAAAAATAAAAAACAATAATATGTTGTTCAATCAATTGAACGGCAAGCGTTCGCTTGTTTGAACAACAAAAAAATCAAAAACAAAAATGTGTTGTTTAATCAATTGAATAGCAAACATCCAATTGTTTGAACAACAAAAATGTAAAAATGTGTTGTTCAATCAATTAAACAACAAACATTCGCTTGTTTGAACAATGAAAAATGAAAAAAATGTGTTGTTCAATCAATTGAATAGCAAACATCCAATTGTTTGAACAACAAAAACAATCAAAAATGTGTTGTTCAATCAATTGAACGGCAAATTTTCAATTGTTTGAACAAGGAAAAATGAAAAAATGTGTTGTTTAATCAATTGAACAGTAAACGTCCAATTGTTTGAACAACGAAAACAAACAAAAATGTGTTGTTCAATCAATTGAACAGCAAATGTCCAATTGTTTGAACAACACAATATGTCAAAGAAAAATTGTTATGTTCGATCAATTGAATGGCGAGTTATAGAAAAATAAATGTCGTTTAATCAATTGACCGCTAGGCATTCAATTGTTTGAACAACAAAAACAAAAAAAAAATCCATATTTACATGGTAATGCCTACAAAGGTATGTACATTATTTACAATTTTTCAAGCAATTTCGATTTTTTAAAGAAAAAGTTGTTGGGTTATCATTCCCTGCAGCTAGAATTTGCATGGAGGGGTCCTCGCGTACCTGCTTGTAGAAAGATTATTTGGTAAGTAGTTGATGATAGAGGTGCACTCGATGCCCATTTACCTTAAAGGAATGGTCGGATCTGTCTATGGTAGTCAAGGTAAGAGTACCATTGCTATGCACTTCTTGAATCTCATAAGGGCTGAGCCATCTTGTTTGCAACTTGCCTGGGAAGTCCTAGAACCTGGAATCATACAGAAGTGCCCAATCCTATTTTTGAAACGTTTTCTTCTTGATAAGGTTGTTATGTCATTTTTCCCTTTGTTGTTGTATTATTACAGTTTGTTGCGAAGCAAGCAATTGAGCTTCATCTAATTCGTTAATCTGTTGAAGGCACTTGGTTTGAGCTTCTGTTAAATCCAGACCCACTTCCTGGCCGTCCTTAGATTCTTTATTTCGAATTCGATTGGAAAAATTGGTTCTTTACTGAACATAAGTTGGTAGGAAGAGTATCCAGTAGTATTCCTCCAAGTCGTACGATAGGCCCATAAGGCCTATGGAAGTCTAGTAGTCCAATCTCGTCAATGCGTTGAGACTGTTTTAGTCAGAATTGCTTCTATAACCTTGTTGGTGCTTTCTACCTGCCCGTTCGCCTGCGGGTGATACGGAGAAGTGATCCTGTGCGTGATATGATGGTTTTTGAGGGTGGCAGTAATCTTGTTACCTGTGAATTTCTTTCCCCCATCTGTGACCACTTCTCGTGGTAATCCATACTGCACAAATAGCCCAAAAAGGAAGTTAATCACTACTTCCTTTATGGCTCTTGGTAAATCTATTGTTTCCACCCATTTTGTCACATAATCCGTGGCTACCAGTATGTAGGCCTTCTAATTGGAAGGTGGATGGAATGGACCTACGAAGTCTAATGCCCAACGCTCAAAGGGTTCTATGACAAATTATGGCCGCAGAGGCATTTCATCAGATTGACCAGGCCGGCCCATCCTTTGGCAACTGTCGCAGGCCTGGGCATATTTTTTAGCATCCTTAAAAATAGTGGGCCAGTAATAGCCCATTTGTAATACCTTATGTCCTATCCTTCGGTCTACGAAATGTCCTCCACAGGGTTCGTCATGGCAAGCCTTTAGGATGTCATGGATCTCATCCTCGCAGATACATCTGCGTATACACATGTCAGCCCCTGTATGAAAAAGATATCCACCTATCCAAGAGAACCGGGCGCTACGCTGAACAATCAATTTTCTTTCCCTTGTTGTTAAATGTTTGGGTAGCTTCCCTACTGCCAGATAATTTGCCACATCTATGTACCATGGCGTCTTAACTGTCACAGTAAATAGGTGCTCATCCAGTAATTGGTCATCTACCACTAGTGGATCATTAACCTTCGGAATTCGAGATAGAGAATCAGCAACAGGATTTTCCTTTCCTGGACGATCATTAATGGTAATGTCGAACTCCTACAAAATAAATAACCATCATGTTACTTGTCCATTTTTGATAGGTTTATTAGCTATATATCTAATGGAAGAGTAATCAGTGTACACAAAGACTTGGTAGGCAGTTATATAGTGTCTATATTTGTTTATTACATAAATAACTGCTAAGAATTCTTTCGTTGTCATTGTGTAATTGAGTTTTGCAAGGGTGAGATTTTTGCTAATGTAATATATAGCATAAGGTTTCTTGTCCTCCTCTTGGCCGAGGATAGCACCTATGGCTACATCTGATGTGTCCATGGAAATATGAAAAGGCAGCTCCCAGTTTGGTCCATGTAATACTGGTGCTATTGAGACTAGTTTCTTTAATCCTGCAAAAGCTATGTCACATTTGTCAGACCAACTGAAATCAATGTTTCTAGTTACAGCGTATAAGGGTGCCGCAATTTGTGAAAAATTCTTGATAAATTTGTGATAATAACCTTCATGTCCTAGGAAGCTACGTACCTCGGTTTGGGTGCAGTGGGTAGGCAGTAAAAGAATTACCTGTATTTTTGTTGGGTCTACCTATATTCCTGCTGCAGAGATGTAATGCCCTAGGATCAATCCCTTGGTCATTATCATTTGACACTTGACATTGCTTAAACATAACCTGGTAGCGATGCATCATTCTAAGACTTTTTCTAGCGTTCGTAATTCTTGATCAAAATCATCCCCATATGGAGTAAAACCATCCATATATACCTCTAGTCCTTCATTTATTAGATCAACAAAGATGCTTAGTATAGCTCTCTGAAACGTGGTCAGGGCGTTGCACAAGCCAAATGGTAATACTCTGTATGTGAATGTGCCCCGAAGACAGGTGAAGGTCGTTTTGTCCTGGTCTTTAGGGGCAATCTGAATTTGATTGTACTCACTGAAGCTGTCTAGAAAGGAGAAGAACTACTTCCCTACCAATGTATCGAGGACCTGATAATGAATGGGAAGGGAAAATGGTTTTTCTATGTTGCCTTATTTAGTTTTCGATATTCTACAAAAATACGCCATTTCCCGTTTTTCTTGGGGATGAACACCAAAGGGGAGACCCATTTACTATCTGAGATAGGATAAATAAAGTTTACATCCAGTAGCTTCTGTAATTCCTCTTTCACAATATCCTTAAGGTGGGGGTTCAACCTCCATTGAGGCTGGTGGATGGGTCATGCATCCTTCTCTATATAAATGTGGTGTGTACATAACTGCGGATCTATCCCTTTCATATCAGGATAATACTAAGCAAAAACCCCTTTATTTTTCTGCAATACCTAGATAAGATTTTTCTTATGTTCACTCTCCAGATTAGCATTGATATTTAGAACTTTTCCTGGTTCAATATCAACTGGTTTGTTGTTCTAAACAGAAGTTGTCTGAATATGCTGGTCGTCTGTGTCCTTCAAGGGATCTTCCATGGCTTCATTATCAAGAATTGCTTTCAACATCTAACACTCCATATTGGTTGGTTGATTTATAAAACTGTTGATAACATCATCTTCAGTTTGATTTTTAAATTCTAGCACTTCTGCTATTGTGAGTGGTGAACGGATGCTCTCTTCCAGGTATGTTGGTGGCTACTTACATGTTTTTACAATGGGAAACTTGACCTGACAGGATGGGTATTGTAGGTTTTAACCCCGTATAGAAATTACCTGCATACAAATTCTAAAACACATAAAATAAACAATGCGAGAGCATAATACATAAAACACATATACACAGAGATTTTCCCCTGGATCCCAAAACTGGGACTACCAGCTTGATTTTTCATAATGTTCCTTTCAAAGTTACAATACATATTTATACATGCCGAAGCATCCAATACCATGGACCGAAAACCATCGCGTCCAATACCATGGGCCGAAAACCATCACATCCAAAAAACATGTGCAAAAATCACGCACAAAACCATAGGTGGGTCTACCCAACCTAACATAGGTTCCAAAACCAAAATTTTCTGGGGTGCTACCCTAGACCCCATAAAGTGGGGTTACGGGTATGCCTCAAACCCCATGTGACCCCCCCTCTAACCCCCAGTTAATTACGTTGGCTAATCGTGAAAAGAATATAACACAACCCAACATTCTCCCACTTGTTGTTTTCTTTCCACAGGGGGTCACAAGAGAGCTTAGTCATTTTTCAGTCCTGAAATGCCCATTGTCTCTCTACACCAAGAGAACTTCTCAAAGCTCACAGATTTGTCAATGCATCTGCAGTATTCTTCAAAGTGTCCACCTTTACGAGCAACACCTTTTTGTCTTCTATCATATCCCTCACAAAGTGATACTAAACATCAATGTGCTTTGTCTTTGAATGATATGTGGGGTTCTTTGCCAAGAAAATTGCACTTTGGTTGCCACAGTCTATCCTTATAGCCTCCTGTACTAACCCCATACTTAAACACAAGCTCTGCAACCAAACTGCTTCCTTGCTTGCATGAGTGGCTACCATGTATTCTGTCTCTATAGTTGATAGTGCCACTACAGATTGTTTCTTACTCATCCAACTAACTACACCTCCAAATAGGTTAAACACATACCCACTTGTAGATCTTCTCTGATCTAGATCTCTAACCCAGTCTGCATCAACAAAGCCATGAATATCCAACACTCTGTCCAATCCTAGTCTTCCTTGGTAGCACAAACCATAATCACTAGTGCCATGCAAATACCTGAAAACCTGTTTCACTGTTATCCAATGCTCCTTCCCTGGTTTTCACATAAACCTACTCAATACTCCCACTGCATGTGAAATGTCTGGTCTAGTACAGACCATTGCATACATCAGGATACCGAATGCACTTGCATATGGAACACGGGACATGTCCTCTTCCTCTTCTTGTGTCTTGGGACACTGTTCAGCAGATAACCTCACACCTACAGCAATAGGAACCTTCACCGGTTTACTATCCTGCATATTAAACCTCTGCAGTATTGTCTCGACATACTTCCTCTGGTTTAACCAGAGCTTCCTCTTTTCCCGATCTCTTTTAATTTCCATGCCCAAAATCTAGTTTGCAGCAACAATATCTTTCTTGTCGAATTTGGAGGAAAATTGGGTCTTCAAATCCTAGATAATTTCTTTGTCATTTCCAACCAGCAACATATCATCCACATACAAGACCAGATAAATAACACGGTCACCAGTTAATTTAAAATACACACAGTGATCTCCTTTTATTTTGGTGAAGCCAAGTCCCCGTATAAATGTATCAAATTTCTGATACCACATCCTTAATGACTATTTTAACCCATATAGAGAATTTTTTAACTTGCATACTAGTTCTTTCTTACCTTTCACCACAAATCCTTCAGGTTACTTCATGTAGATCTCCTCTTCCAGATCCCCATGAAGAAATGTTGTCTTCAAATCCATCTGTTCTACCTCAAAATCAAAAGCAGCAGCAACAGATAAAAGTAATCTAATAGAAGTTACCTTGGCAACAGGAGAAAAAATATCACCAAAATCAATTCCCGACACCTGGGAATAACCTTTTGCTACCAATTGAGCTTTGTATTTCTCCACTTTTCCTTCTACATTTGTCTTCTTCTTGAACACCCATTTGTTGCCAATGGGTTTCCTTCCAGCCAGCAACTCCACCAGATCCTAAGCCTCATTTTTGTGCAAAGATGCCATTTCATCAGCCATGGCCTCTTTCCAGAGTTTTCCATCCTCTGAATCTACTGCTTCCTTCATAGTTCTAGGATCATCATCCATAATAGATAAAGAAAATTTTGAACAGAAATTAGATGGACTATAACTTTGTAGCTGCCTTCTTTCTCAAACTGATCTTCTCACAGCTGAAGTTTGTGGCTCTTCATCTTCTAATTCCTCCTCTGTTGTAGAGTCTAATTCTTCCTCCTTTAGCTCAAACTCTATCTTCTCAGGTTCCTTTGGTTGGACTTCATGTTTATTAACATCTTTCACCTCTCTGAACACCACATCTCGGCTGTACACAACCTTCATTGTTACTGGGTTCCAAAGCTTACAATCCTTTAAACCATCCTTATACCCAATAAAGATGCACTTTTCATATTTACTATCCAACTTGGTTCGTTTCTCCTTTGGAACATGTACATATGCATCACATCCAAATACCCTCAAATGTGAAAGAGAGGGTTTCTTACCAGTCCATACCTCTTGTGGAGTCTTATCCTCCAATGCTAATGAAGGTGACCTATTGATCAGGTAACATGCAATATCCACCGCCTCTGCCCAGAATTCCTGTACTAACCCGGCACCACTGAGCATGCTTCTTGCCCTTTCCATCAACGTCTTGTTCATTCTTTCTGCAACTCCATTTTGCTGAGGTGTATATGGAGTAGTCTTCTATCGTGCTATACCACACTTCTTATAGAATTCTTCAAATTCCTTACTGCAAAACTCTCCACCATTATCTGTCCTTAGCACCTTTATCTTCTTCTCTGTTTGATTTTCCATGAGAGCCTTAAATTCTTTAAACCTGTCAAAGACTTCAGATTTATTCTTAAGGATATCCATGTATTACTTGAGAAGTCATCTATAAATGATACATAGTACATAGACTTACTCAATGATGGAACCTTCACAGGTCCAAACACATCACTGTGCACAAGCTCTAATATCTTTTTCACCCTCTTACCACCAAAGGGGAAACTCACCCGATTCTGCTCCCCATATACACAATTTTCACAGAAATAAAAATCTAGAGAGTTATTACTCATACCTTCTACCATACCTTTACCATGAAGTATTCGAAGGCCTTTCTCTCCAATATGTCCAAGCCTTTCATGCCACAGCATGGTCTTCTCTCCAGAGACCACTAGATTTTCTGCTCCACTTTCAGGAACCACAGAACTGTTGCACCCATCAACAACCGTGAAACCTTGCAACTTGTACAGAGTTCCAATCCGAACTCCCCACATCAATACCAGTGCTGCCCAAACCATCTTGCAAGTATCCTTCTCGATCACTATTTTTACACATGCATCTTCCAGCTTGCTTACAGAAATTAGATTTCTGACCAATGCAGGAATATGTAGAACACCCGGAAGTGTTTTAACTCCTCCACCTTGCAACTTCAACTTTACCTTTCTATGGCCAATGATTTTAGCCTTCCTGTCATCCCCCAAGAAGACATCACCACCATCATATTTCTCATACTCGCAAAACCACTCTCTATGGGTAGTGAAGTGAAAGGATGCACCTGAGTCAATCAACCATGCCTCATGATCTACATGTGTACTTGAAGAAGCAAAGTACACATCCCCACCTTCATCTGAGGTGGTTTTCGCCTCTACAGAAGGAGCCTCATCAGATCCCTTTCCTTTATCAGGAGCTTTAGATTTACAGTCCCTTTTGAAGTGGCCTTCCTTTCCGCATTTCCAGCACACCACCTTTACAGGTTTCCTGGAGATTTAGATCTCCCTCTAGATTTAGATCTCCCACTCGATGACTTATTTTTGTTTCTATTCTGGGACCGTCCTCGTACAAACAAGGCATCACCATTCTGGCTCTCCATATTTTTTTGTATCATCTCCTCCATTAGCAAGGCTGAGACTATTTCATCAAACTTCAAGGCAGTTGCATTGCTACCTATTGCAATAACCAGACTATCCCATGAATCTGGTAGAGAACACAACAAACTGATGCACTTATCTTCATCTAAAATTTTAATATCAACAGATGCTAACTGACTTACCATAGTATTAAATGTATTCAGATGCTCTGTCACCGAGTCTCCATCTTTCATCCTCAGGTTATACAGCGTTTTCCACAGGAACAATTTATTCACCAGAGACTTAGATTGGTACAAAGTCCCTAACTTGTCCCACAAAGCCTTCGTCGTAGCTTCCCCTGATACATTCAACAATACTGAATCTAAGACACACAATCATATTGTGCTCTTTGCCTTCCAATCCAACTTCTTCCATTCTTCATCGGACACTCTCGTTGGTTTAGTACCTGGATCTACCGTGATCCACTAATCTTTATCCACCAAAAGATCCTCCATCTTGAGTTTCCACAACTCAAAACTCTGACCATTAAATTTCTCGATCTCTATCTTTCCACTACTCGTCATCTTCTTTCACCACTAGAATCGATCTCGCATATCTCCCACTGAATAGGGTCTACCACAGGCCCAAGCGAAACCCCTCAGCAATAAAGGCGTCCCCTTGAAGCCAAAACAGCTCTGATACCAAATGTAGGTTTTAACCCCATACAAAAATTACCTGCATACGAATTCTAAAACACATAAAATAAGCAATGCGAGAGCATAACACATATACACAGAGATTTTCCCCTGGATCCCAAAACCGGGACTACCAGCTTGATTTTTCATTATGTTCCTCTCAATGTTGCAATACATATTTATACATGCCGAAGCATCCAATACCATGGACCAAAAACCATCGCGTCCAAAAAACATGTGCAAAAATCATGCACAAAACCATAGGTGGGTCCGCCCAACCTAACATGGGTTCCAAAACCAAAATTTTCTAGGGCGCTGCCCTGGACCCCATAAAGTGGGGTTATGGGTACACCTCAAATCCCATGTGACCCCCCCGTTAACTACGTGGGCTAGTCATGGAAAGAATATAACACAACCCAACAGGAATAACACTATATTTTTTACAGCATCTCCCTTTGTTATAGTCATGTTGCCTTCTTGGCAACCAATATATGTGTCAGTTGTTGCCAGCCAAGGTCATCCCAGAATCAAAGGATGCCCATCCAACCTACTCCTTGGGTTTATAACCAAGAAGTCTACTAGATATTCCCATGAGTCAATAGAAACTGTAATATCTTGTAAAGTCCCTTCTGGTCTTACCACCGACCGATCAACAAGCTCTAATAAAGTGGTGGTTGGTTCTAAGGCTGTAATACCAAGTGCTTGACAAGTTTCTATTGTTAATATGTTAATGGTAGCTCCTAGATCAACTAGTGTGTTTGGAAAAGAGCGGCCATATATCTGGACTGTTACTATGGGATTTCCAGGGTCTTCGTATTTTATAGGAGTTTCCTCTCCCAAGAGTAAATCGGATAAGGTTCCTATGACATGAATAGTGGGTGAGGTTTTTACCTTCCTCACAGGCCTTTTTACACATAATTCTTTGATGGTTTTGGCATAGATGGGAATGTCTTGAATAGCCTGGAGGAGGGGAATCTTAATACACAAATTTTTTAGTTCCCCTACAAGATCAAAATCAGGATAAGTGATCAGTTTAGGTATCACTAGCCTTTTGGGGAATGGAGGAGAAGTGACCATAAGTTTTTCAGGGTCATCATGTTGATCTGTTTCTTCCCCTTGCTTTGATTCAGTATTATTTACAAGTGGTGGAACATGTACAGATGATGGAATATGTATAGGTGGAGTTACAATTTCAATTGAAGGCTGGTCCCTGTTTTCCTCAGGGGTTATGACCCGACCTGACCTCAATCTAAGCTCATTACATTCTTTCTGCTCAATCTCATATTCTATATTTTCAATAACTTGTACGAACTCACGTAGCCTATTATTAGGATTCAGGTTTGGCTGAGCTGGTAATTGTGACTGTAGAAGAGGTCGAGAATTCTGTTGTAATGTATAAGGAGTTGACAATGCGGTCTGAGGCTAGGGGCCTATTCCCGTAGGTATATTGGATATCCCTAGAGGTCGCTACCAGTTTGTAGACCAATTCGGGTTTTGAGAGGTGGAGGCAGGCCACTGGGATTGATAGGGATTGCCTTGCCAGATAGGAGTAAAAGGAGAATTCAGCCAGCCATTTCCCGGGAAAGATTTTGCTAGCCAGGATGTCATAGGGAATGGTGGACTTTTCCAGTTTGGGTAGGGTGATTGGCCTTGCCAAGCTGCCCCAAAGTTCTGTTGTTGGTTAAACTGCGATGAAGGAAAAAATTGGGATGCATCTTGCAACATACCTGTAGGTTTGGCTTGCCATTGTCGACGGTGGTTCATCAAATATACCAGTCTTTTTCCTCATCTGCTTCTTTGAATATCGCTTTTAGGGTGGGTAATGATGGACATTGTTCAGTATTGTGATCTTTAGTACAAATGGCACACGTATGAACCATGTCCAATGGCCATTCCCGTTGGTTGTTCTTCTTTCGACAACATGGGTAGAAGATGGCCAAATTTTATTCTGCTAAAGCTTGTTTTTGTTTGGCTTGTAGAACATCCAGCTGTGTTGTAAGAGTGCCCAGGATATCCATCTTAAAATCTTCTAGGAGGTTTCCAATCTCCATCTATGTTATACCTCCACTATGTGGTTTACTTCCTCTACTCATTGGATCTCGGCTAGCTGCTCCTGTACGTGCGCTTCCTCGTGAACACCAGATACACAAATGAATGATTTCATCATATTCTTCGTGAGAAATATCCCCTTTTCCCATTAAGTTTAGATTTTCTGTCCATTCTTCTTTCATTCCTTTAATCAATATAGCTCTTAAGACTTCTTTTTGTAGGGTCGTGTGTGGAGATCTCTACAAATTATAATTAAATCATTCTACATATTCTTCTAGTGTTTCGTTATCTTTTGCAGTCATCTTGAAAATCCCATCTTTCAGTTCCCTAGTTTTGTAAAAGTCCTGGTATGTTTTAAGGAAGGAGGTTTTCATCTCATCCCAAGAATTGATGGTTTTCCCACCTAGACCAATAAACCATCTTAAATCTGCCCCTTTCAAGGTGGAAGGGAATAATTTTAGTTTTTGGGGGTCGGTGGTATAGTTGTACCCTCTACAAAGGACATCAAACTCAAACAGGAAAGCATTAATCATCCCATGAAAGGTTGGGATGTTCTATAGAGGAATCGCCTTCATAGGTGCATTGGCCACCTGGTAAACTATGGGGTATTCTAATGTCGAGGTTTGACCTTGGGGTGGATATTCTGCCATTTGATCAAAGGTATTCCAATAGTCTTCAAGGATTTCAAGGGGTGCTTTCGTAATAAACGGAGAGTTAGCAACTCGAGCCGGTTTTATAGCACTCCCTAGGTCTGGAATCTTAGGAGATCCTTGTTCAAACAATTGTGGTTCTGCTCCAGCAGCCCCACTAGTTTATCCTTTTCCTTCTTGTAAATTACAGGATTTTCCCTCCTGTATAGGATCAAAGGGTAGGCTTATTATAGCTTGAAAACTCTGTTCCAGTCCTCCTACTTGGCTTTGAATCTCAGCATGAGCTGCAGATGGTGGGCCTACTACTTGAGGGATGGCAGTATAACTTTTTCCAAGTATAGCCTGGAATCCTACTGATGCTTGAGACTCTGCTCTTCTTATGATTTTGTCTATAAAGGTCGTTCTCCTAAGGTTCACCGATCCTTTGGGTTTTGTGGATTTTAGTAGAGGATTTTGTTCTTTCTCGATATTTTTATTTCTATTCATTCATAAAACAAATTCCTACTTAACCTCTAAAATTTTGTTGTAAAGTGGGCAGGTAAGCAAGCACTTTACTTGCTAGGTACGCAGGTTCTTACCTTCCATTTTTAAAACCCAGTTCTCTCACAACAAAGGAATAGAATTAATCACTTTGAACACTCTCCCTGGCAATGGCGCCAAAATGTTGGCTCACTAAGATGTCTTTTTACAGGCAATCTTAATCCCTACATTAGTTATCAACCCAAGGTAAGTCTTTCTATTTCAAGAGTGTCAACATAGTATGTACAGTGAAGTTAGAGATTATCTAATGGTGAATTGTTGCAATCATTAAAGTCCAATTCTTCAATCCAATTCACACAACTCTGCAAAGAAACTATCTATGAAAGGAATGCTCACAACACCCTATGTAATTCTATACAACTTGTTCCAAAACCAATTGGAACTTGAATGCAAATGAGAATTACATAGAGAATTACTCAAATAAGCTTGAGACTAATCACACTTTAACCAAGTAAAGCAACTATGATTATCGAATGACACTAACACTCAAATCGATCTGCATTATTAAATAGAAACAACAATCGGCAACTAAACAGCAATCAGTAAGTGAACAGCAACAGCTATAAAAGATTCCTAAATGATAAACATTCTATATTGCAATCTGTAGAAGTTACTCAGTCTTGTCTCTCAAGATCTATGATAACATTCATTCAATCTGAACAGCAATCAACCATACATTCACTCATTCCAATCAAAGCGCTTACTTAAGTCTATCTCGCAATTTCAGTATAAAGCTAAGTGAACAGCAGTATAGATCAATGTCACCAATATTCAAGATAAGCAAAAGAACTAA
The DNA here is from genome assembly GCA_031772625.1 of Pinus tabuliformis. Classification (NCBI taxonomy): domain Eukaryota; kingdom Viridiplantae; phylum Streptophyta; class Pinopsida; order Pinales; family Pinaceae; genus Pinus; species Pinus tabuliformis. Next base: position 649,330,601 of record CM062817.1, read on the forward strand.
ACATTAAATCAAATACAAGGACTGAATGTAAACTATAACACAAAGGAGCAGTAGAACTTCTTGTGACTGGGCCCAGAGTCGCCAAAAGCCTCTGCTTAATAAAAACTCAGAATACGGAACTGTATCAAGCACAACCTTCTTTCATTAACTTCAAAGTAACAGCTGACAGAGTCACTGAATCAACAACGTTTTTACTTCAAAGAGAATAATTACATATCAAAAGTCTGAACTGTCATCTAGTTGCCTTTCGACCTTATATAACATAAAAGGGAAACTTGGATAACAGCGAATCCTAAGGATCAGGGGATCCTAAGGATTTCGCAATATAAAATCTGATTATATGATAAAACAGGAGTACTCGATCCGAACTTCCACTTCCTTGTCTACCCCAGACACCATGGCTTTTCCCCTTTTATGGCCTTGTGTTGTCCTTCCAACTGAACAACTTTTTCCCGATTGCATCTCTGTATACAAAAATAGCAAAGAATCAATTTTTCGTACTAAATTCACCTATTCTATCACCAACTAGTTTCTTCCAACTTTAACTAATATTTTCCTCATTTTATTCTATAAATAGAGATAATATTATAAGGATGATTGATAAATGAAGAATTAAGTGAAGAGAAATCATACCTTTTTCTCGTCCCAACAGTCATCAAGCATATCATCAACAATTGGGATAGGTAATGTTTCTTTGACAGTGAGCTTGTTGAGGGCCCGAAAGTCTGGACACATGTGCCATTCCCCATCATTCTTGAGCACCATGACCACTGCTGATGAATAAGCGCTGATGCTAGGATGAATAACACCTACTTCAAGGAGTTCCTTGATGATTTTTTCAATGTCATTCTTTTGGGTGAAAGGATATTGATATGGGTGCACAGTAGGTGGTTGGGACCCTAGGACCAAAGTGATGCTACGATCATGTTCCCCTCTAGAGGGTGGAAGCTCTTTAGGTTTGTCAAATATCGGCTGGTGGTGGTTTAAGACTCATTGCATCTCATGATGAATATGAAGAGTAGTGGGTTCTATGGCCTGGATAGCATTAACCTGAGTGATAGCTCTATGATGGCCCTTCTTCAACAACTTTTCCATTCAATGCAAGCTAATGATAGAAGGAGCACTTGCCTGGAGTCCACAAAGGGTATGCATGTGATCATTCTTCTTAAAGCTCATATATAACTCCTGGAAATCCATTTTGATTGGGCCTAGTGTGCAAAGCCATTCAGCACCCAAGACAATGTCACAACCACCCATGTTAATCACAAACATGTGGGTCTTTAGGTGGTAGTTTCCCATCTGAAGTTTAATATTTTCGCAACGGCCTTCACATTTCATTGTCCCCCCATTAGCAATCAGGACCTAGAAATTAGAGACTACCCTTACAAAAAAATGAACAGCTTCGGCGACTCGCTGATGGATAAAGTTATGAGTGCTGCCACTATCAATCAATACTACTACAGGGCGATGTTTAATAAAGCCTCTGATTTTGAGAGTTTGGGGCATAGAAATGCCCACCAAAGCATGTAGTGAGATAACTAGTTCCTCTGGCATAGTTGTGAGCTCATTGTCCTACTGGGTTTCCTCAACTTTGTCCTTTGGTCCCCCAAGTAGTGGGGCTTCCTCAGATGAGCTGTGATCAGTAACATTAATTTGAAATATTTTTAGTTCCTTGCACTTATGCACTAGGGAGTATTTGTCATCACAGTAGTAGCACAATCCTTGTTTTCTTCTTTTAGCCATTTCTATTGGAAACACCTTTAGAACCTTAAGTGTTTGGGTATGGCCCTGAGCCTAGGTGGGGCATCCCTTGGCTATGAAATTTGGCCAAGGAGATTGGGCAGCTTAAGCACATTCCACTTCAATAGCCTTTGTGCAAGCGTCTATCCATGTAAGTGGGTGGTGCATCCTGACATGTGCTTGGATGGCTTCTTTGAGGCCACTTATAAAACATTCCAAGTAGAATTCATCTCCTAGACCTTCTGTATGAATGCCCAATGTCTCAAAGGTTGCAATGTAGTCTTTTATTGTGCCTATCTGTCGAATCTTAGTAAGACAACCCAAAAAATTAGATTCTCTGTCAAAGCAGTCACAAAGAGATTTTGAGAACACCTGCCACCATTGCCATCTCTCTTGGTCCAAGTAAAGGGCTCCCACACGTAGTTTAGTTTGATCATCTCGGATATCATTTAGAATGAAATATTGTTCCATTTGAGCTATCCATACTTCCGGATTAGTTCCATCAAATTTATACATGTCCAACTTGGGTGGTCGAGGATAGGAATGTTGGTGATTTCCATGGAAGTGAATATGATGGCTATATTATCCTTCAAGGTCTTCATTAATACCATGTGCCTCCGGATGCAACCCTGGCGTGCTCATATTGAATTGTGCCATGAATTTCTGCATTTGTTCCTCGAAAGAAGCCAACTTTTGTTCAAGGTGCTCAATCTTCTCATTAGCCATGACTTGAGCTCTTGTATCTACCATACACAGATATTTGGTCACTTGACGACACTTTGAAAAAATTTGGGACCTCCTGAAAATTGAAGCTGACAAGTGAATGGTACCACTACGATTAGCTCATCATCTTGAATTTTTTTTACTCCGAACGGAGTTTTACTCCCGACTGATCAATACTACAATGGCCAAATTCTAGAAAACTTGATCCTGCCCAATGTCCTACGAAAATTGGGCCCAGACAATAGGAGCCACAAGTCTCACTGTGCAGATGGTCAGATCTGCCTGCGAAACCCCAATAGCTGAATGTGAGTTGGACTGCGACAGCGACAGAACCCCAACTACTAGATCTGGATGGTATTTTGGTGGTAGAACCTCAACTAGCGGATTTGATTATTGCAGCGGTCATAGAACCCCAACTGCTAGATCTGAATCGTACTGCGGCTGTAGAACGCCAAATGGTGGATCTGATCTAGAAAATAAGATAATGGGCAATCTTCAGAGAGTCGAGGGAACTATGGTCTCCAAGGATTGTTAGGTGGTATAGATCGCAATATACATAAGGGTCCAACAATAGTACTCGGCCCAATATTTCAGGGAACTAACTAAGGAGGATCAACCATACCCTTAGTTGTACTACCTAACTACCCTATCGTACACGCGAGTAATCTCCACAAGTGTTGTTCTTAGTGTACTATAGAAGCAAGACAGCTGATGGCTTATCTAGGGCGAGGTTTTAGGTGAGCCTATGGGGCTTCTGATATACCCAGAGGGTATGTGGAAGGCAGTCCATGCGTGGTTCTATCTAATGTGCTACTACTCGAAGGGGTACCCACAGGGGTTACAAGGGAGTCCAACAAGCGTGACCGCCTCATGTATTTTTTGCGTGCATGCCTCCCCAAATCTACAGGTTTATGTGCTCAATGACAGATCCCATGGTTTAAAGACGCTAGAACACGTCTCTAGCGTAATTTTTTTTCCAAAAATGGAGGTACCACCAGCCCTGGAAAGTGCTCTGATACCACTTGTATTCTCTTTACCTGCGAGAAATTCCAGAATACCAAATATGTGAAGAAATACAACCTAGAACACAAAATAAAATGATAAAAACAGCAAGTATTTTATTATTCAGGGATGAAAGCAATGTTCACTTGCCTCTTCGAGGGGCTAACCTCCAGCAGAGCAGATCTCGATTACAAAATAAGGCTCGATGTTTCTCAATGGGGAGTCTCTAGCCTCTATATAGGATTGATACATACAATACCATGGGTCATTACCATGGTTCTATCAATACCATATATCTAATACCATGGCCTGTTTGCAACTAATTGTGGTCCCTTTCTTAAATGCGGGTCAACCACTTACAATTATTAATACGGGCTTTATTGACTCTTTTAACTAGCCATTACTATGACTCGACCCTATTGGGTTATTACATAAATAAAGGGGTTAAGGTTGGACCCTAGCATAGCACGCAAGAACTAACACTATGATTACATATCTGAGCCATTTTTCACTCTCATATGTACTTGAAACATTAACATAAATTGATTGAACCCAATAGGGATAAATGAATTTGTGTTATTTCTAGTGTTGTTTCTACTTCAAAATAAAAATCCAATGCTCATTCATTCCATAACCCATGTTGTGGTATTTTATGATATGAAACATTTAATTTAAAAATTCATGGAATAATTTGCATTCCTGTTGTCAGGTTTACAAGAACCCTTTTTCCTTTTGTGTATCACAAAGTCAATAAAAACAAAAGACCCTAAATATTTTTTTTGAAGGCTTAAGTCAGAGGTTGGATCCATAAAGATTTTGTAAATAAAATTATAACCTCCTAACTACCAGACCTTCTGAGCACCTGACTAGCAAGTCTGACCGACTACGAAATTTTTATAAATAATTCTCCTGACTGCCCGACCGCACGATTTCCCAACTGTCTAACTAACCGACCTAATGACAACACCCCACTATGGTATAGTCGAGGTTGGGAGACAATAAGTCAATCATAAAAATAAAAAAATTCCCTACTACCCAACCTCCCGACTATACGATCATCCCAATAAAATATTATTTTTCTTGATTTGCATGTAATGCAGATTTTTCTATAAATTTTCAAATTTTCTCGTTTCATGTTCAATTGATTCTTTGTTAAATCAATAATATATTTCCTTGTGCTTTCTTGATTCATGAAAATAAAAACAGTTGGCTTGCTTATGAGAAATTAATGAACACGTTTAGTTGTGATTTTCTCGTATTTTTAAACAAAATTTTAAGATTTTAGAGTGTTCTCCCTGCATGTTGTTTTCTTAAGTCTAGTTCAAAGAAACATTGAATTAAGGAAATATAGTACCAGTTTCAAAACATTTTGTATAACCAAAATATCATTTTACAAATTCCTGAATTCAATTTCAAATTTTAAATAAGGAAAACATATATATATTTTGTTACTGTTCACAAACCATTAAATGCCAAAAAATAAAAAATCTCCAGCAGCAAGGCAACAAATGGAGCAAATTAGGTAAAAGATTAACGAGATGGATGATCCTCTACTAGGGAAAGTCAGCTTGAACCCATAGAGAATTTGTTGTTGGTAACCTAGTTCTCAAATGGGATAAAAGTCATAAAGAGAAAGCTAAGCATTCTAAGTTTCAAAATCTTTGGATAGGTCCTTTTCAAATGTTATCAAAGCTTGGTGCATCAACTTATATTCTTCAAACATTAGAAGGCCAAGTAGAAAATTTCACAGTAAATGGGAAAATCTTGAAAAGATAATTTTAATAAATGAAAATATCCCAATAACACATGTAAATATTCCATTTTAACAAGGATGTTGGTATCCTTTAAAAATATTTTTTTATTATTTTTATTTTTATTTTTGTTTTCAAATTTTTATACATATTATTTCTTTAAATTTATTTGTTTAGTTGTAGAATTACAACTATAGTTACATACTTGAAGAAGAATATTTTTACCATATATTATCTTATATTATAAAATAAGCTGAAGTTAAAGGACAAAGGATTCTTAAAATATCATAATTCCAAAAATACTTAATGTTATTTTAACTCTTGCTTAAATTTCCAATAGTATGGAAAATGATAGATTAGCTATTTTATGTTATAAAAGTTCCATCATCTTCAAATTATTTGAAGAAATAAGCCAAATTGTCTAAAAAAAGATGAATAATATGATACATAATTTGAGTTTATTTTAATCCATCAAAGTATTTGCTATCAAAGAAAGTGTCTTAAAAAACCCCACTTCTGTGACTTCGCTATATATGATAAATGTCAAAATCAATTATAAGCTAAAAAGTGAGAACATGAAGTTTTACCTTAAAATAAAAATGAACAAACCCATCAGAGCTATGAACGCTTGCTAGCAGTGGGTCGATGTTTCTAATCCAACTAAAATGGATATTTGCATTCACCAAAAGTGATGCAATTTAAAGTTTCAAAGAGAGATGATTATAACGCAAAGTACATAAAACTTTGACCAATATTAAAATGCTAAACTTAGTGTTTATAATTTCATATGATGATTGAATTAGAAGATTCTAAGAAATACAAATAAATTCATTATTTGACTCTTATTGCATACAAGTTTCATTCTCTTCATTAGTACTTCTAGTCCAATTGTTGGTACCATTGGCACTTTATCAAGTATCTCAGTGATAGATCATAATTTAGAAGAAATTTCTAAAAACTTCATTTAATCTTAAATTATTAATTTAAACTTGACAGACATAACTGCTTATTCGAGTGTGTCACCATTTGTTCTCAGATTTACAACAAACCTCTTTTGTTTTGTACATAAGAAAATGAATAAAAACGAAAGGCCTTAAATAAAATTTTCTTTTTTTGAAATCTTAACTCAAAAGTCGAATTTGTAAATATTTTGTAAATAAAATTATAACCTCCTAGTTACCCTATATTCCCACCACCCAACTAGCAAGTACATTCGACTACCATATTTTTTTATAAATAGTCCACCCGACCGTACATGCCCAACTACCCCACTGCCCGACTACATAACCTAAAGACAAGACTCGACTATGGTATAATTGGATTTGGGATACAACAAATCAATCGTAAAATAAAAAAACGCCTAACCCCCCAACTATATGATCACCCGAATAAGATACTATTTTTCTTGATTTGTTTGCAATCCGCATTTTGATAAGGATTTTCAAATTTTTTTGTTTCACATTCAATTGATTATTTGTTAAATCAATAATAAATTTTCTAATGCTTTCTCCATTCAAGAAAATAAAAATAGTTGGCCTGTTTACAGGGAAATTAATGAACACGTTCAATTGTGATTTTCTCATAATTCTAAAGAAAATTTCAAGATTTTAGGGTCTTCTACCTACATGCTCTTATCTAAATTCTTGTTCGAAGAAGAATTGAATTAAGAAAACTTTAGAAATTCCCACTGTAGATCAGCTAGCTCTGATACCATGTAGAAATTCTCACTGTAGATCAACAGATTATGCAATATACTAAAGCAAAATACAAGATCTACTTCTACAACAAACTTGCGGAAGCTTAATCGAATTGAGCAAGATCAAATAGAACACATATAACAGAGAATGAGAAATCAATCACACATGAAACACAAAAGAATACTCTAGGGAAAGCCTCAGCTAAAAACCTCGATCTCTATATTATCATACAAGTGGAAATATGTCTGAATTACAAAAAGCTTTAGCTTACAAGCTATCCAGCTCTCAGTACAATCCCTATACTGCTCATAGACAGTTAAAGGCTTCTCACAAACCTTCTCCTCTGCCCTCCAAGCCTCCTATTTCCTTACGCAGTTTCTCCTAGGGTCCAATGCTGCCACCTGTGTGAATTCACCTCTCACACTCCTCACTAAACTCAGAAGTAACTACGCAATCCTGAAGGAGATAATTCCTTCTGCATGGATGAGTTTCCTATATAGGAAAATTCCTCCAACTGATAGTACATTGTCCCTTCCTCTGATCTCAACTTGGTCTTTGTCTAAACTGACATGCATGAGTTATTTATGAGAGAATATTCAATTATTTGAAGTGCAGCAGTTACATGCATGCATGCATTAAATAACTGAACTCACAATTAGTTCAACAAACTATTTGAACTAATCTAACTCGACTTAACTCAGTTAATTGAGCTAACTAATTACAACTCAAAGTACAACTCATCCTGATCTCCTTTAATCAAGGGATAACTTCCTCAATCAATGGAGAAACTGTTGAATGTCCCCACATAGACTTCATGTTTGATTTTCTACAACTAATTAACTCAAGATGAATTAATTAATTATTTTACAAACAATTGCTAAGATCAAATTCGAATTTTACTTCTCAATTTTAGTTCAGGGACTAGCTAAAATTGGAATCTATCCTGAAATGTTATTTTTAGTACTTCCATTTTTCATTCCTTGTTGTTATTTCCAACACTGGTACCTGAGATGCTATTTATAGAATTTCTTTTTTAGCATTTTGTGTTGCCATTTCCAACACTCCCTCTCAACAAGAAAGGCATTCAACTCGAACCTGATCCTGAACCTTTGGAATGTTCTACATGCAACACTTCTCCCAAGTGTTGTTGCTCCAGCAACTCTAGAAACAAAAAAAGTCTCCCAACTGACCTCTCGGTTGGGCTAGAAACATCCTCTAATGTTGAAGCTTCCTTTGCCGCTGAAAAGTGCTCCCTCTGTGACCTCTGAGATGCTACAACACTCCATGCATCTCGCACCATTGCACACCTCTCTGTGCCATCCTGCAGTGGTGCAACACTCCTGTGCCTCTCGCATTGTTGCAGCCTACTAGCTCTGCATTGTCTTGGGATTCCTTCACTGTAGCTATCTTTGCCTCTCCATCCACATATGTCTCTACCCACTCATCCAATCCTGCTACTCCTCATCGGGGCTCCCGTAGCAAGGTCTAACCAAAGAGGTTGGGTACCTCAATGATCCTGCCCCTATTCCAGCCTTCTTGGGATTGTCACTCCACATCGCCCCACCTCCTACCTGGAGGTATGGAAGCATGTGATCCCTCTGCCCACTTGGCTCAAAATTTCCCCCTACTAGAGGTCTCTGCATGAGTGGATGCCTCCACTCGGTCTCCTATCGAATTTTCCAGTTGTGGCTGCTCCACAACCTCTTGAAGTTGCTTCACCAATTGTGGCTCCTCCACAATTGTCTGAGACTTCTTCTGGCGCTGCATGTTGAGAGTTAATGTACTCTCCCTCTCAACCACCAAGTCTCCATCAGTTGCCTTGCTCCTCAAGGCTTTGCATGCATCTTGAACCTCAAGAGCATACAGGTTCTTGACTCGTGAACCGATCTGCTTCACCTGTCTCGTGGTGACGTGTCTAAGGAAAACCTTTCCCTTACTAAAGACTACATCATAGCCTTTGTCTTCTAGCATTGCAATCGATACCAAATTTTTCTTCAATCCTAGCACATACTTCACATCAGTCAAGGTAATGTGAGCTCCATGCTCCCTCTGAAAAATAATTGTGCCTACTCCTGAGACACTATACTTTTCATCATTACCCATCACTATGAGTATCTGGAGATCTTTCTCCTCCAAGGTACTGAACAAACTCTTATCGTCGGTCATGTGGAATGAAGCTCCACTATCAAGAAACCAACCACATCCCACCATGGATGAAACCATGCATGTGAAGAGGGTGAAATCCAACTCAATCTGTGAGGCCAATGCCTCACCTTCAGATCCTTCCTTGGATCCCATCTTGGATTTCTTCAATGGACAATTTGTTGCAAAATGGCCCACTTCATGACAATGAAAGCATCGCAGTTTCGATTTGTCAAACGTCTTCCCACCATGGGAAGAACTGGATTTGGAATGGGACGCCTTCCCTTTCCCCTTCCTCACCTTACTTGCTAAGGCTAGATTTTCATCATCATCGTGCTTTGATGAGGATCCATCTCTGGTGCTCCTTCTTATCTCCTCCTACATCAGATCTGACCAAAGTTGTTCCCAATCTGGCACCTTTTCTCTTCCATTTACCGAGTCTTGGTAGCTATGCCAGCTCTTAGGAAGACCGAGGAGAGCAAGACTCACCATGTCATCATTGGTTGTCGTGATCCCTACACTTCCAAGCTCTTCCCTGTACATGGTGAGCTTGTTCAGATATGTAGATATCGTGTCACCCTTTTCACACTTGATCTTTTGAAGCTTGTCTTTCAGTGCTAGCTTCCTCTGATCATTGTTGTTCTGATATAGATCTTTCAATGTTTTCCACATTGGAAATGGTGTCTCCTTCCCATGGAGGCTCGAGACAATGTGGTCTCGAACTCCCTCCAGGAGGATTCTCCTCGCTCTAGCCACACATTTCTTCCATTCCACCAATTCTGTAGCATTAGCTGTTGCTGGCTTGGGGACTTCTTGATCAGTAAAGTCCTTCAAACTGTTGTCCTCTAATACTGATTCCATGCGATCCTTCTAGGATATATAATTTAAGCTACCATCAAGGGCATACTCAAGTATTAAACAGTTGAACTCCATTGGTGAAATTTGAGATGTGATAAGAATTTGAATTCTATAATCAGGAACTTCAAACTTCAAACTTCTCACTTCTTTGTATATTGTTCTTCGCTTTGATCACCTTTGCTCTGATACCATGTAGAAATTCCCACTATATATCAGCTAGCTCTGATACCATGTAGAAATTACCACTGTAGATCAACAAATTATGCAATATACTAAAGAAAAATACAAAATATACTTCTACAACAAACTTGCGGAAGCTTAATCGAATTGAGAAAGATCAAATAGAACACATATAATAGAGAATGAGAAATCAATGACACATGAAACACAGAAGAATACTTTGGGGAAATCCTCAGCTAAAAACCTCGATCTCTGTATTATCATACAAGTGGAAATATGTCTGGATTACACAAAGCTTTAGCTCACAAGCTATCCAGCTCTCAGTACAATCCCTCTGCTGCTCATAGACAGTCAAAGGCTTCTCACAAACCTTCTCCTCTGCCCTCCAAGCCTCCTATTTCCTTGCGCAGTTTCTCCTAGGGTCCAATGCTGCCACCTATGTGAATTCACCTCTCACACTACTCACTAAACTCAAAAGTAACTGCACAATCTTGAAGGAGATAATTCCTTCTACATGGATGAGTTTCCTATATAGGAAAATTCCTCCAACTGATAGTACATTGTCCCTTCCTCTGATCTCAACTGGGTCTCTGTCTGAACTGACATGCATGAGTTATTTATGAGAGAATATTCAGTTATCTGAAGTGCAGCAGTTACATGCATGCATGCATTAACTAACTGAACTCACAATTAGTTCAACAAACTATTTGAACTAATCTAACTCGACTTAACTTAGTTAACTAAGCTAACTAATTACAACTCAAAGTACAACTCATCATGATCTCCTTTAATCAAGGGATAAATTCCTCAATCAATGGAGAAATTGTTGCATGTCCCCACATAGACTTCATGTTTGATTTTCTACAACTAATTAACTCAAGATGAATTAATTAATTATTTTACAAACAGCTGCTAAGATCAAATTCGAATTTTACTTCTCAATTTTAGTTCAGGGACTAACTAAAATTGGAATCTATCCTGAAATGCTATTTTTAGCACTTCCATTTTTCATTCCTTGTTGCTATGTCCAACACTAGTACCTGAGATGTTATTTATAGCAATGTTATTTATAGCATTTCTATTTTTAGCATTTCTTGTTGCCATTTTCAACAAAAACACAGTACTAGATTCAAAAAAAATTGTGTAAGCATAATGTTATTTTAGAAATTCCTAAATTTAATTTCAATTTTTAAATATGGAAAACTTATGTATGCTTTGTTACTGTTTACAGGTCATAAAATGGGAAAAAAGGGAAAATCTCTAGAAAAAAAGAAAATAATGGAGAAAATTAGGTAAAATATTAAGGAGATGGATGATACTCTACGAGAGAAAGTCAACTTCAATGCATTCCTCATCTCATATTCAACTTACAAAACACAAAAAGTAGGTACACTGAGTTAGGAGGAGATATTTTAATTCTTTGAGAAAAGTGAATGGTTAAAAAACACAAGAACTACTAAAACAAAGAACAGACAGTTTGAAGCGATCGGAGCAACAGAGTTACATAAAGTAGTAGCTAGAGCCAAAAAAATTCCCTATTATGACATGATTTCATGGATTTCCTCTCACACTGATATTTAAACCTGAACAATATCAGACCATCAAGAAATTGTCATAGCCTCCTAGAAATTTGAAGTCTTATCGGCCATATACAAGCTTAGTCCCCTGGAAACCCACCTTAATGTTGACTTCGTTAATAAGTTTCAAAGTATTGCCTTGAAGAAATGTAAAGAGAATTACGATATAGAAATTGAAGATTGATTGAGAGAAGAAGAGCAAGGTTTCAAGCTCAAAGAAAAAAAGGAATATCCCATAGTTATTTTTAAGAAACATGTTAGATTGTTATTAAAATTCTAAACAAATTATCTGGGGAATAAGATCCTAAGCATTGCAAAATTAAATGGATCCCAATAATCCATAACATTTTGAATGAGGGGAAACATGTTCATTAAAATTGTCATTATCATCTCTTCCCAGGTTCAAACATATTATCTGTATGACTATCTATTTGACAGATGTTGTTATTGCCTTAGTTCAATTCCCACTCATGAAATGGAATTACCCATCTAACCAACAACTATCCATTCAAAATTATGCTCCTATTCAATGGGAATATAATTTTAAGTACCAATTTTATGATATTTTCCATTATGTTTTGATTAATTTCCATGAAATCATTTTTGAAACAATACCTCCCATAATAAGTCAAAGTTTGAAACAATGCCTAGAATCAATAGGTCACTAGTTTGTTGAGGAATTATTTTCCTACGTCAGAGTTTTCGGAAGTGAAATTGGTCCCCACCTTCTGCCCCGATATATCCCGGAAATATTTTCTTTAAGAGAAGTGGCTAATCAATCTGTTTTTTATGGGCAAGACAAGAAGTTGAGTAGGCCGCAAAAGAAAATATGGCCTATTTTTCCAATCAAGTTTGGTGACACCAATATTCGAGACAAAGGGCATAGATTCAAAGAAGTTGAATGTCTTCATGAAGTTTGGGTTATTTCCTTTGCCTCATTATGAATATGATCCTAGTGGAATCATTAGAATTCATTATATAATAGTCAGCTATATAAAAAATTATTCATTAGAAACCCCCTTTTGATGAGATTTTTATAAACATTGATGATTTTTAGTAGCCTATTGAAAGAGGCAAACTCTTAAATAGTGAAACATGACAACAATCACAAGAGTTTAGGGAAAATTTGTTTGAAATTTTCCTAAAGGAAAAGTCTCTCCATCTCAACATTTCATTCGAACAGTTAAATTCTATTTAATTTTTCCATTTTAATTTCAACCAACTTAGTTCAGATCATTCTATTGTTTCTCAAAATGAACAAGGGGTAGAAATTGAAAAAATAGAAGATTTTGTTATCACAGGTAAAGATGTTGAAGTCACAGCAATAAAATATCTAAAAGAGAAGCATGAGAGTACATGAATATCAAAGACTCTAGAAAAGGAAAAACAAACTGAACATAAGATTATTGTGATTAATTATCCTAAGGAAATAGAGAAAAAGAAACCAAAACTACAGAAGTCAAAGAAATGGAAGTAGATAAGGAGAAACAAAAATAATTATCTAGTTAAACCACCACCAACGAAAATGAGGAAAAATGGAATCATATAACAAGATCGGTACTATATCTACCACATATCCTCAAGAATTAATAACACCCATTTCTACTAAGATTCCATGGGAATCATTTTTGTTTAAACCGATTTCTGAGTTAGAGCCAGTTGTAGATACAATCCCTTCTTTAACAAATTATTATTTTAATACTCAAACAAAATCAGTTGTCAAAAGAACAAATAAAAGGAAACATGATACTCTGGAAACTGTATCCGAATTCAGCTAGCAGGCTCAAGGAGATGTACAAGAAAAAGCTCAAGAATCCTCTCAAGCTTTAGGATCTTTCGTTAATTACAATCAATATCATTTGAATGAGGCTGCAAGTTTATATAATGATAGTATGCAAAAAATTAAAGTTTTGGAGGAAAAAATGAATAAAAAAGAATTGTTCAATGAAGAAAATTGGCAGAGGAATTCTGCCACTTTAGTTCAAGGGCTTGTTGTAGAAAGGGAAAATATACAACAAAAAAATTCACAAAGAATTGAAAGAAGAAAATGCAAAACATGAACAAGAAATTTAGGAATTGAGAAAATTACATGAAGATCAAACCCACATTTGGAAGCAAGAAGCAGAAAACAATTTTGAGATTATGGTCACAACCTTGAAAGAGAAAATTGAATCTCTTAAGAGTCAACTGAATCGGAATCAACAAGCACCACAGAGTCAACAAGTTTTCATGGAACAAGCTTTACAAATTCATCTAATTTCAAGGAATAATTGATCAAACTTCTATAAAAAGATGAATAAAATATCAAGATTTTATCAAGAAATTACAAATTTAAATGAAACAATTGATTCATTGGTAGAAGAAGACAAATCAATTAAAAAAAAATTAGTTGTTCTTAACTAGGAAAAGGAATTTCAATTAAATGAAATTATAAAATTTTCTAAGACCGATAAAATATTGATACTTGCATCCTTAAGTCACAGAAAGAAAGAGGAAAAAGAAATCAGAACATGCATACAAAAAGCATATGAGAAATGTTTAACAATTTTAGAAAAAGGAACAAACTTTATAGAAGAATTTAACCTATCAGGTGCCAATTCAATAAACGAAAAAACATTAAAGTTTGGAAAAAAAAACTTTCCAAAAAAATTTGCAACTGCCTTTTGAAAAAATCAAGCTTATTTCCAAGTTTGAGGTCAAATATCAGAAGAAGAAGAAAAAGGTCCAAGGATTGATTATCAGTTGTTAACTCAACATCAATCAGTGTCCTTTCATTTATTTCTCTACAGTGCAGCAAATATATTCACAATGGGCAACTTATATCCAAGTACATGTACCTCACTTGCTACTTAGTCTCAATTACGAAGATTTTGAAGATGAGAAAAAGATCCCTACTTCTTTGTCAGATATCCATTGAACAGCATAAAACATTTATCTTTAGAATTGAGTATTTACTTTCATAAAATTTGTTGATTTTCTTGTTTCAAGACTTATTTTATTATTTTTTAGTATTTATAGACCCTTATGCATTGGTGAAAAGGGTCGAGAATTAGTGAAGACTACAAACTTGAATGTTTTTAATCAATTTTGAATTACCATCTTTTTTGAAAACCATTTTCAATGTTAATGTGTGATGAGCTATAAGATTTATGTCAATACATCATTTTAATCACTTAATAAATTCCTCTGATATTTCTCTATGACTTATGTTATTTGATTCTGAATGAATATTTGATAATTGTGTTTAAGATTCCTTATGACAATGTTGCAATTTACATCCTTTTATCATCAGGAATTAGAAAATTGTTAATTTAGTTATTACTAGTTGATCATTGCAATCTAGTATTCAAATATAGGCATATTTTCTCTCGTCTATGAGATACAAATTTTTATTTGTTTACTTTAGATTGTGCATGCATACATATTTCACAAAATACCAAAAACATTGTTTGAATAGAATCAAAACCTGAAAATATTTTCGAAGTTTCTATTTAAATGTTCAATCAAAACTTATATGTTTTACATTTTGAATTCAATTGCAATTAGGATTTTAAATCTCATGATATTTTGTGTGGTATTATGCTCATTTAAATCGTTTAATTGCTGCTCTTTAGATTGGTTAAATCATTGTAGCAGACTGTGTCCATATTCTATGAATTATTAGAATATATTACATATTTTTTCTTAAATTAATTATAGTTTTTCTTAGTTTAACTTTAGTTTTATATAGGCAACCAGACCTTTGTTACATGGGATATACAACCATACCAAACAAAAAACTCTAAATGGAACTTTGATTGGCCAAATACTCACTTGTTGCAGGAGGATTTTTTTCCACCTATCAAGAATTCCTTATGTAAATTGGATGCAAGCATAGCGGTTCTTGGAGTCATAATTGTCACTTGATCCTTGTTGACATTGATAATTCTTATAATATAGCAGACTCATCTATTTCTTGTTATAATGTTTGTCATTGTATATGGCCCAATGAAGTTACTATTCTTTTCAACAGTGTTCTACAAGTTTCCCCAAGAAGGTACATTCCATTAGTTTTTGTTGCAGCATTGTTACTTGTAATGTATGTGTGTCATTATGTCCATGAAAACAATTATGCCTATCAAATGAAGTAGAACATGACACCTAATTTCATGTTCAACCTGGGTTCGACACTGGGTGTGCCCAAAGTTCCAGGAAAATAGTTCTTATACATAAAACTAGCACAAGGAGTTGGGACAATATTTTCACATTTCGTCAAAAACTTCCCTGCCATTCACTATGTTCTTGTATTCATCTATGTCAAGTATTTAGCTATGAATACAGCTGCAACTAGAGAACTCTTCTAATTTAGCCGCATTTGTACCAAAGGAAAAAAATGTATAAATGTATTGCTAGCTATGGATATAGAGACAAACAAATAGGAAATGTGGGCTTTGAGAATCAGTTACTAAAATTCTAGAAAGACTTTATAGTGTCATATAACATATACACTCATGATATCAATAATTGACCTGAGACTCAAGAAATTAATTCACTATGTACACAATATCATATTTTGATAGCCTCTTAGACAAAGCCAAAGCTAGTCTTCTTTATTTGTTCTTTATATTTAGTCAAATTAGTATCAAGTTTCTTAATCTTCTCACTACTTATGTCAAAACTCTTGTTAATCTGCATGCATAGGAAACACAAATAAAATAATCAAGCTGAGCTATTTTTCCTACAAATTATCATCTATAAGAGACTTGTCAACATATATTTATGTAACGAATTGTTTAATAAGATATCATTTGATTATGATCTTAAACTACACATCTATTGGTTTCAAATAACTTAAATATCTACCAATAATATTTTCCATCCACTACCATGCATTTTGGTCCTTACCTTTCTCGCTCATAGAGGATGGCGATAACCAATTGCATTCTTCCAGGTGGTCTACCATAGACCAATAATTCAATGGATGGACGCATGGTAAGGACATACATGTCTCTTACCTCTGTTGGCATTATGATGCATGTGTTGTACTTGATGGCAACCCACTCATAGAAGAACATCTCACTTATTTATAACTAGATGAATCTTCAGAAGAGATATCATATGTGACTGAATGCATGGGATGCAGGACAGCTCAAAGGAATCAGATGATAGTTCTAAGTGTGACAAGTTAGCTTTGCCATCAAGTCCAAAGGGGGAGATTGTTGGAATTATGAGACAAGTGTTGTCCTTGATGGCAAATCACACAGATGACAGATCATAGTACAGCAAGTCAGCAACAAGGATTTGATGATCAGACTACAAGAATGAAGAGAAAATATATATACGCAGGTTAATCGTGACCAAGCCGCGTATATACGCGGGTTAGATGTTACAAAGGCGCGTATGCGTATACACGCACTTTCATGCAAGGAAAAGCGCGTATATGTTGGAGAACTTACTTTTGGTCCGTGGTAGTTAGTCCTTGGTATTTGAACCTATGGTTTTGGACCATAGTATCTCGTCAGACGTGTTGATCCCAAGTATTGGGTCCATGGTATTGGTTTGTTATGGTTTTGGACCATGGTATTAAGCAAGGCCTAAGACTATAAAAGGAGAAGAAGATCATTAGGCAAGTGCAATCGAAAAAGTCTTGAATATCTGATGAATGATGAGATCCAGTATGCAGGTTATGGGTTGATGATGCATTGCTTGATCTGAGCTAAGGAGGGATCTCACCGGTTGATGGAGAACAAGATCTAAGGATAGATCGGGATCAAATGGTTTGAAATGAACTATCTCTATATGATTGATTATGTTTATTATATATCTGTATTCTGACGCATGTAATGATCTGAACTGGGTATAACTTAAGTTTGAAATCGCTGCAAGTCATGATTGAATATTTATAGATTTGTACATGGGTTGGCTTTGGTGTAAGCACGTATGTATGCGGGTTTGGTTCATGGTAGTAGCATATACCATTTGAGCTATGATGTTTGAAGTTATAGGTGGTTCTAGTTGTTGATGAGTTCTGATGACAGTTTAAAGGTGTCAGTATTCTGCATATCCTGTTTGGTTGATTGTGTTTAGCTTTAGTATTGTTGGATGAGAACTAATATTGGATCAGGATCATAATGACTCATATTTATGTGATCTGATGGACTAGATCTGGGTGCTAACACACATATTATCCTTGTATATGTAATAATCTGGATATGTCTGAAGACAAGAAGTGCATCAAGTTATAAGTAAGCAATTGATGACATATACGTTGGTTCACCTTGGTGAAGTTGCGTATACACACTGGTTCAGCACTTCCAAGTAGCGTATGCACTCTGATGCATGATTTTGATGATACAGTTGGTTCTGAATATTGTTGCAGAGTTCAGTGTTCTGCTCTGTGTTCTGGTGACTGTGTTGTTGACAGGGTTTCAGTGTTTAAGTGATTCAGAAATTGATGATGCTAGTATTGATTGTTTTGTGCTTCAATGATATTTATGGGTCCAGTATGAAAATTTGATGAAACGTGGCCTTCAGATTATAGTGTTGTGCTTCAGGAGTATCCAGTCTGAAAATGTATGAAATGTGGTCCCTAGAGGATGAAAGGAGATTGTAGGTTGGCGCCTACGTACTAGTACATCAGCTAGTACAAGAGCAAAGGGGGTGGTAGCTCCCTTCTAGTAGCAGCTAGAGAACAAGTGAAGATTGGAGCATTCAGTAGGCAGGCACCTACGTACTAGTAAATGGATCAGCTAGTACAAGAGCTAAGGGGGTTGTAGCTCCCATCCAGGAGAGTCTGGAGAACGAGAGAAGGTTGTAGCCTTCTGCAGGTAGAAGCCTGTGTACTGGTATAAGACTGCACCAGTACAGAACTATTGTAAAATGAAGTTTCTTATTAAAAGAAGATAGAGATGACTTGCAGCAGGTGGTTTTCACCCACATTGGGTTTCCACCTTATATCATGGTGTTCATGTGTGCTTCTTGTGTGTGATGATCTGTTCTGTTTTACTGCACCTGCTTACTATACATATGGTTAATGAAGTTCTGATGCACTAACTAAAGATCAACATTTAATGGATTAACTGAATCATAAGTATTCTGGATATACGCTAGTTGCATTAGACACAGTTGCGTATACATGCGGGTTCCATTAACTGAAGTAGCGTATATGTATCTAAGTATGGAAATGAAAAAATTTTATTGATTTGATAATACTGATTCAACCCCCCCCCCCCTCTCAGTATTATTTCCAACAATTGGTATCAAAGCAGGTCCTTTGGTAGAAGCTTGATCGCTTGAAGGAGATCCGTGGAACTATGGGAAAGAAGCTTAAGAAGAAAGCACCTAAGAAGAATAAGGCATCTCAGAAGAACTATGACAGTGGGAGTATTGATTGGGGAATATGTGGAAGAAGCACTTCAGATTTAGAATCAGATTTAGAATCATTTTAGAATGAAGATGAACTATCAGGTATGAATTTGTTATCCTCTGATGTTCCAGCTATCTTTCCATTTGAAGGTGATGTAAGTGATAATGAAAAAACTGAATGTGCTCTTATGGGTGAGCAAGAAGGATATCAAATAGAGGCAGAATTTAAAAGGCTGACGGACAAAATTAGAGATCAAGAAGATCTATTGAACATAAAGGATGGTGCCTTCAAAGAAGTAGCTACCAGACTAAAGGCTCAACAAGAGGAAGGAAGCAAGGTAAGGAAGTTATTCAAAGACAAATATCAAAAGTTGCAGGATGAAGTAACATCACTAAGAAATGAAGTCAATGAAAAGGGCACAACAATCAAGAAACTCAGAGATAGATCCAGTTATTATGAAAGGCTTGAAGCTACGATCCTCTCACTAAAAGAAGATCTTGAAGAATCAAAGAAGCAGAATACAGATCTACTCCAAGCTATTGAAAAATAGGAAAATGAAGTTATCAGCTTAAAATCTCAGCTGGAATGTGCCTTCAGAATTCGTCAAATGCAGCAGGATCTGAATGAAGAACAAGAAAAGGAGATTCTCAAACTAAGGCAACAAATGGAAGAAGGAAGAAAGTCTAAAGAAATTTTGAAGAAGCAATGTCTGGAAAAGGAAAAACAACTTCAGATTGAGGTAAATATCTTAAAAGGTAAATTAGAAGAAAAGGATAAACTGTTGCGATTTCAAGATAGTACTAAAGCCTTGGATGATATTCTTAGTAGTCAAAGGTCTCCTGCTATCAAGACTGGTCTTGGTTTTCATGAATCTGTTGAAGGTGAATCTAGTTCACAAGGTGAGGCAAGGAACTCTAAAGAGAAATCTAAAATGATCAACAAGGAGATGAGAGAGATGAGAGGTCAACCCCATCAACAATCAAGGAAAGAGATTCTTCAAAGAAAATCTTTTACTCCTAACTATGGAAGTAATAGTCAGCCATTTACTCAGATGAATAATATTGAATGTTATGAATGTCATAATCTTGGACATGTTGCAGCTAGATGCAGAAGAAGAATGGTTCAAGATCATCACACAGAAAGATCATCACATTCTAGGTACTTTAATGGATATTTCTTTGCTTGCAATATGTTTGGTCACAAAGTTACTGATTGCTACAGAAGGAATATGAAACATGTAAGATGTTATGCATGCAACAAGCTTGGACATACAGCAAAGGAATGCAGAAACAAAGTACGGGAACCATACCAAAAGAAGAAAACATCATCACGCTTGAAGATATGGAAGAAGAAGGAAGTACAGTCAGAAAGATGTGGCATAGCACAATATAATCAGACACAGCACAGCACAGACATAACAGACTCAGGGGGAGCTGAAAGTGTAAAACTTCAGTGTCCTGAATCTCATATGCAAGTTTCTTAAAGGGAAGTCGCGTATATACGCGAGTTAGACACTGCAAAGTCGCGTATATGTCAGGAAAAAGCAGTAGGGACAGGCTCAGAAAAAGGGTCAGATATGATTCAATCCATTATTTGCTCTATTGGTTAATAGTTACAGTCTGCTGAGGATGTGTGGAAATGTTTTGATACTTGTAAGATATTTAGAAGTGTTTTGATCCTAACTTGATGATGATGATGTCTTGATGCTTATTGCTGATATATGCATGATGATGTCTTGATGCTTATTGCTGATATATGCATGATAGATGGCACAGGTTGAGGGGGAGCATATGCCTTTAATAATGCATTGTTGGCATTATGGTTAATAGTCCTTGGTGATGATGCTTATATGGCTAAATGATATATCTTGCTATGAGTTGTCCATGATAAAATCTCATATGATTCTTGGGGCTACATAGTTGATGTTCAGATCATATTTGTGGATTGATTCTTAGATGATGCATATATGGTGCTTACATGGTGATCTTCATAAGGATAAGGAGAAGTACAAATCTTTAATACATATCTTCCTCACTTGATGATGAGTGACTCATATGCTGCTATCATCATATGCTTAAAGATCATATAATACAGTTATGATGCAGGTTTCCCATAATTCTTGGTGCTCATGTGGATGAAGATTGTTGAATTTGATGATATAAAGAAGCCTTGACAAAAGATCTTGAGCTCAAGATACATAGCATTAGATACATGAATGATTACTCAAAGTTACATTGTTGGAGACATGATGATGATGAGTTCTTACCGATATGTTGATAGGTTGATACTTACATATGTTAATTGATGCAGATAGTCCCAAGTGATGATACATGGATGATCTTGTTTGGCTATGGTGTTTTACACACATGATAGAATGTGAATGATTTTATGATGATGAGTTGATATCTATATGCAGACATACCCTGTCATAGGACATTTACAGGTTGCTGATCTGGAAATGGCTATACGCGAGTTTCATAAGGAGTATCCGTGTATATACGCCTATTTCTGTGGATACAGTCGCGTATATGATAATTTGAAGGAAATCAGTGGGCCAAATTCAAAATGAGAAGAGTCTGACAGAAACCATCTGGCACAGATGGAACAGGTACAGAGGGAGAACATGATTGCTGGTCTAGATGTTGTTGAAAGATGCCTCTGGAGTAGATCATACATGATGTATGATAGTTGCTAATGACTAGCATGGTCTTATTTAGATGTTTGGTCTCATGTAAAGGTCATATCAAGACTCATGATGTAATAGTGTGTCTCTATCTATTGTAGTCATTTGATGAAATCTCTTCTGGTCACATGATGTAATTTGTAACCCCTCTATGCATAAGAAGGATGATGAAATATTTCAGTCATGTATCAAGGTCATGTAATGGCCTATGTTGGTTTCCCCACTATGCCTGGGATGAATGATGTTATACTCTTGTATTATCATGTGTAAACTTTTGATGTATCCCCACTTGGTTGGGTGGATGATCCCCACTTGGTTGGGTGATGGATGTATATATTGAGTCTTTTGGTGATAGGAAGGTCATTTATGATAGAGTCATGTTCTTTCCTGTAGAACATCTTTTTGCAGACCTTGCTTACAGTCACGGGGAGCATGAACATTTCAACAGAGCAGAGACTTCAGCATGTACTCAAAGGGAGCATGGATAGATTAGTACTCCTTGGCAAATACAAAGGGGGAGATCATTCAGAGATTTCAGCAGGTACTCAGGGGGAGTATGGATAGCAGAACGTTTATCAAGGAAAGAGAATATCTTGGTCCGCCCTTTGCCCTTGATGTCAAAGGGGGAGAGTGATTTGGTGTTGTTGCCATCAAGTCCAAAGGGGGAGATTGTTGGCATTATGATGCATGTGTTGTACTTGATGGCAACCCACTCATAGAAGAACATCTCACTTATTTATAACTAGATGAATCTTCAGAAGAGATATCAGATGTGACTGAATGCATGGGATGCAGGACAGCTCAAAGGAATCAGATGATAGTTCTAAGTGTGACAAGTTAGCTTTGCCATCAAGTCCAAAGGGGGAGATTGTTGGCATTATGAGACAAGTGTTGTCCTTGATGGCAAATCACACAGATGACAGATCATAGTACAGCAAGTCAGCAACAAGGATTTGATGATCAGACTACAAGAATGAAGAGAAAATATATATACGCAGGTTAATTGTGAACAAGCCGCATATATACGCGGGTTAGACATTACAAAGGCGTGTATGTGTATACACACACTTTCATGCAAGGAAAAGCGCATATATGTTGGAGAACTTACTTTTGGTCCATGGTAGTTAGTCCTTGGTATTTGAACCTATGGTTTTGGACCATAGTATCTCGTCAGACGTGTTGATCCCAAGTATTGGGTCCATGGTATTGGTTTGTTATGGTTTTGGACCATGGTATTAAGCAAGGCCTAAGACTATAAAAGGAGAAGAAGATCATTAGGCAAGTGCAATCGAAAAAGTCTTGAATATCTGATGAATGATGAGATCCAGTATGCAAGTTATGGGTTGATGATGCATTGCTTGATCTGAGCTAAGGAGGGATCTCACCGGTTGATGGAGAACAAGATCTAAGGATAGATCGGGATCAAATGGTTTGAAATGAAATATCTCAATATGATTGATTATGTTTATTATATATCTGTATTCTGACGCATGTAATGATCTGAACTGGGTATAACTTAAGTTTGAAATCGCTGCAAGTCATGATTGAATATTTATAGATTTGTACGCGGGTTGGCTTTGGTGTAAGCGCGTATGTACGTGGTTTTGGTTCATGGTAGTAGCGTATACCATTTGAGCTATGATGTTTGAAGTTATAGGTGGTTCTAGTTGTTGATGAGTTCTGATGACAGTTTAAAGGTGTCAGTATTCTGCATATCCTGTTTGGTTGATTGTGTTTAGCTTCAGTATTGTTGGATGAGAACTAATATTGGATCAGGATCATATTGACTCATATTTATGTGATCTGATGGACTAGATCTGGGTGCTAACACACATATTATCCTTGTATATGTAATAATCTGGATATGTTTGAAGACAGGAAGTGCATCAAGTTATAAGTAAGCAATTGATAACATATATGCTGGTTCACCTTGGTGAAGTTGTGTATACACACTGGTTCAGCACTTCCAAGTAGCGTATGCACTCTGATGCATGATTTTGATGATACAGTTGGTTCTGAATATTGTTGCAGAGTTCAGTGTTCTACTCTATGTTCTGGTGACTGTGTTGTTGACAGGGTTTCAGTGTTTAAGTGATTCAGAAATTGATGATGCTAGTATTGATTGTTTTGTGCTTCAATGATATTTATGGGTCCAGTATGAAAATTTGATGAAACGTGGCCTTCAGATTATAGTGTTGTGCTTCAGGAGTATCCAGTCTAAAAATGTATGAAATGTGGTCCCTGGAGGATGAAAGGAGATTGTAGGTCGGCGCCTATGTACTAGTACATCAGCTAGTACAAGAGCAAAGGGGGTGGTAGCTCCCTTCCAGTAGCAGCTAGAGAACAAGTGAAGATTGGAGCATTCAGTAGGCAGGCACCTACGTACTAGTAAATGGATCAGCTAGTACAAGAGCTAAGGGGGTTGTAGCTCCCATCCAGGAGAGTCTGGAGAACGAGAGAAGGTTGTAGCCTTCTGCAGGTAGAAGCCTATGTACTGGTATAAGACTGCACCAGTACAGAACTATTGTAAAATGAAGTTTCTTATTAAAAGAAGATAGAGATGACTTGCAACAGGTGGTTTTCACCCACATTGGGTTTCCACCTTATATCATGGTGTTCATGTGTGCTTCTTGTGTGTGATGATCTGTTCTGTTTTACTGCACCTGCTTACTATACATATGGTTAATGAAGTTCTGATGCACTAACTAAAGATCAACATTTAATGGATTAACTGAATCATAAGTATTCTAGATATACGCTAGTTGCATTAGACACAGTTGCGTATACATGCAGGTTCCATTAACTAAAGTAGCGTATATGTATCTAAGTATGGAAATGAAAAATTTTTATTGATTTGATAATACTGATTCACCCCCCCCCCCTCTCAGTATTATTTCCAACAACCTCACGGCCTCATCATGCTCCCGAATACTAGCTTCCCAACCTAGTCACAGTTGGTTCATTTTGAATCTTGTAACATGGGCTCCCTCTTACCACCCAACCCTTGACCTTCAACTGGAACGGTTCAACAAATCACACGCACGTCCTTCCACTGCGTATATGGTCCGACCTCTGACTAAGTTGCAGTCGACACAACTTTTCTTATACTATTATCCAAGTATTACTCCATCCTTCAATCTCTGGGTTATCCACCTGGCTACATGGTCCCCACATATAATCCACGTCCAATGTCCAATCGTACAAGAGGAGAATCTCGCTACTCCAATCAGAAGCTTTCCCGCCCACAGTCCTGGCTACAAGAGGATAAGCCTTATCCAATCCTTTCTTTAAGTTCATGGTTTCGCCCCTTTGCTCCACAATAAACACCCTTCCTTATTATTCAAGAATGGTTGGGTCATGGGTCTTTGGCTCTACACCAGGCAAAGCCTTCAGTGGAGATTTTTACGCTCTCCCCAGAGACTGGGTCTACTATTGCATGAACTACCTTGAGCTAATCCTCTCGACTACGTCCCACTCTCAGGGATCCATTTGACTTCTATATCTACATCAAGACCTTGCCACTCCATTGAAGTCATACTAAGATGTTCCACGGTGTTACCCCTTCTGAGCTTGGGTGATAGCAATATTGAGGAGTTATTATACTATGGGTCTTCCCTACCTTCAGGTAGGGAATTCGTTGCATGGTGGCGTAGGTGCCCTTGCATCTCTTATCTATCAGAAACTTGGTGCCACCTTAGCATGGGCTTCCACCTCACCTGCCACACATAAACTATTCCAGAATCCTCACAAAATCTCTTAGCAGCTTCTTGAGACTACTCATGGGTAGCCAAATCATTTGGATATTGGCAGGGGCTCATGGCCATCATTACCAAATTCCCCATGGTTGGAATGGAGGCTCATGCACAAGAAAGGCTAAAGCTTATGGAAGTATGACAAGAGTTCATGATCATCCCCTAGACACTCTCATGATATTTCGCATATTGTTTGCATGTCGGCACAACACTTTGTAAACAGATACCCTGATGTAAACATTGACCCACACTGGTCAACAGAGGGTCTCTCTTACAAATTTGTACATTAATACAAAGGGTCTCAGAACCCACTTCTTCTAATTGATCATGGTTTGCAACTACAATAGATCATTGAGCTCCTTAACTTCAGTTATTGAATTATTTATGATACCATTAAGCATTTAGGAAACACTATTATGGGACTCTTCTCCACTTTGAACTTGAGACACTTTGTGATTACTATTGTTTAGGATATTAACTTATTTACTTTTTCATGTGAGAATAGAGCACATCTACCCATCCATAATCATAGCCACAATCAATATACAAATCAGGGAAATATCCCTTCACAATTGCATCACAGATATATACACAAAAACACATTTTACATTCCTTGCTTATCCATATCTATTACAATGACAATGCATCATAACCCATTAATTTCAAAGAGTAATCATACAATATTATTGTTTTCGTTTGCAGTGTGTTTGTCAATTTAATTGTCTTAAATTGTTACATGAATTATCGATCAAGATCAGTAAATTGGCAAAGTGTAAGTGCCCTATATGTGCTAAAAGCCTTTAATTATTCAAATTATAGAGATAACCATAAACATAGAGATGCAACAGAAATAATACTTCCTCTCATTAATGTAAAATACTGAAATACGCTTACAAACAGCAATGGAAATAAACCAGCTAGGGCGATGGTAGCTTATCTCTGAGAAGAGATGTGGTGTCTACATGCCCCTAAACTGTGTTACAATGAGGCTCGAAGGCCTATTTATTGTTGAGAAACAATGGAAAACCCAAAACATCCAAAAACATAACCCTAGAAGATGAAACGCCAAACTGTGGGCCCCGTTTGGGTAAATTGGTACATCAACTTCCCGGGGTCGTAACTTTGGCATACGATCTCCGTTTGACGCGCACAATATCTCGTTAGAAAGATCTATCTGAGAACTACAACTTTGGGAAGAACAACATCGATCCATGGACCCATGTTTCTCCCAATTTTCCCAAAAAATGTCTTTTAGGGCCTCAAAATAGCTCTGGAAGTTCAGGACCCGAAAAACTGCTAAAAATAGTAAATTTTGCTACAATTAAGGAAACTGAAAAGCTGAAAGAAACAATGGTTGGGGTCCAAGTGGACTTGGCAGGTGGCCAACAATATCCACCTAGATCATTCCTTCCCCCTTAGGAAGCAATGGTCCCCATTGCGTTGAGTTCCTCCATGAGATGAGGAAACTTCTACTGAACTCGGTCCCTAGTGAGCCACTTGCCCTGGTGAAGGAGTTGGCCTGCTTTGACAACTCGATACAGTTGGATATTCTTCTTGTGAAAGTGCTTGATTTGTGTGTCCATGATTCAATCAGTTGCATCTTGTTCCATGCAATCTGGATTTAACCTTGTGAGTGTGAGTTGTTCTGCAATGTCGGATGTGTCTATTAATGGTGGAAAGTATGGTCGAAGGTGGTCCACATTGAACACTAGGTGCAGGCCAAGGAATGGGGGAATGTTGAGCTCAAATGCATTGTCTCCCACAGTTTCCAATAGGCTCCGATAAGGCATTCCTTTTGCAAATGTAACCAAACTTTGTCACCCACCTGAAACTTGTGTGGAACCCGATGTTGATCATGTCGCTGGTTGTACTTGGCATTTGATTTCTCCAAAATGTCATGGACCTACTGGCGAATATGTTGGATGTGCTCAATGAAGCTATTTGCCTTATCTGTTTCGAACTGGACATTAGCCAAATCTGTGTGAGTAGCTGCAAATGGCATGGCCACATCAATGGGACATAGTGGCTAGAATCCCAAGCCCACCTAAAAAGGGTTGTGGCCAGTCAAGCTGTGGAGAGCCCAGTTGTAGCTATGCTGAACATAGGGGAGTCTCTCGTCCCATGTGCGTAGATGCTTTGAGTTGTAGATGCGCAGAATGTGTACAATCATCTTATTGACAACCTCTGTCTAGCCATCAGTTTGAGGATGGAAGGCTGTGGACTTAGTGAGTTTGGTGTCCAGCATCGACCAGAGACTGGACAAAAATGTACTGAGGAACCTGCTATCCCGATCGGAGATGATAGATTGTGGGATCCCAAAGTGTACCCACACTCGTTTAAAGAAGAGTTTAGCAGTGGCTTCTACTATGATATTCTTCTTGCAGGCCACCATAATGGCCATCTTCGAGAACCTGTCGACAACCACAAAAACACAGTCATTTCCATGCTTAGTGGAACGAAGGCCTGACATGTAATCCATGGATATGGATTCCCAAAGTCGACTAGGGGTAGGCAGCGGGGTATAGAGGCCTTGCTTCTTGATGGTAAATTTGGTAATGGCACAGGCAGTGCATGATCTGATGTACTTCCCAACATCCTGTCAAAGATTTGGCCAATAGAAATACTTCTGCAATACTGCCATTGTTTTCTCGACCTCGAAATGCCCAGTAGCCCGACTGTAG
The DNA here is from genome assembly GCA_031772625.1 of Pinus tabuliformis. Taxonomy (NCBI): domain Eukaryota; kingdom Viridiplantae; phylum Streptophyta; class Pinopsida; order Pinales; family Pinaceae; genus Pinus; species Pinus tabuliformis. The sequence goes on from CM062817.1 coordinate 649,358,732, forward strand.
TGTGCTTCCCAAATCATCTTCGCACGCTTTCTTGAAGGAACACAAAGGTGACCCAGGTGGTATAACAGGGCATCTTGGAGGTGAAAATCTGGAACATGCTGACCTTCCAAGAGTTTCTATTATGTGTGGCCAAATTCTGGGTCGCTTTTGTAGAGAAGTGGCCAATCAGAAGTCTCATGCCCATAAGGGTTGAGCACAGTGGTTAACGCCATGATCAGTGGTCGATTGAGGCAATCTGCAACATTATTGGTGTTGCCCTTCTTATACTTGATATTCAAATGGAACTGTTGTAGGTATGTGGACCACTTCTGATGGCGATCATTCTGCAATTTCCCTCGGGTCTATATGAACTGCAGGGGTCGGTGGTCTATGTGGATGATCGTTTCCTTCCCCAAAATGTAATGCTTCCATTATCGGCAAGCCTGCACAATGGAATACATCCCTTTGTCATAAGGGGGATACTTCTGGACTATGCCTGAAAGTGTCTCACTATGATATGCCACTGGATGCCCATGTTGAGTAAGGACTACCCCAATAGCATAGTCAGAGGCATCTGTCTCAACCTCAAATGGTTGTTGCAAGTCTGGTATTGTGAGCACTAATGTCGTGCAGAGGTGATCTTTCAACTCTGTGAATGCCCTTTGTTGAGATTCAGACCAAAAGAATTTTGCTTTCGCTCCTCCCTTGGTGACTTGACTCAAGGGCCAAATGATATGAGAAAATCCCAACACGAACTTGCGGTAGAAGTTGGTAAGACCTAGAAAGCTGCAGAGCTCTGTCAGAGTGGTTGGAGATGGCCAATCTTGAATGACTTGGATCTTGGTTAGATCCACATGCACCCCCTGTTCATCAATAATGTATCCCAAATATTGAACCTGGGTCATGCCAAAAGTGCATTTCTCCAAATTGGCACATAACTTGTGTTGCCGCAGTGTTTGGAGAACCTGTCGAATGTGGTGGAGGTGCTCTTCCCAACTCTGGTTGAAGATCAGGATGTCATCCAAGTATACCACTACAAATGAGTTGGTGAATGGCTGCAAGATGTCATCCATTAGCCTCATGAAGGTTGCAGGAGCATTCATCAATCCGAAAGGCATAACCAACCATTCGAAAAGGCCCTCCTTAGCTTTGAAGGTAGTCTTCCACACATTGGAGGGTTCGATTGGTACCTAGTGATATCCTGACTTCAAATCGATCTTGCTGAAATATTTTCCCCCCTTCAGTTGGTCCAGGAGGTCATCAATCCGTGGGATCGGGTAACTATTATGGACAGTGATCTTGTTCAACGTCCGATAGTCAATACAAAGTCTCCAAGTCCCATTCTTCTTCTGTACCAACACTATCGGGCTCCCACATGGCGATGAACTCAGATGATGTGACCTTTCTACAGCAGCTCCTGAATCTGCCTCTTGATTTCATCATTCTCCAGAACAGAGCGCCAATAGATTAGTCCATTGGGCAGCTGCGCACCTGGGGTCAGATCGATGGAGTGCTTGCCTGACAGTGTAGAGGAACCCCTGCGGGGGAGGTGAAGATGTCCTCGTACTCCTCCACAACCTTGTCCATCTGTAGTTTTCGTGTGGAGGGGCCTTGTCTGGAGGTCGTGGCCATCGTCTTCTTCTTTCCTTGAGGGTGTATCATCAGGAAAACAAATTTCCCGATTTTGGAAATGAGCTTACTACATTGTTTTGCAGTAACCAAAGAGATGGCGGTAGGCGGTGCTACCTCCGGTATCCTGTACAACTTATTTCCCAAAGTAACAATAAAAACACGGGGCCTTGATTCATACACAGCATGTCACTTCCACAGGTATGGTTGTCCTAATAATACAACACAAACTTCAAGGGGAGCAATGTCACACAATACCTCATCCATGAAGGGCTTGATGTTGTATGGAAGGAAACACTGTTGGCTCATGTGAAGATCTCATCCTTGGTGAAGCCACCCGATGGTGTATGATTGTGGATGTACTGTGGTTGGTAAGCCCAGCCGCTTCACGACCTCTACCGAAATGAGGTTCTTTTGGCTCCTATTGTCGACAATGAACTATAGCGGGGAGACCTTTACCCACATCTGGGAGTGGAAGAGATGCTCCTCTTCCTCTGGATCTTCGGGTTCATCCTTCTAGATCTTCATGGTGGCAATGGTGGCATTGGGATCTGCATCGATAATATGCTTCCCTTTTGTTGTTGGGAAAAGTATCTATTCAGAACGCCCCTATCCCACTCTAAGGTGTGATAGTGCCTTAGCAACAAACAAGGAAAACTATTTTCGTATTCTTCTTTATGAAATGTAAACGAAGAGGAAGGATGTAACTAACCTGTGTCTTTCGCTAGTTTGTTGATCCACTCACTCTCCTCTTTGTTCGCTTCCCGCTGCCTGCTCCCTCACTGGTCCAGCTTCACCAAGTTCCTGCAAGATCACAGAAGAGAAAAACTACACAAAGGACATAGATTTACATTCATAACTAGCTTAGGATCAGATTTAAGCTAAACATGCAAATATAACAAAACATCATTGATACACAGCATGTAGGAGAAACTCAAATAGTTTTATTGATATAATAAGAAATTCCAAGAGGAGATACAACCAAGTGAGTCCCGATCCAGCATCTACCTCCCAGCAGAGGAATCCCTTCCTCACCTCCAACAAAGAATAAATCACCCAATGCACTAATCTCAATCTCAAACCAACAGCAATTCTCTGCAAAGTACAAAATTCCAGCCTCCTGGATCTCTGGGATGAGGGATCCATATATAGATGTAAGCAGAGAAGATGAGTCAGCTTATGTTTTGACTTGTGGCTTCTCTCTGTCAGTTCTTGCTTCCACTTGGAGACTGAGAGCCTCTTACTCATCACTGGTCGAATTCAGTGAGGCAAGTGTCATTGGAGAAGATTCTGGAAGCTTCCATTGTCTTTCCACCTCGCGGAATGTCACTGCCATTTGTCATTTCCCGCTCAGCGCACCTTGGTAGTGCATTCACCTGCGTTGCAACGCACCTAGCTAGTGTACTGGGGTGCTTTGCAACGCAGGCAGCTAGTGGAGCATCTGAATTGATCCTGATTTGACTAGTTCTGAGTAGTTTTTGGTGGAGAACTTCTGGGAGAAGCTATCATTGATTGACCTTGTTCCTTTACAGGCAGGAACAACACTTTTAGGGACTTTGGATCCCTTGAATTATGGACATTTCATGCTCAAAGCTGTAAGGCACAAAAATGTCTATAACAGTTGCCCCTAAAGTATGAGGCCGTTTATCGGGTTAAATGCTTTATTAGGAGGATCCGAAGTTCTTTGAATGCTGGGAGGAGACCTGTAATAAGATACAATACAATACATTATTTTCATACTGTTTTCATGATCTAGCTGAGGCGGGCATTCCCATGCTCAACTTTATAAATTCATTTTTATGTACATAGGACAGACAATCGTCTGATGGTAGACTAATGATCTTGATGAAATCATCATCCTTTTGGTAGGATGATTATCTGTGCTGCAATGCTGTACATGTCAATGTCTTTATTTTTCCTGAATATATATCGCAGCCCGAATGGATGAAACTAGATCCGGGGTCTTCAATCTCGTCCGATCTTCACTCTAAGTACAAGTCGATCCATGTGAGAAATGTTTTGAAGTCGAACATGGAAAGACATCGCTTGATTACCAGTCAATGATGTAAATTGTTAACAAGCGCGAGAGGAATCACCGATAATGATAATGACCCTCAAGGTACTGCAATACAATTCACGTGGTGTGAATAAAGGACTTGGCGTCGAACACCACGCAAAATCTTTCGGTCGAAGGTCATTGATGTATACCTGTCACCGGAAGTGAGAAACTTGCCATTGAGGCATGCAAGCTTCAAAGTACTGAAGGGGTGTTCCTAGATCAACTTCTTGGATAATGAGCTGATGTCGACAAGAAGCGATCCGTCAAAGGAGGGCCTTGATGTATCCCACATCAATGACACAGAACGGAGCAAATGATTTTGATGGAGGTGAAAACGATCTGATGATATATGGTTCAGGGTGGCAGTCATGAAAGAATGAAGTATAATGTATGGTAGTGGATGGGACACGGGTGACTTCTCTGGATGACTTCTCTTGAACATATCGGTGACACTTGTATGATGGATTGGTAGCATTTACCCCAAAGGTGGATGGTATGGCGAGACCATGGTGATGTGACCGGTGAATGAAACAACCCAACCCGACTCAGGCACGGAGTGGAAGTGTCATGTACAAGAGCGACTTGCTACCAATAAAGGTTCTTTGAGTTTCTTCCCAATTTTTCCCCAGTCATTGCTGACCAGTACCTCTTTATTTTTGTCAAGCTTGAGGAGGATAACATATGCTTGTTCTATAATTTGCCCTTCGGGCAAACCCATCGCTATGTTTTAACGAGCCTAGCGATAGTGAAACTCGTTCTCGTCTAAAGACAAGTTTGTCGCTATTAATCTTTTTAACGAGTCTAACGACAAAGATAACTCGGTCCTTTTCATTTTTAGAGAGTCTGAAAAGGTACGTAAAGGTAACTCCAAAGTTCCTTTTTCGTCATCTAATCCCTTAAGTCCGAAAAAGTATAAAACAATACAGAAGGGATGAATTTTCGATAGTTTTAACGAGCCGAACAAAACAAGCGCTCGATCTTTTTGTGCAATAATCCCTCAGGTCCAAAAAGATTAAAATCTAGAGGAGGGATAGCACTTTCGGTCGCTTTAACGAGATGGAAGGCCAAAACTCGGCAATCTTTTCATATTTTACGAGTCAGATGAAAAGAGCTTAAAGAAGACTCGTCTTTTGAGGAACGAGTGATAAAACAGGTAGCAGCTGATTCCAGGTAAGGGTTGGAATTTTCCAAGCACGGCAGCGTCACAAGGATGGCTAGTGAAATCACTCTTCGCAGCTATTCCTCAAAATGGGTAAACAATCAAATGGAGGTGAATGATCGGCCAATGGAAAAGTGGAGGTGACGGTGCAAACACGACCAAGGCTTTAATGGCTGATAATGTTACATTCACGGTGGTTATTTACCGGAGGGTAGTTCATTTTTTAATGAGCTTAAACGCGGATTGAAACACTTGCTCGGTCTTATGTTTATTTTTTAACGAGCATGAACTATGTGCTAAAACTGCTCGATAATCCAGTCATATGATAAGAATGTCTCATATAAGATGCCATTTTTTATGGAGCTTGCGCCTTACAAAGCTTTGCCCCGCATCCTTTCGTTATGCAAGTTCGGAAACGACTAATCCTACGAGTTTAAAGGGTTAGCCTACGGGTTTAAAGGGAGGACCTAAAAATTTAAAAAATAAATAGCCGCCCCTTGCTTGCACTCCAAAAGGTTTGCATGCCCCCAGGTATAAAATACGATTTCAAGGTTACCCCTCAATTTGCAGACAAAACATTTGTTCTATCAGGAAAGGCCTACCTCTTTCAGGTTACCAAAGATTGCCTCATTCGCGCAGCAAACGAAACACTTCTTCGGCGATGTCTACCAAGATAAACAAAGGTGAATGACGACGCCCGCCGATTCACATAACTTTAACAAGAGAATCTTATTCTAGAATAACCCCTCTTCCAATCACGGACGGGGTACAGACTAGTCATATTCTCCCGCGGAAACCTACCCTATACCCGAAGTTTTTTCTGCCGAAGCAGACCAGGATGCATGCCCCCTGGGTTCCGGTCATATCCCTCCGAATCACTCGCGCTCATCGGGAGGACGGACCGTGGGTTGAGACATTTCTTGCGTGAAGAGACCATTTAGGGATGGTATATGACTATTTGCTATGCGTGATCCGGGAAATGAAAGCTGGTCCACGAGCTTGACCACTCTTCCTTCGTGCGGAAAACACATTACTCTAAAGAGTGAGGAGATGATGGCTCCCATGCAATAAATATAGTCTCGTCCAAGGAGTAGGTTATAATCCAAGGGTCCTTGAATGACCATTACGTTCATTTGAACTGTCTTCCCTCTCAATGTTATAGGCACATTGGGAAGGATCCCTAAAGGTCGACTGGTTCCTTTATCAAAGCCTGTCAGATTTCTCATCTCAGGCAAAAGCGATGGCGAACCAAGCGCTTTCCAAGCAGTAGAGGAAAGGATACTCACAGAAGCCCCTTCATCAATGATGGTACTAGCCATGACCATTCTATATATTTGGACGATAATTCTGAATGGTATGCTTGCTGGTAAACGGGGTCTGCCTAGTTGATTCCAGTCGAAGGAGACAACTAGGTTGCTTGGAGGTGGGACCGAGTAGACGACCAGGTACGGCTCTGACGAACTTCCTTCCTGCGGTAAAGGAATGGGTAGATTGCCCCCATGTTCGTCGGAGTCTGTGTTGATGAAGAGAATTTGGACGGTGTCATCCTTATTCTCTTCAGTGACTGTATCATTCGAAGATAAAACCTCTGAAGGCAATACCGGGTCAACTGCCGCCTCGACCTTTTGACTTTCGTCTGGTATGGATTCAGTTGGTTTATCCTCAATGATAGACGCTTCAGCCGACCACTTGAGCGGGCCAGCTGGGTTCTCAACTAGTGACGGACTCGGCAAGAGCTTTTTATATCCAGGAGGAAGTCGTAACGGTGAAACCGGACGATCATCCAAAACTCTTTTAGCCTCGTCTAAGAAGGGACAACAGTGGAGGGCATGGTTGCCTTCGCACAGTCTACAGGGAGGTCTAGCCCTCCCTTTTTGTCCTGGAACTTCACTTTCGCTAGTTGACGGTGTGCTTTCAACATGGCCATCAGAGGTTGACGACACCGGATTGTGCAAACGGGGAGACCAGTCCCTTAGTATCCGAGGGATGCAAGGACAATCTCTGTGAAAGTGGTCTCCCTTGCAGATGACACATGGCGATTTAGGCCTGGTCAGTGCTGTGTGTGGATTTTCATTAGACGACACTTGTTTTCCCTTATTTGCCTTTGGCTCCTTCTTCTTTTTCTCTTTCTTCTTCTTTTCCTTCTTCTCCTTAGGAACTTGGTTTTTAGCTTTACCAGTCCCGTCAGACGAAGAGGAAGGAAGAGAGGAAGAATTAGAGGAAGTAGAAGGTGGGTGGGAAACTCTGGATTCGTCTAATTGCTGATTCGACTGTTCAGGAATAGTGGTGTTCTGAACGACATTGGTTGAGAAGAGCCAGACTGGCAAGCCAATTGTCAGTCCTGGAAGCGACAATGTGGCCATATGGGGTGCACCAACATCTCCCCAAGAGGAGAAGGGACTAGGATTTCCACCAAGGGGAATTCCTTGGTTGGTAGGCTCCATTTTTCTCAACCAAAAGATCAACGCAGGAAAAAGGGGTATGTATATTCCGTTTAAAATAAATTTTAACACGCTTTGACACAACTTGTTTTTTCAATTTTAAAGAGTCGAGAAAAAACAAAAGATGACTCTAGTCTCCTTCGATTTTTAATGAGCCTGAAGTGACAAGTGCTCAGATGGACCTTTTCCGTTAAGGAGTCTGAAAAGGAACGAAAGGGACTGCTCTGGAGTTCTAGGTAGAGGGTGTGCCAAACCAATCGCAAAACCGCAGAATACTTTTTAGGGTACGGGCGGTCAATCTTCCCGAATGCTGTGTTCAGTGCATTGCGATCAGTAGGGCGGCCGACACAATTTCCTATGGATAAAGGTTTTATGCCTATAGGGGTCTCCCAATATATACTCGACGGTACGTGGGAGCACAATCCGTACTGGCACTTATCGTCTCTCAGGAGGAATCACCCATCCATCAGTGAGGCCAACAGTTACCAGGTTTTACGACGCCGGAACACGTCTCTAGCCTAGACCTCTATGTTGTGCGTTAAGTTACAAAGCGTTGTTAAGTTCATTCAATTTATTTTAGGTTGATCTTTCTTAGAAGTTTGCCTTTTTGGATCACCATGAGATGTAGCTAAAATTCCTAAATGCAGTCTAAAGATGATAAGCAAGCTTTTATCTCTTTTCAACAATGAAAATCCTAGCTACAAGGGGAAAAGAAAGACACAATCTTTTCTCAAAGAGCATAGAGCACACTGTAAATGCACTTTTCCTAAATCAAATCATGCAAACTGTCAAAATGCAAATGCACATATGCATGTATTTGTTTTCACTTTCTTAATATTGATGCCTAAAAAGAAAGTTGTTGTACAAATTTGAATTCGATTTCAAGGGAAAAACACAAACAAGCTTCTTTTTCGAAATCAACAAAGTAGAGACGATTACGACACTTTATGATTTTGAAATAAACACTTGTTTCGACACTAGAAATTCATAAATTCAAACCAAAAGACAAAAGTAAAAGCATAATCAACTGTCAACAGCAAACAAACTCACTCCTAAGATCAAAACGACACTTATGACAGGTCTAGATCTAAGGGCGACAGTATGACTAGTTTACTTTTGTAATGGGAAACTGCAAATGATGTAACAAATACACAAAAACAAATACAGTTTCTTTTATACAACTGAGGCAGAATTAAGGCAAAGAAAAGGGGTTTTCAGATAGGTACACACACTGATAACAGGCTGCAAAAATCAGAGATAAAACTGAACAAAATGAAGCAGAGAACCACAGCTGCACAGGGCAAATGCTGATCAACGCACCTGTTGCACAGAGAAACTGAATTACAGCACAGGTAGCCCTCTCGGGACCTGCGTTGAAATGCAGAACCTCTTCATAGAGCCTACACTGAAGTAGAAACGAGAATTGTCTCTGGGTTCTGGGTCACAGTTTGCAGTTTAATCTATGGTTTTTAGCCGGATAAAAGATATCAATAAGGTACAATCAGAGGGATGATTTAAAGGAGGACTAAGAGCTATCACAAAGGGTCATTAGAGCATTTGTGGATCAGCTGTTTAGATCATAAACAGGCCCAGTGACTAGACTAGAGTAGCAGATCTCTACTTTGCATTTGTAAATGGCAAATGCAGTTCGATTCGCCACTCCTAAATTTATGAGAAGAACAACAATAGAAACACAAATAAACTAACTAGATACGATCCCCAGTGGATTTGCCAATTTGTTGTTGGGAAAAGTATCTATTCAGAACGCCCCTATCCCACTCTAAGGTGTGATAGTGCCTTAGCAACAAACAAGGAAAACTATTTTCGTATTCTTCTTTATGAAATGTAAACGAAGAGGAAGGATGTAACTAACCTGTGTCTTTCGCTAGTTTGTTGATCCACTCACTCTCCTCTTTGTTCGCTTCCCGCTGCCTGCTCCCTCACTGGTCCAGCTTCACCAAGTTCCTGCAAGATCACAGAAGAGAAAAACTACACAAAGGACATAGATTTACATTCATAACTAGCTTAGGATCAGATTTAAACTAAACATGCAAATATAACAAAACATCATTGATACACAGCATGTAGGAGAAACTCAAATAGTTTTATTGATATAATAAGAAAGTCCAAGAGGAGATACAACCAAGTGAGTCCCGATCCAGCATCTACCTCCCAGCAAAGGAATCCCTTCCTCACCTCCAACAAAGCATAAATCACCCAATGCACTAATCTCAATCTCAAACCAGCAGCAATTCTCTGCAAAGTACAAAATTCCAGCCTCCTGGATCTCTGGGATGTGGGATCCATATATAGATGTAAGCAGAGAAGATGAGTCAGCTTATGTTTTGACTTGTGGCTTCTCTCTATCAGTTCTTGCTTCCACTTGGAGACTGAGAGCCTCTTACTCATCACTGGTCGAATTCAGTGAGGCAAGTGTCATTGGAGAAGATTCTGGAAGCTTCCATTGTCTTTCCACCTCGCGGAATGTCACTGCCATTTGTCATTTCCCGCTCAGCGCACCTTGGTAGTGCATTCACCTGCATTGCAACGCACCTAGCTAGTGTACTGGGGTGCTTTGCAACGCAGGCAGCTAGTGGAGCATCTGAATTGATCCTGATTTGACTAGTTCTGAGTAGTTTTTGGTGGAGAACTTCTGGGAGAAGCTGTCATTGGTTGACCTTGTTCCTTTAGAGGCAGGAACAACACTTTTAGGGACTTTGGATCCCTTGGATTATGGACATTTCATGCTCAAAGTTGTAAGGCACAAAAATGTCTATAACACCTTTGTCATTCCCCTTGTCAGGTTCTGACTCAGAGTTGGAATATGCATCTGATTCTGAAATCTTTAGCTCAGCCAACAGTGACTGCTTAGCCCGACACTCACTTGTGTTGTGAGTGGAGCTCTTATGGAACTCACACCACTTTCCCATGTCCTTTTTCAGCTTCAAGGTGTTGTTCTTTGCTTGCAGCTTTGGCGGGTTGTCTTGGGTCACCCCGCCTTGGATTTGTTCTTTGTTCTGCAGCCTGGGGGCACCTTTCCCTTGCTTCGGATTCGCAGATCCAAAGTCTCACTTCCTCTGTTAAAACTTTTACTCGACCTTGATGGCATATCGGTATATCGTGTTGAGCGAGGGAATGTTCAGGAATTCTATTTCCTCCTAGATGTATTTGTGCAGGAAACCATGGTATTTGAGTACCAAATGCTACTCTAAATCCTTGATACCCAACTTTGTGTTGAGGGTATGGAAAATATTGGTAAACTATGGCACGTCTTGGTCCCTTCCCTGCCGCATCATGGTCCACTTTATGTATTGATCCTCATAGCTTCCGACAGGGTAGTACTTCTCCTTGATGGCATCCCGGAATGAATCCCAAATGGGTGCAGCTAAAAATAGTGAGCCTGTACTTTCATCCTTTTGTTCGCAGGTCCCACCAGTCTTTGACGTGGGGGGCTGCTTTGAGAAGAGCGAAAATAATCCTTTCCCGACTGGGAAAATCATGAACAGAAAAATAACCCTCTAGCAGATTTAACCATTTATCGATGGCATCTACATCTATCTTACCCTCGAATATGGGGATTTCAAAATTAACTTGTACCTTAAACGGTGTGGCATTTCCAGAGTAGCTGCTGGAAGCCGATGCGTCGCCCCTGGGTAGCCGCTGAAGGATCTAGGAAAAATTGTCCATCATCGCGTTCTTTTGTCGCTAGAGGGCTTCTCTGAGCAAGATTTTGATATGATCTCCTGCCCCATTGTCTTTCTTTTAATCTTCCATGGGAGGTGTCAGGCGGAAAGAGTCGATAGTGCGGACACAAATCAACCTCCCTAGGAGCCTAAGACTCTCTAGTGACAAACAAGACAAACAAGAGCAATCCTTCTCTAAACATGCATTTACTATATGGGAAATCAAGTGTTTAGATCCTACCTGTAATCCAACGCTGTTGTAGCAGTCCAGGTCCGCTGATCCGGATGAGCTCCTCCTTCACTTTGAAACCTGCATACACTAACAATCAAACGATTAAATAGCACTTGATAATCTCATAGAATAAAACATATTTAACACATAGACCAAGGAGTACATGAAACAACTCATAAATAACAAGTTATTGAGAAGAATGGACTCATTTGTATTAATAGGTAACAAAAGGAACAAATACAACCTGAGCCTTGGTGTTGTGCAAGTCCCTCCCAGGGTCCATCAAGAGTTCTCCTTTACTTTGACAAAGCTCACCCACTTCCAAATAGAACAAGCAAAGATGGCAATCTCTCCTCACAAGCTTCTAAATGGGAGTCCTAATTCCTGCAGCATTTACCCTTAGAAATGTATAGCTTCCAACCTCTCCTCCTTCTGGCCCAATGCCTGTATTTATAGTGCTCAAGAGGAGGTTAATCAAGTCCACCATCAATGGGATAATCCCCTCTTTGGGTGGGATAGCTCCCTTATTGATGGGATAAGTTCCTCTTTGATAGGAGTGCATGAACCATCTGGAGGCGCCCAATACACGTCGAACAACCTTCTAGAATGCTCTAGAAATGACCACAAGTAACTTTTTAAAGATGAAACTTGCGCATTCTAACCTTTACAGGGGGACGCACCTGTCCCTTTACATACAGAGCGTCTTTGGACGCAGCTTTTGTGAACATTGGGAGCGTCCCCGCAGGTAAGGTTGAGAGAACCTGCGTCCCCAGAGATAAATACATTTATACAAGACTTTCTCTCTTTTTTGGAGTTTGACATGGAGAGCAGAGGCATAAGACTTACCTAAGAGGGTAGCATGACTGTTGATTGAGCCATACTAACTGTAAATAGTCATGGTGACATTTTTTAGTGTAACAGATTGCCCCCTAAAGTGAGAAGCCTGGAATAGATTAGGGTTTGTAATATCTAGGAAGGGTGAAGTGCTTTATCATTTCAAGGATTATCCCGTGGAGAGCCTGGTCAGAACCTGCAATTTTCAACACAAAATACATGTATAAGATTATATCATCACTGAGGTAGGCATTCCCATACTCAGATCAAAATTTTAACTAACAGACTAACTACTCTGATACAGGAATGATCTTGCAGTACATCACAATCATAGACTTTTGTAGAGACAGTATGGACGCAGCCATCTGTTTATGATTAGTCTACTTAGATAATGAATACAAAACTCCTCGCAGCCTGGATGGTGGAAACTAGATCCAGGGTCTTCACTTCTACTTCCCGAATTGGTACGATTCTAGCCATGCGAATAAATGAATTGATGTCGAACATGGTAGAAACCACTTGATTACCAGTCGATGATGTAAACTGTTAACAAGCGTGAGAGAGACCACCAGTAATGTCAATGGTTCTCAAAGTACCCAGTACAATCCATGAGATGTGAATGAATGAGTTGATGTCGAACATTTCACGGAATCCTTCGATCGAAAGTCAATGATGTAAACTGACGTCAAAGGCGAGAAACCTGCCATTGATGCATGCAAACTTCAAGGTACTGACGATTTCTAAGTCATCTCTCTAGATAATGTGCTGATGTCGATAGAAAGCGACCCGTTGCAGGCAAGCCCGCAACACGAAATCATTGTTCAAGTTGAAGAAATGTTGCTGTAAGGACTGACTCAGGGATGGTCAAATGGATGACAAGTATTTTGCAGATGAAAGTTTTGCTTGCAGACCTCTTGAACACATAACGACACGACAGATGGCTTGGTGACGAATAACTCAAAGTTAATCCCCGGAACCTGGTTAAAGACTTTCAAAGTGGTTTGATCAACTGTGAGGTAAAAGATTTCCCAACCCAGGTGAATGAAAAGTGTCGTGTTCAAGAGTGGTAATAAAGTTTCTTTTGAGACAAAAGGTAACAAACAGGTTCATTCTTCTCTCTTTTCCCCCACCATTTCTGGCAAGTACCTCTTTATTTTTAACAAGCTTGAGGAGGATAACATATGCTTGATTATAAGCTCATCCTTCGGATGAGTCCAACCTAGTTTTGATTCGAACCCTAGGAAGGAGTGGTTCGTTCCTGTTTGTAATTGAACAGGTCCTTTACTGTGAAATGTTTAACGAGCCCAGTACAGGAGAAACTCGGTGTTTTTCAATTTTAGAGAGTCTGAAAAACTTAAGAAGACTCCAAGTTGAACTTTTTCGTAGATTTGTGTCCCTCAAGCCCGAAAAAGTATAAAATAATACCTGGGGGAACCGCTTGATCTCGCGACCAAGGAGTACTTTCATGATTAGTGTCTCTGACCTGAAAAGTAAAAAGCGATCAAGGACACATCGTTTTGTTTCCGTATCGAGTTTGAAACGACAAAAACCCGGCAATCTTTTCCTGTTTTTACGGTTAGAAAAGGGGCTATAAGGGGACCGTCTTTTAATTCCGTTTTAACAAGTGTAAAAGAAACGCTCGGCAATCTTTTCATTTTTTAGGAGTCAGAAAAGGGCTTAAAAGATGACTCTGATGTTTCACTTTTTCATAAATTTTAACGAGTTCGAAAAAGGGATAAAAATGTACTCATGGTTTTCACTTTTTCGTAAGTTTTAATGAGTTCGAAAAAGGGATAAAAATGTACTCATATGGCCGACTTTCAATTTAATTTACGAGCAGGAAGAGATGGAAAGAACTCGGCATTTTCATTTGTTTTACGAGAATGAAAGATAACAAAATAATCTCGGTATTTTCATGAGTTTAACGAGTCTTGAAAATAACTGAAATTGACTCGAGATAGGTTTCATTTTTACAAAAGCTTGAAACAGACAAAAACTATGCTTCAAAGTAGTTTCATTTTTACACAAGCTTGAAACAGAGATAAAACTGTGCTTGATGCCCCCTAAGCATAATTGCTAGAGCGCATGCCCCCCAGCTTCATTTCATTCAACCAGTTGGATGAAATGAGGTTTGAGTTACGAGATCATTTGAAAGACTCGACCTAAAACTGTAAAAACTGAAATAACTAACCTAAACATACAACTTAACATTTACGAGATCTAGTCAATCTCTCGAGTCAAGTAGAGGAGGATTTGTTTCATTTTTTAATGAGCTTGACACAGGAAAAGAACTATGCTCGTATTCGGTTTCATGTTTACGCAAGCTTGAAACGAGAAACTATGCTTGTTATAAGTTCACATGCCCCTAGCATAATGACGCAAATCGAGGTACATGCCCCCCAAGCTTCATTGCATTCAATGAGGTGGATGGAATGAAGCTTTACTTTCAAGATCTTGGAAAGACTTCTGGGAGTTGTTTCATTTTTTTTTTAGAGAGGTTGACACAGGAAAAGAACTATCCTCAAAACCCTTGTTTCATTTTTTAAACGAGCTTGACACAAGATAAGGAACTATGCTCATAACTACTCTCTACCTAATTTGTCAGGCGGAAAGAGTCGATTGTGCGGACACAACCAACCTCCCTAGGAGCCTAAGACTCTCTAGTGACAAACAAGACAAACTAGAACTATCCTTCTCTAAACATGCATTATAATATGAGAAATCAAGTGTTTTGTTCTTACCTTTGTCCAAACGCTGTTGTAGAAGTCCAAGCTTTGTTGATCTGGATGAGCTCCTCCTTTTCTCCAAAACCTGCAATCACCAACAGTCAAACAATTAAATAGCACCTGATTATAGCATAAAACAAAGCATATTAACATATAGACCAAGGAGTACATGAAATAACTCATAAACAACAAGTTATTGAGAAGAATGGACCAATTTGCATTAAAGGTAATCAAAAGGAACCATTACAACCTGAGCCTTGGTGTTGTGCAAGCTCCTTCCAGGGTCCACAAGAGTCTTCCTTTACTTTGACAAAGCTCACCCACTTCCAAATAGAACAAGCAAAGATGGCAATCTCTCCTCACAAGCTTCTAAATGGGAGTCCTAATTCCTGCAGCATTTACCCTTAGAAATGTATAGCTTTCAACCTCTCCTCCTTCTGGCCCAATGCCTGTATTTATAGTGCTCAAGAGGAGGTTAATCAGGTCCACCATCAATGGGATAATCCCCTCTTTGGGTGGGATAGCTCCCTTATTGATGGGATAAGTTCCTCTTTGATAGGAGTGCATGAACCATCTGGAGGCGCCCAATACACGTCGAACAACCTTCTAGAATGCTCTAGAAATGACCACAAGTAACTTTTTAAAGATGAAACTTGCGCATTCTAACCTTTACAGGGGGACGCACCTGTCCCTTTACATACAGAGCGTCTTTGGACGCAGCTTTTGTGAACATTGGGAGCGTCCCCGCAGGTAAGGTTGAGAGAACCTGTGTCCCCAGAGATAAATACATTTATACAAGACTTTCTCTCTTTTTTGGAGTTTGACATGGAGAGCAGAGGCATAAGACTTGCCTAAGAGGGTAGCATGACTGTTGATTGAGCCATACTAACTGTAAATAGTCATGGTGACATTTTTTAGTGTAACAGATTGCCCCCTAAAGTGCGAAGCCTGGAATAGATTAGGGTTTGTAATATCTAGGAAGGGTGAAGTGCTTTATCATTTCAAGGATTATCCCGTGGAGAGCCTGGTCAGAACCTGCAATTTTCAACACAAAATACATGTATAAGATTATATCATCACTGAGGTAGGCATTCCCATACTCAGATTAAAACTTTAACTAACAGACTAACTACTCTGATACAGGAATGATCTTGCAGTACATCATAATCATAGACTTTTGTAGACACAGTATGGGCGCAGCCATCTGTTTATGATTAGTCTACTTAGATAATGAATACAAAACTCCTCGCAGCCTGGATGGTGGAAACTAGATCCAGGGTCTTCATTTCTACTTCCCGAATTGGTACGATTCTAGCCATGCGAATAAATGAGTTGATGTCGAACATGGTAGAAACCACTTGATTACCAGTCGATGATGTAAACTGTTAACAAGCGTGAGAGAGACCACCAGTAATGTCAATGGTTCTCAAAGTACCCAGTACAATCCATGAGATGTGAATGAATGAGTTGATGTCGAACATTTCACGGAATCCTTCGATCGAAAGTCAATGATGTAAACTGACGTCAAAGGCGAGAAACCTGCCATTGATGCATGCAGACTTCAAGGTACTGACGATTTCTAAGTCATCTCTCTAGATAATGTGCTGATGTCGATAGAAAGCGACTCATTACAGGCAAGCCCGCAACACGAAATCATTGTTTAAGTTGAAGAAATGTTGCTGTAAGGACTGACTCAGGGATGGTCAAATGGATGACAAGTATTTTGCAGATGAAAGTTTTGCTTGCAGACCTCTTGAACACATAACGACACGACAGATGGCTTGGTGACGAATAACTCAAAGTTAATCCCCGGAACCCGATTAAAGACTTTCAAAGTGGTTTGATCAACTGTGAGGTAAAAGATTTCCCAACCCAGGTGAATGAAAAGTGTCGTGTTCAAGAGTGGTAATAAAGTTTCTTTTGAGACAAAAGGTAACAAACAGGTTCATTCTTCTCTCTTTTCCCCCACCATTTCTGGCAAGTACCTCTTTATTTTTAACAAGCTTGAGGAGGATAACATATGCTTGATTATAAGCTCATCCTTCGGATGAGTCCAACCTAGTTTTGATTCGAACCCTAGGAAGGAGTGGTTCGTTCCTGTTTGTAATTGAACAGGTCCTTTACTGTGAAATGTTTAACGAGCCCAGTATAGGAGAAACTCGGTGTTTTTCAATTTTAGAGAGTCTGAAAAACTTAAGAAGACTCCAAGTTGAACTTTTTCGTAGATTTGTGTCCCTCAAGCCCGAAAAAGTATAAAATAATACCTGGGGGAACCGCTTGATCTTGCGACCAAGGAGTACTTTCATAATTAGTGCCACTGACCTGAAAAGTAAAAAGCGATCAAGGACACGTCGTTTTATTTCCGTATCGAGTTTGAAACGACAAAAACCCGGCAATCTTTTCCTGATTTTACGGTCAGAAAAGAGCTATAAGGGGACCGTCTTTTAATTCCGTTTTAACGAGTGTAAAAGAAACGCTCGGCAATCTTTTCATATTTTAGGAGTCAGAAAAGGGCTTAAAAGATGACTCTAAGGTTTCACTTTTTCGTAAGTTTTAGTGAGTTCGAAAAAATGATAAAAATGTACTCATGGTTTTCACTTTTTCATAAGTTTTAATGAGTTTGAAAAAATGATAAAAATGTACTCATATGGCCGACTTTCAATTTAATTTACGAGCAGGAAAAGACGGAAATAACTCGGCATTTTCATTTGTTTTACGAGAATGAAAAATAGCAAAATAATCTCGGGATTTTCATGAGTTTAACGAGTCTTGAAAATAACTGAAATTGACTCAAGATAGGTTTCATTTTTACAAAAGCTTGAAACAGAGAAAAACTATGCTTCAGAGTAGTTTCATTTTTTCACAAGCTTGAAACAGAGAGAAAACTGTGCTTGATGCCCCCTAAGCGTAACTGCTAGAGTGCATGCCCCCCCAGCTTCATTTCATTCAACTATTTGGATGAAATGAAGGTTGAGTTACGAGATCATTTGAAAGACTCGACCTAAAACTGTAAGAAAATTATGAAAAAAACTGAAATAACTAACCTAAATATACAACTTAACATTTATGAGATCTTGTCAAACTCTCGACTCAATTAGAGGGGGATTTGTTTCATTTTTTAACGAGCTTGACACAGGAAAAGAACTATGCTCGGATTCGGTTTCATGTTTACGCAAGCTTGAAACGAAAAACTATGCTTGTTATAAGTTCACATGCCCCCAGCATAATGATGCAAATCAAGGTACATGCCCCCCAAGCTTCATTGCATTCAATGAGGTGGATGAAATGAAGATTTACTTTCAAGATCTTGGAAAGATTTGTGGGAGTTGTTTCATTTTTTAGTGAGGTTGACACAAGAAAAGAACTATCCTCAAAACCCTTGTTTCATTTTTTAAACGAGCTTGACACAAGATAAGGAACTATGCTCATAACTACTCTCTACAATCTACCTAACAAAAACTCTACTCTAAAAACCTTGATTCATTTTTTAACGAGCTTGACACAAGACAAGGAACTATGCTCTAAAATCCTTGATTCATTTTTTAATGAGCTTGACACAAGACAAGGAACTATGCTCATGACTACTCTCTACAATCTATCTGCTTAACCTACCCTTGTTTCATTTTTTAACGAGCTTGACACAAGACAAGGAACTATGCTCAAAAAGTTCGCATGCCCCCAGGATAATGATGCGAAGCGAGGTACATGCCCCCCAGGCTTCATTACATTCAACTAGATGGATGGAATGAAGGTTTACTTTCAATATTTAACTTGAAAAGGGAGTTGTTTCATTTTTAAGGAGGTTGACACAAGAAAAGAACTATCCTCTTACTCACTGATTCATTTTTTAACGAGGTCGACACAGTAAAAGGAACTTTCCTCGTACACACTGATTCATTTTTTAACGAGGTTGACACAGTAAAAGGAACTTTCCTCACAAAATCCTACTTTCTACAATCTACCTACATATCCTAAAATCTACCTGATTCATTTTTTAATGAGGTTGACTCAGTAAAAGAACTATCCTCATGCTAGCCTGTTTCATTTTTTAACGAGGTTGATACAGGAAAAAACTATCCTCGCACACACTGATTCATTTTTTAACGAGGTTGACACAGTAAAAGGAACTTTCCTCATACTCACTGATTCATTTTTTAACGAGGTTGACACAGTAAAAGGAACTTTCCTCGTAACACCCTGTTTCATTTTTTAACGAGGTTGACACAGGAACAACACTATCCTCACACACTGATTCATTTTTAACGAGGTTGACACAGTAAAAGGAACTTTCCTCACGGTCACTGATCATGGCTTCCAACTGGAAGAAAGACATGTCAATGGACACTCCTTGATCATGGCTTCCAAGAGGTCTTCATCAGAAGGAAGAATACTTCTCTGGAAGGAACACATGTCAAGGGACTCAAAAGGGATAAGAACATCGTGTTCAAGTAATCCCATAGAGTTTTCCATGTCAATTACCGGATCTAAATCAAAGGAAGATGAGCAAACAGTGAGAGGCTCACTTACATCGGTAACTGAAAACATGGGACCAGTTGCCACATAATTAACCCGTGGCAGGGTAGATACCACTTTAGAATCAGGAACATTTAGGGGTGTCATATTATTGGTAGTTGAGACAAGACTAGGGAACGAAAGCTGGTCTACAGTCACAATACTGCCATTGTGAGGGAAAGACATCACGCGAAAGAGTGTCGATATGACAGCTTTCATTGCATAAACATAGTCTCGCCCAAGGAGTAAATTGAAATCCAAGGGGCCTCGAACTACCATAAGATCAATACAGACAGTTTTACCTTCCAAGGTAATAGAAAACTTAGGAAGGATCCCTAAAGGTTCACTAATGGTTCTGTTAAAAGCTTTCAAATTCTGCGTAATAGGCGCAAGCTGAGGGGAACCCAAAGCTTTCCAAACAGTTGAGGATAAAATACTAATAGAAGCACCTTCATCTACCTGAGTACGATGTATGTCCCTACCACCAGCCTTGACAATGATTTGGAAAGGGATGGAGGAAGGAAGACGAGGTTCTGTCAGTCTATTCCAATCAAAGGAAAAGACCTCAGTGCTTGGAGGGGGTTCTGTAGAAACAGGTGAAATGCCCCCCGGCATAGAAGAATCTGATGTAACAAGAAGAACCTGAGCGGTATGAAGTTCACTCTCTAAAGGGAAAGTGGGATCGACCGAATGTGAAATTGAATCGACCACTTGATCAACTAATTGATCATCAACCTGAGTGACATGAGTTTCACTCTCCAATGGAAGAGTGTGATTGACCATACTTGAATTTTGATCAATCACTCCGTCAGTTGACGGTAGGTTGGGAGAAAGTTTACGGTAACCAATTGGAAATTCTTGCTGTGGAACAGTAAGGTTTTCCAACAATGTTGAGGCTTCATCCATGTGAGGGCAAATGTGAGTTTGATGACTCCCTTTGCATAACTTACAAGGAAACCTAACTTTACCCTTTTTCCCAGGAACCTGACTATCACTGGTTGATGGATCAATGGAAAGTTGATGAGATTTTTCTGACCATACTTCCAAGACCTTTGGTATACCAGGACAATTGACAAGGAAGTGGTCACCCTTACAAAGCCTGCAAGGGTATTTGGGTTTACGATGCATGTCGGGGTTTTTCTCAACACAACTAACACTTACAGTCGTGGTTGATTGGTTGACTTCTTTCTTATCTTGCTTCTTCTTCTTCTTATTCTTCTTCCTTTTCTTCTTCTTCTTAGCCTCCTGGTTACTAGCATCAAGGCTTTTACCAGGCGAAGAGGAAGAAATGGAGGAAGAAAAATTAGGCGAAGAAGGTAAAGGGTCAACAGAAGGTTGGTGATGTTGAGATGGTGAACTCTGTTGAGGTGAAGCATCCGGTTGAGATGGAACAATTGGAGTACTTTGGGCCAACGAAGTTGAAAATAACCATATCGGTAAACCTATTGTAAATCCAGGTAATGACAAAGTAGCCATATAAGGAGGACCAACATTTCCAAAGTAAGGAAAAGTACTAGGATTCTCATTAGGAGGGGTTCCTAGGTTGATAAATTCCGGAACATTTGCCATTATATTCAACTTCAGTGAATTTTATTAACAATTTAAAACTAAAATTAACAATTCACAATTCACACTTAACAACTAAAATTCACAATTCACACCTATGGTCTCTAAAAGTAAAAACAAACAAATTAACACGCGCTATCAAATCTAGGAGTCAAACCACACACAAACAGTAGCCTTCCGGACCGAAAACACTAGTTGGTGATGAAATCCAACATCGCCGAATTCAGTACAGAAGTGGTGGGCGGAACAGTTACCCCGGCAACCTGCTTAATGAATAGACTGGACCAAGTTCCTCCACTTTAACCGTCTCGAGTGAAGTGAACCCCCCAGAAAATCCAAGTGAGTCTAGCCGACGTCTGCTCCAGGTACAGTGGGATCTTCCCTCCACCGTCACCTTGGGTAGAACCCTAAAGATAATGGTCACTAAGGTCACCAACAGCAACAAATGCACCTGGGGGAACAGTCTACACTCCGACAGCACGCAAGGGCAGAGTATCAAGCTCAATCCCCTTGCCGGCTCCTTGACAATAATCCAAGGTTTACCGACAAGTGACCCCAGGCTCCTCGACAATAATCCGAGGTTTACCATTTGTAATACGTGCGTGTCTGGCGTCGTTCCCAACGAGGGAGGATTGATCCCCTCACTGGTTCGGACACGAGCTCGTGCTTCTCCTTTAAGAGGAGCTTTCCCAGAGTACAAATGAAACAGTCGGATTTATCCTACCACAAGATGAGCTACTTGTTTGGTTTTGCTGTCTTGGAGAGTTAATTACTCTCCTACTCCAAGACACTAGCCTAAGCTATGTTGGTGTTTCAGAGCCCTAGAAATGTAAAAATTACTAGAGGAATTTTAATTAAGCGTTGTGTTATTAAGGCTGTTATTACTCAAAGGGGTAAATGGAGATGAAACCAATGGTGTTATGACCCGACTCAACGGAATGCAATCGAATATGATAATGTAATCTTTTCAATTCGATGAATCCTAACTAAAGTAAGGAGAGAGTTTCCATTCACTTCCAACAATGCAAAAATTGATCACTAAGAGAAAATATAACAAATTCTCTAATGCACTAATTTTATCAAGAAAAACTAATGCATATCAATTCCAAACCATTTTTTTTATTTTATTTTTGTGTAAATTCAAATCAAAGAAAGCTTATCTAAATCTACGATTGATTTTTCAGAATGTAAACTATGCAATGGTAATCTAAGCACAATTCACTTGAAAAGTATGCAAATGTAATCTATGCACATTTTTCATTCATATTCTGAAAATGAGAATTCTAATTATGCAAATGTGATCTATGCAAGAGAATTCTCAAACACAAGACGATTCTAATGTGATCTAAGAACCAATCAAGTGCAAGTCGAGAAAATTGGGTGAGAGTTCCAAAGATCAAAACATAAAAACACTCAAAGGCGATTAACACTCATACGCAATTTAGCCCCCCCCCCCGGCGAATGAGGGGGAAAATTTTTTGCAAAAACAGAAGCAAAAAGATGCAAAATTGTGAAAGGACTGAGAAAAACCTCCAAGTAATGACCAAAGGAAATCAAATTAAGAATTTCTCAAAAAAGAGACTCAAAACACCCAATTGATGAAAGCTTAAAGTAGGAATGCCAATGAAACAAGCTTAGGTGAAGATCTTTGACAGGAGACTAATGGATCTAGGCAGTAAAAACTAAGAAAAAGCAAAATCTAAGAGGAAAAATGTAAAAAATGGAATTTTCTTAAATTTTAGCAGGGGACGCAGGCAACCCGTTAAGACAGGTGCGGGCCCGCTCTGTGCACACAGCGACAGTGCGTCCAGGGACGCACTGTGCAATACTCAGAGGGTGCGTCCTACTGGAAAATTCAAGAAAAACCAAAATAAATCTAACCCTAAGCTAACCCACCCAAAGACAAAGTCACAGAGCCAAAAACCAGAAAAATAAACCAATTTTCTCAGAGCAAAGTTCATACAAAGGAAAAGACTTTCACATCAATGGAGTCCCCAGTGGAGTCGCCAATTTGTCAGGCAGAAAGAGTCGATAGTGCGGACACAAATCAACCTCCCTAGGAGCCTAAGACTCTCTAGTGACAAACAAGACAAACAAGAGCAATCCTTCTCTAAACATGCATTTACTATATGGGAAATCAAGTGTTTAGATCCTACCTGTAATCCAACGTTGTTGTAGCAGTCCAGGTCCGCTGATCCGGATGAGCTCCTCCTTCACTTTGAAACCTGCATACACTAACAATCAAACGATTAAATAGCACTTGATAATCTCATAGAATAAAACATATTTAACACATAGACCAAGGAGTACATGAAACAACTCATAAATAACAAGTTATTGAGAAGAATGGACTCATTTGTATTAATAGGTAACAAAAGGAACAAATACAACCTGAGCCTTGGTGTTGTGCAAGTCCCTCCCAGGGTCCATCAAGAGTTCTCCTTTACTTTGACAAAGCTCACCCACTTCCAAATAGAACAAGCAAAGATGGCAATCTCTCCTCACAAGCTTCTAAATGGGAGTCCTAATTCCTGCAGCATTTACCCTTAGAAATGTATAGCTTCCAACCTCTCCTCCTTATGGCCCAATGCCTGTATTTATAGTGCTCAAGAGGAGGTTAATTAGGTCCACCATCAATGGGATAATCCCCTCTTTGGGTGGGATAGCTCCCTTATTGATGGGATAAGTTCCTCTTTGATAGGAGTGCATGAACCATCTGGAGGCGCCCAATACACGTCGAACAACCTTCTAGAATGCTCTAGAAATGACCACAAGTAACTTTTTAAAGATGAAACTTGCGCATTCTAACCTTTACAGGGGGACGCACCTGTCCCTTTACATACAGAGCGTCTTTGGACGCAGATTTTGTGAACATTGGGAGCGTCCCCGCAGGTAAGGTTGAGAGAACCTGCGTCCCTAGAGATAAATACATTTATACAAGACTTTCTCTCTTTTTTGGAGTTTGACATGGAGAGCAGAGGCATAAGACTTGCTTAAGAGGGTAGCATGACTATTGATTGAGCCATACTAACTGTAAATAGTCATGGTGACATTTTTTAGTGTAACAGGAGGTCGTCGGGATTTGCGAGGCTGGTCTTGCAAAGGTTCGACCAGTTCAAGCCCTAACTCCTTATATCCCAACCTCGTTGGGGACATGCAAAGAAAAACAGAGAAAAAGTAGACCGCTCTGATACCATTGATCTGGATTTAAACAGGAATGCAACAAATTACAGAGATAACCATAAACACAGAGATGCAGCGGAAATAATACTTCCTTTCATTAATGTAAAATACTGAAATATGCTTACAAACAGCAATGGAAATAAACCAGCTATAATGATGGTAGCTTATCTCTGAGAAGAGATGTGGCGGCTACATGCCTCTCAACTATGTTACAATGAGGCTTGAATGCCTATTTATTGTTGAGAAACAATGGAAAACCCAAAACATCCAAAAACCTAACCCTAGAAGATGAAATGCCAAATGTGGGCCCCATTTGGGTAAATTGGTACATCAACTTCCTGGGGTCGTAACTTTGGCATACGATCTCTGTTTGACGCGCACAATATCTCGCTAGAAAGATCTATCCGAGAACTACAAATTTGGGAAGAGCAACATTGGTCCATGGACCCATGTTCCTCCCAATTTTCCCAAATAAAACATCGTTTAGGACCTCAAAATGGCTCCGGAAGTTCAGGACTCAAAAAACTGCTAAAAATAGTAAACTGTGCTACAATTAAGGAAACTAAAAAGATGAAAGCAACAATGTTGGGGGTCCAAGTGGACTTGGCAGGTGGCCACCAATATCCACCTAGATCAATTCATTATTGAGATTAATCCTATGAAAGATGAGCACATTCTTATGAAAAATATGTCTAAGCAATAAAACTCAAAAAGAAAACAATCAAACTCTTAATCTAGACAATCAATCTCGAACTTACAAAAAAAAAATTAATAAGACTCAATTCATGAAACTCTTTATATTCTATTGCATATCTATCACTTTGTTTTCTAAGAAACTTGAGTCAACACAACACACTCTTTGCATAAATCAAAACAAACGAAAACCTTGCTTGAAAAGAATCACACTCACTTGAATTTATAAATCAACTATGAATACAAACTATAAATAAATTCTTTGTTTAATAAAATTGAATCTTACTCTAAGTACGTAATTTTATCAATTTCACTACTGGTAGATTCAATCCATATGCCGAAGTTATCATTCAAATCCTGTTATGAAATATAAGATTATTTCAAAGAAAACATTTTAATGGGTGCATCTACTTAATAAAAAACAACTAATGAACTGAGTTAAGCGGAAATTCTAATGAAGAAAATAACAAATAAAGTGAAAACTTGACTACTTGAGGGGGCCCTCCACAAGAAGATGGTTGTGAATTGAAATCAACATCAAGCCATGCATTGAAACAAGCATGATATCTTTTAATTGAATTGAAAACAGAGTTTTTAATTATCGTTGTCACATAACATAAGTCACTGTAAATTATCTGCTACGAGGTATTTTATAAGCCCGTATCATAAATGTTCAGAGCTTAAACTTCGATAACATAATACTACAATTAAACATAAAATATAATATCACGAGATCTACTCACGATTTTCTATTTGACAAAGCAAATCATGAGGCACGCATATTGTTTCTTGCTCGCCTGATTTAGCTAACAGAGTTGACTTTTTGTTTAACTATGTGATTGGAAGCTTCCTTTACTGATCTAGTTCATGTAGATAGGAGGAAATCCTTGTACACATATTTATCCACCTTCCCATATATTTTTCACTCTAGCTAGTGCTCCGGAACCTAGCAAACCATGAGCTTAGCTGCAGAATCACCCTATTTCAGTAGTTGAAACGAATATGAGATTAACAATAAGGAACATTATGAATTTATGAAATACAAGACAAATATATACCTGCCATGCCATTATTCTTGGTATATGATGCTCATGGAGTTATTATGGTGGTAAAAATTAGTTGAAATGAATGAAAAGGGTGTCAAAAAGGAAACAACTATGAGGCTCAAAACAGTGAAACTAAGTCTGGCCCTCTATCCACATCCTCTTTTCTAAATGCCTCCCTTTCTTTTGGGGCAAGCTTCCTGCCCCTCCATTACTGTTGCATCCTTGCTCTTGCAATCCATGCATAAATTTTGTCCTCTTTTGCTTCTTGTATTATCTCAAGAAAGCATGGGCATTAGTACTTTCCTCAACCCATTTAATTTCAGGACCGAGTCCCTTTACTTCATGCACCAACCAACCTTTAATGCATGTCCTCAAGTTCAGGTTTCTTCTTTGCACAATAAATCATATCATCCCTAGCATCAATTCTCCATCCATAGCTCTAGAATCCATGTCCAAGACTCAGTCCCCTTTTTTTGTTATTTCAAATATTGCAACATATTTACATCCTTTTTACAATGTGGCTCATACCAGAACCTTGGGTGGGACTGTCACATAGATAGTAAAATTTTATTCAAATTCTGAGAACTAGCAATCACCACAA
Organism: Pinus tabuliformis; assembly: GCA_031772625.1. NCBI lineage: Eukaryota > Viridiplantae > Streptophyta > Pinopsida > Pinales > Pinaceae > Pinus > Pinus tabuliformis. The sequence goes on from CM062817.1 coordinate 649,385,075, forward strand.
CCCCTTTTCTATTGTTTATCCTTGTTCCCTGATCTGATGTAAAGTGGAGCAAATGTCAAAGTGCTCCAACTGTTCTCTTATTTTTTATAAGAAATAAATTTTCTATTAAAATAATAACTGGAGATATCAGTAAACAACCAAGGAAAATAGTGCAATGTTTTGCCTATTTAAATAAATAAAAACAAAGAGACAAATGTCATTTTGGAAAAGGCTAGGTAAAAGTCATTTTTGCAAAAAAACTTGTTTTCCATCCCATGTAAATAAATACCAACAAAAATAGGTTTAGCTAGGAAAAAAATTATGGTATTATTGAAAGCTCGTGTTTTTCTTGAATTAAGAATAATCTATAAAATTACACTTAGAAATTAAAATTGAATATTTTGAAATTAGTTTCAAAATACTTAGGTTTATTTTATATTTGTTTTTAGGAATTGGTTAGGCCTAAATTTTCCATATATTGTAATTGGTTTCTTGTTAAATGTTTTTTCAATCTATGTTCACGATTGGCATAAGAGTGATAGGTGAAACAAAGTTGTGTAGCTTGTGCATGTGAGCTTGAGCTATATCTGATGTGTTAAAGACTTATGTTCTAATGATTTCATCTTCATACATATCATTTTAACTAAATAAACTAAAAACTATATGCATACAATTCATGTATACAAATAAGCAGTGACATGCCACCACGTGGCTCTTTTTTTATTATTATATTGGGGTTAGTTTTGATCTAATTGGAAAAAATAAATGTATAATAAAAAGTGTGTATTAAATCATTATGTATAACAACACTAATTGTGAAGTAAATATGATTTATGAAGAATTAAGTATAATATTTGTGAAATAACATTTGGGATTCTGTTTTTTTGTTTTTTAAACGTATTCTTTTCTTCGAACTCTTAATTTTTTGTAGTGATTTTTATTTACAAGTTGAAACTTCATTGGGTTATAATAATGTTTATTTGATTCTTAAAAGTATGAAATTAATCACAAATGCCTTATTTATTTATGCATATTATATACATAAATATATATTATATCATCATGTATATGAGTAAAGTATATTATATATAAATATATTTTATATCATCCAATGTTCAAAATTGAACCCATCCTAGCTCTTTTTTGGGCTTCTAGCCTATCCCATAAGGGTTTAAAAAAAATCCCTTCAAAAAAAGATTAAAATATCAAAATCACTCGTCAATCATGAAGGTTGTATTAAATTTTTATATTTCAAAAGAAGGGAAATACTTTTAATAACCCATCAACATTTTTTTTAAGTTATTGAAGTTTACTCCTATTTATGTACTGACAATAAGTAATAGCAAGGCAATAGCTACTAGTATTTATTTCCTACTGATCCCACATATTTGTTTTTAATGCAATTCCATCTACCGAGTGCCCCATCAATAAAAGTAAATCCATATGGAGTATGAACTTTCAGGTTCCTTACGCACTAGACTGAAAAGTTATGAAACGGTGATTAAGGGTGAGGACAATAATAGTAACCCATTTCATTCATTTACATAGAGAAAAACACTAATTTATAATATACTCTCACATCCATCACAATGGGACAGATTGGTCCCACGTATGTCTTAAAGGAAACTATTGTAAAAATAGGAGCACATGTGTCTTAAAGCAAACTATTGTAAAAATAGGGACACATACATCTTAAAGGAAACTATTGTAAAAATAGTGGCCCAAGAATCATATCATTCCCTTGAAATATTCGTTTTCTATCGATCTATCCCACTACACTCACTCCTTGAAAAGAATGACAACTTTCATCCATTAATTTGAATTTTAGAAGCAACTGAAGTAATTTCTCCACCATTCACTTCACTTTTGGAATTTGTTGAAGGAAAAGGCGGTGACGCCGTGTGAAAATGCACTAAATTAATTTAATTATGTACCCAATCTTGGTTGATTCTCCACCCATATAAAATGCAACAATCTACTCAACTACCCAATATATCAATAGATTTCATACATTGGAAATAACTTATAAAATCAAAGATGAAATCAATCACAAAATAATGTATGGGTCCTTTCATGTTTGGACGAGTGTTCCATTGACACACGAACTCTTTTCGTCTCAATTTCTATGCAATCTTTAGCTTTATTTAGACTTTGTTGTTTGACTGTACAAGATTTGATGTACCCAGCATTCATTTGATCTGATAATGAGACCTAAGTAGAAACTACGTTGTTTGCGAAGAAGTGACAACGAATAGAAGTTTTAAGAATCGTCGTATAGCATTAATTTCAAGGCGAACTAGGACATGGGAAATGATGCAAGATGGGTGATAGTACCCACCTATTATCTATAGTAGGGTACATGAGAAGACCAAATACAAAGACCTCGAAGGAAACCAGGACTATAAGGTATTGGGATTGTGCAAACGAATGACAATATGATGTGGGGTTAATGAAATCATGAATGATGATATATGTTAATGTGGTTTTGGGTACCAAACATTAAATCTTCTACAACTGGATGGAAAACATTAAGTCTCATACAATAAACCACGTTGGACCATATACTAGATTGCAATACACAAATATATATATATATATATATATATATATATATATATATATATATATATATATATATATATATATATATATATATATGTATGTAGATATATATATATACATATATATATATATATATATATATATATATATATATATATATATATATATATATATATATATATATAGATATATATAGATATATATATATATATATATATATCCAAAAATTCACTATGAGCTTTTCCATCTCAATGTGCCACCTTCATTCTTCTTTTAATAATCGTACTTTGTCATAAGAATAATATGGCTGGAAAATTGATACCCCAATTCAGGGCTATTACACCAGGCACATGGCAGTGAAGTGCATTGAATACCCAATGACCCATTCAACAACTTCACGCACACTCTCGACTCTCGCTTCTCCTTAATTATCCTCGAGCACTCTTTCCCTACAGGATGTATCCATTTTTTCCATTTTCATTTGAATTGCAAGTTTGCAACCCATCATCCATAGAGGGTGCAACCATCATTCAACAACATAAGAAAAGGCAGGGCTAGTTGATCCGGTTTTTGAATCTGTTGATTGAGATCAAGATGGAAACATAGTAGCATAGGAGGTAGGAGTAGTACAAATTTCAATATCACTAGTAGAATTTGTCTAGTTTCTGTCCATTCATATACAGGAGGTGACAAGGTGATAGCTCTGGCTTAATCTAAGTCGATTAGTCCTTTTGGATTCAGTGATCCAAGTGGATATTGATGTCCACCTACCTATTCCACCTAGACCTCCAGTTGGTTTCATCAGTTTCCTTGATTATAGCACACTTTAGTATTTTTAGCATCTTTTTCAGGTCTTAAACTTTAGGATTTGTTTTGACCCCCTTCCACAAATGTTGTACTGCTCAGAGATACCTTTATAACAAGGTATAATATGTGCCAAACGAAGATTATCTGACCAAGTTACTAACTCGGGAAGTTGGTTGTCCAACTAACCCCAACGGGGCCCAAAAACTCTTGGCATTCCATCTCCTAGGGTTAGGATTTTGGTTTTTTAGGGTTTCCTTTCATTGTTCAATAATAAAAAGGCCCTTGAGCCTCATTGTAACACAATTTAGAGGCATGTAGCCAACACATCTCTTCTCAAAGATAAGCTATCATCGCCCGAGCTAGTTTATTTTCATTCTATATGTAAGCATCTTTTAGTTCTTTCATATTAATGAATTGAGGATTTATTTTAGTTACATCTTTGTGTTTATGTTTATATATTTATTCTATTTCATTCTTGCTATTGGGTTGTGTTATATTCTTTCCACGACTAGCCCACGTAGTTAACCGAGGGGTTATAGGGGTGGTGGAGCCCCCCCTTCATTACACTGATTGTGTAGTGGGGGGGGTCACAGGGGGTTTGAGGAGTACCCGTAACCCCACTTTATAGGGTCCGGGAAAGTGCCCCGAAAAATTTTGGTTTTGGACCCTATGTTAGGTTGGGCGGACCCACCTATCGTTTGTGCATGATTTTCGCACATGTTTTTTGGACACGATGGTTTTCGGTTCATGGTATTGGACGCGATGGTTTTCGGTCCATGGTATTGGATGCTTCGGAATGTATAAATATGTATTATAAAATTAAAGGAACATAATGAAAAATCAAACTAGTAGTCCTGGTTTTGGGATCCAGGGGAAAATCTCTGTGTATAGGTGTTTTATGTGTTATGCTCTCGCATTGTTTATTTTCTGTGTTTTAGAATTTGTATGCAGGTAATTTCTGTATGGGGTTAAAACCTACATTTGGTATCAGAGCTTTTTTGGCTTCAAGGGGACGCCTTTGTTGCTGAGGGGTTTCGCTCGGGCTTGTGGTAGACCCGGTTCAGTGAGAGATCTACGAGATCAATTCTGGTGGTGAAAGAAGATGGCGAGCAGTGGAAAGATAGAGATCAAGAAATTTAATGGTCAGAGTTTTGAGTTGTGGAAACTCAAGATGGAGGATCTGTTGGTGGATAAAGATCAGTGGATTGCGGTAGATCCGGGTACTAAACCAACGAGAGTGTCCGATGAAGAATGGAAGAAGTTGGATCAGAAGGAAAATAGCACAATATGATTGTGTGTCTCAGATTCAGTATTGTTGAATGTATCAGGGGAAGCTATGGCAAAGGCTTTGTGGGACAAGTTAGGGACTTTGTACCAATCTAAGTCTCTAGTGAATAAACTGTTCCTGCAGAAAAAGCTGTATAACCTGATGATGAAAGATGGAGACTCGGTGACAAAGAATTTGAACGCATTTAATACTGTGGTAAGTTAGTTAGCATCTGTTGATATTAAAATTTCAGATGAAGATAAGTGCATCAGTTTGTTGTGTTCTCTACTAGATTCGTGGGATAGTCTGGTTATTGCAATAGGTAACAATGCAACTGCCTTGCAGTTTGATGAAATAGTCTCATCCTTGCTAATGGAGGAGATGAGACGGAAAAATATGGAGAGTCATAATGGTGATGCCTTGTCTGTACGAGGACAGTCCCAGAACAGAAACAAAAATAAGTCATCGAGTGGGAGATATAAATCTAGAGGGAGATCTAAATCTCCAGGAAAACATGTAAATGTGGTGTGCTGGAAATGCGGAAAGGAAGGGCACTATAAAAGGGACTGTAAATCTAAATCTCCTGATAAAGGAAAGGGATCCGATGATGCTCCTTCTATAGAGGTGAAAACCACTTCAGATGAAGGTGGGGATGTGTACTTGGCTTCTTCAAGTACACATGTAGATCATGAGGCATGGTTGATTGACTCAGGTGCATCCGTTCACTTCACTACCCATAGAGAGTGGTTCTGCGAGTATGAGAAATATGATGGTGGTGATTTCTTCTTAGGGGATGATAGGAAGGCTAGAATCGTTGGTCACGGAAAAGTAAAGTTGAAGTTGCAAGGTGGAAGGGTTAGAACATTTTTGGGTGTTCTACATATTCCTGCATTGGCCAAAAATCTGATTTCTGTAAGCAAGCTGGATGATGCAGGTGTAAACATAGTGTTCGAGAAGGATACCTGCAAGATGGTTCGAGGAGCACTGGTATTGATGCGGAGAGTTCGGATTGGAACTCTGTATAAGCTGCAAGGTAGCACTGTTGTTGATGGGTGCAACAGTTCAGTGGTTCTTGAAAGTGGAGCAGAAAATCTAGTGGTATCTGGAGAGAAGACCATGTTGTGGAATCGAAGGCTTGGACATATTGGAGAGAAGGGCCTTTGAATACTTCATGTAAACGTATGGTAGAAGGTATGAGTAATAGCTCTCTGGATTTTGATTTCTGTGAAAATTGTGTATATGGGAAGTAGAATCGGGTGAGTTTCCCCTCTGCAAGTAAGAGGGCGAAACAGATATTAGAGCTTGTGCACAGTGATGTGTTTGGACCTATGAAGGTTCCATCACTGGGTAAGTCTATGTACTATGTATCATTTATAGATGACTTCTCAAGGAATACATGGTTATATTTCCTTAAGAAGAAATCTGAAGTCTTTGGTAGGTTTAAAGAATTTAAGGCTCTAGTGGAAAACCAGACAGAAAAGAAGATAAAGGTGTTGAGGACAGATAACGGTGGAGAGCTTTGCAGTAAGGAATTTGAAGAATTTTGTAAGAAGTGTGGTATAGCACGGTAGAAGACTACTCCATATACACCTCAGCAAAATGGACTTGCAGAAAGAATGAACAAGACATTGATGGAAAGGGCAAGAAGCATGCTCAGTGGTGCCAGGTTAGGACAGGTATTTTGGGCAGAGGCGGTGGAGACAGCATGTTACCTGGTCAATGGATCACCTTCATCAGTGTTGGAGGATAAGACTCCACAAGAGGTATGGACTGATAAGAAACCCTCTCTTTCACATCTGAGGGTATTTGGATGTGATGCATATGTACATATTCCAAAGGAGAAACGAACCAAGTTGGATAGTAAATCTGAAAAGTGCATCTTTATTGGGTATAAGGATGGTTTAAAGGGTTATAAACTTTGGAACCCAGTAACAAGGAAGGTTGTGTACAGCCGAGATGTGGTGTTCAGAGAGGTGAAGGATGTTATTAAACATGAAGTCCAACAAAAAGAACCTGAGAAGATAGAGTTTGAGCTTAAGGAGGAAGAATCAGACTCTATAGCAGACGAGGAATCAGAAGATGAAGAGCCACAAACTCCAGGTGTGAGAAGATCAGTTCGAGAAAGAAGGTAGCCAGAAAGGTATATTCCATCTGCTTTCTATTCAAATTTTGCTTTATCTATTACTGACGATGATCATAGAACTGTGAAGGAAGCAGTAGATTTAGAGGATGGAAAACTCTAGAAAGAGGCCATGGCTGATGAAATGGCATCTTTACACAAAAATGAGGCTTGGGGTCTAGCGTAGTTGCCAGCTAGAAGGAAACCCATTGGTAGCAAATGGGTGTTCAAGAAGAAGACAAATGCAAAAGGAAAGGTGGAGAAATACAAAGCTCGGTTGGTAGCAAAAGGTTATTCCTAGGTGTCGGGAATTAATTTTGGTGATATTTTTTCTCCTTTTGCCAAGGTAGCTTCTATTAGATTACTTTTATCTATTGCTGCTGTTTTTTATTTTGAGGTAGAACAAATGGATGTGAAGACAACATTTCTTCACAGGGATCTGGAAGAGGAAATCTACATGAAGCAACCTAAAGGCTTTGTAGTGAAGGGTAAGAAAGAACTGGTATGCAAGTTAAAGAAGTCTCTATATGGGTTAAAACAGTCACCAAGGATGTGGTATCAAAAATTTGATACATTTATACAGGGACTTGGCTTCACTAGAAGCAAAGCATATCACTGTGTGTATTTTAAATTAATTGGTGACCGTGTTATTTAACTGGTCTTGTATGTGGATGATTTGCTGGTTGGAAATGACAAAGAAATTATCCAGGATTTGAAGACCCAATTGTCCTCCAAATTCGACATGAAATATCTTGGTGCTGCAAACTATATTTTGGGCATGGAAATTAAAAGAGATCGAGCAAAGAGGAAGCTTTGGTTAAACCAGAGGAAGTATGTCGAGACAATACTGCAGAGGTTTAATATGAAGGATAGTAAACCAGTGAAGGTTCCTATTCTTGTAGATGTGAGGTTATCTGCTGAATAGTGTCCCAAGGCACAAGAATAGGAAGAGGACATGTCCCGTGTTCCATATGCAAGTGCAGTTGGTAGCCTGATGTATGCAATGGTCTGTACTAGACCAAACATTGCACATGCAGTGGGAGTATTGAGCAGGTTTATGTCAAAACCAGGGAAGGAGCACTGGATAGCAGTGAAGCGGGTTTTCAGGTATTTTTGTGGCACTAGTGATTATGGTTAGTGCTACCAAGGAAGACCAGGATTGGACATAATGTTGGATATTCGTGGCTTTGTTGATGCAGACTGGGCTGGAGATCTGGATCAGAGAATATCTACAAGTGGGTATGTGTTTAACCTATTTGGAGGTGCAATCAGTTGGATGAGTAAGAAACAATCTGTAGTGGCACTATCAACTACAGAGGCAGAATACATGGCAGCCACTCATGCAAGCAAGGAAGCAGTTTGGTTGCAGAGATTGTGTTCAAGTATGGGGTTTGTACAGGGAGCTATAAGGATAGACTGTGACAGCCAAAGTGCAATTTTCTTGGCAAAGAACCCCACATATCATTCAAAGACAAAGCACATTGATGTTCAGTATCACTTTGTGAGGGATATGATAGAAGACAAAAAGGTGTTGCTGGTAAAGGTGGACACTTTGAAGAATATTGCAGACGCATTGACAAAATCTGTGAGCTCTGAGAAGTTCTCTTGGTGTAGAGAGACAATGGGCATTTTAGGGCTGAAAAAATGACTAAGCCCTCTTGTGGTCCCCTGTGGAAAGAAAACAACAAGTGGGAGAATGTTGGGTTGTGTTATATTCTTTCCACGACTAGCCCACGTAGTTCTGGGGGGTTAGAGGGGGGGAAGAGCCCCCCCTTTGTTACGCTGATTGTGTAGCGGGGGGGGTCACAGGGGGTTTGAGGCATACTTGTAACCCCACTTTATGGGGTCTGGGGTAACGTCCTGAAATTTTTTTGTTTTGGACCCTATGTTAGGTTGGGCGGACCCACCTATGGTTTGTGCACGATTTTCGCACATGTTTTTTGGACGCGATGGTTTTCGGTTCATGGTATTGGACACGATGGTTTTCAGTTCATGGTATTGGATGCTTCTGAATGTATAAATATGTATTATAGCATTGAAGGAACATAATGAAAAATCAAGCTGGTAGTCCCGGTTTTGGGATCCAGGGGAAAATCTTTGTGTATATGTGTTTTATGTGTTATGCTCTCGCATTGTTTATTTTCTGTGTTTTAGAATTCGTATGCAGGTAATTTCTGTACAGGATTAAAACCTACACTTGCATAATTCTATATCAGTGGTATCATAATAGTTTACTCTTTCTTTATTTTTTTGTGCATGTCCCCAACGAGGTTGGGATATAAGGAGTCGGGACTTGAAATGGTTGAGCCCTTGAAAGGCCGACCCGCCGACACCAATGACCACTTATCACAGAATAAAAGAAAGATGAGGGAGCAAGAGATCTTATCTAATTGTTTCTCGAAGAAGACCTCAAGCGATAGAGGAACGAAATGATGGACAATTGTTCCCATATCCTTCGGTGGATTCCAACCGACAATGCATCTTCATCCAACAGTCACTTCGAAGGTGTCTTCAAGGTACAAGTTAACTTCGATATTCCGATATTCGAAGGTCAAATTTATGCATATGTTGTATATAAATGGATAAATCTACTGGAAGGTTATTTTTCAGTCCATAATTTCTCTGACAAGGGGGACATTACTTTTGCACTCCTTAAAATCACCCTCCATGTCAAGGACTGGTGGGAAACTTACTGTGAGAGACAGGTTGAGGAACCCTCTCTATTTTCAGCCATACCCTCTTGGAACTCTTTCTAATATGTTAAGGAGAAATATTACATTGTTGAGAGCTATGATAACAAGTACTTACAATGGACTATGCTATGGAAACAAAGGGATCAATATGTGCATAAGCTAATGAATATTTTCCATACCCTACGTACAAAGTTGAGTATTGAATATTTTGAGAAACATCTGTTGCTCAAGTAACGTGGTTGTTTGCACAAATACATCCAGGAGGAAATGGAGTTCTTGGACATCTCCTTTCTTAGTGCAGCATACCAATATGCTACCACGATTCAGTAGAAATTCAAACAAAAGAAGCGAGACTTTGGATCTGTGAACCCAAAGAAAAGAGAAGGCACCCCCAAGTCATAGAGAAAAGAGTAGAGCCAGGCCATGACCCCCCAAGACAACTCCTCAAAGTTGCAAGCCAAGAATAATGGGAAGGTGAAGAAGGACATCAGTAAGTGGTGTGAGTTCCATAAAACTCTCACTCACAACACGAATGAATGTCGCACAAAGTAGACACTAGTGGTCAAGCTAAAAGACTCAGAGATAGATGCATGTTATGATTCTGAGATGTAACTCGACAAGGGAACCGACAAGGGAAATAAGATCATTCATGCAGAACCCACTATGACAGTAGCTACCACCAAGCTCCAAAAGGTTGAACTTGAGGATCCAAAGGAGGGGGAGCACCATTTCCACTTGTAGAAGTGGGTAAAGGGTTCGTAAGTGAAATTGATCGTTGGCAGTGAGAGCCAGAAGAACCTAATCTCAGCCAAGGTCGTTAAGATATTGAAGTTGCCAACAATGTCGCACCCATATCCATACACCATCAGGTGGCTCCACCAAGGGCAAGATCTCTATGTCAGCCAGCAGCATTTCCTGCCTTATAACATCAAGCCCTTTGCAGATGAGGTATTGTGGGATATTTCCCCTCTAGAAGTCTATGATGTTTTATTAGGTCAGCCATACCTATGGAAGGGTTGCATATGAATCCAAACCTCATTCTGTTTTATTACTTTGGGTCATAAATTGTATAGGATACCATAGATAGCGTTGCCTACCACCTTTTCTTTGATTTATGCTAAACAATGAAGTAAGATCATTTCCCAAACCAAGAAATTTGTCTTCCTTGTGGTTCGACCTCAAAGAAAGAGGAATATTGTGGCCACATCCACAGCCTCCAGACAAGGCTCCTCCACATGGTAGCAGTAGATGGAAAAGGTCGTGGAGGACTACAGGGACATCTTCACCTCACCCACAGGGTTACCCCTACACTATCAGGTGTATCAATCCATCGATATGACACTAGGTGTACCACTACCCAATGGACCAATCTACCGACACTATGTTCTAGAGAACGATGAAATCAAGAGGTAGATTAAGGATTCGTTGCAAAAAGGGCACATCAGGCCAATTTCATCACCCTGTGAGAGCCTAATTGTGTTGGTATAGAATAAGGATGAAACTTAGAGGCTCTGTATTAACTATCGAGCATTGAATAAGATCACTATCTAGAATAGGTATGCAATCCCATAGATTGATGACATTCTGGACCAGCTCAAGGGGGCCAAATATTTCAACAAGATTGACTTGAATTCTGGTTATCACTAGGTACCAATTGAATCCTTCGATGTTTGGAAGACTGCCCTCAAATCCAACGATGGCCTTTTTGAATGGTTTGTCATGCCTTTTGGGTTGACAACTTCCCCGACAAATTTCATGAGGCAAATGGATGACATCTTATGGCCCTTCACTAACTCATTTGTGGTAGTGCATTTAGACGATATCCTGATCTTTACCCAGAGATGAGAAGAGCACCTACACCATATTTAACAAGTCCTCCAAACCCTTCGAAAATAAAAATTGTGTGCAAATTTGGAGAAATGAACTTTTGGTATGACCCAGGTTCAATATATAAGGTACATCATTGATTAAAGGGGTGTGCATGTGGACCCTGCCAAGATATAAATTATTTAGGATTGGCCAACTCCAACCACTCTAACAGAGCTCTACAACTTTCTGGGTCTTACCAATTTCTATCGTAGGTTCATGTTGAGTTTCTCTCATATCACTTGGCCTTTGAGTTAAGCAAGGGCGAAGTGAAAGAAAACTTCTTTTTTTCTGAATCCCAACAGAAGGTGTTTTTTGAGTTGAAGCATCACCTCTTCTCTACACTAGTGCTCACATTACCAGACTTGCAAAAACCATTTGAAATCGAGATAGATGCCTCCAACTATGTTATTAGGCTAGTTATTAGCCAGTAGGGGACTTTTGTGGCATATCGCAATGAGACACTTTTAGATACAGTTTGAAAGTATCCCACCTATGAAAAAGAGATGTATTAAATTGTGGAGGCCCGCCGAAAATGGAAGCATTACATTCTGGGGAAGGAAATGGTCATACACACAAACCAATGACCCCTGCAGTTCATACAAACACAAGGAAAGTTGTATAATGTTCGTCATAAGAAATGATCCACATATATGAAACAATTCCATTTGAACATTAAGTACAAGAAAGGTAGCACCAATAATGTTGTAGACTGCTTCAGCCGACTACTAGTTATGGCACTGACCACTATGCTTGACGCTTGTGGACACGATACTTCGAGATAGCCGCATCTTTACCAAAGTGATCCAGAATTTGGCATCACATGCCAGATGCTCCTGGAAGGAAAGAAAGTTCCATACTTTCACCTCCAAGTCGTGCTATTATGCCACCTAGGACACCTCTATGTTACTTCAAGCGAGCATTCCAAGATGATTTTGGAGGCATACTACAGTTGTATCACTAGACATTTTAGGGTAGAAAAAATAGCGGAAGTGTTGCAGAAGTATTTTTATTGGCCGAACCTTCGACAGGATGTTAGGAAGTATATCAGATCTTGCACTACCTATGCCATTGCCAAACCTACAATCAAGAAATAAGGCATGTATACTCCTATGCCTACTCTTAGCTAGCCCTGGGCATCTATCTCCATGGACTACATGTTAGGCCTTCCTTCTACTAAGCATGGAAACAACTATTTTTTTGTGGTCATTGACATATTATCTAAGATGGCCTTTATGGTAGCCTACAATGCGAGTATCACAATAGAAGCCACTGCCAAACTCTTCTTTGAATGAGTATGGGTACACTTTGGGATCCCATAGTCCATTATCTCAGATCGGGAAAACAGTTTTCTAAGTACATTATGGTTAGGCCTCTAGTCATTGTTGGATACCAAGCTCACTAAGTCCACGGCCTTCCACCCCCAAACTTATGACCAAATAGAGGTCGTTAACGGGAGCATTGTGCACATCCTATGCATGTACAACTCAAAGCATCCATTCACATGGGATGAAAGCATCCCTTATCCCCAGCACAGGTACAAAAGAGCTCTCCATAGCTTAACTTTCCATAACTCCTTTCAGGTATGGTTAGGATTCCAGCCACTATGACCTATTGATGTTGCCATACCACTTGCAACTACTCAGGGAAATTCAGCCCATGTCTAGTCCAAAGCTGACAGAGCTACCAGCTTCATTAAACACATTCATCACATCCGCCAACAGGTCCATAACATATTGGATAAATCAAATTCAAAGTAAAAACAACACCATGATCAACATCAAGTTCCACACAAGTTCTAGGTGGGTAACAAAGTTTAGTTACATTTGCAGAAGGAGCGCCTCGCTGGGGCCCACCGCAAGATTCTCCCACTCTCATATGGGCCTTACACCATCACTAAGGTTGTGGTAGATAACGTTTTCGAACTCAAAATTTCACCGTTCCTTGGCCTGCACCCAGTATTCAATGTGGACCAACTATGACTATACTTTTCCCCATTGTTGGACACATCAGACATTGCTAAGCAGCTGACATCAACAACGCTCAACCCAAGTTGTATTGAACTGACCATGACAGATAAGATCATGGACACACAAGTCAATAACACTCACCAATAGAGGATCCAACTATATCAAGTTGTCAAAGCAGTTCGAATCCTTCACCAGGGTAAGTGGCTCATCAGGGACCAAGTTCAATAGAAATTTCCTCACCTCGTGGAGGATCAACATGTAATGGGGACCATTTCTTCCTAAGGAGGGAGAATTGATCCAGGTGGATATTGGTGGCCACCCATCTATTCCACCTGGACCTCCATCTGGTTCCATCAATTTCCTTGATTATAGCACAATTTACTATTTTTAGAAAAAATTTCGAGTTCTCAACTTTTGGAGTTGTTTTGACCCCCCTAAATGGCATTTTTTGAGGTCCGCAGCAGGTATGTTATCACAGGAAATTCTTGTTTCAAATGTTGTAATACTCGGAGAGAAATTTCTAACAAGGTATCTTATGCACCAAACAGAGATCATATGACCAAGTTACAACCTCGGGAAGTTGGTTGTCCAACTAACCCCAACGAGGCCCACAAACGCTTGGTGTTCCATCTCCTAGGGTTATGGTTTTGGTTTTTTAGGGTTTCCATTTTTTGTTCAATAATAAAAATGCCCTTGAGCCTCATTGTAACATAGTGTAGAGGCATGTAGCCAACACATCTCTTCTAAGAGATAAGCTACCATCGGCCAAGCTAGTTTATTCCAATTTTGTATGTAAGCATCTTTTAGTTCTTTGATATTAATGAAATGAAAATTTATTTATGTTGTATCTCTGTGTTTATGTTTGTATCTGTATTTTGTTTTGTTCTTGTGTATGTCTAGATCATTTGGTCCATTTTCAAAGTCTTCTCACTACTCCTCCATAACATAGGTCTTTAGTTAGAAGGTATTCTTCGTTATCCGACCTATCGAGAAAATTTTGCCTGCCTCAAATTTTCTTTGTCAGGTTTTGCTTGGGCTGCAAATGCCACTGTGAAGGACACTATTTCATTTTGGAATTTTTTTTATGAAGGGTTTATTTAATATACATTTATCAATAGAAGTACTTTTTTTTATAACATTTCATCATTGAAGCATTAAATAAATATATGCACTTCCAAATGAAATTAAGACCAACCCTTCAAATTTGAACACTAATACCAGCCTAGTTCCACTCCAACTCATTTATCAAGTGCCAAGAGGGATCAAATAGCTCAAGGCGCAAATTTCTTTCGAGGAAATGTTTGCACCTCGAAAGATTTTATCTCTCTCAATTTGATAGATTTGGAGTTAAGACTGGTATAACATTATGTGACAACAAAAAAAAAAAATAACTATGTATATAAATATCTACATCACAAAAAGAAGGATAAAAATAAATAATTAAATATATATATATGTACATAAGAACATTTAAAAATGCAAAACAACTTAAATTCTTCTTAAACCCAAATCTATCAAGTATCAAGAGGGACTAAAATTTACACTTAAAGAATTTGATCCCTCTTAGTAATTCATAAGTAAAGGTTTAAGATGAACCTATGTTGGTTTTATTAAAGTGTATTTGACTTGTTATATATTTTCATATTAAAGTGTATTAAAGTTTTATTTATAAATAATTTAAATTAAATTAATGTTCTTGGTTTATAAGATGATAAAATATATGATCTTGAAGGATGATAAAGAAAAAAAGAAAAATATATTTTAAAAGAAAATTGACGAATAAAATAATTGGGAAGTAACAATGTAAATAAATATGAAATAATGAAAAAAGTTGAAGAAGTCTTCACTAAAACATTTTTCCCCGAAGGAATATTTAAAATATTTGAGACCACAAATAGGTATCTAATGGGCATGAGTCTATGATATTGTTATATCTATGATATTTTGCAGGTCTACCATGTGAACTTTGACATTGGATATGGAGTCTCTTCTTACCAGTATAAGAGGGTTAGAAATAAAGGCAATCAACCTAGTGCATGTTGGTTTGGGGAGCTGGAATCTAGAAAGTTGTCGACAAAGGTTGAAGATCCCCTCGAGTAAGTAAGTTGGGCATCTTTATTCATCTTTAAAAATGAGTGTATATAGAGACTCGAGCGAATTGTTAAGGATATAAAAGAACTATCCTCTCTAATCTTGTAGTAGGGAGAGCATTAGAGTATCAAGTGGTTCTCAATTTCAATATCTAAGGAATAGATCTTGACCATTTAGTGTTCCTTAGAAATATGGTGCTTTGTCTCAATGCAATGTTCGAGGGAGTAAATTATATCTATCACAATGTAACTAGGTTCTAATGTACCTCGAGGGTTAAATAAGCCTATCACTACACCAAAGATACAAGTATGAATAATATTCTAGTTAGGGAAAAAGCAATGCTCTAGTCTTAGCCCATGTGGACTAAAAGTAGGCTTTGTAAATATCAACATGGATAACATCATCTATTTTTCCTTTGCAAAAATTAAACACATCCACTGAAAATTTATGTGACAATAGTCTCTCAATATAAAGGGCAATGAGGTGAAGCAATGAAGACGCTCTCATACACTAAATTGGTCCCATGTTCTCTATAATCCATATAGGGTTCAAGAACAAGACATGGATATCTTAGAAGACCACATTATAAGTTCCTATCCATCTAACCTTGTGTAGCATTATTATCACACGAAATATCACTAAAGAAATGAGTGGGGTTGTACTAATTTTTACAAAAATAATATCATAAGACACTTATCTCTTGACATGAAGATGTTTGGATAACATTGTGACACACACTCTCTATCCTATTTGAGTGTGTTTCAAATAACATTGTGACAAATTATGAAAACTTAATTAAACTGGGGGGGGGGGGGGGGGGGGGGTGGGGTGTGAATCAGTTTAGTAATTCATGGACATTGAATTTCTTTTTTTTAATGGATTAATGAAACTATTAAATTAGCATCATACACGATATGAAAATCATATTTAAAATAAAAACAACATGTAACCATGTATATATCAACATAAAATTAGCACCAAGCACCAATCAACATTTGTAAGCACAAGCAACCGTTCACCAACACTTTTGTAGATCATGTTATTGTTCCTTTTTCATCATGTCATATCACCTGTCACTACTCCTTTGTTTTTCCTCTACCCAAGTTGCACTTGCATACCTTGTTGCTCTTACTGTTCCTTTGATGCTCCTTTTCTCTCAAGAACAAAGAGAAACAAGGATGTGATGGGAAAGGAACGATAGGAGTAGCAAGGTATACAGACGCAGCAAGGCAGGAGTAGCTTGGGAAAAGGAACAACAAAGGAGCAGTAACAGGTGATATGGCATGATGACAAAGGAACAATAAAAAGATCAACAAAAGTGTTGGTGAAAGATTGCTTGTGTTTACATATGTTGATTGATGATTAGTTTGATCTGAACTTAAAAAGGAACACAACAAATTACAGATATAATCATAAATATAGAGGTGCATTAGAAATAACACTTCATTTCATTAATATCATAATACAAAAATATGCTTACAAACATAATGGAACTAAACTAGCTTGGGCGATGGTAGCTTATCTCTGAGGAGAGGTGCCGCGGCTACATGCCTCTAAAATGTGTTAAAATGAGGCTCAACGGCATATTTATTATTGAACAACAAGAGAAAATCCCAAACAACCAAAACCCTAACCCCAGGAGATGTAACGCCAAGAGTTTGTGGGCCCCATTGGGCTTAGTTGGGCAGCCAACATCCTAGGATATTATCTCCATTTGGTGCGTAAAATACCTTGTTGGAAAGGTATCCCTGAGTACTACAATACTTTTGGTAGGCCCCTACCTATGGCTATGACCTCATAGCGGACATAAAAAAAAAACATGGTTTAGGGGGTCAAAACTGCTCCGAAAGTTCAGGACCTGAAAAACTGCTAAAAATAGTAAATGCTGAAATAAACAAGGAAACGAATGAAACTGACTGGAGGTCTAGGTGGAATAGGAGGGTGGCCACCAATATCCACCTGGATCAATCCTCCCCCCTTAGGAAGTAATGGTCCCCATTGCATGTAGAGCCTCCATGATGTGAGGAAATTTTTGTTGCCATAGTGAACCACTTGCCCTGGTGAAGGAGTTGGTTTGCTTTGACAACTCAATATAGTTGGTTATTTTGTTGGCGAGTGTTCTTGATCTACGTGTCCATGAGATGATCAGTTGTTTCCTGTTCCATGCAGTCTGAGTTGAGCTATGTTGGCATGAGTTGTTTTGTAATGTCGGATGTGTCCAACAATGGTGGAAAGTATGGTCGAAGGTGGTACATTGAACACTAGGTGTAGACCAAGGAATGTTGGGATGTTGATCTTGAAGGCATTGTCATCGACAACCTTGGTGATGGTGTATGTGCCATATTAGAGCGGGTGAAGATTGCAGTGGGGTCCAGCGAGGCGCTCCTTCTGCAAATGTAGCCAAACTTTGTCACCCACCTGGAACTTGTGTAGCACTCAATGTTGACCATGGTACTGCTTGTACTTAGCATTGGCTCTATCCAATAAATCGTAGACCTGATGGCGGATGTGTTGAATCCACTCAATGAATTTGTTAGCCATGTCGGCTTGGGACTGGACGTGAGCCGAATCTACCTGAGTGGCTACAAATGGTATGGCCATGTCAATGGGACATAATGGTTGAAATCCCAACCCTACCTAAAAGGGGTTGTGGCCCGTTGAGTTGTGGAGAGCTCTGTTGAAGTTGTGTTGGACATAGGGGAGAATTTCATCCCATGTGTGTGGATGCTTCGAGTTGTACATGTGCATAATGTGTACGATCATCCTGTTGACAACCTCTGTTTGGCCATTAGTTTGGGGATCAAAAGTCATGGACTTGGTAATTTTTGTATCGAGCATCAACCAAAGATTTGACCAAAATGCACTCAGGAATCTACTGTCCCGATATAAGACAATGGACTATGGCATCGCAAAGTGTACCCACACTCACTCAAAGAAGAGCTTAACGGTATCCTCTGCTGTGATACTCTTCTTGTAGGCTGTCATAGAGGCCATCTCAAAAAATCTATCAACGACCACGAAAACGTAGTGGTTGTCGTGCTTAGTAGAAGGAACGCCTAACATGTAATCCATAGAGATAGATTACCAAGGTCGATTAGGAGTAGGTAGAGGAGTATATAAGCCTTGCTTCTTGATGGTTGGTTTGGAAATGGCACAGGCGATGCATGATCTAATGTACTTCCCAACATCCTAATGAAGTTTCGACCAATAAAAATACGTCTGCAATATGGCCATTGTCTTTGGTACTCTGAAATGTCTAGCGACTCAACTGTAGTGTGTCTCCCAAATCATCTTGGCACGCTCGCTTGAAGGAACAAATATGTGTCCTAGGTGGCATAACAGTGCATCTTGAAGGTGAAAATTTGGAACTTGCTTTCCTTCCAGGAGTGTCTGGTATGTGTTACCGAATTCTAGATCTCTCTGGTAAAGATGCGTCCACCCCGAAGTCTTATGCCCATAATAGTCGAGTACAATGATCAGCGCCATGAATGGTGGTCATCCAAGGCAGTCTGCAACATTATTGGTGTTGCCCTTCTTGTACTTAATGTTCAAATGGAATTATTTCAGGTAGATGGACCATTTATTATGGCGATCGTTTTGCAACTTCCCTTGTGTCTGTATGAACTACAGGGGTCGGTGGTCTGTGTGGATGATTGTTTCCTTCCCTATAATGTAATGCTTCCATTGACGGAAGGCCTGCACAATGGAATACATTTATTTGTCATAAGTGGGATACTTTCAGACTGTGTCTAAAAGTCTCTCCCTGTGGTAAGCCACTTGATCCCCCTGCTGAGTAAGAACTGCACTAATACCATAGTTGAAGGCATCTGTCTCAATCTCAAATGGTTGTTTCAGTTCTAGTAATGTGAGCACTAGTGCAGAAGAGAGGCAATGCTTCAACTCAGCAAACGCCTTCTATGGGTTTCAGACCAAAAAACACTTTTCTTTCGCTCTTCCCTAGGTGACTTGACTTAAAGTCCAAGTGATATGAGAGAACCCCAACACAAACCTGCAGTAGAAATTAGCAAGACCTAGAAAGCTACGGAGCTCTGTTATAGTGGTTGGGACTGGCCAATCCTGAATGACTTGTATCTTGGTTGGGTCCACATGCACACCTTTCTCATCAATGATGTACCCCAAAGATTGAACCTGGGTCATGCCAAAAGTGCATTTCTCCAAATTGGCACATAACTTGTGTTGTTGCAAGGTTCGAAGGACCTATCAAATATGGTGGAGGGCTCTTCCCAACTCTAGCTGAAGATCAAGATGTCGTCTAAATACATCACAACAAATGAATTGGTGAAGGATTTCAATATGTCATCCATCAATCTCATGAAGGTTGTGGGGGCATTCGTTAACCCGAAAGGCATGACCAACTATTCAAAAAGGCCCTCCTTGGATTTGAAGGAAGTCTTCTCCACATCAGAGGGTTTAATAGGCACCTAGTGATAGTTGGACTTCCGGTGAATCTTGGTGAAATATTTGCCCCCCTTAAGCTGGTCCAGAAGGTCATCAATCCATGGGATTGGGTACCTATTCTGGACAGTGATCTTGTTCAGCATCCAATAGTCAATACAGAGTCTCCAAAACCCATCCTTCTTAACCAATACAATCGAGCTCCGCCTGATATGCCCTTTCTGCAACAACTTCTCTCTTGATCTCATCGTTATCCATAATAGAGCATCGATAGATCATTCCATTGGGTAGCAGTGCACCTAGGGTTAGATCGATGGAGTGCTTGACCTGTCAGTGCAGAGGTACCCCTGTAGGTGAGGCAAAAATGTCCCTATACTCCTCCACGACCTTGTCCATCTATTGTTGTTGTGCAGTGGTGTCCTGTCTGGAAGTCGTGGCCATAACCTTCTTCTTGCCCTAAGGGCATATCATAAGGAAAACATATTTCCTAGTCTAGGAAATAATCTTATAACATTGTTTTGCAGTGATCAAAGAGATGGCGGTAGGTGGGGCTACCTCCGATATCCTGTACAACTTATTTCCCAAAGTAATAATCATAGAGCGAGGTTTTAGACTCATATACAGCATGTCGCTTCCACAAGTATGGTTGTCCTTATAATACATCACAAAATTCAAGAGGAGCAACATCACACAATACCACATCCATGAAGGGGTTGATGTAGTAGGGAAGGCAACACTCTTGGCTGACGCAGAGATCTCATCCTTGGTGAAGCCACCTGATGGTGTACGACTGTGGATGCATTGTTGTCAATAGACCTAATCGTTTCATGACCTCTGCTGAAATGAGGTTCTTTTGGCTCCGATTGTCGATAATGAACTGCAACATAGAACCTTTCACCCACATCTGTGAGTGGAAGAGGTGTTCCCCCTCCTCTGGATATTTAAGATCATTCTTATGGATCTTGGTGGTGGCCATGGTGGCACTCAGCTTCGTGTCAATGATCTTCCCTTTGCCATTCTCCTTATTCGGTTCTGACTCGGAGTCGGAACCTGCATCTAATTCAGAAGCCTTCAGCTCCGCCACTAGTGATTGCCTAGCCTAACACTCACTTGTGTTGTGAGTGGAGCTCTTATGGAACTCACACCATTATCCAATGTCCTTCTTTGGCTTCGTGGTATTGTTCTTTGCTTGCGGCTTCAACAGGTTGTCCTGGGTCGCCCCGCCTTGGCTTTGGCCTTTGCTTTGTGGTTTGGGGGTGACTTTCGCTTGCTTCGGATTCACAAATCCAAAGTCTTGCTTCTTTTGTTTAAACTTATGCTCGATCTTGACAATGTATCGGTATGTCATATCGAGCAAGGAGATGTCCAAGAAATCCATCTCATCTTGGATGTACTTGTGTAGACAGTCACGGTACTTGAGTACCAAATTCTGCTCAGAATCCTTGATACCCAACTTTGTGCGAAGGATATGGAAAACATTTTTGAACTCTGACCCATCTTGGTCCCTTCCCTGTCGTAGTGTGGTCCACTTTATGTATTTATCTTCATAGCTCCTAATAGGGTAATATTGTTCCTTGATGGCACCTTGGAAAGAATCCCAAGTGGGTGCGGCTGAAAACAATCAGGATTCACGCTCATCATTTTGTTCACAATAGCCTTCCCACTAGTACTTGATGTGTGGGGTGGCTTTGAGAAGTGAAAAAGTAATCATTTCCCAATTGGAAAAATCATGAACTAAAAAATATCCTTCCAAAAGATTCAACCATTTATCTATGGCGTTTGCATCTATCTGGCCCTCAAATATGGGAATATCAAAGTTAACTTGTACCTTAAAAGGAGTGGCACCTCTAGAGTGGCTACTAGATGAAGATGTGTCACATTTGGGTAGTCGTCGAAGGATCTGGGAAAAGTTATCCATCATCATGTTCCTTTGTCGCTCGAGGGCTTCCTCAAGCAATATTTTGAAAGGATATCATGCCCCCTTGTCTTTCTTTTATTCTGTCATGGGAGGTCGTCAGGGTTTGTGAGGCTGGTCTTGCAAAGGTTCAACCAGATTGAGCCCTAACTCCTTATACCCTAACCTCATTGGGGACATGCAAAGAAAAATAGAGAACAAGCAAACCGCTCAAAAAACACTGATAGGAACTTAAAGAGGAAGGCAGCAAATTACATATATAACCATAAATACATAAGTGTAGTAGAAATAACACTTCATTTCATTAATATCATAATACTAAAATATGCTTACAAAAATAATGGAAATAAGCTAGTTTGGGCAATGGTAGCTTATCTCTAAGGAGAGATGTGGTGGCTACATGCCTCTAAACTGTGTTACAATGAGGCTCAAGAACCTATTTATTATTGAACAACAAGCGAAAACTCTAAACAACCAAAACCCTAACCCCAGTAGATGTAATGCCAAGAGTTTGTGGGCCCCGTTGGGGTTAGCTGGGTAGCCAACTTCCTGGGGTCGTGACTTGGTCATATTATCTTTGTTTGGCACTTGTGATACTTTGTTGGAAAGGTCTCCCCAAGTACTACAGAATTTGCAGTAGGACCCTGTCACTTGCCTATGGTTATGGGCCTACGACAGACCTAAAAAAAATGTCGTTTAGGGGGTCAAAACTACTCCCGAAGTTCAAGACCCAAAAAACTGTTAAAAATAGTAAATATTGAAATAAACAAGGAAACAGATGAAACCGACCAGACGTCTAAGTGGAATAGGCAGTGGCCACCAATATCCACCTGAATCATAGTAAGACAAAAGTGTGCATATTGAATAATGGATAATGGTAAACAAGTATGCAATATGTCAACAAAGAAAGCACAATCAAAGAGGCTAAATTGTTCACTTAATATCCAAGTTTAGAATACCAACATCCATTAAATATCGCTTATAAAAATGTGTGAAGTCGTATGGCTATATGGTTAGAGAATTAAAGAATGTGAGAGTTGATTGAGGTGTTCTTCATTAATTACCTGGCACATATATAGAGCTGATGTGAAGAAGATTTGAGGAGAAGAAGAAACAGGAACAAAGATGGAGGTATGCAAATTTATAGACCAGGTAACCAACACATTGTTATTTCTTGTATGTATCAGGGGATTGTAGTCTCCTTTCAAGTTGTAGCTTGATAAATAACAAGTTGGAGCCTGTTGAGGTAGGAGCCTTCTATGGGTTGTAGCCTATAGAAAATATATGGGAGTTGGAGCTTCCTTATAAGTTGTAGCTTGTAGAAAAATCGAGGTAACAACCTCTTGTAGGTTGGAGCCTACAAAAAATCAGATGTAATAAGGGAGTAGGAGCTTGCCTTTGCATCACAACAATAACAAAGTTGTGGTTTTCTCCTTTTATGGATTTCCACTTATATCTAGTGTCCATATGTCATGATTTTGTGTGTTGA
This sequence comes from Pinus tabuliformis, assembly GCA_031772625.1. Taxonomy (NCBI): domain Eukaryota; kingdom Viridiplantae; phylum Streptophyta; class Pinopsida; order Pinales; family Pinaceae; genus Pinus; species Pinus tabuliformis. The sequence goes on from CM062817.1 coordinate 649,408,249, forward strand.
TTTTATGCTGTCATGAAATTTGTTATGTTGTGGTTCATATATTACATATTGTTCATATATTGAATCTACATCTTATGTGGTGTTAAAATGCTTATCGAATAGTTTAGATAAATATTAAAAATAAAATAAAAAAATTTCCATAAATATACTACACTGGTTCACCCCCTCTGCCCCTCCCAGAGCCCAATTCTCTCTGCCCCTCTCGGAGCCCAATCCTTTGTTTCCATCAGCGAACACTTTCTATTATATTCGATTGTGCTCCAACTTATATTGTGACATTGTGTGAAACATTCTCTATCCTATTTGAGTATACTCCCCAAAAATATGAGCCCTAATTCTTACATACATATGAAAAGTCACAAGCCTAACTAATAAATAAAAAAATCAATATTAACCCTCCAACAAAATAATAAAGACTTTTAAAAAAATTTAAATTCAACCATATATATCTCAATTTATATAATATTTATTATTAAAAAAAAGTTTATTATGTACCATAAATAAAATAATAATATCTTCAATCCAATGTGTTATTAATCAATATATTATATTATATTCTTCAATTGGTTTTTTAAGAAATAGCCCAAGTTCCAATCTAACTATGGATTAGAGTATATATAAGCCTAGGCCCTAGAGTATATATCAAGACAATTAAGGAAAAATAATTCATTTTTCAAGTTGTAATGCCATCTTATATAGGTGTAAACGTACCCATGCTAAAAATAGGATGGATAGATGGTTGGATATATTGGGAAATGCAAGTCATTTTAGATAAATGCAGGAGAAATGATGGATAGGTGGTGTTTCGGGAAATTAAAAAGAGAGCTTGATCTGCTCTCTTTTCAAGGTATTCCAATTTCCAACCAATACAAAATGTAAGTAACCATCGAAGAAAATGAAAGGTTGTGCTTTATTCGAGAAGGCTTTTGACAGTCAACCCCGATGATGTTATGCTTTCGAGGAGGGAGGACTTTGGCAGTCAGTCCAGATTATCTTGTCTGGACTTTGAAAATGGAGGGTTGGCAATTATGTTTTAAGTACGTTTATAATATATAGAAGTATTTTATTAGTCTGTCAATCAATGTACTTAGTGCCGTGAAGCGGTAGAGGGTCAGGAACTAGCATTATGTATATTACTTGGGTGGTGGGGTTGCTGCTGCAGCTGCTGTTTGTGCTGACTGCTGCTCCTTTTTCTTTTCACTTCAGAGTGAATGACGACGCCACAGTTACCCTCGAGTAAGAAGAGGAGGTGAAAATTTATAAAAGCTGCCAAAATAAGGCCTTTGGATGAGAGGCCGGGGATAATATAATTTTGATAATATTGTAAATTTAAATAGTTTAAAATGTATAGATAAATAGAAATTTATAAAAGTTGCCAAAATAAGGCCGTTGGATGAGAGGCTGGGGATAATATAATTTTGATAATATTGTAAATTTAAGTAGTTTAGAATGTATAAATAAATTTAGCGCCATGAAATTTGTTTGAGATATTCTATTTTTATTCAACAGTCTAGTGCGGGGATGGAATTTGACGGGCATTTTGCTCGTCATAAGGCTTTTTGCACGTATTTGATGGCTAGAATTTGTCATTGCCTGTTTTGAGTGACGGAAGAGTAAAAGACGGATTTTTGACGTTTGGAACTTTTTCCAAAACGTTCTTACGCACCAAACGTTCTTACGCGGCAAGTTTTTTCATATAACAGGGTATTTTTTGGGCAAGTTTTTTTAATTGAAAATATGCTAAATTCTAATCAGCGTTGGTATAGTTACAACTTACAACTTACGCCCCTTTATTTTTCATATAACAGGGTATTTTTTGGGCAAGTTTTTTTAATTGAAAATATGCTAAATTCTAATCAGCGTCGGTGACTCCGTAAGCAATAAACATATTAAATTACATATCCGCATTATCTGGAATCAGAGTAGAGTAGGAACGGTAACTTTCCAGATAGTATATAGAATCACAATCCACCTTGCTTTCTGCTACTTTTACAGAATGTACACCGCCTTGCTTTTATAGAAAATTTGCAAATCAAAGCCAATGTGAAAGCCTTGTTAATATTGTTGGTGGCTGGCTTCATCCTTAAATTGCACATGCCCATTGCACATGCCCAGAAGAGCTTTGCTCTGTCTACTTCCTTGACACTCTCTCTCAAGGCATATGCCCATTTAGACTTACCTTGCACGCCCAGTTCAAGATTGACTCCAAGAAAAGTGCAAGATTGACTCCAAGGAAACTGCCACGAAACTGCAAATTTGCACTTCAGGTTAGTGATTGATTTTTTTTTCTTCAAACATTGTGGGTCTGATTGCTGCTACGTTTTAATTTTTGATTTAATAAGTAATTTAATTTTTTATTTCACAAGAGATTTGTATGTGTAACTGCTCACAGCTCTTTAAAACAAGGGTTTATCATTATGCAGAATATGGTTTCTTGGCCTAGAAATTGACATTCCACTGAAAGTTTCTTTTGGTTTTCAAAAAGCTTCTGGGTTTTTAAACTTATTTTGGTTTTTTTTCCTTACGATAAATATATGAAAAATTTCCAACATAATTATTTATTGAATGGTAATCTTTTAATCAAAACTTTATTAGTGAAGGGTTAATTTATTATGAGAACATCATTTTTGAAGGGCAAAATTTTTTATATAACGTTTTTTGACGGGAAGCATAAAGACCCAAAACGTCAAAAAAAAATTGTATGACGGGTAAAGAGAAATCCAAATTCCAACCCTCGTCTAGTGTACTTTAATCTCTAATTTATTTTATGAATTATTTACTAGTTTGTTGTTTTAGCAGATTTATTCTCTTTTTTGTTTGCGATGCATCAATAAAATTATATGATATTTTAACGTTCAAAAGACTAAATTAGTATATAAGATTATCAATTCGTGCCATGACTAAAATTAGTCTATAAGACTATCAATTCCTGCCCTGACTAAAATTAATAAGTGGGTAAAAGCTCGATTTCACGGTCAAGGCCAGTGGTGGTTAGGTAAAAAGCTCGATTTCACTGTCAGTCTATACTTCACTACTGACGATTACCCAGAGAAGGAAACTTGACTGCCACAAGAGTTGATGGGCTTCTTCTGTTTTTCTTTCTTTTCTTGGTGACGAATGGACCCATCCACAGCATTCATGGCGCCCGAAAAGGAAGGGCCCCTCGCATTGCACAGTGCACTGCACAGCATATGATGCATTCATTCTTTCTTTTATGAATAAATGGCAGTCTCGCTGTATGCATGCTTTCTCGCTTTCCAACAGCCAGCAGAGCCCTCTCTGCTGGTTGTTGGGCTGGGGTGCCTTGGACTTATTCGGTTGTATGCCTGGCCTGGGCTGGCACGGATTCTCATAGATGAATGCTACACAGTGGAGATCCAACCGCTAGGACAACGGTCATCTCACAACACTCCACTACATTGCCCCATATAAATTAAATTAAGTCAGAATTCTCATGTGGGGCTGTCAATAAGTGTCCAAGTCGTTACTAAATATTTAATGTTAGTGGCGTATGCGTTGTTAAATTTTAATAAAATAATTAAAATAGGTGGAATATTAAATATTTATGGTAATAAGGATATGAGTCATATTGAAATATATATATTTGAAGCTATTTAATTAATTTTGATATGGATTAATTTTTTTTTCATTCTAAAAGAGATTTGTATTTCAAGATATTTGATTTCTCTTGGGGTTTGGTAGATTTAAAATTAATATGGATCTAAGCTAGTTTAATTCTCTCTTTAAATAAAATGTATTCCACATGAACACCATGGATCAATACAACCGGTTCTCATACTATGAAGTTATTTTTAATTTAATGTTACTTTTTTATTTATTTTATTTAATTTAATTCCTCTTTTCAATAGGTTATATTCCACATGAATACATAGATACCATGGGTCAATATGATGAAGTTATTTTTATTTTGATATAAATATTTTTATTGAATTAAAGCTTTTGTGATCCATATCAAGTTTTTGAGACATGTTTTCAGTCATAATCACATCAAAATTCATTTGCATTTATTGAGATGTTTCGAACAAGTTTGGTTCATCATTAAGACAAGATGAAGAATCAGATCATGGCAACAAGTTAAATAGAAAGATCATTCAAACCGGTGGTTCGAAACAACAAGTGTAGTTCATCGTAAGGACAAGATGAAAAATTAGATCATGGCAACAAGTTAAGTAGAGAGATCATTCGTTAGGACAAGATGAAGAGATCGTGGCAACAAGTTAAATAGAGACATCATTCAAACACTACTTTTGACCAAAAGAAATGTCTACATTTGACTGGACTATAGAAAGAAATGACTATGATTAAATGACTACATTTGACTGGACCACGACTACATTTGACTCAACCTTAGGGGAAAGTTTATTAATTAATTAATTAATTAGTTAATTTGTTTATTTAATTTATTTATTTAAATATATATAACTAAATATATATGCTTATAATTAACTAAATATATATGCTTATTATTTTATTTTATTTTGACTTCACCTTATTAATTTTTTTTAATATAATTTTAATTTTAAATACCATGGGTCAATACTATGAAGTTATTTTTATTTTGATATTTTTTTTTTATTATTTCATTTTATTTTGACCACACAAAAATGTTTTCACCTTATTAAATTTTTTATTTTCACTTTATTAATTTTTTTTAGTCAAAAAATAGAAAAAAAAAGTTTAAAGTAATATGGTGATGAGTGCAAACATTTAAATGTTGGTTCAAGGTCAATTAATAATAAAATGTTAAAGTAATAAAAATAATAAAAATCAATTTGTTATATTTGGATTTTGTGAATGGGCTTTGTTACAATACCATGGCTTATCACATGCCCAAAAACCATAACTTATTTCACAACCAAAATATTCAATAACAATATGACAAGATTCTTAACCATGGATATTTCCCCCCATTTGGCCATGGATATTATTAACTTGTAATTTAATTAGGCTTGTTACAATACAATGGCTTACCAATACCACATGCCTAGGAAAACATAACTTATTTCAGGATCAAAATATTTTAGAACAATATGAAAATATTATTAGATATTATTAACTTGTAAACTTTTTTACAATACCATGGGCCAATATCATGGCTTATCAATACCACATGCCCAAAAAACATAACTTATTCCACAATCAAAATATTGTATAACAATATGACAAGATTTTTGATCATGGATATTCACCGTCACTATATCATTCATGTTATGAACTTGTGAATAGGCTTCCTTATAATAGCACAGGCTAATACCATGGCCTATCAATACCATATGCTAAAAAAATCATAACTTATTTCACAATCAAAATATTTTTCAACAATATGATAAGAACCATGGATATTCACCCCCACTTTACTGTGGATATTATTAACTTGTAAATAGACTTTGTTACAATACCATGGCTTATCAATACCACATGCCCAAAAACCATAACTTATTTCACAATAAGAATATTTTATTTTAATTGAATTTTATAACATTTTTTAAATTGAAGCTAAAAGGAAAAATATATCTAAATCCTCTATCCTCACGAATACTAAAAATATTCCCACATAAATTAAATTAAGGTTTTAAAAAATTGAAAATGATAATACTTTCATATTTAAAGATATGGAATTTATATAATATAAATAATATTAGTAAGAACCAACATTGATCCATCTTAAATAAGGATCCAAGTGATGACAATGAGCAAAAGTGAAGGGGAGATAGGGGGTGAGAGGGGCGGAGACAGTGACAAAGTTGGAGGGCAGAGAGAGAGAGAGAGTTGGAGGGGGGGAGAGAGGGAGGAAAGAACAAAGGAGAGATGGAGAGAGAGTGAGGGAGGGAGGGAGTGAGGGAGGGAGGGAGTGAGGGAGGGAGGGAGACACTGATATGGAGGGGAGAGGGAGGGAGAGAGAAAGAGAGAGATGGGGGGAGAGACAGAGGGAGGTGGGAGAGAAAGGGAGAGAGAGGAATCAAGAGAGAGAAGGAGATAGAGATGGAGTTGCAAGGGGGGAAGGGAAGGAAGAAGAAATACATAAAAGGAGAAAGGTGGAGAGAGAGAGGGTGTGACAAGGGAGCAATGGAGAGAGAGAGTGAGGGAGAGAGGAGAGTGGGAGGAAAGAGAGAGAGAGAAGGATAGAAGGGGAAGAGAGAGAGGCAGAGAGGAAGAGGGAGGGAGGGATCAATAGAGATAGATAGATATGGAAAGGGAGTGTATATGTTTGGGGTGAGATAGAGAGAGTGAATAGGAAAGAGACACATAGATACAAATATATATTATACAATTTTATATAACCAACCTAGATCCATCTTATCCTCGTATCTATCAAGTGCCGAGAGGGATCAAATCTCTTGAGGTGCAAACCTTTCCTCAAGTTTTGCACTTAAAAAAGAGGTTTGCACCTCGAGAGATTTGATCCCTCTCGGTGCTTGATAGATCTGAGGTTAAGATGGATCTAGGCTAGTTTTAGTTTTTATATAATTTGACTAAGCCAAAATGTTTACAGGATAAGACATTATAGCATATCTTCCATACTGGGTTGGACAATGCCTAGATCCATATTAACCTCGGATCTATGAAGTGTCAAGAGGTATCAAATCTCTCAAGGTGCAAACCTCTTTTTTAAGTGTAAAACTTGAGGAAAGGTTTGCACCTCAAGACATTTGATCCCTCTCGGCACTTGATAGATCCAGGGTTAAGATGGATCTAGGCTAGTTATATAAAACTATATAATATCTATATTTGTATCTATGTGTTTCTTTCTTATTCACTCTCTCTATCTCACCCACAAACATACACACTCTCTTTCCATATCTATCTATCTCTATCCCTCCCTCCCTCCCTCTTCCTCTCTGCCTCTCTCTCTTCCCCTTCTCTTATTCTCTCTCTCTCTCTCCACCTTTCTCCCTCTATGTATTTATTCTTCCTTCCCTGTCTCCCCCCTGCAACTCCATCTCTATCTCCTTCTCTCTCTTGATTCCTCTCTCTCCCTTTCTATCTCACCTCCCTCTATCTCTCCCCCCATCTCTCTCTCTCTCTCTTCCATCCTCTCCTCTCTCCCTCACTCTCTCTCAACCTCTTCTTTGTTCTTTTCTTCCTCTCTCTCTCCCCCTCCAACTCTCTCTCTCTCTCTCTCTCTCTCTCTCTTTGCCCTCCAACTTTGTCACTATCTCCCTCCCTCTTGCCGGCCCCACTATCTCTCCTTCACTTTGTTAGTTGTCATCACTTGGATCCTTATTTAAGATGGATCAATGTTGGTTCTTACTAATATTATTTACATTATATAAATTCCATATCTTTAAATATGAAAGTATTCTCATTTTCAATTTTATTAAAACCTTAATTTAATTTCTATCGGAATATTTTTAGTACTTGTGAGGATAGAGGATTTAGATATATTTTTCCTTTTAACTTCAATTTAAAAAATGTTATAAAATTAGTTTAAAATAAAATATTTTTATTGTGAAATAAGTTATGGTTTTTGGGCATGTGGTATTGATAAACCATGGTATTGTAAGAAAGACTATTTACACGTTAATAATATCCATGGTAAAGTGGGGGTGAATATCCATGGTTCTTGACATATTGTTGAAAAACATTATGATTGTGAAATAAGCTATGATTTTTTGCCATGTGCTATTGATAAGCCATGGTATTAGCTCATGCTATTATAAGGAAGCCTATTCACAAGTTCATAATATGGACGGTATAGTCGGGGTGAATATCCATGATCAAGAATCTTGTCATATTGTTATAAAATATTTTGATTATGGAATAAGTTATGTTGTTTGGGCATGTGGTATTGATAAGACATAGTATTGGCCCATGGTATTGTAAAAAAAAAGTATTTACAAGTTAATAATATCCATGATAAAGTTGGGGGTGAATATCCATGCTTAATAATATTTTCATATTGTTCTAAAATATTTTGATCAAGAAGTAAGTTATGTTTTACTGGGCATGTGGTATTTGTAAGCCATGATATTGTAACAACCCCTAATTAAATTACAAGTTAATAATATCCATGATCAAATTGGGGTAAATATCCATGGTTAAGAATCTTGCCATATTGTTATAAAATATTTTGGTTGTGAAATAAGTTACGGTTTTTGGGCATGCGGTATTGATAAGCCATGGTATTGGTTCATGGTATTGTAACAAAGCCCATTCACAAAATCTAAATATAACAAATTGATTTTTATTATTTTTATTACTTTAACTTTTTTATTATTAATTGAACCTGAACCAACATTTAAATGTTTGCACTCATCACTGATATCACTTATAATTTTTTTTTTTCTATTTTTTAAGTAACCCGACATTTAAAATTGTTTACATACTTACATTACATCTACACATCTACTCTATACTGGGTTGTAGAGTGCCTCTTGGTGATAGATCCGAGGTTAAGATGGATCTAGGCTGGTTTTCATTTTGATATAATTTGACTGAGTTAAAATGTTTACAGGATAAGATATTACATCATATCTTCCATTCTGGGTTGGACAATGCCTCTTAGTGCAATTATATGTTTTGGAGTTTTTGGTTGGGAATAATTTTTGGTCAAATCCTAATGTTTGGTTGTTTAAAATGTGTTTTTGTGATTCCAAATTTAACAAGAAAATATGAAATAGTCTTCAGCGTTTGATGTGTGTTTGTACCAGTAAATATTGTTGCACCCCATGGTATATTCTAAAGCAATTAGAGGTTGACAACTTATATAGTATTGGTGTACATTATATATATATATATATATATATATATATATATATATATATATATATATATATATATATATATATATATATATATATATATATATACACGTTAGGAATATATATATATTCTTACTAATGGACAAAAAGACATTTTTTCTAGTCAATTTTTAAAAACTTCTAAATTGTTTAATCTGCATAATTTGAGTGTCCAGACACACATAATTTGATATAATTGTGTTTGCACATGTAAATATTGTGAAGTTGTTTTATGTTTTGGTATTCTTTTGACATATTTTTTGGTTACTTTTGCTTAAAATATAGGTGTGTATTTGCACAAATAAATATTGTGAAATTTAGAGGAAAAGGAAGCAAGCATATATTATTTGAAGGAAATAAAGGTCAAACATATATTATTTGTGAGAAATAAAGATAAGTAATAAAATCTATATTATTTGTAGGAAAAGGAAGCAAACATATATTATTTGCAGGAAAAGGAAGCAAATCAATTTAACTATGCCAAAATCAAAGCATGTAAATTCATAACTAAAAGAAAGCATGTAAACTTCAAACCCTAATGGAAAAAGACAATTTTTACAACAACTAGATTAAAGGATCTTCCTGGTATCTTGGCTTCTAAACTTCATCTTTATAGTATTTGGGACATTGTAACACATTAAAGAAGATTAACTATGCATTGGATGCAAGTTTAAATGAGTTTTGGATGCACAATGGAAATTGCTATGGGAGTCCTTGTTTTTCTACATAATACACTGTAGTGAATAGGAAACTGTACTAAGGATGTAGTTTGAAGGTAAAATGAGTTATGGGAAGGCTAAAGGATGACCAAGAATTCATTTCCATGTCCTGATGTTAGCAATAAAGAAGTCTATTTAGTGAATCAACGGTTGTAGAGGCTCTTATAGCTCTGCAAAACAGGAAACTATACAACAACAACACAAAAATGATGAAAAACATCTAAAGATCAACAACCAGGGCGAATTTTAATACATGAAAAGAGCCTTTGATTGAACAAAATAATCATTGTCAAGACTACCATCTAGTGCTTCAAAGTACTATGTTAGAAATATTGTAAAGACGCTAATTAACTAGTTAACCCTACATAAAACAATATTTAGAAATGAATCTGTAGACATAAATAAATGAACAAGTGCATGAAAGATAATAGTACAACAGGCTCTTGAGCACCTAGGGTGGGCCCAGTCGAAGAACCAAATATACCTTTCATTAATTAGAAAAAGTGCTTGTACATGAAAAATTGCAGAAATGGAACTTCTAGGCTAATACCTCTACTAACTTGACTACTGCTAGCTTATTTTTAATTCTATGTTATCCGAATGGGTTACTTGAGCCCTCTATTTATACAAGATGAGCAAGGGACAACCTCCATGAAAGGAGGACTGCTTTCCCTCCAAAACTCCTAAAAAACAAGATCATGTTCCGTGAGTGACCTCGCAACTATAGGGAGGAGTAATTAGTGCTTCAAGCCAACTGATTTTGATTTTGGAGTAAGGGATAGGTCCCATAAATTTCTTTGACTAGATAACCTTGTGATATGTGCCAAATGTTCTCAATATCCCACATCATAAGCACATTAGGCACATAAAGTATGATAAATATCTCTAACATTCCTAAGAACTTATTTAAGCTAAGAAAATGTTATTAAGTGCAGAAGAAGAGGTCTAATATAGCTTTTATGTGCCTAGGAAAGGTTAGATAAGCCTTATGTTTTACCTAATTGGGAGGCCCATCACTACACCAATATTTTGCATACCTTGTGCTCAAAGTTGGGTATCAAATACTTTGAATGGAATCTAGTTCTAAAGTATCATAGTGGCCTACATAGTTACATCTAAATATAGATGGATTTATTGGACATATCCTCACTAGGAGCCACTTATCGATATGTTGTTGGAATTGAGTATAGAATGAAGCAAATGAATAAGTAAGAGTTTGGGTTTGCAAATCCTTAGCAAGATAAGCTTAGAAAAGTTGGCCCTAACTCACAAAATAATGCACAAAGCAAGGAGATCCAACCTCAAGACAACCAACCCAAGTCACAAGCAAAGGACACTGGAAAGGGGTTTTAGATCCACAAAGTCCTCTAAAACAACATTGATGAATCTCACTCAAGACAATCATTTTTGGTTGAGTTTAAAGAGATGGATCCCAACTCAAATTATGATTCAAAACAAGATAGAGAAAAACTAATGATTAATCCATAATCTAGTGTTATATCGTAACTGTAAAGATCCAACTAGAAGAGTAAGAGTATAATGAGGTGGGGGGGTTACTCTTTCATTCACAAATGTGGATGAAGGGGTCCCCACTGCATTTTATTGTTAACAACGAGAGCCAAAACAAACTAATGTCCTCTAAGGTCATCAAGCTATTGAAGCTACTGTTACTGCTGCACCCTCAACCAAAGACCATTGGTTGGTTGAGTCATGGAAGAGACATTTATATTACCCAGCAATGTTGCTTGTCCTATGGCATCAAACCCTTCAAAGGCGAGGTATTTTAGGATGTTACTTGACTCAAAGTTTATGATATTTCTCTAGAACAACTATATATGTGAGAACATTATGTTGTTTATGAGCCTTAACCTTGTAGTCTCATTGTTACTCTGAAGGATTAGCTCTATAGGATACTAGAGCTCTACAAGATATTGTAAGTTCTTCCCACTTTATAGATTCCTCACTGGTTATTCATTTAGAACAAACTTCCCTCGAATTTGTGGAAAATATGGATGTGCAAAATTTCCAAACTAAATTCTTCAACAACTTTATTTTAAGTTATTAAAAAATATTCGCGAATAAAATAATACACCACTAACTTATGAAAACACACTTTGCCTTTCTTCATTACTTAAGATGTCTTACTGTCCTCTCATTTTGCCTTTCTTCATTACTTAAGATGTCTTACTCTCCTCTCATTAGTTAACAACATTTGTGGTATAATTTAAATCTATCTCAACAAAATAATAAAAATGACATCCCCAAACACTTTAAAATAAATCTTTGATAAACCTTGATTAAGACTTACGAAAATCACATCCTTAGCAAACCTTACATATTAAAAAGGATGAAACATAAATAAAATGAACATGGGAAATAATGAGACCAAATTAAATTCTCGTACGAAGCCATTGAGATAAGTTTAAAGTTTATGTTATTTCTTTAGGATATAATCAATTGTAAAAAAATCATTTTTCCTTCGTAACAATGTTCATATATATTTTCAATCTAAGGTGTAACAATATTTGCTTACACTCTAACGCCTATGTGTAGGCCTTGAGCAACACTTGTGTTTCGACCTTGAGCTTCTCGGCACAACCTAGACCATGATGATGCACCTTTAAAGTTCAATCCAAGTTGCCACATCGATTATATTAATCGTTATTTTTGCGATTTTATAAACATTATTATAACCAGGGAATGTTTATCTTAATTTTAGATTTATAGAGTGATCGAATCTCTGAAGTGCAAATCTCCTTTTTCAAGTGTAAAACTTGAGGAAAAATTTAGATTTCGAGAGATTTGTGTTAGATCAGAACATACATCACACACAGCGGATTTATACTCAGAGACTTAGATGGCAATAGCAAAGAATAATTCACAGAGACAGACAAATGGAGAAACAACAAGATTACTTAGTCAGAAATAGCGGAATAGATAAAACAATCACTGGAGAACAGAAATCACTTTGCATTACATAACAGGCCTGGATCTTTGGCTTGCAATCCCTGGCCAGAGAAATTACAAATTTATAGAGGCAGAAGAAGGATCTAAAATCCTGTATGTGATTCAGTTGGAGATCTGGAATGATCTAGAAACTAATGGCGGTGTAGAAAGATCTAGAATCCTGGAGATCTAGAAACTAATGCTAGTGTAAAAGAATCTAGAATCCTGCATGTGATTCATGAATTTTTGAAATATTCCAAACACTTCACTTTTATTTTTCATAGGATATGCCCAAACCTTCTTGGATGCATCATCTATAAATGTTACAAAATATGATGCTCCTCCTAATGATTTGATGTTAACAGGCCCAAACACCTCTGAGTGTACCAATTCTAACACATTTTTCTTTCTGTCATCGCCACCTCTAAAGAAATAAAACCCTTCTTTGTCTACCATATATACAATGCTCACAAAGATCAAGATTGTAGGATTTCAAACCTGGCAATAGATTTTTATCAAGAAGGATTTTCAAGCCCTTCTCGCTCATGTGACCCAAACGCTTATGCCACAGATCTATTAAATTTCCTTCTTTTGTGATAGCAGCCAAATCTGATTTTCCTACCAATGTCTTCAATGTGTATAATGTTCCTGTCTTGGGTCCTTTGGCCACGACCAATTCTCCTTTGCTAATTTTCCAGCCTCCTTTTCCAAAGCTTGTCGAATAGCCTTCATCATCCAATCGTCCCATAGAGATTAAACTCATGCGCATTTCTGGTACATGCCTGACCTGTTTCAACAATATATCTTGTCCATCTTTCATCTTGATCTGGACATCTCCCACTCCAACAATATTGCAAAAATGATTATTCCCCAAATATACTCTACCATAATCACCAGGATTATATGAAACAAAACTATCTTTGCATGGTGTTACATGGTGAGATGCCCCAGAGTCAAGGATCCAATCAAAGCTATTGCTAGATGTATATACACATGCATCATCTACTGAAACAGTAAACAACACATCACCATCTGTGGATACAGCAGTAGTCTCACCTTCATTTGTGGTAGATGACTTGTGATTTGTACTAGACAGTCTCTGATCCTTTTGTCCTTTCTTCCAGAATCGACATTATTTCTTCATGTGTCCGGGTTTGCCACAATGAAAGCAGATGATTCTACCTCTCCTTGATTTTGATTGACCTCTCAATCTTGATCGTCCTTGCCAGCCTCGATCCGTTCTCCACCACAATCAGCTAGAGCTAGAGCCTCTCCTCCCTGGTTTTCCACAATTGACTTGCATCGCAGCTCCTCATTCATTAAACTGCTACTGACATCATCAAACTTCAAGGTCCCTATAGTCGCTGAAGTGCTCATAGCTACAATTAAATTTTCCCAACTGTCTGGCATAGAACACATCAGCAATATGGCTCAAATTTCATCATCTAAAAAGACTTTAACAGAGGCAAGTTGATTAGTAATAATATTAAATGCATTCAAGTGCTCAGCAACTGAAGCACTCTCCTTCATTTTGAGATTATAAAGCTTCTTCATCAAGAACACTTTGTTTGATGTCGTGTTCTTCTCATATAGATCATGGAGCTTCTTCCATAATCCTTCTGCCGTCTTTTCTCCAGACACATTGAAATAAACATTCTTTGCTAAATATTGGCAGATTGTTGCAATCACCTTTCTATCTAGCTTATTCCACTCTTCATTTGTCATTGATGAGGGTTTCCTTGTTGTGCCCTCAATCGGCAAACACTGATCCTTTAAAATCAGTATATCCTCCATCTGTGATTTCCATAGGGCAAAATTAGCCCCGCTCAACTTCTCCATATCTGTAACTGTTGTCTCCATTTTCAATCAAATTCACGCCCCAAAACACAAAAACTCCACTTAAAAATAAAACTTTAATTATTACTCTTTAAAATTTAGTAATAATGACCTTCCTCCTTTTAAAATACCATTTTCAAAATTCCTGCTCTTTTTAAAATATACTTTTCAAAATTCCAACATATAAAAAACATATATAATGTTTTAACCTTTTCACATTTCACACATACATATGTTGGTTTGAGAAAAAACTTGACGTATATGTGCAAGCTTGATGTGAAAAAAAACTTACGAACACCAGGTTTCAACTCCAATCTCCACGAATCTCCACATTTCAAACTCCAGCAACACGTTTCAACATAGATCCACGACCTTGTTTTTCTTGCAGCAACTATCTTTTAGTTCCAGCATTCCTCAGCTATTTCCTGGACAGATCCCTTTCCTAGACTCTCTTCTTTGCAGGGATTTCTGATTTTCTGGACAGATCCTTCAACAGCTCCAGAGGTAACAGCCAATGTTTTAACGAACGCTGCCAGAGCAAGGCGATGGCACTAAGTGGCTTGCAAAGTGGATATTTGACCCTAACTCTGATACTAGTTGTTAGATCAGAACATACATCACACACAGCAGATTTATACTCAGAGACTTAGATGACAATAGCAAAGAATAATTCACAAAGACAGACAAATGGAGAAACAACAAGATTACTCAGTGAGAAACAGCGGAATAGATAAAACAATCACTCAAGAACAGAAATCACTTTGCATTATATAACATGCGTGGACCTTTGGCTTGCAATCCCTGGCTAGAGAAATTACAAATTTATAGAGGCAGAAGAAGGATCTAGAATCCTGTATGTGATTCAGATGGAGATCTGGAATGATCTAACAACTTGATCCCTTTCAAAGCTTAATAGATCCATAGTTAAGATAGATTTAAGCTAATTTAATTATTAATAATTATAATTGTCAATTTATTTATTTTTATTTTAATAATTTAATTTGTTCTTTTATGTAATTTCATTGAGTCAAAATGTTTTGATTGATAATTTTATTTTTTTCTATGTAATCTGATCGAGTCAAAATGTTTAATTAACATAATAAAAAATAATATATATATTATTTTGATTGTGAAATGAGAGATGGTTTTTGGGCATGTGGGATTGATGAGCCATGGTATTAGCCCATGGTATTATAACAAAGCCTATTTACAATTTAATAATATCCATGGTAATATGCGGTGAATATCCATAATTAAAAATTTTGTTATATGGTAAGTATTGAGTTTTTATGTGCTTATTAATGAAATGAAATTTATATATGGTTATAAAATTATTATTTTAATTTATATGGTAAAATGGATCTTAATTTATAACTACTATTTATATCTTATATATTTGAATGTGATAGAGCATTTACATATATCTCAAAAGTAATTATAATATTTTTGCTTTTAGATTTAATTAAAAATATGTTATAAAATAAATTCAAATAAAATATTAAAATATTTTGATTGTAAAAAGAGAGATGGTTTCTGGGCATGTGGTATTGATGAGTCATGGTATTGACCCATGGTATTGTAACAAAACTTATTTACAAGTTAACAATATCGATGGTAAAGTAGGTTTGAATATTCATGGTTAAAATATTGTCATATTGTAAGTTATTATAAGTATTAAAGTTAATAATATATATGGTAAAGTGGGTGTGAATATCCATGGTTACAAATATTGTTATATTGTACGTTATTGTAAGTATTCAATTTTTTATACGCTCATTTATTAAATTTAAATATGGTTAGAGAATCATTACTTTAATTTATAAGATAAAAATAATATCATTTTATAGCTATTATTGATATATTATATATTTTAATCTGATATGTATATTATGATTTTTTTTTATCTAAAAAATTATTTTATTTTATTAATGAAAAAAAAATTAGAATATGATAGTTTAAATTTTACTATTTTTTTTTTTTACCAAAATTACGACATTTTTAGTGTTATAGTGTATTTAAAGACATAAAATTATTTAATGAAACCGGACTTTTCTCAATTATACCTCCAATTTCAATATCGAGTATTTTCATTTTGCTTTCATTTTTTTTTGCTTTCATTTTTCTAACTGCAGAAACTCTAGAATGTCATTTCACATAAGATATGTGCTTATCACTTCCATTTTTTCTCAAAAACAATAGATATATTTAAGATTTAATGATTAATCTACAATATCATTTCACATAGTATTTGTGCTTATCACTTCATATTTTGATCAGAAAGCAGTGATACCTTTAGGGTTTGATTAGGATATAGTGGAGATTTGTAGGTTTTAACTACTAAACATTGGAGATTTGTAGGACAATATTGGTAATGTCCAGAATTTTCTTATTTGTATGTTTTATATTAGTGGGAAAGGATAAATTATTGTTGTATGAGAAGATTGTTTCTTATGTTTTTAAAATAAATATTGGAATTTAAGTTTTTATGGTCTTTCATAAAATTCAAAATTATTGTGCACGGCTTATCAAATGCCATTCCGTTCCCGTTATCAAATTGTTACAAAAAAATTTAAATGTCACAGAAATTTTAATTTCAGATTTAATGTTTCACGGTTTCATATTCACAAATAAATTTAATATTAATATTCAATATCTACTGCACCATTCAATATCTACTATACCTAAGTATAATCTCTATTTTTTAATTTGTAAATAGAATTTATACGGTGTTTATAAAATATTAAATTTAGATTTTGCAAAACATTAAATCCATTAAAAAAAAAAATTGCAATTATGCAACAAAATTTTAACGCCACGAGCAAAACCAACTACACCATTTAAATTTAGATTTTATATAACATTAAATTCATTTAAATATAATTTTGCAACCAAATTTTAACCCCAAAAACAATTTAATTACAAAATACTTTTATATTTTAAATGATAAGGGCATTGTTAATCCTCCCAAATTTATTTTGAGTTAGGTGCAACGGGCTATCAAAGATGATTTGAAATTGTATCCTTATTTATTTTGATTTTAAATTGAAATCATCAAATATGACTCTCTTTATTGCTGTGAACATTGAAGTAAACCAGATTTTATTAGAGCAAAATGGAGCTAATCTGAATAAGTCTTAACACTACATATTCATAAGAGGAAAGGATTAAATTAATTAAGAAAGTTAGTTATCATCTAACTGGTAAGGATCGTTTACATTACTCTTTTATATACTTAATTTAAATAATTGTTTTATTTATTTAAAATGATAAATGAATGCGGTTTCAATGGCAGATTGGAAGGCATCATTTGTACTTTAAGAAATTTGATATTTTTTAATATTAAAAAATAAAAATAAAAAAATTAATTATATTAATTGGTATATATAGAATATACAAAATATTCGGCCTGGAGTATGCCGTAAAACTGCTTCTGCTTGGCTAAGAGCTCGTCTTCCTCGGACGTAAGGAAACAGGTTAACGACCCAAGACCCAGAGGCATCTGGCAGGAGTGAAACCCTGCTCCCTTACGTACCACCAGCGGGTTATTACAGGTGGCGTGGTTTTCCTTGATAATGGTGATGAGTCAAATCGACATTCGCGGATAGCAGCCAGAGATGGTTGTCCTCACTGTTGGTTTGACACCTGAGTTTGATAGGTTTTGCCACCTTCGGAAAAAAAAAGAAGAAAAAAGAATATACAAAATATATTTATATTTTAAATGATAAGAGTATATTAGTTTGATTAAGCATTCCTTTCAAGTTTAAAAGAACATGGTTGGAAGAGGAGAAATTCAATAACTTAGTACTAAACTTTTAGAAATATTATGAGCGAGAACTACATACCTCCCCGATGATGTATTTTTCTAATAAATTACAGGCACTGAAGAGTTGGGTCTGAGTGCGAGAAAGGGAAAAAAAGAAGGCACTTTCCTTGAAACTTCACAATATCTTACGAGACATTGTAGAAGTTAGCTGCTCGTTGGATCAGGGGGACCCCTCGGAACAGTTGTGGGTTTCTCTCAAGACTTTGGAACATAGGAAAACACAAATATTACACATCCAGGAATCCACTTAGAGATTGAAAATTCGAGCGATCTGGCTCAGTGAGGGCGATAAGAACACCAAATTTTTCAACAAATTTGCCAATTTCAGGAAAAATGTAAACACTATATGGCAGGTCCAAAATAGAAATGGGGACATGGTGTACACCACTGAGGATATTCAAACAGAAGCATCCCACTACTTTGAAAAATTCTACCGAGCTCATAGAGAGGTGAACATTAACGACCAACTTTGGGGTATTTAGGACTATCCTCACATGTTCAATGAGGCTCAGAATGATGCCCTTTTCCACCCTGTCAATCTTGAGGAAATCCATCGAGTCTTGCAGTCTTTTGCTTCGTATAAACGCCTGGGCCCAGACGACTGGACTGTGGAATTCTTTCTCCATTTCGTCGAGCTATTGAAATTGGACCTCTTACACATGGTTGAAGAATCTCATACCACTAGTCATGTATTAGGATCATTTAATTCCACCTTTATCGCCCTTATTCCGAAAGTCTCTATCCCTGATACATTCCTAGATTTTCGGCCCATTTCACTTTGTAATATTATTGTATACAAACTTATATCCAAGATTATTGTTGAATGCCTAAAGAGCACCCTCTCGAGTTTAAATTTTCGAGAACAATTTGGTTTCCTGCTAAACCAACTAATCCACGATGTTGTGGCCATTGCTTAGGAGGCGATCCACTCTATTCACACCAAGAAATTGCAGGCACTCGTTATGAAAGTGGACCTAAGAAAGGCATATGATTGTGTGGATTGGGCTTTTGTGCTCCTCATACTTTCCAAGATTGATCTATCAATACCCTGGTATAACGTGGAGAGATCTACCCACATTTCCCTAGTAGTATTCTTGCCAGAAATATGTGATACTAATGTATCTCAGAATCCATCCAAAATCATCCTCTTTTCCCACACCATCTACTTCTCGTATTCCTTCCACCGATCCACATCTTGGGGAACTTCCACCACATTATCTATGTAGGATTTCAGGCCATATTCATCTAGAAGGAAGGACATCCTAGCCTTCCAAATGAGATAGTTGGAAGCTTTGTCCAACCTATCCTGATATCTAATCCCAGTTGTGGCCATCTCGAAAACTATCGAAAACCCTCTCTTTCCTTCTGCTTGGTTGCTGATCTGCTACTCGCGCGCGCCTTCTTGAATGCATGGATCAACTCGCTGATACTACCAATTTTCTTGAAAAATTTGAACTTCCGAGACTCGAAATTCCGTAAGAGAAATTTTCCCTCTATTGTGTGTGCTTTTTCTCTTCCACTCGACGCTTATTTTGCTACTACAAAACCCTCTATGTCCAATCAAGGAATCTTCTCAATGAAAATCTGAGCTACAACTACTCCCTCTAACTGTTGGAATCACTAATCCAGACAACTTGACTTTTCTGCAACCCTCCAACTAAAAATCAAATTTTTGCCCTAGCAATTTGGCCTTCCTGTTTGGGTACTGCATTGCCTCTAAAAATTTTGGCCTACTTCTCCCAATGAACAATGAAATTCTCAAATCCGCTTTTAAGCTTCACAACTAATCACTCGCGCTCTCATACCATGTGAAAATTCCATCTATGATAGCAACTAGAAATTATTTTCCTAATTGTTATTTTATTTAACAATTTATTTGCAGTTTTCTACGAAAAATACCAAATAATTCACATTGTGATTTTCACAACAACAAAAAAATCGCAGAAGAAAAAATAGCGTTGGAAACTAAGAAAATACTAGCACGCACACAATAAAAATGACATGGTTATTTTTTAACAAAAGTCCCCGGAAAAACCCAACTTGGGAAAACCGATGCAGCAGATGAGGGTTTTACTATTATGCAGCAGTGAAATATAAGTACAATCTATGGATTCCCAACTGGCAGTCCAAACAACAAGAAAATATGGCCAAAATTATTTAGGGGAATTTCCCTTCTTCTATAAGCAACCGTGACACAACTTTCCTTAAAAAAACTCATCCTCCTAGACCCTCTGTGTAGTGCTTGCATAGACCCTTGGATGTTTAAGCCTGCAACTACCTCTAATGAAGTCGTTTTTCTTGTGTATGCTAAGGAAATTGGTTCTCCAACCCTTTGGAAGACTTTCCCAGCCTCTGGAAACTAAATCGATTTTTCCTCCAACCAAATCAAATTGATTTTTTGAAGCAACTGTGCAGTCCTATGCACTTCGTCACTGGGAATAACTCGGTCTCCTTGTTGCTGCCTCTCCAGATCTAGAAAATTCCCTCTGGATCATTATCTCTGCTTCCTCACTGAAGCTCGAACTCTCTAGCAACTCACTGTTGCTGCTCTAGAAAATCAAATTCTCAAATGAATCTGGTGTATTCTCCATCACCACATTAATCCCTTCTTATATCTTCCTGTTGGGACCCCAACGAACAAGATTAAATATTAATCGATGACTCAAATCATTTCTGTATCGATCCGTGTGATTTTAGAGAGAATTCTCACCTTCACTTAATTAATTCTGATTAATTAACTAACTTTCCTAAGTTTAGACTTAGGAAACATTAAGAAATTGGTTAATAATCTAATCAAGTCATCACTAGGTGGAATTTCTAGAAACAATTTATGGGTTTTGGAGATCTCATGTATTATAGCCTCTCCACCAAATTTCGTGGATAGAACACATCCGATGCTATAGAAACTAACACTCCCTCTTAGCAAGGATTGTGTTCTCTCTAGTGTTGCACATCCTGCCACAACACCCTGTCTTTGTATTGCCTCCTATCATGCTACTGATGTATGGATGGTTATGCCCACCAACTACTGCACAACTCTAATGTTGAATCTATACTTTTGCTGACACTGCTATATTGCTTCTAACATTGCATATGTACTACAACTCCCTCTCATTTGTTGCTGCCACAACTAAAACTACTACAACTGAGAAGCATCCAAAATACGAAATCAACTGTGTTCAGTGTGATGCATCTGTCTCCTAAGTCTCTGAGTGCTACTATCATTTGCACTGTCACTAAAGAATCTACATTAATCATGCCTCTGCTACTGAGCCACCTGCTCTGTTGCTAACACTGCACTGTGCTCCTCATCATCTAACTAATACTAGTATGCAATTGTCACTCTAGTACTGGCTGCATCAACTTCCATTGATCCATCCTACTATTGAATATTGTGGGCCCTCGTAGCAAGGTAATGATCCATGAGGTGAACTCCTCAAGGACCCTGCCCAATGTTTGTAGCTCTCTAGGGATACAACTCCAAGTCACCCCACCTCACTCCTGGAGTTATGGTTTCCATCATCACAAAGTCTTCCTCCAACTTGGAGGACAACGTATCTATCTCAACATGTGCTGCCACCTGGTCCTACTTCTACTTCTTGTCCATGTTCTTGATAGGACACTGTGTACTATATTGGCCAAACTCGTCACATCTGAAGCACTTGACCTTAGATAGGTCCTTCTTCTTCTTCTTTTTCTCCCACTGCCCCTTACTAGGACCCTTCAATGCAAGGGCCACATTATCATCTTCGTTCAATCTCTTTGATCCGCTGATACTGCTACTACTAATAAAGCTCTTTAATAGAGCTCGTCTCAACTCCTCCTCCTGTAATTCATCCCGCATGTTGTTGCATCGTGGTAGCATGTCTCTACCCAATATACTTTGGATAAAGACTTGCCAATCCTCAAAGACATTGTTGAGTGCCAACCTAACTAGATCTAATGGCTGAGGCGCTAGCCCAACAACTGCAAGATGGTTTCAGACCTCCAGAATCGTCATGAGATTGGGATCTATGCCTTCCCCCTTTTGCATCCTGATGCAACTTATCTTTTATTCCAAGAACATCTTCTGCTACTTGAAAGTACCCTCGTATAGTGTGGAGAGAGCTACCCACATTTCCATGAAAATATTATTGCCAGAAATATGCGAGACTATGTGATCTCATAATCCCTCCAAAATCATCCTCTTTTCCCACGCCATCTCCTTCCTGTATTCCTTCAACTGATCTGCATCTTGAGGAACTACCACCACATTATCTATGTAGGCTTTGAGGTCATATTCATCCAGAAGGAAGGACATCCTAGCCTTCCAAATGGCGTAGTTGGAAGCTCCATCCAACCTATCCTGATCTCTAAGCCCAACTGTGACCATCTCAAAAACTGTCGAAAACCCCCTCTTTCCTTCTGCTTGGTTGTTGCTCTTCTACTCGCACTCCCTTTTGGAATGTGTGGATATACTAGCTGATACTGCCAATTTTCCTGGAAAAATCAAACTTCCGAGACTCGAAGTTCCTTGAGTTGTGTGTTTTTTCTCTTCCAACTAACTTTGATTTTGCGGCTGCAAAACCCTCTGTGTCCAACAAAGAAATCTACTCAATGAAAATCTGAGTTGTAGTTGCTCCCTTTGACTATTGGAATCACTAATATGCCAACTCGAATTTTTTGCAACCCTACAACTAAAAATAATTTTTTTTCCCTTGCAATTCGTCTTGCCTGTCTTGGTACTGCGTTGCCTCTGAAAATTTCGGACTGCTTCTCCCACTGAACAACGAAATTCTCACATCTGCTTCTAAGCTTCTTGACTGATCACTCACGCTCTCATACTATGTGAACATTTCATATCTCATAGCAACTGTAAATTATTTTCCCAATTGTTAATTTACTTAACTATTTATTTGTAGTTTGCTACGACAAATACCAAATAATTCACACTATGATTTCCACAACAAAAAAATTGTGGAAGAAAAAATAGCGCTAGAAACTGAGAAAATACTATCACACATAGAATAAAAATGAGACAGATAGTTTTAGAAAAACCCAACTTGGGAAAACTGGTGAAATAGATGAGGGTTTTATTAGCATGCAGTAGTGAAATATGAGTACAATCTATGGATGCCCAACTGGAAAGTCAATCAATAAGAAAATCTGGCCAAAATTATTTAAGGGAATTTCCTTCTTCCACAAGAAACCGTGACACAACTTTCCTTCAAAAAACGTATCCTCCTGGACCCTCTACGTCAGCCTCTGCACAATGCTTATACAAACCCTTGGATGTCTAAGCCCAAAACTACCTCTGATGAAGTTAGTTTGCCTGTCTCTGATAAGGAAATTGATTCTCTGGCCCTCTGGAATACTTTCCCAACCTTTGGAAGTTGAGTCGATTTTTCCTCCAGCCAAATTGAATTTATTTTCTGAAGCAACTACGCAGCCTTCTGCAATGCCTCACTGGGAATAACTCGACCTCCTTGTTGCTGCCCCTTCGGATCTGGAAAACTTCCTCTGAATCATTGTCTCTACCCCTCACCGTCTTTGCTTCCTCACTGAAGCTTGAACTCTCTGGCAACTTATAGTTGTTGCTCTGGAAAATCGAATTCTCCATGCGACTCTAGTGTATTTTCCATCACCACATCGATCCCTTCCTATATCTTCATGTTGGGACTCCAACGACAAAGATTAAATATTAATCGATGGCTGAGATCATTTCTGGTCAATTTGTGTGAGTTCCTAGATAATTCTCACGTTGACTTAAATAATTTTGATTAATTAACGAGTTTTCCTATGTTTAGACTTAGGAAACATTAAAAAATTGGTTAATAATCTAATTAAGTCATCTCTAGGTGGAATTTCTAGAAACGATTTTTGGGTTTTGAAGATCTCATGTATTCTAGCCTCTCTGCCTAATTTCGTGGCTAGAACAAATCTGATGCTACAAACACTAACATGATTCACATAACATTCTAATTTGGAAACGTTTATTTCTTGGTAAATTTGTGGTTTTTGGCATGCTTGCTTATTCTCTTGCATCTTGCTCATCATACATCTTTACCTTTACCTTCCATTACAAACGTAATAAATTTGTATTTTCCACTCATAATATTGCAACAACGTATTTTAATCTGAAACAAAGTACCCGAAAAACTCTAAAAAAACATATGGCTCGCCAGGCATGGCCTTATTTTTTTGGGTATCTCTGCGAAATTTTAATCCAAAGCACATTGTAGAGTATTTATTTATTTAAATAATTAAAAAAATAAATAAATAAATAAATAAAATAAAAAAATAAAAAAAAATAAAAATCTTTCATGCTTCAAATTCATTCAAAATATGAGTCACAACTCCAACTGAATGTTCATAAATCAATTTTTTTTAGTTCCAAACATAAATGGGCATTCTAATGTTACAAAAAGTAAAAAATAAATACATAAAACAAGTGCATCCCTCAAGATAAAATATATGTAATTGGACATGATAATTAGAGTTATCACATTGCAATTTTGCTAAACTTTTCACATCAAAAAATGACTCATACTAGGCATGGAAATTCTAGGATTATTTATTTATTTATTTATTTTTTTAATGGGAACGATAGTATATTGTTCAACCCTTTTTACCTATTTCTATGATCACAGATGTAGGGTAACCAATGACCCATTGTACATGGGAAATTTTATTTCCAACATTGGCTCAACCATCACATCTCAACCACTTTCAGATAATATCAATACATAAGGGACAATGCCACCAATTTCATAAGGGATGATGCCACAAAAGATAATATTAATACATAAGGGACAAAGCCACCAATTTCATAAGGGATGATGCCACAATTTTTTCTTAATCATGTTCTCCAAATTCTCAAAGCTTCTACAACAAACCCTATGGGCCTTCATAAAACACTTTCCCGACTATAGAACACTATAACATCATTCCAAGAAGGATGATACTATCGTACAATCATTTGAAACATAATGCACATGACTTGTAAACTACACCCATAGCATAATCACTAAAATGACCATTTGGCAGAACCACCATTCGATTCTCAAACAAAATATTGCTAAATTCCACACATTTAACCCTCATGAACTATGACCCACAAAATACTGATTTCGAGAGGCAACTTCAGATATGGCTTCAGTTTCCAACGATGCTTGAATATTCAATTACAACAAGCTATAAAGAGTTGTCGCAAAGTAAAGGGAGTTTCCACCATAGGGAGTTTCCGCAACATAGATTGAACAATGAACAACGTTGCAACAACTAACAACTATAGCTAACAAAAGCAGAGAATTAGAGCCTTGGGCTAGGGATGTTGATGCCTAGGCTTTTTAGCTAAAAAATAAAAGTTCTCAGAATGGCTCGAAACCTAAACGACCGCGTCTATCTCAAAAAAACGATCCTAACCCAACTCGTTTTGTCGAAAACCGAGTTTGTATGAGAAAGTTATTGTGTTCTGATCACTTTATTAAATAGGCAAAATTTGAAAAAAAAATGCCCAATCACTGCACAGTCAGCAATCCGTACTGTTGATGTGGCAGGTGACTAGACATGGTCAAAAGCGAATCACAGGTGGACAAGTGGAATCATTTCATTGGGTTGTACAAGTGGTGTGTTGGCACAATTTGATTGGTTTATTTATGGACCAATGGAAGAATGCCATGTGGCAAGCCCGGACAATCTCAACACAATGGAACAAAATTTTAGGGTGTAGGTCAGGGTCGAACCCATGACCTCTGGCACATAGTCCACACACCTTAACAAACTCCTCTACCGAGTGTTCCTTACCCCATATGTTTGCTGCTTATATTTAAAGTTTGGTGAAGTTTGAATGGGTGGTTAGGAGGGCCAGCCCTCCACATGTGAACACAACCCAACGATGGCAGTCACGGTTATAGTTAACTCCGGCGGATAGTCCACCACACCACAATGGTTCTGCATGTGAACGGGCCATCACAAACCAAGCGGTTAAGGCTGCGATTTATCCGGAGGCTATCCAAACAAACACCGCGACGGTTTAATGTACTGCATGTGAACGTAAAGGTTGTAACATAAAATGGTTAGGAAGTGGGCTCCAAAACTGCACGGGTTAATTAACACTGCATGTGACCACTAAACCGAGACCGACGGGGTTTTGGTTAACACTAATCGCGGGATTAACAATAATCCAAGTTTAAAGTTAATAAGCACAGTTTAACACTAATTAACTGCAGTTTAAAACGGAAAAGTTTTCGGTGGTGCCCCCAATTTTGGGCCTACCTCCAGATTTAGCATGCTAACTAGAGGCATTCCAAATTTAGCGAAACTTTTCTAGGAAAAGACTCACTGAGTCATGGAGAAGGCAATTTTCGACCAAATTGAGCTCAAGAAGAGGTGTTCTTAGCTAATTTGGACATTATGAACACATTGGTGTAGGTATTAAGAGCCATAGAGCTTTGTAAAACAACATTTTTCCATATTGAGCTAATACAGAGGCCCAAGCCATGGAAGCTGGACCAAGGAGATGTAGCCCAGGAGGGGTGAACTCCTTCATCAAAACATTGTGTTAAAGTGTCTCTTTGATGGTTTGTTGTACTTTGAATGTCTTCTGTTCAGTATTTGTTTTGAAGCTATTTTTCTCATGAATGCCATTTTAAACTTAAGGAAATTTACTTGTTTACATGCACAAACAACTAAGGAAACCCCAATACTAGAAGCAATAAGCAAGCACATGTTTAGAAATCTGTAATTGTGATTAGCACAACAAAAACTAATCATGCAAAAATAGATCAAGTTGGTATCAAAGCTAAGGTTGAATTGCTTGATTGCTTGAGTTTTTTGCAATTAGGGCTTTAATAGTTGCAAAATTGTGATGCTTACAAGGTTAAAGTTGCAGAAAGGAGAAGGGAAGTTATTGGTTGCAACTCCTGAGGTAATGCCCAGAAGAAGGAGAGGCACAAGGCCACAATCTCCACCACCTAAAGTTCCAATTCCAGATGCACTTGAAACTCCTTCAACTGAGATTGAAGAGGTACCAACAGTACTAGTTTCTAAGCTTAAATCCAAAGCCATTATGTCTGGAGAAAGAGAGCCTGAAGGTCCTTCTTCAGAACAGGAAGAATTCAAGAACGCTTTCTTTACATTAACTGAGATGGTTAAAGTCCTCTATGAAGAGAGGAATACTAGAATGGTTGGAGAGAGTTCTAAACCTCCACATGGAGAAGGAAGCTCAGAGGATAAAAAAGATGAGAAGAAGGATTCCAAACGGAATGGTGGAAAGCCACCTCCATATCCACCATCCTCATCATATTCATCATCTCACACAACATCATCTTCCACTACCACCACTGAAACTGCCCATACTCATTCAAAAACCCTAAAAGGAAAGACTCCCTTACTTAAATTGGACATAAAGTTTGAAATTCCCATGTACAATGGAGTGGTGAATGCAGAAAAGTTGGACAATTGGATTTGACAGTTGGAGGTATACTGTAGAATTCAAAACCGTCAAGAAGACAACATAAAAGTCTAGTTGGCTTCACTGAGGCTAGAAGGAATTGAACTAGTTTGGTGGGAAGTAAAGACTCAAGAGGAAATGTGAATCCATGGTAATATATACATCACGTGGGTTGAATTTCTGCAATTAAAATATAGTTTTATCCTTTAGCCTATATGTAAAAGCCATTATGAGTTGGCATAATTTTAGGTAGCTCAAAGGCCAAACAATCCAAGATTATACACATGAGTTTAGAAAAAGGGCTTTGTTGTTAGGAATAAATTTGAATTCCCAAGGTACACTACTGAAATATATTGGGGGTTTACATTCCTATTTGAAACATACTATCCTTATGTTCAATCCAAATAATTTGGATGAGGTATGTGTGCAAGCCACTAGCCTTGAATCTAGAGGAAAAAACATTCAGGAAGAGGGTAGTAAGAGGAAGCCATTCAAGGGTAAGGAGAAAGAGAAGGGTGGAAAATGGAAGGGAAAGAAGAATGCAAGTGTGAAGAAAGAAGGGGATAAAATCACATGCAAACATTATTCCAAAGAGGGGCATGATGAAGCCCACTGCTGGAAATTGCATCCCAAATTAAGGCCTAAGAAACAAAACAATAAGGGAAAACAAAAGATGACTGCTACCACACAACATGACCTTGGTTCAGACTCTGGTGATGAGACCAAGATTTTAGCCATGGTTACAAAAGGGAAAGAAACCGTTGCAAGCACTAGTTCATCACATAGTCAAAACAACACTCCAAATGAAGAGTCAAGAATAGAGTTGTTTCATGTAAGAGTGATTTCAAATCATACAAAGATTGATGCATTATTTGATAGTGGGTCACAATCAAACTTGATTTCAGAAGACTTGGTAAAAAAGCTAAACCTTGAAATTGTACCTCATCATAATCCATATCCATTGGGTTGGATAGTTAACAATGAAAACTTACAGGTTACAAGGAAGTGTTTATTCAAGTTCACCATTATTGAAAAGTTCATTGAAGAAGTTGAGTTAGATGTAGTTCCACTTGAAATCCTAGGAATCATTTTGGGTAGTCTTTATTTGTATGATAGGAAAGCAGTATTTTATCACCATGACAACAAATACATATTTCTAAAGAAGGGGTGGAGTACATTGTGAGAGCCCATCGCAAAAAACTGAACATTTCTTTGGTTAATACAAGGCAGGTTAAGAGACTAGTAAATGCAAGTAAAAATTTTGTGCTTCTCATGATCAAGAAAAATAATGATATTGGTTATGAATCTTTTGAACATTATGATGATAAATTGAAATCTGATTTGTTTGATGTGGTAAGCAAGCATTGCAAGATGTTTCAAGAACCAAAGGGGTTACCTCCCAAGAGGGGAATTCAGCATGAGATTCAGTTGCAATGGGATGTTCCACTTCCAAACATACGCATGTATCGCATGTCGATTATGGAGAGCATGGAAATCAAAAAGAAAATTCAAGAATTTTTTAGCAAAGGTATCATACGCCCATCTACTTTGCCATGTGGTTCGCCCATTGTCTTAGTGCCAAAGAAGGATGGAACTTGGTGCATGTGTGTGGATTTCCATGCACTGAAAAAAATCACGGTAAAGAATTGTTATCCACTCCCAAGAATTGATGATTTTCTTGATCAGTTGAGGTATGAAAATTATTTCACTAAGTTAGACATACGAAGTGGTTATCATCAAGTTAGGATATTTTAAGAAGACATTTGGAAAACCACATTTAAAACTAAACAAGGATTGTTTGAGTGGCTTGTTATGCCTTTCAGTCTTACAAAGGCTCTAGCTACTTGCATGAGGGTAATGAATGATGTATTGAGACCATTTCTAGATGACTTTGTCATTGTGTACTTAGATGATATACTCATATTCAGCAAATCCAGAGATGAACATGTCATGCATGTAAACAAAGTACTTGATGTCTTCAGAAAAGAACAATTATTTTTATAGATGTCGAAGTGTGAATTTGGCAAGACTTCTTTAGTGTATTTGGGACACATTGTTGGAGGAGGTGAGCTGAAGATCGACCCCTCTAAGGTTGAGGTCATCCTGAACCGGTCCAAGCCCAATACAGTTACAGAGGTAAGAAGCTGTTTAGGGGCAACACAATATTGGAGACAGATTATTGCTAATTTTTCTTCCATTGCAGCTCCATTACATGCATTGACAAGTGTCAAGAAATTATTCCAATGGGGAGATGTAAAATAGAAAGCATTTGATGCTTTGAAGAAAAATATAAGTTCAACGTCGATATTGGCTCTTCCCGATCTTAGACATCCATTTGAAATTCAAACGGATGCAAGTGACTATGCCACGGGAGCAGTTCTATTGCAACATGGTAAGCCCATTTCATTTCATTCTGAAATATTTAATGGAGCTGTAACTAACTTTCCCACCTATGAAAAAGAACTTTATGCATTGGTACAAAGTGTTAAGAAATGGAAGCACTATTTGATGGGGAAGGAGATCATCATCCATACTGACCGTCAACCATTGCAATATTTACAGTCACAGTCAAAGTTGCATCAATCATGACATTTCAGATGGATGGGTTTTCTACAAAAATTTCATTTGGTTATCAAGTATGAAAAAGGAATCTACAATAAGATAGTTGATATGCTTTCAAGGCCTATTGTAAATTCTTCTGTTATACTCAAGCATAATTTTGTTTTGCATGAAAGTTACATAGAACAATATGCAAATGATAGTGACTTTCAAGATGTATATGCAAGCTTGAGTCAAGGATCAAATTGAAGAGTTGAATTATCATGTACATAACAACTTGTTGTATCACTTGGGCAAGTTGTGTATTCCACAAGAAGAAAGAAACAATATTATAAGGGAGGCACACACTTCTGAATTGATTGCTGGACACTTTGGTGTAGGCAAGACAATAACAAATCTTCAAAGGTATTGTTATTAGCCATGCATGTTGGATAATGTTTCTCGTTTCATAAGAGGATGTTATTTATGTGCTACAAGTAAGCCTAGCAATAGGAAACTTGGTTTATACACTCCACTTTTGATACCTTCACATCCATGGCAGAGTATCTCAATGGATTTTGTAGGAGGTGTTCCATTATCAAGGAAAGGTCATGATTACTTGTATGTAGTTGTAGACACGTTCAGCAAGACGTGCATACTAACACCATGTAAAAAGAAAATTATAGTTGAACAAACAACTCATCTTTTCTTCCAAAACATTTGGGTTCATTTTGGTCTTCCTACTTCTATTGTAAGTGATCGAGATTTTCGATTTGTTGGGAATTTTCGGTCAAATTTGTGGGACATGATGGACACAAAGTTGAAGAAGATTATAACCTTTCATCCACAAACAGATGGACAAACTGAGGTGGTCAATAGAATAGTTATTCATCTTCTTAGAGGATATTGTAGCAAACATCCCAAGTTGTGGGATGAACAGTTGCATTACATACAACATGCATACAACAAGGCAAAGCATTCTTCCACAAACACATCGCCATTTGAGGCATACTTGCCAAGATCACCATTGGACTTCATATTTGAGAAAGATGTCGCCATCAATGGTCACAGTGGCATCAATAAGGCAAGGAAGTTCATAGAGCAAATTCAGTTGATACATCATATAGTGCAGGAACAACTTGAGAAAATTTAGAGCAACTACAAAGAAAGGTATGACAAACAACGGTTTGATTGCAAATTTCAAGTTGGCGACGAAGTTTGGTTATATATTAGCAAAGAGAGACTTCAAGGGGAAGGTAAAAATCTTAAGCCAACCCGTTATGGTCCGTTTAAAATTCTAGAAAAGATTGGTAACAATGCATTTAAGCTTGATTTGCCTCCTTATATGAAAATATACTTTGTTGTTAATGTTGAGAAATTGAGATTGTTTGAGCCTCCTTTGATTGATGATCAAGGAGAGCATGTTTAGCTGCCATCAATAGATAATTTCTCACTAGAATATATAGATGAGCTTTAGCAAGATCTCATACTTAACAGAAGAATTAGAACTTCGACAAGAGGGGATGTTGAATACCTTAGAGTGGGACTCAAGGGACAAAAGCCTTCTCAAGCCAAATGGTTGCAGATCGAGAAGGTGAGGGAGTTGTACCTTCACCTGCTAAACAATTAATAGTATATTTTGGTGTCCATAAGGCTTCTAGTGGGGAGGAATGATCAGGTGCTCAGCATTTAGCTCAAAAATAAAAATTCTCAGAATGGAATGAAACTTAAACGACCGTGTCTGTCTTGGAAAAATGATCCTAACACAACTCGTTTCGTTGAAAATCGAGTTCGTATGAGAAAGTTATTGCATTCTAATCGCTTTGCTAAACAAGCGAAATTTGCTACAAAAAAAATGGCGAGTCACTGCATAGTCAGCAGTATGTATTGCTGATGTGGCAAGTGACTAGGCATGGTCAATAGTGGTCAACGATGAATCACAGCTGGACAAGTGGCATCATCTCATTAGGTTGTATAGGTGGTGTGTTGGCGCAATGTGATTGGTTTATTTATAGACCAATGGAAGAATGCCACGTGGCAAGCCCGGAGGCCGCCATGTGGCACCTCCCAAAGGCCTTGACAGTCTAAACACAATGGAACAAAATTTTATGGTGGAGTTCGGGGTCGAACCCACGACCTCCAGCACATAGTCCACACACCTTAACCAACTCCACTACCGGGTGTTCCTTACCCCACATGTTCGCCGCTTATATTTAAAGTTTCGTGAAGTTTGAATGGGCGGTTAGGAGGGCCAGCCCACAGGCCAACCCTCTGCATGTGAAAAGAACCTAATGATGGCGGTCACGGTTGCAGTTAACTCCGGCATGTTGATTTGGGGTAGCATTGGATGTGCTCTAGCCATGAAAATTGGTGGATAGGCTAAAGCACATGAGATCTCCAAGACCCAAAAATGGTTTGGGAAGATTCTAACCAGTTTGGGAGATATTAAAATAATTAATATTTTTAATGGAGTTCCTAAGTCTAAACTTAGGAAAAATAAAATATTAATGGGTATTAATATAAAATTTGGTTAGAAGGTTCCAAAAGTCATGGATCAAGAAAAATATAATCTTAACGATTAATTAGAGATTTAATATCGGTCGTTGATAGACCAACGAGAAAAGTATAAGAGGAGGCTTGAGAGTCAGTTGGAGGACACACTGAGGGAGACTAGTCTGTTCGATTTCTGGAGCGAGGTTAGCAGAGAAATTTAAACTAGTGGTCTAGAGATCAACAAGAGGTAGTAAGTACAAAACAGAGAGTCGGGAACAGCACTAGGGGAACAATGCAAAGGTTGGAGAGGCAAACGTAGAGAAAGCAAACTGCGCAGTCACTGGAGGCCCTGTGTGGGTGATGCAGAGAGGCCCAATGCTGACGCAAAGAGGTAGGGACTGGTGCAGAAGGTCTGGGAACTACGCAGAGGTCAGCCAGGATGACGCTAAGACTGGGAGAAGTGCTGAAGAATTTTTCTCTCTGTAGGGTACACCAGTTTGGCACCCAGTTGTACTGAATAATTGCTGCATAATAAAATCCTCCCTTGTTGCACCGGTTTTCCCACATTGGGTTTTTCCGGGGATTGACAGTCCAAAATATTTGTGTCGATGTGTTAATTCTTGTGCATGTGTTTGTTTATGTATTATGATGTGATATCTACATCAAAATTTATTTTAATGTTTACTAAAGGATTTTCATAAATAACTTATTGGGAATAAGTAGGTAAAATAAATCAGTTGTTGTAGTGATATAATTTTCACACAACGGACAGTCCACCACACCACAACGGTTCTGCATGTGAACAGGCCACCACAAACCATGCGGTTAAGGCTGCAGTTTATTCGACAGCTATCCAAACAAACATCAGAACGGTTTAATGCCCCGCATGTGAATGCAAAGTTTGTAACATAAAATGGTTAGGCGTCGGGCTCCAAAACTGCACGAGTTAATTAACACCCATGTGACCACTACACAGAGACCGTTGGGGTTTTGGTTAACACTAATCGTGAGATTAACGATAATCTGAGTTTAAAGTTAAAAAGTGTAGTTTAACACTAATTAAGTACAGCTTAAAACATAGGAGTTTTGGTGGTGCCCCCAATTTCGGGCTTGCCTCCAGATTTAGCGCAGTAATTAGAGTCATTCCAGATTTAGCGGAATTTTTCTAGGAAAAGATTGACTGAGTCATGGAGAAGGAAATTTTTGACCAAATTAAGCTCACGAAGAGGTGTTCTTGGCTAATTTGGACATTCTGAACACATTGGTGTAGGTATCAGGAGCCATAGAGCATTGTAAAATATCATTTTTCAATATTGATATAATACAGAGGCCCAAGCCATGGAAGTTGGACCAAAGAGATGTAGCCCAGGAGGGGTGAACTCCTTCATCAAAACACTGTGTTAAAGTGTCTCTTTGATGATTTGATGTACTTTGAATGTTTATTGTTCAATATTTGTTTTGAAGCTATTTTGCTCATGAATGCCATTTTAAACTTAAGGAAATTTACATGTTTACATGCACAAACAACTAAGGAAGCCATAGTACAATAAGCAATAAGCAAGCACATGTTTAGAAATATGTAATTGTTATTAGCACAACAAAAACTAATCATATGAACACATATCACCGGAAAAATGCCTATTTTGAGAGGAAACTTCAGATATGGATTCAGTTTCCAACGATGCTTGAATATTCAATTACAACAAGCTATAAAGAGTTGTCGCAAAGTAAAGGGAGTTTCCATCATAGGGAGTTTCCGCAACATAGATTCAACAATGAACAACGTTGCAGAAACTAACAACTATAGCTAAAAAAAGTAGAGAATTAGAGCCTTACACTGCAGAAGTAGAGAATTTGATTACTGGAAGCATTGGGGCTAGGGATGTTGACATCCAGGCTTTTTAAAGAGCTTTGCATTCTTTCCACTCACGTCTTCGAATTGTTGGGAAGGAGAGGTTGCAAGTCGGCAGAGGAGACAGGTGGGACCGGCGTTTGGAGAGAAGTTCGAGCATCAGTAACATACAACTAGGTGGCCAAAATAGGGCAACAAGGGTTCAACACCCTTCCACCACTGCATGCCTCCTTCACGCCCCTAAAAAAACAACAATACTTCCCTCATTTTCTTCGTTGACTCTATACAAAATTCTTACCTCCAACTTTCGGTGAACAATTCACTGGTAAACAATGACGACATTCATATTTAAAATCTTGATATTTCAACTTTCAAGCCTTACAGAATTTCAAATTTCAAATTCAAATGGGATCCATGGCATGGTAGATACATGGATGCAGATGGGTGTCAGGACGTTGGGTGGGAGACGCAAATGGAGCTGGGGAGCAGAGGTTGTAACAGAATAAGCCATCAATGTCACGAAGAAATTTGAAGTTGTTGGAGGACAACCGTTGGCTAAAGAAAGGTGCAAAAACCAAAGGGGAAAACGTTGAATAGTTAGACTACTCCTTTTGGCAAGGCAGAAAGGTAAAAAAGAAGTGCCATACCATTCTGAAATATTTAATGTTTATGGTATATTAGTTGTTAAATTTTAACTAAATAATGTAACATTTTTTTATTTTTATTTTGTGACCCAGAGGAACCCAACGACCCGCCTGACATGTAATTACTAGTAAACCTTCGGGGGTCTATGGCCTGTCCTCCTCTCCATAAACCAGGTCGCAAATAGGGGGATTTGAACCCGGGTCTCTCAAGTTTCAACGATTTCACATATCTTGAATTACCAATTGAGCTGCCCCCCTGGGACAACTAAATAATGTAACATTAAATATTTATAGTAGCAAAGATATTAGCTACTTTTTTTTTGTAAGTTTGGCAGGGCTACATCTTCATCATGTCCAATATATCACCCCGATCAGGGCAGGGAATTGAACCAGTGACTTCACATCAAGGAGTGCCTTAGCAAAGCACCCAATCATTGTTTATCCAAGACCCCATGGACAAAGATATTAACTACTTTGAATATTGATGTAAATTGAAAATATAAGATAATATATATCAAATATTAATTTACATTATGAAATATAAGATCGACTTTTTATCTATTTATATATGTGTGTGTGTGTGGGAGGGTGCGGGGGGAGGCAAGGGGGGGGGGGGGAGAGTTTATCTAACTATTATATGTTATGGAGTTTTAGATAGGATTTCAACTAAATACTTTTTGTTCAAATCATTATGTTTTTGTTGTTTAAAATAAGTTTTTGACTATATATATGAATTCAATACTTTGAAAAACCTTTGGAGCACTAGACTTGTGGAGAGTTTAGAACTCAAACTTGTGATTCCAAATTCAATTGGAAAATATGCAAAGGTATAACATATAAACTTCTGTGTTTGACATATGTGTGTTTATACAAGTAAATATTATTGTTGACCATGGTATAGAAGCCATCATATTCTAAAGCAATTAGAATGACAACCTATATATTACATCCCATAACATTAAATGTTGCATAACAACATAAATATTAGTCATTGAGCCGAGAGGCTCATTCTACAATTCAGTATGATGTGTAACCTTGCCTGTTTGTTATCAAAGTTGAAATTTTACTCATGTCGACCAAAACAAAAAATTCAAAAATCTAAAAATAAAAATAAATAAATAACTATATAAAATATTTAAATAATGTCGACTCATAAAAAATTTACAGGTGAAGAAATTTTATCCCTCTCAGCTCATGTTAGATCCGTATTTAAGATGGATCTATGTTGGTGTATTTTAAATAACAAAAAATCACAATCTCACTTAAAGTTTTTTCTATTAGTAGAATGTGCCTATATATGACTGAATGATATTTTAATGTCAACAAAACTAAAAATAGTCTATGGGACCACCAACCTCCTTGTTGTTCACCTTTTGCAATTCAATCCTTTTCTTTCTCAAATTGACGATGAGTTGACCCAACCTTCTAACAATCCCCTTACTGAAAGGACAATGTCAAGGAATCAATGTTAACATATTTCCATAATTGTCTCTAATGTATTAGAAAGCATCACATTCCAAAATGAAATATTTTT
The DNA here is from genome assembly GCA_031772625.1 of Pinus tabuliformis. Lineage (NCBI taxonomy): Eukaryota > Viridiplantae > Streptophyta > Pinopsida > Pinales > Pinaceae > Pinus > Pinus tabuliformis. The sequence continues at coordinate 649,444,829 of CM062817.1, forward strand.
CCGATTCCAATGCCCATAAGTGCAAAAAGTACACCCTCGTTCTTCCCAAGTTTCTTTAAGTCTTTTCCACTTTTACACCGAAGTTTATACACAGGCATTTGTGTTTGTAGAAGTAAATATTGTGAAGTTGTTTTATGTTTTGGTATTTTTTGGTTAATTTTGCTTAAAATATAGCAATTTGACATATGTGTTTTTACACAAATAAATATTGTGGAATCTAATTATTTTATGTTTTTGTAATTTTTTGAATATATTTTTTTGAATATGATAGGAGTTTGGCAAAACTAATTGTGAAGTGTACATGATGTGTGTATCATAAGTTTTTAAAGTGTTGAATTTATTTGTCACCAACATAGATCTATCTTAAATATGAATCTAACATGAGCATAGAGGTATCCAATCGTGTAAAAAAATTCATTAACCCACATTATTTACATATTTTGTATAATTATTTAATTTATTTTTATTTCTAAATTTTTAAATTTTTTATTTATTTTGGCAAACGTGATCAAAATGACTATAAAAATAACTGTAAAATATTGAATCTATTCATATATTTAAAAATTCAATTTAAACAAACAAAAATAACAATCTCACCCGCTATTATATCATAAAATTATGTGAAAAAAAAACTATTTAATTGCACTTCTATTTTATTTTATTTTTAATATAAATATAATTATAATGTATATGTACATACCACTCTATATCTCACAATGTGCATCGCGGCCAGGCACATAAGCTTGACCTAAAAGGAAATGCACCAGTCTTACACAAAGATATCAAGGAAGCAGCCAGCATAAAGGACGTATATCATGGGTGCCAGAGAGGCCAGCGACATCAACGCATCCAATGTGGCCTTGTCTCTGTCCCGAGAATTGTGGCACCATCCTTCTGCTAGTCAGCATCCTCCAGAGACCTCTGCGTCACGTGATGGTCATCCTAACACAATATGGCACCGACCGTTTGAGCACCAAGTTCGAAGCGTCCTCCCCTGACATTTCGCATGTTGCAAGAGTGACGAGCCCACTCTCTACCAATGCCTCTCCGACGCGCACACTAAATCAGTTCTTTGTTGAGTCCCCATTGTTAAATAGAGATAGGAACGGAGTCGTTATGGAGGGGAAGGAATCGTCGCCATGAATTCGTTTACGGAGACGCAAAAATTGTTGGATGGTCAAAATTAGTTGGAATTTTGGCCAAAAAAAATTTCAAAAAATCTTGTAAATGCAGTGTATGAATCATGTTTTCGATAGTGGAAATGAATTTAGCGCCATCAAAAACTTAGAGCACCTAAAATTATGAAATTTAACAACTTTTACTTAAATTTATAAAAATCCCTGCCACATTTTTACAAAATATAACCGGAATTTCCATAACTTGAAAAAAACATAATTCTTAAACTACAGTGATAAGAACATATACTTTGATGTCCCCTCTATTGGGTTAAACCGAGATACGCAGATATACTTTGATGTGCCCTCCTCTATTGGCAAAATCACGAAGCATCCCTACCCACTTTGACCTAGGTTGTCTTAGGGATCCTCTTTATCTTTGAGCTACGCTGTCTCATGGATCCTCTGTATCTTTGCAACGTTCACCATTCCCAAAGTCATAACTTTAATTTAATTAGGTGTTATTTTTGCTAGAAAAACAATAGAAATTTTAGTACGATTTTGATATAATATAGCAATTTTTTGGAATTAATTTTTTTTTTAACCACATGGTGAATTTGTAACTGCCAGGCCTAATCTATGGGAGACCCAGGATCAAACCCCATAGCTGCCACTATAACACCAAGAGCATAACCAACCACCTGTAAGTCGGATATACTAAGTTCCTATAATTTTAGCATACTAAATTCCTATGATTTTAGCAAGAACAAACTCACGGAAAAAAAAAATCCGCGCCTCTAACCACCACCCCAACAAAAAATTTAAATTACAACCATACACTCTTACTATCATATTTAAAAAACCAAAAAAACAGATTCCCATAATTTTTCCCGACAAAAATAACACCGCTCACAAGTACCTACACCTTTTCCGTCCTCGCAATGATCATTATTTACTTTGTATTTCAACGTAATCTTTCCTTCCCAAGTTTTTAATCCCGCTTGGTATGATGCTTGTATTTGAATTCCTATAAACTTTGCATTTGACCCTCCACGCTCCATCAACATCAGATCTATATTTATTTATAACTTATGTTAATAATCAATAATTACCTTATTAATGTTACATAAAATTATTAAAATAATATAAATCTAACCCCTTATACATGACTTTATATAATATTTTACTTAAACAAAATAATTAGTGAAATCATCCTAACATACTTCATTTTTAACCTTACACCTACTCAACTATCATTCCTACATCACATATTGACAAGCCACTCAAACATTTTTAAGTGGCTATCGTACTCATCTAATTATCCCTCCCTTAAGTTCCACAACCAATTGGTTTACTCCCTTGACCCTCCACTCAATCAATTAAACCGGGTGTGACTTTGATTTCAAAAGTTGAATTATATATATGAAAATTTGAAAGAAGATACATGTCATCTTTGTTTATTTATATCGACTTTGTATGATGTTATGGCAAGATAGATGTAGTTTTGTTTAAGTTAGCTATATTGTCAAACCAATGTTTTAGTGTTATAATTTGTTAAGTAGAGATTAGGCTTTATTGGTAGATTATGTTTTATTTATTTTGTTTTTTCTAATTTGCTAATTTTAATAATGAAATGTATTTTTGTTATAGTGTAGGGATACAATATAATATATAGGAAATAATTTAAAATATAATTCATAAACTATAATTAAAATTTATTGATGCATAAACTATTGTTAAAATCCTTTCACTCAAGCATTTACTAATCCATGCTTTAGCTCTATTAAATAATTGTCAAACTTCCTAACCCATAATGTAGAAGACTAAATATAAATAATTATTAAACTATATTGAGTAGATCGAAGGAAAAGGATCCTAGAATAGAAACCAAGTTCCAACGCACATTGGAAAACCATATCCTCCAACCATAGAAAAGGGAAAATATAACCATGCATGTCAATGTGTTTGAAAACAATGTTTCCTATTCGGTGTTGCATCACCCTTTAGATTGGATAGTTTGGCCAAGAACCTTAACTACATAGTTGATAAGAGAATACAAAAAAGTTGTGGATGCTATATGTGGACAATGACATTCAGGAATATTGATCCGGATTTAAACAGGAACGCAACAAATTACAGAGATAACCATAAACACAGAGATGCAACAGAAATAATACTTCATTTCATTAATGTAAAATACTGAAATATGCTTACAAACGACAATGGAAATAAATCAGCTAAGGCGATGGTAGCTTATCTCTGAAAAGAGATGTGGCGGCTACATGCCTCTGAACTCTGTTGCAATGAGGCTCGAAGGCCTATTTATTGTTGAGAAACAATGGAAAACCCTAAACATCCAAAAACCTAACCCTAGAAGATGAAACACCAAACTGTGGGCCCTGTTCGGGTAAATTGGTACATCAACTTCCTGAGGTCGTAGCTTTGACATATGATCTTTGTTTGATGCGCACAAAGATCTATCCAAGAACTACAACTTTGGGAAGAGCAACATCAGTCCATGGACCCATATTGCTCCCACTTTTCCCAAAAAACGTCGTTTAGGGCCTCAAAATGGCTCCGGAAGTCCAGGACCCGAAAAACTGCTAAAAATAGTAAACTGTGCTACAATTAAGGAAACTGAAAAGCTGAAAGAAACAATGGTGGGGGTCCAAGTGGACTTGGCAGGTGGCCACTAATATCCACCTGGATCATTCCTCCCCCCTTAGGAAGAAATGGTCCCCATTGTGTTGAGTTCCTCCATGAGATGGGGAAACTTCTGCTGAACTTGGTCCCTGGTGAGCCACTTGCCCTGGTGAAGGAGTTGGCCTGCTTTGACAACTCGATATAGTTGGATATTTTGTTGGCGAGTGTGCTTGATCTGTGTGTCCATGATCCGATCAATTGCAGCTTATTCCATGCAATCTAGATTTAACTCTGTGGGTGTGGGTTATTCTACAATGTCGGATGTGTCTAGTAATGGTGGAAAGTATGGCCGGAGGCGGTCTACATTGAACACTGGGTGTAGGCCAAGGAATGGGGGAATGCTGAGCTCAAATGCATTATCTCCCACAGCCTTGGTAATGGTGTAAGGACCATATCGGAGTGGCCTAAGTTTCCGATAGGCTCCGGTAAGGTGTTCCTTTTGCAAATGCAACCAGACTTTGTCGTCCACCTAAAACTTGTGTGGCACCTGATGTTGATCATTTCGTTGCTTGTACTTGGCATTTGATTTATGTCGAATGTCATGGACCTGCTGGCGAATATGTTGGATGTGCTCGATGAAGCTGGTTTTCTTATCTGTTTTGGACTGGACATGAGCCGAATCTGCGTGAGTAGCTGCAAGTGGCATGGCCACATCAATGGGACATAGTAGCTAGAATCCCAAGCCCACCTGAAAAGGGTTGTGGCCAGTTGAGCTGTGAAGAGCCCGGTTGTAGCTGTGCTGAACATAGGGGAGGCTCTCATCCCATGTGCATGGATGCTTTGAGTTGTACATGCATAGAATGTGTACGATCATCCTGTTGACAACCTCTGTTTGGCCATCAGTTTGAGGATGGAAGGTTCCGGACTTAGTGAGTTTGGTGTCCAGCATCGACCAGAGACTGAACCAAAATGTATTGAGGAACCTGCTATCCCGATCTGAGATGATAGACTGTGGGATCCCAAAGTGTACCCAAACTCATTCAAAGAACAGTTTAGCAATGGCTTCTGCTGTCATATTCTTCTTACAGGCCGCCATAATGACCATCTTCGAGAACCTGTCGACGACCACAAAAGCACAGTCATTTCCATGCTTAGTGGAAGGAAGGCCTGACATGTAATCCATGGAGATGGATTCCCAAGGTCGAACAGGGGTAGACAGCGGGGTATAGAGCCCTTGCTTCTTAATGGTCGGTTTGGCAATGGCGCAGATAGTGCATGATCTGATGTACTTCCCGACATCTTGTTGAAGATTCGGCCAATAGAAATACTTCTGTTGTACTGCCACCGTTTTCTCGGCCCCGAAATGCCCAACAACCCGACTATAGTGTGCTTCCCAAATCATCTTGGCATGCTCGCTTAAAGGAACACAAAGGTGACCCAGGTGGCATAACAAGGCATCTTGGAGGTGAAAATCTGGAACATGCTAGCCCTCCAAGAGTGTCTAGTATGTGTGGCCAAATTCTGGGTCACTTTTGTAGAGAAGTGACCAATCAGAAGTCTCGTACCCACAAGAGTTGAGCATGGTGGTTAACGCCATGATCGGTGGTCGACTGAGGCAATCTGCAACATTATTGGTGCTGCCCTTCTTATACTTGATATTCAAATGGAACTGTTGTAGGTATGTGGACCACTTATGATGGCGATCATTCTGCAATTTCCCTTGGGTCTGTATGAACTGCAGGGGTTGGTGGTCTATGTGGATGATTGTTTCCTTCCCCAAAATGTAATGCTTCCATTGTTGGCAGGTCTGCACAATGGAATACATATCTTTGTCATAAGTGGGATACTTCCGAACTGTGTCTGAAAGTGTCTCACTGTGATATGCCACTGGATGCCTGTATTGAGTAAGGACTACCCTAATAGCATAGTCAGAGGCATCTGTCTCGACCTCAAATGGTTGTTGCAAGTCTGGTAATGCGAGCACTGGTGCTATGCAAAGGCGATCTTTCAACTCTGTGAATTCGTTTTGTTGAGATTCAGACCAAAAGAATTTTTCTTTCGCTCCTCCCTTGGTGACTTGAATCAAGGGCCAAGTGATATGAAAAAATCCCAACACGAACATGTGATAGAAGTTGGCAAGACCTAGAAAGTTGCGGAGCTCTGTCAGAGTGGTTAGAGATGGGCAATCCCAAATGACTTGAATCTTGGCTGGATCCACATGCACCCCTTGTTCATCAATAATGTATCCCAGATACTAAACCTGGGTCATGCCAAAAGTGCATTTCTCCAAATTGGCACATAACTTGTGTTGCCGTAGTGCTTGGAGAACCTGTCGGATGTGGTGGAGGTGCTCTTCCCAACTCTGGCTGAAGATTAGGATGTCATCCAAGTGTACCACTACAAATGAGTTGGCAAATGGCTGCAAGATGTCCTCCATTAGCCTCATGAAGGTTGTTAGATCATTCGTCAATCCGAAAGGCATAACCAACCCTTCGAAAAGGCCCTCCTTGGCTTTGAAGGCAGTGTTCCACACATCAGAGGGTTCAATTACTACCTGGTGATATCTTGACTTCAAATCGATCTTGCTGAAATATTTTTCCCGTTTCAATTGGTCTAGGAGGTCATCAATCTGTGGGATCGGGTACCTCTTACGGACAGTGATCTTGTTCAGCGCCTAATAGTCAATATAGATTCTCCAAGTCCCATCCTTCTTCTGTACCAACACGATCGGGCTCCCACAGGGTGAGGAACTCGGACGGATGTGACCTTTCTGCAGTAGCTCCTGAATCTGCCTCTTGATTTCATCGTTCTCTAGAACAGAGCGCAGATAGATTGGTCCATTGGGCTGCTGTGCACCTAGGGTCAGAGCGATGGAGTGCTTGACTTGACAGTGCAGAGGAACCCTTGTGGGGGAGATGAAGATGTCCTCGTACTCCTCTACGACCTTGTCCATCTGTAGTTGTCGTGCGAAGGGGCCCTGTTTGGAGGTCGTGGCCACCGTCTTCTTCTTTCCTTGAGGGCGTATCATTAGGAAAACAAATTTCTCAGTTTTGGAAATGAGCTTACTGCATTGTTTTGAAGTAACCAAAGAGATGGCGGTAGGCAGTGCTACCTCCGGTATCCTGTACAACTTATTTCCCAAAGTAACAATTAAAACACGGGGCCTTGATTCATACACAGCATGTCACTTCCACAAGTATGGTTGTCCTAATAATACATCACAAACATCAAGGGGAGCAATGATACACAATACCTCATCCGTGAAGGGCTTGATGTTGTATGGAAGGCGACACTGCTGGCTCACGTGAAGATCTCGTCCTTGGTGAAGCCACCCGATGGTGTATGGTTGTGGATGTGTTGTGGTTGGTAAGCCCAACTGCTTCACGACCTCTGCCGAAATGAGGTTCTTTTGGCTCCCGCTGTTGACAATGAACTATAGCGAGGAGTCCTTTACCTACATCTGGGAGTGGAAGAGACGCTCCTCCTCCTCTGGATCTTCGGGTTCCTCCTTATGTATCTTCGTGGTGGCAATGGTGGTGTTGGGCTCCACATCGATAATTTGCTTCCCTTTGTCATTCCCCTTGTCGAGTTCTGACTTAGAGTCGGAACATGCATCTGATTCTGAAACCTTTAGCTCGGCCACCAGTGATTGCTTGGCCCGACACTCACTTGTGTTGTGAGTGGAGCTCTTATGGAACTCACACCACTTTCTCGTGTCCTTTTTCGGCTTCACGACGCTGTTCTTTGCTTGCAGCTTTGGCGGGTTGTCTTGAGCCGCCCCGCCTTGGCTTTGTCCTTTGTTCTGCGGTTTGGGGGCACCTTTCCCTTGCTTCAGATTCGTAGATCCAAAGTCTCGCTTCTTCTGTTTAAACTTTTTCTTGACCTTGATGGCATATTGGTATGTCGTGCCGAGCGAGGGGATGTTCAGGAATTCTATTTCTTCCTGAATGTACTTGTGTAGACAGCCATGGTATTTGAGTACCAAGTGCTGCTCTGAATCCTTGATACCCAACTTTGTGCGAAGGGTATGGAAAATATTGGTAAACTCTGGCACGTCTTGGTCTCTCCCCTGCCGCAGCGTGGTCCACTTTATGTATTGATGCTCATAGCTTCCGACAAGGTAGTATTGCTCCTTCATGGCATCCTGGAATGAATCCCAAGTGGGTGCGACTGAAAATAGTGAACCTGTATTTTCATCCTTCTGCTCGTAATAGGTTTCCCACCAATCCTTGACGTGGGGAGCTACTTTGAGAAGAGCGAAAATAATCTTTTCACGAATGGAAAAATCATGAACAGAAAAATAACCCTCTAGCAGATTTAACCATTTATCGACGGCATTTGCATCTCTCTGACCCTCGAATGTGGTGATTTCAAAATTAACTTGTACCTTAAACAGTGTGGCATTTCCAGAGTAGTTGTTGGAAGTCGATGCGTCGCCTCTGGGTAGCCGCTGAAGGCTCTGAGCAAAGTTGTCCATCATCGCGTTCCTTTGTCACTTGAGGGCTTCTTCGAGCAAGATTTTGATAGGATCTCCTGCCCCCTCATCTTTCTTTTCATTCGCCATGGGAGGCTATTGGGATTTGTGAGGCTGGTCTTGCAAAGGTTCGACTAGTTCAAGCCATAACTCCTTATATCCCGACCTCTTTGGGGACATGCAAAGAAAAACAGAGAAAAATCAGACCGCTCTGATACCACTAATCCAGATTTAAATAGGGACACAACAAATTACAGAGATAACCATAAACACAGAGATGCAGCGGAAATAATACTTCATTTCATTAATGTAAAATACTGAAATATGCTTACAAACAACAATGGAAATAAACTAGCTAGGGCGATGGTAGCTTATCTCTGAGAAGAGATGTGATGGCTACATGTCTTTGAACTCTGTTACAATGAAACTCGAAGGCCTATTTATTGTTGAGAAACAATGGAAAACCCTAAACATCCAAAAACCTAATCCTAGAAGATGAAACGCCAAACTGTGGGCCCCGTTGGGGTAAATTGTTACATCAACTTCCCGGGGTCGTAGTTTTGGCATATGATCTCCGTTTGACACGCACAAAGATCTATTCGAGAACTACAACTTTGGGAAGAGAAACATCGGTCCATGGACCCATGTTGCTCCCAATTTTCCCAAAAATGCTGTTTAGGCCCTCAAAACAGCGCCGGAAGTTCAGGACCCGAAAAACTGCTAAAAATAGTAAACTATGCTACAATTAAGGAAACTGAAAAGTTGAGAGAAACAATGGTGGAGGTTCAAATGGACTTGGAAGGTGGCCATCAATATCGACCTAGATCAAATATCTATCTAAAATAAGGTACTCTTCGTAATAGATCTCATTACTTTGAATTTCAATTTTTTGATTATTCAATTTTTTAAATGTAATTCAAAATTAAAAAAAAAAGAAAAAAAAAATAAAAAAAATATTACCTCTCCCAACGAATCCCAAGCCAAGCCACAAATAGGCATATGCATTTCGAACTTTTTATATGTAGGCATAATTTTGTATTTTCAAGTTTTTTTATGCATTGAATTTTTGCATTACTATGCTTTGTAGACTATGAAGGGAAAAAACTACCTATGAACTAAAAAAAGGGAAAAAGAAACAATAAAAAACATACCCATGTGGACATAGAGGAAAATCTCCAAGCTGTAAATCTTTCATATTTATGTTTTAGTATTTTTTATGAAATAGATGGCTTGATATGTTGCGAGATTCATGCACATTTAAATTAGATAACGTAGACGAAAAGAGAGCTTGATATGCTCTCTTTTCAAGGGATTCCAATTTCCTTCCAACCATTATTTAAACAGACCAACCGTTTGAAAGGTTATGCTTCTTTATTGGAGAAGGCTTTTGGCGGTCAACCCCGATGATGTTAGGTTTCTTTCGAGGGAGTCTGGCAGTCAGTCCAGATTATGTTGTCTAGACATTGAAAAAGGAGGGTTGGCAATTATGTTAAGGTACGTTAATAATATATACAGATATTTTATTAGTCAATCAATCAATGTACTTAGTGCTGTGAAGCTGGACAGGGTCAGGAGCTCGCATTATGTATATGACGTGGGTTGTGGGGTTGTTGCAGACTGCTGCTCCTTTTTCTTTTCATTTCAGAGTGAATGACGACGCCACAGTTACGAGTAAGGAGACGACGTGAAATTTTATAAAAATTGCCAAAAGGCCGTTGGATGAGAGGCCAGGGCTACCACTTTACCTCCCTTGTCATGGATGGACAATAGAATCATGGATGGACAATAGAATAAAAAGTCGTAGTCTAACTAGCCAGAGGAATTGCTCGGAAAGTTATGGAAATTTTGATTATATGTAGAGAAAATTCAGCAAGGATTTTGTAAATCCAAGTTATAGTTGTTAAACTTTAAAATTTTAGGTGTTCTAGACGTTTTGGATGGTGTTGAATCCATTTCCGGCATCAAAAACACGATTCAAAGACTGTCTCTACAATTTTTTTTTGAAATTTTTTTGCCCGGATTCTGGCCATCTGGGCAATTCATCCACGACGACTCCGAATAAAAAAGAACAGTCTAATTATTAAAAGTTTTTGATGATTCAATTGGAATTTGGATATACGATTTTTGGTAAGGTTGTAAATGTAAGTTATTTAAAATGTAGCACGTGAGTGCATGTTGTAACGGTCGGGGCGGTCGGTTTGCACGCCCCCCGGCCGGTTTCGATTCCTATGAACTGCGCTGCAGCGTATTTGGGCCATGGCCGATGATGATTGTACTATGTACAGATTGTAAATATTTGTCGACATATAGCTTCTTCAGCGGGCCCCGTCCCCCCGAAAAAAAAAATTATTTAAAATGTAATTTTAAGTGTATAAATGAATTTAAAATTTTTGAAATTTCTTTACGTTTTTATAACATAAAAAGATACAAATTATATAAAAGTAAGTTTAATCATCAATTTCTGTTTCTAAAATTTTGGTGTTTAGAATAGATTTATAATAATCCTACGTATGTTTATGTTTTAGATAACTAAATTTTAAATTTCCAAAAATTATTTACCAAATTTGAATAAAAAAAAAAATCAAAAACATCTAACTTTAAACTACATCAATAAAAAAGGGAGCGAAGGGATGGAGCGAGATTTTCAACACAGTATGCATGCCTGCCCAGTGCCCCCAACCCAACTCATCTACTCCCGTGTTTTCTTGGTAGACTCATTCTCCTTTTGGTTTGTGATGCATCAAAGAAATGAATGACTGAAATTTCAGTGGGTAAATGAATGGAAGTCTGTGCTGTGGGTAGGTACCTATTACTTCAGTACTGACGATTACCCATCAGATGAGACTGACTGTCACGAGAGTTGATGGGCTTCTTCTGTTTATCTTTTTCTTTTCTTTGGTGACGAACTGACCCATCTGCAGCATTCATGGCGCTGAAAAGGAAGGGTCCCTTGCATTGCACTGAGCTGAAAAGAGAATGATTTGGTAAGTTTCACCCCCCTTGAAATGTGCATTGTCCAAGTTCAATTCATGTTGAAATTAGGAATTTCTTCATGTTAATGAGGAGTTATTACAATTATGCAAGCATAGATTTTTATGTAATGTCACTGTTACTTCCTTTATTATCAAATCAATGTTATTGGTTTGTGATGCCCAACATATTGTATGAAATTGAAATAGCACTTTATCTTTCCACAAAAAGACCACATTGGCCTTATTACGGATGATGTTGAAAGGATAAATCATGATATGGATGGCTAAATTCTTACTTACTTTGAACTTTGGTTATCCCAATTAGTATTAGTTGGTTGGTTGACATTTTATAATATGTCGCCAATATTTCTATTTGCCATTGATGACTTGGTAAATCCATCTACAATACTATGGTTTTTTAATTAACCACTTCATGGAGTAGTGTTGCACTTATCTCAAAAAGGTGTTGTAGTTGGTTAATAATGTAGTGATAGTATAGAATGGGATAAAAATGCTGACAAAATTGTTTACTTTAGTAACAATTATAAATCCATTATAGGAGCTATGAGTGTCACATAGATGAATGGAAGGGGCAGTGCCTTTAATGTACATGTATGTCTCCGCAACATGTTTGCATATATTTCTCCTCTTTACATTTCATTCACAAAATCCCATCTCCAATTTGGGATTGTGTATCAGTGTAGAATATATTTTGTTATGCTTTGATGCTTGAAAAGTTTGTTGATGGTTAGGGTATTAAGTCCACTCTCTTATGCAGCGTTGCATATGTGCTCCACTACATAATTAGGAGAAAAATAATTTTCATTTATAAACACAGAAAATTAATAGTATGAGGGTACTTGTATTATAAGCTTTTTAGTAAGCCAATCCAAGTGGAAAGAAGTCTTCCAGACTAAATTAATGATTTATTTTTATGCTTTATATAATGTTGAATTGAAGAGGTATTTTTTAATTTAAATTACAAATAATATCGGCATTAACAAATCACTTGAACACATTTAATGTTATGTTGATATAGAAAAAACATGGAACCAATGTGAGGCACTCACCTTTCTAAAGCATTCTTGTTTGATGTGATTATGGTAGGACTCAATGGAAGCATGGGTTGGTTGGTTTCAATGTTGAAAGTCCCTTTATTCTTTTATCCATGTGCTAGCAATATTTTGGATAATATCTCAAAATAATTATTTAAGTGTTAATGGTATAGTTTAGCAATATTTTGGATAATATTTCAAAATAATTATTTAAATGTTACTAGTATAGTATATAGAAGTCAATAACACAAGTAAATCGCTAACAATCAATGTCACTATATTCAATCACTTAGTTACAACCACTAATCATTGAAATAGTTAGTTTATGAAGTCAATTTCTCATAGAAATTTTAATGGAACTTGAATAATTTGTTCATGGCATCCTCCACTAATAATGGAAAATGTATAATGTAGCCCATGAACTTGATCATACCTAACTCTCTTTTAGTGTGACAAATGCACATGGTTAGTTTATTTAACCAACTTTGATGAACACACCAAATTTAGAGAATTGATGGTGGAAAACTATGAACAAACAATATTTAGGTGAAATAAACCCAACAATAAATAAACAATTAAATGAGTGAACTTAACAAATTATTGCTTCCATATCTATGAGGACATCATGAACAAGAAAGCATGAACGTTTATATATGGATGAGGAAGATAAAACACATTGGCAAAATGCTTGCAACCATGTCACAAGTGTCTCCTGCACTGCACATCATTTGATATGACCCAAGCATTAAGAGTACTATTTGAACTGTGTTAAAAGAAATAATGGTGTACAAAGGATACTCCCATTGCTGAAAAAATCATGAAATCATACACTCTTTTAATAACACTAACTTAGTAAATATGACCACCAGAAATAAGAATTTCATTAATTCATATTAGAGAAGAATAATGTTGACTTGATAAATAACGCCACTAGAAACAAGTATTTCATAAATTCATATTATAAATGAATAATGTTGACCTACTAAATAGGCCTACAAATAAACATGTTCATGAATTCATATTACAAAGGAATAGTGTTATCATGGTATTTAAGTCTATTAAAAACAAAAATTTCATGAATTCATATTGTAGAATAATGATGTTTTCATGGATAATATGGCGAGTAGAAACCAAAATACCTTGTAATATCTATGATTTGTAAATTGTCATAGATATTCCATTGAATAGTTAGTCGCAACATATTTGATAAAATTATACTTAAAAATCTGAAATCTATACTATGCAGGTTATTCTTCCTTAGACTTGTGGATTTATTAAGTTACTATTTCATGGAAAAAAAATGTTAAATATAAAAAATATAGAACAGGAACAAATATGATTACTCACAACCACAAGAACACAAGATATACCTTGGCAAACCCTTTCAAGAGAATGCCCAACTAGAAGGTGAGGTTGTTCTTCTCTCTCTTTCTCTAAATGGAAATGGATGCAAATACAAAGAAGTAATACCTATGGCCTATAGACTATTACAATGCACAAATCCTCTCTATTTACTCTCTCTCTCTATCCACTCTTAAGTAATTTTCCCATCTATGGATTAAAATTCCTTCCCATAGAATGTAACCCCTTTTCCTCCTAGTGGCCCAATTATAACATAACTTGATCGCTGACTAGTGGTTAAGTTTGACTCCAACTCTTAAATAGAGATACAATATTGTCTCTTCTAGAGTATTCTTTATCATGATCATATGGTTAGTCCACTTTTTTGTGAGTAATTGGGATTGGCATGACATCCTCTCGAAACATGGTGGTCAAAAGAGGAAGGTCAACTTCTATGTGGCATAACTTTTGCATAAAACTCTGATTGAAGTGATTCTTGCATTGTTGGAAAAGTATATGTCTGCAGGATAACATTGGAGAGTATGATTCTTAAATGATAATTTTTTATGCCCAAAAAACTCCATTTGATATCTCAAACTACTTCTACAAAGTTTTAAACCCAAATTTTCAAAACTATGACCCAAATTTATTTCTTCATTGTACATGCTTATACTTTTCTATAAACACAATGAATCCATCATTACTTTGTCAAATTATGATCATTGTGACCATGGTACAAACTATGCTTATTCACATTTTGAGATTGGAAATAAACCCTGAGTACTAAATGTGGTCTATTATGAATTGTTTTGAAATGTCATCCTCTCTTGATTTAGATACTTGTTTTTAAATTTATAATCTGCTAAATCATAAGAACTCCATTGCCTAAGGCATAAAGAATGAGTCACATCAAAGTGTTGAAATTATGAAAAAATATTACCACATACATTCGCATTTAAATTTAACGTGGAAATAATACAAGAGAAAGTGTTGTGATTCTACCAATGGTATTCTCATTTCGTTAAAATTTTAGCACTAAACAATAAATAATATATGCAAGTAAAATAGAAACAAGAAATTTCGTCAAATTTTAATAAGTATCAACTACCACTGGTTAGTGGTGTCAACATATCACAAGATCAATGTTAATTTAGGGAAGGTGAAGTGTAGAAACAAAAATGTTATATTTTGAGTGGAATTATAAGTTAAGTTTAACAATTTAAGACAATAGTTATGTGAATCTCGAAAGAAATGCAAGGCCCTTGCGGGATCAATGCATATTAAAATTTGGGGAAGGTTAAGTGTAGAAATAGAAATGTTATATTTTGAGTCTAATTCTAAGTTAAAGTTTAACAATTTAAGACAATAGTTACGTGAATCTTGAAAGAAATGCAAGGCCTTTGCGCATTCTCTAGATTTTTATAATTGATGTCAACATGGTACATAGCCTTTCATGATTACTTTCAAGTTATTACAAGGTTTATTCTTAGTCAAGACAACTCAATTATCATATTTAAGTTATTAGGATGTTTAACAAGAATAACAATGGTTTTGTTAGCTCTGCTATGCAGCGCTGACTTTCTAAGGTCAGAAAGAAGCATGGTCTGTTTGGTTGTGTCCAAAGGGGGCTCACATTGGTCACTTTTCCCTTTCTTCCTTCACCTCGATCACCTCTAAACCTTTTTCCATTCCCTAAAGAAACCTTCTAAAGTCTGACAAAATCCCCTTTGGCCCTAGCTCTAAGCGCAAAGTCAAAACAACCATAAAACCTTACCCATACGCCCTCACGCACTCATAAACCCCTTATCGCTTTCCCGTCGTTGATCATTCCTTGACAATCTAACGGCCCACATCGCACCCAATAAAGGTGACCCACTCGACCAATTTTCACCATCAAATTCGTCTCTGCCAGATCTGATGGTCTTCGCATACATCGCGCAGGCAACTTGATCGAGTGATAGTGCGCGATGAAAGCGGTTTTTCTCTCTCATCCGCTGCTACGTGTCGATCATTAAGTGGAATCGCTTGACCTCGAGCATTTACCACTTAGCGCCCGAAAGTAGTGTGATGAAAACCGTTACCGCCCGACCAAACTACCCTCGCCCGTTAATCGCCCGTGCAACTCTGTCGCCCGACGACCGTCCGATCTGTCCGCTGAAGATCCAACGACACTGACACACCCCGTCCCCACCTCGGTCTATAGCTTTCGCCAAACCATCTCTGCCATTCATCTCCCCAATCCGACGGTCATTCTTCTCGCTCGCCCAAATCATCCACCTACCCATGCATTCCACGTCCTATGACCATTTTGTTGCCCGAAGAAGGAGATGACCAGCTCTGCCAGCATCAATTATAGTAATATCCCCAACAACCATATTTAACATAAAGCATGGCCAAAGGAGAAAAGGACACAACACGACTCTGTAACTGAATTTATCAGTCATGGACTCCACTGGTACAAGCACTCCAACCGCCTAAAGGACAACACAGCACCTGAACAGATCAAATTCACCCACTAAAACAAGCAACCTCGTTCAGAGACTCCATCAGGCAGTTAAATGCAGTTGGTGGTCAATTATGACCCCTCCATACCTAAACGACCAAGTGCCATTGTAACGAAAACTTATAAATATCCAAGAGCAAGATGTAATCAGGGTTGTCATTTGATGTAAGGTTCAACTTCTCGAGACTGTATACATTTTATCACTTGCAGCGCCTCATCTTCATTTTCAACAAATATAAGCTTCTTTTGCTGTTAACTGCTCACTGCCCACTTTCCTCTGTTCTAAGCTTGTACCTGACATGCTGTGTTCTTGATCTCTTGATGTTTAGCACTAGATAACTGTCATCTTATCTTTGTGTTAGAATCTTGAATGCATCACTGAATAGGTTGCTCAAGTTTCTTTCTATCTAATGTAGGAGAGCTGTCAACTTGTCTTTGCATTAATAGATTAGATTTGCAGGTTTCTGTACTAGTTGCAGTTGGCCATCACATGGTTGTTGGGTGTGGAGCCTGATTATCTTCTATATTCAAATGTATCGCCACATTGGACCCCAGTTCAAAATGGGGGTGGCAACACCGCCCGTAAAATATTCGTTGCAGGGGGGGTCCAGGGGGGGTGGCTGCGACCTTTGGGAGCCCCCCCTTGGCGGGGGGTTTCGAGGGCAGCGCCCCCGAAGCTAAAAACAGCTGTAAAATTGCCTTGTAAAAGTATAGCAATTTCTAGTCAATCTGGGCCGTTCATTAGGCGGATGATCTGACGGTAGAACTTATGTTTAGTTTAGGGTTTTTTTCCCTAGAAGGCAACCCCTCTCTTTGTATGAGGGCATTGTATTTGAGGCTGGGTAATAGATGTGTATTTTGTGAGAGAGAAACAGAGAGGTGAGACTGTGAGAGAAAACAGAGGATATTACAGCGGATTTGTTGTAGGTTGTGTCTCTTCATTTTGTTGGACAATAGAAAGGAAGGACTGGTTGTTCGGGGTGGACGTAGCCCAAACTGGGTGAACCACGTATATCTGTGTCTCTCTTGTTTTGTGCGTTTTCTGTGTTTATATTTCTACAATATTTTATGTGTTCCATTGCTTCGTAATATATAATTTTCTAACAATGGTCTTGTGTATCTGCTGGTGTGGTTAGTATTCTCCATATTCACTAAATATCTAAATTGTGAGCATTGGTGGTCTAAAGCCTTGTAGGCTGAGGGTGTTCATGCATGTCTGAAGTGAAACAGAGTAGAAGTGGTTATTTGGCTTGAACCAAACCATCATTCCTTCCATTAAACCTACAACAATAGTTTAATTTATATGTTACCAGGCATCTTCGAGCTATAACCTAGGAGAGTTTATTGGAATCCTAACATAATTGGTGCCGTTGCCGGGGAGAGGAGATTGAAGCTCAGCTTCCCTGGGAGAACGATACAGATCCAGCTTTGATGATAGACAAAGTCTGGACACATTTTTGGTTGTAATCATCTATTTGGCAACTTTACTGGAGGACTAACCTTTTGGTGACTCCACATCACATTTCTGGTTTAGTTTGTGAGACATACTCGAAGAAATCCTCAGAAATCACCAGTTGACCCAGTACCTAACCTTGAGAAGATTGTCAAGTAGAGAAAGACATTACAAAAAGGAGCATCAGGACCAGGTAAGCATAAACAATCTTATGTATCTCTGCAAGAAAGGCTTGTAACTGAGCATGCACATGTTGAAAACATAGAGCCTAGCACTATCAGTGAAGAAATACTCTCAGAGATTCATAAAGCTCCTTGTTCAATAAGTTCCCTTTCGGATATTAGCCCAAAGAAAACCTCCCCTATAGTCCATCAGTTTCCTTCAACCCTGTCATTCATTTCTCAGCTTCCTATCATCCAAACTGCCAGTACCCTTCCATCTACCCCAGTCATGGCAGGTCCACAAGCACCCACCAAGATGGAGAGAATCATAGCTGCTAGGTATGGACCCCTGGTCCTGCCTATTCCTTTGAATGCCATGCCTGCAGGAGAATATCAGAAATACATGCCTAAGTTCACTAGGACAGAGGGAGTAATAGCTGAAGAACACCTTGAGTCTTTTTATAGCTATGCTGATAACCTAGATATCAGTGAAGATGATGTGTGGATGAGAGTATTTGTCCAAAGCCTTGATGGAGAGGCTAGAAAGTGGTTCAGAGAGCTGACCCCTAGGTCTATAGCAGACATTGAAGCATTAGATGATGTGTTTTTAAAGCATTGGGGAGATAAGAAAGACCTGCTATATTACCATACTGAGTTTGGCAACCTGAAAAGGGAAAATGGGGAGTCATTGTCTAATTTAATAAAAGATTCAATCGTATGTATAGCAAGATACCAGCTGAAGTGAAGCCTACCCCCACCTCTGCCAAACTCACCTATGCCAATGCCTTTGATTTTGATTTCTGCCTGTTATTAAGAGAGAGGAGATGTGCTTCTCTAGCTGAAATGCAAGATGCAGCCTTGGAGGTGGAATCCAATATCATTGCTGCAGAGAAACTCAAAGGACACACTGATAGAATGAGGCAGAGAGGTGAGGCTTCCTCTTTTTCTTCACCTTCAGAACCCAAAATAGACAAATGACTAAAACGATAGAGTCATTGGCTACTGAAATATCTAAATTGAAGGTTGAGCAGAGTTCTGGGAAAGCAAGGCTTCCTAATACATTTGTTCCTAGAAATCCAAATCCATACAGAAGAAGCAACATTAGGACAAGGACACGACCAGTTGTTGGCTGAAAATCTAGCTTCTTGTGAATGGTATTCTGCAATAGCTAAATTTTTGTTGAAGCTAGAAGTTCCTCCAGGCCTTATTTCAAGCCAAGCTAGGACTATTAAGCTCAGAACAACAAGGTTCTATATTCATGAAAACTTGCTTTATTGGAGGGATCCATCTAGAATCCTTTTAAGATGTTTGGACAAAGAACAATCTGTGGAGGTCATGCATCAGTTTCATTCCAGCATCTATGGAGGACATCACTATTGGAAAACCACAGCCCACAAGATCCTCAGAGCTGGGTATTATTGGCCCACTTTGTTTTTTGATGTCTTTTCATTTGTAAGATCCTGTGACAAATGCCAGAGGTTTGAAGGAAAACAACAGTTGAAGTCCTTACCCTTGAAGCCAATACATGCCAGTGGCCCTTTCCAACAGTGGGGCTTGGATTTCATAGGGGAAATTAATCCACATTCTAGTGGCCAGCACAGATGGATCTTAGTAGCCATTGACTACTTCACTAAATGGATTGAGGCCATCCCTACTAGGAAAGCTGATCACCATGTTGTCATGAAGTTCTTGACAGAAAACATTTTCACCAGGTTTGGCTGTCCACACAAATTAGTTACAGACAATGCAGCAACCTTCAGGGCAAAAGAGTTGGTGGACATGTGTGACTCAATGGGCATTAAGCTAGTGCATTCCACCTCATATTACCCTCAAGGTAATGGTCTAGCAGAATCATCCAATAAGAGCCTGATAAGGATAATCAAAAAGCTGTTGGAAGACAACAAAAGGAAATGGGATTCAAAAATGAAGTTTTCATTGTGGGCTGACAGGGTGACCACCAAGAAATCCACAGGGAATTCTTCGTTCAAGCTGGTATACGGCATTGAGGCTATATTCCCAATCTAGTTGACTCTCCCTATGGCCAAGTTCTTGTAGGAAGAGCAGAATGAGGAAAATGACATGGCAAAGAGGATTAGTGACTTAGCTGAAGTGCATCAAATCAGAGATCAATTGATTGAAAAATCTGTAGCACATCAAAAGAGAATCAAGGAAGCCTTTGATAGAAAGGCAAAGATGGACAATTTTCAAATTGGAGACTTGGTTCTTAAATGGGATGCTTTGAAGGAAAAGAAAGGCAATCATGGGAAGTTCGATGCTCTGTGGACTGGACCTTTTGTCATTGCTCAAGTCCAGGGGAACAACACTTTCATGCTGCAAAGTATGGAAGGAGAAACAATTTTTGATGGCCCAGTCAATGGGCAGTTTTTGAAAGTTTATGTTAATTAAGGCCTTTAGGCCTCAACATTGTAAATATGTTCTTTTTACAAGTCTTAGTGTAGGATTAATTAGACTCCATGCCCAATGGAACACTAGGAAATATTGTTGATCTTGTTTTTGTATGAAAGGCAATGGTCTATGGTTCTTGAAACCTCACAGGGAGGCTTTCATCCCCAGAAGGAGCCAGTGTTAGCTCTGCTATGTAGTGCTGACTTTCTAAGGACAGAAAGAAGCATGGTCTGTTTGGTTGTGTCCAAAGGGGGCTCACATTGGTCACTTTTCCCTTTCTTTGTTCCCCCTGCTCACCTCTAAGCCTTTCCCATTCCCTAAAGAAACCTTCTAAAGTCTGACAAAATCCCCTTTGGCACTAGCTCTAAGCGCAAAGTCAAACCAAACATAAAACCTTACCCATACGCCCTCACGCGCTCATAAACTCCTCATCACTTTCCCACCGTTGATCATTCCCCGACAATCTAACAACCCACATTGCACCCGATAAAGGTGACCCACTCGACCAATTCTCACTGTCAGATTCGTCTCCGCCAGATCTGACGGTCTTCACATACATCGCACAGGAAACTTTATCGAGCAATAGTGCGCGATGAGAGCGGTTTTTCTCTCTCATCCGCTGCTACGTGTCGATCATTGAGTGGAACCGCTTGGCCCTGGGCATTTACCACTTAGCGCCCGAAAGCGGTGCGATGAAAACCATTACCGCCCGACCAAACCGCCCTCACCCGTTAGTCGCCCGTGAAACTCCGTCGCCTGACGACCGTCCGATCTGTCTATCAAAGATCCAATGACACTGACGCACCCCATCCCCACCTCGGTCTATAGCTTTCGCCAAACCATCTCTGCCATTCATCTCCTCGATCTGACAGTCATTCTTCTCGCTCACCCAAATTGTTCACCTACCCATGCATTCCATGTCATGTGACCATTCTGTTGCCTGAAGAAGGAGATGACCAGCTCTGCCAGCATCAATTACAGTAATATCCCCAATAACCATATTTAACATAAAACATGGCCAAAGGAGAAAAGGACACAACACGACTCTGTAACCGAATTTATCAGTCATGGACTCCACTGGTATGAGCACTCCAACCACCTAAAGGACAGCACAGCACCTGAACAGATCGAATTCACCCACTGAAACAAGCAACCTCATTCAGAGACTCCATCAGGCAATTAAATGCAATTGGTGGTCAATTATGACCCCTCCATACCTAAACGGCCAAGTGCCATTGTAACGAAAACTTATAAATATCCAGGAGCAAGATGTAATCAGGGTTGGCATTTGATGTAAGGTTCAACTTCTGGAGACTGTAGACATTTTTTCACTTGCAGCGTCTCATCTTCATTTTCAGAAAATACAAGCTTCTTTTGTTGTTAACTGCTCACTATCCACTTTCCTCTGTTCTAAGCTTGTACCTGATATGCTGTGTTCTTGATCTCTTGATGTTTAGCACTAGATAACTATCATCTTATCTCTGTGTTAGAATCTTGAATGCATCACTGAATAGGTTGCTCAGGTTTCTTTCTATCTAATGCAGGAGAGCTGTCATCCTGTCTTTGCATTAATAGATTAGATTTGTAGGTTTCTGTACTAGTTGCAGCCGGCCATCACATGGTCTTGTGTATCTGCTGGTGTGGTTAGTATTATCCATGTTCACTAAATATCTAAACTGTGAGCATTGGTGGTCTAAAACCTTGTAGTCTGAGGGTGTTCATGCATGTCTGAAGTGAAACAGAGTAGAAGTGGTTATCTGGCTTGAACCAAACCATCATTCCTTCCATTAAACCTGTAACAATAGTTTAATTTATATGTTACCAGGCATCTCCGAGCTACAACCTAGGAGAGTTTCTTGGAATCCTAACAGGTTTCAATCTAAACATACTTATGGAATAATAGCTTCCATTTCATGTCCATGGAATCAAATGGACCATCAAATAACTCTTGTTCCATAATCTTCCTAATTGTTTTGAGTACTAGTGATTTTTTATTGTACATTTAATCAACCCGAGACTTGTTATTTTCTGGTAGCAACAAGAAGATGTTCTAGTCTCGATGATGTCTATGAGGCTAAGGAGAACATATTATCCAATACCTAGAAAAAATTTCGCATTGAATGTCTTAATTAGATTAATTAGTCAATTATTAATTATTTTCCTAAATCTAACTTAGGAAAGTTGGTTAATTAAAACCGATTAATTGAGGTAAATCAATTTTTCTCTAGAGACTTATGGAAAAGTCACTTAAGAGGGTCAAGATGATCTTAGCCATTGAGTGTGATTAAATCATGGTCATTGGTTTCTCAACGAGAGATTATAAGAGAAAGTTGATGGGGCTTTGAAGAACACACAAAGGTACTGAATGAGTGTTATTTGTAGTGAGAGAAAGGGTGTAGACAGAAAAACTAGAAGCGAGGTTTTAGCAAAGAGTTTAGGAAGAGAATTTCTAGATAAATTCTTCATAGATTTTTCAATCATTCAAAGGAGGAAAGGAAGCTAAATTATTCTGCAGTGAGGCCATACTAGGCAGTGTGTCTAGTTGGGCATCAAAACAATTTCTAGTTGCTAGAGATAGGTGTTGGAGGAGGTGTGAGTTGCTCAAGTGAGTTATAGGTGAAAGAATACATTTGCATGAGCTATTTCTAGAGTCAGTGCGAGTTCCAGTTGGGCCATATGAATTTTCCAAATTAGTCAGTGTGAATTGCAAGCAGGCAGTGTGAGTTACAGGCAAGAGGTCGTCAAGTTTTGCAAAAGGGAAACTTTTGTTTCCAATTTGATTTTTCCAGTGGAGAAAATTGTTTGTCGGAGCTTTGCCAGAGAGAGGCAAGTAGTTGTTGTAATTCTCAAATTACTGAAGATTTATTAATAATATAAACCCTTATCTATAGAACTAGTTTTCCCCACATTGGGGTTTTTCTAGGGAAAAATTGTCCAAGAATATCGGTATCAATAATTTTGTGTGTGTGCATTATTTCTCAGTTCTTGTATTTATCTGTGAAGATTTTAGTAATGAATTATTCGTTAATTGTTATAATAAATTATGAAGACAAATAGTCTCCAATAGATAGAAGTGTTAATCAAGGTTGTCATTGATGTCAATATGTCATTGTTGGAGATGACAAATATTCTTGTGATACATGAATAAACCTAATACCCCTAATATCCATGTCCTATTAAAAACCCTAGCTCTAGATTAATGAAAATCCTAACCCTAATTCTAAATCCTAAATTCCAAAATTCCCATTTACTTGATACAAAAGAAATATAATAATAATAATAATAAAAGAGATCTAACTTTTGATCCTAAATTTCCTATACCTTAAAAAAAGAATGTCCCCTTCCTATTCTCCTATTCCATGGCTGAAAACATGACAAAATAAATAAAATACTCCTAAAACTATAAGACGACTTCAAAGATGGCTCATGAAAACCAACCAACTTGCCTTTTCACATAAGAAATACAGTATATATTCATGGCATGTACACTCTAAAAATATATATTCAAATTTGAAAAAAGATTCGGTGAGATAAAGGAGCAGTTCACACCATGTGAAAGAGAAATATAAACGTACAATTCATGATATGTGGTTGACGTTTTCGACTCTAATTTCTTTTGGGTAATAGTCGATGGTGAATCCGATTTTGACAGAGTTCGTAACTTCGACTGTGGACTGTGAATTATTATTCGGATTACACACCTGATGTGGAATGTGGAGAGACGTGTGAAAAAACTTGGTTTTTATACCGTGACCTGTGCAAATTACTTACTCGTTCTTCTCGACCTGTGGTAGAGGGTTCTTTAATATAATTTTTGTAATATTAAACAATACCGTGAAGTTGTATTGCAGATTGGTCTCTTCTCGACTTGTCGAGGATTTCATGCTTCTGACTGACATACAACTCTTGTAACTGACTTGTGGCATCTGATTGAAGATTTCAGTGCAAACTTTTTGAACCTGTAAAGAATTTTTTTAGAGTCACTCTTGACAAATCTTGTGCGGATCTGGGTACGACTTGATTACTCGGTTTAAGATTACAGTTTAGAACTGTATACCTATAACCATAACACCTGTATAGTTCAATGTGAGCCACTTCAATACCTCAGAGCATTAGAAAACTGAAAATTTGGATCTGTGGAGAAACCTGTGAAGATAAAATATCAGACCTAAGTTGTTGAGCAGAAATTTGTGACTTGAAGCATCATTTGTTTACAGAAATATTGGAGGCACTAATACTATTTTTCTTGTGAACCTGTGACAACAAAGTGACCTGAGCCTAATCACTGTGGAATAGAACCCTGGACCTGTGACACTAGTGCAGAAGCCTACATCTATGAAACTCAGTGTTATAACTTCAGACATGTGAATTGTGGACAATCAACTTGGATACACTTGTGATGGCCCAGTCACATCTATGGAGAAACTGTCGCTTCGGCTACACCTCGGTCCTGTGAAGTCCTTTGAAACAATTGTTGAGAAGTTTTTTTACAAGGAGCCAAGCAGGCATACTTGAAGAATATCCTTAGAGCTTTACCAGCGTATTTGAAGTCAAACTTTGAAGTAGTTATTGAAGAAGATTAAAGAAGCCTTTGAAGAATTGAGTGAAGGCCTCATTAAAGCATCTCCAAGCATCGTTGAAGATCCCTTGAAGTTTGAGGCAGACAATCTTGAAGACTTGAGGTTGTTGGAAACCATATTGAAGATCAATTTTTTGAGGAGTATTGATTAGACGTTCATTTGGAGCACCCTATTGAATACATCTGATTAGGAAGCTTTGTTAGAAGTTGATCTTGACATTATTGGAGACCATGATGTGTTGAAGCCATCATGAGGTAACTTTGGAGATCTTTGTTTTGGGTAATATGAAGAGCAGTGGTACACCTTCTAAGAAGACAAGGTTGTCATTGATGAAGTGATTTGAGGAGGCATTACTGAAGATAGACAGGGCTTGTTGAAGAAGACATTGGGAGCCGTGAAGTATAACTAAACATATATTGACGAAGTAAAGCAAGGGTTGGAGCCCAAGAGGTTGGAGCCTTGAAAAGACAAGGTTGGTGCCTTGGAGGATAGGGTTGAAGCCCTAGAGGATCGGAGTCCTCAAGAAAACTAGGTCGGAGCCTGAACCAGATATAGGGTTGGAGCCCTTTGAGGTTGGTGCCTCAAAATTGACAAGGTTGGAGCCTTGGAAGTCCAAGTCGGTGCTTAGAAAATACAGGTTGGAGCCTTGGAAGTCCAAGTCTGTGCTTGGCAAATACAGGTTAGATCTTGGTAGATTGAAGATTGGTTTCTTCATCTAGGGTTGGAGCCCTATATACATTGTACTTGATTTATTGTGAAAAAGAAATTAATAAAAGTATTTATTCTTATTGTTCATTTTGTGTTCTAAATATAAATGATCTAATTAGTAAAAGTAATAATTGAAAAGAAATACTGATTCACCCCCCTCTCAATATTTCCAACAAGAAGATTAAATTCTAGTTGTTGCAATTAAAGAAATTTCACATGGTAGCAGGTTTATCTAAGTGTAGAAGGTTTGTAGGAGTAAATCAACGCATGGCATGAGAAGAGAGAGTTGAGGGTTTTAACCCAGTTTGAGTTATTCAGTTTATTCTCTAGTTTATTTGAGTTTCACATATTTCGAAATATGGTTGCAACAAGTTTGAGAGATTGGGGCAGGTTTGATGGAGCCTCCAACTTTGGCGTTTGTAAGGCCATAATGTTATTCATATTGGATGAGTATGGATTGAAGGAGTATGCGAGAATGTGATTGTCATACCAATAGATCCATAGCAGCAGGCCACCTACAAAAAGGAGAATGCCAAATCCAAGAGGATTATCCTTGATGGAGTCAAGAACCATATTGTTTCACATATTGTAGAGAAGGACACAACAAAGCAGGTGTGGGACGCAATTATTAACATGTACTAGAATCCTACAGAAAACAGGAAGTTGATTCTATGAGAGAAGTCGATGACCATCAATATGCATAAGGGTGATGAAATGACATCTTATATCATCAGAGTTAAACTTTATAGAGATGATATGTTTGCAGTAGGAGACAATCCTAGTGACAATGAACTAGTGTGCATAACACTCATGGGTTTTCTAAGGAATGTAGTATGTTCATCCAATTGATTTTTGGGAGAGATACACTTCTAGGATTGGATCGCCTATGGAGAGACTTCACTTAGGAGGAGCTTAGGCTCAGCTTGGTCAACGACCCTAGTAGTAGTGATAAAGCACCAAAGGTGGAGAAGGAGTAAGAAAATGTGCCCTAGAAGGAAAAGGGAAGGTGAAGAAGGATTCTAGTAAGGGACAAGGCTCAAAATGAGAAAATAACAAGAAGGACCTATCAAAGGTCAAGTGTTTTGGTTGCGGTCATCATAGACACTATGTCAATCAATGTCCTTAATGAAAGAAGGAAAAGAAGGGGAAGTGGACAACAAATTCAACATATATTGAGGATTTTCTTCTAGGCTAGAAGATAAATTCGCTCCCATAGCTTGCTTCTCTAGATCCATGTCCAAAGGTGTCTGGTACATAGATAGTGGAGCGTCAACACATATGATGAGGGTTAGAGACTATTTCTCTAGTTACAAGGAAGAGGATATGGACTTCAAGATACATATGGGAAATAATTCAAAGTATACTCTAGATGGGAGAGGTATCACCAACATTCAAAGGGAGTCAAACGTGAGTACTAGTGTTACAAATGTGATGCATGTGCTAGGTTTTAGGATGAACCTGATTTCAATTTCCGCACTACAGGATAAGGGGTACAATGTTTACTTTGTGGGGAATAAGTTGTACATCAAGCACTAGAGTTGGGAGAAGGTCAAACAGATTGGGGTTCGATGAACAAGTCATACAAGTTGCAGTTCAATTCTCTAAAGACACTAATTAGCAGTAGTAGCAGTGGTAGAGATTTAAGAGGGATATGGCATAGGAAGATGAGACACTTGCATCATGGAGCACTAGAGTTTCTTAGGGAGACCATGAAAGGAGTTCCAGAATTGATCACAAAACATTATGACATGTGCAGAGGGTGTCTACTTGGGAATTTCACAAAGGCAGTGTTCCCAAGGAGTGACAGTACAACCAATGGTGTGCTTTAATTGATACACTCATATATCTGTGGCATGACGTCTACTAGATATCTCAGGGGTTATGAGTACTTTGTAACCTTCATTGATGACTTCAACAAGCAAACCTGGATCTACGTTTTAAGGACAAAGGATGAGGTCTTCAGTCACTTCCAAGAGTTCAAGTTTCTTGTGGAGAAAATGATAGGTAAAAAGATCAAGGTGCTTCCTATGGATAATGGAGGCGAGTACTTTGATAATGCCTTCACAGGGTTTTTACGAAGGAGGGAATTAGGAGAGAGTGGATAGCTCAATACAACCCACAACAGAATGGGGTTACAGAGTGAAAGAACAGAATGATTGTTGGAGTAGCAAGGGAAATGTTATATGACTGGGATATGCCCAAGTTTCTATGGGAAAAGGCATGTAGCACAACAATGTACATACAAAGCAAGGTTCTTCATAGAGCATTGGGGAATAAAACACGAGAGGAGGTCTTCACAAGGAAGAAGCCATAGGTCAAGCACTTCAAGATCTTTAGCAACATATCTCAGAGTCAAAACATGTATCTGACTCTGAAGCTTTTAGCTTGGCCACCAGTGACTGCTTAATGTGACACACATTTCTCACTAGATCAATTTTGAGGTCTAAAATTGGCCTCCTTAAGAATGTTATAAATTAATAGTGGAAATAATAAAATAAAGTTAGATTACATCATCAAATTTTAGAGGGAAAAAAATTACTTTTTCAACTTTTATTTTCGACTTATCTCCCTAAAGTTTTACTTAAATTTCGAGTGGCATCTCACTTGTTGGATGAAAAATTTAATTCCTCATCCAAGGAGTACCAATGTTTCATACTTTTGATGGACCCTGCTACATGAAAATGAGAATTACAGGAAAAAACCTAATTGTAATCATGTTTTTCATGTATTTCTAATTTTTCATATAGTAGGGTCCATCAAAAGTATGAAACATGGGTACTCCTTGGATGAGGAATTAAATTATGCATCCAATGAGTTATCCTGCACAAAATTGAGTAAAAACGTAGGGAGATAGGTTGAAAATACAAGTTGAAAAAGTAGTTTTTTTTAATTTATTTTTTAATCTTTTTAATTTTTTACTCCAAAAATGGTGAACCATCCCCCATGGTTGAAATCATCATCTTGAATCCTATTTATTCTCATAAAGTTGATTTTGGTTGTACATTTTTGTTTTGAGGTCCATTTTAGACCTCAAAATTTCTCTAATGGTTGTGGGTGGAGCACTTGTGGAATTCACATCACTTTCCTGTGACCTTCTTCGCCTTTGTGGTGTTATTCTTTGCTTATGGCTTCAATGGGTTTTTTCTGAGTCATTCCACCTTGGCTCTGTCCTTTGTTCTAGATTTTGGAGGTTCCTTTTCCCTACTTCAAATTTGTAGATCCAATTTTTTGCTTCTTTTATTTAAATTTATGCTCGATCTTGACAACATATCAATATGTTGCGCCAAGTGAGGAGCTGTCGAGGAATTCCATTTCTTCCTAGATGTATTTTTGCAAATAGCCATGACACTCGAGTTCCAGATGACACTCAAAATCCTTTATACCCATATTCATGCTTAGGGTATGATAAATATTTTGAACTTTGGCACATCTTGGTCCCTTTCCTATCATAGTGTGGTTGTTACACAATATGTTGTCACAATTCCCGTCCCATATCCTGAAGCATCAAAATGACAAAAAATGTCAAATCGTACTCACCATGACACACATATAGATTCATAAGAGAATTCTAGAGAAATTTGCCTAAAACCCTAGTTTTCAGGATCATCACGCTTTGCACCATTGATGGCCTGTTTTGATGGCTTGTTGCAGCAGGTTAACCTAACACTGCCAACATGGCTTTTGATATGAAAACCCTTGTTGAACCTCTTCTGGAAATCTTTCCTAAAGTGGAGGAGAATCTTCGCTTGCTAGAATCTTCGAGAAGAGTGAGCTGGATGTTCCTTGATCCTACCTTTAGGGATCTTCCCCTTGCGATCTGGAACTTCCTCCCTCTTTTGTGGAACTATAACTCCCTCACCCTTACTATAAACCTAGTCCCCTCCATCCCCAAATAGTTGGTCATTGCTTTCCTGCATTCCTATGTTGAAACTATGACCAAATGCTGCCCATCTAACTAAGGAGAAAGAGTGCTTGAATGGTGTTGGCTTGGACTTGGAAATCCACTACAAAGGAGGTATCCAACATGAAGGAAATGGTTGTATGCTTCCAATTTTTATTCATTAATAAATACATCTGGTGTTTACTTTCCATAAGTGTATGAATAATTATTCATTTAGTATGATGTTGCTTGATTTGTCATGTAGTTTATGTTTGAATTATATTATATATGCTCTTGTATCTCTTGTTGCCTTTTGATCTCTCTTGCATGTATTTGGGTGCAAGGAATAGTGAGGAGCGAGCCTGGAAGCTAAGGGATCGAGATCATCATCAAAGGTTGAGCGCTTAACATCAGAGTGAGGTAATTTTATCTCTCTCAGTTTGCATTTTTCAACATAAAATAGGAAAGTCTACACTAGTTTGTCCAGTTTGTTGCTAGATCCTCTCACAGGACTAGAGAGATCACTTATGTCCGCAGAAGGGATTGTCTTCACAATAAAATTGTGACTCCACTGGGGAGCCTATATCCCTTTCAACCTCTTTCTTGTGTTTGGTATTTTGAATTCGTTTGGCCAACCATTGAATTATAGGTCTACACTTTGGGTGATCGATACTTTAGACTAGTAAGTTTGGACTTCCCTTTGAAATTATTTTTATTTTTCCATATCTTTCTCGTCCAGTGCATTTTTGTGTGTAATAGTCACATTGCCAACATGTTTTCCTTAATTACAGTCACGCTAAAACCCCTGTTAGCATGGGTTTGACTGTAATAGCCACGTTGATCCTTGAGAATTTAGAAATTTTAAGCTTTTTGTCAGTTTAGTCCAGTGTGTCTTGACCTATGAGGTCTTTCCCTGTCCTATGTGCTTGGATTTTCCAATATTTTGTTTGGTTATCTCATTAATTTGTGAAATTTGCCTCATTAGCTTTGAAGTACTAGGAGTGAAAATCTAATTGAGTTATAGGGTTTCTAGTCAAACGATCATCGCTTGCTTCTTGTTTGTGTCATTGGGATACTGGGTTTGCTGATTAACTAAGTGTTGTTTTTCTGTGGAAATCATTGAAAAACATCATTTTTCATTTGTTTTAGCTTGTTTTTCAAAATTTAATTTTCAAGTTGCATTAGGTCATTTGCATTGGAAAGTTAATTTTGGTTTATAATCAAGCATGGATCACATTGTTTGATTCTCAGGCTGAAAGAAGTGCATCATCATTTGTCAAAAATGAAAAGTTAAATATATTTTCATGTAGGTGCATTTGAATTTAATTTAATTTTTCTTTGGTTGATGCATTAGTTTCATTAGATCATTTAAAATAAAAAGAAAAACATCATTCATATAAGTGCATCTTAGTAAAAGTGAAAATCATTTTACTCTTGAAAAGTTGCATTTAGGATAGTGAAAAGTGAAAATCATTTTTAGTTTTTGGCATTGCATTTGGAAAGCGAAAGTGAAAGTTAGTAGAAGGCATTTTTTTTGATGCATTATTGTTTGAAACGTCTTCCCTTGATTAGTCTAGCTTTCATCAAAATGGAAAGTTTTTCTTTTCTCATATAACTGCATCTTAGGCATTCTGGTGACATCGTTTTTAGCCTCAAAACTAAAACATAATTCAAGATAAACATTAAAATTTACTCAATTAATCTAAGGAGAATTTGGAACTTAACAAAAAAATTTAGAGGGCTAGGCTAGAGACGTGTTATGGTGTTTATAAACCTAGCAATTGTCGTTATCTACCAACGTTGTATCTCGGGGGTGATATCTCATTCCACGTACTGAAGTATATAGGATCGTTCTCTAGTACTTTCGCGTATATTGGAGGTGCTCCCATATCACAAGTATATGGGAATGCTCTCATTGAACGGTTACACATTAGATAGCGCTAACACGAACATGTGCTCCCTATACTGTTTTGTATATATTGGGAGATCCCACTAGGTTTCTATCCTTTAGATAGAGGTAACTGAGTCAGGCACCTTGTAGATTGGCTACCATACGTAAAGTCCTTGGTTTCACCAAGGTTTATATAGCAATTCACGGATACTTGGTAAATTCTTTTCCCTAGATTACCCTTTTTTATTATTTTTTTGTTTTAAAGTTCTAAAATTTACTTCTCGCATTAACATGTCCTACCTATGCATTTCTCCTTGGCCTCATTATGCCTTATTAATGGTAAATTTTAATAAAGCTAAAATAAATCACCTCCCCTTCTTTTGATTTTGAGAAAGGGTCATCATGGCAGAACTGCCAAGTTCACCTCACGTACCCCCTTCACCATCTGATATTGAAGGGTTATCATAAGGAGTTCATCCCGAGATTCCAGAGTCACTTGAAGATCAAGGTTTTGAACTTGGAATTGTCCTAAGAATTTAACCCCTTGCTTCTCCTCCTCCACATCGAGAGTCGTTTTTGTCATCTCAGGAATATGAACTAGAAAGTCCTGAGGTTCCTCAACATTTCTTGTTGTTTCCCACAAATTCGCTTTACGAATCAAATCCTTTGGTGATATCTCCTCAATGACCATATAGTATGTTCGATAATCCTAACTTACCTTTGGAACGTTCTCCTAGTACGTCACGAGTTCCTCCTCGTCAATTGTTTCCACCCATGGCATCAGAAGGTGATATTCCATCTATGCCAATGTCTCCTTGAGATCCTCCTTCGGAAGTCTTAGCCACCCATACTCCTGGTATTGGTGATGGCTCTAAATATACCTTTCCACATGAAGTCTTTCCTCATGTACCCTCTCCTTATATGGGGGTTGGGAAGAATTCACCCCATGAATGCAGTGAACCCTTACTTCCTCTGAATTATACCTCTCTTGATAATTTGGTTTCAGGTACTCCAAGTGCATCTTCGCTTTATCACCATCTAATATGGTCATCTGGCGTTACACCTACCACTAGCCCATTTGTTTCAAATGTGGCTTCCAAAATTCCTGTTCAACCTTTGGTTTCTTCCCAACCTACAATCATGATTGGGGCAGTTAATATCCCTATAGGTTCTTCATCTCCTCTTTTGATCATCATAGTGGTTACACCAACTCCACTGAGTGGGAAATCTTCAACATTGTTTATCCCATTGCATAGGGGGCAACCACCTCCTCCATATGTACCTCCTATCTCTGGTGGAACTTATGTGAGTTTCGGATCCAAAACTCACATTGTAGGAGCAAGTCAAATTGTTGGTAGTATTCCTTATCCTAGTGGAACCTCCATTCCATCTGGATCTGGTCAAATTTCTTATCAGCAACGTCTTTCGGCTCAAATACCTTACAAAAGTTAATACCCTCCTTATGTTTCAAAACAACCTCAAAACCCACCCCTTAATTAACAGGAAAGATCCCAAATTCATTCTGGTCCTAATCCCTCATTTGGGTCGTCTGGTCAGTTTCAATCTACTTCTGGAACTTATCCTTAGGAGCTAGTAATCCTTTGCAACAAGGCTCATATCAGCAACAAGGAACCTCAGTTTCAGTCTGCTTCTAGAAATTATCATTTATGAGTTAGTAATCCTTTGCAACAAGGCTCATATCAACAACAAGGAACCTATCAATATCAACAAGGAACCTATCAATATCCATAAGGAACCTATCAGCAATAAGGACCTTATGCGCAACAAGGACTTTATGTGCAACAAGGGTTTTATCAACAACCATTGCAACAACAAGGTCAATTGTTGCATCAACAACCCTATTCTCAATACTCCTCAAAGGTTACCTATCCTCCTTATGGTTCTCAATGGCCTATTTTGGGTCAATATCAAACCTATCCTAGTCAAAACACACCTCAGTGGGGAAAGACTCAACCTTTGTATGGTCAAAATTCCTCCTAGTGGGGGCAGTATCAAATTCCCTATGTTCAAAACCTGCCATTGTGGGGGGAAAATCAATACCAACAAGGTTGGAATCCTCAATATGGACCTTATCAAAGGCCTTTCATGCCTTTTAATCCTGAATTATCAGCGACATTTGAGTTATTAGATGTGTCGAGGCTTACAAATGACCCAATACTCCATTCACCGTATTGGCCTCTGGTTCCTACCAAAATTCCTGGTGATTGTCCAAAATTCAAAGGGAAGTCTAGAGAAGACCCCCAAGCTCATGTCATGACTTACCATTTATGGTGTTCGTCCAACTCTTGGGTCAATGATTCCATTCGATTGCGTCTTTTCCAATGCACTCTAATGGGTTCTGTTGCCAAATGGTACAACAAGCTACCTTGAGGTGCCTTTCAAGATTTCAATACCTTGGCTATGGCTTTTCTCACTCACTTTTAGCTACCATTTTGATATGAAAATGGGACCCATCTCTTAGCGTCTTTGAAACAGATGACTTCTACTCACATCTTCGATCACATCCATGAATGGAGACATTGGTGTCATCTTATTAAGTTCGATATCCCTGATGATATTTTAATCGAATGGTTTACTAATTCATTCGTTAATCAAATCACCAAAGACATATATATGGGTGGCTATGTGACTGAAGAACAAGCCATTACTCGTGCTGAGTATCTAGATTTGGTATATTCACAATCTGACACACTCTATGATCTCTTACTTGATGCCTCGCAGCCGTCAAGTGATCCGACATCTTCTCAACCTATAGAGACACCACTTGTTGATAATATTATTGGGTTAGTAGCTCAACCTTCTATTCATGCTTCTTCTACTTCTATGAATCCTAAATCTGTTCCCACTACTGCACCTTCTCCTCTTTCGAATAGTTCCAAAAATCCTGGTAAAACTATCAAGGTTAATGTTGTCCAATCTACCATAGAAGATAAATCCTTGAAAGGGAAAAAGAAGGGTAAAGGTAAGGCTAAATTTGATACCCCTAAATAGGATTCTCCTAAACCTTCTGCTAATGATACATCCAAACACAAGCTGAAATATCCTTGTCGTATATGTGACAAAGATCATTATACCAAGGATTGTCTCCATCGTGCCGAGGTTAGTCGTCTTATAAAAGGCACCCTTGGGACATCGACCATGTTGAAATAACCCTTTCCATCACAACAGACTCAATTGGTAGATCAACCTCAATCCTCTACATCAAGAGGCTCTCAAGTTTTTATGAGTGGCATGACACTTGTCTCTGTTGCTACTCGATCAAAATATTATCAGACTCCTACGAAACCGGTTGTGGAAAATGATGCCACTAATATGCCTTCTACTTCCACTCCACCCAATTGTGGTCCTCTTCATATTGAATGACCTAGTAATGATTCCATTATCCACCCACCTCCCAAAGGTGCTCTCCCAAAGTCATCGTATAATCCGAATGCGCAAGATACTCAACATTATAACATTGTGGAAGATTTAGTTCAAGCGGCTTCAGCGATGTCAGCTTTGGAATTCCTCCATACTTGTCCATCACAAAGGAAAGCATTACTATCTGCCATAGAAGGGATTGATCCTACAGGTTCAAATTTGATTACTTTTGATCTCGAAAACCATGTTCCTTGTCTCTCGAGTCAACCTGCCTTTCTTATACATGTTGTTATCAGAGGGAATACTATTCATTAGACTGCTCTTGATGAGGGTGCTTCTACTTGCATAATTTCCCTTTCATGTTGGAAAGCTATTGGCTCTCCACCTATCAACCAGTCCCCCAATACATTGGAAGCTTTCGATGGTAGAGGTTACTTTCCATATGGTATTCTCAATGACTTGCCAATTCAAATGGAAGGAAATTTTTTTAACCTAGAAGTAGAAGTTGTCGATGGCAGTCTGAACTACAATCTTGTACTTGGTCATAGTTGGACCCATGAAATGTTTTGCATGGTTTCTACCCTATTTCGTTTGCTCTGTTTTCCTCATCAAGGGAAAATAGTCATTGTCGATCAGCTTGCCTTTTTCTCTTCCAACTCCTCAAATGGCAATGTGCCATATGTTGGGAATATTGATATCCCTTACGAGAGTGTTGGGGAAGGCCTTTTCAAAGACTCTTCCCTTATAGGATTTTTTTCCATTCCACCTCTGAACGTCGCTTGGATTAACACAGTCTCAACTTGTCACTATCCTTGGGTCATTCCCCATCTTGATCAGAGTTTTGGCGATGTTATGCCGCTTAGCCCTATAGAGAAAGCATATCAGGATTTCGTTTTGGCTTCTATGCCTACTTCTAAAATTCATGATCATTTTAGTATGAATCTAGACACATATTCACAATCTCCCTGGCTCAGTTCTTGGGATTCTCTAGATCCTTTGAATGAGGAATTTCCAACTGATGAAAGTATCATAGAAGTTATGTCTCTCGAGGAAACTCCATGGAATGATCCCCATCATCATTCCTCATTTCTCCCAAGCCTTGGTGAGACTTATTCTTGTCTATAAACCCTTCTTTTCGATGTACCGAATCATCCGCTTCAGACATCTATTTTTGTTCATGAAGTGTTGTCCAAAGGAAACATGGGTAACATTTTTGCAACCTTTCCCAACGACATCTCAATGCAACCTGGGATTGTCGAAAACTTTCACTTGGGGACATCTTTTTCTTGCGATGAACTTAATATTTTTGCGTCCTCCTTCATGAGACTTTCTCATCGAGTCTTTACCATTCACCCATTTCCCTAATGGGGCATTGATTTTCTTACTCGTAACCCTCACTCATCCAGGGGGCATGGGGACATTGTCATTTTTGTGTATCGTTCCATTAACTGGCCGAGTCGATGCTTACATGTCATGTCAATGGTAAAACTATGGTTTTACTCTCTTTTGATCGATTACCCAAGTCTCGAAATGGGCTCCATTTGAAAATTTTTGTGCCTTGATTTCGCATAGATACCTTGTACATTAGTGTATTTTTCATTAGTGTTAAGTTGGTTTTGGTGTGTTTGTTTTCCTTTGCAAATGTGGTTTCCTCTACTTACCGTGCATTCTACTTGGTTTGAAAATGTCATTGAACCTTTATGTCAGTTTCGCTGATGGTGCTTGTCATAGAACACAAAATTTATCTTCCACCGCATGGGAAATCTATGACCTTAATGGCGAGTTAGTGAATTTACAAGGCTTATGTTTAGGTTATACCACTAATAACATTGCCAAATATAGTGTGGTTATCGAGCTTTTGTCAAAGGCCATTGCTCTTGGCATTAGAGAGTTAGTCATTAATCTCGATTCACATCTCATTGTACTCCAACTTAATAGACAATATTCAGTCAGAAACCCTTAGATTTTGAGAATGTATTTGTGATTTCATTTTCAACATATTCTGAGACATTTGAACACATTAATAGATACATTGGCTAATTATGTTCTAGATAGACATTTGCATCATATGTAAATACAAAAACATAATAGAAACATTAGATAAGCATCAAGGGAAACATGTATATATATGTATATATATAAAAGTTTTCAAAATATCAGTTACATCAAAATATCAAAATCTATGTTCTGAGACACATGGCTTCTTGAGCCTATATAAGTGCAGAAAAATGAAAACTAAAGATGAATATATGCCAATGTGGTGCTTGTGGTAGCACGAAAAATCCATGATGACTTAGTTCAGCAACCAACCAATCTGGAGGACTCCCCTATATTATGCCTTTGATATCGCAGTGGCACCTCATCAATAAACGTGTATTCTGGAATGCATCTTCTCAAGGCTTCCAGGTTGCATTCCACCTCTACGATTGGGTCAACTCTCTCCTCATAGGGATCATCCTCTATCTATCATGTCGCTCGCCTAGCTATAGGAGAAACCCCTAGAGGTCTCTCTAGTCCAACATCTGCAAAAATCACAAGTGTCAATTCTCAGTACACATGAAACAAGAACAAAAAATATAAAACTTCAAAAAATTCAAAAAATAGTTTTTACTTGCATTAGTACATCATGTACCAGTTGGAAGTGGAAGGTCGGGATCTCCCTGGAAATCCATGTCAGCGCACACCCAATCATCTACCATGATTAGTTTTCATCGCAGCCATCCAAAAAATGTTGGAGGAAATAACATTTTTTTACCACCTCCATGTCGAGGCATTAGCTCATCCCATCTCAGTAATCGTGGATCCCTGGGTGCAAGGGCATCCACTTCTATCCACTGATACCTAAACAATGGTACACGTTCCAAGAAGAACGTCACTAAGATAGATCCATAATCGAATTGTTTCAACTTCCCTATCTTGAATTTCGTAAGTTGGATCTTCATGTTGACCAATAATCCTTTGCACCAGTTAAAAATTGTGGGACTTAGACAATCAATGGCATACTAGAAATGGGAAATTGTTGCTTCATCCAAATCCTAAGCCCCAGCTATTCGGGCCATGGTATGGAGAATTGTTTTTAGCAGGATATTGGTGATAACTTTTATGTCTATCTTCCCACCATGAGTTTTCCAAGTCCCTGGGCAATGTCTCGCGATCATCATATTTGTACTCTCCCCTCTAGTACGAGAACCAGAGAGATGAATCCGTTGTCCCCTTCTGGACAAACCCATAATGAAATAGATGTTTGCGATATATGTCTCAGTTTCTTGGTCCCCAATCATAAACAGTTGGCAATCTACATCCCACCAACCAATCAAATGTTGCAGTACCTCGATCTCAGTTCTAATCCCAGGAATCAAGAATAATTTCAGTAACCCACATGCTCGAAGGGAAGCTATGCAATTTGGGCCTTGGGCTTCCTGATGATCTTCTGCTTCATGTCCTCTCTCCTTCCATTCGATTACCACTTTTCAATGATTAACCTGTGAAACATCCATTAACCAAGTTTTCATGCGAATCTATGGAAAAAAATTTGGGAAAAAAATCATTAAACATGGAGGAATTAAAAAAAAAATTGACTATATTCCAGCGTGTCTATTTCTATATTTTTTTGCATGCTGCCACAGTTGACCATAGGGTGAGCAGCGCAGGTCCGATGGGTAAAACTCGCACTGATCGCCCTCGACACAAGTTTTTACCAAGCCCTCCTTATTGCCTATCCTATGGATGAAAACACCTAATATCATAATCAAAATTAAGAGAAGGACATATATCTTACCTGCAACAAACAGATAGAAGCACGGTGTCCTGGATTAGTTTCACCCCTCACCTGAAGATCAGGGAAAATAGGGTATAAAGTGCTCTCTGATTTACAAAATGTGAAATGGTAAAAATGTTTTTACTTTTTGTACTTTTATAAGTTTTTAAATATATTTTTATCAAATTAGGGCACATTTTACTTATATTTTAATATTTTTCCTCGAAATGGGTAATGTGTGTTTCACTTGTGCAGTGACAGGTCATGGATACATGGTGACGATGATTAATTTTGACTAAATCAATGAGTTTTATTTTATCACTTTTTCGGGCTCATAAAAAATAAACAAAAAAGGAACCCCCTGGAGTCATATTTAAGCTCTTTTATGACTCTCAAAATATGAAAAGATTATCGAGTACTTGTCGTTTCAAACTCGTTAAAGTAAATGAAATGACATCTACTATGAATAAGTTTAACCCTTTTCCAAACTGAGATAGACTATTGTACGAAAAAGGAATACCTTAGTTGAACATGGCTAAGAGGATCTCTTGTATATTATTTTCTACCTTTTCATATTCAAGAGACTATTTACAAAAATGGACCTTTGGAGTTTTCTTTTTCACCTCTTTTTCAAACTCTCTAAACATGAAAAATATTCTAAGTTACCCCTCTATTGAACTCATAAAACTTAAACGACACAAGACTTGTCACCATGACAAGACCGAATTTCTCCTTCCTAGGACTCATTAAACTTATTAGGATGGATTCATCCGAATGATAGATTTATACGGCAAGCATATGTTATCCCATTCAAGATTGCGATAAAAAATAATGGGGTACTCATTAGAAATAGTGGAGGAAAATGAAAGTGAACACCTCTTGTATTTTGTGTAAAAGAAGCATGTCACTCTTGAACATGACACTTATCTATTACTCGTGTCGGGTTTGGGTTATCCTTACTTCATCACTTGCCTTCATGGGTTTTGGGAATCCATTTTTCCTCTCATCTGATTATACTGCATTGTCATCATGACCTCTAATGCTATGATGAGTCAAATGTTGTCAAACTCTGGAGTCGTGTCGCTAATATGTTCAAGAGAAGTCCCATCTGCAGTTTTTTACTGCTTATACATTGTCTGACCTTTCTTCCATAGTCCTAAATAAAACTTACCTACTCTACTACATCTTTTGTTTCATGTCAATGATGTGGGATACATTATGGCCCTCCTTCGATGGATCACTTCTTGTCGACTTCAACTTATTATCCAGGAAGACGATCTAGAAACTCCCTTCCAGTACCTTGGAGCTTGCATGCCTCAATGGAAAGTTCTTCACATTCGACGATAGGTTTACATCATTGGCCTTAGATCAAATGATTCTGCAGGTGTTCGACTTTAGCTTCATTATTCACACTCATGGATTTTGTTGTTGTATCTTGAGAGCCATTGTCATTATTAGTGGTTTCTCTCGTGTATGTTAACGATTTACATTATTGACCGATACTCAGGTGGTTTTCTATCATGTTTGACTTGGAAACATCTATTCACGTGGTATAATTTGTACATTGATGGTGTATCGAGACAGAGATGAAGACCCTAGGATTTATCTGATAAATCTAGGTTGCGTGGAGTTATGAGTTATTCATGATTGTACACATGATTCCCTCTATACGAATGGTTGTGACCATACTTTGGGTCCATCTATATGATCCTTTCTATTCAGATGGTTGCATCCATGTCATGGATCCATACACATGATCCCTTCTATTTGGATGGCTACATCCATGACGTGGATTCATGCATTGTTATAAGCTTATTCAGACATGTGTCATTAGGAATATTTATTTCAAAGATGTTAGCTATGTATATTGTATCATGCTTGATTTGTAGCTCCTGATGGTATTTTTACGAGTCCTTACCTTGACTTCTAAATCATTTCACCCATCACTCCATGTTTTTCCTTCATGCTTTAGGGGGCATTTGTTACACAGTGTTTTATGACACTTCCCGTACCATATCCTGAAGCGTCAAAATGACGAAAATTGTCAAAGTGTACTCACCATGAAACACATACAGAAACATCCATAAAGAATAGAAGAAGAGCTTCTCTAAGAGAATTCTAGAGAAATGTGCCTAAAACCCTAGTTTTCAGGATCAACGTGCTTTGCACCACTAGTGGTCCACGCTGATGGCTTGTTGCAACATGTTGACCTAGCACTTCCAGCATGGATTTTGATATGAAAACCCATGTTGAACCTCTTCTGGCAATCTTTCCTAAAGTGGAGGAGAAGCTTCGTGTGATAGAATCTTCAAGAACAACGAGCTGAATGTTGTTGGATAGAGATATGGTCGAGATCTCCCATTTTGAGTCCTTGATCCTACCTTTAGGGATATTCCCCTTGAAATGTGGACCTTCCTCCCTCTTTTGTGGATCCCTAACTCTCTATCCCTTCCTATAAATCAAGTACCTTCCATTCCCAAATGGTTGGTCATTGCTTGCCTACATTCCTATGCTGAAACTATGCCCAAATGTTGCCCATCTAACTAAGGAGAAGGAGTGCTTGAACGGTCTTGGCTTGGACTTGGAAATCCACTACAAAGGAGGTCTCCAACATCAAGGCAATGGTTGTATGCTTCCCTTTTGTATTCAATAATAAATATATATGGTATTTACTTTCCATGTGTATAAATCTTTATTCATTTAGCATGATGCTCATTGATCTATAATGTAGTTTATGTTTGAATTATACTATGTATGCTCTTGTATCTCTTGTTATCTCTTTATCTCTCTTGCATGTATTTGTACGCAAGGAATAACGAGGAGTGATACTGGAAGCTAAAGGATCGAGATTATCATCAAAGGTTGAGCGCTTAGCATCAGAGTGCAGTAGGTTTCTCTCTCTCAATTTGTATTTTTCAACATAAACTAGGAAAGTTTGCACTAGTTTGTTCGGTTTGTTGCTAGATCCTCTCATAGGACTAGAGAGATTGCTTTTTTCCGCAAAAGGGATTGTCTTCACAACAGTGGTCCATTTTATGTACTTATATTTATAGCTCCTGACAGGGTAATATTGTTCTTTCATAAAATATCAAAAATAATTCCAATAGGGTGCGGTTGAAAGTAGTGAGGGTTCCTCCTTGTCCATCTGCTCACAGTAAGTTTACCACTAGTCCTTGACATGGGGAGAGGCTTTGAGGAGTGCAAAAGTAATATTTTCCCTATCGAAAAAATTATGGACCGAAAAATCTCCTTCTAGTACATTTAACCATTTATCTAGAGAATTTGCATTAATCCAGCCTTCAAATATAAGAATGTCAAAGTTAACTTGTACCTTAAAGGGGGAAATGCCTTCAAAGTGATTGTTAGAGCCTGATACTCGCTGTAGGATCTAGGAAAAATTATCCATCATCTCATTCCTTTGTTGTTCGAGAGCATCTTTGAACAACAATTTGAAAGGATTTCTTGCTCCCTCGTCTTTCTTTTCTTCCACCATGCTAGGCCACTAGGGTCGGTGAGGTCGCTCTTGCAACGGTTCAACTAGTTCATGTCCTAACTCCTTATACCCTTACCTTGTTGGAGACATGTACAAAAAAACAAAGAAATAAAAGACCGCTCTGATACCACTGATATGATTTTATGAAGGAACGAAATGAAATACATATTTAAAAAAAACATAGAGATACAACAAAACATAACTTCAATTAATAAATAACAACTGCTAAAAATTGTTTACATGCAGGAAGGAAACAAACTAGCTTGGGCAATGGTAGCTTATCTCTGAGAAGAGATGTGATGACTACATGCCTTTTGAATTGAGTTTAATGAGGCTCTTAGGCCTTTTTATCATCAAGAAACAATGGAAAACCCTATACAATAAAAAACCTAACCCTAGGAGATGGAGCGCTAAAAGCTCGTGGGCCCTGATAGGATTAGTTGGAATGTCAACTTCCCGAGGTTGTAACTTTGGCATACGATCTCCATTTGGCATGTACGATATCCCATTAGAAAGGTTCATCTGAGGAAAGCAATTTTCAATTGCAAACACTTGCCGCAAGCTATACATTTATTAGTTTCCCAAAAAATCATCGTTTAAGGCCTAAAACAACTTTGGAAGTTTAGGACCCGAAAAACTACGAAAAATAGAAAATTGCTGAAACAGGGAACTATGTTGGAAATTAGGAAACTAAAAGGAAACATTGTTGGGGCTCCAAGTGGAATACGCAAGTGGCCACCAATATCCACCTGGATCATCAACCCTCT
This sequence comes from Pinus tabuliformis, assembly GCA_031772625.1. NCBI lineage: Eukaryota > Viridiplantae > Streptophyta > Pinopsida > Pinales > Pinaceae > Pinus > Pinus tabuliformis. The sequence goes on from CM062817.1 coordinate 649,487,409, forward strand.
AGATTTTCTTGATCTAACCCTCTTCTCCTAATCGACCCATATGTGCCCTCATTTAGGTCCTCTTGCCCACAATTGTTTTATAAAACTCATAACAAAGCATGTGATGGTCTATTATACACCACAACCAACCTTCCTAAGCACATATCTCCCCATGGCCTTTCTACCCAAGGCTTCTATTGCTGCTAAAACACCCCTTAATGTTTGATCTAGCCCTCCTCCAACCAAGTTAACTTTTTCTTACCTTTGTTTTGCACTTGATTAGCTACAACTAACACTATCCAACACTTTGCCCTACTCCTAGGGCTAAAACACCTGCAACTAGCAATTTTTATCTATGTGACTGCCTTAGAAGCCACAAAAAAGACCCGCGGTTAGGGTTATTAGGACATAAAAAGGCCTTTGCCTAATGGAACAAGGCCTTGACCACCTTCTCCAACCAAAATATGCCCTTGCTAGGGTTCGACACCTCAAAACTAGTCACATATTTGCTCCAACCAGACTCTACTCACTCTTAGAAAATCCTCTACTCGACATCTTAGACAAACTTCTCTTAGGTAGATATTGTCCTCCATGAATAGAAATTTTCCCTTTCTAGGGCTCTTTCACTCCATGTTGTTATCCTTCACAATGTGTGCATTTAGGCCTCTCCTTTGGCCTCTTATTTATACTTTTGTGTGAATGATCTTGGGGGTTTTCCTTGTCCATCAAGAAACCCCTATTTTATTACTTAACAACAAATTAGATTAAACAATTAATTAAATTAGGTCTCAAGCCCACAACTATGGCTCAAAACTTTAACCACTTGGGTAACTTGCCCAACCAACTCCCTTTTGGTGGGTTTCTCCATTCAGAAATACTTTTCAAGCTACCCAAATTCCAACACCTACATCACTGGGAGCCTCCTACTCCTCATCATCATGAGGGACCCTTTGGATCTCTAGTAGGTTGCGTCCTTCCACTTTACATGACTACTTTCTCCCTCTAGAAGCTCATCGAGACATATGGAACAATTCTAGATGTTTGTACAATTTCTCCCTCTCGAACACAAATCACTCTTGTTGAGTTTATGCTCGATCTTGGAAGAATATTCTAAGACGCCCTTTAAATCTCCTAGGTTAATTTCTTATGAACACTAATGGATATATGTTGTTATTTGCCCCACACATATTCTCTAACCATATACTCATTCGTGTTATGAGGTTAAATTCCTCCTTACATTAAAATTTTCATTTTCGTGCATTAGAATTAGGCTATAAGCCACCCACATAGTGTTTGACTTTGTTAAATTATTCCCCCATAATTTATGCGATTCTTTGCATAAATTTAGGTAGAAGTAAAAAGTAAATGTGCAGTAAATTTGCACACCATAATATATGCAATTTTTTGCATAAATTTAGGTAGGAGTAAAAGGAAATATGTTGTACATAAAGATTTTAATAACCCCAAAAGTCCATTGAGGTCTTTTCTCCACCAAAGCTCCGATAACATGTTGATTTTCTAGTTTTAACTAGACAAGCACAATCTTGTTGATTTTCTAGTTCTAACAAGACAAGCACAATCTTTTGCAATTGATAATTACTTCCAACTATATATGATATTACTTTAATGCACTCTAGAACATCATTAAGTAATTACACTCACAAAATTCAACTAGTCAAACATTGGCTGTCTCAAAAATTCAACCTCTTCCTTAGATTACTTCCCACATGTGTGTGAGAGAGAGGGGGGGCACGTCTCTTTGCAAATTAAATTAACTTTTTCTTTTAATTTTCTTTCTTACCTCCCTCATCTACCCAGCAAAGTCAACACTCTCTAGTCCAATATGAAAGAGATGTTGTAATGTCTTGTAAATATTTTGACTTGGTGAAATTACCAAAAGTTTTCGAAATGTAGGTTTTGACATCCCATGGTTGTTCCCATTATAGTCTTCTTTAATGTAACCTATTTAAAAGCATATAATTCTATTAATTTTCATTTTTTTCCAAAAAAAAGATTTTGTTGCCCTGGAATTATAGTATTATATTTAAGTAACCCAAAGAGAAATTCTAAAATTTGTTCACATAGAAATGGGCTTGCATGAGAAGGGCTAGGGCTAGCTTTATTGTTATTTGTTATTCCATTCCGCACAAAAAGCCTCTAGCTTTCCAAGCAATTTGCTTAAAAGATTCAGGTTAGGTCAGTGTCTTCTCCATTTAAGCATATAATTAAGGTTTTTCGCTCCAACAAATCTAATAGGGTTTTGCATAACGAGCTTCGAGTGAAATTTTGTCATGTGCACATAAGCGATAAGAGGGCAATTAGTTTATTAAGCTAAAATGAATGGTGTACACAAAATTCTTATATTTGTGCTTTCACACATAGGTGCTTTAAATGACAACTTAGCGCTAAATAAACCCGCCATGATTGAGAGTTAATACATCAAACTTGAATTGAGTTTGAATATTTGTAACCTAAATTATTGTCCTTAAATCCCTTAAATTTCCTTCCTTCACATTTTCCACCTTCCATTCAAGCCGTTTGCCCCTGAATTTTGAAAGAAATTTAATATTTAAAAAGGGTGTATTAAATAATTATATATAACAAAATTAAGTATAAAGTAAATATAATTTATAAAAAAATATTTATAATATTTTTGGAATAATTTTTGGGAATTTTAATTTTAATTTTTAACTTATTATTTCCTTCTAGCTCTAAATTTTTTTATAGTATTTTGTATTTACAAGTTGGAGCTTCATTAGGTTGTATCCATGATTAAATCAGCTGGATACTTAATATTAATAATTTTATATCAATAATAATGTTTATTTGATTATTAAAATTGTCAATTTATCAAAATTACCTTATTTATTTATATTTATTTATATGATACATAAATATATATTGTATTATTGTGTATATGAATGAAGTATATTATATATAAATATATATTATACTAATTTAGATTCATTTTATTTTTTTTTCTATAAGTTTTGAGGGGATCAAATCTCTCTAGGGGTAAACATCTTTTTTAGTGTAAAACTTGAAGAAAGGTTTGCACCTAAAAAATTTGATTCCTCTTGGTTTGATAAATCTTTAGTTAAGATGGATCTACACTGATATAACATTATGTGACAACAAAAAATAATTTTTGATGTATATACGTATCTACATCACAAAAAAAAATGATAAGAATAAATAATTATCTATGTACATGAGAACATTTAAAAATACAAAACAACTTAAATTTTTCTTCAACTCAAACCTATCAAGTATAAAAAAATTACACCTAAAAAATTTGATCCCTCTTAATACTTCATAAATGGAGGTTTAAGATGAACTTATGTTGGTTTTATTAAAGAGTATTTGACTTGTTATATTTTTATTAAAGTGTATTAAAGTTCTATTTAGAAGTAATTTAATTTAAATATTAATGTTCTTGGTTTATAAGATGATAAAGGATAGGATGTTGAGGGGTGATAAAGAAAAATAAGAATAAAATAATTGGGAAGCAACAATGCAAAGAAATATGAAATAATGAAAAAAGTTGAAGTCTTCACCAAAACATTTTTCTCAGGAGGAATATTTAAAATATTTGAGACCACAAATAGGTATGTAATGGGCACGAGGCTATGGTAGTAATTAGATGTATGATATTTTGCAGGTCTACCATGTGAACTTGGACATTGGTTATGGAGAATCTTCTCACTAGCATCAAAGGGTTAGAAATAAGAGGTAATCAACCTAATGCATGTTGGTTTGGGGCATTGACTTAGAAAGTTGTTGACAAAGGTTGAACATCCCCTTGAGTAATGAATATAAGCATCTATATTCATCATAAACAATGAGTGTCTATATAGACCCAAGTGAATATCTGAGGATAGAAAAGAACTACCCTCTCTAGTCTTGTAGTAGGGAGAGCATTAGAGTATCAAGTGATCCTCAATTTCAAGATCTAAGGAGTTGATCTTGACCATTTAGTATTCCTTAGAAATATGGTGCTTTGTCTCAATGCAATGTTGGAGGGAGTAAATTCTAATCTATCACTAAGTAACTCGATTCTAATGTTACTTGCCCTTGCATTTGTTGAAAAAAAACTAGATTATAATTTACCTCGAGGGTTAGCCTATCATTATACCAAAGATACAAGTATGATTAATGTTAGGAAAAAAGAAATGCTTTAGTCTGAGACCATGTGGACTGAAAGTAGGCTTTGTAAATCTCAACATAAATAACCCCATTTACTTTTCCTTTGCAAAGATCAAATGCATCCTATGAAAAGTTATGCAACAATAGTCTCTCAATATCAAGGCCAATGAGGTGAAGCAATGAAGAGGCTCTCATACACTAAATTGGTCTCATGTTCTCCCTAATCCATATAGGGTTCAAGAACAAGATATGGATATATTAGATGACCACATTGTAAGTTGGCTATCCATCTGATCTTGTGTAGCATTATTGTGACATGAAAGATCACTAAAGAAATGAGTGGGGTTGTACCAATTTCTAAAAAAAATATATCATAAGACACTTATCTCTTCACATGAAGATGAAGATGTTTGGATAAAAGTGTGACACATACACTTTATTATATTTGAGTGTACTTCAAATTACATTGTGACAAACACTTTTTATTCTATTTGATTGTACTCCAACTAACATTGTGACATTGTGTCAAACTTTCTCTATCCTATTTGAGTGTACTCCTCAAAAGTATGACCCTCAATTCTTACATCCATATGAAAAGAGACAAGTATAACCAATAAATAAAAAAATATTTACCTTGAAAAAATAATAAATGTTTTTAAAACATTTTAAATTCAACAATATATCTCTATTTAAAGAGTATTTATTATTAAAACATTTTAAATTCAACCATATATCTCTATTTATAATTTTTTTTTAAATGTGTATTATTTACCATAAATAAAATAATAACATCTTATATTATTCCATTATTTTTCTTTAAATAAATAATAATAATAAATAGAAGTTACTTGACCAAGTTGAAATCTAACTATGGACTCTAGTATATATAAGCCTAGAGTATATATCAAAGACAATTAAGGAAAAATAACTCATGTTTGAAGCTGTAATGCCTTCTTATATAAATCTAAAAGTACCCCCTAAAGGATGAAGCTAAAAATAGAATGGATAGATGGTTGGATATATTGGGAAATGCAGGTAATTTTAGATAAATGCAGGAGAAAAGGATGGATAGATAGTTTGATAGGTTGGGAAATTCAAGAAAATTTAGATAACGTACACAAAAGAAAAAGGAAAAGAGCTTGATTTGCTCTCTTTTCAAGGGATTCCAATTTCCGACCACTATTTAAACAGACCAACCAATTCCATCGAAGAAAATGAAAGGTCATGCTTTATTCGAGAAGGGTTTTGGCAGTCAGCCCCGATGACGTTGTGCTTCTTTCGAGGAAGGAGGCCTTTGGCAGTCAGTCCCGATTTTGTTGTCTGGACTTTGAAAATGGAGGGTTGGCAATTATGTTAAGGTACGTTAATAATATATACAAATATTTTATTAGTCAGTCCATCAATGTACTTAGTGCCGTGAAACGGGGCAGGGGCAGGCGCAGGGGCAGGAGTTAGCATTATGTATACTACTAGGGTGGTGGAGGTTGCTGCTGCAGGGTCTCTGCTCACTCCTGCTCCTTTTTCATTTCATTTCAGTGTTCAGTGAATGACGACGCCACAGTTACTTTCTAGTAAGGAGAGGGTGGGAAGATTTATAAAAATGATTAGATTTTAGATCTTGGATTTTGGTAATTAATATGGTAAATAATAATGTATTTCGGATTAATTATATCATTATAAAAATTGTTAAAAGAAAGCTATTGAATATGAGGTTGGGGCTACCACTTTACTTTTCTTATCAAGCACGTATTGAATATAAAAAAGATGTGTATTGATTATATGCTTTTGATTCTTAGAATTTGACAATACCATTTTTGGTACAATTGTCAAATACTATAAACAAATTCAAAACGTCAATTGTCAATTATTTTTTAAGGCAATAGATTTGTAAGTCATTGAAATTTAAATTTCCAAAAGTTACTTTTCATTTTGAAATGTGATGCGCATAAAGACATTGGAAAAAGTTATGGGAATATGTTAGCATCGATTTTTTGGCATTGTCTTTTCAGCGAGAAGATTGTTGGAATGTTGGACCAACTAATAATCAATTTGAATAAAAATAATATTAAATTACAAAAAACAAAAAATTAAACTATTTTTAATCTCGTAGAAATTAAAATATCATTTGATTTATTTCATATATTTTCAAATTTCAACCAAAATTAACCAAATAATTATCCCGAAAAAGACAAAAACGTTTAATCTTTACGCTACACCAATTAAAAAAAATAAGTGAGCAATATTCTCAATAGAGATGGAGCGATATTGTCAACACAGTATGCATGCCTGCCTGCCCAGTGCCGCCAACCCAACTCATCTACTTCCGTGTTTTCTTGGTAGGCACACTCTCTTTTTTGGTTTGTGATACATCAATGAAATGAATGAATAACTGAGATTGGTGGGTGGTTAAAAGCTCGATTTCACGGTCAATCTGTGCTGTGAATAGGTACCTACTACTTCACTACTGACGATTACCCAGACAGGAGACTGACTGTCACGAGAGTTGATGGGCTTCTTCTGTTTTTTTCCCTTTCCTTTCGTGAAAAACGGACCCATCTACAGCATTCATGGCGCCGGAAAAGGAAGGTCTCCTTCCATTGCACTGCACTGCACTGCAGATGATGCATTCATTCTTTCTTTTATGAATAATGGCAGTAGCACTACATACATGTATTCTCGCCTTCCAACAACAAGCAGAGCGCTTTCCTGGTGGTTGGGCTCGGACTATTCGGTTGTAGGCCCGGCCTGGGTTAGCACGGATTCTCATAGATAGATGCTATATCGTGGAAATCAGCTAATCAATATGTGTGAGCTATAGTTTCATTAATACATTGAGGCCATATATGTTAGCCATTAGATGTAATTAAGTATAAAATTTAATGAATGACATATAATTCTAATATTAATGGAGTTATAGTTTCATAAGTTAGTCATAAAGATTTAATTTATAAACAATTCTATAATTTTAAATACATTAGTTTTTTGGAAGATTATAGAAATTTTAGTAAGATTTTGATAAAATTTTGCAGGGATTTTTGTAAATCCAAGTTATAGCTATCAAACATCAAGATCTTGGGTGTCCCAAAGGTTTTTGATGGTGTAAAATCCATTTCCACTGTCAAAAACATGGTTCAAACAAGCCCACTGGAAGCTTTTTTGGATTTTTTTAATCCAAATTCCAGCCACTTTTAACTATCCCAATAATTCAGTGGCACAGCCTCCCAATGGCAGTCATTGTGTTCGCCCCCCACTATTCGCGCGGAGACCTCCGTGAGGCGTGCAACTTTGAACTAAGCGGTGGATGTTAATTTGGAAACTCAGGGGCACATAGTCAATTTGGAAGCCCAAGCAAACGTTCTTCGCAAAGAGGTCACGACTGATGAAGTTGACGCAGATTTCGCCTAGATCCCTGATCCTACCCTCACCAGAGCATGTGAGAACCTTTATGTGTGAACCATAGAAACATGGTCGCAGATGAAAGCAATCATGGGGCTTGCAATGCAGGGGCAGGAGGAGCGCACCAAAGCACTCGAAACAAAGATTTACAGTCTCACTAAAAAGTTTGTAATCTATGTCGAAGACGTCCACCACTATCGTTTCATAACTCGAGACTCACCGCATACAATCATTAGGACAAAATTAATGGTGAAGGTTAGCTGAAGGCTCACCAAGCATCAAGAAAGAGAACGCAGGTGCCTCCACCAGTCGTCCAAGCACTACCGCGCAACAGGGGGGCAGTACTCAGAGGACTCCCATCAGTGTCGACGAAGATCTGGTTACCACCAACCAAGAATGACTTATGCAAACTCTTTTTTGTCTTGTTTCCTCTGCGAAGGCCTGACTTTTGTGGACTTCTCAGTCTCAGAAATAAAAACCTCAGTTCTAATATGCTTTGCTACGGCTATAATCTATACTCTCTTTTTTGAGTATGTTGGAAAAAAGATTCCATTTTAGCTTCTAAAATTTTTCCCTTATATCAACCCTAGGACACCTAATCCATTTTTGCCATGACTACAATGAAAAAAGGAAAAACTAAGGCCAAATCAAACTACTCTGTAAGTCCTTGTGTTGAGCTCTCTAGCCCCACACATCCCCTACATTGTAATTTCTTAGTTCTTTCGGTAATACATTATAACTTATTCACAAAAAAACTATCCCAATAATTCCTCTCCCTCGATATCCTTCTTAAAAACAACAATCATCTCACAACACTCCAATTTAAGTCAGACAACGGCCATCTCACACTCTCACAAACATTTGCCCAATATAAATTAATCAAGTCAGAATTCTCATAAACTGTGGAGCTATCGCTCATCTTCTCACAACACTCCACTATAAATTAAATTAACTCAGACAACGGCCATCTCACACTCTTCCAAACATTAGCGCCATATAAATTAAATCAAGTCAGAATTCTCATAAACTGTGGGGCTATGGCCCATCTTTGGGAATTTAGGATTCTGACAAGGCAGAAAGGTCAACAATAAGTGTCCAAGTCGTTACGAAATGTTTAATGCTAGTAGTATATGGGTGGTTAAATTTTAATAAAATAATTAAAATTTTTGGAATATTAAATATTTAGAGCAGCAAAGATATTAGTCATTTTGTAGATATAAAATTTGAGTGGGAGTTATCTAATTATTATATATTTTAGAGTTTTTGGTGGGGTTTTACAAAATAATTTTTGGTCAAATTTTGATGTTTTGTTATTTAAAATGTATTTTAGATTATATGTTTGTGATTCTAAATTTAACTTTAGAACATGCAAATTTATAAAAAATAGACTTGAGCATTTGATATATGTGTATTTGTACAAATAAATATTGTTGTGGTTTAGAAGCCATCAGATTCTAAAGCAATTAGAAGTTTCACAACTTACATATTAATAATATACATTAGTAATATATGGTTCTCTCTATATAGTCTAACTAATAGATAAAATGAGAGTTTTTAGTGTATATTTTTTTTGGCATAGTCTAACTTATAGACGAAATGGCATTTTTCAGCAAAGATTTCTTAAAACTTGAGTTTAAATTATTTAATATATATAATTTGAGTGCCATAGGGTTTTTTAGAGTGTTAAGTCTATTTATGCATTCAAAATGTATTTTAAACAACAAAAAAACACATTCTTGATTCAAATTTTATAACTAGATTCCCATGAAAAAAGCTAATTAGACTATTCATTTTTTTTCTAGTCAATTTTAACCAAAATTCTGTAAAGATTTTTTAAAACTTCTAAGTTGTTTAAACTGCGTAATTTAAGTGTTCCATAAATTTTTAAAGGAGCTAAATTCATTTATGCAAACAAATATTTTAAACAACAAAAAAATCACTATCTATTTAACATGAAAAACCTGTTCTGCTCATTCAACTTGTCCTGACGATGAACCACACTCGCTGGTTCGAAACGCGTAGACAAATGAAATATCTGTGATTTACGCCAAAAAATCTCTCATAAACTTATATGAATCACAAAAGCCTCAATTCAACATCGACAAATGAAATATGTTGTGATCTACGCCGACTCGAATAGACAATTATAAAACAACTTTGCAATATTTACTTGTATATAAAACAGTTAAAAATAAAACCTTTTAACTGCACTTTCATTTTTAATTTAAATATAAAAATGTGTACCTGCCTCCGTATATCTCACAATGTGCACCGCTGTAAGGCACGTAAGCTTGACCTAAAAGGAAACCCAGCAGTCTTACACAAAAATACCCAGGAAGCACCCAGCATAAAGGTGCCAGCGAGGCTAGCGACATTAACGCATCCAATGTGGCATTTTCCCTGCCTCGAGAATTGTGGCACCATCCTTCTCCCGGTGAGCTCTGCGTCACGCGATGGTCATCGTAACACAATCTGTGGCTCAGCGTCTGACCATTGAGTTCGAATCGTCCTCCCCTGACATTTCGCATGCGGCATGGGTGACGAGTCCTCTCTCTCTCCACCATCGAGATAGGCACATATACTTTGATGTGCCCTCTATTGGGTTATTACCACATATACTTTGATGTGCCCTCTATTGCCAAAATCGCCAAAGATTCCTACCCACTCAGAGATATGATGTCCCACGGATCCTCTCTATGTCTACACTCTTCGCCACTCCCAATGCTTCATTAGCTCACAAACACTTACACCTCTTTTTCCTTTTTTCTTTGTTGGGCGTTTATTTTTTTTTGTATTTTAAATAATTTTTTGTTTTGTGAACGTTATTAAATCATTTATCTTGTTGTCTTGACGATAAACCACACTTGTTGGTTCGAAACGCGTCGACAAATGATTTATCTTGTAATTTTCTTGTGATTTACGCCAAAAAATTTCTCTTAAAATCATTTATTTTTGTATCTAAATTCCCCTGAACTTTATACAATCCACATCAAACCTACATTTAGTTTTATTTCAATTTATAATGTGTATTAGTAATAAATAATCATTTCAATTTATAATGTGTATTAGTAATAAATAATCACTTTGTTATGCCACTTGAAATGATTAAAACATTTCAAAATTAATCACTTATACATAACTCTACATAACTCTTCCTAACATTTAATATTACTTAGCAAAATGATTTTAGAAACCATCAACTTTAACATACTTCACATCTACTCAACTATCGTTTGTACAACATGTATAGACAAGGCATGTTAACAGTGCCTATCCTACTCATCAGAGTTGCTTACCTCCCTTAACCCTCCATTCATTCTTTGATTTCAAAGGTTGAATAAAACATCATCATAAAACATTATATATATACATAAAACATCATCGTCGTTTATTTTTGTGAATTATGTGATTTTATAACGTTGATCTTATAATAAGATATATGTTAATTTTGCTTAAAATATGGTAATTCGGCAAATGTGTGTTCTCCACAAATAGATATTGTGAAATTTAATTATTTTATGTTTTTGTATTTTTTAATATATTTCTGGGTTAATTTTATTTAAAATATGGTAGGGTTTGTTGAAATTAATTGTGAAGTGTTTATGATGTGAATATCCTAAATTTTTGGGAGTGCTGAATTTATTTATCAAAATGTTTTTTCTGTGGATTATAGCAATTTGTATTACTTCAAAAAAGATTACATGATGGTTACATTCATAAATCAATGACAGAGGAACAGGGATATCCTCTAGACAACAAGAGAGTTCGACTCTTTATAACAAATGTGGTCCAATTTCCATCCTCTAGGGAGCCACAACAAGAGAAAATACAACAACTTAACCTAAATTCCAAGCATTCCATGAACCAAAGGTGACTGTAGAACAACAGTTCCAAGAGAATTTTAACCAAAATCTTTGTAGCCAATATCCAAAGACAACAACAAAGACAACAGTAATATTCCAAAGAGAAAAGGCACAAGTAAAATCTTGCCCATTGTGTTGGTAGCGGGTGTCTTCTCCAACATAACTAGAGGTCAATCACAGTTGTCGCTTGACAAAACCAATATAGAAGGGTAGATCATTACGTATGGCAGACAAAGAGTTGTTAAGGCAAATAGATTGTGACAAACTTTGAATGGCATAAACCGCAAGGGTAATGAGCTACAAGTCCCTTCTCACACCAAAACAAGTACAAAACTAGGAAGCCCTCAAATACGATCAACTATCTCCACAAGTCCCTGTTGTTGAGAGCAAGAAAATTGTCAGCATCACTAAAACGTGATTGAAACAAGCTTTTCAAGCAAAGGAAAAAATTGTGATACCATATTTTTAGTCTTAATTGAAGGTAATGATAGTAAATTATTGAGCACTACTAACTGGTGGATTAGTAGGATCTCTAGGAGGGTCTGTGAGATCCCCCAAGGCTAAGTCTGACACCAAAAAATCTCCACATGACTCAGACAAGAGTCAATGTTGTTAAGACAAAACCTATGATTCCTTAACATACTTGATATCTTCAAACCCATAAAACAAATTATAATTTTCAACTTGACTATCCTTGAAATTTAAACGTAACAGAGTGTCGATTTGTTGATGCAAGGATAGAGAATGCAGGAAATAAAGTCTTCTCTTCCTAAATCTACCCAAGTTCGAAACCATTTCAAACCATCACCAATAATTTTTGAATTGGGATGACAAGGGTGATCCCCATATTCTTTCGACTCTAACAACATAATTTCTTTGTGAAGTTCAAGAGGGACAAAATCAAAGAATGTTGCCACTAAGTCATAGGCAAAAGGCTGAGATCGTTTGACTCTAACACGACCTACACCAGCTCATATGATCACCATTCTTTGACGAGGGGGCATAATGGCAGCGACAAGAGAACAATGCAAACGACCAATAAGAGCACCATGACCAAAAAAACAAGCAAATGGAGGAACCACCTCCCCTCCTAAACCATATCGAAAGACAACCATGTCGTCCCCCAAATTCCACACCAGAGGTCCAAATTCAAGTAAGGTTTAAAATTCAACACACTGTAAGGACATAAGACACCACAAACTCCAACGCCATACCAACACTTGATGAATGTAAATACCCAAAAGAGCCACAAGAAAAGGTCTCACACCAAAAGCAAATAACAACATACACAAAATAGTTCCAAATCTAAAGCAACAATTTAGCTCTTCAATTGACCTAACAAAACCTCGATTTAGAAACCCAAAGAAATCCATAGTAGTAAACCAGAGAGTTCGAAACAAAACCCTAAATATATGCAAACCTTCTACTGACGAAACTCGACTCCCCTCACTTTAATACCACACAGAAAAATGACTTGGGTACAAACAATCGCAAACAAGAACTAGACAAGGGTAAGAAATACCTTTGAATTCACTATCCAAGATGGGCGAAGTTGAGTATATGACCACCAGTTCAAACACTAGCCCAATCTTTGTGGTATGCATATACAGAACAAAAAACATCGACCCCACACTCTCACCAACATGGACAAAATCATAAATAAAGCTAACTCCTCACCAACAAACCTAAGCTCATTGGCATGCAACCAAAAACCAAAGGAACACGCTACCAAATAAATCAAGATGCATGAGGTTGAGGAATGAACCTCACCTCCACTCCCTTGTGTAATGTACCTTTGCACCCCATTGGAATGAGCATGCATTTATAACCAAAGGACGTTAGGTGTAAAGATCGCCCCCTCTCACCTACACATTGTCACGCCATGTCCAGAATAAGACAAATGTAACCCCAGCACATCTCTCAAAATATATTCATTCCCTCCACCATTCGCACCCCCATTAGAGATTATTTATCAAAATGGTGAATCCATTCATATATTAAAAAATTCAGTTTAAACAAACAAAATTAACAATCTCACCAAAAATTGTACCATAAAATTATGTGAAAAAAACAAAACATATAACTATTAAAAATAAAACAATTTAACTGCACCTTTTTTTTAATATAAATATAAATATATGTACATACCACCATATATCTCACAATGTGCATCACTGGAAGGCACATAAGCTTGACCTAAAAGGAAATGTAGCAGTCTTACATAAAAATATCAAGGAATCACCGAGAATAAAGGTCGTATATCATGAGTGCCAACGAGGCCAGTGACATCAACACATCCAATGTGGCCGTGTGTTTGTCCCGAGAGTTGTGGTACTCTGGGAAGGAGTTTCAAATCTAAAACACTTGTCAAATTTGACAGTTTCTATAATTTTAGTGATTGTTTTTATCATTTTAACAAAATGTTTAAAATGTTTAAAGATGGGAATTTTTTTAACTGTATTTGACCAAAACAATTCCTGTGACATGCACTTTTCCCATAAAATTTCATCCCTATTGGCACCATCCTTCTCCTAGTGAGCATCCTCTAGCGACCTTTATGTCACACGATGGTCATCCTAACACACTTTGTGACTAATTGTTTGACCACCAAGTTCAAATTGTCCTCCCTTAACATTTTGCATGTGGCATGAGTGACGAGCCCACTCTCCAATAATGCTTCTCCAACACGCACACTGGTTCACTTCTTTGTTGAGTCCCCCATGTTGATCAGGTGAGAATTCTAGTGAGCATTAGCGGCAGGGTTAAACTGAGATAGGCACATATACTTCGATGTGCCCTTTATTGGATTAAATTGAGATAGGCTCATGTACTTTGATGTGCCCCCTATTGGAAAAATCATGAAGGATCCCCACCCACTTTGAGCTATGATGTTAGAGCGATCCTCTTTATCTTTACACGCTTGTTCACCATTTCCAATGCTCCATTAGCTCACAAGAACCTACAACTTACCAATGTTCATCCTTTACTTTGTATTTCAACCTTGATCCTTCCTAAGTCCTTGCTACCTCTTGGTGTGATGCTCATGTATGAATTCATCTAAACTTTGCATTTGACCCTCCATGCTTTCGAAGTGTATATTGACATGAGATTTATTTTTAGCTTTGTTTCAGTTTATAGTTTGTATTGGTAATCAATAGCCACTTTGTTACACACTAACATTTAATGTTGTTTAAGGTTATTGAAACAATTCAAATCAAGTAACTTATACATAATTTTACGTAACATTTAACGTTACTTAACAAAGTGGTTATTGAGACCATCAAGCTTAACATCCTTCACATTTAATCTTACACCTACTCAACTATAATTTCTACAACACATATTGACAAACCATGTTAACACTTCCAAGTGCCTATCCTTCTCATTTAGTTGTCCCTCCCTTGACCCTCCACTCATTCAATTGAACTAGGTGTGCCCTTGATTTCAAAGATTAAACGTGTATCTATCTGTCTATCTATCTATCTATATATATATATATATTAGAGAAGATACATGTTATTTTTGTGTATCTTCTCTCATTTTATAATGTTGATATTATAATAGGATATATGCCATTTTTTATTTTTATTATGTTAGTCATTTTTTCAAACCAATGTTATAATTTGTTATGTAGATATTATGTTTTAATTGTTTTGTTTCTTCTAGTTTGCTAGTTCTAATAATGAAGTGTACCTTTGTTGTGGTGTAGGGGCACACTGACATTATGCAAAGAAAAACATTTAAAATGGAATATAAACAATAGCAAATATTTGTTGATGCATAGGCCATTGTTAAAAACCCTTCACTACTCCCTACTATCGCCCTACAATGAAATATGTTAAGCAAATAACTGCCAAACTTCATTACAAACACTTAAGAGACTAAGTATAGATAATTCTTAAACTATGCCAAGCAAATTGAAGAAAAAGGAGCCTAGAACACCATCCAAGTTCCAAGGCACAATGGAAAACCATATTCTCCCATCCACATAGAAAATTAAATATATAACCATGCATGCTAATGTGTTTATCCACAATGTTTCCCATTCAGTGTTGCATCACCCTTTCGATTGGATAGTTTGGCTAATAAACTTGACTGCACAGTTGATAAGAGAATACAATAATGGGATAAGAAGAAGTTGTGGATTCTAAATGTGGACAATGACATTTGCGAATCTCCATCTAAGGTAAGGTACTCTTGTTAATAGCCCTCATTATTTTGAATTTCAATCTTTTTGTTATTCAAAATATTTTAATGTAGGTCAATGTTTAAAAAAAAAGTCCCTTGCCTCTCTAAATGAATCCCTGAGCCAAGCCATAAATAGGCATATAGTTTTTGACCTTTTTATGTGCAGGCATATTTTTGTATTTTTCAAGTTTTTCTGCATTGAACTTTGGCATCATGATGCTTTGTAGACTAGTTAGGGGAAAAAAACAAGTAAGAAAAAACATACCCATGTGGACATAAATTAGGAAATTCTCTAAGTTGTTGTAAATATTTCATACTTATGGTTTAGTTTTTTTTATGAAGAAAAACCACCAGCAAAATTATAGATCAAAATAATTCAACAATAATGCACACCCAACTCCCTGATTATTTCATTACCAAAGTAATATATTTATACATGAGATGTCTCAGGATTCTCTCAATCACTCCTATAATCTCTCATCAATCACTCTAACATTTTCTCCACAAATCAATACACATTTCTTTCACTAAAAATAATAACTTACAATAATACTAACATCTAGTATATGACAAATGAATCATTATCCGAACATTTCTCCTCCATAATGATCATTTGGAAATATTCTAAGATCATATCTACATTTGCAGAACTTTTCCTTAGATAGTGCCTTAGTGAATATATAGGATACATGTTCATATATTATGTGGTACTTGATCTAGATCACTCGCTAAACCAAATCTAAAAAAAATGATACTGAATATCAATATGCTTGGTCTTCTTATGAAAAAATTGATTCTTGGTCATTTGAATAACACTTTTATTATCACACATCAATTGAGTTGGTTCCTCTTAGTACTCATGTAGATCTCCTATAATTCATCTCAACCAAAATGCTTCACATGCTATTGTCATTGTTGATTTATACTCTTCTTCTGTTATGGAGAGAAAAATTGTGGGTTTCTTATCAGTGCTCCAACCAATTGTTGTTGAAACCATGCTGAATAAATACCTTGAAGTCGATTTCATGTCATCCATGCATCCAACCCAATCTGAATTTGTATAACTCATCAACTTAAAATATTTTGTAGATTTGTATACCAAACCATAACCAATTGTACCATGCATATATCTTAAAACCTTTTTAGCTTCTTTCTAATGCAATTCCTTGGGTTCTACCATGAATATTTATACCAAACTAAGTGCAAAATAAATATATGGTTGAGTTCTAGTTAAGTAGATCAAACTTCCAATCAATTGATGATACTAAGTAACATCAATTGAATTGGAGTCATCATGTCTGTATAACTTCAACACAACCTCCAAAGGAGTTGTCGTTGGCTTGCAGCTCAACATTTTGAAATTCTTCAGGATGTCCCAAGCATACTTGGCTTGTGACATGAAAATACCATCTTCCTTCTACCAAATTTCAACACCCAAGAAATAAAGCAATTCACCAAGGTTTGTGATCTCAAACTCAACAATCGTATGTCACTTAAATATTTGAAATAGTTCAACATTGTTCCCTAAGTAGATCAAATCATCAACATATAAGACAACTATCAGAATGTATTTTCCTGATTGAAAGATGTAGAGATTGGGTTTAAATCAACTTTTAACTAAGCCATGATCCTGGAAACACTTATTAATTTTGGAATATCAAGCTCGTGGCGCTTGCTTAAGACCATACAAGGCATTATTCAACTTCTAAACATGATATTATTTCCTAGCACTTCAAAGCCCTCAAACTTATCCACATAAATTTCGTCATCCACATAACCATTCAAAAATTTTGATTTAAAATCCATATAAAAAATTGCCCATTTGTACTGAGAAATTAATGTAAGAACCATCCTGATTGTATCCAAATTTGCCACTAGGTAAAATGTCTCAATATAATCAATGCACTCCCTCTGTGCAATCTGATTTGTACTTGGTTTTATACACCCATTTAGTGCCAATTACATCTTTTCCTTTTGGTATTTTGACCAAGTCCCATGTATCATTTCTCACCAAGGAATTTATTTTTTCTTTCATAGATTCATTCCACTCTTTCTTTCTTGTTGCTTCTACCAATCCAGGTCAATATTGGTGGCCACCCACCTATTAATTTCTGTAGGTTTTAACCAAGTCCCATTTCATTTTGGTAATTTGACCAAGTCCCATGTATCATTTCTCACCAAGGAATTTAATTTTTCTTTCATAGCTTCATTCTACTCTTTCTTTCTTGTTGCTTCTACCAATCCAGGTAATTTCTGTAGGTTATTACCTCGTACAGAAATTACCTGCATAAAAATTCTTAAACACAGAAAAATAAACAATGCGAGAGCATAACACATAAAACACATATACACAAAGATTTTCCCACCGGATACCAAAATCGGGACTACCAGCTTGATTTTTCATTTATTTTCCTTTTAATGTTACAATACATATTTATACATGCCGAAGCATCCAATACCATGGACCGAAAACCATCGCGTCCAAAAAACATGTGCGAAAATCATGCAGAAAACCATAGGTGGGTCCGCCCAACCTAACATAGGGTCTAAAACCAAAATTTTCTAGGGCGCTGCCTCGAACCCCATAAAGTGGGGTTACGGGTGCCCTTCAAGCCCCCTGTTAACTACGTGGAAAGAATATAACACAACCCAACATTCTCCCACTTGTTGTTTTCTTTCCACAGGGGGCCACAAGAGAGCTTAGTCATTTTCCCAGCCCTGAAATGCCCATTGTCTCTCTACACCAAGAGAACTTCTCAGAGCTCACAGATTTTGTCAATGCATCTGCAGTATTATTCATAGTGTCCACCTTTACCAGCAACACCTTTTTGTCTTCTATCGTATCCCTCACAAATTGATACTGAACATCAATATGCTTTGTCTTTGAATGATATGCAGGGTTCTTTGCCAAGAAAATTGCACTTTGGATGTCACAGTCTATCCTTATAGCTTCCTATACTAACCCCATACTTGAACACAATCTCTGCAACCAAACTGCTTCCTTGCTTGCATGAGTGGCTGCCATGTATTCTGCCTCTGTAGTTGATAGTGCCACTACAGATTGTTTCTTACTCATCCAACTGACTGCACCTCCAAATAGGTTAAACACATACCCACTTGTAGATCTTCTTTGATCCAAATCTTCGTGAAGAAATGTTGTCTTCACATCCATCTATTCTGCCTCAAAATCCAAAGCAGCAGCAACAGATAAAAGTAATCTAATAGAAGTTACCTTGGCAATACGAGAAAAAATGTCACCAAAATCAATTCCCGACACCTGGGAATAACCTTTTGCTGCCAACCGAGTTTTGTATTTCTCCACTTTTCCTTCTGCATTTGTCTGCTTTTTGAACACCCATTTGCTGCCAATGGGTTTCCTTCTAGCTGGTAACTCCACCAGATCCCAAGCCTCATTTTTGTGCAAAGATGCCATTTCATCAACCATGGCCTCTTTCCAGAGTTTTCCATCCTCTGAATCCACTGCTTCCTTCATAGTTCTGGGATCATCGTCAGTAATAGATAAAGCAAAATTTGAACAAAAAGCAAATGGAGTATACCTTTCAGGCTGCCTTATTTCTCAAATTGATCTTCTCACAACTGGAGTTTGTGGCTCTTCATCTTCTGATTCCTCCTCCGCTATAGAGTCTGATTCTTCCTCCTTTAGCTCAAACTCTATCTTCTCAGGTTCCTTTCGTTGGACTTCATGTTTAATAACATATTTCACCTCTCTGAACACCACATCTCGGCTGTACACAACCTTCTGTGTGACTGGGTTCCAAAGCTTATAACCCTTTGAACCATCCTTATACCTAATAAAGATGCACTTTTCAGATGTACTATCCAACTTGGTTCGTTTCTCCTTTGGAACATGTACATATGCATCACATCCAAATACCCTCAGATGTGAAAGAGATGGTTTTTTACCAGTCCATACCTCTTGTGGAGTCTTATCCTCCAACGTTGATGAAGGTGACCTATTGACTAGGTAACACGAAGTATCCAGCATCTCTGCCTAGAATTCCTGTCCTAACCGGGCACCACTGAGCATGCTTCTTGCCCTTTCCATCAACATCGTATTCATTCTTTCTGCAACTCCATTTTGCTGAGGTGTATATGGAGTAGTCTTCTGTCATGCAATACCACACTTCTTACAAAATTCTTCAAATTCGTTATTGCAAAACTCTCCACCATTATCTGTCCTCAGCACCTTTATCTTCTTCTCTGTCTGGTTTTCCACTAGAGCCTTAAATTATTTAAACCTGTCAAGGACTTCAAATTTCTTCTTAAGGAAATATATCCATGTATTCCTTGAGAAGTCATCTATAAATGATACATAGTACACAGACTTACCTAGTGATGGAACCTTCACAGGTCCAAACACATCACTGTGCACAAGTTCTAATATCTGTTTCGCCCTCTTACTACCAGAGGGGAAACTTTCCCAATTCTGCTTCCCATATACACAATTTTCACAGAAATCAAAATCCAGAGAGCTATTACTCATACCTTCTACCATACCTTTACCATGAAGTATCTGAAGGCCCTTTTCTCCAATATGTCCAAGCCTTTGATGCCACAGCATGGTCTTCTCTCCAGAGAGCACTAGATTTTCTGCTTCACTTTTAGGAACCATAGAACTATTACACCCATCAATAACAGTGCTACCTTGTAGCTTGTACAGATTTCCAATCCGAACTCCCCGCATCAATACTAGTTCTCCCCAAACCATCTTGTAGGTATCCTTCTCAAACACTGTTTTTACACCTGCGTCATCCAAATTTCTTACAGAAATCAGATTTCTGGCCAATGCAGGAATATGTAGAACACCCGAAAGTGTTCTAACCCTTCCACCTTGCAACTTCAACTTTACTTTTCCACGACCAATGATTCTAGCCTTCCTGTCATCCCCCAAGAAGACATCACCACCATCATATTTCTCATACTCGCAGAACCACTCTCTATGGGGAGTGAAGTGAAAGGATGCACTTGAGTCAATCAACCATGCCTTATGATCTACATGTGTACTTGAAGAAGCCAAGTACACATCCCCACCTTCATCTGAGGTGGTTTTCACCTCTGTAGAAGGAGCCTCATTAGATCCCTTTCCTTTGTCAAGAGCTTTAGATTTACAGTGCCTTTTGTAGTGCCCTTCCTTTCCACATTTCCAGCACACCACCTTTACAGGTTTTCCTGGAGATTTAGATCTCCCTTTAGATTTAGATCTCCCACTCGATGACTTATTTTTGTTTCTGTTCTGGGTCCACCCTCGTATAGACAAGGCATCACCATTTTGGCTCTCCATATTTTTCCGTCTCATCTCCTCCGTCAACAAGGATGAGACTATTTCATCAAAATGCAAGGCAGTTGCATTGCCACCTATTACAATAACCAGACTATCCCATGAATCTGGTAGAGAACACAACAAACTGATGCACTTATCTTCATCTAAAATTTAATATAAACAGATGCTAACTGACTTACCACAGTAGTAAATGCATTCAAATGCTCTGTCACCAAGTCTCCATCTTTCATCCTCAAGTTATACAGATTTTTCCACAGAAACAGTTTATTCACCAGAGACTTAGATTGGTACAAAGTCCCTAACTTGTCCCACAAAGCCTTCGCCGTAGCTTCCCCTAATACATTCAGCAATACTGAATTTGAGACACACAATCGTATTGTGCTCTTTGCCTTCCGATCCAGCTTCTTCCATTCTTCATCGGACACTCCTGTTGGTTTAGTACCCAGATCTACCATGATCCATTGGTCTTTATCCACGAACAGATCCTCCATTTTGAGTTTCCACAACTCAAAACTCCGACCATTAAATTTTTCGATCTCTATATTTCCACTAATCGCCATCTTCTTTCACCACCAGAATCGTCTTGCAGATCTCCCATTGAGCAAGGTCTACCACAGGCCCGAGTGAAACTCCTCAGCAACAAATGCGTCCCCTTGAAGCCAAAACTGCTCTGATACCAAATGTAGGTTTTAACCCCGTACAGAAATTACCTGCATACGAATTCTAAAACACAAAAAAATAAACAATGCGAGAGCATAACACATAAAACACATATACACAGAGATTTTCCCATTGGATCCCAAAACTGGGACTACCAGCATGATTTTTCATTTATTTTCCTTTCAATGTTACAATACATATTTATACATGCCGAAGCATCCAATACCATGGACCGAAAACCATCGCGTCCAAAAAACATGTGCGAAAATCATGCACAAAACCATAGGTGGGTTCGCCCAACCTAACATAGGGTCCAAAACCAAAATTTTCCGGGGCGCTGCCCTAGACCCCATAAAGTGGGGTTATGGGTGCCCTTCAAACCCCCTGTTAACTACGTGGAAAGAATATAACACAACCCAACACCATGTATCATTTCTCACCAAGGAATTTAATTTTTCTTTCATAGCTTCATTCCACTCTTTCTTTCTTGTTACTTCTACCAATCCAGGTCAATATTGGTGGCCACCCACCTATTACATTTTTTCATAGCACAATTTACTATTTTTTAGCACAGTTTCCTATTTTGGCAATTTTTGGGTCTTAAACTTCCTGAGCCGTTTTGAGGCCCTACATGAAATTTTTTGGGGAGATGGGAAAATTTAATTCATTTATTGATGTTTGTAGTCAAAATTTGTTCTCTTGGGATAGACCTTTCT
This sequence comes from Pinus tabuliformis, assembly GCA_031772625.1. Lineage (NCBI taxonomy): Eukaryota > Viridiplantae > Streptophyta > Pinopsida > Pinales > Pinaceae > Pinus > Pinus tabuliformis. Next base: position 649,509,659 of record CM062817.1, read on the forward strand.
AATGGACTATCCTGCATGGTAATAACATGCCTAACCAACAAAGAAGCAAGCGTGATCTATCTCATTTGATGTCGATCTGATCTGGCGCTTGGTTGGAAAAGAGTAGCTCCTATCTATTTACTGGTGTGGATAGCCATTGTGGGGATCCTTATCTATCTCCCCTCATTGTCTGTCTATAGAATCTAATTCACCACTTCATACCAAAGATCAAGCCACACAGTCATTTCCTTCCCTCCTGAGGGTTCTTTCATTCCTTCCCCTCTATCAGGGATCTGTTCAAGGAGTAAAGGGAAGGAAGGGACCCCTCTGGGAAGGGAATGTCGGGAATGATACCACTTGCTGATTGATTCACCAAATGAGGAGCATATCCCAAAGATACGACCTCGGGAAGTTGAAGTTCCAACCTACCCCATTGGGGTCCATAAACCTTTGGCACTTCATCTCCTAGGGCTATGGTTTTGGATGTTTAATATTTCTCATTCTTTTTTCATGATAAAAAGGTCTCTAAGCCTCATTGTAACATAGTTAGGAAGGTGCATAGCTTTCACATGTCTTATCAGAGATAAGATACCATTGATCAAGCTGGTTTATTTTCATTTTGCATGTAAATAACTTTCATAATTTTCTATTTATTAATTGAAGTTTGATTTCATTGTATATTTGTGTTTCTATTTTATATATGCATTTCATTTCATTCCATTCATAAATATGGATTAGTGATATCAGAGCAGTTTTCTCTTTCTTTGTTTCTCAGTGCATGTCCCTAACAAGGTCAAGGTATAAGGAGTTGGACTTGAACTACTTGAGCCCTTGCAATATTGTCCTCACCAAACCCAATGACCTCCCATGGTAGAAGAAAGAAAGAATAGGGAGTAGGAGATCTTGTCAAATTATTGCTTGAAGAATCCCTCGAGCGACAAAGGAACGAAATGATGTATAAATTTTCCCAAATCCTTTGGTGGATGCCAATAGGTGAGCATCTTCATATAACAACCACTTTGGAGGTGCCACCCCCTTTAAGGTACAATTTAATTTTGATATTCCTATATTTGAAGGCTAGATATATGTAGATGTTGTAGATAAATGGTTAAATATGTTGGAAGGATACTTTTTGATCAACAATTTTTCTGATAGAGAGAAAATCAATTTTGCACTACTTAAAACTGCTCCCCATGTCAAGGATTGGGAAACTTATTATGATAAAAGGGTTGTAGAAGAATCCACACTATTTTTAGTTGCACCCTATTGGAACCCTTTTAGGGATGTTGTTAAGGAAAAATACTACCCTATGGGAAGCTACAAAGACAAGTATAGAAAATGGACCACACCACATCAAGAAAGGGACCTAGAAGTGCCAGAGTTCACAAATATCTTTCATACCTTTTGCACGAAGATGGGTATTGTTGTCACTCCCAAAGACAGCCTTGGATTGCTAACGAGACCAGTGCCTGGGCACATCTAGATTTTGTGTGTCTCGTAATATTTTCAAGAGATTGGAGACATCACATGTACTTCATAAATGTATATATTTAAGTGGAATGGGTTGGTTCATTCATCTAAAGTTGTAAGCCATGGATTTCTAGTATTTCTTCACATATACAAATTGCATAAATATATGCATAAAACAGTGGAGGTCGAGTAGTTCAAGGACTTACAGTTTAATACGCTTTTGCAGAGTTGTGAGAGAGGATAGGGAGAAGGAGTAACTCATCATATAGAGCTTAGAATGTCAAGAATTCTACACTTATCACATAGAGCTTGATGCATCAATAATTTCTACACTTATCTGAGTTACAGGTAGATATAATGGACAAGAGAAAGAGTGAATGCTAGGATTCATGAAGCGCAATTTTAAAGATATAATCTTAGTAATCCATACAGGCACATGCATTAATAAATCAATACAAATGAATCTATGAGGAAGTATGAAATATTTCTAGCAGCTATGATTGCATGAATTCAGATAAGAAACATGAACATAATGGGTTTTAAATAGAAGGATAACTTATTGTAATACTCGAAGGGGGAATCACCACCATTTCCTTGATATTCTGAAAGATCTGTATTATAAAGACATACAGTCTGAAAATAACATATAGTGTTTTATTCAGGATTTCTGAACCTTTTGTGAAGTGTTGCTTCCCCCTATTTATCTCAAGAGGGGGAGCATTGGACATTCATTACATCAAAATATCTTTGGCTGAGTCTCAGCCGTCAAGTTGACTAACTGTCTTGGCCAGGGATGGCTCTGCGGCCCAAAAGTATTATAAAATATTAATTGCCTCATTAAAGGGTTGCACATTACAGGATAAAAAATCAGTCAATCAATTAGATGAACAATGTTAACAAAATATCTTCATGTCCATCCCTGTGATCGCTTTTGTTTCAGGTTGTAGTTTTCTCATGGTATGGCCTCCTGTGTTGCTCATCTAACTCCCATCATTTATGCGTTTATTGCTTGAACCATTCATCCTTCAAAGATGGGAGTGGGAACAATCAGTTTCATGCCGCAGTACTGAAGCAAAGGACCCCTCGGCGGTACTTCATCTTCCCTTTGTATGGGGGGGACCATGCTGGATCATCAAGTCTTCCTGAGCTACCAAGTCCTTGTTTACTTCTATCAGCGTTGACCTTGGTTTTGTATCACAGAGGGCCTTTATGGATCAGCCCATGTTGGGTTTGAATGCTTTGTCTTCCTTATTAAATGCAACAGCTGTCGACCCACCGTGCCCTTAAATTTATGTACTACCTAGTCGCGAAGTTCTCATATCGGGATTTATCGCTGAAAATATTTTACAAGACAAGGGCTCCAGATCCACTTTAGTCCCTTTTGCTTCATGTGACCCGGGGTTATGACCAATTGCTTAGTGCTTTAGGTGCTAGGGCCTTCGGAATCCCCTCCAGGGGTCTTCTTCTTTTGTTACATAGAATCCCGCACATCAGTGGTTTACAATGCTTTGCCTTTGATATCTCCCATTGACCCTTGTGATCGCTGGTTTGCGGTATTGGGCCGACCTGGGGCATCGCAATCGCAATACAGGGGAGAGTGTGATGATGAGCAATTTTCAGAGGGGGGCCTGAGCGGTAAGTGGTAAGTAAGGGGGGGTGCGAAATGATATGAGAGGGACACGTAGCAGTGGGGCCTGGCGGGGAAACCACTTTTTCGGGCCCCCCCCCCCCCCCATCAATAAAGGGAACATGGTGGGGGGGATGAAAAGGCCTAGGAGTTGTTGATCTGACGGAGTTAATCTCTACCACTCGGAGATGGGCCATGTTTATTTGATGGCGGAGGAGGGACCCTGGGAAATTGATGACATCATTAGTGCTAGGTGGCACCTCTTGAGTGGTGACACATGTCACCCTGATACGCCCCCATAAGACCCTGAAAATGCCGAATATGTGTGCCACGTGTCCTTCGTACTGCCACATCATGCTGACATCAGCTGCCATGTGTATTCATTTGAACCAATGATATTATGCCACATGGCCTCCCTGGAGGAAAGAGAAAAGGTGTGCCTGCCTCTGCTTCTGCAACTGATTTCCTTTGTAAATCGGCATTGGCCCTCCCTTGCTCTTTTAACATTATCAGCATATTCCCCTGCAATTCCTTAAGAATGGCCTTTTGGACCCGTCGATCATTGATTTTTCGATCTATCGATATCAGACCTTTGCCCCTTTCTACCGCACTTTGAAATATCGTTGATCGTCGATTCACCGATTCTGGAGGTCTAACTTTTATGATCTTCGATATTGACAATCACTTCATCGCATATTTGCAGTTTCCTCTTCCACTGCAGTTGTTAGGAAACTATGATTGCGATTTGCGATTGGACTAAGCCTTAGCCATTTTTCTTTTGTTTTCTGGCTTTGAAAGGGTATCTTCAATCTACTCTAACTTTTGATCAAAGAGTCCGTTTTTGGACTTCCACCTACCGTTGGAAAGCTTATTCCGAACAATTTCTAGTGGAGAGGGTCTAATTTAGCTTTGGGAGATTCTGCATCTTGGAAGATGGATGCAAACCTCTATTTTATTTGGTACTCCTTGTACAATTGGAAATCTATTTTCAAAAGGTGACAACATTGGCCCCACCTGGGGACGGTGCCTTGCTAGCAAGGTGCTGAGAACCTACAAATTGTGAACTTCTTCTTTGGGCATGGAGTCTTTTCTAAACAAACGATACTTTTGTGAAAGTCGAATTTTCAACATAAACTGGAAATTTCATATAACAATTACAATATACACACCTGTATTTACTATGACTGCAAACCTCTAGTTTTGGAAATAGAGTTTGAGGAACGAACCATTTACTGATAGTTCCAGCGATTCACCATCCAAATTTTCAAGCATGTAGGTATTATTTCCTCTCTCTTCTGCAATCTTAAAAGGGTCAAACTAGAGCGGATCAAATTTTCTGTGTTTTCCTTTGTCTTCCCATCAGATGTCCCATCAGAGAACTAAATCTCCTGGTTGAATAGGTTGATCCTTGGCCTTCTTGTCAAATAGGGATTTCACATTTTTGTTGGTAATTTGAAAATTTGGCCCCCACCTGTTCTCTGTTTTCATGAAGCTTGACAAGCTGATTTATCCTTCATGTCAAGGGACTTAGCTCCTCCTTAGCTTCTTGTAATAACTTCGCCACCGACATCGCTAATTAGATCGGGAAGACCGCAACCTTACCATACACTGGCTCAAAAGATGATTTCCCCGTGGATCGTTTAGGAGTTACCCGGTTGGCCCATAGGTTGAACTTTAGTTGGGAGTCCCAGTTTCTTTGATTCTTAAGAATGGTCTTTTTCAACACCCTCACCACATTTCTTTTAGGACTCAGCCAAGCCATTACCTTGAGGATAGTAGGTAGTGGAGTGCCTGATGATGATATTGAATTTTTGGCAAAAGCTAATGAACTTGGTAGATTTGAAGGCCTGAGCATTATCAATGATAATTTTGAAGGGACAACCAAAGTTAGATAGTATGTTCTCCTCCATAAATTTGATTACCATTGAATCTATAACATTTCTAGCTAGGATGGCCTCTACCCACTTGGTGAAATAATTTGTGGCCATCAATATCCACTTGTGTTGGCCACTGGATGGTGGGTTTATTTCTCCTATGAAATCTAGTCCCCATTGTCTGAAAGTTTCTTCCACATGCACTTGGATCAGGGAGAGAGGAGAAATCTTTTGCCTCTCAGCAAACACTTGGCACTTCTAGCACGACTTGGCCTGGTTATGAACATTCCCAAACAGTGTAGGCTAGTAGAATCCTACCTTGAGGATTTTATGTGATGTGGTCTTCTAGTTGTAGTGACCTCCACAAAATCCTCCGTGAAAATCCTCAATCACTTTATGGGTTTCACCCTCCACATACCCCCACCTGGTCCTTCTAGTAGAGTACACCATTGGATATGATATATTTTTTTGCTTGTAATCTCAGAGTTCAATATTTGGATTTATCCAGCCCCAGTGGGCACCTTAGGAATAAGAGATAATGAACAATGTTCTTATACCATAGTGATCCCTCATATTTAGCATAAATCTTTTGCTCGAATGTTTTAATCCTGTTCTGGTGATACTCTGGTCTGCCTTCCTCTAATATCAGGTTTACCACTAAAGTTTGGAAATTTGATTCAGATAATGCCTTGACCAACCCCTGGCCTTTTATGAGATTAGTGGGATTTATGTCTAGCTCATATTCATTTATCTTTTCTATCCACCCACCCCTTTTTCCTTTGTTGTCTCCTTGCACTAGGATGTCCTTGACTATTGTCATTGGGACAAATGATGTTATTTCCGATTGTAGCACATATATACGAAATGCCTTCAAAGCCTTGACTAGTGCATAGGCTCGTTTATCCAAGATGTTATATTTCAGATCAACATCCCTTAGGACTTGGCTGAAGAAGGCGATGGGTTGTTCATAAACATATTTATTCTTCTGTAGTATCACTACAACAATAGTATGCAGAGAATCTAAAGAAAATATATAGAAAGGCACTAAATATCTGGGGTTGACTAGTACCAGGGCTTCAGCCAAAGCTTCTTTAATTCTAATGAAAGAATCTCGGGGGGCAGGGCTCCACTTGACTTCATTTTCCTTCTTAAGCATGTTTGTAATACCCTTGACTATTTCTGTGTAGTTGGGTATGAACCTCCTCAAGAAATTTATTCTCCCCAAAAAGGCTTGGACCTCTTTCTTACTCTTGGGCAGAGGAATATGACTGATGGCTTCGACTAGTTTAGGATCAATATTCACACCTTCCTTCACTACTATTTGTCCTAGTAGCTTCCACTCACTTAGGGTGAACTGAGATTTCTTAGGATTCAAAGAAAGACCATACCTCATGCATTTTTCAAAGGTGAGCTTCAAGTGGATGTTGTGCTCTTCAACAGTCTTAGAAAAGACTATGATATCGTCTAAATAAACCACCATGAATTTGTCTTTCTCCCCTATGAAAGCTATGTCCATATCTCTTTGAAATGTGGCCCCTGCATTAATAAGCCCAATAGTCATGCGAGCGTACATGAATGTTCCCCACAGGTGGTGAAAGCAGTCCTCTTCTGATCATCAGAGTGGACTGCGACTTGGTTGTAACTAGAGAACCCATCCATCATGGAGATTCTAACTAATCCAACCACCTTCTGCAATAAATAATCCTTCTTAGACAGTAGGTAGTTGTCTCTTAGCGATGCCCTGTTTAGATTCCGAAAATCTATACATAGCCTTATTTCTCCATTCTTTTTCTGGACAGGGACTAGGTTGGCCACCCACTCAGAGTACCTTAAAGGCACTATGATCCTTGCCAATAACAACTTTCTCACTTATTTTTCAATGGAGGGGAGTAAGAGTGGATTTATCTACTTGAGTTTCTGCTTGCATAGCTTTATTCCACTTTTCAAAGGAGTCTTATGTTGAATGATGTTAGTATCAAATGCTTTCAAATCCTCATAAGACCAAGCAAAAACATCCTTGTAGATTTTGAATAGATTTAAATACATTTGCCTGTTGCAAGGGAATTCCTTTTGATAGCCAAATCATTTGGGGTTCCTCCTCGGAGCTGATATTGTAGTCTTCTACTTGATCGTCTACCTCTAGAGCCATTGGTTTGGATGTTATGTCATCCTTATTAAAAATCCTTTCTAGTGGGACTAGTATGTAAGGGATGGTATTCCCTTTTAGTTGCAGAATTTTGTGCCCACCCACTGTGTCTTTCTACGAAGTGGCTTCTTGATCTGCTTCTTCGTCTTCTTGATCGATGGTGGAGTTGCCAAACTCCCCAATGACTTCTATGAATTGTTTCACCTACTCGTTGTCCTCGAATACCTCATTAGGGGATTTTTGAGGTCTAAAATGGGCCTCCTAAGGAAACTATAAAATAATAGTGGAAATAATAAAATAAGATTAGATGACATCATCAAATTTTAGAGGGAAAAAAGAAAAAAACTATTTTTTCAACTCGTATTTTCTACTTATCTCCTTATGGGTTTACTCAAATTTTGAGTGGAAACACTTTTTGGATGCTAATTTGATTCCTCATCCAAGCAGTACCCATGTTGCATACTTTTGATGGACCTTTCTACACGAAAATTGAGAAATACATGAAAAACATGATTGTAATCATGTTTTTTCATGTATTTCTCATTTTTCGTGTAGCAAGGTCCATCGAAAGTATGCAACATGGGTACTCTTTGGATGAGGAATTAAATTTTGCATCGAACGAGTACTCCCACTCAAAATTTGAGTAAAACCTTAGGGAGATAAGTTGAAAATATGAGTTGAAAAAGTAGTTTTATTATTTTATTATTTTTTAATCTTTTTACCTTTTTACTCCAAAAATGGTGAATCATCCCCCATGGTTGAAATCACCATGTTGAATCCTATTGGTTCTTGTAAAACTTATTTTGGTTGTACATTTTTCTTAGGAGGCCCATTTTAGATCTCAAAAGTCCCCTAATGTGTCAGTGCTTGACATTATCAGGTATTGAGGGTCTGTATATGACTTCTACCTCATACCTGAGGAGCAGATTTTGAGGGGGCCTAAAACTACTTGTAGCTACAGTGAGGGAGTCATCCATTCTATTTCTTGCTCTGGGCAGAAATTGGATTTTAAAATCCAGGAAGAAGTTATCAATTAAATCCCACACTTCATTCCGGTAAGTCCTAAGTCTGGCTGCTTGGCCTGGCACTGATTTTTGATCTGACTTACGACCAGCTCAGAGTCTTCATAGATCGTTAGGAATTCAATATTCATATTATTTGTCGTTTGTAACCCGAGGAGGTATGCTTCATACTCCGCCACATTGTTGGTCACCACGAATTCCAGGTTGAATGAGGGGGGTATCAGGCTGCCCTTAGGAGATACCAGCAATACTCTTGCTCCATTTCCCTCTTTGGAATTTCCTTCATCAAAGTATAATTTCCATACTTTGTCCTCATCTGCATGCTGGTGTTCTGACTACATTGTTAGGTGTATTGATGTCTCTTCTAAGATGGTCTCATCTTCTTCTAAGAACAGGCAGGAGAGGTCGCTTTCTTTTCCATGCACAGGTGAGTTTTCTGAGCCTTTAGCTGGGGTCACATTTTTTACAAACCTGGACTCTATGTACAATCTCCTTTGCTCGCCTCCAAAAGTGGTAATAGTGGCATAATTCAAAGCTAACTTGATAGATTCCCCTACCTTGGAACCCCAAGATATAGATAGAAACATGCCGAACCAAGGGGGGATATCTGCCACAGCTATGTCTATTACCACTCTCTTCATAGGGATCTGAGCCAAGTTTACCACAAGATCTTTTATCATGCCTAAACATATGAACCTCTTAGAGTCAAAGGAGTATAGGTCCTTGTAGGGCCTGGTGATATGCAAGCCAAGTTGTTCCATCACTGCTAATGGCATGAGATTGTGTGAGGCTTCAGAGTCCAACATGCAATGATGTAATAAAAGGTCATGGATTACCACCGTCACATAGAAAGGTGCAGTATAAGGATCAATTTCTTCCACATGCGCCCAAAAAGAAGCATTGGCCTCTCCTCTTGAAGGTTTAAAATGTCATGGGCTGGTGCTGAGGTGGATGGATGCATGAATTGAGATACTTGAGCTTTATAAGTAGGATGCTTTAGAAGCTCAGTCAGAGGAACAAGAATCTTTACCTTTCCAAGCTCCTTTTGAAGATTGAATGTAGGTTGGAAATTTTCTATACCTCCTGGCTCTGCTTCTCCTTCCTTACCACTTGCATTTTTTTGCAGAATAGGTGTCTCTTTTTCTGCATGTCCCTCGAAACTATTCCATTCCTTATTTGTAGAGACTTTTATCTTGGAAGGGTCATGATTCAACTTACCTTTCCCTTTATCTAGTACTGGGGGAATAACTTGGGGAGCAGTTCCCTCTTGTTGTTCTAGTTCCCTTGACCTGTTTTTTGAAGATCTTAAACCATACTTTCGGTGTGGCTGTGCTTGCATGAAATCCGCAAATTGTTTACGATAATAATCAATATCCTCCTTAGTTGTTGCTGCTTCTCTATCAGGGTTGGTCTGCTGGTGAGCCATATTTTCATGTTCTTCTTTAGAGAAAGCAGAATACAAGTTTCTCTGCATTTCATGTGTATTCAACGATTGTTCATCGGGATCATCTTCTAAATATAGAGGATTAGGGATATGATCAAGTTGCTCCTTTCTTTCCCTTGGAAGTATTTGTAGTGGAGGCCTTCGATATTGTGGATAATAACCCCGGTTGTTGACTTGAGCATTCTATTTGGAGAGACTATTGTTCTCAAGTTCAAGCGTTCCAAACTTATGTGATAAACTCCTAATGAGTTTATCCAGTTCATCCCAGTTTAGGTCTGGTGATTCTCTAGCTTGACTAGAGGATGGTGATTGTTCTTTCCCTCTCTTATTTTCAGTAGGTTCCTTAATTCCTCTTGACTTCCTGGCTGAGGTGAGATTTGCTTCCAGCTCAAGGGCATCGATTTGGAGTTCATATGAAGTGAGGGACTTCCTTTCCCTTAGAGTAAAACTAAATTTGGGTTCAAAGGCTCCCAAAAAATCTACTCGAACAACAGTTGGAGGAGGCTTTATCTCACCCGGTAGGTTATTGTACTACTTATTGAACCTTTTGATAAATTATGAGATATCCTCTTTTGGCTTCTTCCTTATAGCGTTAAACTCTGTGAGGAGGTACTCATGATTTCTCTTTTCACCCCATTTCTATGTGAAAGAGTTCTCAAGTTCCTCCCAGGTTGTGATGGAGGCATTGGGTAGGAATTTAAACCATTTTATGGCTTCTCCATCAAGGGATTGTACAAAAAGTCTCATGACCAGATCCAACTGTTCTACATTAAGATTCTTAGCAAAAGCATAGAAGGTTTTGATGTGTCTCTGTGCAGTGTTATCATCCTCCCTGTTGAACCTAGACAAAAGCTTAAGGTAGTCCTAGGGCTGAGGTAAATTAAGAGGGGCATATTTATTTAGCAAAAAACCTGGAAGTGTCATCTGGATTAATGGAGGGGGATTGAGACTTGCTTGAGGAACTTGGGCCAAAAACATAGTGGTAGGAGTGGCTAGACTAAAAGCAGAATATGTAAGGGTGTTAGGAGTAATTCATGAGTAGTGAATAACAATGGGTCGAGAGCTAGATAAGGAGGCTTCAAAGACTGATGGGATGGTAGCATAGGTAGTGGGAGTTTTGTCCTTCTAGACTTTCCTGAAAATTCATTTCTCGGGGTCAAATACAAATGGGTATTTTTGATAAAAGGTATTTGTGAGAGTGTGGGGCTTCTTAAAAGCTAGGATGATAAATGATAATGGGGGTTGTGGAGTCGCAAAGGTGATATGGATGCAATCAAAACGCCTTTTCTCACCTATACAAAGAGTGCTCAAATTGTCATATCTCAGGGGAAAAATCCTTCAATATGTTCCCTGACAATGACGCTAGAAGATGTTTTCGCTCCCAGAGACAGCCTTAGATTGCTAACGAGACCAGTGATTGGACACATCTAGATCATGTGATTTCTCCAATCTCTTGAGAATCTTACGAGACACACATAATCTAGATGTTCCCAGGCACTAGTCTCATTAGCAATCCCAGGCTGTCTCTGGGAGCGACAATAGGTATCAAGGACTTTTATTAACAATTTATGCTCAAGTATCGTGGTTGTTTGCACAAATACATCTAGATATCAATAGAGTTCCTAGATGTCTCATCTCTAGATGCAACATACCGATATGCTGCCAGAATCGAGCAAAATTTTAAATAGAAGAAGCAATAATTTGGATCTATGAATATGAAGCAGGGCAAGGGTGGAAATGTAACTAGTTTTCATCTTCATAATTGTTTTTGTACTCATTTTAATATGTATATTATGTAACAAACAAAAGAAGAAAATAGAAAGTTATTATTTTAAAGCATGGGTTTCATGATCTTTATTTATGGTCTTCTAGGTAAAAGAATGTTCTTCATGCTTCTATGGTGTTTTAGGTCATATGATTTATTTTCATTAGTCAAGAGAGTCAACATCATTTTTATAAGACCCTTATGGGAAAAATGTATCTTGTAAAATAATTTATTTTGAGTTTAGAAATTCTTGGAAACCTCCAAAGTACAATTCGGCCTAAAGGAGGGAATTTGACCCCTTAGAAAGGTTATGTAAAGGAGCATAATTGATCTAATTTTGCACTCACTCACCATCAAGTTCAATCTTACAAGAAAAGTTTGATCTAAGGCTAGAAGAGGAGAGGAAGGAGGAGTGGCAATCAAGAAGCCAAAAGGATTCCAATAAGTCAAGGGAAAAATTATTTTTAGGCTATATCTCTCTCACACATGTAAAAATATAGGGTTTTTGCAGCTACAAAGGAGGTTGAAACTCCAGGTTTGAATTGGAGAAGAGCGAGTTACATTATCAAGTTGTTGGAAGAGAAAATGCTCTATCTTGACCTCGTTGACCTTGGGAGGATCTGTATTTCTCAAGGAAGGACTCTTGAATAAGTTGGATTAGGGTTTTTGTAACAGCTACAAGTCCAAAATTGCAAGATGAAGTTGTAGGACGAAATTGCAAGGCAGAGGTTGTGGTTGAAGTTGTAGCTAGAAGTTGGTTCTATTGGAATGGATGACTTGGTACTTGGAGGAGGACTTGGTCTAGGGTTTGGGCCTTTATTATCTCATTTGAAGCAATTTCTATAAGAAGAGAAGAATTTCTGGGCTTTCCCGTTAGAGGGGTTTTTCCCTGGCTTGGAGCATAAATTTTGTGTCCATTGCCTTTATTATTTTGTTCTTGATATTTGTTTGATGAAGAAAATCTAATAAAGAAACACAAGAAGAATAATAAAGTTCACAAGCAAGTATTAAGGGTAAGGAAAATTGGAATTAATAGCTACCACATTACATTTTCCAACATGGTATTAGAGCTAAGGTGAACACAAACGTAGCTGGAAGGATCATCTTGTGGACATAAGAAGGGGAAAGGAAGACCTATTAATCTAAAATAGGTGTCTTGTCAGAGGAAATATTGAAGAGGAATACTACAAGAAGGTTATTGTTTTCTCATAAGAAAAGTGATCTAGTTGAAGACTCATTAGAAGAAATCCCTGAAGGAAGCATCAAAGGATATTTATTTTGGAAGCCATTATTGAAGTCTCTTTGAGGACCTTGAAAGCCTCAAGATAGTTGAGACATCATTAGAAAGGGAAGACTCTTGATCATCAAGTAAGTATTATATTTTTACTCTATGTCTAAATCTAAAGGTCATATGGGTTCTTTCTGCAAAGGAAAGCAATAATCTCATTGACTCATCAAATTTCCTAGCATGGAAGAAAAGGATTGACCTAGCACTTACAGAGCATCAAGTAATGGAATATGTTACTGGTGAAATTATTGAACCTAGCAAAGACAAGACTCAAGAACTAGAAAAATACAAAAAAGGGGAAGTAAGGGCATAAAGGATCATCATAGAATCCATTAAGGATCCTCTTGTTCCATTTGTTGCAAATTTGAAAACTTCTAAGGCTATGTATGACAAGTTGGTGAATTTGTAATTTGTACATACATCAAGAGAAAATATGTATTTGAGGAAACTATATAGAATGAAGGAATCAAAGGATGAGGAAATGGAATCCTTTCTAATGAATATCTCTCAATTAATAGATCACTTGCATGGGCTTGGATAGACAATTTTTTATTTGAAATTGACCGTCTGTGTACTGAATGCATTGCCACCAGAATGGAGCAGCTTTGCAACAAGCATCTGCTTTAAGAAATAATCAAATCATTTTGATGGGTTTTGGGCTCAATGCATCTTGGAAGAAACTAGGATCAAGTCAAAGGATGACATCGAATCAAATGAACAGTTTCAAGCCTTTATATCTAGAGTCAAGAATCTGAAGAAGGAAAGTTTGGGAAGTCCAAGATGAAATATATGTCCAAGGTTCAATTCTTTAAATGCAATGAGTATGGAAACTTTAAGAGGGACTATCCAAACCAATAGAACAATAAAAGAAAGGAAAGAAGTGACGCCACATGGCTAAGGAAATGGGAGAACCTTGGAAGAAGTCAAAGAAAGAAGATGTGAAATATATTTACTATTAAAGAAGAATCCTATCTATCAGGTTCTTTATGAAGATTGGTCTTTCCTTTAGAATAATATGCATTATTTTTTACTCTAGAAGAGTCTTGATTATGTATAAGCATTATAGAGAGAATCATGTGATAGTAGCATACTTAGAGTCTACTTGCTTAAGTTGCTTTGTATAAATCATCTAGTCTTTAAAGAAAGATATATATACCATTTTGCATATTGTTCATCCATGCATTATCTAACATTATTTTAGAGGCAGTCATCTTTCTAAGGTCGATCATCATGATCCTATAAGAACCATCAATTTGGAAGGTTCTTGAAAGAAGCATTATGACAAGGTTAGTGTACATTCAATATAGTATGGAAACAACACTTCTAAAAGGATGAAGGAATGCAATGGATTAGGTTGCAAGCTCATTATGAGATATATAACTAGATGATGGAATAAGAAGCATAGGAATGCATATTGAAACTAACGCTTGGATAAGATTCATATGTGAAAAATATTGAAACATTTTTTGTATGATTATGTGATGCTTAAAAGGGAAGAATATGAATTACTCAAGGATAAATAAAGAATTAAGACTTTCTCTAGATTATGTAAAATAATGATTAACAACCAGTAGAATCCCCTGAATAAAATATCTAAATTGGTAATCAAGTTCGATCCTTGGGGACTCTGGTGCATGAAGGAATATTCGAATGGAGATGAATCATAAGGATGTTGATATTTGGGTGAGAAATCCATCATCATGAGGTAAGTCTAATTTTATATTATTTTTGGTTATCTGGTTTACCTATTATTTTTCTACCTAAAAGAATATTGTAGGAATATATGAATAATGTTGAGGGAAACTCAACATAGGATACGTGGCAATTAAAAAGTCAAGATATATTCATCTTGGGATTAAGAGGTAGTAGTTGTTGGGTGTAGTTTTTGTACCTACTTCCTATACTTTCTTTCCCCGGTTTTAACCTTTTCCCCTCCAGACCAACAATACTTTACATGTTAACTGCCTTTTTCCTTATTTTGAACAACATATTTTGCCATCATGTTATTTTTCCAATTTTTGCTAGATATAATGATGCAATATTCCTTTTTATGGCTAACTGGGGTAAGCGTTGCAGAAGTCTTTTGGATCCTTTCTTCCTTTTTAGGTGTTGCCTGTAACAACGGGGTTATGGAATGAACATCCACACCGATCGATCTAAGAGAAGGATGAAACAAATTGTTGTTACACTTTGTGTGTTGTTACCGACCTTGTTGTTACACCATGATGTCATTATAGACCTTGTTGTTACACAACATTATTGTTACACAATGTTGTTGTTACAGATTACTGTTGTTACACCCTTGATGTCATTACAAGGTTGTTGTTATTTAATGTTGTTGTTACATCCCAACCTGTTACTTTATCGCAGGGTGCTATTACACTGTAGCTATGTTAGATTTTAGGCTTCTGTGGAAGTTTTTTGCAGTGGCATGATCCGGATTATCCACAGTTTTGTGTTCATTCTGTCGACGTTTCAAACCCCAATGAGGGTCCATCATCAGGACAAATTTAGATAGATAGAATATGAATGAAAGCATATTGAGAGAAGAGTCTATCGACCTGCGAATAAATAAACCTAGATCCCTAATTTTTAAGAAGCCGACACTTATATGATTTCTTATTTATTTTAATTTGTTATTATTTTAATTTATTTATCAAATTTTTATTTAATTAAATTCATTATTTAGCCTTGATTATACACTGTAGCTGTCAAAGTGGTGGGTACTATTCCACACAACAGCTATTGGAAGTTATGAATTGTATATTTAGAAAGTGACAGATCAAAGCGGTTATGATTTTAACTGATGTATTTGAATATAATTCGTATTCAGGAACTGGTTATAACAATTTCTATTTTATTTTTAGCATGAGAATTGTGATATTCTTATGACTGATCTGTTCCTAATTTTTGGCTATGTAATTTCTATAAGAGAAACTTAATCCCTCGAGCACGAGGGACGGCACAGAGAGTACTGTTATTTTGACCTTGTAACTTTTAATTATTCTTAGTATCAAAGACACTGTGGTGATGTTGTTGCTATTTCCAATTTGAATCCTTAACTAATCTCGTGTTCATTCTTGTGCCCCTGTTAGGGAGGAAGGGCCCTCCTCTTTAGCAAGGACTGCAGTGGTAGAGTAACTGTATATTATTGTCCCTTTCTTGTATTAGTTGTATGGTTTTCTGTTGTCACTGTATAATTTGTAGAATATATCTACTTTAGTTTTAGATTTATGATATGTTGTTACATAGATTTGGTTAGCAGTATGGTAGTTGACTAGCTGGTGTAGTTATCAGTATAGTCTATGGTGCACCTTTGTTCTGGTAAATGTGAAGTGTGATTCCATTCCTGTAGAGTGCTTTTGATTTCTACATGAATATTAGTTTATGCAATTGATTCAATGGCATTATTTACTGTTTTTTATTTTCACTCTTGGTTGTAGTGTATCGACACAGATAGTGAAGATTCCATTGAAATAACAGACCTACCCTGGGTTGACAATTAAATGGGTGCAATCTTGGTCAATTAGGATTGATTAAAACAACACTATATTGTGGCGTCATTGTCGGGGATGGCAGTTGACGATACAGTCAGCGAAGTTGTTTGTTTGATGATAGAGTGTTCCTAGTCCACAATTGTTGGGTGGTAAGACGAGAGGTAAGAACCTGTGCATCGGTCTAACATACCTAGGCGGGTTCACCGCTGTGATCATTGGGGAACTTAGGGTGTGGAATTTTGGTGTTTCCTTAAAACATGTCTTCATCTCTTTAGCTGCTGGGCAGTAAGAAGAGAGGTGAAAACCTGTGCATCGCTCTAACATATCTGGGCGAGCTAACCACTGTTGAAACTGAGACACTTAGGGTGTGAATAAATACACATAGGGTCCATGTCTGCAACTGTAAGAACTATAGAAATATCGAAACACCCCCCCCCCCCCCCCCCCCCCCCAACCAAAATTCTAATTAGTCACAGGAAAAACGGGTTGTAAAAAGGAAAAGAAGAGTGTAGATTTGGGAAGGAAAACATTTATCCATGAAATGATATCAAGGGTAGAAAAAGAATAGTCAATTATCAGAGGGCCGCAAGGAAAATAGGGTGACAAAAACATGTTACTCCCATAAAAAAAACAAAAGCCTTTGATTCCTCTATCTCAGGGCCATATCATTCTAAAGCTAGTGAGAGCACTCCCAAGACTAAGCATCCAATTCAGGAGTAGCATGGGGAAGCTAGTAACCAGAACCTTAGGATCGAGGGACAAGGGGAAACTAAGGGGAAACATCATAACCCTGAAACAAGAGAGCATTTATTGGTTTATCAATATCTATATTTTGGTAGTGTAGTGAAACAGCTAGCCTTGAAGCAGCCTGAGCTACCAATTTCACCCACAAGACAATCAAAAGAATGGTCTGAAGAACAACTGTTACAACAAGAACCAAAAGGGTCAACAATGGGGGAAAACAATAACAACAACACTAAAACAGATGCTACTGTCACCACCTTTGAATTCTCAATTGGGGATATCAGAGGCGGGGCTCCAATGAAAAACGTTCCTTTATCATCTCTACCATATTTTCAAAGAATGGCTGTAGAATATCCTGACACCTTCTTGTTTGAAGTTGATGTCTTGTGCAGGAGATATGACTATGTTTCAGATGCTCAAAAACTAAAATTATTTCCTGCTACTCTAAAAGGAGCAGCCCTAAGATGCTTCATGGGGTTAGGCTATGCTTCTATTCGAACATGGAGCGACATGAAGGAGACATTTTTATCAAAGTATCAAGATTATTGTAGAACTGGGGACTTAAGAGAGGAAGTATTTAGGATGACACAAATGGAGGACAAGAGCTTAGAGGAACATATGGAGTGATTTCATTACAATTTGCAGAGATCTAAGCATAATGATTTAGATCATGAGATCTTGAAGACCATATTCATAAGGGAACAAGGGATGAGTTCCTTGATACCTTGAATCTATTAGGGAAGGGGACATATCTTAGGAACCATTCACCAAGATAATAAAGCTCTGTCTGAGATGATCTAGAGGATCGTTGAAGGGAAGAAGCACAATATGAGATGCCTCTGCCCAAATACAAAAATATGCAAGTGGAGGATTAACCATAGCAGAGATCGGGAATTTATTTGAAAAATTAAAAACGACATCCTCAATACTTTATCTTCCCAGATAACGACGACACAGATCAAGAAGGCACAAGGGGAAGCTGATACAACTTTAGCTGTGTTCTGTCTGAAATGCAGAAAGAAACATACCTTGAGGGATTGTGAAATGAACAAAATCAACTTGTGCAATATTTGTGAACTGGAACATCCTACAGGTCAATGTCTGGAGCTTCCCAAACTGAAAGTAGTTCTTAGAGAATTGAGTGAATAAGTTTAGTTCTCTTATTTCATCGAGCTGAGGAGACCATGGCAGCCACGACCCCTAGGTATGTCCTAAGATTTGTCTTCTTTTAATTTGTGGAATAATGCATATAATTCTCAACAATATCCATGGAAATACTCCACTCCTTCTCCAGCATAGTTTCCTTCGCCCTGGAACCAGTGGTCCCCCTCTCCATCTATTCAATATCCTCCATCTCAATCGTATCCTTGGAATTAGAATTGGAGGGGGAATTCCCAAAGTCCAGTTCCCTCTGCTTACCAATGTAGCAGCAACTACAATTGCCCCCTTTCCAAACTCTTGTTCCTACACCTCCTGTGTGACCCAAATTACCTATGCAACCTAAACCTAACCCGAATAATAAAGCAGCCCAGAGCATAGAGGCTCTGACTGCCTTCTAGACTTACCGTATCACTCCCATTGGACTTAATGAAATTCAACTACGATTAGATAAAGTGATTAAACAAAACTGCTTCCTTATAACTACCGAGGAGGAATGCGAGCCTTCCAGAGAAGGTACAGTAGGTCTTGAGGCAATTGTTACACATGTAACAGTTGATATAGAGCAGATTGTTACTCCTGTAACAACCAACCTGAGCAGAACTATTACTCTTGTAACAGCCAACTCGAGTAAGGTTGATACACTTGTAGCAACTATTTCAGCTATTATGACTTAGGATCCTCCATATCCTTGTAGATTAATTGAGATTGGAATGACCTCACAACCCAAATCCAATTTTCATAGGGAGTTGCAAAACCTGCACGTACGGATTCCTCTGCTGTAAGCTCTTAAAGAAGTACCTATTTATGGAAAAATAGTACAAGACCTATGCATTAAGAAACCTGGAAGGAAGCCTAAGGACCCTGCTACTCTACACATGATGGGGAAATTGTTCGAAATAATGACTGCTTAGCCTCTTTTAACCAAGTATAATGATCTAGGAAACCCTACGATTACTATTTATATTGATGGCCAGCCCATAACTAATACATTGATTGATATTGGGGCGACCATTAACGTAATGACAAAGAACCTATTTACCGCCCTGGGACTACATGGGCTTAGACATATGCCTGCCGTAATTGAATTAGTAGATAGGTCCCATGTTAAACCCGAGGGGGTATTATAAGATGTAGTAATCACAATAGCTTCCTGGAGGTATCTCGCTGACTTTCTTATCCTGCAAACCAAATCCAACTTGGGAGGACATCCTTTGATTTTAGGGAGACCCTGGATAGCCATTGAAAATGTGTTTATAGGGTGTAGATCCAATTCTATGATGATTTCAGATGGCCAAACTAGAAATAACCTTAACCTTTACCCCCCAACAAAACCAAATATGGATTTAAAAAAATCCCTGGTGGGATGAATTTGAACCTGAATCAGACCTTTACCTATCACTCCTCACTCTTGGAAAAGCCAAATATTTCAAGGATGAGACAAAGGATGATATCATTAATGGCTTTATTATTAACTCACTTTTTGTCACTTCTATTGAAAATTCAAGGGAGGAAGAGGAGGTAGATGATGTAAACTTTGAACAAATGAGAACCACTCTGCATACTGATAGTAGTCTAGTTGAAATAGAACCAGGGAAGTATTTGAATATTAATCCCAACCTAACTGTTGAGAAAAATAAATTGTTGTTACAACTGTTACAAAAATACAAAAAGGCATTTGCATGGGACTACACAGATATGAAAGGGATTCATCCCAGCCTATGCACTCACCACATTTATTTGAAAGATGGTTTCAAACCAATTAGACAACCGCAACGCCGCATGAACCTTGCACTAAAGGAGGTAGTGAAAGAAGAATTACAGAAACTCCTAAATGCTAACTTCATTTATCCAATATCTGACAGTCAGTGGGTGTCTCCGCTTGTCATTGTCCCTAAGAAGAATGGCAAGTGGAGAGTCTATGTGGATTACAAAGAACTCAATAAAGCCACTCAAAGGGACCATTTTCGTTTACCATTTATAGATCAGGTCCTTGACACCCTCTCTGGGATTTTTTTTTTCATTTTAGATGGGTTTAATGGCTACAACCAGACACAGATTGCCCTAGTGGATCAGGATAATACAACCTTTACTTGCCCTTGGGGAACTTTGTCATACAAAGTAGTCCTTTGGGACTCTACAATGTGTCAGCAACGTTTCAGAGAGAAATACTCAAATTTTTTTTGATTTGTTGAATGATTGCCTTGAAATATTAATGGATGAATTTACACCTTATGGTGATGCTTTTGAAACAACATTAGCTAATTTAGAAACGTTTTGGAACCTTGTATACAGACTAATGCTGCTTTGAGCACCGAAAAATGTCACATGATGACAAATGAAGGGATTGTGCTGCGACACTTCATTTCTGCTGACGAGATCAAGCTAGACCCTGCTAAAATAGAGGTAATCCTGAAAATTCCAACTCCCAAGACGCAAAAAGAGGTATGTAGTTTCTTGGGGAATGCAAGGTATTACAAAAGGTTTATAGAGAATTTTTCAAAAATTGCATTGCCTTTGTTATCCTTACTGAAAGATGTGGAATTTTTGTGGACAGAAAAGTGTGAGCAGGCCTTTTTGAAGCTGAAATGTTGTGTATTAGCAGGTCCTATTTTACGTGGGCCTAATTGGGAACTATAATTTCACATAACTACAGATGCATCTGACATTGTTGTAGGTTTTGTTTTGGGCCAGCTGGAGGGTAGGAAACCTTACACTATTTATTACATAAGCAATAATTTGACTTCGGCCGAGCTTAACTACACAGTGACAAGAAAGAATTCCTAACAGTAGTGCATGCTATCAACAAGTTTCGACATTATATTACTAGGTATCAAGTATTTCTACACACTGACCACTCTGCCATTCATTTTTTAATGAATAAGTCAATTACCAATGGTAGAATTACAGGTTGGTTATTGTTGTTACAAGAGTTTGATATCACAATCTTAGATAAACCTGGAAAAGATAATGTAGTAGATGATTTTTATTTCTAGGTTAAATATTGATGATATTTGCATTCCTACTGAGGATTCTTTTCCTTATGAGTATCTCTTTTTTATTTCTACTCACTCACCATGGTATGCAGATATAGCCAATTATCTTGCTGCAAGAAATTTTCCACAATACTTATCCTCCAAGGAAAAGAGAAAAATCATACAGCAGAGTGATACTTATTCCTGGATAGAGGGGAATCTCTACCACACTGGACCAGATTTTCAGATCAGACATTGTGTTAGGGAAGATGAGATCTTTTACATCCTTAAGGCTTGTCACAAGGAACCTTGTGGAGGGCACTTCATAGACAATCGATAGGATACAAAGTCTTCTCGATAGGATATTATTGGCTGACAATATTCCAGGATGCTAAGAAGTTCATGAAAGGGTGACGCGTCTAGCTATAGTGATGGAATCATTCCCCTATGACTATAGGACGTTCAAGCAAAATTCTTGGGAATTTCCATGATCAAAGCCCCTAAACTTGTCGAAAAATGCTAAACATTGATAGTTTGAAAAAATGTTCCTGGCATCAGGGTGATGATCAATTCTGGAGGGTTTTGTAGGTTCCTTTTCATTGAATTCTCTCCCCATGGCTTCAATATTTTTTTACCGGAGTGGGAGGAGTTTCTATTCTCTACTACAAGATTCTGAGGTTTTTTGTGCAATGGAGGTAATTGAAACAAAAGAAAAATGGAAATTTTTGTCTATAATGCTGAGGAGAAAGAAAAATTCAAAATGCAGCTCAAGACACTCTATTCCTTCATCCTATTATGCTCGTGAGATAAATACTTAGCAATTCATCTATCTTCCTTACTAAAATTAAAAATTGTGGCAATTACGGGGTATTCTTCCGAGAATTGAAAGGGTTCTTCAAGTCCTTATACCAAGTGTTCATGAACAAAATTCATACTTACCCCTTTCCTAATAATTCTATATTCTTTGGGGTTCGATGGAAATTTTCTCCAAAATCGAGCTTCTTGTAGCATCTTGTGACTTTCCTATAGCACTAGTTTGCAGACCCTATAGCTTCCTATTGAAGCATGCGAAGGAAATATCTCAGCTATGTTGTTTTCCTGTAGCACTGGAGGGCCTCCCTTGTGCTTTAAAGTATACTTTCCATGTAATATTATATTCAGGGGTCCGACTTATGTGGTTAGTGGTTGAGGTGATGTGCCTAATGCACTATGTGAGCTAGCACCCACCTACCATTTTGAACACCACACTTTGTGATGAGTAGGCACATTGGCCCACTTCCTTGAGTTATCATCTCCTAATTCTCTTTTTGTGTTGTTGGAGATGTCTGGAGTTTACTACTAAATGTGACCAATAATAATCTATCAAATTTGGCCCATAAAGCCTCTTCGTCCATACACTCATAATGTTTTTTTAATATAAGATGAGTTTGTAAGAGAGGTTTGGAGTATTGCATACATGAGGTTTACCCTGGGTGTTATTTTATAGGTGAGGTTGAAGATACTAATGTGACTAGTAGAGATTTTTTTTATCGTCTTGAAGTTGTTGGTGAGGCAATTTGGAATCTTCAATGTTTGTTTAATTGTCGTTGGAGGTGTTCTATAGCTTTTGTTGATGCTACAAATTTATCTAGTTTAGATTGTCAAGGTGTTATTGTTGTATAAGACTTGGTGCTACTAATTTATAATGATCGAGGATCCTATAACTTCTCAAGTTTTTCTTCTGAGGTCCTAGAGTATGGTGGTCTCCAAAGCTCCTTAGATTGATGCTATAAATTTGGGCCCGTAGTGCTTATGTAGGTTGCTACAAGACTATGCGTTTTCCTATAACAGTCGCATGAGCTCCTCGGGTTCATAATTTCCTCTAATTTTGGCCTTTAATAATTTTGATAATTGAAGTTGAGGTTACTTGTAGTGATTGGAGAGGCTTTCTCTCTTAGTGATAAGTGAAAAAGAGGTGGAAGATTGAATTTTTGTGGAAAATTGAAGGAAAATTTATGGTTAGGGGCTTCCATAGACCTCCTCTCTTTCCTATAGATGGAAAACTTCAATTCTACAACTTATTTATGTGCTTGGTACTTTCTTATAACAATACTAGAACTTTACTGTAGCGTTTCAGGACATTGATTGAAACCAATGAAAGGGTATTGGAAATGATGGAGTAAGGCTTGGAAAAAGTGAGAGAATGAGTGGGATGGATGCAGAGAAGCTAGTTAAAGGTATTGAAGGTGATTTCTTAAACTGTAGGGTGAACTTCTTGACTACTTTCTGGAATTATGTTGCACCTGCATCACGGTTAGAATAAATGAAATAGAGTGACTTTTTTTGTCTTCATTTTTTTTTCTCTTTTTATTTATTTATTTTTATTTTGAGACCCACAGGCTACCTCATTGAGGCTTTAAGCCTAACTAAGTCTTCCATAGGTGCCTCAAGGGATGTTTTCACCTGGGGATCTTTTTATTTTCTTGTTTTTTTCTTCATGCTGATTGGTTTCCTTGGGGAGGTTGTCATCCTATGAGCCTGCCCCAAGTGCCTCATGGAGGTTTTCACCTAGGAGTTTTTCTTTTTCTCTTTTTTTAGTTCTTTATTATTTATTTCCTCTTGCTTCATCAGGGGTTGAATGGATTGGGATCCTTGAGGATCTCAATCACATTCAGTTCTTTTCTTATTGAACTAGTATATTAAACCCTTGAAAGGGGATTTCTATAAAACTTCAATTTATAACCATTCACTAGAAATGATATTTTTTCTTCATCAATTGTCCTTATCTAAATCAAGCCATTATCATGGAATTTATCCACTAGGTAAGGACCCAACCATCTGGTCATGAGTTTTCCTTTGAATCCCTTGAACCTAGAATCATATAGGAGGGCCCATCATCCTCCTAGAAGGTCCTAGTCTTGATGTGCTTATCATGCAAAAATTTCCTTGATAGTTGAACTACTTCAGTGTGTATAAGAGTCTACAACTTGAGTTCATCAAGAGCATTCAACTGTTGCAGTCTCTCTTCCTAAGATTCTATGATTTCCAAATCAAGTTGTGCTACCATTCTCAATGTGTTATATTCATATTCAATGGACATCAGGGCTTTCTTAGCATACACTAGCTAAAAGGGGGTGAATCCAGTGGTGTTCTTCCAAGTAGTGTTGTAGGCCCAAGTGGCCTCAATGATCCTGTCTTCCAAATCCCTCTTGTTGTTGCCAACAACCTTAGTAAATATGCCTTCTAGTGCTCTATTGGTCACTTCCACTTACACATTTTCTTTAGAGTGATATGGGTGGAATTCCTATGTCTAATATGATGCTCAATCATTATCCCCTCTATCAAGTTGGAAGTGAATTGAGTTCCTTGGTTTGTGACTAGTTCCCTTGGGAAACCAAATTTGTAAAAAATGTTCTCCCTTAAGAATTATGCCACTTTATACTCTATTTTTACCTTAACTTCCTTTACTTCAGCCCACTTGGTTAGATAATATATGCATACATTGATATACTTCTTCTAGGCATATGGGGGGTCAATAGGTCTAATGAATTTCATGCCCCGCTTCTCAAATGGCTTGAAAGTCACTTGAGGTTTGTTGTGGCCACAACTACCACCCTATCAAAACTTGCCTTGGTAGCAATTTTGAATGGGTCCCCTAAAGTTGTTCTTCCACCTCTCGGAATGATCTGTTTTATTCCAGAGACTTTAACTCATTGCCAAGCCAAATCTCCAATTCCTAATGGTTAAGCCCCTCTTTAAAAATATGCCACATGATTCATTTCTAGTCCTTCCAAACGATCCATTCATTACCTCCATTGTAACCCTTCCTAACCCTCCAAAACCTTCTATCGCACCTCATTCCCATTATAACTCTTTATAATGAAAACCCTTCATTAATATGCATAAATCACCCCTTTTACTTAACCGCAATCAACACTAAAACATTATGCATTGCTCCCTTCTGGACTTGATGACATTATCAACCCAAATACATATATTTCAGGTCTGGAAACCATATCACACATCGCTATCATCGGGTCTAGGGCTTATATATATAGCACGCCACTCTTCCGGACCCGATGGCTTTATTAACCACAATATATACATTATCGGGTCCAGAAGCCATATCGCATATCGCAATCGGCAGGGTTCGGGGCCTATATATAAGGCACATCATTATACCCTAGACCCACCGATGATTATAGAGCCTAACATATAATATTTCAGGTTTGGCCTAATGGCGGACGCGAGTTTTCCTGTATTTTCTTATGTTTTTCATAAAAACATTGAAGTCAGGGTTTTTCAAAGGGAGGCTTACATTACAGACACGCCAAGATTATTAAAGGCAGTATATATATATGTCAGGTCCAGAACCATATCGCACATCGCAATCAGCGGGTGCCCGGGGTTATATATAAGGCGTGTTGCGATATCGCGGGCCTGCCGATGATTATAGGCTCTGGTATATAATTTTTGAAGTCCGGCCTTATGGCTGGCCATGGGTTTTTCCGTGTTTTCCTTGTATTTGTGATAATATGCTGGAGTCTGAGTTTTACAAAGGGAAGCCTTATGCGGCGGACCCGAAGGAATTATGAACCACGACATATATGCATGTCGGGTCCGACCAACCGAAGGCACAATCGGCATAGCTTTAAGCCCAAACACATGGCACGATGCGATGTGATATGGCGGACCCGATAGGGTTTAGGTTCCCGCCTATAGTATTTCAAGTCCGGGTTTTGGATTCCGCTATGTGTTTTGCAAGGATTTTCAATGTAAATTGGATTTACATTCACGGGACTTAATCAGTGCATAAATTAAAAAGAAGGGGGGATTCTTTCACATTTGATGTTATAAATGAAAGATTCATTTTTTGCAGGCATGTTTACCATATTTATCATAGTCATAGTTGATATGAATTACTTTTGCAGGAAAATCGGAGCACACCTGGTAACGGATAAATGTGAGTTATGTCAAGATGACACCTCTGCTCCACCGATGTTAGTATTGCAAAACACACTCTGCTAAAGGGAATATGGACCGCCATAGTGCATGATGGAGGTGCTCTCTGTGTTCAGTTGAAGCACTCATGACAATGTTGTTCCATTAAGATGTCATCACTACCAGATACATCACAAAGCATGCCAGATGTGGGATGATGAGCGCAGCATCTTCAGTTTCCTTCAGGAAATGACAGAGAATGATAGCCACTCCACACAGGTGCAAAGAAATGATACGCAGTCCTTCTCTATTCCAAAGGCATCCATTCATTCCCCAGGAAGTAGAACGCTCCACCAAAGGTGACCTCGGTGTGTCAGCAGTGTCACCGACCGTTCTCATCTGTATATGCTGATTTGTGTAATGAAAAGAGGGAAAACGAAAGGTCATGGAAGACCGAGGGTCATTCAGGACTGCATAAGTATTACCTTCGGATAGGAGAGAAGGGATTTTTTTTGGAAAGAACAACTTTGATTTATTATGAATAAAGAAAGATTGTTTGGTTCAATGAGGAGCTTGTGTTTCAGATTGATTTTCCTCCTCTCTTATGTGTTTTGATCAGAATGTTGTTGTTGGCATAAATGCAAATGTATATTTGTTTTTTTTGTGCATATTGATAACTTATAGTTCATGGTTATGCCTGGTTATTTGAATATGATTCAACATCATGGTTAAATCATGAAAGGTTGCTGATTCGAAACTATGTTAGACATCAGTTGCAAGCTTTTCTTCCATAAAATGGAATGTGTATTCCTATATGAATGATTGGATTGCAATTAAGAATTAATGTAGCCTTGTTCTTATGTGAACCAGTAATTGATTCATTTAGACTTGGAAATCATATATGATGTTTAACCTCTCTTTGTCATGCTCCTGCAGGATAGATTAGGATAGTTAGGACATAGACTAGAGTAGTTAGAAGAAGTGTAGATAGGATTCAATACATAGTGGTTAGCTGTTTTATTTTGTTGATGTAATTGAAGCCTTCTTCCCAGAAGCAATCTTTCAACTCATTTAACAGTTTACGGGGTCCCTTAAAACCCGTTGGAACTAGCCATTCCAAACGAAAGTAGGTCTAATTGGGGCTTGCGATCGGGTTAGTTCCCCTTGTTGGCACAACGAAAATTCACCATGTCAACAAATTGGCACTAGAAGGAGGGCCTAAACTGCCATCCACGGCTTTTCAAGATTTCATCTATAAGTGCCATGCATGGATTCAAAAGGATTAATGTATGGAACATAGAGGCCAAAAATACCACTCCACCCATTTGAAAGAGCCTCATTTTGAGGAAACAGAGACCCCTCTAAGTCCTGTTTCTGTGTCACCCAAGGAAGAGAGACTGTGGGATTACCCTGTCACTCAGGAAAAACTAGTCAGAAGGCTTACT